>CM065592.1:298028534-299270146 GCA_033119425.1 Bufotes viridis
CATAGTGTCTGCTAAAACATATATTTTGTTCTGGGGTGACATTAATCTGGCAAAATAGGAATACCCTGAATCTGGTGTCTCAGCAGTTGCAGGCCAGATTTCATAGTGTCTGCTAATACATATATTTTGTTCTGGGGTGAAATTAATCTGGCAAAATAGCAATACCCTGATTCTGGTGTCCCAGCAGTTGCATGCCAGATTTCATAGTGTCCGCTAAAACATATATTTTGTTCTGGGGTGAAATGAATCTGGCAAAATTACAATTCCCTGAATCTGGTATCTCAGCAGTTGCAGGCCAGATTTCATAGTGTTTGCCAAAACACATATTTTGTTCTGGGGTGAAATTAATCTGGCAAAATAGCAGTATCCTGATTCTGGTGTCCCAGCAGTTGCAGGCCAGATTTCATAGTGTCTGCCAAAACACATATTTTGTTCTGTGGTGAAATTAATCTGGCAAAATAGCATTACCCTGATTCTGGTGTCTCAGCTGTTGCAGGCCAGGATTCATAGTGTCCTCAAAAACATATATTTTGTTCTGGCCTGGGGTGACATTCAATTGCAAAAATAGCAATACTATAAATCAGTGGTTTCAGCTGTGGCTGGCAAAATATTATAGTGTCCGCCAAAACATATATTTTGTTCTGCGGTGACATTCAATTGCCAAAATTGCAATACCCTGAATCTTTAAAAGGGGAAAGTCTATAAAAGGATACCTTTCATCCAGGGCCTAAATACTAGCCCTAAAAGAGATATTCCCCTTAATCAGTGGTTACTGCTGTGCCTGGATTAGTGTAATACGCTACATAAACAAATAGGCAGATAGTGTTAGGTGCCTGTAAAAAAAGGCCTAAATTTGAAATCAATACATTGGGCCAAATATTTTTTTCCTTATTGTGGTGCTTGGTGAACGGTAACAATGAGGAAAACATCTAGTAAGGGACGCGGACGCGGTCGTGGTGGTGTTAGTGTACCCTCTGGTGCTGGGAGAGGACGTGGCCATTCTGCCACAGCCACACGTCCTAGTGAACCAACTACCTCAGGTTCCAGTACCCACCAGAATTTACAGCGATATTTGGTGGGGCCCAATGCCGTTCTAAGGATGGTAAGGCCTGAGCAGGTACAGGCGCTAGTCAATTGGGTGGCCGACAGTGGATCCAGCATGTTCACAACATTATCTCCCACCCAGTCTTCTGCAGAAAGCGCACAGGTGGCACCTGAAAACCAAGCCCATCAGTCTGTCACATCACCCCCATGCATATCAGGGAAACTGTCAGAGCCTCAAGTTATGCAGCAGTCTCTTATGCTGTTTGAAGACTCTGCTGGCAGGGTTTCCCAAGGAAATCCACCTAGTCCTTCCCCAGTGGTGGAAGCCATAGAATGCACTGATGCACAACCACTGATGTTTCCTGATGATGAGGACATGGGAATACCACTTCATCGGAGTCCGCCCGTTTCTGATGATGATGAAACACAGGTGCCAACTGCTGCGTCTTTCTGCAGTGTGCAGACCGAACAGGAGGTCAGGGAGGAAGACTGTGTGGAAGACGATGCAGGGGACGATGAAGTCCTAGACCCCACATGGAATGAAGGTCGTGCCACTGACTTTCATAGTTCAGAGGAAGAGGCAGTGGTGAGACCGAGCCAACAGCGTAGCAAAAGAGGGAGCAGGGGGCAAAAGCAGACCAGCCGTCGCCAAGAGAGTTCGCCTGCTACTGGCCACCGCCACCAGGGACCGAGCATCCCAATGGCAGCTTCAAGGAGTTTCCTGGCATGTCACTTCTTTAAACAATGTGCTGACAACAAGACCCAAGTGGTTTGCACGCTGTGCCATCAGATCCTGAAGCGAGGCATTAACATTCTGAACCTTAGCACAACCTGCATGACCAGGCATCTACATGCAAAGCATGAACTGCAGTGGAGTAAACACCTTAAAAGCAAGGAACTCAATCTGGCTCCCCCTGCTCCCTCTTCTGCTGCTGCCTCGGCCTCTTCCTCCGCCTCGGGAGGAATGTTGGCACCTGCCATCCACCAAACAGAGGATGTGCCACCGACAACATCACCTGCGTCACCAAGCATCTCCACCATGTCACACGGCAGCGTTCAGCTCTCCATCTCACAAACCTTGGAGAGAAAGTGTAAATTCCCACCTAGCCACCCTCGAGCCCTGGGCCTGAATGCCAGCATTTCTAAACTACTGGCCTTTGAAATGCTGTCATTCAGGCTGGTGGACACAGACAGCTTCAAACAGCTGATGTCCATGGCTGTCCCATAGTATGTTGTTCCCAGCCGCCAATACTTCTCCAAGACAGCCGTGCCTTCCCTGCACAACCAAGTATCCGATAAAATCAAGTGTGCACTGCGCAACGCCATCTGTGGCAAGGTTCACCTAACCACAGATACGTGGACCAGTAAGCACGGCCAGGGACGCTATATCTCCCTAACTGCACACTGGATAAAAGTAATGGCGGCTGGGCCGCAGGCGGAGAGTTCATTGGCGCACGTCCTTCCGCCGCCAAAGATCGCAGGGCATCATTCTTTGCCTCCTGTAGCCTCCTCCTCCTACTCGGCTTCCTCTTCCTCTGCTTCCACCAGCTCATCCAGTCAGCCACACACCTTCACCACCAACTTCAGCACAGCCCGGGGTAAACGTCAGCAGGCCATTCTGAAACTCATATGTTTGGGAGACAGGCCCCACACCGCGCAGGAGTTGTGGCGGGGTATTGAACAACAGACCGACGAGAGGTTTCTGCCGGTGGGCCTCAAGCCCGGCCTGGTGGTGTGCGATAATGGGCGAAATCTTGTCGCAGCTCTGGGACTAGCCGGTTTGACGCACATCCCTTGCCTGGCGCATGTGCTGAATTTGGTGGTGCAGAAGTTCATTCACAACTACCCCGACATGTCAGAGCTGCTGCATAAAGTGAGAGCCGTCTGTGCGCGCTTCCGGCGTTCACATCCTGCCGCTGCTCGCCTGTCTGCGCTACAGCGGAACTTAGGCCTTCCTGCTCACCGCCTCATATGCGACTTGCCCACCAGGTGGAACTCCACCTTGCACATGCTGGAGAGACTGTGCGAGCAGCAGCAGGCCATAGTGGAGTTTCAGCTGCAGCACGCACGCGTCAGTCGCACTGCGGAACAGCACCACTTCACCACCAATGATTGGGCCTCCATGCGAGACCTGTGTGCCCTGTTGCGCTGTTTCGAGTACTCCACCAACATTGCCAGTGGCGATGACACCGTTATCAGCATTACAATACCACTTCTATGTCTCCTTGAGAAAACGCTTAGGGCGATGATGGAAGAGGAGGTGGCCCAAGAGGAGGAGGAGGAGGATGAGGGGTCATTTTTAGCACTTTCAGGCCAGTCTGTTAGAAGTGGCTCAGAGGGAGGTTTTTTGCAACAGCAGAGGCCAGGTACAAATGTGGCCAGCCAGGGCCCAATACTGGAGGACGGGGAGGATGAGGAGGAGGTGGAGGAGGATGAGGATGAAGCAGGTTCACAGCGGGGTGGCACCCGACACAGCTCAGGCCCATCACTGGTGCGTTGCTGGGGGGATACAGAGGACGATGACGATACGCCTCACACAGAGGACAGCTTGTCCTTACCTCTGGGGAGCCTGGCACACATGAGCGACTACATGCTGCAGTGCCTGCGCAATGACAGCAGATTTGCCCACATTTTAACGTGTGCGGACTACTGGGTTGCCACCCTGCTGGATCCCCGGTATAAAGACAATGTGCCCACCTTACTTCCTGCACTGGAGCGTGATAGGAAGATGCGCGAGTACAAGCGCACGCTGGTAGAGGTGCTCCTGAGAGCATTCCCAAATGTCACAGGGGAACAGGTAGAAGCCCAAGGCGAAGGCAGAGGAGGAGCAAGAGGTCGCCAACGCAGCTGTGTCACGGCCAGCTCCGCTGAGGGCAGGGTTAGCATGGCAGAAATGTGGAAAATTTTTGTCTCCACGCCACAGCTAACTGCACCCCCACCTGATACGGAACGTGTTAGCAGGAGGCAGCATTTCTCTAACATGGTTGAACAGTACGTCTGCACACCCCTCCACGTACTGACTGATGGTTCAGCCCCATTCAACTTCCTCGTCTCCAAATTGGCCACGTGGCCAGAGTTAGCATTTTATGCCTTGGAGGTGCTGGCCTGCCAGGCGGCCAGCGTTTTGTCTGAACGTGTATTCAGCACGGCAGGGGGCGTCATTACTGACAAACGCAGCCGCCTGTCCACAGCCAACGTGGACAAGCTGACGTTCATAAAAATCAACCAGGCATGGATCCCACAGCACCTGTCCCTCCCTTGTGCAGAATAGACATTTATGACTGCCTCCCCCTCAACCATGTATTCTTGTACTCCGGGGCACTTCCTTATTGAATCCTCATTTTTTTAACTTCACCATGATCTTGCGGTGCAACCCAAAGTTCAATGAACCTCTCCTCTGTCTGGGTGGTGGGGCCTAAATAACTGAGAGTGGCCTTCTCCGGTGGTGGTTGATATGACGCATGATTCCTTGCTGTGGGACCTCTCTCCTCTGTCTGGGTGCTGGGCCTAAATAACTGAAAGTGGCCTTCTCCAGTGGTGGTTGATATGCCGCATGATTCCTTGCTGTGGGACCTCTCTCCTCTGTCTGGGTGCTGGGCCTAAATAACTGAAAGTGGCCTTCTCCAGTGGTGGTTGATATGACGCATGATTCCTTGCTGTGGGACCTCTCTCCTCTGTGTGGGTGCTGGGCCTAAATAACTGAAAGTGGCCTTCTCCAGTGGTGGTTGATATGACGCATGATTCCTTGCTGTGGGACCTCTCTCCTCTGTCTGGGTGCTGGGCTGAAATAACTGAGAGTGGCCTTCTTCGGTGGTGGTTGATATGACGCATGATTCCTTGCTGTGGGACCTCTCTCCTCTGACTGGGTGCTGGGGCCTTAATAACTGAAAATGGCCTTCTCCATTGGTGGGTTATATGACGCATGATTCCTTGCTGTGGGACCTCTCTCCTCTGACTGGTTGCTGGGGCCTAAATAACTGAAAATGGCCTTCTCCGGTGGTGGTTGATATGACGCATGATTCCTTGCTGTGGACCTCTCTCCTCTGTCTGGGTGCTGGGGCCGAAATAACTGAAAGTGGCCTTCTCCAGTGGTGGTTGATATGACGCATGATTCCTTGCTGTGGGACCTCTCTCCTCTGTCTGGGTGCTAGGCCTAAATAACTGAAAGTGGCCTTCTCCAGTGGTGGTTGATATGACGCATGATTCCTTGCTGTGGGACCTCTTCCTCTGTGTGGGTGCTGGGCCTAAATAACTGAAAGTGGCCTTCTCCAGTGGTGGTTGATATGACGCATGATTCCTTGCTGTGGGACCTCTCTCCTCTGTCTGGGTGCTGGGCCGAAATAACTGAAAGTGGCCTTCTCCGGTGGTGGGTGAAATGACGCATGATTCCTTGCTGTGGGACCTCTCTCCTCTGTCTGGGTGCTGGGCCGAAATAACTGAAAGTGGCCTTCTCCGGTGGTGGTTGATATGACGCATGATTCCTTGCTGTGGGACCTCTCTCCTCTGTCTGGGTGCTGGGCTGAAATAACTGAGAGTGGCCTTTTCCGGTGGTGGTTGATATGACGCATGATTCCTTGCTGTGGGACCTCTCTCCTCTGACTGGGTGCTGGGGCCTTAATAACTGAAAATGGCCTTCTCCATTGGTGGGTTATATGACGCATGATTCCTTGCTGTGGGACCTCTCTCCTCTGACTGGGTGCTGGGGCCTAAATAACTGAAAATGGCCTTCTCCGGTGGTGGTTGATATGACGCATGATTCCTTGCTGTGGGACCTCTCTCCTCTGTCTGGGTGCTGGGGCCGAAATAACTGAAAGTGGCCTTCTCCAGTGTTGAGTGATATGACGCATGATTCCTTGCAGTGGGACCTGTCTCCAATTGATATTGGTAAAATTTTATTTATTTTTTTTTATTTTAATTCATTTCCCTATCCACATTTGTTTGCAGGGGATTTACCTACATTTTGCTGCCTTTGGCAGCCCTCTAGCCCATTCCTGGACTATTTTACAGCCTTTTTAGTGCCTAAAAGTTCGGGTCCCCATTGACTTTAATGGGGTTCGGGTTCGGGATAAAGTTCGGGTCGAGTTCGGATCCCGAACCCGAACATTTTCAGGAAGTTCGGCCGAACTTCTCGAACCCGAACATCCAGGTGTTCGCTCATCTCTAATCATCAGGTCTAGCGCCTCAGCTGCCAAAAAGTCTAAGTCGTTGACTGCATACAGAAATGAAGACTTCCATGCCCAGTAAGTCTCAGGGCAGTCATCGAACTTGAGGAAGCCTGAATTAATCATCTCTTTACGGATAAGATATTTAGTGTGCTTTGGTGTTTGGGTTGCTATAGTAAAGATTCACTATGCCTGTTCCTATATGTCTCTAAGGGTTCATTTTTAATTGTTCTGGTATTGCTGACCTCATGGGCTTGTTTTCGTAGATTCAGGGATTCCTATCTCCAAGCTAGTTGTGCTTCACCTTTTCACTGTTCCATTCTCAAAACACTGACTATGTGTGGTTCTAAACGGACAGCTAAACACTTGTCAGAATCTCCAGCAAACTGAAACCCACTGCTTGTGTTGTCTACCAAGGAATACAACTTTATTTTATATTTGTGAAACTGCAATACAATACAACAACAAGAGATGAGTAAACAGTACATGGAATAGACTAGCCTAGTATAAATGACAGATCACAGAACAGAAAGGCACTTATAGGTGATGATGTCTCAAGCCCCTTGAGAGAGAAGCAGACATGATGCATTCATAGAGAATAGCAATCTAAAATGGCTGAAAACACTTCCTAAACCAAGGGTCTCTTCCTGTCTGAGTGATTTACACAAACACTTAAAGGTAAGGATGCTACTTGCTTCTGCCACTAGACGGCAGTGGTAAACTACACATTAAATATGGAACCATAATTCAATTTAACCTGAAAAGTCAGCACAACATTATTCATCCGGTAGTCCTGGTGACTGACAAATAAGTTGGCCTCATTAAAGGGCCTGAGCAAACGGCAGGTGTCACGCACTAGCTGCCACTGTCCACCTTCATCATCAAGAAATCGCTTATGGCCTTACTCTGCTCATATAGTTGGTCCAACATGTGGAGGGTGGCGTTCCAACGTGTGGAAATGTTGTAAATGAGGCGATGTTGGGGAATGCCATTCTATCTTTGCAGCTCAAGAAGGTTGTGCTTTTCAGTGAAGAGTGGCTGAAGTGCACAGGTTGTGCATGCACAATTTCCTGACCATTTTTAGGATGTCTTGCAGATGGGTGGAAGACTTCAGAAATCGCTTTGCAACCAGATTAACTGTTTGTATTAGGCTTCAAATTCATCCCGAAAGCAAGAATAAATGGAAGTACTATTATATATTTAAAAAACAGTTTTGGGGTGTGTTTTATTTAACCCATTAAGGACACATGACGTACCCACACGGCATGTTTCCCGAATCCTTAAGGACACATGACGTACCGGTACGTCATGAGTATTTCCGATCACTGCTGCTCAGCCGGCAGTGATCGGAACAAGGTACCTGCTGAACCCCCTGTATCGACGATCGCTGCAAACCGCAGGTCAATTCAAACCTGCGGTTTGCAGAGCTTTTCGCAATCTCTGATCCCCGCGGTCACAGACTGAATAGACCTGCTAAAGGTACTATTCAGACTTTGTAAAGTAAAAAATACAGCACAGTGCATTATACAGTGTACTGTACTATATTATATAGACACCAGATCCACTGGATCTACAAGAACCAAGTGTGTCTGGGTCCAAAAAAAAATGAAAAAAAATGAAAAAAAAGTAAAAATAAAAAAACACATATCACTGAATAAAAATGAAAAAAATAAAATACACTACACATATTATGTATCGCCGCATCCGTAAAAACCTGCTCTATAAAAATATCACATGAACGTTCCTCTCAGGTGAACGCCGTAAAAAAAAAAATGGTTTAAATAAGCCATTTTTTTACCTTACATCACTAAAAGTGTAATACAAAGCGATCAAAAGGGCGTATGCCTCCCAGAATAGTACTAATCAAACCGCCATCTTATCCCGCAAAAAATGAACCCCTACCTAAAAAAATTGCCCAAAAAATTAAAAAACTATGGCTCTCAGACTAAAACATGATTTTTTTGTTTCAAAATTGCTTTTTAGTGTTAAATGTAAAAAAACTAAAAAGTAGACATATTAGGTATCTCCACATCCGTAAGCATCTTCTCTATGAAAATATAACACGACCTAACCCCTCAAGTGTACACTGTAAAAAAAATGTAATAAAAACTTTGTCAAAAAGCAATTTTTTTGTCACCTTACATCACAAAAAGTGTAATAGCAAGCGATCCAAAAGCCATATGACCCCCCCAAATAATGCCAATCTAACCGTCACCTCATCCCACAAAAATTATACCCAACCTGAGACAATCGCCTAAAAACTAAAAAAAATATAGGTCTCAGACTATGGAGACGCTAAAACATGTTTTTTTTTTTGTTTCAAAAAGGATATTATTGTGTAAAACCTAAATAAATAAAAAAAGGTATACATCTAAGGTATCGCTGCGTCCATAAGGACCTGCTCTATAAAAGTATAACATGACCTAACCCCTCAGGTGAACGCCGTAAACATAAAAAATAAAAACGTTGTCAAAAAAGCTATTTTTTTGGTCACCTTACATCACAAAAAGTGCAATAGCAAGCGATCAAAATAGTACCATTCAAACTGCCATCTCATTCCGCAAAAAATGAGCCCCTAAATAGGACAATCACCCCCAAAAAAAAAAAAACTATGGCTTTCATAATGTGGAGACACTAAAAAATCTTTTTTTTTCAAAAATGCATTATTATGTAAAACTAAAACAAAAACCCCCAAAAAGTAGTCATATTTTGTATTGTCGCTTCCGTAACAACCTGCTCAATAGAAATAGCACACAATCTAACCTGTCAGTTCAACGATGTAAATAACACAAAATACAAAACGGTCCCAAAACAGCAATTTTTTTTGCAAATTTTCCATTTTAATCAATTTTTCCAGTAACAAAGCAAGGGTTAACAGCCAAACAAAACTCAATATTTATTACCCTGATTCTCTAGTATGCAGAAACACCCTAGATGTGGTTGTAAACTGTTGTATGGCCAAACGGCAGGGCGTAGAAGGAAGGGAACGCCATATGGTTTTTGGAAGGCAGATTTTGCTGAACTGTTTTTTTGACACAGTGTCCCATTTGAAGCCCCCCTGATGCACCCCTAAAGTAGAAACTCCAAAAAATGACCCCATTTTGGAAACTACGGGATAAGGTAGCAGTTTTGTTTGTATTGTTTTAGGGTAAATATGATTTTTGGTTGCTCTATATTAAACTTTTTTTGAGGCAAGGTAACAAAAAATAGAAATTCTGAAATTTCATCTCCATTTGCCAATAACTCTTGTGGAACACCTAAAGGGTTAACAAAGTTTGTAAAACCGGTTTTGAATACCTTGAGGGTTGTAGTTTCTTAGATGGTGGTTTCTATTATGAAAGCCTCACAAAGTGACTTCAGACCTGAACTGGTCCCTAAAAAGTGGGTTTTTGAAAATTTCTGAAACATTTCAAGATTTGCTTCTAATCTTCTAAGCCTTGTAACGTCCCAAAAAAATGAAATGGCATTTCTAAAATGATCGATACATGAAGTAGACATTTGGGGAATGTAAATCAATAACTTTTTTTGGCGGTATTACTATGTTTTATAGAAGTAGAGTAATGGAAACTTGGAAAATTGCTAATTTTTTCCAAATTTTGTTAAATTTGGTATTTTTTTATAAATAAAAATGAAATTTTTCGACTTCATTTTACCACTGTCATGAAGTACAATATGTGACGAAAAAACTTTCTCAGAATGGCCTGGATAAGAAAAAGCGTTTTAAAGTTATCACCACATGAAGTGACACTGGTCAGATTTTGAGAAAATGCCTGGTCCTTAGGGTGAAATAGGGCCGTGTCCTTAAGGGGTTAAATATATAACAGTACTTCCATTCATCCTGGCCTTCGGGGTGAATTTGCAGTCTGATACAACCTGTTTTGGGATGTGTTTTTTTAAAATATATAAATGTATGTCCATTCATCCTTGCTTTTGGGGGGAATTTGCAGCCTAATACAAATAGTTTTTGGGTGGATCTATGAGGCCGCAAATTCACACCAAAAGCAAGGATGAATGAATGTACTTTTATATATGAAATAAACACATCCCAAAACTGTTTGTATCAGGCCGCAAATTCACCACAAAAGCAATGATGAAAGGACGCACTTTCATATATTTAAAATAAACACACCCCAAAACTGGTTGATTCAGACTGCAAATTCACCCCAAAAGCAAGGATAATGGATGTAGTTTTATATATTTAAAATAAATACACCCCAAAAATGGTTCAGTCACTATTCCGCTGTAGAGTTGGACACCAAAACGCTGCCTGCGGCGCCATGTTGTGTGGAGCAAGACGTCCTGACACACAATGTAAGTCAATGGGGACGGATCCGTTTTCTCTGACACAATAGAAAACTGATTCATCCCCTATTGACTTTCAATGGTGTTCATGATGGACCCATCATGGCTATAGAAGACATAATACAACCGGATCCGTTCATGACGGATGCATGTGGTTGTATTATTGATTTGTAATGGAAGCATTTTTGCAGATCTATGACGGATCCGCAAAAAACGATAATGTCAAAGTAGCCTTACCCGTGGGATAGGGTGATGCCACTTCATATGGTTCAGTAGAGCTGTGGTGCCTATGTTTGTGTTTGGCTACCCACATCTTATTTTGTTCTTGCAGAGCTTGTACAGGGCAATGCTTCTGTCTTCCGGCAGCATGGAGAAAAACTTCCAGACAGGAGATACTTACATAGTGCTAGAGGCAGCTGAGCTTGGCTTAGTTGTGGCACGTTTTCGGCCTAACCCACCCACAACATCAGCAGCATCACTAGATTCCGAAGCAGACATGCCCTGGTCGTTCTTTGGGAGGTACGTGGCTTCTGCTCTTTAATGCTGCCGCTGCCTCCACCACCCTCCTCCTGTGATGTTGCATTCTCCTCAGCACCCCGATCTGACTCCCACATCATGTCAACACACAATCATCATCGGAGTTCTCATCTTTCCTGCAACTTTTAGCAGACTGTGAGAGATCATGGTGGGCTACTTGGCCCCCTTCCTGCTCAGAATTTGCCCTGACTGCCACTGTTGCTGCTCCACCGCCAATACCATGGCTATTGGTGCCACTACAACGACTACCAACAGAGCTATGCATGAGGTCTGCATCCTCCTCCTAAACCTCTTCCTCTGGGCAGTACAAACACTGATTGCTTCCACACAAGTCATCAACAGAGAGACTCTCTTGACTGTCTGCTGTAAGGCTTGGTGGGGATTTCTTGCCACTTCTTAGGAAATAAGAAGGTGCCCAACTAGGAAGGGGCAGTGAGGACTGAGAGGACTTCACTGAAAGCGTTCTCTAGGGCTGCAAAGAGGAGGAGCAGGAAAAACTATGTGACCCCCTGCCTCCATGGCACCATGTCAGACTCAGAAGTCCCCTCCATGTCCTCCTGCTGAGACAGAGGAGGAGTGAGTTATCCAATCCACAATCTTATCTGTTTTCTCCTCAATGTTAATGTCGCACCTTTCCTACTACTACTACTACTACTACTACTACTACTACTACTACACAAACACACTGAAAAGACTGTTACTGACAGATGACTTTGCAAATAATGCAGCATTGGTGCCACTAAGAGATTTGGACCTAACACCTAATGTCTTTTGGGCATTCAAACTTGCAGATTCAGAAAAAAAAGACTCTAGTGTAAAACTGAAGTTGTCAACCTACTATGCAATTATTTCTCACTACCACCACACCAACACTTGAAGTGCCTGGAGATGCACCAACACGGATTTCGGTGTATTGTAAGAAAAAAAGACACTGCAACAGCACTCTGCAAACACAAATAAAGTACAATGATGCCATAATTATGGAAAACATTCTGGGACTAATGCTACACTTATTTAAAAAAATTTAGATTCTTGGCAAATACAATTTGTACAAAATTATACGGGCCCGTAGTATTTAGTGTTAGGTTCCCGGCTTATAGAGATCGCCTTGACGTTTGGCAGACGGGCCCAAATAATTTTGTACAAAATGTATTTGCCATGAATCTCAACTTTGTAAAATAAGTGTGGCATTAGCACCAGAAGGGTTTCTATCATTATGGCATTATTGTACTTTATTTGTGTTTTCAGAGTGCTGTTGCATTGTCTTTTTTTCTTTGTGTTTCTAGCCATGGCAGCGTGCACCTGCACATTGGAATGTGCTGACTGACCCCCTTTTTTTGCAGTTGTCCTGGAGCTGGAGGTGTGGCTGACTCCTGTTGGTCTTGCACTCCTGACTTGCTAGTCTGCCCCATAGGCTGATTTTAATTAGAGTAAGTATAAAGCGGTAGATTGCTCTCATTGCATTTATTGGAAGCCATTTGGCACCAGGAGAAGTATAGAGTGGGCTCAGCATGCATGTTGGTACCTGCATCCCTGGATTTAATGGAGGCCATTATGGCACCAAAAATGGTAAAAAGCAGAGTGGACCCAGCATGCATGTGGAACCTGCACTCCCTGAATTTTATGGTGGCCATTTTGGCACATAACAGATAATATTTAGTGTTAGGTTCCTGTCTTATAGAGATTGTCTTGACTAGTGATGAGCGGGAGGTCACATATTTGATTTCGTGATATTTCGCAAACATTCGATTGAATATTCGTCATATATTCGTCGAAATTGAATATTCATCATTATTCTATATATTGCAAATGTTATGCGAATTTATATTCGCGTATTGCGATTTGAACTTTGAACAGTGTATAGAGGCAAATTTCCTATTGGGTTAGCTTAGTAGAAAAAACGAAGATATCAAATATAGCACTATATTCTCAATCTTCGTTATATTCTAGCAAGCCAACCATTAGAAACTCAGTTCTAAGTTGAATTCGCAATGCGAGTATATGTTCGCATTGCGAATTCAACTTAGAGCTCGGTCCCCAATGGTTGGATTGCTAGAATTGACGAAGGTTACGACGATATCGAATATACCACTATATTCTCAATCTTCGTTATATTCTAGCAATACAACCATTAGGAACTCAGTTGAATTCGCAATGCGAACATATACTCACATTGCGAATACAACTTAGTCAAATTTGTGAGATCGTGATTCTCACATCCGACAGTACATTTTAGCATGGAGGCGTTCCCATTGTGATGGGGACGCTCCATGCACGTGGGAAGCCGGCATAAGCCGCAACTGGCATTGACTGGAGCTGGCAGGGAGCCAGGAATACTCCGGACAGGTAAGAACATCTTTTGGGAAGTGGGAAGACAACCAGAGAGCAACAAGGATTAACAACTTAAAAAAAAAATTAATAAAACTAATAAAAAATATTAAAAAAAATTAATAAAAAACTAATATTAGAAATAGCGAATATATAGCGCTATATTCAAAATATTTGCGAATTTGCGAAGTGCCGATATTCTCTATTCTCTATTCGTGCTCAACACTAGTCTTGACGTTTGGCAGATGGGCCCAAATAATTTTGTACAAAATGTATTTGCCAAGGATGTCAAATTTGTAAAAAAAAAAGCATAGCATTAGCATCAGAATGCTTTCTATAATTATGGCATTATTGTACTTTATTTTTGTGTTTGCAGAGTGCTGTTGCATTATCTTTTTTTCTTTGTGTTTCTAGCCATGGCAGTGTGCACCTGCACATTGAGATGTGCTGACTGACCCCCCTTTTTTTCCTGTATATTGTAAGACACATGTATGCTATTTTCCACACAAAAAAAAAATTAATACATTTCAACTGTGTGGAGATGTACAGGCAAAGATTTCTGGCTAGTATTTCACGTTACCGTGTGTATCTGACTAGCTTATACAGGCTGTCTGTCGGTCTGTGAGCCAATCGGGGCAAGCCATCCCCCACTTTTTCTCAAGGTCGTACGAGCATCCGTTTTCTTCCATAGTGTTTTTTTCCTACAGAGGTTTGCAGTAAAGTGGCTCTGCACGTTTGTCCAAAACAAACCTGGAAAACCTCACGCTCAAATGCCGGACGCAATTTTGGAAAGTTCGTAATGACTCAATTTGTTACAAACGGGTTCACTTATAGCTAATTATTATTATTTTCTTGGTGAAATTAAAGAGGGACCTTCACAGATCTATCCTTACTTTAAGTGTTGTGTTACTGAACCACAAGCAGCATACAATATCAACAGGGTCCCTCATGACGGAGAGCAATGTTTCACTCTGAAGCGCTGTGTCATTTCAGACAAAACACAGCTTACAAAGAACTAGGCACGGGGAGGTGAATGTGCAGTCTTGCTTCCCTCTACCCTGCCTGGCTTGAATGACAAGTTTCTCTCTGATGATAGGGTCTCTTTAATTTGTCATATCATTACAGAGAGATGGTCACCCAGGCAGGCAAGCAGATACATTTTGTGTGTGTTGTGGGGGGTTAACTCTGGTCTCGGGGATCATCCACACAAACTTCCTTCCGGACAACGGATTTCATGTCCAAACAGTGCATTTATTTGGCAGTCTTTTCAAACAAAACAACAGGTACAAAACAATAAACACTGGCCCGGCTAGGCTCTAACTAAACATATTATTTTTAATCCCTCACTCACCTAGTGGGTACAGTTCACACCCTGTGAACTGATGCGGCTTTCTCCAGCCCAATGTCCCACAGCCTCCTGGCTGTTCAGAGCACTGTTCACACACAGTCTCAGTTCAATGTCCGTTGGGGAATTCAGGCTCACCAGTCCTCCTGACTGTGGCCCTGCGACCCTTCCAGGCGTCGCTGTGTCCCCCAATTCCAGGCTATCGCTTAGCCCCGTGGCCCCTCAGCCAACTTGGCTGAGACCACTCACACAGAGCCTCTGCCAAACTCTGTCTCCAAAACTCTCTCCAGAGTGGGACCCCACCCATGTCCAACAAGAGGATTAAATAGAATCCCTGGACATGGGCATTGTCCAAAATCCCGGACTGGAGCATGGGGAACAGGCACCCACCCAGCACATTACCTGTTCCCAGTAAAAGCCCGCCCTGGAACTGGCTGAGCCAGCTATACTAATACTTAACTTGGACTTTCACTCCACCAAGGCCAGGCACCTTGGTGACATGCTCTCGGTGCAAAACAGCCCTGTCTGACGGTTTCCCTGGGGCTTCACTGCACACATCAGTGTTCACATTGCCACAGTGTGTTGAGTAATTTGTTCCCATAAGGTCCTATTTATATGAACGATATGTATTGTCTCTGGAGCTGTTTAGGGAAAAACTGATGTTTTTGCATGCATGTGCAGTCAGTTTTGTCTGCGATTGCGTTCAGTGGTTCAATTTTTTTCACGCGGATGTTATCAGTTTTGATGTACACAGGCCTATAGAAATGAATAGGTTAGGATTCAGTGTGACTGCAATGTGTTCAATCAGGGGTGGATTAATCATAGACCTAACAGGGAAACTTCCTGGTGGGCCGATGCCCAGGAGGCCACCTTGGCCCTCCTCGTGGCCACCGAGTGGTAGTTTTTGGGGATGTATTTTGTGCTGCTGGCAGTATTTTGTGATAGACTGTGGTATTTGGCTCTGTTGAGGTTGTATAACGTGCCACAATATGATATTGCTGGCCCTGCCTTCCATCAGTTTGGACTCAACTACCAAACAGAGCCACTTTTAGTATTTTTTCCAGGGCCATTTTGAATTCCCAGTCTGCCCCTGCATTCATTTCACGCATTGCACCCTTATGGATAACTCGCTCATGTGAAAGGGGCTTAACAGTGTAACATATAATTTAAAGCTGTTTGAAAACTGGCTTACTTGCATTCCAGTAGTAAGGTATGAGAATCTGGAAGGGCTTGGCATTATGAGAAGCATGTGTTTTACCTGTTCGTCTTGGTTTAAACCTTAGGGTACAAAATAAAGAAAATACTGTAAATGAAAAGCTGTAAAGTTAAAACAGCCAGGACTCATTTTTTTTGTATATTTCTGCACATATTTCATGTATTTAATGTCTTTATTGATCATCAAACAACAATTTGCCTCCATTAACACAGTCTAAGATATTTAACCCCTTAAGTACTGGGCCCATTTTTTTGTTTTGCATTTTCATTTTTTTCCTCCCCACCAATATGAATACAGTATTACAAAACTTGTATATTTTTTTTTTGTTTTGCTACTTAAAAAAAATAATAATAAAAAAACATTTTATTTGCATCGCTATTTTCTGACAACCAGAACTTTTTTATATTTTTATCCACGGAGTTGTATGAGGGCTTGTTTTTTGTGGGACGAACTGTACTTTTTATTGGTAACATATTTGTGGTATGTACAACTTTTTGATCACTATTATTCAATTTTTAAGCAGGGAAAAGTTGACAAAAAAAACCCCAGTGAATTCTTTCCATTATGGCGATCACCGCACAGGAATTTCTTTTAACATTTGAATAGTTTAGACATTTTCTGACGTGGTGAGTCAGCAGGTATTGGCTTATTCTGACAGGCAAACACTTCTGCAACAATCTCAGCTCTGCTATGCAGTAGCTCTTTCTGGTCTGCTATGCTGGCTGGCTTAAATAGGAACTTTTCCTCTTCCGCTGGAATTTAGGTTAGCTTTAGTCTGTCTCTTACTTCAATCCTAGGAATCTTTCTTCCTGGCATCAAGCTCTCTTAGCTTGGAATAAAGGCAATGCAAGCCCAGGAGGGGACAAGCAACCATGTGGAACTTCACAGGCAGGGCCTGTGGGCCTAGCAGAGCAGGCAGTGCTCTGCTAGCCAACACACAACCTTTCCCCAGGAGAGGAAAGGCTAGACTGACTTACTAACTAAACTCCTCTCTCTCTAAAGAGGGCTGGAAAGGAACTAGAAGGTTCCTCTCCAGTGAAACTAGCTCTGCACAGATTTGCCATCTGCTGGTGAGCCAGGCACATTACATGTAAAACATTGATTTGCAATGAAATGAATACATACACTATGCAGGACATGGAAATAGGTATGCAGGATGATAAAGGATTCACCAATAAAGACAGTGGGGGTACAAAAGGAGGTGGTAATGGCACTCTGGGTCATTACACTGACACCTCCACAATCTCTCGTCGTACAACTCTGTGGCCTCCTCATGCTGCTGCGACCTCCACACACTGCCATCGTCGTGCCACTCTGTGAACTCCTCATGCTGCTGCCACCTCCAGAATCTCTCGTTGTCAAGCTACTCTGTGGCCTCCTCATGCTGCTGCCACCTCCACACTGTGTCGTCATCATGCCACTATGTGGCCTCTTCGTGCTGCTGCCACCTCCACACTGTGTCATCATCGTTCCACTCCGTGGCCTCCTCATGCTGCTGCCACCTCCACAATCTCTCATTGTTGTGCCACTCTGTGGCCTCTTCATGCTGCTGCCACCTCCACACTTTGTCGTCGTGCCACTCTGTGGCCTCCTCATGCTGCTGCCACCTCCACACTTTGTTGTTTTGCCACTCTGTGGCCTCCTCATGCTGCTACCACCTCAACAATCTTTCGTCGTCATGCCACTCTGTGACCTCCTCCTGCTGCTGCCACGTCCACACTTTGTCGTCGTGCCCCTCTGTGGCATCCTCATGCTGCAGCCACCTTCACATACTCTCGTCGTCATGCCACTCTGTGGCCTCCTCTTGCTGCTGCCACCACCACAATCTCTCGTCGTCGTGCCACTCTGTTGCCTCCCCATGCTGCTGCCACCTCCACACTATGTCACCTTGCCACTCTGTGGTCTCCTGATGCTGCCGCCACCTCTACACTCTGTAATTGTGCCACTCTGTAGCCTCCTGATGCTGCCGCCACCTCCACAGTCTGTCATTGTGCCACTCTGTGACATCCTAATGCTGCCGTAACCTCCACACTCTGTCATTGGGTCACTCTGTGGTCTCCTCATGCTGCTTCCACCTCACCGCTATGTCATAGGGTCACTCTGTTGACTTCTCAGGCTGTTCCCACCCTCCCCACTTCATGACTAGGCCACTATTTAGCCTTTTTTTGCTTGGCTGACATCATCATTTATTTGACCCTTCTTCTGATTGAGACGCACCATGGATCCTCTCTGTGTAGCAGCTGTATGGCCTGTATGGTCCCATCAGAATTAGCTTGTGATTTGGTAGACAAAAGCAGGAGTGGGTACAAAACATAGAAGACATGCAAATATTCTGTTCACATGTCATATCTGTTTTGGATCCACTCCTGTTTTTTTGGTATTAGCAATACTGATGGATTTCTGATCAAATGCTGACCGAGTGAAGGCGGATGCTCCACAGACACGATCCGTTTTTTGTGGGTTATTGTTTTGACAGATCAGAGGAAGGGCAAAATAATCAGTGACATCAACACAAACTTACTGCTGACACCCTCTACACTCTGTTGGGGGGGCTCTACTTGTTTAAGCGTTTAATAGAACAGGTTCTGTAGACATCTATGTGGAATCAGCTGACGGCGGTGTAAATGGAGTGCGCTTCTTCTTGGCGCTAACATCGACCTTTAAGGCCCCATGCACACTACCGTTGTTTGTTTCCGCGTCCGTTCCGTTTTTTTTCACGGATAGGATGCTTTCCCATTCATTTCAATGGGTCCGTCAAAAAATGCGGATGGTCAACCGTTTTTGTTCCGCATCCGTGATCCGTGTTTTCATTCCGTCAAAAAAATAGTGCATGTCCTATTTTTTTCACGTTTGCGGACAAGGATAGGCATTTTTACAATAGATTTGCCATAAAAATCGGATCCGTCAAAAAAAACGGTCCATCATCCGTTTTTTTTGACGGACGCAAAATTTGCAGGAGGAGCAGACGAGGAGGCAGGCAACGGTCGTGTGCATGTAGCCTTAGGCTGAGTTCATACTTGAGTTATTTGGTCAGTTTTGGCCCCGTGATTACCCAAATAAGTGTGCAGTGATTCTAAGAGCGACGCCTGTCATCTGCATGTCATACTGGCTCACAGTATAATTTAACTACCACAGCAGACTATGCATGTTACTGCAAGGCACAGTGTTCTACACCACTATAAAGGCTCTCAGCAGCCAGGATATAGCCGTTTTGTACGACATTCGCTGCAACAAAATTTGGATTGAACTAAATTTTTCCCCCAAAATTCGGTGACTCGGCAAATCGAATTTTTTTAAAATGTGCTCATCTCTAATTAAGATGGATTAAGCCCATTTGATATATGAAATTGCTTATTACATGACCGTTGTATACTGCTTTTTCTATATGTGTATGTCTCTGTTGTGATTGATTTTATATTTTCATAAATTTGATGTAAACTAATAAAGATATTGTCATTTAGGGATTTATTAGTAGGGGGGACTTTTGATTTGTTTTCTTGTGTAGCCACTTATACCCTGCAAAACACTCCCTCCCTGAGCAGCAAAGGTAGAATGGTGTTCCCCAACATTGCCTCATATGCGATGTTTCCACACTTTGAAACTCCACCCTCCACATATTGGACCGACTATATAAGCAGAGAAAGGTTGTGAACAATTTCTTGATTATGTAGTCGGACAGGGATACTCCTCTGTGTAATTTTGACGTTAGCCAGTGGTAGCTCATGCGTGACACCTGATGTTTGCTCAGGTTCTTTGAGGAGGCCACTTTATTTGTCAGTCACCAGGACTACAGAATGAATGGTGTCATTCCACTTCTTCACGTCCTGGAGCAGATGCTGATAAATCTGGCTGGCCAGGGCACAGGAGACGTGACGCCTACATTTCAAGGCCACCTGAACCCTGTGGGGGCTAAAATGGAGGAGGAGGAGGACATTAACGCCCAGGAATTGTATACATAAATAGGTGGTTTATCTGCCCAGGAACAGTAGGAGCATGAGGAGCTGGAAGGTGATGAGAAAGACCAGGCAGATGACCACGACATGCCATGGCAAATGACCAGATGTGTGCTGAGTTGCTTACATAGTGACAGCCGTATTATCACCATTCGGCAGAGGGATAACTACTTGCTCTTCATTATGTTAGACCGTCGCTACTGTGCCAAAATTGGGGGGGAGGGGGGGTTTACAAACTGCTTAGAGGGATGAAAACTCAACTACTATCGAGACATCCCATGTAGCCAGTTGGTCACTGCCTATATGCGCCATCGCCCATCCTCACATAAATCTGACCGGGGTGATCCACTGCACTCACACTCCACTGCCATGACTGCTGAAGGGAGGTGAATAGAGCAGGAGTAGCACCAGCTCCATCAACAGCAACTTTTTAACATGTTGTCCCTAATCCCCTAAAAAAATGTCTAATATACTTTATTTATAAATTTTCTATTTTTACTACACTTTTACATCCCTAAAGGATGCTCCAGGACTGTGACTGTGACAAGGAGACATTCTCTGCATCTGGAGGAAAGAAGGTTTGTACACAAACATAGAAGAGGGTTCTTTACAGTAAGAGCATTGAGACTATGGAACTCTGTGCCTGAGGAGGTAGTAATGGTGAGTTCACTAAAAGAGTTCAAGAGGGGCCTGGATGTATTTCTGGAGTGCAATAATATTACAGGCTATAGCTACTAGAGATGGGTCGTTGATCCAGGAAGTTATTCTAATTGCCTGATTAGAGTGGGGAAGGAATTTCTTTTATCTTAAGTGGGGAAAATTGGCTTCTACCTCACATGTTTTTATTTTTTTTTGCCTTCGTCTGGATCAACTTGCAGGATAAAACGCAGAACTGGATGGACAGATGTCTTTTTTTGGCCTTAAAACTATGTCACTATGTTACTAAAGTGCACCATTCAGTGTGTGCTTAAAACTCAGTTCTCCCTACACCGCTGACAGCGGTGGGCAGCAGCAGCGCAGGGAGTATGAGCAGGAGAGCTCATTGCTGCTACTGCGCGTGTTTCCCGGACAATTACTAACTCTTGGCATAATACATCGGTACCCTGTACCCATGTGCTATGCCAGGATTAGCTGAGAAGAGCGGGCTCCTGCTTCTGCCTGCTCCACTAAGTGAAGAGTATTGCATGACAGTTCTCTTAGCTTAGCGGAGCAGACAGAAGCAGGAGCTAGCTCCGCTCAGCTAATCCAAGTATAGTACATGGGTACAGAGTACCCATATACTATGCCAAGGGTTAGTAATTGTCCGTGGAGCACGGGCAGGAGCAGCAATAAGTAGAGTTTAATGAAGACCTGGATGTTTGGGTTTGAGACGTTCGGCCGAACTTGACCCCGAACCCGAAACCCATTGAATTCAATGGGGACCCGAACTTTTGGGCACTAGAAAGCATGTAAAATAGCCCAGGAAAGGGCTAAAGGGCTGAAAAAGGCAGCAAAATTTAGGTAAATCCCCTGCAAACAAATGTGGATAAGGAAATGAATAAAAATAAAATAAATAAAAAATAACCAATATCAATTGGCAACTTGGAGGAGGAGGTGGAATAGGAGGTTGGGGTGGCATCAGGTGGGAATGCTATGGGAGTTGAAGTTCTGATCACAGCCAAAAAGGATTCATGTCTGCCTGCAGTGCCACAGGCCTCACTTACAGACTTAGGCTAATGGCAACCATACATGGGAGTTGAAGTTGTCATCACAGCCAAGAAGGAATCATGTCTGCCTGCAGGGTCACGTGCCTTATTCAAACATTCAGGCCCATGGGACCCACAAAGAGGAGAGTTAAAATCAGGCCAAGACAGTATTGATTTCACCCAGCAATTCCAGAGGCCTCATTCACAGATTTAGACCCATGGCACCCACAAAGTGGAGAGTTACAATTATGCCAAATCAGTATTGATTTCACCCAGCAGTGCCACAGGCCTCATTTACTAATTCAGGAGGACCATGGCACCCGCAAACAGGAGAGCGGTCCCGTAACAGCAACACAGGCCTTAGGTCAACCTGCAATGGAACAGGTCATTAACATTTATGTAGGCCCCTGACACCCAGACAGAGGAGAGGTCATTTGACAGTAAAAAGAGTTTTATGTCTACCACCAAGACAGCAAGCAATTAAACGAAATATAGGCCCCTGACACCCACAAAATGGGGCGGTCATTTGACAGTAAAAAGAGTTTAATGTCTCCCACCAATGCAGCAAGCGATGAAACAAAATATAGGCCCCTGACAACCAGACAATGGGGCAGTCATTTGACAGTATAAAGAGTTTAATATCTCCCACCAATGCAGCAAGCAATGAAACGAAATATAAGCCCCTGACAACCAAACAATGTACAGGTTATTTGATAGTATAAAGAGGATAATGTCACCCACCAAAGCAACAAATGATTAAACGGCATATAGGCCCCTGACACCCACACAATGGGGCAGTCATTTGACAGTAAAAAGAGTTAAATTTCTCCCACCAAGACAGCAAGCAAGTAAACGAAATATAGGCCCCTGACACCCACACAATGGGGCGGTCATTTAATATTAAAAAGAGTTTAATATCTCCCACCAAGACAACAAATAATTAAATGACATATAGGCCTCTGACACCCAGACAATGGGGCGGTCATTTGACAGTAAAAAGAGTTTAATATCTCCCACCAAGACAACAAATGATTAAACAACATATAGGCCCCGACACCCAGACAGAGTAGAGGTCATTTGACAACAAAAAGAGGATAATGTCACCCACCAAAGCAACAGAGTTTATCTGAAATGTAGGCCCCTGGCACCCAGACAGATGAGAAAGGTCCCATAGCAGCAAAACAGGCATCATGTTACCCACCAATGGAACAGGCCACTTTCAGTGATTTAAGCCCCAGCACCCAGACAGAGGAGAGAAGTCCCATGGCAGCAAAACAGGCATCATGTTACCCACTAATGGAACAGGCCACTTTCACTGATTTAAGCCCCAGCACCCAGACAGAGGAGAGAGATCCCATAGCAGCAAAACAGGCATAATGTTACCCACCAATGGAACAGGCCACTTTAAGTTATTTAGGCCCCAGCACCCAGACAGAAGAGAAAGGTCCCATAGCAGCAAAACAGGCATCATGTTACCCACGAATGGAACAGGGCACTTCCACTAATTTAAGCCCCAGGACCCACACAGAGGAGACAGGTCCCATAGCAGCAAAACAGGCATCATGTTACCCACCAATGGAACAGGCCACTTTCAGTTATTTAGGCCCCAGCACCCAGACAGAGGAGAGAGGTCCCATAGCAGCAAAACAGGCATCATGTTACCGACCAATGGAACAGGCCACTTTCAGTTATTTAGGCCCCTGACACCCAGACAGAGGAGAGGTCATTTGACAGCAAAAAGAGGTTAATGTCACGCACCAAAGCAGCAGGCGATTAGGTGAAATGTAGGCCCCTGGCACCCAGACAGAGGAGAGGTCATTCAACTTGGTGTTGCCCACAAAATAATGGTACAATTAAAAAAGAAGGATTCAATAAAGAAGTGCCCTGGAGTAAAAGAATGTATGGATGAGGGCGAGGCAGTTATAAATGTCTATTCTGCACAAGGGATGGACAGGTCATGTGGGATCCATGCCTGGTTCATTTCTATGAACGTTAGCTTGTCCACGTTGGCTGTGGACAGGCGGCTGCGTTTGTCTATAATGACACTATGGCCTGCTTCTGCTCGCACAGTCTCTACAGCATGTGCAAGGTGGAGTTCCACCTGGTGGGCACGTCGCATATGTGGCGGTGAGCGGGAAGGCCGAAGTTACGCTGTAGCGCAGACAGGCGAGCAGCAGCAGGATGAGAACGCCTGAAGCGCGCACAGACGGCTCGCTCATTATGCAGCAGCTGTGACATGTCGGGGTAGTTGTGAGTTAATTTCTGCACCACCAAATTCAGCGCCAGGCAAGGGATGTGCGTCAAACCGGCTAGTCCCAGAGCTGCAACGAGATTTCGGCCATTATCGCACACCACCAGGCCGGGCTTGAGGCTCAATGGCAGCAACTGGTTTGTTGTTCAATACCCCGCCACAACTCCTGTGCGGTTTGGGGCCTGTCCCCCAAACACATGAGTTTCAGGACGGCCTGCTGACGTTTACCCCGGGCTGTGCTAAAGTTTGTGGTGAAGGTCTGTGGCTGACTGGATGAGCAGGTGGAAGAAGAGGAGGAGAAAGCCGAGTAGGAGGAGGAGGCAACAGGAGGCAAAGAATGATGCCCTGCGATCCTTTGTGGCAGAATGACGTGCGCCAAACAGCTCTCCACCTGGGGCCCAGCCGCCACTACATTTACCCAGTGTGCAGTTAGGGAGATACAGCGTCCCTGGCCATGCTTACTGGTCCACGTATCTGTGGTTAGGTGGACCTTGCCACAGATGGCGTTGCGCAGTGCACACTTGATTTTATCCGATCCTTGGTTGTGCAGGAAAGGCACGGCTCTCGTGGAGAAGTAGTGGCGGCTGGGAACGACGTACTGTGGAACAGCCACCGCCATCAGCTGTTTGAAGCTGTCCGTGCCCACCAGCCTGAATGACAGCATTTCAAAGGCCAGTAGTTTAGAAATGCTGGCATTCAGGGCCAGGGATCGAGGGTGGCTAGGTGGGAATTTACGCTTTCTCTCCAAGGTTTCTGAGATGGAGAGATGAACGCTGCCATGTGACATGGTGGAGATGCTTGGAGATGGAGGTGGTGGTGTTGGTGGCACTTCCTCTGTTTGCTGGGCGGAAGGCTTTTGTGCATAAAGCACAGATTGAGTACTTCTTTGGCGCACAAGAAACAACCGAAGTGGTTTTTGTGTGTTTATTTAGACAACGCGTTTCATTTTCTGTTTGCTGGGCGGCAGGTGCCAACGTTCCTCCACTATTAACACTGGATTTTGGGTACAGAGATGAGGACATGGGCTGCTAGATCACCGCTAGCACATCCACAATATCCAGTCCCCATGTGCCAAAAAAGGATTTTAAAGATATGCAAATTAACCTTAGATGAGTCCTGCTTGAGAGAGAAGTCCAGCGAAGGAGCCCAGCACCGCCCCCATCCTCCGAATCTCCTCCTTGCTTCCCGACATCACGAAGCTAGAGCTCCTTAATCTCACGATGTGCGTGTGCTAGCTCGGCATGGTGTTCCTTCCCTGTGCTGGCATCAGCCTCAGGGAACGAACTGCGCATGCGCTAGCTCGTGCATTGCGAGATTACGGTGCTCTAGCTTCGTGGCGTCGGGAAGCAAGGAGGAGATTTGGAGGATGTGGGCGATGGGCTCCTTCGCTGACTCTCTCTCAAGCAGGACTCATCTAAGGTTAATTTGCATATCTTTAAAATCCCTTTTTGGCACAATAAAAGAACAGAGAGCTATGGGGACTGGATATTGCGGATGTGCTAGCGGCGATCTAGCAGCCCATGTCCTCATCTCTGTACCCAAAATCCAGGTGACAGGGCCCCCACAACAGTATTATACAATGACACTACATGACAGACAGTGTGTGTGTGTATATATATGTATATAGAAAAGAGAAAATTAAGGAACAACACACTGTTTTTAGGTGGGTGCAAAAATCCAGCCAAAGACCGACAACTCAAGTCCGCTGTAGTAGATGCTAGAAACCGATGGCAGCACTCCACTGGAGTGGAGTGCTGCCGTCCATTTCTCGCATCTATATATATATATGTATTATATTGGAAAAGGATGGTGTGGCAGCCTAGTCTGGTCTAGATCGTGTCTAGCCAAAGGAGTGGGGTTTACACAGGAGGAGGGAGTTGGGGGGGGGCCCATACAAAAATTTGCTTTGGGGCCCAGTCACTTCTAGGTACGCCCCTGGCGGTGGCTGTTCTGCTTTTGCACCCTGCTCCCTCTTTTGCTATGCTGTTGGCTCAGTCTCACCACTGCCTCTTCCTCTGAACTCTGAAAGTCAGTGGCACGACCTTCATTCCATGTGGGGTCTAGGAACTCATCGTCACCTGCATTGTCTTCCACACAGTCTTCCTCCCTGACCCCCTGTTCTGTTTGCACACTGTAGCAAGACGCAGCAGTTGGCACCTGTGTTTCGTCATCATCAGAGACGTGCTGACTCTGCTGAGGTGGTATTCCCATGTCCTCATCAGGAAACAAGTGGTTGTGTATCAGTGCATTCTATGTCTTCCACCACTGGGGAAGGGCTAGGTGGATGCCCTTGGGAAACCCTGCCAGCAGAGTCTTGAAACAGCATAAGAGACTGCTGCATAACTTGAGGCTCAGACAGTTTCCCTGATATGCATGGGGGTGATGCGACAGACCGATGGGCTTGGTTTTCAGGTGCCACCTGTGCACTTTCTGCAGAAGACTGGGTGGGAGATAAAGTGAACCTGCTGGATCCACTGTCGGCCACCCAATCGACTAGCGCCTGTACTTGCTCAGGCCTTACCATCCTTAGAACGGCATTAGGCCCGACCAAATATCGCTGTAGCTTTTCTCGGCTACTGGGACTCTGAAGTAGTTAGTTCACTAGGACGTGAAAGCTGTGGCCATGTCTTCTCCCAGCACCAGAGGGTCCACTGACACCACCACCACCATGTCCGCGTCCCTTATTAGATGTTTTCCTCATTGTTACCGTTCACCACAATGAGGAAAAACTTATTTGGCCCAATGTATAGAGCTCAAATTAAGGCCTTTTTTTTACAGGCACCTAACACTATCTAGCTATCTATTTTTGTACCATATTACACTAATACAGGCACAGCAGAAACCACAGATTTATGGGAATATCAATTTTAGGCCTAGTATTTAGGCCCTGGCTGAAAGGTATGCTTTTACGGACAGAATTACACTTGGAGATGCACAGTAGCGTGTGCAAATATAGAGGATTTAGCTTTCAGTCCTTGTATTTAGACCCTAAGTGTAATATACCCTTTTACGGTCAGAAATACACTTGGAGATGCACAATAGCGTGTGCAAATATAGAGGATTATGCTTTCAGCACTTGTATTTAGACCTTGAGTGTAATATACCCTTTTACGGACATAAATACACTTGGTGATGCACAGTAGCATGTGCAAATATAGAGGATTTAGTTTTCAGCCCTTGTATTTAGACACTTAGTGTAATATATCCTTTTACGGACAGAAATACACTTGGAGATGCACAGCAGCATGTGCAAGTATAGAGGATTTATTTTCCAGGCCTTGTATTTAGACACTGACACGCTGAGTGTAATATTCCCTATTACGGACAGAATTACACTTGGAGAGGAACAGCGGAAAGCACAGATGTTTAGGATTTCTATTTCAAGGATTTTATTTAACCCCAGAAAAAAATATATCCTTTGACGGACAGTATTAAACTTAGCCAGCCACAGCTGGAACACCAGATTTAGGAGATTGGTATTTTGGCAATTGAATTTAACCCCAGAAAAAAATCTATTCTTTGACGGACAGTATTACACTTGGCCAGCCACAGCTGGAACACCAGATTTAGGGGATTGGTATTTTGGCAATTGAATTTCACCCCAGAAAAAAATCTATCCTTTGACGGACAATATTAAACTTAGCCAGCCGCAATTGGAACTCCAAATTTAGGGGATTGGTATTTTGGCAATTGAACTTCACCCCAGAAAAAAATCTATCCTTTTTCGGACAGGAATACACTTGGACAGCCACAGCTGGAACCCCAGATTAAGGGGATTGGTATTTTGGCAATTGAATTTCACCCCAGAAAAAATCTGTCCTTTTACGGACAGTATTACACTTGGCCAGCCATAGCTGGAATCCCAGATTTAGGGGATTGGTACTTTGGCAATTGAATTTCACCCCAGAAAAAAATCTGTCCTTTGACGTACAGTATTAAACTGAGCCAGAACTAACAGAAGTTGAATGATTCACAGCTGTAGATCGATCACTTCATTAAGTGGTTTTGCTAAGTCTTCCCTGCCTAATCTCGCCCTCACAGCAGCTGCATCCTATCCCTACACTAATCAGAGCAGAGTGAACGGCGGCGCCAGGTGACTCCAGCTTAAATAGAGGCTGGGTCACATGCTTCACTTGGTCAATCACAGCCATGCCAATAGTAGGCATGGCTGTGATGGCTTCCTGGGGCAAGTAGCATGACGTTTGCTGATTGGCTGCTTTGCAGCCTTTCAAAAAGCGCCATAGAAATCGCCGAACACCGAACCCGAACCTGAACTTTTACTTAAATGTTCGGGTCCGTGTCCGGTACGAACCCGAACTATACAATTCGGGTTCGCTCAACACTAGCAATGAGTGCTCCTGCCCATACTCCCTGCGCTGCTGCTGTCCATTCATAAAATGAGTACTCTGTACACTGCTGAGCTGTAAGCGGTGTAGGAGAACTGAGTTTTAAGCGCACACGGTAAGTATATTAGAATTTTTTAAAAATTATTATAAAAGTTTAGTTACTCTTTAAGTCATGAGTCTCTAATGAGCACTTTTCTTCACCCGCCTACTTAAGAAACCACTCAGCAGCAGCTGGCCATCCCGCAAAACCTCAAACGGCAGGTGGTGTCATACTTGGAATGCACCCTGACACCCTAGACTACTGGGCAGCCAAACTTGATTTTTGGCCACAACTGGCTGAGTTTGCCCTGGACAAGCTGTCCTGCCCACCCCATAGTTACCCCAAAGAGAGCTCACCTTTCAACAGAAAATGTTGAGAGATGAACCTATTTAAAGATGAATCAAGCGTGGATCAGCCAGAATTTCCATACACTGGTGTCTGATGCATCAGACTACATCATTCTAGCAGTAGTTTTCTGACTGCAGTGTGCTGCCACACCAGAACATTATGAAAAATGGCCCATTATTTCTGAACACGTGCTTCAGCCAGTATTCTGATGCCAAACAACTGCTGCCTCTGCTGCCATCTTCTTCTAATGCCGTTGCCCCCCCACCCACCTCCCCACTCTGTGACTGGGCCACTGGGTTGACTCCTTATGCTGTAGCCATGCTCACCACTCTGTGACTGGGCCACTATGTTGACTCCTCATGCTGTTGCCACAGTCACCACTCTGTGACTGGGCCACTATGTTGATTCCTTATGTTGTTGTGACCATCATGATTTAGAAGCAAAAAGCAGGTGTGGGTCCAAAACACAGAAGACATGCAAATATTTCCATGATATGTCATGTCTGTTTTGGACCCACTCCTGTTTTTGCCTTACCAATACTGATCAAATACTGATGCAAAAAACTAAAGAAATACTGACCGTGTGATAAAGGTCATTAAAGTCCTGCATGCAGGACTTTTTTTTCCATCTGAATAAAATGATTTCAGAGGCAATTGGCCAAAACCTATGCAATCTGAGCATGAGGCCTCTATCACACAGTCAGTAATCTGATCATGATTTGGAAGCCAAAAGCAGAAGTGGGTCCAAAATACAGAAAACATGCAAATACTTCCTTCACTCTCCCTCTCATCTCTGTTTTGGACCTACTGTTTTTTGGCCTTACCAATACTGATCAATTGCTAACCAAAGACTGACCTTGTGAAGGCGGATGCTCAAAAGACAGGATCTGTTGTTTTGGGTTGTTCTTCTGACAGATCAGAAGAAGAGAAAAATAAACATTGAAGTTGACACAAATTTACAGCTGACACCTCACCATTCTGTCATGAGGCCACTACAAGTATCAGTGTGTAACAGAACATGTTCTCTAGCAATATATGTGGAATCAGTAGAGGGTGTAAAAAGAGACCGCTCTTTCACTCTATAGTAAAATCTGGTGCTACTACACGGTACAGTAAATTTTTCCTGATGCTATCATTGAGCTGTAAGGCTGAGTTCACACTTCAGTTATTTGGTCAGTTTTTGACCCATAACTGACCAAATATTGTAAATGACTCTTGTCACTTGCCTGTCATACTGATGCACAATAACTGGGCTTCACTACTACAATGGACCAGCTATGCATGTTTCTGTGATGCACAGTGTTGTACTCTGAGATACTGTACACTCTCCCTGCAGGCCGGGAAATAGTTAATTTTTAACATGCTTCGTGACTAATTAATTCTGACCAGATGGAATTTTTTTTTTTTTAATCGGCATAGCATCTGAATCAAATTTTTGAAAACTTCACCCATCTGTTGGGAACACACAAAGGGAATCAATAATGGAAGAGGAGGATGATGAGGATGTGGATCTGCCAGGGGCATACCTAAAGGGGTAGCAGGGGAAGCGGCTGATTTGGGGTCCAACCTCAGAATGGTCCCACTCAGAAGGAGGACTAGAAGATTTTATTGTCAGGTCCCCCTGAACAGTATTATACAATGACATTATATACAGTGACAGTATACACAGTGACATGACATAAAGTATATACGTGTAGGAAACAGATGGAGAGGCTGCCAGGCATGGTTGTAGAGTGCTATCTTCACTAGTCGCAGCAGTGGGGGTTGCACAGGAGTGGGGGGTTCTAAGAAGTTGCTCGGGGGGACACATTCAAAAATTTTCTGTGGGGCACAATCATTTTTAGTTACGCCACTGGGATCTGCCACTGCAGGAGGAGGAGTAGGAGGTGAAGAAGGAAGAAGACGATGATGGGAATGGCACCGGCCAAGACACCCAATGGTCTCAGATGGGACAGTAATAACTGGCTCCTCGGTCACGCTGGCCAGAATGGCGACCTGCCCAATTGCTTATGCAGTGACAGGCGTATCGCTGACATCAAGCAGTCTGGTGATTTACTGGATAGCCATGCTTTTAGACCCTTGTTACCAAGGCAAGATGGCGAAATGCTTTTCTCTTGCAGAAAGGCAGGACAAATTACGTTATTACCAGGAAACACTATTTATGCAGCTTGCCACAGCTTATGGCAATCAGAAACCTGCTGCCAGCATGCATGAAAGGGAAGCCCCTCTCTGTCCCCCACAGAGTCACCCCCCCTCCCGCCGCAACGATCAACCAAAGCCGCAGCAGCTATTTCAGTCTCCTCATCATGATGCAGTAGTTTTTCCACATACCGAGCCGACAGCTCCCACCTTAACGCCCTGGTTCAGGCCTACCTAAACTCTGACCCGTCTCTGTTGCATACCCTGTTCCCTGACCCCATGGATTTCTGAGCAGGCAGACTGGAGTACACTCTCTTTCTTTCCAAGCCTCCAGTGTCATCTTGGAGAGGGCTTTTAGCTCTGCGGGGTGCATGGTGACACCCAAGCTGACTAATCTGTCCTCCGGCAGTGTCCAAAACATCACTTTTGTGTAAATGAACCATGCTGGGATTCAGGAAGATTTTCCCACTCTTCCGACTACAGCCGATGAGTATATCTGGCCCCTGGCCTTGCTGGAGGTGCCCCATTTTGCCGGTGTTGCTAACTGCCTGCTGCCATCATGCCATTCTGTACGTCTGATGACACCTCCACCATCATGCCACCGCTGCGGCCTGACTACTTTCATGTTCTGTAAGGGTGCTGCTGCTGCCTCCATCATTACACCGCTGCCATCATGCCACTGCTGCAACCTGTTTACTATCACGTTCTGTATCGCTGCTGCTGATGTCATCATGCTGCCGCCTCCATCATGCCACTGCTGCGAATTGCTTACCATCACGTTCTGTACGGCAGCTGCTGCCGCCTCTATCATGCTGCCACCATACAGTACCACTGCTGTGATCTGCCGACCATCATCTTCCATCATGCTGCTTTCTGCCAACATATACCATATTGCTGCTGCAACTGCTGCTGCCTTCTCGCTGCTATTACCCTACTGCCACTAGAGATGTCGCAAACATAAAATTTTCCGTTCACGAATGGTGAACGCGAGTTTACGCAAATGTTCGTGAACGGGCGAACGGACGAACAGGGCGAACCGCCGTAGATTTCAATAGACAGGCGAATTTTAAAACCCACAGGGACTCTTTCTGGCCACAATAGTGATGAAAAAGTTGTTTCCAGGGGACTAACACCTGGACTGTGACATGCCGTAGGGGGATCCATGGCAAAACTCCCATGGAAAATTACGTAGTCGACGCAGAGTGTGGTAAGTTGAATTCGCAATACGATTAATATAACCTGCATTAATCGCATTGCGAATTCAACTTAGAGCTGGGTTCCTAATGGTTGTATTGCTAAAATATAATGAAGATTTAGAATATAGTGCTATATTCTCTTAATCTTCGTTATATAATTCTAGCAATACAACCAATGGGAACCCAGCTCTAAGTTGAATTCGCAATGAGATTAATATAACCTGTATTAATCGCATTACGAATTCAACTTAGAGCTGAGTTCCTAATGGTTGTTGGCAGTTGCTAGAATATAACGAAGATTGAGAATATAGTGCTATATTCGTGATTTTGTGATATTTGTTATCTTCATCAATTTTAGCAATGCAAGCATTAGGAACTTCCGCTCTAAGTTGAATTCGCAATGCGAGTATATGTTTGCATTGCAAATTCAACTTGAGCTGAGTTCCTAATGGTTGTTGCTAGAATATAACGAACATTGAGAATATAGTGCTATATTCGTGATATTCGTTATATTCTACCAATACAACCATTAGGTTGCAAAGTTGATTTTGCTATGCGATTAATACAGGTTATATCAATCGCATTGCGATTACAACTACTAACACTGCAGCTTCAGAATGAATCTAAGATGGATGCCGTCCTTGCTTTTTGATAGGAGGTGGGAGGGTCTGGGAGGGAGGGTATGCTGATTGGCTAGAATGTGTATGCTGACTGTGAGGTACAGGGTCAAAGTTTGCTCAATTATAAAGTATAGGGGCGAACGCGAACATCGCATATGTTCGCCCGCCGCGGTGAACGCAAACAAGCTATGTTCGCCGGCGAATAGTTCGGGACATCACTAACTGCCACCACTATTAATGTAAAGTATCTGTCACTTCTACTATTACTAGAACCCGTAGACTGCCTTGTATGTTCCATTCCATGCTGCTTCTGCTGCCTGCCACTACTACTGGGGCTGCATGCCACTATATCTGTACCCTTCCCAAATCCACACTGCACTGCTGCTGCTCCCAATTAAAAGGGAGAATTTTTTAGGCTTGTTCACCATGAGCCACTTTTTCTTCTGACAATCCACACTTGTTCATGTTGTATGGGCAGGCATTCTGACCCTATCAAGGCAAAATTTTTGGATGCTTGGTTCCACTCTATTTTTAATCCTATAACACTGAGTATTTAAACATTATCTGCCGCCAATAAGGTACAGTTTTTGGAGGCTTTGGAACATGAAAATGCATAACATGTGGCAGCGTGGTGTATTTTTTTGTATGTTAACTCCGTCAAGCATGCTTTTAACCATAGCTATGTATGTATGAGGCTGTCATTGAGTTTCAGAGCCTGGGGATCGGGGAAAGAAAAAGAAAATAAATAAACAAAAAGAGATAATAAGTTTTCCTATAAAGTCCTAGGAGACTAAAGGGGGTTATATACCAGTTTTCAGGGAAATTAAAATCTTAAGGTTTTAAAAAAGAGAAAGTTGTCTGTCTTTCTATATAGAGAAACATAAATGAGTTTCTTTTTCTTGCAGGGTGTTTTGTAATGGGTTTTGTAAATGCAGAACTAGCTGCCGGCAGCAGCTTTATTAAACACAGTGGGGGTCATTTACTATACTGAAATACTCCTAAATTTGGCGTATTTCAGGTGCAGATGGCGGCGCAACGGTTGGTTGCCCCCCTATCTGCGATTTTGCCCCGCTGACGTCAGGTCTAACGTTGTGGGTGTGGCAGCAGGCCCGTCTCATTCTTCATTTTCTACACCTGTTTTAGGCCTAGAAAAAGTTCTAAATGTAAGACAGCTTGGAAGCTGTCTTATATTTTGAACTGGCGCTCGATGCGCTGAAGTTGTGGAGAGACCTGTCCCTCTTTATTTACATGTTTATGCTAATGAGTTAAATGTTGTGATTTCATTGTTAAATAATCTTTCGCTATGATCTGTGTATCCCTAATGGTTATGTATTAGCAACAAATAGTTAACACTTGCAGTCCTAGTTAGGACTTTCCTACTTGTGGAAAGACTATATTGTTTAAGTATCCACCCCCCTTTGAGACAAACTTGCCAACCACATCTAAGATCTGCACCCTGCAAACTTGGAAATTCAGAAAGAGTTAATGAGAACAGAATTGCACACCTGTGGTTATTATTGGAAGATTGCAAAGTGTACTTCTATGAAGGGTACCCTGGCAACCGCTAGGCAGTTGCCCCGAGTTCAGAGTGTGCCCTGAGGGGAAGGAGGGTTGGGCCCTTCATTCACTGCATGGACACAGTGAGCATGGGTGCGAGGACAGTCACTGTGAGCCACTACCACTCCTATCAATGCTACAACTACCACTGACCTTTTCCAGGCTCTCCCCCTGCAGGTCTCTGCAGATACACCTGATCTGAGTTTGCTAAACTACTACTAATGCAAACAACATAAAGACCAAAGAGTAGGGATGAGCGAACTTAGTGTTTTAAGTTTGGCATACAAGGTTCGGGTTATCTAAGAAATCCATTGTGGATTCTGCTACCATGGACCATATAAGAATCCATAACGGAATTTTTAAATAACCCAAACCTTGTAGGCCGAACTTGAAACACAAAGTTCACTCAACACTACCAAAAAGCTTTCCAAACAGGTCAGAGACAAAGTTGTGAAGAAGTATAGATCAGGATTGGGTTGTAAAAAATAAAATAAAATAAGAAAAATCACAAACTCTAAAAATCCATTATAGCAAAATGGAAAGAATATGGCACAACTGCAAACCTGACAAAAGAAGGCCAGTCACCAAAACTCATAGACAGGGCAAGGCGGACATTAATCAGAAATTTAACAAATAAGCTAATGACAGAGGCGTACAAAGAGAAGTAAGGGCCCCATAGCAAGGATCACCCAGGTCCCCCCACACAGGACAGGGTTTCAACCTAAACCTCTTTCAATGACCCTTGGGCCATTTTTTCCACTGCCTCATTTGCTAAAAGTTGTTCCTGTAGAAGGTAGAGTCCTGACCAAGTTTTCCCCCCAAGTAGAAGAGGAGATGATCCCAACTGGGCCCCTTCTTGCCCTGGGCCCCATAGCAGTTGCATGGTCTGCCACTATGGTAGTTAGCAAAAAAAGGCACTGAGATAAAAATGGACAGAGCCGCTCATAGGGTAATAAGTCTAAAAAAGAACTGTGTCGGTGATGTCAATGATTATGCTCACCTTCTAGTGTTGTGCGTATGCAGGCACAACACTCATACCCTGGGTTCAGACCTGAGCGTTCTAAAAACGCGCGTTTTACGCGCGTTTTTGTCGCGCGTATTTCAGCGCGTTTTTGCAAATAGAAAACGCGCGTAAAACGCGCGTTCTTGTGATTGACTACTGTGGTGTCAATCACAAAACGCGCGTCAAACGCCCCAAAAGAAGCTCAAGTACTTGTTTATGCGTTGGGCGTTTTACAGCGCGTTCAAACGCGCTGTAAAACGCTCAAGTGTGAACCACTCCCATAGGGATGCATTGGTTTTAATCTGTTGAGCGTTTTACAGCGCGTTTGAACGCGCTGTAAAACGCTCAGGTGTGAACCCAGGGTTAGGGTCAATTGGTCGGTGCTGCCGGTATCTTAAACAGACCTTATGGAGTTGCCTGTCCTCCGGGGGACCGATATGAGACTTGTGGTGAGGAGCTTGTGTATGTTGGTACACGTTGTGATACCTTTTTCGGCGCACAGATACGACCACAATACAGGATGTTTAGGGTTAGTTGGTAACGTTTTATTTCAATAGACAACGCGTTTCGGAGTTTCTTTACTCCTTCTTCAGGTCTTAATAGCTGAGCAGTCACGTCTCGCCGGGAACATAAGGGCTTGCATCTGGGCGGTTTGTGTGAAGCGCAGTTGATGTTCCCGAAAAGTGCGCCGAAAAAAGTATCACAATGTGTACCAACATACACAAGCTCCTCACCACTATGGTAGTTAGGCCCCCTGCCAATGATAACACTGGAATCAGCTCCAAAGATACACAGCAGTATCTTTGTCCATAAGACTAGGGGCGTACATAGAAAACATTATGTCCCTTAGCAAGAATTGGTATTGAGCTCCCATCCTTGGCCCCGCCCTTTTTTACCAACAAAGAAAAACATGTACCATTAAATCTTATCAGCCACAAACCAGCCATTCATGCACTGTAAGTCCGAATTCTTATCAGCAGACTTCCCCCACCACATCATGGACTGCTGGAAACTTATCAGCCACTTCCCCTCACCCACCATCATGAACTACTCCAATCCTACCAGCCCGCCCATTAACTATGCTGGGCTGCAGCCTTATGGGACACACAAGCATATTTGACTGACTAGGCACCTCAGCAACTTTTTGAATGGACTAACCCACCTCCCCCCACGCCAGTAACTTCTTCGCAAACCCCTTCTCCCATAAAACCCCAACTCCTGCAGCTAGTTAAGATTACTCCTTCAGACCAGGCAGGCAGTCGCTGCATCTGTTTCCTACACGTATACACTATATTTCATGTCACTATACATACTGTCACTGCATATAATGTCATTGTATAATACTGTTGTGGGGCCTTTGATAATAAAATCTTTTAGTCTTCCTCCCAGATGAGCACCTTCTGAGTTTGGGCCCCATGGCAGCCGCTTCCCCTACTTCTACTATAGCTACACCCCTTGAGCCACCCATAATACCCTTTAGGCTGTATGCACATCTACTGCAAAAGTTCTGGCAGAAGCCTCAGGTGCAGATTTTGGCAAAAACAAAAGTCAAAAGACCGCTGCATGCAGCAGTATTTAGTCCTGCAAAATGCCTGTACTCACAGGTGCAGATTTTGGCAAAAACAAAAGTCAAAAGACCGCTGCATGCAGCGGTATTTAGTCCTGCAAAATGCCTGTACGCACACCGATCCCAATGGACGCCATTATTGTGAATAGAATCCAGTGGATGTCGGCAGTGTTCCGCATTTGCCAGATATGGCGATTCCGGTATTCTTCGCCTACATTGGAACAGAACACTGAAATCTGATCGCAGGTGTGAACCTAGCCTGCTGATGTTTCACCCTTTCCCCCCTACCCTCCCATTGATGACTTGTTTGTGCTGCTGTAGTCACCTTTCACTGTGGCAGAGTGCAGTGAGTGCCTGGGGCAGATCTTCACAGTGCTGGACTGGAGTCTTGACTGATGACAATGTTGACTTAGATCAGGTCCGGGCTGGTCAGTCAGGTCACATTGCAAAGCTTGCTGGCAGAGGAACAGGGCTGGGATAAGGTATATTGGTTCCCCCAAGCAGATTAGGAAAATGGCACCCCCTTGGTAAAAAAAAATAAAAAAAAACCTTACTTGTTAACAGAAAAAAAATCTCTACCATCTTACACTGTATGCACAAAGTGGAGTTTTTAACATTAGCCCCTTAGTGACCAAGCCTGTTTGGGCCTTTATGACCAAGCGTTTTTCTTCCTTTTTTCGTCGTCGCATTCCTAGAGCTATAACTTTTTTATTTTTCATTCTATATCGCTTATGAGGGCTTGTTTTTTGCGGGACAAGTAGTAGTTTTTAATGGCACCATTTTGGGGTTACACATAACTTTCTGATTAACTTTTAATGACTCTTTCTGGGAGGAAGATGGGGAAAAAAGCAATACTGCCACTGCGTTTTTTACGTTCATTTTTCAGTATAAATAACATAATATCTTTATTCTCTGGGTCAGTACAATAACAGTGATACCAAATACATATAGTTTTTTTTTATGTTTTACTACTTTTTTGCAATAAAACCCCTTTTATTTAAAGAAAAAATGATTTTGCATTGCTGCTTCCCAAGACACGTAACTTTTAAAAAAAAAATTCTATGGAGTTGTGTGAGGGCTTGATTTTTGCGGGACAACTTGTATTTTTCATTGGTATCATTTCGGAGTAAAAGGCACTTGTTGATCGCTTGTTATTACGTTTTTGTTTTTTTACGGCGTTCACCGTAGCGGATAATTTATGTGATATTTATGTAATCTGGATCATTACGGACGTGACAATACCAAACATATGGGGGAGATTTTTTTTTTGCTATTTTTTTCATTGAAAAGCGTATTTTCAATGAAAAAAAAGCGTATTTTTATGGAATTTTTTTATTTAATAAATGTATTTTTTTCCTTTCTTTTTTTTACCACTTAATAGTCCCACAAGGGGAATATAACAAACAGTATTTTGATTGCTTTTAAAATACAATTTATTATCTCTATAATGCACTGTATTTTAACAGCAATGCTCTTCTAACATTGACCAGCAGGCTGCGCCAGAGAGGCACAGCCTGCTGGAAACTTACTACAGGAAGGACCGGGGCCCAGGATCGGAAGCCAGGTAAGGCTTCACATTCATCAGTACCCTGCAATTATATTTGTGGGGTGTTGATGGGAGACAGAGGGAGTCTGCTCCCTCTGTTACCGCTTTACATGCGGCGGGCACCATTGCGTTAAACAGCCCGGATCTGCTCTCCTGCCAGTCCGGGCTGTTAGAGCAGGGCCCCGGCTCTCATGTGAGAGCTGGGTCCCCACTCCCATCTGCACGGGAGACCCGTGCATCGCTTAGACTGGGCCGCCATAAAAATGCAGCGGCCCAGCCTAAGGCCCCTTAGTGACCGCCGTATAAAGGCATATGGGTGGTCACTAAGGAGTTATAAGAGCATTCCCATCTGAGGCCATGGGGGCATATTGCTAGCATATGCCCCTATTCCCCGATAGGTGTGGGTCCCACCTCCAGCGAGAACGGAGAGGGGAAAGTAGTGGTCCGAGGACCCCGGGTTTCCTCGGGTCCACGGCCACCACCAAGCGCTCTCCCCATAGTAGTGAATGGGAGCGCACCTTGTTTGCATGGCCAACAATCCCATTAATATCTATGGTGCCAACGGAAATAGCCGATGTAGGGCTCCGTTCTCGATGTAGGTGCGGGTCCCAAAGGTGGGACACACTCCTATCAGACAATAGTGGCATAGCCTAGCGAAAGGCCCCCATTGTCTGAGATGGGAAAACCCCTTTAAGGTTAATTGAAAAACTGTTTTTTGATTGTGGATTTAGCAGCTGAAAATGCTGGTTTTAGTCATGTGAACATACCGACACAGTCCAGACTGCTGTGCTGTGCTAACATAAGACAAGTATCAGTCATATCCTACAATATTTTATAGCTCACCACTTCTTATGCATTAGTGTGCTGTAGACTGCTTCTAGCCTATCATTAAAGAAAACGTGTTTTTCCTTTCATGTAACATCCATCCTGAGCGTCTAAAAAGTGAAAGTTTATCTTTACTACTGTTGGTTCAGCAGGGTGGTTCCTGATGTGACTTATCTTTGGCAGAAGTAGCTTTTCTTCTTGTCTAACAGGTGGAAAGAAAGGAGGAGCAAACATTTCCTGAATGTTTGTGTTACTCACCCTCCAGGGGACAATTCAGCTTGTCCACAGTCCCTTTTAGCTGTCCGTGTGCAATACCTGCATGTGTGTGGCTGTGTGATCTATTGATTTTTTTCTGTCACTGCTTACTTCTTACATTTGGTACACTGTGCCAACTGGAAACCAATCTGCATAAAGAATGCCATACATCTATGAAGACCCAAGACTCAAGCAACCCAATTCCCCCAATACTGCCAAAAGTATCCACTCATCTGGAAAAAGCTATGAGGAGCTCAGACAAGAGTGTGTTAGGAAAGGAATTCTGTTTGAAGATGAAGATTTCCCAGCGAACGATTCTTCACTGTTCTACAGCGAGAAACCCAGCATCCCCTTTGTATGGAAAAGGCCTAAGGTGAGAAATGGAAATAGCATATCAAGATTTATATTGCACTTTGTTTTACGATGCTTCATTCAAAAATTGTATATTTAGCAGTGTTTTCGGCATAGAGATGATGGACGTAATGAAAACTACTTGAAAACATAATCTATATCTAGAGCTAAATTTTGTCAACAATGGCAAAAACTCTATGCAAAAAAATGCTTTGTCTCTACAGTATATAGAATTTAACCCCTTCCTATAAAGCCAGCTTGAACCAAATGTCGAAGTTCCATTTTTCAGATCTGACATGGGTCACTCATTGTAATAACCATCTGGTAATAACTGTGGAATGCTTTTACTTATCCAAACGATTCTGAAATTGTTTCCTCGTGACACAGCATACTTTATAATAGTGGTGAATTTGAGTTGATATGTTTTACCTCTATGTATAAAAAAAATACAAAATTTACAAAACATTTGGAAAAATTGGCAATTTTTTTAAATTAGAATTTCTCTGCTTTTAAGACAAATAGTGATTCCTCGCAAAAATAGTTATTAACATTTACCATATGTCTACTTTATGTTGGAATCATTTGGTAAATGTCATTTTATTTTTTCAGAACATTAGAAGGTTTAGAATTTTGAAAGCAATTTTTGAAATTTTCAAGAAAATTTTCAAAACCGTTTTTTTTAACAACCAATTCAGTTCTGAAGTCACTTTAAAAGGCTTACATAATAGAAACCACCCAAAAATGACCCCATTTTAGAAACTAAATCCCACAAAATTATTCAAAACTGATTTTACAAACTTTTTTAACCATTTGGGTGTTCCACGGGAAAAAGCAAAATGGAGGTGACATTTAGAAAAAACATTTTTTGTGCAGATTTTCCATTTTAATCAATTTTTCTGTAACACATCAAGAGTTAACAGTAAAACAAACCTCAATGTGTATTACCCTGATTCTGCAGTTTATGGAAACACCCCATATCTGGCCGTAAATCTCTTCATGAGGAAATGGCAGGTCTCAGAAGCGCCATATTGTTGTTAGAGGCCAGATTTTACTGGAATCATTTTTGGGTGCCATGTCACATTTGAAGAGACCCAGATGTACCCCTAGAAAGGAAATCTCCCTAAAATGACGCAATTTTGGAAACCACCACTCAAGGAATGGATTGCGGTGAGAAATGAATGTTTTGACCCAATGGAATTTAGAAACACGTGGCTGTGAATATGAAAAATTACATTTTATTTCTGATCAAATGTTGCTTTAGTCCCACATTTTTCATTTTCACACGGTGTAACAGGAGAAATAATAAATATCCCCTTAGGACACCTACACACATAAATTTGGTCTGGCCACTAAGAAACCATAAAAACAATAGTCCACCCATTCCAGTTATTACTTTAGTTGCTTGCCTTTGAACCCTCTTTAACTCTGCTATGTCTATCAATGAAAAAACAGCACTCTAAAGAAAAACATGGTTGTGTGCATCAGCCCTAAATTAGTGTTTATGAGGACTCAAGGAAGTAGAGTTAAGGGATACAGACAGGGAAATGGCTAGGTCTCTGAACTTCTGGGTCTTTGTGTCCCAACAAATTTCCAGCAGCAGGGTTCACGCTCCTGCATATTCAGACATGGGAAAAAAATTTTTATCACTTGCTGTGCAGACTCCTAATGAAACAATAAATGTTTACTTAAAGGGTCACTGAGCTTTCAGAAAAGTTTTGATATGTTATAGGGATGTATCAAAAGTTTTGATCAGTGGGCGTCTGGCCGCTGAGACCCCAACAATCTCTAGAACAAAGGGAAAGAAGTGATTGCTTAGCAATATCTCTCTCCTTGCTGCAAGACAGGCAGTGAAATTGACTCAATCTACAGTCTAGGGGCTTGTCTCGCTCCCGCCTTGCTACGCGAGTGCTTCTCCCCCTTGTTTTACAGATTGGTGGGGTATCAGTGCTCAGAGCCCCACCAAACAAAACTTTTCATGTGTCCTTATAAGATATCAAAAGTTTTCTAAAAGCACAGTGATCCTTTAATGAGGAAGTAGTTGCTGAAAGGCTGAGCTCCAGGAAGCTAGTATTTACATCATACAGCAGTGGAGACAGATGAAAGAGACTGACTGAAGTAGTTCTGCTCATTAGTTCTCTGGTTACTGAGCAGAATAACTGATTGGAAAATAACTTGTCGGGCCGCTTTCACTGTCAAGTCATTGTTTGGTCAGTGTTTGATCAGTGATTTTGAGCCAAAACCAGGAACGGAGGATACGCAAACATAAAGTATAATAGAAAGATTTGCACCTGTTCTGTGTTTTTTCACCAGCACCTGGTTTTGGCTCACAATTACTGACTGAAATTACTGATCAAACACTGACCAAACACTGACTGTGTGAAAGCGGTCTCAGTCTTCTTCACTGATAGTAGAATATCCAACCGGCAATTATAATTGTAGAAGAAAGTTTGGAATATACTTAACTTCTGAAATTGCGTGGATCTGCCTGTCTGAAACCTGGTCACGTGATTCTCTTATTCTGAAAAAATCCAGCTTCTGCCAATATCACTATCTTTACTAGGATTCCAGCCTGTCATGTGGACAGAAAGTCCTTACCTTGGCGCTTGTGCAAACTGAATCCACTGCATCTGTGCATGCGCCAAAGAAAGGAATAGGTCTGGCCTTGTCCACAGCGGAAGTGTCGACCCATCTATAGCCTAGGCCGGAAACCTTGTAAAGGATGTGACATCGGTGAAGGAAGAGTTTTCAAAAGACAAGCATCACATGACCAGGTTCCTGAGAGGACAGGATATTAATGTGCTTACTGTGAAGCATCTCTGCCCTTGTTACCCATCATATCCCCTTGCTTTCATACCATGTTATTTTTATTGTTTATTTTACAGTACATATGGAAAGGTGAAAGGAGGGTGATTTGAATTTTTAATTCTTCCTTATCTTATCACAGACTTTTCTGGCTGATGTCTGCTGTGTAGAACAGCAGGCGCCCACCTAGACTACACTATACATATATCCGGCAAATTAGATTTATAAAGACCAACTGGAATAATGTTTTTTTAGCTCAAAATAAATACAATGTAATAATAAAAACAATAGCTCCCAAAGAAGTCTATATCATTTAATGTAATATCAGTCTTATACAGTAAACTCATGTGCTCCCCTTAGTGGTGGCTAAAGTCAGACTCCATTTTAACGTTTAAGTCTTGAACATTCAACAGTTAAGCATCAAAGATAATTGGAACTCTTTAGAGTTAAAAAAAAATATGATTAAGGGTGGTCATCCACTGTATTGTCATATTCACAAATGGAATTTTAGTTATATTTCTTTTGCTTCTTTTTTTTGTGTGAAAATACAGTAATACAAAAATGAATTCAAAATGGGATTTAAAGGAGTAAATTATGTTTCAGATTGCGAATTATCTTTTTTCCAATTATACACAATAACTTTAACCAAAAAAATGAATTTGGAATGTATAGTTACATTTTTTACTAGGTATAACCATCCATCACTTCCTGAAATATGTTTGTCAATTTCCATCTGTACATGTATCTTATAAATATCATATAATGTACCCTTAATATCAGGCCATTTCCAACCATCTTTGTGTACTTCCAAAATCTGCCCTTGTGTTGTTTTTTTACATATTGAACAGTTACTTTCACTGTTGGTTTTACATTTTGCCAATTTATAAGTGTGTAATAGGCCATATGAATTGTATAAAGTTGTGGGATTCCTTAAGAACATTTTGTAAAAATTTTCCTAGGAGTTAGTGAGAGAGTTCTCTAAACTAGTGTCTGTCAACCTTTTCACACCTTGTGACAAGAAGTTCGAACCAAGTACCCCTAAGGCCCCTTTCACACGAGCGAGTTTTCCGCGCGGGTGCAATGCGTGATGCGAACGCATTGCTCCCGCACTGAATCCTGACTCATTCATTTCAATGGGTCTGTGTACATGAGCGTTTTTTTTCACGCATCACTTGTGCGTTGCGTGAAAATCGCAGCATGTTCTATATTCTGCGTTTTTCACGCAGCCCTAGCCCCATAGAAGTGAATGGGGCTGCGTTAAAAACGCATTGCATCCGCAAGCAAGTGCGGGTGCGTTGCGTTTTTCACTGATGGTTGCTAGGAGATGTTGTTTGTAAACCTTCAGTTTTTTATCACGCGCGTGAAAAACGCATCAAAACGCATTGCACCCGCGCGGAAAAAACTGAACAACTGAACGCAATCGCAGGCAAAACTGAATGGCTTTGCCTGTGAAATTGCACAGTTTTCACTGAACGCATCCGCAACGCATCCGGACCTAATCCGGACACGCTCGTGTGAAAGGGGCCTAAGAATGCAATCAATAAAATAAGGCTATTCTCACTCCGCTGTCAAAGGCTCAGTCCTAAGCATCTGTCCGCAGTTCCTTCAGATTTGACAGAAAGAATAGTGCAGCATGCAGTGCTAATCTTCCTGTCAACATGACAGACAACACATTAAGACCCATGACAGATGACTATTACTTTTTAAATTACATTCCGAGCTACCAATTTCCTAATTTTCTCCATTTGGACCAAACCACTACGATGACTTAATTCAGCCATGCTTCGTCTCTGCAGTTTGCTACACAGACATCTTAGGTTCCTAGTTTTTCATCATCCACCCCACATTCTGAACACCTAATCCTGACACCCACAATACTGTGCCCAATGTGCTTTCCAATACCATACTGCAGAAACAGATAGTCCTCCTAAAATAGTAGCACCAAACAGATACTGTATGTCCTCCTTTAACCCTTTCGCTACCATCGACGTACATGTACAGTGCTGGAGCAATGTGTAAACATGAAGCCCGTTCGGAGGTGCAGCAGGCGTCTTGGCCAGCAGGTCTCTGCTGTTTGAAACAGCAGCGACCTGCGGATCATTACCGTGATTTGCAATTATAACGTGACTCGCGGTAATTAAATGCTTTAGATGCCGGGATCAAGTGAGATCACGGCATCTAAAATGTCAAAAACACGGAAGCTCGCTTCCTACCAACATCCCCTGCAGCCAATGGGGATGTCGGTAGTTGCTTTGAAGCTCTTAATCTCACTGACGAGACCCACAGCATTCATGCTGCAATTCTTATTTTGGCCACCAGATGGCAGGCCAACATAAGAAATTAGCAATTGACAGTAATAAACTCATTTTAAAAATACATGATTGTTCAAAATTAAAAATTAAAAAACAGATTTTATAGGCTCATATATGGGCTTCAAAATCAATGCAAAAAAGTTCAAAAATATATAACATTTTTTTAAAAATATGACAGTTTAAATCACTCCCCTTTCCGTATTATAAAAAAATAAATACCTAAATAACAAAAAATATAAACATTTAGTGATGAGCGGCAGGCGAAATATTGGAATTCGAGATATTTTGAGAATATTTGGTAGAATATTCATCATATATTCGCAAATTCGCTGTTTTTTCCTTGATTACGAAAAAAACGGCAATGTAATATGCGAGTATATTGTTCGAATATTCGCGCCGAACACTATAAACATCATGGGTATCACCACGACCAAAAACACCTGTACTAGACAAATATAAAAATATTTTTCCAAAACGGCGAATGGCGTAATTTACCATTTTTTCATTGTTTCTCTTACACAAAGAAATTTAATAAAATGTTATCAAAAAGTCACAGTCACTCCAAAATGGTATTAATAAAAAGTATAGATTGTCCCGCAAAAAAATGAGCCCCTATACAGCTTAGTAGATATAACTATAAAAAATGTATGGGGGTCAGACTATGGTGATGTAAAAAAAAAATGTTTTTTTAAATTTACATTTATTTTTACACTATTTAGACATAAAAAACCTATACATATGGGATATTGTTGTAATCATACTGACCCAGAGAATGAAGGGAATGGGTCAGTTTTTCTGCAAGCAAATGCCGTGGGAGCAAAACCCGTAAAACGGTGGAAATTGTGTTTTTTTCCAATTCCACCCCATTTGGAATTTTTTTTACCGCTTCCCACTACATTGCAAGCCATAATTAATGGTGGCATTAGAAAGTACAACTTGTCTCACAAAGAATAAGTCCTCATATGGATATGTGAATGCAAATATAAAAAAGTTATGGCTCAAGGAAGATAGGGAAGAAAAATGAAAATGCAAAAAAAAAAAAAACCTCTGGTATCCTAAAGGTTAATAATTATTGGCACACACTGCCCTGAAAAAATAATTGCGCCCAGCTTACATGTGAAGAAATTGTAGCGGATTTTCTGTGTGAAATTCTGTACTCTGAATATCACAATGAAATATAGTACAATGCAAAAGTTAATAAACTTAATTCAATAATCCGTTTTAATTTAGAGCATGCTGCAAATGATTTGCATCCACACATGCTGTATATGTTGTAACTATAAATGCGACAAATCTGCAACAAAATCTGTGTCATATAAGCCTCGTTCGGAGTAAGAACTTAGGACCCGTTTACATGGCTCAATGCTAAAGGCAATGAGAATGAATCATTCGTTCCTGATTACAGACTGCTCATTCAGTCACATTTACATGTAGAAACAATGCCTTCTGTATAGAAATGAATAACTGTTACTGCGATTGTTCATCCCCATAAAGATTGATTGTTTGTCGGCAACACATTCGTGTTTACACAGGGTGAAATTCTGATGACGAGTGTAAAGTAGAACTGGCTCAGTTGCCAATAGCAACCAATCAGATTTCAACTTTAATTTTCCAAAGGAGCTGTGAAAGATGAAAGGTGGAAGCTGCTATGGGCAACCAAGACAGGATTTACTTTACATCACTTTGATAAATCTCCCCCATGTTTCTATGCACAATTTACTGCACAATAACGATTATTGAGGTGTAATTTCCCAATAATCTGCCTGAAAATTGGTCAGTGTCTTTAGGCCTCATGCAAACGTCCGTATGTGTTTTGCGGTCCGCAAACCGCGGATCCACAAAGCACAGAAGCAATTTGCGGAACAGAACACAGCCCATTGTAAAAATGACTATTCTTGTCTGCAAAACGGACAAGAATAGGACATGCTCTATTTTTTTTGCGGGGCTACGGAACAGAGCAATGAATGCGGACAGCACATGGAGTGCTGTCCACATCTTTTGCGGCCCCATTGAAGTGAATGGGTCTGCGCCCTAGCCGCAAAATATGCGGCTCGGACGGGGACCAAAAGAATGGTCGTGTGCATGAGGCCTTAGCCTAAGGATGCCTAATCAGTCCACAAAGTGGGAGAGATTCAGATGCTCTATCTTACATTGCAAAGAAAACAATTATAATATTATCAATAGAAATGAGCGAATTTTTTAAAATTCTATTCGGCCGATTAGCCAAATTTTCCGGAAAAATTTGCTTTGATCCGAATTTATTTGCGGCGAATCTCGTTAAAAATTGTCTATTTCCGGGCTGCAGAGAGCCTTTATAGGGGTGTAAAATACTGTGCCTTTCAGTAACACACATAGGGAGTGTGCTGTGGTAGTGAAATAATTCTGTGAGTTAGGCCTCTTTCACTTGAACGTGTGAGCCCCGTGCCTGTGCCCCGGGATGCAAATTGCGGCCCGCAATGCACAGGCATCAACCGTGGGGCAGCCACAGCGGATTGCGGACCCATTCACTTGAATGGGTCCACGATCTGCCCGTTCTGCAAAAAGATAGGACATGTTCTATCCTTTTGCGGGACGGAAATACGGAACGTACCCCACGGAAGAACTCCGTAGTGCTTCTGTAGTGTTCCATTCCGTCATTCCGTTCCGCACTATTCCGCATCTCCGGATTTGCGGACCCGAAATAAATGGGTCGGCATCCATGATGCGGAATGGCCACGGAATGGTGCCCGTGTATTGCGGATCCGCAAATGCGGTCCGCAATACGGGCACAGGGCACACACGTTCGTGTGCAATAGGCCTTAGTATGACATGCAGATGACAGGCGTCGCTCTTAGAATCACCGCACACTTTACTTATTTGGACAGTCATGGGGCCAAAACTGACCAAATAACTCAAGTATCAACTCAGCCTTACAGGTCGATGTTACACCCTCATCAGCTGTGGAACATAGATGTCTACAGAACCAGTTCTATTAAATGCTTATACAAGTAGAGCCCCACAACAGAGTGGAGAGGGTGTCAGCAATAAGTTTGTGTTGACATTACTGATTAATTTGCCCTTCCTCTGATCCATAACAATAACACACAAAAAACAGATCCTGTCTGGGGAGCATCCGCCTTCACTCGGTCAGCATTTGCTCAATAATCCATCAGTATTGCTAATGCCAAATAAAACAGGAGTGGATTTAAAACAGAGATGACACGTGAATGAAATATTTGCATCTCTTCTGTGTTTTGTACCCACTCCTGCTTTTGGCTACCAAATCATAAGCCAACTCTGATAGGACCATACAGGCCTTACAACTGCTCCACAGACAGGATCGTTGTGCATCTCATTTTTCCTTCCTTCTCACAGATAAGAAGAAGGGCCAAATAAATGATGATGTCAGCCAAGCCAAAAAGGCAAAATAGTGGCCTAGTCATGAAGTAGGGAGGGTGGGAACAGCATGAGAAGTCTACAGAGTGGCCCTATGACATAGTGGTGAGGTGGAAGCAGCATGAAGAGACCACAGAGTGGCCCAATAACAAAGTGTGGAGGTGGCGGCAGCATGAAGAGGCCACAGAGTGGCACAATGACAGTGTGGAGGTGGTGGCAGCATCAAGAGGCCACAGAGTGGCACAATGACACAGTCTGTGTCATGGCTGTATGTGAGCAACAAGAGCATACACAGTGAATTAGCTACTGACCGGACCCAAACTAGGGAGCATAAAGGGTGACCCCTGTCAGACCCTAAAAGTTCTCTTTATGCTGCTAAGCACATGTCCAGATCCAGATGGTGGATCGAGACATGCCCGCGTACCTAAGGCTGATGACCACTGTAACCCCTACAATAGTGGAAGGGGCACGGCCACCGGTGCCCTGCTCAGTATATGGACGGAACCGGGGTCGCCTCGGATCCAGTCAGCAAACAAACAGTAACACACAATGTCTGCACACTTAACTGAAGGAGCTGCAGCAGCAGTGAAAACAGATCCAAAGTCAGCAGACAATATCCGAAGTACTTGCTTCAGCAGAACACAGGTCCAGTGAAAAGATATCACACAAGTGTAGATACTCAAGCGAGAGATACAGCTCAAATGAAAAGTATAATCCGCACCCTACAAAGGAGGAGGGGTGATTTAAAGGCAGAGAAATCAAACACAGGAGGGACAGCTGGGAGGAAGGAAACAGAAAGTAAAGACATCATCACAGGGGTGGAGAAACAGAGCTGTGAGAACGTCTCAAAGCTCTGGTAGTGACAGTCTGGAGGTGGCGGCAGCAGCAGTAGCAGCATCAGGAGAATGCCATAGAGTGGCACAATGACAGAGTCTGGAGGTGGCAGCATCATAAGAAGGCCACCTAGTGGCACAATGACAGAGTCTGGAGTTGGCAGCAGTATAAGAAGGCCACCGAGTGGCACAATGACACAGTGTTGAGGTGGCAGCAGTATGAGGAGGCCACCGAGTGGCACAATGACAGAGTGTGGAGTTGGCAGCAGCAGAAGTAGCAGCATCAGGAGAAGGCAACCGAGTGGCACAATGACAGAGACTAGAGGTGGCGTCAGCAGCAGTAGCAGCACAAGAAGAAGGCCACCGAGTGGCACAATGACAGTGTTGGGAGGTGGCGGCAACAGCAGTAGCAGCATCAGGAGAAGGCCACCGAGTGGCACAATGATGGAGTGTGGAGGTGGCGGCAACAGCAGTAGCAACATCAGGAGAAGGCCACCGAGTGGCACAATGACAGAGTCTGGATGTAGCAGCAGTATAAAGAGGCCACCGAGTGGCACAATGACAGAGTGTGGAGTTGGCAGCAGTATGAGAAGGCCACCGAGTGGCACAATGACAGAGTCTGGAGGTGGCAGCAAGAGCAGCATCAGGAGAAGGCCACAGAGTGGCACAATGACTGAGTCTAGAGGTGGCAGCAGCAGCAGTAGCAGCATTAGGAGAAGGCCACTGAGTGGCACAATGACAGAGTCTGAAGGTGGCGGCAACAGCAGTAGCAACATCAGGAGAACGCCACCAAGTGGCACAATGACAGAGTCTGGAGGTAGCAGCAGTATAAGGAGGCCACTGAGTGGCACAATGACAGAGTCTGGAGGTGGCAGCAGTATGAGGAGGCCACTGAGTGGCACAAAAAAGCCTGGAGGTGGCGGCAGCAGCAGCATAAGGAGGAGACCACAGAGTTGCAAGGTGACATAGTGAGAGATGGCAGCAGCAGCATCAGGAGACCTCAAAGTGACCCGGTGACAGAGTGGGGAGGTGGGTGGCAATACCAGTACCCACTGATGAAGGTGGGTGAAAGAAGAAGCACTTGCCGACAGATGTGTGGCATCAGGCGGGTGGCAGCTAGTGATGAGCGGGAGGTGCCATATTCGATTTTGCAATATTTCGCAAATATTCAATTAAATATTCGTCATATATTCGTCAAAATCGAATATTCATCATTATTCTATATATTGCAAATGTTACGCAAATTTATATTCACATCGCGAATTAAACTTAGAGCTGAGTTCCTAATGGTTGTAACTTGTATTGCTAGAATTGACGAAGATAACGAATAACAAGAATATAGCACTATATTCTCAATCTTCGTTATATTCTAGCAATACAACCATTAGGAACTCAGCTCTAAGTTTAATTCGCAATGCGAACATATACTCGCATTGCGAATTCAACTTAAAGCTGGGTTTCTAATGGTTGTATTGCTAGAATATAACGAATATCACGAATATAGCACTATATTCTCAATCTTCGTTATATTCTAGCAACGACCATTAGGAACTCAGCTCTAAGCTTCATCCACGAAGCAAACATATAACCGCATTGCGAATTGATCTTAGAGCTAAGTTCCGAATGGTTGTATTGCTAGAATATAACAAAGATGACGAATATCACGAATTCACGAAAATAGCACTATATTCTCAATCTTCGTTATATTCTAGCAACGACCATTAGGAACTCAGCTCTCAGTTTCATTCGCGAAGTGAACATATAATTGCATTGCGAATTGATCTTAGAGCTAAGTTCCTAATGGTTGTATTGCTAGAATATAACAAAGATGACGAATATCACGAATTCACGAATATAGCACTATATTCTCAATCTTCGTTATATTCTAGCAATGCAACCATTAGCAACTCAGCTCTCAGTTTCATTTGCGAAGCGAACATATGATCGCATTGCGAATTGATCTTAGAGCTAAGTTCCTAATGGTTGTATTGCTAGAATATAACAAATATCGCAAAGCGAATAATTCAGGTTATATTAATTGCATTGCGATTACAACTTAATCAAGTTTGTGAGATCGTGATTCTCACATCCGACAGTACATTTTAGCATAGAGGCATTCCCATTGGGATGGGGACGCTCCATGCACACGGCAAGTCGGCAGAAGCGGCAACGTGCATTAACTGGAGCGGGCAGGAAGCCAAGAATCCTCCGGACAGGTAAGAACAGCTTTTGGGAAATGGGAAGACAACCAGAGAGCAACAACGATTAACAGCTGAAAAAAAAAAGTCGAATATTCAAAATAGCAAATATATACCGCTATATTCGCAATATTCGTGAATTATCGAAGTTGCGATATTCGCGATAAAAATTCGCTATTCGAATATAATACTAGTGGCAGCATCACAGTAGTACCTGAGGCAGGTAGCCAGAAGAAACCAGTCTCTTTTGTCAAGGTTTGGGTGAGATGGCATGTATGATCTAATCAGATGCATCAGGCATTGGTGGGTGGAAATCCTGGCTGATCCACGCTTGATTCATCTTGACAAAGGTCAGTCTCTCCACATTTTGGGTGGACAGGCAAGTTCTTCTTGGGGTAACTATGGCCCCTGCCGCACTAAACACCTGCTCTGATGCCACACTACTGGCAGTTTGGCTGCCCAGTAGCCCAGCAGATCTTCAATGAGGGCTGGCAGGATGCTGTCCAAGTATTCCACCACCTGCTGGTTCTGGTCCTGCTCCAGGTCTACCTGCTTCTTCTGGTGAGTAGTTTCTTCACTATGCGGGTGAAGAAAGCTGCTTATCAGCGACTGTAGACTCAGGGTGCTGCTGATGGAGTTGGTACTGCTCCTGCCACCCCACCCCTCCTCAGCAGCCATGCCAGTGGAACTTGAGTGCAGAGGGCCCCCCGGTCAGACCTGAGAGAGGGTGGACGATGGCGCAGATAGGCAGAGGCCAACTGACTACATAGGATGCCTCTGTAGTAATTGTTTGTCCTCTCTCTCAGTGGGTGTAAAATAGGCCCACATTTTGAACCGGTAGCGAGGGTCCAACAAGGTGGAGAGCCAGAAGTCATCCCTCTGCCAAATGGTGACAATTCGGCTCTCACTACGCAAGCAAGTGAGCATGCATTGGGCCATTTGTGCAAGTGACTCGAAAGGGACTCGCTGCCTCCATCTCCACTGTATACTGCCATAGTGTGTCTGGGTCGTCATCTTCCTCATCGCCGGTAGCTCCTCTGGCTGCTCCTACTCCTCTTCTCCTGTCAGCTGAGTAGAAAAAACACCCATTTTGCTACACATTGCCTGTGCTCCAATGTCCTCCTCCCCCTTCTCCTCCTCTTCCAGTTCAGCCCCCACAGGGCTCATGTGGCCGTGAGATCTAGGCGCCACCTCTCCTGTCCCCTGACCAGCCATTGTTACCAGTATCTGTTCCAGGACATGAAGCAGTGGAATGACGTTGTTCATCCCGTACTCTTGCAACTGACAAATAACGTGGCATCCTCAAAGGGCCTTAGCAAACGACAGGTGTCACACATGAGCTGCCACTGGCTGACATCGAAGTTACACAGGGGAGTACTCCTATCTGCTTGGATCATCAAGAAATCATTGATGGCCTTTCTGTTTTTGTATAGTCGGTCCAACATATGGAGGGTGGAATTCCAACGGGTGGAAATGTCGCATATCAGCCTATTTTGGGGGATGCCGTTCTGCCACTACAGCTCAAGGAGGGTGTGCTTTGCGGTTGTACTAGTGGCTGAAGTGCATTCAAAGTTTCTTGGACATTTTTAGGATGTCTTGCAGATGGAAGCAACAGGAACCGCTTGACAACCATTTTGAACACGTGTGCCATGCAGGGCGCATGGCTCAGCCTTCTTTGACGCAGTGCCGACACCATGCTCTTCCCGTTGTGGGTCACCGTGGTTCTGGTTTATTAGTTGTCGTGGAAAAAGCAAGGGTTCGATTTCTTGATGAATCACACGGAGCAGTTCCTCTTCTGGGTGACTCCGTTCACCTAGGCAAACCAGATGCAGAACAGCGGGACACCGCCGTGCCCTGCACATGTGGTATTCTGGAGGGGCACTGTGACTTATCCATGCAGTAGATGCTGAGGACATGGTGGAGGATGAGGAGGCAGAGGCGGACATTGTCACAGGACCAACAGCGTGACAATGTGGAGGCGGAAGTGGCGTGACCTGGCCAAGTTGCTGGTGTGGCTGTGTAGGAACCACATTCATCCAGTGGGATGTAAATTATATGTATTGTCCCTGACAGGCTCAAGGACTGGCCCACCTTCTGTTCTACATATTTGTGCAGGAATAGTACTGCCTTTTTGGCAAAGAAATGACGGCTTTGGACTTTCCACCTCGGCTCGGCACAAACCATCAGTTCTCTGAAAGGGGAAGAGTCCACCACTTGGAAAGGGAGGGTCTGCAGCACCAGCAACTTTGACAGGAGCACATTCAGCTTCTGCGCCGTTGGATGATTGCACGCATACTGCTGTCTCTTGGCAATCACTTCGGTGATCGATTGCTGATGGAATGATTGACATTATGACTGACGAGGAATAGGAGGAGGAGGAGCAGGAGCATCTGGACCAGCAGAAGATGGGAATGACAGACAGCTCCTTTCGGCTGAGGTGGTGGAGCCTTGACTGCCTGAAACTGGGTGCGTGCCACTGGGCGATGCAGCAGTTGCTGCCGCAGGCTGGACTACCACAACGGAGCCATGGTCCTCCCAGGCCATTGTATGGTGACACGGCATATGTTGACACAGGGCTGTAGTGCCAACATTGGCACCCTGGCCACGCTTCACCTTCTGCGCTCAGATTCTACATATGGCCACGTTCACCTCCTCCGGCAGCTTAACAAAAAACAGCCACACCGCCGAGTAGGTGATTTTCCCCCAACACTATGCACTGACTGACTGCTACCGCCGCTGCCTCCGTGAACCCCTGCACCACTACTTCCCGAGCAGGTAGACTGCTGCTAAGCAGGTGGTCTACCCAGGGCACGTTTGGCTCCTGACCTCCAACTGCTGCCACTCTGCTGACTCCCAGCCATGCTACCACCTTGCTGGCTCAGCCACTGCCTAACGGGGAAGCTGCCACCCTCTTCTCCTGATTATGATGAAGCCCCTTCTGCACCCGGCTCCCAAGTATGATCGGCTTCATCATCATCGAGTAGTGTCTGCATGTCACTGATGTCCTCCTCAATGGTCTCTGGGTCAGGAGCCTGACCTCTCGCAACACCACCTCCCACGCCACTCTCCTACTCACTACTTGCCCGCGTAGCGGAGGAAGTGGCTGATGTCTCCTCCATATCTTGGCTGGGCAGTAGCTGCAGACTGTCCTCTAGTAGCTCGTCCTCGCTGTATAGTGGAGCTGAGCCCACAGCATACAATACTTCTGTGGCTGAGGGAACAGCAAAGTAAAGAGGCAGGTTAAGTACAGGTGGGCGCACAGGGCTTACTCCCGGGCCATACCAACTAAGGGGTGTGTCTGACGAACCCACCAACTTTGGGGTGTCTATAGTCACTTGGGATGAAGTGGATGACCAAGTCACCAATTGAGAACCGCTGAGTTGCTTATAAAGACATGACCGCTATATAACATTGGGAGCTCAGGTATCTCGCTGCGACTCCTGCTGCCACGCCCCCTTACTCTGCTGCGACCTCTGCCTGGTTTAGAAACATTTAGGCCTCTGCCACTACTCTTTACATGGCCTGGCACTTCTCTGTCTGACATACTTCTAGCTGAAATAAATACATTAAAAGCAAATTAAAACACCCCTAAAAGCGACAAATATATATTTCTTTTTGTACTGAAATAGGCCACTAAATGCTTTCACCACAAATAACTGCAACAGTGAAGTGTGTATATATTTTTCTTTCTGTACTGAAATAGGCCACTAAACGCTTTCACCACAAATAACTGCAACAGTGAAGTGTGCATATATTTTGCTTTCTGTACTGAAATAGGCCACTAAACGCTTTTAGCACAAATAACTGCAACAGTGAAGGGCGTGTATATTTTTCTTTCTGTACTGAAATAGGCCACTAAACGTTTTCACCACAAATAACTGCAACAGTGAAGTGCGTGTATATTTTTCTTTTTGTACTGAAATAGGCCACTAAACGCTTTCACCACAAATAACTACAACAGTGAAGTGTGTATATATTTTTCTTTCTGTACTGAAATAGGCCACTAAACGCTTTTACCACAAATAACTGCAACAGTGAAGTGTGTATATATTTTGCTTTCTGTACTGAAATAGGCCACTAAACTCTTTCACCACAAATAACTGCAACAGTGAAGGGCGTATATATTTTTCTTTCTGTACTGAATTAGGCCACTAAACGTTTTCACCACAAATAACTGCAACAGTGAAGTGCGTGTATATTTTTCTTTTTGTACTGAAATAGGCCACTAAACGCTTTCACCACAAATAACTACAACAATGAAGTGTGTATATATTTTTCTTTCTGTACTTAAATAGGCCACTAAATGCTTTCACCACAAATAACTGCAACAGTGAAGTGAGTATATATTTTGATTTCTGTACTGAAATAGGCCACTAAATGCTTTCACCACAAATAAATGCAACAGTGAAATGCATATATATTTTTCTTGCTGTACTGAAATAGGCCACTAAACGCTTTCACCATAAATAACTGCAACAGTGAACTGTGTATATATTTTTCTTTTTGTACTGAAATAGGCCACTAAATGCTTTCACCACAAATAACTGCAACAGTGAACTGTGTATATATTTTTCTTTCTGTACTGAAATAGGCCACTAAACGTTTTCACCACAAATAACTGCAACAGTGAAGTGCGTGTATATTTTTCTTTTTGTACTGAAATAGGCCACTAAACGCTTTCACCACAAATAACTGCAACAGTGAAGTGCGTGTATATTTTTCTTTTTGTACTGAAATAGGCCACTAAACGCTTTCACCACAAATAACTACAACAGTGAAGTGTGTATATATTTTTCTTTCTGTACTGAAATAGGCCACTAAACGCTTTTACCACAAATAACTGCAACAGTGAACTGTGTATATATATTTATCTTTTTGTGCTGAAATAGGCCACTAAACGCTTTTGCCACAAATTAACTCCAACAGTGAAGTGCGTATATATTTTTCTTTCTGTACTGAAATAGGCCACTAAATGCTTTCACCACAAATAACTGCAACAGTGAAGTGAGTATATATTTTGATTTCTGTACTGAAATAGGCCACTAAACGCTTTCACTACAAATAACTGCAACAGTGAAGTGCGTATATATTATTCTTTTTGTACTGAAAAAGGCCACTTAATGCTTTCACCACAAATAACTGCAACAGTGAAGTGTGTATATATTTGTCTTTCTGTACTGAAATAGGCCTCTAAATGCTTTCACCACAAATAACTGCAACAGTGAAATGTGTATATATTTTTGCTTTCTGTACTGAAATAGGCCACTAAAGGCTTTTTAACATAGCACTTGCACCCCAATAAGAAGAACAAATTGCTGGAATGACAGAGCTGTATAATGGCTATTTAGATCCCCAAATAATCTTTCCCTGCTCTTGTAAATTGCTTTTATGGCTCTGTTCCTAGCACCTTCTGGCGTCTCTCCCTGCACTAAGATGCTGTGAAATGATTCCTCCCTATCCTTTCCCTGCACTTATAAATCGTTTTTTCAGTTGCATGCATAGCATTATGGGTCATCCTGCCTTTCCAGACTTCCTTGCCCCATGTCCTCACATGTGTAGCCTCCATTTTAGGAAAAATTGTTATTCTTTACCACAAAACGTGAGGAAATTCGCATTTGTTGCAAATTGAATTTTTCCTGAAATTCGTAACGAATTTCACTTCGTCAGCTTCGATTTGCTTATCTCTGTTTATCAAGATACCTGAACTGAAAAACTTTTGCAAATAAGGGAAGACTACATTTCTTTGCTACAATGCAAGATATTGATCTCCACTCCAAAGATTACTACAAAATGTGCTGCAGAACATTGTTACAAGGCAGTTACTGAGGCAGGTTATATGGGCCGTGTATAGTAATCATAAAAAAAAAAATAACCCATCTAAGCACAAATCTCTTTTTTTTAGTTACTTGTTCTGCTCCATTTACCCACTAGTCAAACATTCTGATCATCTGTTTTTTATTTAGTCAGGAATCCACTTGTTTATTTTCTTTGTAATTCTTGTGTATTAAATCCTTGCATTTTTAAACTTAAAAGTCTTGAAAAACTGGTCTAAGGTAACAATGCTTTTTCCTGTCCTACCAATTAAATGTGCATATTTTGCATCCATAAAAAGTCACTAAAAATTCCAAAGCCGATTAATCTCCAATTGGCTGTTTCACAAAGTCAGTATTTGGTCAGTATTTGTAAGCCAAAACCAAAAGGCGAACCTACAGAGAAAAGGTATAATAGAAAAATTTGTGCCTCTTCTGTGTTTTGGACCAACTCTTGGCTTTGGCTTACAAATACTGATGTAAAAATACTCTACTCTACTAACCTAACCTTTTTGCAACAAAGCTAGAACCAGTCCCATACCTCACGTAGATCCAGAGGTCTTCTCATTCATTGCTCTACTAGATTTATATTAAGCTGGCAGCTCAAGGGGAGTGTATTTTCTGCTGCAGCTAAGGGGGCGTGTCTCAGCTCTCCCTATCACAGGTCGCAAGGCAGTTGAAGGATGAAACTGAGCATGTGCAGCCATCTCAGTGAGCTGGACAAAGAGATAAGAAAAAAAAACAGCAGGTGGTGCAATACAGGTACATTTCATTGAATAGCTCTATGGCTATCCAACATTTTTAATTACATGCAGTTGCAAAAGAATTCAGATCCAGGTGCAAGTTTGAAAACTGTAGAATATTTTTCATGGGACAACACCTTTAAAGTGTTTTTTGCATTTTATATCTTGACTTATAAAGTACCATATTTTTAATATCATCTTTTTGTTCTGTGTTCTGTCACCATAACGTTTGTTCAGTATAGAGGTTCTCATAAGGACAATAGTGTTCAGATACACCCATTTTCATAAGTGTATACCTTTACATGGATGACAGTGAATGACTATTATGTAGCAGCTAGCAGAGCATGTTTACTTGAGTATGGCTTTGATTCCCCTGCCCTCTATTTTTAAAAATGCTTATCCTTATCCTGTAATGTGAACACCATCTTAGTTCTCTATTAGTTTAGCATTCATAAGAAACTTTGAGAAATGGCCTAACCTAATAACTTTATATGCCAGTGTGTACACCTATATCACTTTGAGCATTTGTTTTGAAATGGGGTTTCCAGGAATAATTTAAGATGGGTCACCAAATCTGATCTCCATAGTCCCATCAATCAGCTGTTCCAAAGTAGCTTCGGTGGATTTACACAGCTTCTTCCAATGGGTAGTCAATGGGGTTGTTTACTACAGCACTGCTACCATTGAGGTGAATGGTAAGTAGTTCAGGAGCTGATTGTGGGGGGTGTAGATTGAACCCGCCAATCAGATTTGTCACTATACTGAAGATGGGCCTTAAATAAAAAACATACTGAACAACTTCAAGTGTCTAGCCGCCTTAAAGAGGACCTTTCATGGGGCCAAACATAAAAGTAAGTAGCAGGACATGTAGAGGTTAATGCAGGGAACTCCCTGCACTTACTACTTTTTCTCTCCGCCACTCCGTTCGTCCGCTCTGGCCCCGTTAAATTCGAGATATTAAACTCTTTTTACTGTCATGACCGCCCCATTGTCTAAATTTCACGTACTTGCTTGCTGTCTTGGTTGCAGACATTTAACACTTTTTACTGTTTAATGACTGCCCCATTGTCTGGGTGTCAGGGGCCTATATGTCGTTTAATTATTTGTTGTCTTGGTGGGAGATATTAAACTTCGGAACACCAGATTTACGGTATTTCTATTTTTGCAACAGAATTTCACCCCAGAAAAAAACATCTCATTTGCCGGACAATATTAAACTTGGCCAGTCAAAGCTGCAACACCAGATTTACGGTATTGCTATTTTGGCAATTGAATTTCACCCCAGAAAATTATCTATCCTTTGCCGGACACTATTGAACTTGGCCAGCCACTGCTGGGACAGCAGATTTATGGGATTGCTATTTTGGCAATTGAATTTCACCCCAGAACAAAATATATCCGTTGCCGGACACTATTAAACTTGGCCTGCCACTACGGTGACACCAGATTTAGGGGATTGCTATTTTGACAATTGAATTTCACCCCAGAAAATTATCTATCCTTTGCCGGACACTATGAAACTTGGCCAGCCACTGCTGGGACACCAGATTTACGGTATTGCTATTTTGGCTATTGAATTTCACCCCAGAACAAAATATATCCATTGCCGGACACTATGAAACTTGTCTTGTCACAGCTGGAACACCAGATTTAGTGTATTTCTATTTTGGCAACTGAATTTCACCCCAGAAAATAATAAATCCTTTGACGGACACTATTAAACTTGGCCAGCCCTTGCTGTGACACCAGATTTACGGTATTTCTATTTTGGCAATTGAATTTCACCCCAGAACAAAATACATCCTTTGCCGGACACTATTAAACTTGGTCAGCCACTGCTGGGACACCAGATTTAGAGAATTGCTATTTTGGCAATTGAATTTAACCCCAGAACAAAATATATCCTTTGCCAGACACTATTATACTTGGCCAGCCACAGCTGAAACTACTGATTTATGTTATTGCTATTTTGGCAATTGAATTTCACCCCAGAAAAAAAATATATCCTTTGCCGGACACTATTAAACTTGGCCAGCCACTACTGGGACACCAGATTTAGGGAATTGCTATTTTGGCAATCGAATTTAACCCCAGAAAATTATCTATCCTTTGCCGGACGCTATTAAACTTGGCCAGCCACTGCTGGGACACCAGATTTAGGGGATTGCTATTTTGGCAATTGAATTTAACCCCTCAATAAAATATAGAAATTTCTATCCTGAGTTTCTAGGGGTGACAATAAGCACAGCCAAGCCCCTGATGTAGGATATAGCAAAAAAAACCCTAGTATTGATGGACTTGGTGGCAGCTTGTGCTAGTGCACCACAAGACACAAAATGGCCACCGATCACCCCAGAAAAAAGTGACAGAAAAGCGCGCTGTGCAGCCTAAAAACCAGCGAGCAATTAACTAGCAGAAGTTGAATGATTCACAGCTGTAGATCGATCACTTCATTAGGTGTTTTTGCTGAGTTTTCCCTGCCTAATCTCGCCCTCACAGCAGCTGCCTCCTATCCCTACACTAATCAGAGCAGAGTGACGTGCGGCGCTACGTGATTTCAGCTTAAATAGAGTTTGGGTCACATGCTGCACTTGGCCAATCACAGCCATGCCATTAGTAGGCATGGCTGTGATGGCTTCTTAGGACAAGAAGTAAAACGCTAGCTGATTGGCTGCTGTGCAGCCCTTCAGAAAGCGGGAAGAAATCACCGAACAACGGACCCGAACCCGAACTTTTTTGAAAATGTTCGGGTCCGTGTCCCGAACACCCTAAAATTCGGTACGAACCCAAGTTCAGGTTCGCTCATCCCTAGCCAGTAGGATCTACAGTATAAAGAGTTATAATGTGGCTGTTTACATGAATAGTTTGGGTACACATCATGTATCTGCATGAGAAATATTGAGGCAGCAGTCGTACGTTCTAAAATTTTTGGCTTAACTAGCTACATGAGCCTGTAAAGTGCTAGCTACACAGAGTCACAGGATCTCCGTTTTCTGCCAATACCTGCAAACACTTTGCCTCCCAATTACACAGCAACATACTTAACAAAATAAAGTTTTGCAGTAAACTGGTAGATATAATTAGAGTGTGGCAGAGCAGGGTTTGACATTGTATTCTACTCTTCTAGATATTACAAATACCAAACAGCCTGCTATCAGTGGCCTCCTTGTTTGCTGCCACATGTTACTGAGAACAGAGTTACCATTTTTATCATCCACCCACACTCTGACTGGTATACTCAAACCATGGGGCTTATGTGTGTGCTTAATAGATATAACATAGATTAGAACATACCCTTGATAGCATTGTATATATGTGGTGATGATGCAGCTGTTTCTATGTAACAACTTTTTGTGTATTTATCATTTTGTCTGCTTGATTTGTGTCACTATCCATATCTCCTTAGTCAAATATGGCACCTCCTTTTGCTAGAATTCTTGCTGGGAGTTGAAACTAGGGCAGAAAATGCCTATTACCAGTGTTGAGCGAGCAGTTCGAGCATAGTTCGGGTTCGTACTGAATTTTGGGGTGTTTGGGACCCAGCCTCGAAACCCGAACATTTTCAAATAAGTTCGGGTTCTGGCCCGTAGTTTGGCGATTTCTTCCCGCTTTCTGAAGGGCTGCACAGCAGCCAATCAGCTAGCGTTTTACTTCATGCCCTAAGAGACCATCACAGCCATGCCTACTAATGGCATGGCTGTGATTGGCCAAGTGCAGCATGTGACCCAGCCTCTATTTAAGCTGGAGTCATGTAGCGCCGCACGTCACACTGCTCTGATTAGTGTTGGGATAGAATGCAGCTTCTGTGAGGGCGAGATTAGGTAGGGAAAAGTCAGCAAAAGCACCTAATGAAGTGATCGATCTACAGCTGTGAATGATTCAACTTCTGCTAGATAATTGCTCACTGGTTTTTAGGCAGCACAGAGCGTTTTTCTGTCACTTTTTTTCTGGGGTGATCGGCGGACATTTTGTGACTTGTGGTGCACCAGAACAACCTATCCATCAATCCATCAATACTAGTTTTTTTTTTTTTTTTGGTTTATCCTACATCAGGGGCTTGGCTGTGCTTATTGTCACCCCTAGAAACTCAGGATAGCAATTTCTATATTTTATTAAGGGGTTAAATACAATTGCCAAAATACCAATCCCCTAAATCTGGTGTTCCAGCTTTGGCTAGCCAAGTATAATACTGTCTGCTGTTTGGAAAAGGATAGATTATTTTCTGTGGTGAAATTCAATTGCCAAAGTAGCAATCCCCAAAATCTGGTGTCCCAGCACTGGCTGGAAAAGTATAATAGTGTCTGCCAAAACATATATTTTGTTCTGGGGTGAAATTCAATTGCCAAAATAGCAATACCATAAATCTGGTGTCACAGCTGTGGTTGGCAAAGTATAATAGTGTCTGCCAAAACATATATTGTGTTCTGGGGTGAAATTCAATTGCCAAAATAGCAATAACCTGAATCTGGTGTCCCAGCTGTTGTAGGCCAAGTGTTAATCTGTCTGTAAAAGGGTATATTTTGTTCTGGGGTGAAATTCAATTGCCAAAATAGCAATACCCTGAATCTGGTGTTCCAGTAGTGGCTGGCAAAGTATAATAGTGTCCGCCAAAACATATATTTTGTTCTGGGGTGAAATTCAATTGCCAAAATAGCAATACCGTAAATCTGCTGTCACAGCTGTGGCTGGCAAAGTATAATAGTGTCCGCGAAAACATATATTTTGTTCTGGGGTGAAATTAATTTGCCAAAATAGCAATACCCTGAATCTGGTGTTCCAGCAGTTGCAAGCCAAGTGTTAATCTGTCCGTAAAAGGGTATATTTTGTTCTGGGGTGAAATTCAATTGCCAAAATAGCAATACCCTGAATCTAGTGTTCCAGTAATGGCTGGCAAAGTATAATAGTGTCCACCAGAACATATATTTTGTTTTGGAGTTAAATTCAATTGCCAAAATAGCAATACCATAAATCTGGTGTCACAGCTGTGGCTGGCAAAGTATAATATTGTCCGCCAAAACATATATTTTGTTCTGGGTTGAAATTCAATTGCCAATATAGCAATACCCTGAATCTGGTGTTCCAGCTGTTGCAGGCCAAGTGTTAATCTGTCCGTAAAATGGTATATTACAATCAAGGTGTATCTACAAGTGCTGAAAGGGTCAACCTCATTAACTTCCCACGCTAACGTGCATCTCCCATTGTATTTCTGTCCGTTAAAGGGTATATTACACAAAGTGTTAAAATACAATTGCTCAAGGCATAATCCTACATATTTTTTCTCACGCTACTGTGCATCTCCAAGTGTAAATCTGTCCAAAAAGCCGTTCATCCAGGGCCTAAATACTAGCCCAAAAAGAGATATTCCCCTAAATCAGTGGTTACTGGTGTGCCTTGATTAGTGTAATACGCTGCATAAATAAATAGGCAGATAGTGTTAGGTGCCTGTAAAAAAAGGCCTGATTTTGAAATCAATACATTGGGCCAAATATTTTTTTTCTTATTGTGGTGCTTGGTGAACGATAACAATGAGGAAAACATCTAATCAGGGACGCGGACGCGGTTGTGGTGTTGTTAGTGTACCCTCTGGTGCTGGGAGAGGATGTGGCCATTCTGCCACAGCCACACGTCCTAGTGAACCAACTACCTCAGGTTGCAGTACCCGCCAGAATTTACAGCGATATTTGGTGGGGCAAAATGCCGTTCTAAGGATGGTAAGGCCTGAGCAGGTACAGGCGCTAGTCAATTGGGTGGCCGACAGTGGATCCAGCACGTTCACAACATTATCTCCCACCCAGTCTTCTGCAGAAAGCGCACAGGTGGTGCCTGAAAACCAAGCCCATCAGTCTGTCACATCACCCCCATGCATATCAGGGAAACTGTCTGAGCCTCAAGTTATGCAGCAGTCTCTTATGCTGTTTGAAGACTCTGCTGGCAGGGTTTCCCAAGGGAATCCACCTAGCCCTTCCCCAGTGGTGGAAGACATAGAATGCACTGATGCACAACTACTGATGTTTCCTGATGATGAGGACATGGAAATACCACCTCATCGGAGTCTGCATGTCTCTGATGATGACGAAACACAGGTGCCAACTGCTGCGTCTTTCTGCAGTGTGCAGACCGAACAGGAGGTCAGGGAGGAAGACTGTGTGGAAGACGATGCAGGGGACGATGAGGTCCTAGACCCCACATGGAATGAAGGTCGTGCCACTGACTTTCATAGTTCAGAGGAAGAGGCAGTGGTGAGACCGAGCCAACAGCGTAGCAAAAGAGGGAGCAGGGGGCAAAAGCAGAACAGCCACTGCCAAGAGAGTTCGCCTGCTACTGGCCACCGCCACCAGGGACTGAGCACCCCAAAGGCAGCTTCAAGGAGTTCCCTGGCATGGCACTTCTTTAAACAATGTGCTGATGACAAGACCCAAGTGGTTTGCACGCTGTGCTATCAGAGCCTGAAGCGAGGCATTAACGTTCTGAACCTTAGCACAACCTGCATGACCAGGCATCTACATGCAAAGCATGAACTGCAGTGGAGTAAACACCTTAAAAGCAAGGAACTCACCCTGGCTCCTCCTGCTCCCTCTTCTGCTGCTGCCTCGGCCTGCCGCCCACCAAACAGAGGATGTGCCACCAACACCACCACCTGCGTCACCAAGCATCTCCACCATGTCACACGGCAGCGTTCAGCTCTCCATCTCACAAACCTTGGAGAGAAAGCGTAAATTCCCACCTAGCCACCCTCGAGCCCTGGGCCTGAATGCCAGCATTTCTAAACTACTGGCCTTTGAAATGCTGTCATTCAGGCTGGTGAACACAGACAGCTTCAAACAGCTGATGTCCATGGCTGTCCCACAGTATGTTGTTCCCAGCCGCCACTACTTCTCCAAGACAGCCGTGCCTTCCCTGCACAACCAAGTATCCGATAAAATCAAGTGTGCACTGCGCAACGCCATCTGTGGCAAGGTCCACCTAACCACAGATACGTGGACCAGTAAGTACGGCCAGGGACGCTATATCTCCCTAACTGCAGACTGGGTAAATGTAGTGGTGGCTGGGCCCCAGGCGTAGAGTTCCTTGGCGCACGTCCTTCCGCCGCCAAGGATCGCAAGGCATAATTCTTTGCCTCCTCCTCCTACTCGGCTTCCTCCTCCTCTGCTTCCACCAGCTCATCCAGTCAGCCACACACCTTCACCACCAACTTCAGTACAGCCCTGGGTAAACGTCAGCAGGCCATTCTGAAACTCATATGTTTGGGGGACAGGCCCCACACCGCGCAGGAGTTGTGGCGAGCTATTGAACAACAGACCGACGAGTGGTTTCTGCCGGTGGGCCTCAAGCCCGGCCTGGTGGTGTGCGATAATGGGCGAAATCTCGTCGCAGCTCTGGGACTAGCCGGTTTGACGCACATCCCTTGCCTGCCGCATGTGCTGAATTTGGTGGTGCAGAAGTTCATTCACAACTACCCCGACATGTCAGAGCGGCTGCATAAAGTGCGGGACGTCTGTGCGAGCTTCCGGCGTTCACATCCTGCCACTGCTCGCCTGTCTGCGCTACAGCGGAACTTCGGCCTTCCCACTCACCGCCTCATATGCGACATGCCAACCAGATGGAACTCCACCTTGCACATGCTGGAGAGACTGTGCGAGCAGCAGCAGGCCATAGTGGAGTTTCAGCTGCAGCACGCACGCGTCAGTCGCACTGCGGAACAGCACCACTTCACCACCAATAATTGGGCCTCCATGCGAGACCTGTGCGCCCTGTTGTGCTGTTTCGAGTACTCCACCAACATGGTCAGTGGCGATGACACCGTTATCAGCATTACAATACCACTTCTATGTCTCCTTAAGAAAACGCTTAGGGCGATGATGGAAGAGGAGGTGGCCCAGGAGGAGGAGGATGAGGGGTCATTTTTAGCACTTTCAGGCCAGTCTGTTAGAAGTGGCTCAGAGGGAGTTTTTTTGCAGCAGCAGAGGCCAGATACAAATGTGGCTAGCCAGTGCCCACTACTGGAGGACGAGGAGGATGAGGGGCAGGTGGAGGAGGATGAGGATGAAGCAGGTTCACAGCGGGATGGCACCCGACACAGCTCAGGCCCATCACTGGTGCTTGGCTGGGGGGATACAGAGGATGGTGACGATACGCCTCCCCAGAGTACAGCTTGTCCTTAACTCTGGGGAGCCTGGCACACATGAGCGACTACATGCTGCAGTGCCTGCGCAATGACAGCAGAGTTGCCCACATTTTAACGTGTGCGGACTACTGGGTTGCCACCCTGCTGGATCCCCGGTACAAAGACAATGTGCCCACCTTACTTCCTGCACTGGAGCGTGATAGGAAGATGCGCGAGTACTAGCGCACGCTGGTAGATGCGCTCCTGAGAGCATTCCCAAATGTCACAGGGGAACAGGTGGAAGCCCAAGACGAAGGCAGAGGAGGAGCAAGAGGTCGCCAACACAGCTGTGTCACGGCCAGCTACTCTAAGGGCAGGGTTAGCATGGCAGAAATGTGGAAAATTTTTGTCTCCACGCCACAGCTAACTGCACCACTACCTGATACGGAACGTGTTAGCAGGAGGCAGCATTTCACTAACATGGTTGAACAGTACATCTGCACACCCCTCCACGTACTGACTGATGGTTCGGCCCATTCAACTTCTGGGTCTCCAAATTGTCCACGTGGCCAGAATTAACATTTTACGCCTTGGAGGTGCTGGCCTGCCCGGCGGCCAGCGTTTTGTCTGAACGTGTATTCAGCACGGCAGGGGGCATCATTACTGACAAACGCAGCCGCCTGTCCACAGCCAACATGGACAAGCTGACGTTCATAAAAATAAACCAGGCATGGAGCCCACAGGACCTGTCCTTCCCTTGTGCAGAATAGACATTTATAACTGCCTCTCCCTCACCATGTATTCTTGTACTCTGGGGCACTTCTTTATTGAATTTTTTTAACTTTACCATGATCTTGCGGTGCAACCCAAAGTTGAATGACGCCTTATTCCTTGCTGTAGGACCTCTCTCCTCTGTCTGGGTGCTGGGGCCTAAATAACTGAATGTGGCCTTCTCCAGTGGTGGGTCATATGACGCCTTATTCCTTGCTGTGGGACCTCTCTCCTCTGTCTGGGTGCTGGGGCCTAAATAACTGAATGTGGCCTTCTCCAGTGGTGGGTGATATGACGCCTTATTCCTTGCTGTGGGACCTCTCTCCTCTGTCTGGGTGCTGGGGGCTAAATAACTTAAAGTGGCCTTCTCCAGTGGTGGGTCATATGACGCCTTATTCCTTGCTGTGGGACCTCTCTCCTCTGTCTGGGTGCTGGGGCCTAAATAACTGAAAGTGGCCTTCTCCAGTGGTGGGTGATATGACGCCTTATTCCATGCTGTGGGACCTCTCTCCTCTGTCTGGGTGCTTGGGTCTAAATAACTAAAAGTGGCCTTCTCCAGTGGTGGGTGATATGATGCATGATTCCTTGCTGTGAGACCTCTCTCCTCTGTCTGGGTGCTTGGGCCTAAATAACTGAAAGTGGCCTTCTCCAGTGGTGGGTGATATGACGCCTTATTCCTTGCTGTGGGACCTCTCTCCTCTGTTTGGGTGCTGGGGCCGAAATAACTGAAAGTGGCCTTCTCCAGTGGTGGGGGATATGACGCATGATTCTCTGCTATGGGACCTCTCTCCAATTGATATTGGTTAATTTTTATTTATTTTATTTGTTTTTAATTCATTTCCCTATCCACATTTGTTTTCAGGACATTTACCTACATTTTGCTGCCTTTTGCAGCCCTCTAGCCCTTTCCTGGACTATTTTACAGCCTTTTTAGTGCCTAAAAGTTTGGGTCCCCATTGACTTCAATGTGGTTCGGGATAAAGTTCAGGTCGAGTTCGGATCCCAAACCCGAACATTTTCGGGAAGTTCGGGAACCCGAACATCCAGGTGTTCGCTCATCTCTACCTATTACTTTTTTATTTTTAAAAACACATCCAAAGGAAGGTTGCCATAACTGATTATATAGCATAATACTATAAGTTTCTCTGAGTTGAGTATACTAGAACAGCAAAAAGTATTCAAGAAGATGAGCTGCTTCTATCCCCTGGGAACAGCTGTAAAAGCTACAGAAAGCAGTCATCAAGCTAGACCCTGCAAGAGGGAAAGATGCATTTGAGTTCTCCACCATCATCCTTATTCCTTATAGATACAGAATAATGTAATTATATAAAATGTATATATCACATGTCCTCAAAATAGTGTTATCAAAATCAACTTTTGAAAATTTGAATGCTATTGCAATCCATGTTCCCCCGAAAAAGTACTACCTTAAACGGATACATAAACATAGATTTTTTTGAGCTGTGCTTGTGTGTGACAGTGGGTTGGTCTCCACTATGGTTATAGGGGTCTTATTCTTTATTTCACACTCAGGCTGCTTTTACAGTCAGTGTTTGATAAGTGATTTTCATCAGTGATTGTCAGCCAAAACCAGGTGTGGGTAAAAAACACAGAATAGGTGTAAATCTTTCCATTATGCCTTATCTGTGTGCAGGCTTAACTCCTGCTTTTGGCCTACCATTTACCGATGGAAATCACTGATTAAACACTGACCAAAGACTGATTGTGTAAAAGCAGCCTTAGGGCTCTTGCACACGTCCGTATGTCCTCCGAGACATACGGTCCATGAGCGGGCCATATGTCCCGGAGCGGCATTGATCGTGCACACGGGAGCGCACAGCATCTTAGATTACAATGATGCTGTGGACAACGGGCCACCCGCAGGGCTATTGTCCCACAATCTATGATGCGGTGCGCTCCCGTGCACTCCAATCAATGCCGTTCTGGGACATATGGCCCACTTACAGACCATATATCTCGGAGGGCATACAGTCGTGTGCAAGAGCCCTTATACTTATTTTCTTATATTCCTTTGTTACAAGCCTACCAAATCCTAAATCTTGGGTAAATAGGTTGTAAAATGTGTGCATCTTTCTTGGGGTGTTACTTGGTGCTTATCCTTTCTTCATGATGATGAAGAAGAGAGATTGACTATTTACTTCTCCTTTAAATTGACTAGTAATAAATTAATGTACATTTAATTTTTTCATCACATATAGTAGAACCTCCACGAGCAAAAGGGTAACACTGTTTTGAAAACTTGACTTTTAGGCTCCATATATCTCACCATTCACTACAGCTTTGTACTTGAGACTACCATAATTTTATAGGCAATTATCTTGGCTATCTCATACATAATTTGGACTTCCAACTATTTTGCTCCTAAAATTCAAAATTTTTATTTTTATTATTTTGCAAATCCACCTTTGGCTTTCAATGCCGCCTTAATCCTTCTGCTCTTGATCAATGCTGCCTGAATCCTTCTGCTCTTGATCAGATTCAAGCATGTCTCTACCGAATTCTGTTCCCAGGACTCTTCTACACATTCCAAATGTTGGTGCATACTGGTCAACTCACTTGGGTATGAGTACAGCTTTTTCTTAAACTCTACCCACAAGTGTTCGATTGGGTTGCAGTCTGGGAACTACGAGGGCCGATCCAGCACCTCTGCTTCATTGTCATTGAACCATTTCTTTGTCTCGACATATGCTTCTGGTTGTTGTCCTGCTGAAACACTATGTGTTCCTTTTTATACCCATAGTACTTTAGTGTATGAAGTAATTAGTCTTGTAGAATACTCACATATAGCTCAGCATTGAGACCACCATCGATCCTGGTCAAGTATCCAACACCTTTGGCTATAAAACAACACCATATCATCAGGCTTACTCCACCGAACTTGACACTCCGTTCAATTTCTCTATCCATTAGCCCCCCTTTCCCTTGTTTCTCTCAGACCAATTTGCACTATTGAGTGTTGTTTCATCACCCTAAATCACCTGTTTCCAATCTTCTTCTGTCCACTGTTAGTACTTTTTTCAAACTCGAGCCGACGCTTCTGATGATAAAGATATTGAAGTCAAGGCTTCTTCACCTTTTTTTGAGCCACCATTCCAGACTTGTCTAATGTGCATTGCATGGTGCTTGTATTGACATCTGTGATCTTATTATTACGAAGCATATGGACCACCTCCACTGCCGTGTTAGTCGAGCCAGAACTGATTGATCTTGTGATGAGCCGACTTGTTGACCTCTTGTTATCCTCTTGACTTTGAAATGGATGGACAGACTTCATTTCGTATTCTTCCACTCACATGATGCACTTTGGCAATTTTCTTGGCCAAGATAACGCTATCAATGAGCTGGATGATGCTGTTTCTCTTTTCTTGGGAAATCTTCTTCATGGCAGCTCCTGGATCTGAACCAGTGACCTTTTGCTTGCAAATCCACCTAATAACACATTGAGCTTTTAGGGAATGTGAGAACAGGTTGTAATTTGTAGTATACAAGAAGAAAAAGATTGTTCTACCACCAGGAGCAAAACAGTAATAATACAGTTACATGAAAATAATCTGCATAACTAATCATATGCTAAATAGTAGTGATGGACGAACATCGGCCGGGAAGTTTCATATCCGAAGTGACCAACACATCTTCAAACCGCCCTCTTCTTGCAGGTGCGGTAGGATTGGTACCCACACCTGTTTCGCTGTAGTTGAAAATTTCTCTGCCAGCGCCCGCAACAGCAGAATGCAGCATTTCTCACAGCAAGGCCTGGAAATGCAGCATTCTGCCAGCCCTCTGTGATGCTGGTAATATGTCTGCCATTTTGTGTTTGTACCGGGGGTCTAAGTACGTGGCCACCCAGTATTGGTTCTTGCCCTTTATGCTTTTTATACGGGGGTCCCTCTTCGAACACTGGAGCATGAAGGCCCCCATTTGCACTAAATTGGAAGTGGTGGAGCGCCCTGGCTCCTGCTCATCGCCCAGGAGAATATTGTCCTCTGTCTCCTCCCCCCATCACCAGGGAACCCCGAAAAGTTTAAAGTCCCCCTCAAAGCCTGCTCTTCTTGCTCCTCCTCCCCCTCCCCCCAGCCATCATCCTCCTCTGACTCCTTTTCAGACTCCTGCTGACTTGTCTCAGATGGAGTAGCCCCCCCCCCACTACCTCCTGGGAATTCCTTCAGCATTGCGACTTCCTCATCTTCCAGCTCCTGCTCCTCGACGGCTTGATCAATGACCCAACACAATGCATGCTCCAGAAAGAAGGTGTAAGGTACGATGTCACTCATGGCGACCTGGCTGTGACTGACCAGTTTGGTGATCTCATCAAATGGCCGCAGAAGTCTGCATGGGTCGTGCACGAGCAGCTACTGTTGTGGTGAAAAGAAACCAAGCTCCCCAGAACCTGTCCTGCTGCACAGTTTGTAACAGTAGTCATTAAGAGTACGTTGCTGCTGAAGCAGCCTAACAAGCATATGCAAGGTGGAGTTCCAGCACCAGGCTGTCACAAATCACATGTCTGACGGGCAGGTGGTGTCACCGCTGGACGTCAACAAGGCAAGCCATGGCCGTGTAAGATCTTCTAAAATGGCCAATTATTTTCCTGGCCTGCCGCAAGATGTCCTGGATCCCGGGGCATTTAGCAATGAATCGCTGCATGACTAAGTTCAGGATGTGTGCCATGCACGGCACATGTATCATTTTGCCCTGTATTAGCGGGCTCAGCAGATTGGCACCGTTGTCGCACACCACTTTACCAACTGTCAAATTGAGCAGAGTTAGCCACTGATTGGCCTGTGACTGCAGAGCTGAACGCAGTGTAGGACTTGTGTGGCTCTTGGCTTCCAGGCACAACAACCACAGCACAGCATGGCATTGTCTCACCTGGCACATCGAATAGGGTGGGGGACGCAGCAGAAGAGGCGGTAGCAGTGGAACAGGAGGAGTCAGCCAAGGAGGAGGCAGAGGATGGAGTTCAAGGAGGACAAGAAGAGGCAGGCCTGCATGCAATCCGTGGTGGTAACACCAAATCCACACGGGAGCCATGGGTTACATGCTTGATGGTCGTCAGAAGGTTCACCCTGTGGGGAGTAAAAGTTATGTACCTTTCCTGCCTGTGTTTGCTAGACCACGTGTCTGTGGTCTGATGCATCTTGGAACCGACACTGTGTGCCAGAGATATATTCACTTGCCGCTGAACATGGCCATATAGCTCTGAGATGCCCTTCTGGGAGAAATATTTCCTTCAGGGGACCTTCCATTGCAGTGTGCCTGTGACCACCATTTTTCTAAAGGCCTCTGAGTCCACCAGTTTATATGGCAGTAGTTGGCGGGCTAGCAGTGCCCTCAAGACAGCGGTCAGCCGTTGGGCAAGAGGGTTATCCGGTGTCATCAACTCTTTACGCTTAAACATTTGGGCCAAGGAAGCCTGCCTTCTGCCATATAAACGCGACGACGGTACGGTGGAAGGTGGAGTGCAGGACAAATGGGAGGAGAGAGAGTAAAAGAAGAAGGGGAGGCAGGATGTGGGCAGTCATGGACACAATGATAGGTCACTCCTAAAAAGAGTATATACATGCTGATAGGTATATTTGGGTGTCAATTAGATAAGATTGTTCCCTGAATGGATGAAAGAGAAAAGGGTGGGTTTTCCCTCCCAATAAAAACCTTAATAGAGTGGATGATCTTGTCATTTGCTACTAACCCCTAATGACGCCACATCTAGTGGTGAAACATGTCGGGGAAGCAGTAATATTCGCATTTTAAAGTTTGCAAGACTAATAATGCCGATACAGGGACTGACCTGCAGGCGCTCCCTGGTCTACATGCAATTGATATAGATACCAAGTGAGCAATGGAGATAGATAGAAACAATTTGAGACAGATATAATAAGGGGGAGTGTAGTCAGTACTATTATCCATCAGACAAAAGGAGGTGAAATAGGCGATATCGAAAAGCCACTCACCGGATTAATTTAACAACACCACCCAGCTAGATTAGTGATTTCTATCTCCAATTTGGGATGAGTGTGTGAAATACGAACACACTATCCCACATTAGTGTATCTCTTTGCAAATAAATACAAAAAGGTGGCATTATATGGCTTCTTGTACCTTTTAAGATTTGAGGCTCATAAAGCAATTTTAATAAAAGTATAATAAAGGTTATATTTTATATACACCTGGCCAAAAACAGAATCTTTATAGCCTAAGGCTATTTTTTGTGTGAAGTGGATTGAACACACACACAAATGTACCCAAAACGAGGTAACTTTGTCCCAAATACAAATAATTCTCTGCTGGAATACTGAATATAATGTTTGTGGATTAAACGCACACACAGATTTGCCCAAAAGTAGTTAAATGTGTCTCAAATACAAATAATTCTCTTCTGGAATACTGTATATAACGTTTGTGGATTGAACGCACACACAGGTATGCCCAAAACTAATTAAATTTGTCCCAAATACAAATAATTCTCTGCTGGAATACTGTATATATGGTTGCGGCCTAACACACACACACACACACACAGATTTGCCAAAAAATAGTAATATGTGTCTCGAATACAATTAATTATCTGCTGGAATACTAAATATAACGTTTGTGGATTGAACACAAACAAAGATTTGCCTAAAACTATTGAAATTTGTCTTAAATAAAAAAAATTCTCTGCTGGAATACTGAATATAACGTTTGTGGATTAAACACACACACAGATTTGCCCAAAAGTAGTTAAATGTGTCCCAAATACAAATAATTCTCTGCTGGAATACTGAATATAACGTTTGTGGAATAAACACACACACAGATTTGCCCAAAAGTAGTTAAATGTGTCCCAAATACAAATAATTCTCTGCTAGAATACTGTATATAACGTTTGTGGATTGAACACACACACACAGATGTGCCCAAAAGTAGTTAAATGTGTCCCAAATACAAATAATTCTCTGCTAGAATACTGTATATAACGTTTGTGGATTGATCACACACACAGATGTTCCCAAAACTAGTTAACTGTGTCCCAAATACAAATGTTTATCTGCTGGAATACTGTATATAGCGTTTGTGGATTGAACGCACACAGAGATGTGACCAAAACTAGTTAACTTTGTCCCAAATACAAATAGTTATCTGCTGGAATACTATATATATGGTTGCGGCCTAAACGCACACACAGGTTTTCCACAAAAGTAGTTAAATGTGTCCAAAATACAAATAGTTATCTGCTGGAATACTGTATATAATGTTTGTGGACTGAAATCACACACAGAGGTGCCCACAACTAGTTAAATGTGTCCCAAATACAAATAATTCTCTGCTGGAATATTGTATATATGGTTGTGGCATAAACGCACACACACAGATGTGCCCAAAAGTAGTTAAATGTGTCCCAAATGCAAAATATTCTCTGCTGGAATACTGTCTGATGGCTTTGTGAGTTCTGACAGCATTGCTCCCACTGGGCTCGGTGATGGGAAGCCAGGTGCCTTCATAAGGCGGTCATCCCTAGGTGAGTGTTGGGCTTATGTGCGACTTATGCACAGGCTGCAGATGGCAACACTATTGCCATCATCTGACAAGCTAAAAAAAGCCCACACTGCGGAGCCATGTGCCGGCGTCCTGGGAGCGCCAGATGTGACCGTGCATAGTGGATGGCTCGCTCCAGATACATTTGAAGTCTGCTTTTTGTCTCCTGTGCCCTGCGAGCTCTGCCTGCTTCTCCTCCTTCTCCCCCCTCTCTGCTGCTCCGTCTCTCCGTCTGAACTCCTCTCCTGTTCCTCTCTTGCGGGCACCCACGTGACGTCCATCGACACGTCATCATCGTCACCTTCACCACCACTGACATTTGAGATCTCAGAGTAGGAAGCAACAGCGGGGACCTCTCTCCTTGGGCTGATCTGGGTACTGTTGCCAGATCGCTGGGTGGCGGCCGTTGCTACCTCCTCTTCATCATCCGATGCCAAGAATGGCTGCGCATCGGTAAGGTCTGGGAATGGATGGGAAAATAATTCCTCTGAGGGGATATGGTGGTGGTGGTGGTTGTGGGAGTGTCTTTGGGGGTGCACACAGCAGAGAGTGAGGAGGGTGCAGATACAGAGGAAGGCTGAGTGAGCCACTTAACCAACTCTGGTGCGTTCTTTGAAGTAATCGCACGCACCTTCTCCAACTTCCCATTTAGGCTCTAGTCTGGTGCACCTGCCCGACCCCTACCACCCCTACTGCTGTACAATAAAAATGCACTATAATATATTTTCTATGTTAGAAAGTACATTATAAGTATATCACACCCCTCAGTATGTCACACCTATTGATAGCACACCTATACCAGTCCTTCAAATGACTTTTGTGGCCCTATTAGCTAGTGTTAGGTGTCCCTAACAGTCTGTCCCTGGTCCACAAAGCAACCTCTCTCTACACTGGCAAAACACAGAATATAAAATGGCTGCCAGATCTGGTTCATTTATAGGGTGGGGGTGTGTCCATGTGCTGAAACGTCTCAACTGGCTGTCCTGTCCCACCTGATGGATGTGTCATGTGTCAAAGTTTGGCGCAATGCAAAAGAATATGGCACCGGTGGACATTGCCATATGTCTGCATGTTCGGCAAATCGCGAACGTGCAAAGTTCGCCGCGAAAACTACCGCCGGGCGAACCGCAAGGCCATCACTACTAAATAGTTGCAAGTCCAATTTATGTATGAGATAACCAAGATGATTGTGATTGGATGGTGAGATATGGAGCCTGAAAGTCAAAAGTTAAAACATTGTTACCCTTTTTCTCATCAGTGTTTTGACGTTCTAGTAGGTCTTCGGTTAATTGACAAAAAGTGTAACTGCTGCTTCTAGCGTTTTGACAACATCTCCAAATGTCTGCCATTGAATTTTGTGCATGTTTCCTGTGAATTGTGAAGGTATTCAAATGAGCTCATAGCAAGCTCTGCCTCTGATGCCACCAGGGAGTCTGTCACCATATACCTGCATATCAATCTAAATGAAGTGTTATATGTACGCTGGTGTCCTGAGTGCACACTATTTCTCACATTTTGATTGGTGCCTGCATTTCAGAACAATCATTCTTTTTCTAATATGTAAAATAACTTCTCAATGCAATGAGTTTAAGTGTTGCACCTCATTGCACAGAAACTGATGTTTTTTATTGTTGCCCTGTCTGTAATGTGCTGCAGAATATTGCAGCTCTTTTTAAAGTGAGTAAAATAAATTATTTAAAAAAAATATCTAATGTGTGACTGGACCAAATACTTCTGCATATATTCAGAGATAGGCATGCTGTTAGATCAGCCAATAAATGATTGCACTTCAGAAGTTACTATAAGCTAGGCACAAATATAGTGTATATGCTGGCAGAACAAGAGAGAGCTATCTCCAGAACTCTAATAGCAATGAATGGAGCGGCAACGTTCATTTCAAGGGTCTCACCTACATTAAAGTTTAAAACCAGGAAATGTCAATAATGTAGGCCAAAAGTCATTCTTTTTGGTGCTACTGCATAAATGCGTCTAAAATGAGGTCCACCACATCACCAAGAAACAATGGCAAGAAAGTATTGCACATCATATTGTGACTTGCTAGACAGTTTTTTTTTTTGTTCCATGTAATTTATTAATTTTGAAGATGAAAAAACAAACAAAAAAAAAGACAAATATAAATATTCTGATTGCATCACAAACAAATAACATTATAAAAATGGAATCAGCCACCCCCACACACACAAGCCACCCCCACAAACACAATTTTTAAATGTTTCACTATCAAATCTTCCAATACAACAGATATGTTTTACTAGCTGCTAGTATATACTGGATCAAAAATTCATTTTCTTGCGAACCCTATCCAAGTACATTCCTAAGTCACACATTTCAGGGGACAAGGTCACTCTTATTCTTACTACCTTATATAACATCACTGTAACTTCCTTCACCTCACGGCTGATATGCTTTACACCAATAGTCATGCCATTAATAAATTTGGTGTATTTTAAGACTAATACCACAGCACTTTTTCAGTAGCTTTTCAAAACTGTCAAAGAAGGATAAATATGTGTCATCCACAAATGAATTGCACTATGTACTTCATTTTTTGGTACAATTTCTTCTTTGCTTAGTAAATCACTCTCAGTCTGCACATTACTAAACTTTAACACGCTAATATTTTTCAACACTTGCTTTACTAAAGTTTAAGTATAAATACAACTGTAGAATATAGTTTAGTATTAATATTAATGTATATGTGAAAATGAAACTGCATTCTCCTCTACTGTCAACCAAATACAGTAGCTATAATTGCTCAGATTTTCCATCCACATCAGCTGTACATTATTCCACCAGTAAAGCAAAAGCCTGAAAACTGTGTATTTAGTCAGGCTGATATTGTTTTGCTAAATCCAAGGCTTTTCACTGACACTAGCTACCAATTCTGGAACAAAGGGCCATACTACAGGTTTAATAATAATATGTGCCCTGTGGCTAATGCTTACTTTTTTAAAAACCAGACTAGTGAGATTTGCAACAAGCTTTCCTACTATCAAATGACAAAGCATATTTGCCTAGCAGGTGGTGAAGTTGTCACCAAGTCCTGTTTAACCTGCTTTATCTTTTTGGTATGACTCAGTTTATGACTGGGATCCATGCTTGCACTGTAATTCAGCTGAAATTACTTGAGGAATTATCAATTAGAGCTTCTCAGTAAGGTGAATATATTGTACGCTAGTTGATGTCACTAAAGGCAGTTTGTGATATCGTTTCTTTTAGCTAAAGCCAGTGTGTTCAAAAAATATAAAGAATAGGCTGATGCTTCTCACCTTTGCAGTCTCCAGTCCTGCATTATCCCACGAAAAAAAAAAAAATGAAATTTCTGGAGTAACGAACACCTTTATATTAACTATATCAATGTAAAAAAAAATGCTGTTCTCCCAATGGGGGCGGATCTGTTTTCTATTGTGCCAGATTGTATCAGAGAAAACGGATCCATCCCCATTGACTTACATTGTGTGTCAGGATGGATTTTGGCTCCGCTTCATCAGGCGGAGAGCAAAACGCTACATGCAGCATTTTGGTGTCTGCCTCCAGAGTGGAATGGTGACTGAATAGGGGCAAACTGATGCATTCTGAGCAGATCCTTTTCTATTCAGAATGCATTAGGGCAAAACTGATTCATTTTGGACCACTTTTGAGAGCCCGGAACGGATCTCACAAATGGAAAGCTAAAATGCTAGTGTGAAAGTAGCCTTAGCTATATCACCATAGAATCCTGGAACTGCATTGTGTGTGAATATTGCCTCATAAAGGAAATGTGTCACCAAAAATGTTATCTGCCAGAAAAAACAGATGGTAACAGATCTCCTTTTTATGTGATCTGTTTTTATTTTCTGATTGTAATTTTTATAATTTTATTTCCATTAACATTATTGTGGGGCTGCCATCTTACCTGAGCTATTCTTAATAGCATTCACAAAGCATAAAAAAATTGCTTTATGGCAGCCCCATGAACCATAGACACAATGGACAATGACCCTATTGCCTTATATGGAGAGTTTTCTGGGACCTGTGCAAAGGTCATTGTACAAGGAAAGAATAGATGAGTTTTGACAATCACCTATTGTGAATGGTGGATTATCTATACACAGAAGTGATCTCTCCTTAACATTACAGGCAGATTTAGAATAATATATAACTGCAGTAAAGGGATCTGCACAGACCAAGTATTGACGCCTATTATTAGGCTTAGTGGCCAGTGCAAAAACTGCAGGATTTTATGTTTTTTGTTTAACTATAGATGTTGACGTGGAAAATTAAAAATAATATCATCAAAAAGACTTTAAAAATATTTTAAACATAAAAATGTGATTAAAACAATAGGTCATTTTCTGATGACATATTACCTTTAACTAATTTTTCTCACAGGCAGTTGATGCTGGATAACCATTTTGCTTCAGTAAATTATATTGTATTTACTCAAATTACATTTTTCCTAAGTTAATATTTGTTTTAAGATCTGAAACAAACACTCACATATTGGACTTTTTTTTGTAAATCCTCACACATAGAGATCACACAGAAAAAATAATCACTTCATACAGAGCATTTATTAAGATCTTGGTACAGGTACTAAATTAGCATTGGCATTGCATAGCAAAGTTTGTAATGTTTATATGCTATTGGGGGATATTTATCATGGATAGTGTTTTCTTAGCTGGCCTTGATTTCCCCTGTGCAGCCGAGCATGCACCGAGTTTTCCTGAGGCCTCATCATAGATTTGGCTCCTCCTTTAGCAGGCCATGCAAACTCAGCGTCTTTATTGGACTTTGCACATGGCATAGCCATACTGGAACAGCCCTTCCTCCAAACTGTTGCTGCAAAGTTGAAAGCATTATAGCATTAACTCTTTTACTATAAAGTAGCCCATTTCCTAAAAAAATGTGCACTGATTCAGCATCCATTGGTACAAACTTTGCATAGGGGAACACACCTTTTTCCCAATGCCAAGGTCAGATATGCACACTCTTTCTAGTAAATAGTATTATAGGACTGCGCAGGAGAATAGTAAGGATGTCTAGCACTATTGCAGTGCCCAACAGGACTACTGCAAAGAGTTTAAATATACCATTAAGGGTTAATGTACTTCGCATGCATTGAATGTGATTCTAAGAGCTGAATACAATTCTGGACTCCTGTGAACAAGACAGATATAGTAGAGATGGAGAGGGTCCAGAAGAGGACAACTAAAGCAATAACTGTAATGGGTGGACTATAGTACCCTAAAAGTTTATCAAAATTAGGGTTATTTAGTTTAGAAAAAAGATGACTGAGGGGAGATCTAATAACTATGTATAAATATATAAGGGTCAGTACAGAGATCTCTCCCATCATTTATTTATCCCCAGGACTGTGATGAGGGGACATCCTCTGTGTCTGGAGGAAAGAAGGTTTGTACACAAACATAGAATAGGATTCTTTATGGTAAGAGCAGTGAGACTATGGAACTGTCCCTGAGGAGGTGGTGATGGTGAATTCACTAAAAGAGGGGCCTGGATGTATTTCTGGAGTGTAATAATATTACAGGCTATAATTACTAGAGATGGGTTGTTGATCCAGGGAGTTATTCTGATTGCCTGATTTGAGTTGGGAAGGAATTTTTCCCCCTAATATGAGGAAAATTGGCTTCCGAGTTGTCTTACATTTAGACCTTTCTCTATGCCTGAAACAAGCGTAGAAAATGGTATACCCACTTATTTAGACCTGGTGTGAGCAGGGTGAAGTTGCAGATTGCACTGCAATATGCACTTGAAATCCGCCTAATAGGCGTATTTTAGCTTAATAAATGACACCCTATGTTACTTTGAATATGGGAGCACAGCTTACTTATCATGCCCTACTCAGCAGGAGAAAGGCTGGACATGCCCCCTTTGAGGAAGGAACTGTGTAGTTTGATTGTATCAACCAAGGAGTCTGGCCTGGACAGAAGTGTGAGGAGCTGCATGGGTCTGTAGAGTATGAGGTCTACTACAAGGATCCTCCATCCCTGCATAAGGAGGAAAAGAAAGAAGCAAAGAATCTATAGATTGTTTAGTACCATAAGGGACAGTGCATGAAAGCAAAGGTAACACGTGTCTATGGTTTTGGACTTTGCTGATTGTGGAGACGGATTGGCCATCTGATCTAAGATCTGAAACCCTCAGCCAAGGGAATCGCTTAAAAAGTTAATGAGACTGGAAATCCATGCCTTTGATCAATTTGGGAAGTTGTCTGGATTTAATACAGAGACATTAGAGATAGCTACTATACGGCCAAATTTTCCATACACAGCCTTGGAAAAATTGAGTTTGTACTATGGAGAGATAGAACTTTCCCTCACTAGTGTGATTTGCCTAATTTACCTCAGTAAATCTTGCTGGATTAGCTTGTTGCACTGCATTGTCTTCACCACCAGGGAGTCCTGCCTTGCTATCTATCTAATATGATGGGTACCTCACCTAATTCAGGCAAGATCCTCAGTACCAGAGTGTGCCACGATGGAAGAAAGGTTGCACTGTCCAGTCACTGCATGAGTGTGGAGGTGGCAGCAGCATCAGGAGGCCACAGAGTGGCAAGGTGACATTGTGTGGAGGTGGCAGCAGCATCAGGAGGCCACAGATTGGCAAAGTTACATAGTATGGAGGTGGCAGCAGCATCAGGAAGCCACAGAGTAGCAAGGTCACATAGTGTGGAGGTGGCAGCAGCATGAGGCAACAAAATAGTGGCAATATGACATACTGTGGAGGTGGCAGCAGCATGAGGTGACCACAAAGTGACACGGTGACAGAGTGTGGAGGTGGCAGCATCATCAGAAGGCCACAGATTGGCGAAGTGACATAGTGTGGAAGTGGCAGCAGCATGAGGAAACCACAGAGTGGCAAAGTGACATAGTGGGGAGGTAGCAGCAGCATCAGGAGACCACAGTGACCTGGTGACAGAGTGGTGAGGTGGGTGGCAATACGAGTATCAGCTGAAGATTGAAGGTAAAAGAAGGAGCAATTGGCATCACATGTGTGGTGAGTGGTAGCATCAGAATAGTAGCTGAGGTAGCCAGAAGAAACCGGTCTCTTTCGTCAAGGCAGCAGCCATGGCAGAGGAACGTAAGCACAGAGGGCCCCCCCCCAGTCAGACCTGCGAGAGAATGGACAATGGCGCAGATAGGCAGCGGCCAACTGACTACATAGGTTGGCTCTATAGTAGTTTAGTTTGTCCTCCCTCTCAGCGAGTGTAAAAACGGCTCCAATTTTGAAACGGTAGCAAGGGTGGAAACAAGGTGGACAGCCAGAAGTCATCACTCTGCCGAATGGTGACAATTCGCCTGTTACTAGACAAGCAAGTGACCATGCATCGGGTCATTTGTGCAAGTGGCTCGGAGGGACTCCCTGCCTCCATCTCCACTGCATACTGCCACGGTGTGTCTGGGTCCTCTGCCTCATCTTCCTCATCGCCCTGTAGCTCCTCTGGCTGGTCCTGTGCCTCCTCTCCTGTCACCTGTGTGTTAAAACACTCATTTGCTATATATTGCTTGTGCTCCAATGTCCTCCTCCTCCTCCAGTTCAGCCCCCACAGGGCTCATGTGGCCATGAGATCTAGGTGCCACGTCTCCAGTCACCTGACCAACCACATTTACCAGCATCTGTTCCAGGACATGAAGCAGTGAAATGACATCTTTCATCTCCTAGTCCTGGCGACTGACAAATAATGTGGCCTCCTCAAAGCAAACAGCAGGTGTCACGCATGAGCTGCCACTGGCTGATATCGAAGTTACACAGGGGAGTACTCCTGTCCGCTTAGATCATCAAGAAATCGTTTATGGCATTTCTCTGTTCGTATAGTCGGTCTAACATATGGAGGGTGGAATTCCAACGGGTGCAAACGTCGCATATCAGCCTATGTTGGGTGATGCCGTTCTGCTGCTGCAGCTCAAGGAGGGTGTTCTTTGCGGTGTACGAGTGGCTGAAGTCCATGCAAAGTTTCTTGGCAATTTTTTGGATGTCTTGCAGATCGGTGGAAGATTTCAGGAACTGCTTGACAACTATATTGAACACCTGTGCCATGTAGGGCGCATGGCTCAGTCCTCCTTGACGCAGCGCCGACTTCATGTTCTTCCCGTTGTCAATCACCATGGTTCCAATTTTCAGTTGTCATGGAGAAAAGCAGGATTCAATTTCTTGATAAAGCATACAGAGCAGTTCCTCCCCTGTGTGACTCCGATTGCCCAGGCAAACCAGGTGCAGAACACATGTGGTATGCTGGAGGGGCACTGTGAATTGTCCCTGCAGTGGAGGCTAAAGTCATGGTGGAGGAGGAGGAGGCAGAGGAGGATTGTCGCAGGACCAACGGCATGACACCGTGAAGGCGGAAGCGGAATCACCTGACCAAGTTGCTGGTGTGGCTGTGCAGGAACCACATTCATGCCGTAAAGGACATGTTTTCTCCCTGACCTTAGTTACAGCTCCACACGTTGGCGCTGCCGTGCACTTTGGCTCGTTCTAAATGTGTGTGTAGGGCTGGTACTGCCTTTTTGGCAAATAAATGACGGCTTGGGACTCTACACCTCGGCTCAGCACAAGCCATCAGTTCTTGGAAAGGGAGGGACTGCAGCACCAGCAACTTGGACAGGAGCACATTCAGCTTCTGCGCCGTTGGATGAGTGCACGCATGCTGTTGTCTCTTGGCAATCGCTTTGGTGATGGATTGCTGACGGAATGACTGACGAGGAGTAGAAGGAGCAGGAGCATCAAGACCAGCAGATGATGGAAAGGACAGACAGCTCCCTTCGGCTGAGGTGGTGGAGCCTTTACTGCCTGTAACCGGGTGCGTGCCACTGGGTGATACAGCGGTTGCTGCGGCAGGCTGGACCACCACATCGGAGCCATGGTTCTCCCATGCCACTTTATGGTGATGCTGCTTAAGTTGACACAGGGCCAAGGTGCCAACATTGGCACCCTGGCCACGCTTCACCTTCTGCCCACAGATTCAACATATGGCTATGTTTACCTCTTCCGGTAGCATAACAAAAAACTTCCACACTGCCGAGTAGGTGATTTTATCCCTAACACTATGCACTGACTGACTGCTACGGTCACTGGCTCTGTAAACCCGTGCATCGCTACTTCCCGGGGAGGTAGGCTCCTGCGTAGCGGGTGGTTTATCCCGGGCACTTTTGGCTCCTGACCTCCCACTGCTGCCACCCTGCTGATTCCTGGCCATGCTAGTTACTTTCTGGCTCTGCCGTTGGCTCACGGGCACCTGCCATCCTCTTCTCCCGATGATGATGAAGCCCCTTCGTCACCCAGCTCCCATGTGTGATCAGCTATATCATCATTATCGAGTACCGTCTGCACATCATTGATGTCCTCCTCAACCATCTCTGAGTCAGGAGCCTGACCGCTCGCAACACCAGCTCCCACACCACTCTCCTCTTCACTACTTTCCCTCCTAGTGGAGGAAGCGGCAGATGTCTCCTCCACATCTTGGCTTGCCAGTAGCTGCTGACTGTTTTCTAGTAGCTCGCCCTGTATTGTGGAGCTGAGCCCACAGCATACAATACTTCTCTGGCTGAGGAAGGACAGAGGCAGGTTGAGGACAAGTGAGGGCACAGGGACTGGGCCATGCCAACTAAGGGTTGTGTCTGACAAACCCACGGACTCTTGGCTGGGGGTGTCTGATGTCACTTGCAACGAAGTCGAAGATCGAGTAAACCATTCAAGAACCACTGGGTTGCTGGTTATGACACGACCGCTAGCTGACACTGGGAGCTCAGGCCTCTCAAAGAGACCCCTGCTGTCAGGGTCCCTTACTCTGCTGCGACCTTTGCCTGCGCCAAAAAAATTTAGGCCTCTGCCACTCCCCTGTGCTGGGTCTGGCACTTCTCTGTCTGACATACTGGTAAATCGAATAAATAAATAAAAAGGAAAACCCCAAAAAAGTCAGTATTTTTCTCACTTCACCACAAAACGGCTAATAAGCCCTTTTTTTCCCTACTAATACACACACAAACCCACACACCCACACACAAAAAAGGGCTTTAGAACACATAACTGCACTGCTGAATGGAAACTATATATTTCTTTTGCCACTAATACACAACACAAAAGGCTTTAGAACATACAATATAACTGCACCGCTGATCGGCAAATATATTTTTTATTTTTCCACTAATACACACCACAAAAGGCTTTAGAACATATAACTGCAATGCTGATTGGCAAATATATTTTTTCTTTTTTCACTAATACACGTGACAAACGACTTTAGAAAATTTTACTGCACCGCTGATCGGCAAATATATTTTATTTTTTTCCACTAATACACTCTATAAACGTCTTTAGAACATATAACCGCACCACTGATCGGCAAATATATTTTTTCTTTTTCCAATAATACACGACACAAAAGGCTTTAGAACATATAACTGCACCGCTGATCGGCAAATATATTTTTTCTTTTTCCGCTAATACACGCTACAAAAGGCTTTAGAACATTTAACTGCACCACTGATCAGCAAATATATTTTTTCTTTTTCCACTAATACACGCTACAAACGGCTTTAGAACATTTAATTGTACCACTGATCGGCAAATATATTTTTTTCTTTTTCCACTAATACACGCCACAAAAGTCTTTATTACATATAACTGCACCGCTGATCGGCAAATATATATTTTTATTTTTTCACTAATACATGCCACAAAAAGGGCTTTAGAACATATAACTGCACAGCTGATCGGCAAATATATTTTTTTCTTTTTCCACTAATACACGTCACAAAAGGCTTTAGAACATATAACTGCACTGCTGAACGTCAAATATATTTTACAGTAATACATGACAAAAAGGGCTATAATTTTTGCACTTCACCACACAACGGCTAATAAGCCAAAAAATGCTTTAGAACATATAGCTTCAATGCAGAAGGGCAAATAAGACATAGAAATATTTCCTTGTAAAAAACCCTGTTAATGCCTGTTTCAAACAGCACTTGAACCCTAATAAGAATGGTTTGCTAGAATTACAGAGCTGTATAATGGCAATTTGGATCCCCAGTCAGTGCAGCAAGGTGTAATAGGATTGTTCCTATTACCCAGGCTGTAACCTCCCTTCCTAAACTCTGTCTAACATAAATGTTGCAGAATTATTCTCCCTATCCTTTCCCTACACCTTGAATAATCTTTCCCTGCACTTGTAAATCAATTTTTTTTAGCACAATGACATTTTTTTTAACACTGTCCCTAGCGCCTGCTGACATCTCTCCCTGCACTAAGTACACTGGTAAATGTCAGAATCCAAGATGGCTGAGGCTATTTATAGGGCTGTGACATCACAGGGCTGGCTGGCTGCTGATTGGCTGCATGCATATCAGTATGGGTAATCCGGCCTTCCCAGAGATCCTTGCCCCATGTCCTCACATGTGTAGCAGCCATTTTAGGAAAAAATGCGATTTGTTACCACGAAGCGTGAGGAAATTCGCATTAGGTGCAAATCAAATTTTTCATGAAATTCTGATCGAATTCTACTTCGTCAGCTTCAATTCGCTCATCTCTATTTATAACTTTCAAAATTATTTATTTTAGTTTACTCTCAGAATGATTTTTTACATGTAAAAGTTGGATTAGCCACTTAACCACTTAATGCCAAGGACACATCTCATATGTCTTCACAGGGTGGAACTTCAAGAAGGCTAAAGATTTTTGAGACATGTCCTTGTTACTACTGGCTCTACTTCAGACTGTATATCACACAAGGGGTTTGCACAGTGAGAGGAGAATTTATACCTTTCATCTCCCTGTTGTCTGTCAGCAACAGTGTCTGAGATCACAGCCTCCTGAAAGGTGTCAGCTTTAAGACTAGGTTGGGATTATGGTCTTGTTACAGTCAGAGATACAACTGGTTGAAATGGGAGTTTCATATGCTGTACCTGCAGCTCTAACTGTTTTTTTTAAGTGCCATCTCCATCTCTATTGTACTTAGCAATCTTTAGCTTCTCAGAGATTCTTGCTTTTAAAACAAGGCTTGTATCTGCTAATCACTCTAAGACATAGCAGGTTCAAGTACCCCCACGCCCCCCCCCCCCCTGCTTTCAGCCAGCAATGATCTTAGCTAACCTGAAGCAAAAGGGGGCATACATCCTTCTTTCCTTGTGTAATTAATTATACATGACCCAAGGGTGAAGGACAACGTGGACTTCTGTGCATGTTATAATCTTCCCATATCAATTAGAAAGCATGCTGTGAGTCTTTTTCTGCAAAAAAAGAATGAGAACATATGCATTGTAAGTATGAACGCCTCACATCCTCACTCCTCACAGTTTTTTGTATAAGGATTCAAGCATTTTAGTTGCAAATTTTAATTTCAATGCACATTTTTGCTTATAATCTCTGTTTGCTGCCAAGCTACATAAAGGTGGTTGTGCATATTAATAATTAAATTAAATTTTTATAGATCATAGGCTATGTGCTCTCAAAAATGTAGCTTTTAATAGCATATTAGCTGTTTGAATTATACAGTATATATTTTTACCTCATTAGTGGATGACAGTCAAATATTAAATAAGTAATATTTGAATTGTAATATTGAATTTGTAATATTGGATCAAATTAGTTATGCTCCCTTAGGGTTCCTTCACAATAGTTATGCCCCCTTGGTGCCTCCAACTGCTAGTTGGTTTTCATTACCCTACTTGCCTTTGTCACGCAAACGTGAATTAAAATATAACTTTTATTTATTGAAAGAAAACATGTGTGCACAAGAATGTGCACCTCCACGATTGCCCCTTCCCTCTGTTGCTAATTCACTATCAGTTTGTATTCCCTGATTAGCGTTGTAGTGAGAACCGTGGTGCTTGTCAATTAAAATTGCATTACTCAATGCCCCTCAACGTTTTACCAGATGACTGGCATCTTCAGGGATAACGGGCAGAGTGACACAGTAGTTATGCTTCCTTAGAGTCTCCACACAGTAGAATGCCCCCTTAGTGCCCTCACACTGTATTTATTCTCCCTTAACACCCCCTCCATAAGAGGGTGCTCCCTTATTGTCCTCTCACAGTAGTTGTACTCCCTTAGTGCCCTCTCAAAATAGTGCTGTCCAAGTAATTTTATTAAAGTAAAAAAGTAATACCAACCATTCCCAAAGAATGGAGTGCATTATCCCCCATCTTGTGCACTCTCCAGATGATCTCAGCAGGCATGTTCAGGCTGGATGTTACTACATTGTATCTGCCTGCTGGGGAGAGCACAGTCTGGGGAGAGGTGAATCAGGGAGCTTCATCATCATATTCAACCATATTTGCCTCCTCAGATACACTTGAAATCGGGACATACAGCACCCTCCCTACCATTCAATCAGTTTTGGGACACATTGGGAGGCATGAGCCATTAGATCTGCCATTGATGACCTGGACCACTTGCCTTATGGTTAAAGCAGCCGTCATTTTTAACCACTAATAAAGTTTTATGTAATTTTTATGAAAAATTTGCATAAATTTTCCTGGCTACCAGGAGTGCAAGATGTAAAAGACAACAACCTAAAAACCGGGCAGTGAAAGGGTTAAACCGCACTTAAACTGCATGATATTTTGAAATTAAACAAAGAGAACTATATTGCCATCATTTCACTGATATATTTTTATTAATATATGGAGTTAACCAAAAGAAGAGCAGGCGGCAGGAAGGTATGAATATGAAGCCTCCCTGGAGACTTGTAAGCAGTTTACAGGTTGTTTTATGAGAGTCTCATTCACGGTGCTCTGAGTATTGATAAGGGCAGGGTGGGAAAATCTGAAGAGAATTTATGGAGTCTTTTGCTACGACAGATACTATATACTAAGAACTGTTTACAGGGTTCTTAAATTCTGATTTTGATTTCTAAGTTATGTAAAGCAAATATATTGCGGTTATCAACAACACCTTTTTTACTTGTATAACCTGTCAATCATGTTGTAGTAAGACAACCCAGTAACTGTCATTAAAATGTTTAACATTGCTTTTCAGTGTTTTAAGATGCTTCAGATTATCCACATATTTACCTTCAAGGCATGTCTCCACCCAAGATATATCATAAAAGCAAACAAAAGTACAGGAGTGTAAATTCTAACACACCCATAGCCTAAACACATTAAATTTACACTCTACAGCACACACTTCTTAAAGCAAATTTAAAAGGAACACTTCATCTAAAAGTGATTTTTTGAAATACCATGAGACAGATTCAATGATTATGTACCTCAAATAATTTCCAAAATAGTAAGTCCACCTCCGTACATTATATATCTGCTGCATCTCCAATCCCCTGTGGTGGTTGCAGTCAAGCAGTAGTTCATTGTAGAAAAGGTTATGTAACTTTTTTACTTCAATATGCCATCACTTTATGTTCCATGACCTCCTAGACAAGACCTGGGTGCCCACCGAAAATAAGGATGCTACAATGAAGGTTTAGCACTTCCTCCCATTTACTGCTTTCCTCAGATACACTTGGAATTGGGACATACAGCACCCTCCCAACCATCCAATCAGTTTTGACATGTAAGATAAAAACAGAGAGAGAGGACCGCGCCTCATGTGTGGTGTTGTTACGAATGGTGACGCAAGAGATATAATAAAATCTGCTTACCAGAGGCTGTTGTGAATGAGTCACAACAGCTATATGAGCTCCTGCTAGTATATTATCCCGACCAGCACACGGGGGCTTGGCTGCAGCCTGGGTTCCTTCCTGTACTCAGAGAGTGTGAGTGCTGGAGTGGAGGTAGATCATAGGAGAAAAATGGAGATAAGAACCTTATTTCCGGCGCTGCCAAGGATGACGGAATGATGCGATGTCTTGTAAAGGTAGCTTTATTCACGCATGCCAGGGTGAAATTCCTGTCTTCAAGACAGTAATACACCTGTATTACTGTCCTGAAGACGGGGGGACTTTCACCCCTGAAACGTGTAGACGAATAAAGTACCTTTTAAAAGACATCGCATCATTCCGTCATCCTTGGCAGTGCCGGAAATAAGGTTCTTATCTCCATTTTTCTCCTATGATCCAATCAGTTTTGGGACACATTAGGAGGCATGCGCCATTAGATCTGCCATTGATGACCCGGACCACTTGCCTTATGGTTAAAGCAGCCATCATTTTTAACCACTAATAAATACCTCCTACAAGACCTGGGTGCCCACCAAAAAATAAGGATGCTACAATGCAGGTTTAGCACTTCCTCCCATTCACTGCTTTCCTATGCACAGCACAGTGGCTCTACCATCCAAATGCTATACAGAGAGCTACAGAGCTGCCCAACTGACTTGATCCAGGCCATGTTGCAGTTCCCTGCTCAGCCAATAGATGGAAATGCCACTGTTACAGCAAACTTGACCACTAGTGATATGCCATCACTTTACAGGAGATAATAATTATTTAACTTTGTTGGAAAGCATGAGTTTTAAAAGTTCTATATAAGAAAAACTGAGCTCTAACTCCTATACAAATAACTATATGGACAAAAGTATTGGGACTCACCTCTTAATCATTGACTTCAAAGGTTTCATTAATTTTGTCCCATTGCTACAGGAGCACAAAATCAAACACCTTGCTATGCAGTCTGTCTCCTCAACTATTTGTGAAAGAATGGGAAGCTCTAAAGAGCCAAACGAATTTGAGCACAGTACTGTAATACAATTAGAGTTGAGCGAACCCGAACTGTAAAGTTCGGGTCCGTACCTAACTTTACGATCTTACGCACCCGGACCCAAACCCGAACATTTCCGTAAAAGTTCGGGTTTGGGTTCGTAGTTCGGCAATTTCTTCCCACTTTTTGAAAGGCTGCAGGGCAGCCAATCAGCAAGCATTTCATTACTTTGCCCTAAGAAGCCATCACAGCCATGCCTACTAATGGCATGGCTGTGATTGGCTGAGTGCAGCATGTGACCCAGCTTCTATATAAGCTGGAATCACGTAGTGCCGCATGTCACTCTGCTGATCTTAGTGTAGGGACAGGTTGCTGCCGGTGCTCTCAGGGAGTTATTAGGAAAGAAATCTGTTGAACTTGGTGGTGTGAAATCTTAAAGCTACAGAAATTATTGAGGGAGGGTGCTACTGCTATCCTACATTTTTGTACCCAGCCCTGAGCCCAGTGATACTGTAAATTTTTTTTTAATCCATCTGTTACTCAGGTGGGGTTCGGCGGCCATTTTAGCAACTGCAGTGTCCTTGGAACTGCATGTGACCTGCATGTGTGTCACCCTGCCAGGGAAATCAGTCTAATTGTTTTTTGGTAGCTCAGTGAAGGAAAAATTCCTCTTTTATGGCTGGCAGGTCAAGTCCCCTACACTACCGATTTTATAATTTAAGGGTGACATAGTGTATTTCTGTAGTTGGGGGCAAAAACCTGTATTGGGGTGCTATAGAGAGCACTTGTGCATAGAACGCACACAAATTTAAAAATTCAGCAGTGACATACTGCATTCCTGTATTTTGGGGAAAGAAACCCGTATTGTTGGTTCACAGAGCAGTTTTGCATACAACGCACAAATATGTATTTTAAATTTCAACAGTAACATACTGCATTCCTGTATTTTGGGGAAATAAACTGTTATTGTTGGTCTGCAGACGTTCTAAACCTGAGCACAACCTGCATGACCAGGCATCTACATGCAAAGCACGAACTGCAGTGGAGTAAACACCTTAAAAACCAAGAAAGGTCTCAGGCTCCTCCTGCTTCCTCTTCTGCTGCTGTCTCTGCCTCTTCCTCCACCTATGGAGTCACAGTGGCACCTGCCACCCAGCAAACAGAGGATTTGCCACCAACACCACCACCTCCGCCATCATCACCAAGCATCTCCACCATATCACACGCAAGCGTTCAGCTGTCCATCCCCCAAATACCGGAGAGAAAGAGAAAATACCCACCTACCCACCCTTGATCCCTGGTTCTGAATGCTCAGCATTTCAAAATTACTGGCCTTTGAAATGCTGTCATTCCGTCTGGTGGAGACGGACTGTTTTAAACAGCTGATGGCGGTGGCTGTCCCACAGTACGTCGTTCCCAGCCGCCACTACATTTCCAGGCGAGCAATCCCTTCCCTGCACAACCAAGTGGAGGATAAAATCAAGTGTGCACTGTGCAACACCATCTGTGGCAAGGTCCACATAACCACAGATACATGGACCAGTAAGCACGGGCAGGGACGCTATATCTCCCTTACTCCCTACACTAGGTAAATGTAGTGGCGGCTGGGGCCGAGGCAGATAGCGGTTTGGCGCATATCCTTCCACCACCAAGGATCGCACGGTTTTAAAACCCATATATTTGGGTACAAACCCCACACCGCACAGGAGCTGTGGAGGGGCATAGAAGAACAGACCGATGAGTGGTTGCTGCCAGTGAGCCTCAAGCCCGGCCTGGTGTTGTGCGATAATGTGCGAAATCTCGTAGCAGCTCTGGGACTAGCCGGTTTGACGCACATCCCTTGAATGATGCATGTGCTGAATTTGGTGGTTACAGAAATTCCTTAAAAACTACTCAGACATGTCAGAGCTGCTGCAGAAAGTGCGGTCCGTTTTTGCGCACTTTCGACATTCTCACCCTGCTGCTGCTCACCTGTCTGCGCTGCAGCATAACTTCGGCCTTCCCGCTCACCGCCTCAAATGCGACATGCCCACTAGGTGGAACTCCACCTTGCATATACTGTGCGAGCAGCAGCAGGCGATAGTGGAGTTTCAGCTGCACGGGTCAGTGGGTCTGAGGAACAGCACCACTTCACCACCAATAAGTGGGCCTCCATGCGAGATCTGTGTGCCTTATTGCAGTGTTTTAAGTACTCAACCAACATGGCCAGTGCCGATGATGCCGTTCTTAGCGTTACAATACAACTTCGAGGTCTCCTTGAAAAAACACTTAGGGACTTCCGGTTCCGGCACGCACATGTAAGGACGCGAAGTGAGTGAGCTTCGCATACCCAGCTACATATCGGGGGATTGCCGAGACCCGGGCCTTACCTCCCCGACAGTTGCCTCTCTCATTTAGTGGGAGGCATATGGAGAAATTTTTGGTGCGCAGCCTCTCCCCATGGATTGATTCACCTCTCCCGCCACGTGTATTAAGTCAGCAGCAGGCAGGCAAGATGGCGGAGGGGAAGCGCAGAGCAACCCGCTCCTCTTCTCAACCAACCCTTCCGCCAGAGGACGACAATCCCAAGGAAGTGCAGCCTTCGCAGACCCAACAACTACAACAGCTCCTGGGGACGGAATTGTCGTGTAAAGAGATCGCACTAGCAGTCGCGCAAATACTTGCCCCAGACATTAAAGCCACGCTGGAGTCTACTGTCGTGACCACCATAAAGCAGCTGCAACAGATCATTGCGCAGAATTTCTCGCATATCTGTGAACTAGAGCACAGGACTGGGGCCCTAGAGGACGAGCTGGAAAAAACTCAGACTCAGGTCAAAGAAATTATGCGCATTAACCGGCCCTTGATAAAAAAAGTTGAGGACCTTGAAAATCGCTCCCGGAGGAGCAATATTCGGATCATAGGACTACCTGAGGACATTCCGGCTCACCAGCTAATTAACTTTTGTGCTGAAGAGCTTCCACAAGCACTGAGGCTCACATCGCCGCTTGTAGTAGAAAGAGCCCACAGAATTGCCCCCCCCAGGGAGACAGGTCAGGAGGGCCAAATGCCCAGACCGAGTCCGGCCATTGCAAAATATCTTAATTATGCAGACAAGGAGGCTATTATGCTGAAATATAGACATCTGAACCAGCCACTTAAGATAAGAGGGTATAAACTTCTGCTGTTTGGAGACTATTCAATGGAAGTGGCTAAGAAAAGAAGAGCGTTCTCACAGATATGCATGCAACTGATGCAAAATAAAATTAGGCTCTTTCTTATATATCCAGCTACCATGTGTGTTTTCAGACAGCATGGGAAAATTGACACCTACTTGTCACCAAGAGAGGCGATGGCTGCCTTGGAGGAAGATGACCCAGATGGAGGACTGAGGATGGGAACGGCATCTAGAGAGCGCTCATCGCCGAGAGGAGGTTGTTCTGGAGGACAAGTAGACAGGAGACCACTCAACGCATCTCCGCGCTTGTCAGGAGAAGCAATCACCCAAACTTCCAGCCTGGATTGGGACTGACTTCCTTACCTTATGAATCTCCAGAGGAAGTACGTGAGGATTTACCGGTCACCGGACTTTGAGATTCCCTGACTGCATTCCGGGACTTCTGAAGTTTTGTTTTCAGCTGACTGGTAATAAGTTAAGCTTTAGGGGGCAGGGTAACAGGTTGGTTTTGGGGGAGACAAGATGGCTACAAATGCCTTGATGATCATAAGTGGGGGAGCAGGAGGGAGATGTGGGAGAGGGGAAGAAACTCCTATCAGTCTCATACGGGTAGGGAGAGCTTGGAGGTGATGAGACCACGTTGGATGGAATCTGGCGGGGCAGAGTCTGACTGCTGTCGCCAGTTCAGTGCGAAAAAAGTGAAGTCCACAGAGACATTATACGGATCGCCAAATTCTGCTCAGGCGAGACGATCTGTTTTGGTTATTGTTTTAGGGTTGGGGGGGATGTTGGGGGTTATTAGCTCGGTCATAAATTGTAAATGTATTGCTCCTAATGCTTATAATATGTATTTGCGGATACAGCTTCCTCTAGGTGACCTCCGTTGCAAAGCCCTCTTAATTTCTGTTTTATGAGGATAGTTACTTGGAATGTAAAGGGCCTTAGAGCCCCGCAAAAGAGGTTAATGGTGCTAAAACACCTTAAAAAACTGAGTGCTGACATAGCACTGCTCCAGGAGACACACCTGGAGGAAGCTGACCTGTGGCGTATGCAGCGCCTTTGGGTTGGGCGTGTTTTAGGATCGCCCTCGATTGGTAAAAAGGCAGGAGTAGTGGTACTTATTCATAAGAGTGTGAGATATGATGTTTTCTCATCGGTATGTGATACTGAAGGGACATCTGAATATATTTAACGTATATGGGCCCAACTCCGGCCAGGCCTCTTTTTTTAGAGACCTGGAGGAGGTCAGACCTGAGGAGGTAATCGGTGATCTTAATGCAGTCCATGATTTGATGGAAGAACGTAAACAGACTCAGCTCCCACATCAGACTCAGCAACAAACTGGAGGGGGGAGATACTCCCTCAGCTCCTTCTTGAGTTCTACAGGGCTGATGGATGTATGGAGGTTCTTGAATCCAGTGGAAAGGGAGTTCATCCACTTCTCCCATGCACACCAGTTGTGGTCTCGTATAGATTATGCACTGACCTCACCGCAACTCCTGAAGAAAGTGTTACTGGCAGAGATCACTGATATGGTGATATCGGACCACGCTCCGGTGTGCATTACACTTGCTGAACATGTTCCTAGAGGCACTGACCGAGTGTGGCGTATGCCAAGTTCTTTGTCATCAGATGAAGAGTTTATTGACCGGATGAGAGGGTGGTGGTGGGAATTTCTAGACAACAATGCAGGACATAGGGACAATACTGGAAAACTTGATAAAAATACAGCGCTATAGCCTGACTATTAAATTGATAATAGATGACATGGGGAAAAAACTCACGAATCCGAAGGACATTGTAGAATGTTTCGGACAATACTTTGCGGCGCTTTATTCTCAAGACGATTATAACGTAACTAAAGCTGAAGAACTTTTAGCTAAGGTATCCCTCCCAACACTCACAGAGGACATGCTTAGTCATCTTAATAAACCAATCTCAATTGAAGAGGTTCAGAGTACGATAAAATCGCTCAAAAATGGGAAAGCGCTGGGCCCTGGCGGATACACGGCGGAGTTTTATAAGACCCTGAGAGTCGAGATTTCCCCAACCTTGATTGGGTTATTTAACTCTTGCTTAGCAGGGGGAAACATTATGGCATCTGGAACACTAGCGCATATAAAGCTTATCCCTAAACCGGGTAAAGATATTAACTCAGTTGGGCTCCTATCGTCCGATCTCCTTGATTAATCAGGATTTGAAAATGACTAAGGTAATGACGAATAGGCTAGGAGAATTCATGCCAACCTTGATTGGTCCCCATCAAGTGGGATATACCAAGGGGAGAGCTGCTGTCACCAATATTAGGACGGTCTTGGCGGTGCAGGACTATCTGTTCCATGGTGAGGAAGGGACTACTAGCCCTGCCTTGTTGTCTGTGGACGCGGAAAAGGCTTTCGACAACATTAATTGGAGGTGGCTCTGGAGGGTACTGGAGGCTTTTGGGTTTGGTGGACCGTTTAGGACATTTCTTGATAGTATATATGCCTGCCCGGGGGCGCAGGTCCACTTACCGTTTTTTTTCTTGGTGCCTTTCCATAGAGGAATGAGGCAGGGTTGTTCTTTATCCCCTCTCCTCTTTAACCTAGCCTTGGAAACATTTGTCCCGTTTTTTATACAATCCGACCTGCATCAAGGCATGAAGGTAGGAACTAGGGAAATTAAACTCACCTGTTTTGTGGATGACATACTGCTTTTCATTAACTTCCCGGCTACAGATTTGAGCAGAATTCTGGACTCCATACTTTATTTTGGAGGCACGATGGGGTACCGTATTAATGTCAGCAAAAGCCAATTGCTATATCTAAAAGGCTACATTCAAGATCATAATCTGCCGCCCATGCCCCAAACTGTAGAAGTAGTCCCCCAGTATTTGACATATTTAGGCATTAAGATTGGCAAAAGCCCACTTTCCCTATACAAGCTGAATTTCGATCCATTGATTAGAAAGAAAGTGGAAGAACTTGAGCTCACCTGATAAAGATGGTTAGCTTTGCGAGATTGCTCTATCCCAGTGGTCAGCAAACTGCGGCTCTAGAGCCACATGTGGCTCTTTAGCCCCTTGATATTGGCAAAAATCGGCAGGAGGGGGAGGACCAGGAAGCGGTAAAGGCTCTGTACTTACGGCTTCCTGGTCCTCGGCTGTAGGCTGTGCAGGTCTGCGGACAGTGTGAGGCGCTCTGTGACGTCATGCTGTGCACGCTAGTTCCCAGCACAGCCGACAGCAGGAGGAACACAGAGCGAGGGTGGTGAGGAGCAGCGGCATCCAGGAGCAGGAGAGGTAAGTGTCTGTGAACGTTCTCATTTATCCAGGTCATGGTATATCTGTAAAGAATAAATCAAGACAACTGGACTTGCTGTAGATTTCTTGAAAACGTTTCACTCGTTTTGTTAAGCTCGTTTAAAGAACGAGTGAAACGTTTTCAAGAAATCTACAGCAAGTCCAGTTGCCTTGATTTATTCTTTACAGATAGGAGAGGTAGATGCTTTTTTATTTTATGAAACTTGGGGCTGATCTGAGGCAATGGGGTGATGAGAATCATAATGAGGGATATGAGAGATATCAAGGATGATGAGAGGCATCATGGATAATGAAGGGGATGATGAAAATCATAATGGGGGATATGAGAGGCATTATGAATGATGATAGGCATCATTGATGATAATGGGGATGATGAGAGGCATGGGGCTCTTATCTGAGGTCTGAATGGGGGTCATTTACTTTGGGGTGTGAGCTGACGTGTGATCTGAGGGAGGTCTTATTAACATTGGGGGTCTGATTAGTGGTTTGAGCTGAGGTGTAATGAAAAATATTTTTTTTCATATTCCTCCTCTAAAACCTAGATGTAGTGTCGAGGATTGAGAAAGGTATGTTCAGATGGTTAGGAAAACCCTTATTAAGTTAATAACAATGTAACTTCCTATATAGTTTACGTTTAAAAAATTTGGCTCTCAGAAAAAATTTAATCGCTGTTTTGTTGATATTTGGCTCAGTTGACTAATAAGTTTGCCCACCAGTGCTCTATCCCATTCAAAAGATTCCCCTCTTATTGAGGCATGTAGATGTAAATAAACTTCATGGGACATTCTTCTTTTCTTTGACGGGTTAAAAGACCACAGATAGCCTATGCCAAATTATGTCTCCTGAAATAGGAGAAAGGGGTACAAATGCCTAATGTTAGAAATTACAATTTTGCCTCGCTGTGTAGACACATCAGGGATTGGTTGAAAGGGTCGTCAAATTTTTCCAACATGTCCCTAGAAAAAGAATTGGTGATGCCGTGGTATATGGGGGCTCTCCTGCACACCAGACTCCATGACGTCCCTCCCCTCCTGCGAAAGTACACACTACTGAAATATACTCTGGCGGCATGGAGGGGCATACGTAAGCTTTACAGATTGCCTATATATCTCTCCCCATATATGCCACTTTGGACTCTCCTGGCTTTTCCAGCAGGGAGGCAGTCGGTGATGTTTGCTCGATGGAAGGAGAAGGGAGTGACTTCCCTGAAACATATACTGACCTCAACAGGGACTGAACTTAAAATGTGGCAGGACATACAGACACAACTCCAACTCCCCCCCTCGCACTTTCTGCCCTATACTCAATTACGATCATATTGTAGAGCACAAGCTATACAGATGGGGGATCAGGAGAGGTTAGCTTGGTTTGAAAGTCTTGTAGGAGCCCAGAACTTGGCTTTATCGGATTTATAAAAAATAAAAAATCCAAAACACTCACTCAATTCCATTAGAGGCTAAAGTCTTTCAGAATTGGGAGGGCGAGATTGGGGACTAATAAACTGAGAGAAGGAATGGAACGTGTGAGGCAAGCAATTAGTAATGAATCATGCAGGGAAATGCATTTTAGGATACTACATAAGGCGACTTATGCATTTGACCTTTCCTATAGGGACTCACCTGCGCACTATCTTCCGTGGTTTCCGAAATGTCAGTTGCAGAAGGCAAACCTATTACATGGGCTATGGAGTTGCACCTCCTTACAACCTTTATGGAGGGAGGTGGTGGAATATATGAAAAAGGTCTGGGGTATAGCGGTCCAAATAAACCCATTAAACTGCATCTTTCATTACATTCCTTTTGACACTAAGGGGGAAATAACTCACTCGACACGAGTTGAAGGCGTTCATGTGTTTTTATTGGAAGTCAAAAAACCGATACTGAGACACTGGATATATCCCACCATCCCGACACTGGAGGAGGTGATAGGTACTCTGAAGAGAGTCCTTTATATGGAACGGTTAGAGGCGGAGCATAACAAAGAAAAATCTGTAAAAACCCTGTTTAGCAAATGGAGAAAGTTTGTTGGTCATGCGTTGACCTCGTCTGAAATACGAGAGCTGGTGTCTCCGTTTCGTTATACTAAGTAGTATCTTGAAGAGCAATTCAAGGAAACGCTGGGTAGACTGGAATTGGGCGGCAGATGAGTTAATAGTAGGTTGGAGGGCTGCTGATGCAAGTATCTAAATATCCGCCAATAGAGGAGATGATGATTATGACACGTCTGAGCAGACATCTTGTTTGCTAGGATTATGACCGAGGGTTTGAGTTAGTTTTGATGTTGGGGAAATGGGATGTATTCTTCATGATAAAATGTACTCTATTGAAGACATTTGTATATGATGTATGTCTCTATCATTACTGTATGATGCTGCTGTGTATTTTCCTCAATAAAAAATGTTTAAAAAAAAAACAAACACTTAGGGCGATGATGGAAGAGGATGTGGCACAGGAGGAAGAGGAGGAGGAAAAGGTGGTTTCAGGCCAGTCATTTAGAAGTGGCTGAGAGGGTGGGTTCCTGCACCAGCAAGGGCCAGGTACACATGTGGCCAACCAGGGCACAGTTTTGGAGGAGGAAGAGGATGAGGTGGAGGAGGTAGAGGAGGAGGAACCGGGTTCACAGCAGGGTGGCACCCAACACAGCTCATGGCCATCACTGGAGCATGGCTGGGGGGGATACGGAGGACAATAGACCTACAGAGGGCAGCTTATCCCTACCTCTGGGCAGCCTGGCACACATGAGCGACTACATGCTGCAGTGCCTGTGCAATGACCGCACAGTTGCCCACATTTTAACTTATGCTGTCTACTGGGTTGACACCCCCTGCTGGATCCCCGTTACAAAGACAACGTGCCGTCCTTAATTCCCTCACTAGATCATGATAGGAAGTTGCTTGACTACAAGCGCATGCTGGTAGACGCACTCCTTAAGGCATTCCCAAGTGACACCGGGGGACAAGTGGAAGCACAAGGCGAAGGTAAAGAAGAAGGAGGAAGAGGTTGCCAACGCAGCTGGGTCACGGCCAGCACCTCACAAGGCAGGGTTAGCATGGCCGAAATGTGGAAAAGCTTTGTCACCACGCCACAGCAACTGGCACCACCAGCTGATATGGAACGTCTTAGCAGGAGGTAGCATTTGAACAACATGGTGGAACAGTACGTGCGTGTGCACATGCCTACATGTACTGACTGATGGTTCTGCCCCATTCAACTTCTGGGTCTCCAAATTGTCCACATGGCCTGAGCTTGCCCTTTATGCCTTGGAGGTGCTGGCCTGGCCTGCAGCCAGTGTATTGTCTGAACGTGTATTTTAGACAGCAGGGGGCGTCATTACAGACAAACGCAGCCGCCTGTCCACGGCCAATGTGGACAAGCTCGCGTTCATTAAAATGAACCAGGCTTGGATCCCACAAGACTTGTCTGTACCTTGTGCAGAATAGACATTTATACCTGCCTCAACCATACATTCTTGTACTCAAGTGCACTTATTCTTTAATTTCTTTTTTTTTTTGTATTTTTCCCATTGTTTTGGGTTCTACCCCAATTAAAAAAAAAAAAAAAAAAAACATGGTTAGCTGGCTACCTCCTCCTTCTCCTCTATCGCCGCTTCCACCTACAACACCACATTCGCCGCCTCCTCAACCTCCGACTCCATATCCACCTTTTCCTCCGAGTTGCAGGTTAATACATTTTTTTTATATTTATTTTATTTTAAGTTATTTCCCTATCCACATTTGTTTTCAGAGCACTTGCCATGCTCTTATGCACATTGTGCTGCCTTTTGCAGCCCTCTAGCCCTCTCCATTACATTTTCTAGGGTCGTTTTAGTGCCCAAAAGTTCAGGTCCCCATTGACTTCAATGGGATTCGGGGTCAAGTTCGGGTTAAGTTCAGATCCTGAACCCAAACTTTTTTGTAAAGTTCGGCCGAACTTCCAGGTGTCCGCTGAACTCTAAATATAATGCCACCAATGCCATAGGTCATCTTGTGAAATTTCTTTTCTCATAGTTATTCCACGTTTCAGGAAAGTGAAATCTTAATGTTTCAGCATACCAAAACATTTTTCACGACTGAGCGCTTCCAACAGTTTGGGAACTGTTTCTGGAAGGCCCTTTTCCGTTCAAGCATGACTATGCCCCAATGCATATTACAAGGTCCTCAGCCTGGACAAGGCATTGTTGTGGGTGAGCTTGGTGTGAACAATCTTGATGGTCTAGATAGAACTATAACCTCAATGATCACCTTTGGAATAAACTAGAGCAGAGATTGTGAATCAGGCTTTCTCGTCTAACACCAGCGTCTGACCTCTCAAATGCTATTTTTGATGAATGGACAAAAATCTTGTAGAAATTCTTCCCATTAGAGTTAAAGCTCTTTTAGTGTCCAAAAAGAGAAAAGCTCTGTATTAAATCTAAAAAAGAGAATGGCAAAATGTCCCTGTTGTCGTAACTTCTGCTTGAAGTTCACATAGTCTTCACAGTCAGTCACAGTACTTTAGTCATTTCTATGGGAATGCCAAAAATAGCCAAACAGCGTGCTCAGCTATTTGGGGAAGTCCCATTAAAATGAGGGGAAAGCGCACCGCGCAAGCACGGCCACCACTCCATTTCTATGGGGCTGATGGAAATAGTCAGTGCTCATCTATTTTCAGCAGTCTCATAGAAATGAATGACCCCCCCCCCCCCCATCTTATGAAAGTAACTCTGTGTGGACAGCACAGAAAATTTGCCTAACAAGGGGGGCATTGCTTATAAAATCTAACAAACTGCACAAAATATTAACAAAGGCTACATTAGCAATTACCATAGTTATTTTCCAAACACATTGGTCACAAGTAGCCAGAAAGTGGCTAACCCATTTAAGTATTTTCAAATATGTTCCTGTATACTGTGTCAGCACGGTAGGCAGGAACACAGACAGTTAGCTCTAACTGGAACCTGGCCCGATTTCACTGACTACTTGCAGTGCAAGCCCTAGGCAGCAAGTCAGTAACTGGTCGACGTTCCCTACTCAGCTAGTTACAGGACTGACACACACACAGAAGAAACTACACAAAGACAAAGTTATGCAGAAATAGGTCGGAACCGGACAGACAATGCAGTACCAAATCAGACAAAAGAGCATAGTCAGAATAGCCAAGCTGAAGTGAAAACAAGAAGGGAAACACAGTACCAAATGACGAGACAGGTCAATCCAATAAGCAATCCAAACGCACACAGAACAGAACTGGGAGCACAGCTAGGAAAAACCTATCGCTGGCAATGGTATATGCCAGGAAGGGGTTTAAATAGAGCCGGAGTCCCGAGATCAGAACCTGATAGGTCCATGTCTCCATTCCATTAGTCAGAACACAGCACACAGAAATAGAATAGCTGAGCAGTCAACCCACTGCTAGTTTCCTTCAGCACAAGCCCACTGTGGGTAGACAAAGAGCATTGCATCCTGTTGCTAAGGGTGCTGTCACATCACTAGGGGGTGTGGCTATGCAGCGCATCTTTGCAGGCACAATCACGTCGAGGCTGGAGATCTCACCGCTGGGGCCCAGACAGATAAATTTGTGACATACTGATTTTGCATTTTCAAAGGTTCCGTCCAACATACTGAAGGCAACACAAGCTCTACAGTATGTATATAACCCTAGCATGCTCACATGTAATGTTTCCTGTATAGAAAGAATCATGTTACTACTTTTAGAAATAACAGATAACCCGGCGGGCTATAAAAGTGAAAGGCCATGATTTTATATTTTTAATGAAATGCACATTAATTTTTATTCTTCTGTGAGTATAATTGTGCCTTTTAACCTTGAGTTTACAGCGCTTTACTATTTGATTTCCTACTTGTGTCATTGAGCTAAGATCTAAAAGGGGATCTGTTTTGAAGAAGTTTTCACAGGGACTGAAGTACTGTGACTGACTGTGAGGACTGTGTGTACTTTGCTCAAGCAGTTATAGCAAGAATCACATTGTGCAGTTCTCCTTTTTAGAATTTAAAGAAAGGTGGCAGTGTAAGATCAGTTAAAAACTTTTGCTGTGTAATTATTGAAGAAGACTTACTGCTGGACATAGACTATTTATTTAAGGGGAAAACAATAGCATCAGAAAGGCTGAAATTAAGGGTAGTTGTGCCTTGTTCACCCATTGGAAGTTGTGTGACGACTGACTGGACATTAGTTGGAATCTCCATTCATAGTCTATAAATGCTACTTTATGCTGTCTAAATTTTTTAGTTAAAGGAGTTGTGCAATAATGGGGGATTTTGGCATGCTGCGGTTTTGTCAACGTCCAAAAAACATTCACGTACTGAATGGAAGACATCCTGATGCATCCTGAACGGAATGCTCTCCATTCAGAATGCATTAGGGAAATCCTGATCAGTATCTTTCCGTCCTAGAGCCCCGAAGACGGAACTCTAGGACGGAAAGGAAAAACGCATATGTGAAAGGGGCCTATAGCATCTACCCTTTGAAGGTCCGGCACAACCCCTTCAAGGTTATTTGCCAATTTTGCTTCTCATTTCTCAGCAGACTCCTTTACACTTTTAATGCCATCAATTACATTTGTTTTTATAATTCTTAGTTGCAAATGTGCACATGTTGTAACTTGTTACCAATTGTTTCTTTTTTTTTTATAGGAAATCGTTAAAGATCCTGAGTTTATTTTAGGTGATGCTTCAAGGACAGATGTATGTCAAGGAGACCTTGGTAAGTTTTGCACTTATAATAATGTAAATTATTATATTAGAAAGGGAAAATTATATATCAGACTATGATCTTTCAAGCCTGCTGTGTCTCTCTCTGTTCCTCTTGACATCTGTCCATGCTGCAAGGGGAAAAAAGTGGTTTGGGCTGCAGAGGGGGAGTGTTGTTCAAAAGCCAACAGGGTGCCAGAGCATTAGTACTGTCATGACAGAGGCAGTTGAGAAGTATGCCGCATAGAGCCCATCATATCTACACTTTCACCCATGGTGAATTACATATAAATAAATAAAGGAGTACTCATGTACAAATAAATCTGCATCATTCTCTACTATAAACATGGGTTATCATATGTATCTTTCAAAGGTGTCTGTGCAATAAAATGGTGGACTATTGCTAGTGACTATAATAGAGAAATGTGTTCTAGGGCAGAAAAAGTGTGTATATAAGCTATAAGCATATCATTCTTATAATGGAGCAGAAGTAATGGAGCAGAGGTTCACACACTTACAATACAGCTGACCTACTTCTCTATCCTGGTCATTCTCCATCTGTGACTGCTGAGCTATTATCTCTCTGCCCCTATTCCACTGTACACATGTCCCTCATAGAGCTCAGGACATAGCTGAAAATTCAGCAGATATCCCAGGGCAGTGGAGCAGAGCCAAGTATTTTGACTGTCCCAATGGATCTGGCTAGTTGAGACATATGGGTAAAGTGAGCTTCTTTGACATCACTGTTGGGTTTCATTTAGGTATTCTACTCTGACAGCCCAACTAGTTCAGTCAGGTAAGCTCAGGGGCCAGCATTGGAGTGAAATTCCTTGGGTCCACACCCTTTGTGCATACAGGACATGTACATTCACAGTATATTTTTTTATCATTGAACATGCCGGATTTATTATCAATAAGATTTAATAGAATATCTGGTTCAGACACAGACTGCAAAGGACATCAATGGAAAAAAAATATGTGGATCCCGTGTTATTCAGTAGTAAAATCTATTACCTCTATGACCATAGTTCAGTACCATAGTTCCAAGGGAGCCTGTCATGTTATAAATGATATATGAGCTGCAGGTAACATATTATAGAGCAGGAGTTGCTGAACAGATCAATATATATCTTTGTGGGAAAATATTCAGTATAAGGTTCCATTCACACCTCCGTAAGTGTTTTGCGGATCCGCAAATTGCAGATCTGCAAAACACGGACATTGGCCATGTGCACATGGCCTGCACTATAATAGAAAATGAAGAATAGGACACGTTCTATTTTTTTGCGGAAAACAAAGTGCGGATCCGCATCTATTCCGACCCCATTGAAAATGATTGGGTCTGCACCCATTCCGCAAAACTGCGGAACGGATGCAGACCAATTTTTCGGATGTGTGAATGGACCCTAAGCCGTATTGTCACGGACGTACCGAGACATACGGACGTCCCCGTGAGTGGCGGAGATCTTTTAGACTGGCAACACGTGGTTTGATTTGACATGTTTACCTTGTGTATCAATAGGCATCTGTGTTGTTTCTGGTACTGGCCACACCCTTAACCTCCAAGTGTCGCTATTGTGGTCATCTAACTTTCCCTATTTATAGTTGTTTCTGCCACAATGCTGGGCAGTTTATAGCTTCAGTTGGACCTGTGGATAGCTGGTGTTTGGATCTCGGCTGAGTTCCTGGTGTTGCCATAGCTTCTTGGAAGTTAAGTGCTACCTTTCCCTTTGTATTTTGGCTTTTCTGTGTGTTGCATTTCTTTGTTGTTTTGTACTAGGCCTTAGGGAGACTCCCGTTCATCCTTCCTTTTGGAGGAACAGGATGTCTCTTTCCTGTCATTAGTACCAGGGTTCTTTAGGGTTAGATAGGACTTTAGGTATTCCTGTGTATAAACTCACCTACCTTTAGGGTCTGTTCATTCTGGTAGTCAGTCAGGGTTTTCACTAGGAGGTGTCCATCTTCCTTCCCTAGTTTTCAGGCCTTATTTCTTTTTCCCTTTCCCTCCTATGTTCTTTGTGGGGTTTCCCTCCCAGGCTAGAGCGTGACACGTATGTAATTCATTAAAATTCATGCTAATTTTGGGCTTTGAAGTCAAGAAGGTGGCTCTATCAGTGATTGACAGTCCTCTGTGTATGACTATGCATATAGAAAGAGCTGTCAATAACTGATAGGACCACCTCCTTGACTTCAAAGCCCAAAATGAGCAGGAATTTAAGTGAATAAATTGCAAGTTAAACTGAATCTTTTCCCATCAAACTGTTTAGCTCCTCCTGCTCTAATACATGATGCCTGTAGCTTAAATTGCATTTCATGGTGACAGGTTCCCTTTAACAGTACTTTACATGCAATGAAATAATAATTAGGAAAAGATTGGTGTTTTCTTGATTATATGGTGGTAGGCCCCTTTTCCTACTCGACCCCTCTACAGTTGCACAACCTGCACAAATGATATAGTCATTCACCGCAAGTAGAACTTTTTGAAACTCTTTCTAGTGAGAGTCCACTAATGTGTCCGAGCTTGGCCCAGCTAGAGAATCCTCTGGTACTCTGGAGGGCCAGTCTCACCCTGTCAAATGCAGGCAAACCATATGTACCATGAATATATCAGTTGGAAATTGAAAGGACCCTACTGTGTTGGTGTCAGAATCTTTTGAAAATACACCTGAATTTACTTTACTACCTTCAGTATGTTAGCCTAGAATTAACTTAAAACTGAAGCATACCAGCCTGTATCCTGCAGCCTGCACTGTGTCCAGTTACATACATGGGTTTTCCAGCAGCATCTTTTATCTAGTCTAAAATTAAACAGAGGACAGACTAAAGTGTAGAATTAAATAGGCTATGAAGGCAATGTTGTCATGATCAGTTTGGTTATTAGGTGGCATTTTAATATAACAAATTAATGTAATTCAGTGAGGAAAGCTGTAGAATTGAGCTGCAATATTTCTCCTAGAAAAGTTCACCAACTTCTATTCAATAATAAAAAAACAAAAGTCCTTAATAATTTATTCAGTTTTACAGTTTTGCAATTTGCATCTCTGCTTGTGTAAGAGAGTGACAAACTTCTTATAAACTGACTTTTAAATTGGCTTAAATACACTTGTGCCCCTTGTCACATGTGACATTGGTATTCCCAAGCCTTTCATTATCTTCAAAAGGCATAGTCTACCGTTACAGTAGTGCCCTTGTATAGACTTAGAATTTGGGTCCAGGAGTTTCAAGTTAGGTGATTAGGTATAGTACTTATTATATGAAGCACCAACAAAATATTACTTGTAACTAAAGATAATTTTAGCAAAAATATAATAATGTTTTTTTTAATTCAACCATGGTTTTTCAGTAGTATTTTAGCCAGCTACTATTAGCACACATGGCAGCTGACCTGTTTTGTTCTCCAGGAGGCTTGATTGACAATTTCTACACAGCACACACTTTTAGACCTTGTCCATTCAAGGATTAGACATTTGCCAAACTTTCTCTTTGTCATGGAATGCAACATTTCTGACCTAGTTTGTGGCTATAAACTGAAAAGACAAAGAACGGGTGCATTTTCACACAATGCTTGGCGATGATATATTACATACTGTATATTACTTAATAAAGTTTACTTAGCCAACTTTTATTTCTTTACAAGATAAATCTAAGCATGTTCTGAGTACAATGTGTGCAATGCAGTTGATTCTTCTGAATAGTATAAGGCCATTCAGGCTTTTGAACCAGATTCAACGAATATTGCCTCAAATCATTGTAACGGTAGAGATATTTGCACACTATCCCTGGATATCTTTAGAGCAAACAATATATCTGTGAAAGTGTTTGATAACAAAATTTAAAAAATTACGGTGGTGTAATATTAGTCTCTGAGACACATACTTGACTGCAAATGCTCCAGGAAGTGAGAAAAAATGGCTTTCATGAGGGACCGCACCAGAAAACAAATACCTCTAGATAAACCTCTAGATATACACAGGATAAATTTATTAGAGTTACCAGTCCCAGAAACTTCAAGTTAACAGCACCTCAAATTAGAGCAACAAAGAAGCCAATACTGAGAAACAACAATAAGAGACTGGCTTCAGCCAAGAAACACAAGAAATGGACAATTGACCAATTGAAATCTGTGCTGTGGTCTGAAGAGTCAAAATTTAAGATTTTTTTTTCTGATTGCCATGTCTTTGTGAGAGGAAGAAAAGGTGAGCGGATGGTTTCTACATACCGCTGTGAAGAATGGAGGAGGAGGTAGGAGGTGTGATGGTGTAGGTTGCTTTGCAGGGGACACTGCTGGTGATTTATTCAAAATTGAGGCACACTTAACCAGCATTTCTACTCCAACATTCAGCAGCTACATGCCATCTCATCTGTTTTGCACTTAAGGACTCTTTTCAGAGGCTGAGAATCAGCTAGATCAGGGATGCTCAACCTGCGGCCCTCCAGCTGTTGTAAAACTACAACTCCCACGATGCCCTTCTGTAGGATGATAGTTGTAGGCTGTCAAGGAATGATGGGAGTTGTAGTTTTGCAACAGCTGGAGGGCCGCAGGTTGAGCATGTTTGAGCTAGATAATCACTAACCAAAGTTCACAGGAACACTCATTAGCAATTATCTGGCTGTGTAAAAGGTGCCGCCGATTACCCAATGAACGAGCGAAATGCTCGTTCATTGGTTAATCGTATATTTCATTTGGTCACCTGAATCAACGCTTGTCAGCAGCAGATCATGTTGTCTGTTGCCGGCAAATAATGATTCTGTATGGGGACGAGCAATGGCATTAGCAATCAAGGCTCACCATACTGTGGAGGACATCACTGCATGTAAATCCACAGTCTCCTTCACGGATTGGCAGGCACTTGCCGGGAAGGAATGCTCCCTTTCCGATAATCACCTTCTAACTTGTCCCATGTAAAGAGAACCTTAGTGGAACGATCATTTCTTTTTCAACAGGACAATGACCTGAAACACACCTCCAGGCTATGTGAGGGCTAAGTGACCAAGTAGAAGAGTGATAGAGTGCTGCATCAAATGACATGGCCTCCACAATCACATGACCTTAACCTAATTAACCTCCTCACAGTCACATTAAATTGGAAAAACCCTCCCAAAAATGTCACTTTTTTATTGTAGATTTTTTATATGTGTCTGAGGTAAATCTTTTTGGTGCACAACTCGGGGGACACATTTGCATTTTTAAATCCTTATTGACATAATTAAGTTTAGCCGTCAGGACCAATAAGTTTCAGCAGTTGTAACTTTTTAATTTTTCCTTCTAATTTTTTATTTTATTTTGCGGGATAAGTTGTAGGTTTTTTAGGAACCAGTTTGAGGGTATATTTAGTGTATTAAATAACTTCTATTATTTAATTTTAGGGGGGGGAATAAAAAACAGCAATTTTTAAATAATTTTGTGGAATTTATTTACTGTGTGTGGTATAGTGGTATAACGAACATAACTTTATCATGTGCGTCAGTTCAATGACGATAATTCCACATTTCTATATATTTGTTACTATTTTCTCTCCTCTGCAAATGTTCCCCATCCCCCTCCAGAATGAAGGATGAGCTGCTCATATCTCTGGATTGGTAGCAGCTAGAGATATGAGCTTGTATTGTTTGAAAGTTGGCATTCCAAGAAGACAATACCAGAATGATAGCACTATGTTTAGTACAGGGAAAGATATCACTGTTAGAAATCGGGATGCAGTGAATGCAGCGAATGCAGCTGAAAGTGAAACTAAAAGCAGGTTTTACCGCGTTTATTCCCCACTCGATTTCTACAAGTGACATGTCCTGCTGATGTGCTGCTAATGCTGTCATGGTCTTGTATGTGATCTTTGGTCTTATATGAAAGCCAGGACTTGGGAAATACAATTAAATTCTTTTAGTACAGCTGGAGCTGAGCTCTGACAAAACAGTCATATGGTTAAGATGGTTTGGGATCAGTTGGGAAGCGGTACTGAAGCTGATATAAATAGACTAGCTATACGGCTGCACTGCAAAACGTCTCTTTGGACAGAGCATGGAGGCTGCTTACAAGTGGCATACAGATTGAAGGTATGGGTTCCTGTTTATTGTATATAAGACAAAGGGAGACTATATACTTCTTAGCTAGTGCTTGGAACAGCAGAATCTTTTGTGCTATTCTGTATCTTTACATTACAAAGATTTACCCTTTTGCAGTGACCCTGTTCTGGCATACCACATGTTCTAAAATGGGGCATATGAAGGGACACCATATATCACTGTAAAACATCCACAATTATGGGCAGAGAGACCTCCTGATAGTTTACAGTTAAAGTAAATAGGTGCACAGCAAGAGAAATAATACAGAACTAGGTCATCTTCCTTTAAGCCAATATGAGAGTACCATAAAGGAAAGATTTGTGGAGTACATGTCCAATAGTTGTTCTGTGGACAGATTCTCCCACCTGAGCAGTGGATCTCTGCAGCTCCTCTAGAGTGACCACTGCCCTGAGTGTTCTCCTTGCCTGGGCTGTCAGTTTAGGTGGAGTGCCATGTCTTGGAAGGTTTGCAGCTGTGCCATACTCCTTCCATTTTCAGATGATGGATTGAACAGGGCTTTGTGTGATAATCAGAGCTGAGGATATTTTATTATAACCTAACCCTGTTTTACACTTCTCAACAACTTTATCCCTGACCTCCCTGGTGTGTTCCTTGGTTTTCATCATGCTGTTTGATCACTAATGTTCTCTAACAAACCTGTGAGGCCTTTACAGAACAGCTGTAGCTATACTGAGAATAACTGGAGATTTCAAATAAGGAACAGAATTGTGAAGAGACATTTGTAGGCTTGAAGAAGGTTACTTTATTGATGTCACTTAACGTGTTTCGGGGTCAAGATAACTCCTTCTTCAGGTAAAAACATCCTCATATCTTTTAAGTAAATAGGGGAACAGTGAGCAGCCATTTAAATTTCCCAGAATATAAAATAACATCAGTGGTTACAGCCAAGACATTAAATCATATCAGTAATTTTGTTGAGGCCGTATGGTTGTATAGATTGTAATTTGTACATCCAGAAAACTTCCAGTTTCCGTAGGGCTTCACAACGGTGATAAGTGTCTACAGGAATATGGTCGATAGGCATAATTGCAAGCCAACTTGCAGAATAACAGGTCAGACTGGATGGATAGATGTCTTTTTTCGGCCTTTTAAACTATGTTACTATGTTACATTTGTACTTTCCATCATGTTAAAGGACGCAATATCTTGATAGGCCCTGTTTCAGATATTTAATTCTGATGTTGTATCTATGTTGATTAAAGTCTTTCATGCAAGGTCTGAGTGGTACGTCCTACATACTATAAGCCACATGTAGAATCCAACAAATAGATCACATATGCTAACTTGCTATTTAAATGATATTTAAATGGGAAGGCATTCTTGTTCACATTTGATTGAAATAATTTCACATTTGGTTGAAATGATGTCTTGTTGTCTAGCCCCACACCTATAGCTTCCTATTTTCTCTTGTGTGGCGATGTTCTTTCCATTCCTATGTTGTTTCAGTATGCTTGGGGCTAGCATATTTTTTAATAGTTAGGGCCCTCCAATAAGTAATAATTGGTAAACATGGGATATTGTTTTTTAGGAAAGGATAACTCCTCAGCAATGACCAGTGTTTTCCAAGGATATTTCTGATTTCTCTATGTGAAGAGGAAAAAGTAATTATAAATACAGAGGAGCAAATCAGAATTTCCTCTCGATTCGTGGTAAAGAATCACATTTTTTACCAAAATTGCTGCTGCATGTGTGAGGACATGGAGGAAGTAACTCTGGGAAGGCGGGATCACCCATAACGTCATGCATGCAGCCAATCAGCAGCCATCCAGCCCTGTGATGTCGCAGCCCTATAAATAGCCTTAGCCATCTTGGATTCTGCCATTTTCCAGTGTACTTAGTGCAGAGAGAGACTTCAGCAGGCGCTAGGGACACTGCTAGAAAAAACGTAATTGTGCTAAAAAAAACTATTTACAAGTTCAGGGAAAGGTTATTCGAGGTGTAGGGAAAGGATAGGGAGTAATCATTCCACAGCATTTATGTTGAACAGGGTTCAGTAGGGGAGGTTATAGACTGGGTAATAGGAGCAATCCTATTACACCTTGCTGCACTGACTGGGGACCCTAATTGCCATTATATACCTCTGTAATTCCTGCAAACCGTTCTTGTTATTGGGGTGCAAGTGCTGTTTCATACAGCCATTAAACGGGTTTATTACAAGGAAATATTTAAAGGAAATGATTTGCCCTTTTGCAGTGCAGTTACATGTTCTAAAGCATTTTCTGACTTGTATTAGTGGGAAGAAACGGGCTTATTAGCCGTTGTGTGGTGAAGTGCAAAAATTACAGCCCTTTTTGTCGTGTATTAGTGGCAAAAGAAAAATATATTTGCCATTCAACAGTGTAGTTATAAGTTCTAAAGCCCTTTTTGAGCGTGTATTAGTGGCAAAAGCAAAATATATTTGCCGTTCAGCGATGCAGTTATATGTTCTAAAGCCCCTTTTGCCTTGTATTAGTGGCAAAAGTAAAATATATTTGCCATTCAGCGATGCAGTTATATGTTCTAAAGCCCTTTTTGCCTTGTATTAGTGGCAAAAGTAAAATATATTTGCCGTTCAGTGGTGCAGTTATATGTTCTAAAGCCTTATGTGGCATGTATAAATGGAAAAAAATAAGGGCCTATTTGCCATTTAGCGGTGCAGTTATATGTTCTAAAGCCCTTTTTGTTGTGTAATAGTGGCAAAATACAAATATGTTTGCCGTTCAGCGGTGCAGTTATATGTTATAAAGCCCTTTTTGTTGTGCAATAGTGGAAAAATACAAATATATTTGCCATTCAGCAGTGCAGTTATATGTTTTAAAGCCCTTTTTGTCATGTATTAGTGGCAAAAAACTATATTTTTGCCTTTGAGCAGTGAAGTTCCATTGTACTAAGGCATTTACAGGGTATATTAATAGGATAGATTTGTACATCCTATTAGCCGGACTGCGGTGAATTGTGATTGTTATATTTATTTATTTTTAATAGGTTAAAAGAGACCAGAAAAATTGATGGGTGTTGACTTTCTTCTGAATGTACCTTATTGTGACGATTAGCCATTTGTTGTTGAATTTTTTTTGTGAAACAGCCTTTATGGCGAAATTAGATGGGTGATTGTTGACTTTCTTCTATATGAACCAAATTATGTTGATTAGCCATTCAGTGGTGAAATTTGTTTGTGATACAGCCTTTTTGGGGAAAATTGGTCGGTAGCTATAACTATGCTCAAGGACAATATATGTCCTTTACGGCCCACTGGGTAAATGTGGTTCCTGCCCAGCCACACCAGCAATTTGGCCAGGTTACTCAGCCTCCATGTTCTCACGCCGTTGGTCCTGCGGCAATGTCCGCCTCTACCTCCTTGTCCTCCACCGTGTCCTTAACCTCCACAGCAGGGACAATTCACAGTGCTCCTCCAGCATACCACATGTGCAGGTCAAGGTGGTGTCACGCTGTTCTACACCTTGTTTGCCTGCGTGAAGGAGTCACACAGGGGAGAAACAGCTCCATGTCCTTCATCAAGAAATGGAATCCTGGGGGGGCTGAACTGGAGGAGGAGGAGGACATTGGAGCACAAGTAATGTGTAGTGAAATAGGTGGTTTTTACACACAGGTGACAGTAGAGGACGAGCAGGAGCAGCCAGAGGAGCTACAGGGTGATGAGGAAGACGAGGCAGAGGACTCAGACTCACCGTGGCAGTATGCAGTGGAGATGTGGGCAGTGAGTCCCTCCGAGTCACTTGCACAAATGGCCCGATGCATGCTCACTTGCTTGCGTAGTGACATAAGAATTTGCACCATTCAGGAGAGGGATGACTTCTAGCTCTCTACCTTGTTGGACCTTCGCTATTGGTCCAAAATGGGGGCCTTTTTTTTACACCTGCTGAGAGGAAGGACAATCTGAACTACCATAGAGACAGTAGTCAGTTGGCCGATGCCTATCTGCACAATCGTCCATCCTCTCGCTGGTCTGACCGGGGGGCCCTCTGCGATCACGTTCCTCTGACATGGCCGCTGTGGCAGAGTGGGGAGGTAGGAGCAGTACCAGCTCCATCAGCAGCAAATTGAGTCTAGAGTCACTAATGAACAGCTTTCTTCACCCGCCTAGTGAAGAAACTACTCACCACCAGCAGCAGCAGCTAGACCTAGAGCAGAACCTGAACCAGCAAGTACCCTGACCCCCCCTCCCCCCCTTTGAAGATCCGCTGCACTACTGGGCAGCCAAACTGGATTTGTAGCCGCAACCAGCAGCGTTTGCCCTGGAAAAGCTGTCCTGCCCGGCCAATAGTGTGGCATCAGAGCGGGTGTTTAGTGCGGCCCAAGGAAAACTTGCCTGTCCATCCAAAATGTGGAAAAACTGACCTTTGTCAAGATGAATCAGGCAGCAATCAGCCAGGATTTCCAACCACCAATGCCTGATGCATCAGACTAGATCATTCATGGTGCCACACGAACACGTTGACAAAAGAGACCAGTTTCTTCTGGCTACCTTCCTCAGCCACTATTCTGATGCTACCACCCACATGATGCCCCACATATGATGCCAAGTGCTTCTTCTTTCACCCACCATCTTCAGCTGGTACTGGTATTGCCACCCACCTCCCCACTCTGTCACCAGGCCACTCCGTGGTCTTCTGATGATGCTGCTGCCATCTCCACTCTATGTCACCTTGCCGTTCTGTGGTCTCCCCATGCTGCTGCCACCTCCACACTATGTCACCTTGCCACTCTGTGGTCTCCTGATGCTGCTGTCACCTCCACACTATGTCACCTTGCCATTCTGTGGTCACCTCATACTGCTTCCACCTCTACACTATGTCACTGTCACGACTGTGACTGATCCAGATAGGTCTGGGAAGAGAAGGTCGCAGCGACTTGCTACTCGCGATAGCTTGTTAGTTTGCTTCATAGTTCAGGGTATGTCATCCAGGTTTTGCCTTGTGAACCTTTTTGTCCTGACTGGGAGTTTGTAGGCATTCTTCTCAGGTGAGTGCTGTCTGCCACTCCCAGCTACTATATTAGTTTCAGTTTCACTTGCAGTCATTGCCAGATATAGTCCTTACTTCCAGTGCTATTCTGACCTTTGAAGGAGATCGTTTGACGGTATTGCTGTGGAGCTCGTGTCTGGCGTGGACTGTCGTTGTTGGGATCATCTTCTCTGGTCGTGACTGGATAAGTCTATCTCTGCTGGAGATTGTTTGTTTGTTTGTTACTGTCTTCCCCTGTTGTTCTCCTAGACATGAGTGATGGTGACTAGTGCTCCCATCTGCCTTTCCCCAGTCTAGTCTTCTGAGGGTCACTCAGGGTTTAGGCATCCTGCTCGCCGCACGGGTTCACACCCGTCTAGGGTATCAGGGCAGACAGATGCCAGCGTAGGGTTTGTCAGGGGTGGCCGTTCTATTTCCCATCCGTAGATAAGGGTCCCCCTTCCCCTCCGTCTGGTGCGACACGACTGCTGCTGGGATAGCGGTCGTGACAGTATATCTGGCCTTTTAAAAAAAAAAAAAGTGACATTTCCTTTTTTTTTTTTTTTTGCCTGCTGTTTTGCTTTGTATTCTTCTGTTCCACTATGGATCCGGTTACGGTTTTGGCGAAACAATTACAGGGGTTATCCCTTGAAGTGGCAGGATTAAAAGCAACAGTACTGCAGCAGCAGCAGCAATCCTTAGGTTCCACCGTTGCTACGGGAGACCAAGGTACTCCTGAGCCAAAAGTGGCTTTTCCTGATAGGTTCTCAGGAGGGAGAGACCAATTTGTAACCTTCAGAGAAGCTTGTAAATTGTTCTTCAGGTTACGCCCTAGATCCTCCGGCGGTGAGGAACAACGGGTGGGCATTGTAATTTCTCTCCTGCAAGGAGATCCGCGAGGCTTGGGCTTTCTCTTTACCATCTGACTCTCCGGCCTTACGATCAGTGGAGGAGTTTTTTGAAGCCTTGGGTCTCGTGTATGATGACCCGGACAGGGTCTCACTGGCTGAGTCTAAGCTACGTAGACTTCGGCAGGAGAACCGGTCAGCTGAACTATATTGTTCTGAATTCCGTAGGTGGGCTACGGATACATTATGGAACGACTCGGCCCTTAGGAGTCAGTTCTGCCAGGGGTTGTCTGAAAAATTAAAAGACGCGCTGGCTGTATACGAGGTCCCTGGGTCTCTTGAGGCTGCTATGTCTCTGTCCATAAGAATCGACAGACGACTCAGGGAGAGACTATTAAATTCTACAGAGGCCTCTATAGGGCAGGGATCGGTTTGTTGTGATCCAGTCGAACCAATGCAAATAGGGGGCGCCACTAGACGGGTTAATCCTCCTAAGGTCCGCCATAGGTCAGAGGTTTGTTTTCGTTGTGGGGGGAGGGGTCATTTTGTAAAGTTATGTCCCTTAGAACCCAAGAGATCACAAACTAAGGAGCCGCCGGAAAACTAGAGTCCCCAGACTGTGCGGAGGATAACAGTCTGGGCGTATTCGTTTCCTCCATACGCATGTCTCAGTTTTTGTTGTCCGCTACCGTTGTGGCGGGCAATAAGACTGAGATCTGTTCCGTCTTTTTGGACAGTGGGGCGGGGGTCAACTTGGTGGATTCACGATTTGCTCAGGCTCTGGGTTTTACTCCGGAACCGGTACGCAGAACTATTCCTGTTTTTGCCATCGACTCCTCCCCTCTTACTCAGAGAGAGTTAACTCAGATCGTCCATAATATCCATCTGCAGGTAGGGGACCTCCATAAAGAGCATATCTCTTGTTATGTCCTGGACGGTTTTCCGGCTCCTATGGTTTTGGGGCTTCCCTGGCTGGTGACTCACAATCCCCTGGTGGATTGGCAGGCCGGGGAGATTGTGGAGTGGAGTGAACATTGTAAGGACAACTGCTTGAGTAGTAGGTGCTCAACACTCTCTGTAACATCTCTACCTTCCTTTCTGTCAGATTTTATGGATGTGTTCTCTGAGAAGGGTTGTCAGGGGTTACCACCTCATCGTCCATATGATTGCCCAATTAATCTGTTACCTGGGGCAAAACTACCTAAAACCCGGTTATACAATCTTTCTGGCCCGGAGAGGAAGGCTATGAAAGATTATATTTCGGAGAGTTTGGCTAAGGGACACATCAGACCCTCTTCTTCACCCGTGGCTGCAGGGTTCTTTTTCGTTAAAAAGAAAGATGGGGGCCTGCGTCCTTGCCTGAATTTCCGGGAATTAAACCGGATAACTATCCGAGATCCCTATCCTCTTCCTCTCATTCCCGACCTCTTTAATCAGGTTGCTGGTGCTAAATGGTTCTCCAAAATGGATCTCAGAGGAGCCTATAACCTGGTTTGCATCAAAGAGGGGATGAGTGGAAGACGGCTTTAATACTCCGGAAGGGCATTATGAAAATCTGGTCATGCCATTTGGTCTTACTAATGCGCCTGCGGTGTTCCAACATTTTGTCAACGATATTTTTAGTCACCTTATCGGGAGATTTGTTGTGATATAGCTTGATGACATCCTGGTCTATTCTCCGGATCTGGATACACATAAGATCCATGTGAGACAAGTGCTGCAGATATTAAGGGCCAACAAATTGTTTGCTAAATTAGAGAAATGTGTGTTCGCCGTAAAAGAACTGCCATTTCTGGGGTATGTGTTGTCAGATTCAGGTTTCCGCATGGATCCAGAGAAAGTCCGGGCAATTATGGACTGGGATCTGCCTGAGAACCTGAAGGCATTGCAACGCTTCCTGGGGTTTGCCAATCCCCAACAGGCCTTGGACGCACCTATCAATGGATTTCATTACTGATCTACCAGTATCAGCGGTATCATTCTTGTTGTTGTTGACAGATTCAGTAAAATGGTGCACTTTATTGCTCTGACCGCTTTGCCTAATGCTAACACACTGGCTCAGGTTTTTATTGACCACATCGTGAAGCTTCACGGGGTCCCTTCCGATATTGTTTCGGATCGTGGTACCCAATTTGTTTCTAAATTTTGGAAAGCTTTTTGTTCTCGTTTAGGGGTTCATCTGTCGTTTTCTTCAGTCTTTCCATCCACAGTCCAACGGTCAGACTGAACGTACCAATCAAAACCTAGAGACATATTTTAGATGCTTTGTTTCCGAAAATCAGGAGGAATGGTCATCTTATTTACCGTTAGCCGAGTTTTCCATTAATAATCGTCGTCAAGAATCCACCGATAAGTCACCATTTTTTGGTGCGTATGGTTTCCATCCTCAGTTTTGTACGTTTAGTGAGGGGGCCGTCTGGGATTCCCGAGGAGGAACGATTTGCGTCTTCACTTTCATCAGTGTGGCAGAGTGTGCAAGAAAGTTTGAAGAGAATTGGTGGCAGATACAAACGTGTGGCTGATAAGAAGCGCTCTGAAGGTCCGGACCTTGGGGTGAATGACTTGGTGTGGTTGTCTACCAGAAATATCAAGTTGAAGGTTCCCTCATGGAAATTAGGTCCGAGATTTATTGGTCCTTATAGGGTAATTAAGATCATTAACCCGGTGGCTTTTCGTCTGGAGCTACCTCAGACTCTAAGGATCCATAATGTCTTCCACAGATCTCTGCTTAAGAGATATGTAGAACCTCCTGAACCATTGCCACTACCGCCTCCACCGGTGGTTGTTGATGGCAGTCTTGAGTTTCAGGTAGAAAAGATTGTTGATTCACGATATGTTCGCCGCTCTCTTCAGTACCTGGTGCACTGGAAAGGTTATGGTTCGAAGAGAGAATGTGGGTGCCAGCATCAGAGATAAAGGCGGACAGACTCATTCGGGCTTTTCATAGGTCCCACCCGGAGAGGCCTGGTCTTGAGGGTCCGTGGCCCCTCGTAGAAAGGGGGTACTGTCACGACTGTGACTGATCCAGATAGGTCTGGGAAGAGAAGGTCGCAGCGACTTGCTACTCGCGATAGCTTGTGAGTTTGCTTCATGGTTCAGGGTATGTCATCCAGGTTTTGCCTTGTGAACCTTTTTGTCCTGACTGGGAGTTTGTAGGCATTCTTCTCAGGTGAGTGCTGTCTGCCACTCCCAGCTACTATATTAGTTTCAGTTTCACTTGCAGTCATTGCCAGATATAGTCCTTACTTCCAGTGCTATTCTGACCTTTGAAGGAGATCGCTTGACGGTATTGCTGTGGAGCTCGTGGTCTGGCGTGGACTGTCGTTGTTGGGATCATCTTCTCTGGTCGTGACTGGATAAGTCTATCTCTGCTGGAGATTGTTTGTTTGTTTGTTACTGTCTTCCCCTGTTGTTCTCCTAGACATGAGTGATGGTGACTAGTGCTCCCATCTGCCTTTCCCCAGTCTAGTCTTCTGAGGGTCACTCAGGGTTTAGGCATCCTGCTCGCCGCACGGGTTCACACCCAGTCTAGGGTATCAGGGCAGACAGATGCCAGCGTAGGGTTTGTCAGGGGTGGCCGTTCTATTTCCCATCCGTAGATAAGGGTCCCCCTTCCCCTCCGTCTGGTGCGACACGACTGCTGCTGGGATAACGGTCGTGACAGTCACCTTGCTACTCTGTGGCCTCCTGATGCTGCTGCCACGTCCACACTGTCATTGTGCCACTCTGTGGACTTCTCATGCTGTTCCTACCCTCCCCACTTCATGACTGGGCCACTAGTTTGCCTTTTGGCCTGGCTGATATCATCATTTATTTGACCCTTCTTTTGATCTGTCAGAAGGAAGCAAAAATAAGACGCACAATGTATCCTGTCTGTGTAGCAGCTGTAAGGCCTGTATGGTCCCATAAGAATTGGCTTGTGATTTGGTAGCCAAAAGCAGGAGTTGGTACAAAACACAGTAGACATGCAATTATTCCATTCACGTGTCATCTCTGTTTTGGATCCACTCCTGTTTTCTTTGGCATTAGCAATACTCATGGATTACTGACCAAATGCTGACCGAGTAAAGGTTGATTCTCAACAGACAGGATCCATTTTTGGGGGGGTTATTTTTCTGACGGATCAGAGGAAGGGCAAAATAATCATTGACATCGACACAAACTTACTGCTGACACCCTCTCCACTCTGTTCGGGGGCTCTACTTGTATGAGGATTTAATAGAACAGGTTCTGTAGACATCTATGGGGAATCAGCTGACGACAGTGTAAAAGGAGTTTGTAAAAGGAGTGTGCTTCTTCTTGGCGCTAACATCGACCTGTAAGGCTGAGTTTATTCCTGAGTTATTTGGTCAGTTTTTGCAAAGTGTGAAGTGTGCAGTGATTCTAAGAGCTACGCCTGTCATCTGCATGTCATACTGACTCACAGTATTATTACACTACCAGAGCAGACTCCCTATGCCTGTTACTGCAAGGCACAGTGTTATTCACCACTATAAAGGCTCTCTGCAGCTAAGAAATAGACGTTTTTTTTACTTGATTCTCCGCAAATAAATTCGTATCAAACCAAATTTGTTGATGAGTAAGTCCAAGAACACAATTTCAACTTTACTGTGGTTGAGAGAGAAAGAGATACCCCATTCATTATTATTCAGTTCGTTATGAAAGGTTGTTATAGCTGTAACATTGCCCCTCCAGATAAAGAATAAGTCATCAATATATTGTTTAAAAAAACACTATATTGTGTGGATTTGAACCTGCCTATGAATAGGTAGGTGCTACCCGACTACCCATAGCGGTCCTCCTGAGCAGCTGACGGTAGATTTTATTTCCATAAGAAAAAAAGTCGTTGGTTGGTAGAAGTTCTTGGCTCTTTAGTATAAATAGTTTCTGTTCTTGTGGTATAAGAGCATCCATTGTGAGAAAGTCTTCCACACACTGAATGCGCAATGAATGTCTGATGTTATATAATGCTGTGACATCCATTCTTACCAGCATGTACAGTAGCCTGCTCTGCAATTAATGCGCTAGAGGTCTCGTATGAGTTGACTGGAATCTGGTAAATAGCTGGGGAGATTGTGTACATACTTTTGTAAAAATAAGTTCAGATACTGCAATAGGTTGCTTGTGGCAAAATATGTATTTGCAACAATAGGACAGCCTGGGGGTTATCAATATTTCTGTGAACCTTGGGGAGGTAATAAAAGTAGGGGATTGTAGTAAATGGCCTTATCAGAAAAAAAATTCTTTATTGATGATATTTTTGTGGAATGCTTCATCAATGGTCAGCTTGTTGATCACTCCCAGGAGGGGGTCTGTGGTGACTGGGCGATAGTTTTTGATGTCACATAGAACAGGGAAGCTCAACCTGCGGCCCTTCAGCTGTTGCAAAACTACAACTCCCAGCATGCTAGGAGGGACAACTTACACCTATCAGCCTACAGCACAGCATGATGGGATTTCGTTTTACAACAGCTGGAGGGCTGCAGGTTGAGCATCCCTGACATTGAATATCATAGACTTCAAAATCTTGAATGACAATTCTACCTCCTTTACTGCGGGTCAGAAGACTATGTTATTATTGTCATGCAGTTCTTTAAGGGTTTTAGTTTCTGCCGTACTTAAATTGTGTCTCACCTGACTCTGAGATAGAGAATTAAAATCATTGTCTATTAGTTCACTGAAGGCTTTAAGAAAATGGCCCTGTCTGTCTACTGGATAGAACGTAGAGGGGAGTTTTATCCCTGGATATATAGATCTTGCAGATTCTTCCTGGGTGTACCTTACTTGTGTGTGAAGAAATATTCAGCTGGGTGGATGTCTGAGAGGAGGGTGAAGTGGAGGTCTGAAGTAATGGTTGACCTTTTTTGTTTGAGGTTAAAATGTCTATTGAGTATCAGTTTCCTGATAAACCTCTATAAATCTGAATATAAATTAAAGTGATTTACCTTATTCGGAGGGCAGAAGGAGAAATTAGAGAGTATTATGAAAGATTCAACAGTTTAACAGACCCTCCACTAATACTATGAGGTGGTAGGCCATCTAGAATGCTGGGATTCTTTAATCCTGAAGTCTCCCTCTTTTTAGATTGTTTATTTCCCTCTCTCCCTTCTTTTTCTTCTTCTTGAACAAACTACCTCTTGAAAAAAGTGGGCGATTGGGTTTAGGGAGCTTTTCTGTAGTTGGAGGGATCCTAAAAAAGATAGGGGATCTGGGTGGACACTTTGTAAAAAAGGTACTGTTGCTCCCTCCTTAGCCATGGTATTATCGATAATGGTGGTGGCTTGTGCATTAGTGAGAGTGGAATTAATGAGGGTTGGGGTTTCAGTAGGAAGTAGAGAATCTGTCCTAAGAGATGGCTGGCTAAATTTATTTGTCCCTGAATTGGACAATTCAACTTGGTTTATCTAGGCTGGTGTTGTGAATTTTCGACAAGGAAGAATTGGATGATAAACTGGCAAACTGGATCCTTATCTATTGGAGAAAACTGGATGAGGGGTAGGACTATCGTAATGGAATAGGATGCCCCTGCTAAGTTAGAGGTGTTAATTGGGCCTAATGTTAGCTCGCTCTAGGCTTTGAACGCACAGATTCACTCTAGAGTGGCCATGTGTCTAGATCAAAATTTGGCAAGGGACTGTAATATCTCATAATCCTGTGGAGCAGATTTACTTTAGGAGTTCTGGTGCCTGTGGTGCTGGATGAGGACCTTGGTGGAGAGGGGTCCATGTGTTCTAATCTGGGTCTTTGTGGGAGTGAATAGGTGGAACCCAATGTAGTGTTTATGGTGCTTACAAGGGTATTGATTATGGTTTGTGGTTCTTGTAAAAACTGTAGTCAGTCTGATGTTGCTTTAGTAACTGTTGGTGTCATAAGTAGGTCTTGTGGCCTGTATGTTAATGTTTTACCCAAAGAAAGGGACAACCCCGAAATGCATTGCGTGACATCAATAAAGCAACCTTCTTTAAGCCTACAAGTGCCTCTTCACGATCCTTGCATTGCCGCAGAAAAACCTCCACTGTTCCTTCTTTGAAATCTCCAGTTTGCGTAGTGGTAATACAACACTGGCAGGAGAATATCCTATTATTTGACTTGTGGTCTTCGTCGTTGTGCATGCAGCACAACTTGATCAGGTGAGAGGCTGTCTTTTCTCTCCATCACTTGCTTTCCCTTCTGGTCCTACACAACGAGTTCTCTCTTTTGTTTAATAGTATACTGAGAATAAATTACACAAAATAAACTTTTGAAGACAATTGGTCACACTGGATTTTATTTAGAGGTATCAGAGTACAGGGGGCTGAATACAAATGCACGTCACACTTTTTAATTTTTTTTAAATTTTAAAACCCATGTATCATTTTCTTTTCACTTCACACATACTTACTACTTTGTGTTGGTCTATCACATCAAATCCCAATTAAATACATTTAAGTTTGTGGGTGTAACGTGAAAAAAGGTGGAAAAGTTCAAGGGGTATGAATGCTTTCTCAAGGCACTGTAACTTAATCACTACCATACACAGCAATGCTGGGAGTACAAGGCATTAGGAATACATGACATAACATTTAATAACATTAAAGAATAAACTATTTGCAGATACCCACTGCTTTGGGGTACTGCACTTGTCGTATTTCCAGACCACTATTTAGGATAACATGTTGGGTGCTTCTAAAATCTGAAAACACACCATAATAATTAGACAACCAAACAAATTTCACAGTGGCACAAGATGGCCACAACATATTGGACGCTGAAATGGCATATCTGTGGAAATATCGTGAGTTTCATTTTCAATTTTCATGGGAATATTTTCTAAAACAAGATCACTTCTTGGGGGTTTTCACTGTACCACTGTAGTATCACTGTAGTATCTTAGGGTATTTGCAAATGCAGCATGGCATCCAAAAACCTTTCAGACCCCTGCCATGCAGCACTGCATTACCACTTATGGGGCTTTGCCGTATTGAGGAGAAAATGCTTAACAAATTGTGAGTGCTTTTTTTCCTATTACCCCTTGTAAAAATGAAAATTTGGGGGCTAAAGCATTTTAACAGCCCAGCGTTTATCAATTCTATGAAACACCTGTGAGGTGAAAATATTGACTATACTTCAAAATGAATTCCCTTATGGGTGAAGGTTCCAAAATGCGATATGTCTAGGAGTGTTTCTTATGTTTTGACTGCTCAGGGCCTCTGAAAACCTGACATGGTGTACCAAACAAACTAGTAAAATCACACCCCTAAAATCTATAAAATGCTCTTTCATTTCTGAGGACTATGTTGGAGTCAGTTAACACGCTAGGATCACATATGGGTAGAGTTGAGCGAACACCTGGAAGTTCGGGTTCGCCGGGTTCGGTCGAAGTTTGCTGAAAAGTTGACCCCAAACCCCGAACTTGACCCCAAACCCGAACCCCATTGTGTCAATGGGGACACGAACTTTGGGGCACTAAAATGGCTCTAAAAAAGTAATGGAAAAGAACTAGAGGGCTACAAAAGGAAGCAAAATGGGGGTAGGAGCTGAACAATTGCCATGCAAACAAATGTGGATAGGGAAATGACTTAACCACTTCAGCCCCCCTAGCTTAAACACCCTTAATGACCAGGCCACTTTTTACAATTCTGCACTACACTACTTTCACCGTTTATTGCTCCGCCATACAACTTGCCACCCAAATGAATTTTACCTCCTTTTCTTCTCACTAATAGAGCTTTCATTTGGTGGTATTTCATTTCTGCTGACATTTTTTTTTTTTTTGCTATTAATCAACACTTTATGTTGTAATTTTTTTTCTTAAAAACTACATTTCTATATAAATTTTTCGCAAAATTTATTGTTCTACATGTCTTTGATAAAAAAAAATCCAATAAGTGTATATTTATTGGTTTGGGTAAAAGTTATAGCGTTTACAAACTATGGTGCAAAAAAGTGAATTTCCGCATTTTGAAGCAGCTCTGACTTTCTGAGCACCTGTCATGTTTCAGGTGCTAGAATGCCAGGAAAGTATAAATACCCCCCAAATGACACAATTTTAGAAAGAAGACACCCCAAAGTATTCGCGGAGGGGCATGGTGAGTTCATGTATGATTTCATTTTTTTTCACAAGTTAGCGGAAAATGACACTTTCTGAGGAAAAAAATTAAAATAATAAAGTTTCCATTTCTGCTAACTTCTGGCAAAAAAATAAAAAATCTCCCACGGACTCACTATGCCCCTCAGTGAATACCTTGGGGTGTCTACTTTCCTACTTTCCGAAATGGGGTCATTTGTGGGGTGTGTTTACTGTTCTGGCATTTTGGGCGGGGCTAAATTGTGAGCAGCTATGTAAAAGCTAAAGGTACTCGTTGGAATTTGGGCCCCTTTGCGCACCCAGGCTGCAAAAAAGTGTCACTCATGTGGTATCGCCGTACTCAGGAGAAGTAGGGCAATGTGTTTTGGGGTGTATTTTTGGTGGGTTTTGAACTAATGGTGGTCTGTGCATGACACTATTATGGGGAATCTGTGGATGACGCACTGTTATAGAGGGGATCTGTGGATGGCACTGTTATGGGTGGGATCTGTGGATGGCACTGTTATTTGGGGGAGCTGTGCATGGCACTTTCATGGGGGATCTGTGGATGGCACTGTTATGGGGTGGTGGGGATCTATGGATGGCACTGTTATGGGGAGGGGCATCTATGGATGACACTGTTAAGGGGGGAAACAAGAACCGGCACGCCTCAGTTGCTGTAGTAGGATTCTTTATTCGCCACTCATGAAGAAAGTGACGCGCGTTTTGGCACATGCAAGTGCCTTTGTCAAACACATATAGAGCAGCAGAGTACATAACTTAGAACATAGGCGTGTATTTAAATAGCCCGCCCTCAGTCGCATGACCAGGGCAAATCATGTAATGTGATTGTGACATCATGTCAGCAAGGTAACTGGGATAGTTTACAAACACTATCACCAGTTTAACTCAAAAAGCAAGTGATAATCATGATCCTCGATTCTTCTCAATAATTGCGATAAAGTAATTTCTCAGTTACACTGCGGAAACACGTAACAAGTTTCAAGTTACATAAGTAAGGCAGCAAAAATACATAGAGCGATAATACATTTTTGCTAAATATAGAGCCTTAGAGGAAACTGGTCACTGCATACTCTCAATTTAACCCTTTGGGTGTCATGGTCTGTAAGCGGTGAATCCAGTAAGCCTCGCGTTTGAGTAACATCGCAACTCTATTACCTCCCCTTCTAGGTGGCAAAACCTCTTTGATTATTTGGAAGCGAAGCTGGGACACATTATGTTTCTGTTAATGGAAATGCAATGGAATAGGCAATAAAATGTTTATATTGCGAATTGTTGATTTGTGCTTAGCGAAGCGGTCCTTCATGAGCATCGTAGTTTCACCCACATAGTAGAGGCCGCAAGGACACTTCAACAAATACACAATGAATGTGCTGTTACAAGTAAAATGCCCCTTTATTGGGATTTGTTCCCCAGTATGTGGATGTGAAATGTGGGGGCCTTTTATTATGCTGGAACAGTGAATGCAACTGAGGCAAGAAAAGGTGCCTTTCCTAACGGTGGACAATACCATCTGTCGGGGGCCCTTTTTAGTAGCGCCAATGTCCGCCCTGATAATTTTATCTCTTATGTTCCCAACCCGTTTGTAACATAACATTGGGGGGCTCTGAAATTCTGAAATCTGCGGATAGGCCCTAGTCATTATGTTCCAATGTTTATTAATAATGGCCCTCACACGGTTAATCCAGGGGTGATATTGCACAACTAGGGGGAGTCTATTTTTTGATGTTTTTTCACTAACTGTCGGAATTGTGTCACATTTCTGTCTTTGTTGTTGTAACAACCATTCTGGATATCCTCTCTGCCTGAATTTAGTGGTCATCTCTTCAAGATGAATTTTACGGGTAAGTGGGTCGCTAACAATTCTGTTGACCCTTTGGAATTGTAAGTAGGGTAAAGACCTTTTGGTGGCTGGTGGCTGGTGGGTGATTGCGCTCATATCTAAGTAGACTATTACGATCTGTAGTCTTGATATACAGGTCTGTTATTCATTTCCCATCTTGGCCCTTTATGACCCAAGTGTCCAGAAAGGGTATTTTTGAAAGATCACAGTGAGCCAACTCTGGCCATACACTATTTATATAGAGGGAGAATTCTTGAATAATTTCTATGCCGCACCGCCATATGCAAAACACGTCATCAATGAAACTTTTCCAAAAAATGCAATTTTGTTGAAAAAGCGGATGAGAATATATAAAATCCTGTTTGAACTGTGCCATATAGCAATTTGCATATGGCGGTGCGGCATTTGGACCCCATCGTGGTCCCATGGCGCTGTTGATAATAGGTATCTTGAAAAAGAAAATAATTACGTTCTAGGACAAGGGTCAAAAGGTCAAGAATTTTTATTTTTTTGGGGTCTATTGTGTAATCGCTATTTTCTAGCAGGTTTTCCACAGCGGTTAAGCCCTTCGTGTGTGTGATGGAGGTGTATAGATTACGCACGTCAAAGGTCACCAGAACACATTCTGCATCAACATTAATTCTGTTTAATTCCTCTAAGAAGTGTTGGGTGTCCCTGAGGTAAGAGGGAGCTGTTTGTGTGAATGGTGTCAAGATTTTGTCTAGGAAAATGGCAGGGGGAGTTAGTATTGAATCTGATGCCGCAACAATGGGTCGTCCAGGCGGGCGCTCCCCACTGTTAAGGTGGGATCTGTGGATGACACTGCTATATATTTGTAATCCACAGATCCTCCTCATAACAGTGTCCCCCAATACACCAGGCCCCGCCACTCTCTGAAGTATTTTGCAACATCAGTGAGTGACGTTACTTTTGCCGGACGCTCTGCCTGCTATGGAAGCCTGTTAGTAAGTATGGTACTAATACAGGGGAGAGCGCAACTTTAGTTAAACTTAGAGGTTAAGGATTAATGTTTAGAAATACTGCAAGTTGACTCCAGTGCCCCCTCCCTCCCTGCTCATACATCGCAGGCTGTGATGCTCCACTTTTGGGGGGAAAAAAGCTCATCTTATGGGGTGAAAAATACGGTACATAAAAATTAAAAATTATAATCTTGAACTAGGAGGCGGTGGACGTGGCGGTGTAGGTGGAAGCGGTGGTGGAGGAGATAGTCGCCAACAACACAGTTTTTTTATTTTTTTTATTTGAGTAGACCCCAAAACATTGGGAAATATAGAAAAGAAGGTATCGACAAGTCCTGTAGGATCCATGCCTTGTTCATTTTAATGAACGTGAGCTTGTCCACATTGGCTGTGGACAGGCGGCTGCGCTTGTCTGTGATAACGCCCCCTGCCGTGCTAAACACACGTTCAGACAATACACTTGCTGCAAGGCAGGCCAGCACCTCCAAGGCGTAAAGGTCAAGCTCAGGTCATGTGCCCAATTTGGAGACCCAGAAGTTGAATGGGGCAGACCCATCAGTTAGTATGTGTAGGCGTGTGCACATGTAGGTGTAGGCATAGTATTCCACCATGTTGCTGAAATGCTGCCTCCTGCTAAGACATTCCATATCTGCTGGTGGTGCTGGTTCTTGTGGCGTGCTGACAACGTTTTTCTACATTTCAACCATGCTAACCCTGCCTTCTGAGGTGCTGGAGATGCCCCAGCTGCATTGGCAACTTCTTCCTCCTCCTCTGCCTTTGCCTTGTGCTTCCAGTCAGGCCCCGGTGTTAGATGGGAATGCCATCAGCAGCTCGTCTATCAGTGTGCAGAATATATTTCACAGTCAGGTATGCAGTGCAGGGGTAGTGTGAAAGAAAAAAGGGGTACAGGTCACCCAACAATCTAAACGCCGCCGAATTTAAAGAATATATTTCCCTGTTAGGTATGCAGTGCAAGGGTACTTTGAAAGAAAAAAGTGGTACAGGTCACCCAACAATCTAAACGTCGCCAATTTTACAGGATATATTTCCCAGTCACGTATGCAGTGCAGCAGAAACACAACTTCCAAGCCACTTGTGAATTACTGGCCTGATAACCGTGGAAATGTCCACCCACAATCTAAAAGCTGGATTTACTGATTTTATTTGACTGTCAGATACACAGCGCAGGCCGCAGAGGTACTTTATTCCCAAAATTAAGTGTTTTTTTCACCCACAATGTCCCAGTTGTATTTACTGATTTTATTTCAGTAAATTCAGATTTGCAGTGCAGGATGCAAAGGTACTTTATGGGAAAAAAAATATGATTTTTCACCCACAAATGATCAGATTTGCAGTGCAGAGCGCAAATGTACTTTTTAGCAAAAAAAAAAAATGATTTTGTCCCCCCAGAATCTAACAGATGGATTTACTGAATTGATTACACTCACATGGTTACTTTACAGAAATAAATGTGAAAATGTCACCACCTGGGTCCCTAAACTCAAAGATGGATTACCTGGCACATATGCAGTGCAGGTACGCTTAAAAAAAATGGGTATATGTTGCCCGCTAAACTAAAAGAACAGGAATAAATTATTGTCCCTTATTTTTCTATGTCACTGGGCTCAGGGCAGGGTGAAAAAAAGTTGCATTGCATCCATAAGAAAAAATTGCTGTAGATCGCTGAGTTAACAAAAAGTTTTGATATCAGATTCTTTCCTATTCTCTCCCTCACAGAAGCAGCATCCTATCCCTACACTAATAAGAGCTGAGCGACGTGCGGAGCTACGTAACTCCAGCTTATATAGAGGCTGGGTCACATGCTGCACTTGGCCAATCACAGCCATGCCATTAGTAGGCATGGCTGTGATGGCTTCTAAGGGCACACATGTTAAACGCTTTAATAAACGGCCGAACACCGAACTCGAACTTTGATGAAAATGTTCGGGTTTGGGTCCTGATACAAAAATTCCTAAAGTCCGGTACGAACCCGAACTTTACAGTTTGGGTTCGCTCAACTCCACTTATTAGTTATTTCTAACTGCAGAATCAGGGTAAGGGTTTCTTGACACAGTTTTTTCCCTTGTTTTCTTTTTTTTTTCTTTGGAGGGGTGGCTGCTTGAGTTGGTTAACTTTTCTTTTCTTTATTTTTTTTAAATTTATACTTTTATTGATTGTAATAAGTGTAAGCAAACAGACCAATCAGCATAACGATGATAAAGGTCCGGCTCTCAGGCCTGTATATTCGTCATATGTAAATACTGTGGGGTCGCACTGGTAGACACTTGGTAGCTGTGCAGGAAGCAGGGACACAAACAGGATAAAGTCCAATGTTTTTATTTCACACTTAGGCCTCTTTCACAACGGCGTCCCGGATTTGCTCCGGATGCGTCCCGGGTGCATTGCGGGAAACCCACTCGAGTGCGCACGCAATCTCAGTCAGTTTTGACTGTGATTGCGTTGTTCAGTTTTTTCCACATGAGTGCAATGCATTTTCCACGCGTGTGATAAAAAACTGAATGTGGTACCCAGTGTTGTGTGGATTTGATTATTTTCAAGTATAACATGGTTATGAGGGAAAATAATAGCATTCTTAATACAGAATGCTTACTAAAATGTGACTTGAGGGGTTAAAAAATAAAAAAAATTAACCTACCTCATCCACTTGATTGCGCAGCTGGCATGGTCTTCTTACTTCTTCTTCTTTCAGGACCTGCAAAAGGACCTTTGATGACGTAATCCCGCTCACCACGTCACATTTTAGTAAGCATGCTGTATTAAGAATGCTATTATTTTCCCTCATAACCATGTTATAAGGGAAAATAATACAGTAAATTGACTTTAATCAATTTACTTACATCATCTCCTTAGCAACCATGCACTTGCTTGCGGATGCTATGCGATTTTCACGCAGACCCATTCATTTCTATGGGGCCTGTGTTGCATGGAAAACGCAGAATATAGAACATGCGTTTTTCACGCAACGCACAAGTGATGTGTGAAAATCACCGCTCATCTGCACAGCATCATTGAAGTGAATGGGTCATGATTCAGTGCGTGTGCAATGCGTGCACATCACGCATTGCACCAGCGCAGAAAACTCACCCGTGTGAAAGGGGCCTTAGAAATTTCAAACTACAGCATAGCCTTGACAAATTGGCTTAAACAAACAAAACCCTGCTCAGCTGAGCCAGTAGCTAATGCAACCAAACAGTCCCTGACTATACGTAGGACCGGATACCCGGCCCACAGGTACAAAGGGTAAGTTTTGGGTGGCACATGAACAGGTATGGCCACACTGCTCAGCTGTACACTGAGCTTTAAATTAGGCCTTAATGACCCATTTGACTCTCAGCTGTGGGCTATGGAAGCCTAGAACCGAAGCCCGGGTGGAGTGAGCGCCCTCCTGCCAATCTCACTCATTCCAGTATAAGCAGATCCCAGTACAATTTTTTTTTTAATCTATGTTAACTAAGGTTAACATAGACAAAACAGGCTATCAACCCTGCTTATCCTGTGTCTGAGTTAACCTTTCAGTTTAACCATTTCAGAGGCAGATATTGGTTCTCACTATACCCTCCGCCTCAGTTCAGGCCCATCGGGGCAAACTCCTGACATCCAACAATGGGTCCGGGATAAGGCATCCGCGTTGCCTTGCAGTCTCCCTGCTCGGTGCTCCACTGAAAAACTAAAATTTAGCAGGGACAAGAACCACCTTGTGACTCTGGCATTCTTCTCCTTGAATCTACTCATCCAAGTGAGGGGCGAGTGGTCAGTTATCAGACGGAAGTGTCGCCCCAGCAAGTAGTACCTTAGCTACCCCAAAAGGCCCACTTTATCACCAGACATTCTGTTCTGTCTTCATACACGTTCACACAGTGTGCAGACTGATATTCACGTATTACTGACTATTAGGTAGAGCTAAAAAAGTATCAATCAGGAATCACAGAAAAAAATACTTTCCATTAAAACTTAACTTTTACTATATCTGTCTAAAACATTACTCACTGTGTATTGTTCCAAAACAAATAAACAAAAGCAGGGCCTTACTTTAGATGTTCTCTTGGATGATACAGTCCAATTTGATTTAAAAAAAAGAGAACCTATTGTTTGGAGACAGCTGGCTTCATTAGATGGGCCAGGAGAAGCGAGATCAGGACTAAAGAAAAGACCCTATTGCGTCCCTGATGTCTACCCCTGCCTACAAGCAGAGCACCCGCCCCGAAAGGGGCGACCGCACTTCTCGATGGCTGTCACCTATTTTACCCTGCACAGTAGAAATAAGTCCCCTAAATAAACTCTGAGGATGGGGGATCCGCACAACGCCAACTTCAAGGCCTGAAAAGCACTTTCTGCTTTTGAATTCCACCACACCATGACGGACCCTTTCAAAAGGTCTTTCAATGGAGCAGATACTGTGACAAAGTTGGGTATAAACCGCCTGTAATACCCAACAATGCCCAGGAATGCTCTGACCTGTTTGAGGCCATCCCTGGATAGCGTTGACCTTGTGGACCTGGGGTTTAATTATGCCTCGCCCAATCACATACCCCAAGTAGCACGTCTCCTCCATCCCAACAGCACACTTTTTGGGGTTTGCAGTCAGGCTGGCTGCCCTTAGAGAGTTCACTACGGCCTATACTTTGGCCAAGTGACTCTGCCAGTCATAGCTGAAGATGATGATATCATCCAGATATGCTGAGGTGTATCTCCTGTGAGGCTTCAGCACTCTATGTCCATTAGAAGTTTGAACATTGCGGGGGCCCCGTGAAACCCAAACGGTAACACAACACAGTGAAAAAGACCCTTAGGTGTGATGAAGGCTGTGTCTTCTCTTTAGCGCGGTCCGTCAGGGATACTTGCCAGTATCCCTTGGTGAGATCGAGCGTAGTGAAATACCTGGCTCCTCCCAGTCTCTCAATAAGCTCGTCTAGATGCATCATGGGATAGGCGTCAAATTTGGATACCTCATTCAACTTCCCAAAATCGTTGCAGTATCGCAATGTCCCATCTGGTTTGGGAATCAGAACAATGGGACCAGCCCATTGACTTTTGGACTCCTCTATGGCTCCCAACTGCAACATTTTCTGTACTTCATCTGCAATGGCCTGTCGACGAGTCTCAGGGACTTGGTAGGGTCTTAACCAAACTTTCACCCATGGCTCGGTAACAATTTCATGCTTGATTACGGACGTGTACCTGGGTAACTCCGAGAACATGTCTGTAATTCCTAGCTACAAATTCCCTAGCCTCTTGTCATTGTCCTTTTGTGAGGGTATTATTATTATATATTATTAAAGAGCCATTCATTCAATAGCGCTGTACATATGAAAAGGGGTATACATACATAATACAGACAATTGCACTAAGCATGAACAAGACTGGTACAGAAGGAGAGAGGGCACTGCCCGTGAGGCTTACAATCTATATGTTATGGGAGAAGGACACAGTAGGAGAGGGTAAAGTTGGTCATGGAGGTATAGAGGCAGCAGGGTCACTAGTTGTAGGCTTGTCTGAAGAGGTGGGTTTTTAGGTTTCTTTTGAAGGATTCCACTGTGGGTGAGAGTCTGATATGCTGGAGTGGAGAGTTCCAGAGTGTGGGGGATGCATGGGAGAAATCTTGCAGGCGATTTTGGGAAGAGGTGATAAGAGGAGAGAAGGAGGTCTTGTGGGGATCGGAGATTGCGTGTGGGGATGTATCGGGAAAGTATCTCAGAGATGTATGTAGGTTGTGGACAGCCTTGTATGTATTTTTTAGCATTTTGAACTGAACTTGCTGGGCAGTGGGGAGCCAGTGAAGGGATTGGCAAAGGAGTAACAGGGTGAGTGGTGGATTAGTCAGGCAGCAGAGTTGAGGATAGATTGGAGGGGTGCGAGAGTGCTACATGGAAGGCCACAGAGGAGGATGTTGCATTAGGCTAGGCGGGAGATGATGAGGGCATGTAAAAGCATTTTCACAGACTCAAAGTTGAGGAAAGCGCAGATGCTGGAGATGTTTTTGAGTTGGAGGCGGCAGGTGGTGGATGTGTGGTCGGAAGGAAATGGCAGAATTCAAGATCACTCCAAGGCAGTGGACTTGGTTGACCGGGAAGAGTGTGCAGCCATTGATCGTGATAGATAGGTCTGTTGAGGGGTTTGAGCAAGACGGGGGAAAGATGATGAATTCTTTGTCATCCATGTTAAGTTTTAGAAAGTGAGTGGAGAAGGAGGAGGATATGGAAGATGGGTATTGTGGGATTCTGGATAGCAAGGTGGTGATGTCTGGACCAGAGAAGTAGATTTGTGTGTATTCAGCATAAAAGTGATACTGAAAGCCATGGGACTCTATGAGCTGTCCCAGGCTGAAAGTGTAAATAGAAAAGAGCAGGGGTTCTAGGACAGAGCTTTCGGGACAACAACAGAGAGGGAATGAGCTGAGGAGGTGGTGTGAGAGTGGGAGATGCTAAATGTTCGCTCTGTGAGGTATGATGTGATCCAGGAGAGGGCCAGGTCAGTGATGCCAAGAGATGAGAGTTTGTGACAGAAGGGAGTGGTCGACAGTGTCAAAAGCAGAGGACAGGTCAAGGAGAAGGAGGACAGAGTAATGTTTTTTGGTTTTGGCTTTTAGTTAGTCATTGGTGACTTTGGTAAGGGCAATCTTAATTGAGTGGTGGGGTCGGAAGCCAGATTGTAGCCCGTCAAAGAGGGAGCTGGAGGAGAGGACAGTTCAGAATGGACATGTTGCTCAAGTAGCTTTGAGGCACCACCTTTGAGGGGAAGGCACCAGAGTTTAGTGATAAGTTAAAGAGATGAGTTAGTAGTGAGGTTAGGGATGAGGTGGGATGGGATTGAGTCAAGTGCATAGGTGGTGAGATGTGATCTGGAGAGTAGAGTGGAGAGTTTTTCTTCTGTAATGGTGGAGAAGCTGGTTTTGGCAGAAGAGGACTGAGCAGTTGTGTGGAGGGTCTGTGCACTGAAGCTTTCTCTGATGTTGAAGTATGTGGCAAGCTGAGATGAGAGGTGAGGGTGGGGTTGGTTAGGGACAGAGAAGGAAGTTAAAAGTGTTAAAAAGTTGTTTAGGGCTGTGGGACAGGGAAGATACGAGAGATGAGAAGTAGGCCTGTTTTGTATCAGCGAGTCAGGATTTTAAAATGAGGAGGGATTGCTTGTATGCGGTGAAGTGATCCTTAGAATGGGATTTCTTCCATCGCCACTCAGCAGCCCTTGAAGCTTGTCTGAGTTTTTTTGGTCAGGTTGGTGTGCCACGGTTGTTTGTTGATTTTTGGGGTTTTGTTGTGTGTGAGGGGGCAACAATGTCCTTATTGTGGTGTTACTGTACTTATTGTGGTGCTATATAGGGTGGTGGCAGTATCTGGGTCTTGGAGGGAACAAATGATAGAGAGTGACAGAAGAGAGTCAGAAAGCAAGCGAAAGTCAAGACGTTTAATGTTCCTGTGGGGGTTTGTTAGTGTGTGGACTGGGGGAGCAGCAGAAGAGACGAGTGAAGAGAAGGTGAGAAGGTTGTGGTCGGATAGGGGGAGAGGTGAATTAGAAAGGTTAGATAGGGGGGAGAGGTGGGTAAAGATAAGATCCAGAGTGTAACCATCTCTGTTGGTGGGAACGGAAGACTACTGTGAGAGGCTGAAGGAGGAAGAGAGTGATAGAAGTTTAGAGGCGGCTGAGTGGCAGGTGTCAATAGGGATGTTGAAGTAACCCATGACGATATTAGGGATGACAGCTGAAAGAAAGTGTAGAAGCCAGGTATTAAAGTGGTATCTGCAATTGTCACCTCTGCTTCCACCTCCGCAGGCTTGACCGTAGCCTGAAGGGATAGTACAGAAGGGAGATTAGCCAGAGACATCTCTGCAAGCAGACTCTTTCTGTCCTTCCATGCTTTCAGTAAATTGACATGGTACGTCTGCTCGGGCTTCCTCCTACCGGGCTGACGTACCCTGTAGTTTACTTCCCCCACCTTCTCTAGTACCTCATACGGTCCTTGCCACTTAGCTAGAAATTTACTCTCGACAGTAGGAACTAAAACCAAAACCCGGTCACCGGGTTTAAACATTCTTACTGTCGCTGACCTGTTATAGACCCAACTTTGAACCTTTGAGCAGCATCCATATGCTCCTTGACGATGGGCATAATGGCCGCCACCCTGTCCTGAATACTGGCGATGTAGTCTATAACACTTTTGTGGGGGGTGGGTTACTGTTCCCCACGTCTCCTTTGCAATGTCTGCCATAGACCAACTCAAAGAGAAAAAATCCAGTAGAAGCCTGTGGTACCTCACAGATTGCAAACATTAAATTGGGTAACATGACATCCCAGTCCCTCCCATCCTTGTTCACCACCTTTTTCAGCATACTTTTTAAGGTTTTAAAAAAACCTTTCAACTAACCCGTCTGTCTGAGGATGGTATACTGATGTGTGTAACTGTTTTATGTTAAAGAGCTTTCACAGTTCCTTGGTGACCTGACATAATCGGGGTACCCTCTCTTTGGGAGGACCTACTTGGCAAAACATGGTGAATAGCTCCTTAGCTATGAGCTTCGCCAATGTGTGCCGCAGTGGGATGGCTTCAGGATAACGGGTAGCATAGTCCATAACTACCAGTATATCCTAATGCCCCCAGGCGGACTTAACCAATGGACCTACCAAGTCCATGGCAATCCTTTCAAAAGGGCACTCAATGATGGGTAGTGGTACCAGTGGACTCCATAAATGTGCCATAGGAGCATGAAATTGGCATTCGGGACAGGACTTACAATACCGTTTAACTTCACTGTATACTCCCAACCAATAAACCTGCCGCAGGATGCGGTCCAACGCTTTTGTGGCGCCGAGGTGCCCCAAGGGACTTGTTTATGGGCTAATACCAGCACTGTTTGATGATAAGGCTGGGGTACCAGCAATTGCTCCCAGGTCTCACCCCACAGCCTGGCAACCCATTATAACAGTTCTTGGCCGACCATAAAGTTGGCAAATATCTGTTTAGCGTCGGCGTGCTGCGGCACCCCATTAATCACCACAACATTTTCCCTAGCCCGGACCAGAGTGGTGTCCTGGAGCTGTGCGGTGCTGAAGTTGTCACTGGATAGCTCCAAATCTGACAACTGCAGCCTAGTCACTAACTCCTCAGTCACACCAGCCAATAAATCTAGGGGAAATACGGAGCTGACATAAGTTTATCCACTGGTCACCCCTATGTCAGGAACCCCAGAGTCTGGGATGTTGGGCTCCAGGTCTATGTCTTGACCCTTCTGTGTGGGTTGTACTCTTGAGGGGGAAGATACCCAACCTTTGATTTCCCCGCCACAGAGTCCAGAACATGGGGAAATCCCATCCCATAATGAGGTCATGGGGCAAGTTCATGACCACCTCTACCTCATGCTGTCTCTCTCCACATGGGGTCTGGATGGCACCAACCACGGTAGGATAGTCTTTTACATCCCCATGAATACACAGGACCCTGACTGTGCTGCCTTTGACAGACCCGGTGTCTACGTGGGATCCATTAACTAGAGTCACCCGACTTCCAGAGTCCAACAGTGCCACCACCTGATGCCCTGCCACGGTCACCTGGCAAAAGTGGTGCTCATCATCCGAGTCTGGTGTAGCAGCCATGTAAAATGGGGCCGCAGTCCATAGGCTCGGGGTTTTGGGGACAATTGGCCTCGATATGGCTAGTTTCCTGGCAGGACCAACAGGTTGGAGCCTCTCCCCTTATCCTCCCTCGGGGTATCACCCTGATATCAGGAGTTGTACCGGCCTGGGAACTTGTGGGAACCATGGGCCTTCGGGTTGACCGGGGATTGAGGGCCCTTCTTCCCGAGAGCTTTGGTAGCCCAGAATCTCTCCACCATCCCCACCAGAGCATTGGCGTCAGCTGGGTCACTATGTCCTACCCACTCCTGTATCTCATCTGGCAAGGCCCTCAGAGAGCAGTCCATAACAATATTCTCCATCATCTGGGCTGGGGTTGAGGTCTCTGGCTGAAACCACTTACGGACCAGGTGAACAAGGTGGTGCATTTGGGCCCTTGGTGGTAAAGCCTCTTGGTACCTCCAACTATAGGACTTTTTGGGTGTAGGTGTAGGTCGACTCCCAAGCAAGCCAGGATCTCCACTTTTACCGTAGTATAGTCCCGGGTGTCCTGCTTGCTTAAGTCAAAATAGGCCTACTGGTGCTCGGCGGTGAGGAAGGGTGCCAACATCTCTGCCCAGTATTGCTGCAGCAGCATTTCACATGTGGTCACTCCTTCAAACCCCATCAGGAAGGCTTCTACATCGTCCTCTGACGTCATCTTAGTCATGGCTTACCGGACTTCTCTCCTGGCATCCCGGTCCGACACCCTTGGACCAGCCCTTTGTTGTGCAGCCTCCAGTGCCATCATTTGCTGTACCAGCAGTCGGCTAGTTTCTTGCTGCTGTATGTTGGACTGAACCAGCTGCTTTATTATCTTGTCGATGGCTGTAGCTTGTTGCAGCTGTTGACAGCCAGGACATGCAATCAGTGTATGCTTCACTACTCCAGTGCCCACATCCTCCACCATATGTTGGGGGGTTGCTCTGGTAGACACTTGGTAGCTGTGCAGGAAGCAGGGACACAGACAAGATAAAGTCCAATTTAAGTGTTTTCATTTCACACTTAGATATTCAAACAACAGCATAGCCTTAACAAATAGGCTTAAACAAACAAAACCCTGCTCGGTTGAGCCAGTAGCTAATACAACCAAACAGTCCCTGACTATAAGTGGGACCGGCTACCCGGCCCACAGGTACAAAGTGTAAGTATTGGGTGGCACATGCAATACCTTCTGTAGTTCAGTAGTCAGCTTCTTCAGGTATGGCCACACTGCTCAGCTCTACACTTAGCTTTATATTAGGCCTTAATGACCCATGTGACTCTCAGCTGTGGGCTATGAAAGCCCAGGACCGAAGCCCGGGTGGAGTGAGCATCCCACTGCCAACCTCACTCACTCCAGTATAAGCAGGTCCCAGTACATATTTTTTTAATCTGTCTATGTTAGCTATGGTTAACATAGACAAAACAGGATATCAACCCTGCTTATGCTGTGTCTGAGTTAACCTTTCAGTTTCCAGAGACAAACCTAAGGCTTACCACCCACAGTTTAACCATTTCTAAGGCAGATATTGGTTCTCCCAAACCATGCCCTTCTCACAATACATATAACAAACATTTGATTAAACATGTGAACCAGAACCATAAGGTCATTGATATACCGGGTTCCAACAGTATAAGTTAGATAAGGTTCCAATAGTATGTATTGAAAGTGCCTTTAAGCACACCGTGGTTGCCAAATAGAGAGCAACCCGAATGATAGATACTTCAAGTATAAGCCTTTTGCCATACATGCCTAAGTCATCTCTACTGATCAGGTGGGTTATTCGTAATTGTAGGCATGTCTAATGAAAGGTCCCGTAAACATCTCATGAGGGTGAGAAGTTTCTATGGAGTTTCCACGGGTCCCATATACGAGCAAACATATGTGGTGTTGTTCTACTCTAAAGATGTGGACGCATCTAGTTAGCCATTGCGCTATGGTGGTCTTCCAGTTGGCTGCTATGAGGATTCCAGCTGCAGATAGCAGATATTGGTATAGCTGCATCTTGTATTGGTTGTTGTATGAGGGGGCAGGAATACCTAGACAAAATTGGGGCATGGGGGTTACTGTATTTTCTTATCATCCAGAAATGACATTGGGGTGCATACTGTACATCCTTCTAATATTGTTGCAGTAGGGAGCATGCCCACCATATGTGCAGGAAAGTACCAAACTCTTTGCCACATCTCCAGCAGGTTGGGGATGTGGTTGGGTAGATCTTTTGTAAGCGGATTGGGGTGTAATACCACCTTGTTAGCAGCTTATAATAATTCTCCTTCACCCTAACACATCTAGAGACTTTTGCACTTCTTGTTTAGTAAAAAACATCCTTAAATCTGTTTCCCATCGCCTTATAAAAGAAGGTGTTGAGGGTAGTTGGTTAGTGATGATCGAGCACCAAAGTATTCGGGTGTTCGGCCTGAACACATTGCTATATTCGTTTGCTCAACCGAGCACCCGAGTATAATGAAGTCAATGGGAGACATCCATGCACCCCCTGCTCTGAAGGGGGTTCCCGGCGAACATCGCATGTTCGCATTCGCCGCAGCGGGCGAACATATGCGATGGTAGATTCGCCCCCTATACTTTATCACTGAGCAAACTTTGACCCTGTACCTCACAGTCAGCAGACACAGACCCTCCCACGTCCTATCAAAAAGCAAGGACAGCATTCATCTTAGATTCATTCTGAAGCTGCAGTGTTAGTTAGAGCAGGGAGAGTGCTGCTGCTGAATTAATAGGGAAAGCGTTAGCTAGGCCAGTGTTCTGTGTCCACTCCAGTCCTCAAAGACTCATTGGCCTCTTTCACACGAGCGTGTCTGGATTAGGCCCCATTCACACGTCCGTAGTGTGTTGTGGATCCGCAACAAACCAAGCCGGCACTCCCCATAGAGATGCATAGGACATGCTCGATCTTTTGCGGAGCCGCGGCCGGATGTTTTGGGGCCGAAACCCGGAAGTTGTTCAGTTGTTCAGTTTTTTCCGCGCGGGTGCAATGAGTTTTAAAAAACTGAAGGTTTACAAACAACATCTCCTAGCAACCATCAGTGAAAAACCCAACGCACCCGCACTTGCTTGCGGATGCAATGCGTTTTTCACGCAGCCCCATTCACTTCTAAGCGGTTAGGGCTGCGCGAAAAACGCGGAATATAGAACATGCTGCGTTTTTCACACAACGCACAAGTGATGCGTGAAAAAAAACGCTCATGTACACAGACCCATTAAAATAAATGGGTCAGGATTCAGTGCGGATGCTATGCGTTCATGTCACGCATTTCACCCGCGCGGAAAACACGCTCGTGTGAAAGGGGCCATCTGCTGTAAGGACAGCGTTCTGACAGCACCCCAAAAAGCCCTTTTTTAGGGCTGGTACATCAGTCTGCTTTTATTATTTTTCTATATATATATATATATATAATATATATATTTTGCAGTTCACTGCCCGTGTGTGAGAGGCCGCAGGCCCACAGACTGTACTGTGTGCACACCACTCATATAGGGTGGCACAGTACCTTGCAGATAAAAAAGTCATTTAATTTTTACCGTTTAATATAATTGCAGTTGCCTGCCAGTGAGTGTCAGGCCCACAGACTGTACTGTGCCCACTGCCAGTGGCAACCACTCATATAGGGTGGCACAGTACATTGTAAGGCGCACGCGCAGTGCCCCGGAATTGGAAGGAAGAGGACCGACCAACCATCTTTTTCCATCTCCTGGTTCCTCAAATCTATTCCATTCACCGGCCCCTGATAGGGGACAAAACAGAGATTAAACTGGTAATAACAGATTTTTTTAATTTAAAAAAAGAGGACAGCCTCTGCGTAGCTGGGTATTTTTTGGCCGCGTTACTGAACGCTTATGCACAATGGCTGTAGGGTCATGCGTCCTTTTGCGGAGGTGACAAACCTGGTCAGTCAAACCCAAGGCAACATCATCGACCTCATCCCACATGCATTTTTTCTGGCGTGTGCCCTGCGAAGAGTGTTGGATAAGGCCGTAGATGAGCATGAAGAGGAAGAGTTGTGGTCACCATCACCACCAGAAGCAGCCTTGTCGTCGTCGATTGCTGGACCTGCGGCAATGCAGAGAGAGGGGTCTAAAGAAGAGGAGTCAGAGGAGGAAGGTGGCTTTGAGGAGGTGGAAGACCAAACACAGCAGGCATCCCAGAGGACTTTTTGTCACCTTTCGGGGACCCTTGGTGTTGTACGTGGCTGGGTGGAGGAAGAGACCTTCAATGACGTCAGTGAGGACAAGGAACGGGACATGGCTAGCTTGGTATCAAACCTTGTGCAAATGGGGAGTTTGCGGTTGTGCAAATGAACTGTTTGCGGTTGTTTGCGGTGCGTTAAACGGGGAGTTTGGTCTGTCAGAGTTTGGTCTGTCACTGTGAAGCGGGCGTAACCCTTACACTACCTGATCGATACAACATCATACCTGATCGTATACATACACTGGATGTTTTAAAGCACGTTATTCCAGACAATTTAGAAATGTTAGGTGATTTATGCCCTTTATGGAGTATAACCCGACTCTGTGTCAATTACGTAATTTTCCATGGAAGTTTTGCCATGGATCCCCCTCCGGCATGCGACAGTCCAGGTGTTAGTCCCCTTGAAAAATTTTTCCATCACTATTGTGGCCAGAAAGAGTCCCTGTGGGTTTTAAAATTTGCCTGCCATTGAAGTCTATGGTGGTTTGACCGGTTCGCCGGTTCGCGAACATTTGCTGAAGCTCCCGTTCGCTGTTCGCGAACGGTAAATTATTTGTTTGCGACATCTCTAGTGCCTGGTCCATTGGAAATGATCAAAAAGTGACAGAAACACAACCAAAATAGATCAGGAACAGCATGAGGACGATGTCTGGATGCATCTTGGACTCTTGGACTCCCAGGTCGCTGCTGGGGACCATGTTGTCCGAGTTGTACACCACTTTTACAGACTAAAAATATATTTTACAGGAAAAATTGTTAGGAAACATCCTTTCCTGTAAATTCAATTATATATAAAGTGCTAGTGCTGCTAAAAATTACAAGCAAGAGGCACTCTAAAACAGCCTGTTTATCACATAAAGGAAAGCCTCATTAACATTGTGGTACAATTGTTCAGGTGAGCTGACGCTCTAAAACATTATATGCGAGTGAATGCTGTTCAGCTGACGCTCTAAAACATTATATGCGAGTGCATGCTGTTCAGCTGATGCTCTAAAAAATTATATACGAGTGCATGCTGTTCAGCTGACCCTTTAAAAAATTTTTAGTTGAGGGCCTGCAGTTGAGCTGACCCTATAAAAAAATTTGAGTGGAGGGAATATATACAATCTGGATGAGGAGGAGGAGGAGAAAACAAGATTCAATCATATACTCTTCTTTGTGGTGGAAAAGGTGCATGAGAACACACTACAGTAGATTGAGTACATTATAAATGATAGATTGAAATTGCCTTTATGTTCATCATCAGCTCAGCTCTCCTCTGGTGGAGTTGAGAAGTCAAGGGCAATCCAGGCCTTGTTCATTTTTATCTGAGTCAACCTGTCAACATTGCCAGTGGACAAGCGGATATGCATATCTGTTATAATGCCACCGGCAGCACTAAATACACGCTCAGACAAAACGCTGGCAGCATCGCAGCCCAGCACCTCCAAGGCGTAGAGCACAAGTTTGTGTTATCTAAAACGCGAGGGTCGCGGGAAAGGCAGTCAAACATGAAGTCAGCCATGTGGGCCAGAGTACCAACGGGAAAGATGTCGATGTCGACATCAGGATGGCTCTCCATTTCTTCATCCTCCTCCTCTACTGCCCATCCACGCTGAACAGATGTAATTAAAGTTCGATGGGTACTACCCTCTGTAGCAGAGGCAACTGTCTCCAGCTCCTCCTCCTCCTCTTCATGGTCCAATTTGTGCTGAGAATACAAACTGTTTGTGGTCTGGCTATCACCCTGTGAAATGTCATCCCCCATTTCTTCGTCTGCCACATTCAGAGCATCCTCCTTAATTGTGAGCAGCGATCGTTTGAGTAGACAGAGCAGTGGGATGGTTACGCTGATAATAGCGTTATCGCCACTAACCATCTGTGTGGATTCATCAAAGTTTTTAAAACCTCACAGAGGTCTGACATCAATGCCCACTCCTTGCTTGTGAATAGTGGCAGTTGACTCGAAAGGCGACGACCACGTTGCAGCTGGTATTCCACAACTGCCCTCTGCTGCTCACAAAGCCTGGCCAACATGCCAACATGTAGATCATAGATTTCCAAAGCCGCCACCAAGTTTCGGCCATTGTCAGACATAACAATGCCTGGTTGTAGGTTGCATGGCAAGAGCCACATCCTGGTCTGGTCCCTTATACCCTGCCACAGCTCTGCGGCGGTATGCTGTTTGTCCCCTAATCAGATCAACTTCAGCACGGCCTGTTGACACTTACCCACAGCAGTGCTACACTGCTTCCAGCTAGCAACTAATGGCTAACTGCTGCTGGAGGTGGAAGTGGAGGAGGAGGCTTCGGAGGAGGAGAAGTGGGGGTTGGAGCCAGTAACTTAGATGCTGGTGGAGACCCTGATGGATGTAGGGCCCGTAATCCTGGGCGTGGGTAGCACCTGTGCAATCCAAGGGTATGACTCACTCCCGGCCTCCACAACATTCACCCAGTGTGCGGTCAGGGAAATGTAGCGTCCCTCGCCACCAGCACATGTCCATGTGTCCATGGTGAAGTGTACCTTCCCAATAAGTGCGTTGGTCAGGGCATCGGTGATGTTCTAGGACAGTGATGGGCAACGTGCGGCTCTCCAGCTGTTGCAGAACTACAACTCCCAGCATGCAAAGCCTGTCTATAGCTATCAGCCTACTGCAGGGCATGGTGGGAGTTGTAGTTTAGCAACAGCTGGAGAGCCGCACTTTGCCCATCACTGTTCTAGGACACATGCTAGAGTAAGGCGGGCACGTCACACCGTGAAAAATAGTGGCGGCTGGGGACTGCGTACCGAGGGACGGCCGCTGACATCAGGCTATGGCCTGTGGGTTGGTGGGTGGTTATTTGCTCTTGCATTCAGGTCCAGGTGAAGGGTGAAGGGAATCCGGGCCTACGCCTTCGACAGGGGATTGGCCAGAAGTGCATAACAAAGGGGAAGAGGAGGCAGTGGTGTGGCCCGCAGACCCATATTGTGTACCCAGGCATTTGGCCCTCTTATTAGGGTACTTGGATGCCATGTTGCGGATCATTTTGGTATGGCACAGGTTGCAAACTACCACTCTTTTGCCGTCTGCACTTTCCTCAAAAAAGCGCCATACTGCGGAACACCTACCCCTTGGCAAGGTAGATTTACGCATGGGGGTGCTCGGTGTAACAGTTGCGGGCCTGTTTGGTGTGGGACGACTTCTCCCTTTTGAAACCCAACTGCCTCTTCCAGACTGTTGCGGTGCTGTGGATCCCTCCCCCTCAGTACTGATGTCCTCGCTTGGCTTTTTATCTTCCCATGTTGGGTTAGTGACCTCATCATCCACCACCTCCTCTTCCACTTCCTCACTCTGCTCATCCTCCTGACTTGACCTAACCATCTGACCTAACCTCAGAGATTGGCAACTGTGTCTCATCATCTACCTCGTGAACGAATGATTGCTGTTCACCACAGTCATCTTCTTGAGACTGTGAAGGCTCAAGAGTTTGGGTATCTGGGCACAATATCTCAGGTACCTCTTCAACTGTGGATGTTTTTTTTTTCTTCTGGTGCACTGGCAGCAGGCACAGTTTTATTGCGCCCAGGGCCACAGCCTCTGCGTGCACCATCAGCATCACGCGCACTTCCCCATCTCTTAGTGCTAGCTTTTTTCATATTAATGGTTTTGTCACTAGATGTGGCGCAGATTGTTTTACTATCCATTAAAGACATAGTTTTCGGATGCAGGGCAATATATCTCACAAAAACCCACAGAATATGGACTCTATATTAGGCCCAGATTATTGGAATTTGTAATACAGACACTCTTTGCAGATGTTCTACACTATTGGTTGTAGAACACCACAGATTATGAACACTAGATTAGGCCCAGATTATTGGAATTTGTAATACAGACACTGTTTGCAAATGTTCTACACTATTGGTTACAGAACACCACAGATTATGGACACTATATTAGGCCCAGAGTATTGGAATTTGTAATGCAGGCACTGTTTGCAGATGTTCTACAGTATTGGTTACAGAACACCACAGATTATGGACACTAAATGTGGCCCAGATTATTAAAGACACAGTCTGCAGATGATGTACAGTATATGTCACTAATAGGTATAAAATAAAAATATCTTGCTGCTGTCAAAAACACATAGTAGTCCAAAAAAGGACTTTGGGGTCTTTGAAAAGCTTTCATAGTAAAAACAGCAAATGTCTCTCTCTGCACTGCATCTGTCCCTTCCGAAGCACTGTCCCTGAGACTGCAGCAGGTAAATCGATTGCTGCTCTAAAACACACACACACAGTAGTCCTTAAAAGGAAATTTGGGTCTTGGAAAATCTTTCTTTGAATAAACACTGTGAAAATCGCTCCCTACACTGTCTTTCCCTTTCTCCGCTCTGCTCTCCCTGACTATGACTGATCTGAGCATGTGTCATCGAGTGCTATATATCCTCCAATGGCGCTTTCTGGCCAGCCAATCACTGTTATGCCAGAAGCCATGGCTACTGGCATTACAGTGAAGGCAGTACTTACCTGCACTTTTATTGGCTGCCTAAAACCAGCGAAATGTGCGGGGCGGAGACTCGAGCATTGCGCTCGGGCACATGCGGTACTTGGTCGAGTACCGCCATGTGCCGAGCATAGCGATGCTCGAGCCGAACAGATATTCGGCCGAGCATGCCCGCTCATCACTAGTAGTTGTTCCTGTATTAATAGTGAGTATATAACAGATATTATCTTGGTCGGTTCTTTAACAGACAGTACCATGTTTTCGAAAAGGGGAGGAGGGGTCCAACATGTCAGTTGTATGTCTCTGGCACATCGTAGGATATGTGTTATTTGAAATTATGACAACGAGTGATGTGTCATACAGCTTGGATCTGTTGAGAGGGTACAAGAGCTCTCCAAGTGGTGTGGCATTTAGTTTGCTACAAAAAAACTTTGCTCAATTGAGCTCAATTCACCACTTTTACCCTTAATATTTAAATCAGTAAAACTTCACTTTTATTAGTAGTTCTCTAAAAATGTTTGTGAGTTTTGACACACTTGTTAAAACTACTGCTCGAATTTGCACACTGCTATCGCACAGGTTGCTAGTGGTAACGGAGGGTGTGCACTACCCTCCTAACCTTCCCACAAGTTTGCAATCAGTGTATAACTACCTGCCTGACTAATCCTGCAGGGTACTCGGTGCTGTGAACATACACCCTAAAGTAAATAACTGTTTCCTACTGTTTCCTACTCAGTGTTTAGCAACTCGAGCAGAGCTAAAACCAACAGATTCTGTCCCCCAACATGTTTCACCAGATAAACTGGCGTCTTCAGGGGAAAGGACAGACTTGAAACACCATGCTGAACACTCCTATTTATAGTTTGTAATCCTATAATTGGCCAATAGTACCATTGGCATTAGACTGACAGTTTAAAGAGCCAGTGAACTGGTCAGGTTTAAATTTATTGGTTGAATCATTGGATGCCTGCCAGATAACGTGCTGCGCAGACCCAAGCTGCGCAAACACTTATTCCACACTCAAGTTGGATGACTGGTTATTGAGTAACTACCAGATAATGTGCTGCGCAGACCCTTGCTGCGCTAACACTTATTCTGTAGTCAGGTAAAAGCTACTCACTATATATGAATCACCCAGCAGCCCCTGCCAAGTCTGCCACACTGCGACTACACAATCGCTGATACCACTAGTTCTTACATACTACCAACATGGACAATCCCCTGTTTACACACATATAATCAGGGGCAAAGCATGTAGAGGATATAAAAAAAAAAAAAAAAAAAATTTTAAAAAAAATTAAAAAAAAAAAATTGATTTTTTATATCCCCGTCCATAGTACTAAATGCACCGGACCTGGTGACATAAGAGAGTTCATTAATTGTCAAACTAAAGGAATAATATATATCGCCCAATGTCCGTGCCCTAAATTATATGTAGGCAAGACTATACAGGAATTTAGTAGGAGAATTTGCCAACATGTAAGCAGTATTAACACAAAGGCTGATACAAGCATCTCAAGACATGTTAGAACCTTTCATTCTGGAAATCCATCATGCCTGCAATTCTGGGGATTATGTAAGAGAAACCTAGGACCACGCTGTGGAAATTTGGATAAAATCCTATACCAAGAAGAAGCCAAATGGATATATCGTTTGGAGAGTTTGAGTCCACATGGACTCAATGAGGGATTCACATTTTCGTCGTTTTTGTAATACGATCTAGGTGTATTTTCAATAAATATGATCACACTATTTCAATTGTGAGTAATATAGGCTGAACACTCTGGGATCTTTTGAGCTAGCGTAAACTATAGATTATGACATAATATATATGAGTCACTAAGGCCAACATGGTACCTGTCTAGCAAGGTGGAAGTGTGACACTCTTTGGCTCTGGTGTTTTGGGTATTAATGTATGCATGGGAACAGAGAGAGGGACTCGGAACCCCTTATATACATTACCTGAGGGATCCAAGCGCGTTTGTATACATCGAGGCGCGTTTGTTCAACATGTTACTATCTATATTTTGACACTGCTTATAATTAAGCTTGTGCCCACTATCTGAGGGACCCAGGCGCGTCTTGATGTATCTAGACGCGCTTGGTTATTATGTTGCCCCTTGTGTCTGATACCTTGGTAATTAAGCCTGTACCTATTAAGGATGATATACTCCGACATTACAATGTTTTGCAACCAGGTCCGGTGCATTTAGTACTATGGACGGGGATATAAAAATCTATTTTTTTTTTTTTTTTTTTTTAATTTTTTTTTTTTTAATATCCTCTACATGCTTTGCCCCTGATTATATGTGTGTAAACAGGGGATCGTCCATGTTGGTAGTATGTAAGAACTAGTGGTATCAGCGCTTGTGTAGTCGCAGTGTGGCAGACTTGGCAGGGGCTGCTGGGTGATTCATATATAGTGAGTAGCTTTTACCTGACTACAGAATAAGTGTTAGCGCAGCAAGGGTCTGCGCAGCACATTATCTGGTAGTTACTCAATAACCAGTCATCCAACTTGAGTGTGGAATAAGTGTTTGCGCAGCTTGGGTCTGCGCAGCACGTTATCTGGCAGGCATCCAATGATTCAACCAATAAATTTAAACCTGACCAGTTCACTGGCTCTTTAAACTGTCAGTCTAATGCCAATGGTACTATTGGCCAATTATAGGATTACAAACTATAAATCGGAGTGTTCAGCATGGTGTTTCAAGTCTGTTCTTTCCCCTGAAGACGCCAGTTTATCTGGTGAAACATGTTGGGGGACAGAATCTGTTGGTTTTAGCTCTGCTCGAGTTGTTAAACACTGAGTAGGAAACAGTAGGAAACAGTTATTTACTTTAGGGTGTATGTTCACAGCACCGAGTACCCTGCAGGATTAGTCAGGCAGGTAGTTATACACTGATTGCAAACTTGTGGGAAGGTTAGGAGGGTAGTGCACACCCTCCGTTACCACTAGCAACCTGTGCGATAGCAGTTTGCAAATTCGAGCAGTAGTTTTAACAAGTGTGTCAAAACTCACAAACATTTTTAGAGAACTACTAATAAAAGTGAAGTTTTACTGATTTAAATATTAAGGGTAAAAGTGGTGAATTGAGCTCAATTGAGCAAAGTTTTTTTGTTGCTATGGAACCCTCCCTTAATAGGGTCTCTAGTTTTTTTGTATTGCATTTAGTTTGCTGAGGGTTGTCAGCGATCATTGGAATGCCACTGGGGAGTCCCATAAAACATCTCTTACTTGTAGCAGAGGTGAGAGGTGGGGTTCAAGAAGGGTCTTAGCTAATGCATTGTGTCAAACTCTAACAGTGTTTGCTGTCATAGTGTTAGAAGTATATTGTGAGATCATAAAATGCGTTTAAGCAATAGCATGGAGTGTAAGGGTTATTTAGACAGAAATTGTTTGGCCGATATGTCTAGCCTATCTAGAGCATCTCTTAGCTACTCCAGGGCTCTGAGACCTTGTATCGCTCTATAATAGGTAGCATGCAGCATAGAAGTGATTTTATCTGGGAGATCTTTGTAGTTAGCTGAATAAAGGGAGGTCAGATGTGCAGTAAGTTGTATACCCAAAAAAGTGATATGTCTGTTAGTCCAAGAAAATGGGGCGCAGTTTTCCAAAATACTTTGGGTGCTAGAACCTAAAATCACATTTAACATTTGAGGTTTATTGAGATTTATCTTGAAATTAAATAAATCGCCAAAGTGGTCTAGGATGGCATGTATGGCTGGGAAGGCCTCAGTGGGGTTTGTTATAATTAGCAATTGGTCATCTGCAAACGCAGCCTGAATTTGTATAATGTTTTGGATCTCCATGCCCTTCACCCTAGTGTCTCTCCAGAAAGCCTGCAAGAGGGGTTCGATAGTGAATATGAACAGCAAAGGGGATAAAAGGACACCCTTGCCTCATCCCGTTACTGATGTCAAAAGGTGGGGACAGGGTACCATTTACAGACACCCTTGCACTAGGGCCCTTGAACATTGCCATGATGGAATCTGAATTTCACCAGAAGGTGAAAGGCATGAAGAGCTCTCTGCATAAATACCTAGTCTACCCTGTCGAAGGCCTTCTCAGCATCAGTGCCAAGTACGACTAATGGTATAGAGGTGTGATGTGAGCATTGGATGATATTTAAGAGTCGGCAGGTGTTTATAAGGACTTCACGCCCCGTCACAAATCCCACTTGCTCCATATTGATTAACTGAGGCAATAGAGGATGAATCCTCAGAGCTAACAGTTTAGTCAGCAGCAGTTTAAGATCACTATTGAGCAGAAATATTGGGCACTAGTTAGCCCAGAAAGTCGGGTCTTTGCCCTCCTTGGGGATAACAGTAATCCTAGCCGCAAGCATATGTGAATGGAGAGTTTGCCAGTTCCAAACAGAGTTACATGCAGTAAGTAACTTGGGAAGCAACAGCTCTTTAAAGGAGTCATAGTTAGTGTTGAGCGAACAGTTCGCGCATCGTTCGGGTTCGTACCGAATTTTGGGGTGTCCGGGACCCGGACCCGAACCCGGACATTTTCAAAAAAGTTCGGGTTTGGGTTCGGTGTTCGTCGATTTCTTCCCGCTTTCTGAAGGGCTGCACAGCAGCCAATCAGCTAGCGTCTTACTTCTTGCCCTAAGAAGCCATCACAGCCATGCCTACTAATGGCATGGCTGTGATTGGCCAAGTGCAGCATGTGACCCAGCCTCTATTTAAGCTGGAGTCACGTAGCGCCGCACGTCACACTGCTCTGACTAGTGTAGGGAGAGGATGCAGCTTCTGTGAGGGCGAGATAGGCAGGGAAAAGTCAGCAACAGCACCTAATGAACGGATCGATCTGCAGCTGAGAATCAGTGAACTTCTGCTATTTACTTGATTGCTGGTTTTTGGCTGCACAGAGCGTTTTTCTGTCACTTATTTTCTGGGTTGATCGGCGGCCATTTTGTGACTTGTGGTGCTCCAGAACAAGCTGCCACACATCCATCAATGCTTTAATACTATTTTTTTTTTGCTATATCCTCCATCAGGGGCTTGGCTGTGCTAATTGTCACCCCTAGAAACTCAGGATAGCAATTTCTATATTTTATTAAGGGGTTAAATACAATTGCCCAAATACCAATCCCCTAAATCTGGTGTTCCAGCTTTGGCTAGACAAGCATAATACTGTCTGCTGTCTGGCAAAGGATAGATTATTTTCTGGGGTGAAATTCAATTGGCAAAATAGCAAAACCATACATCAGTGGTTTCAGCAGTGGCTGGCAAAATATAATAGTGTCCGCCAAAACAGATATTTTGGTTTGGGGTTAAATTCAATTGCCAAAATAGCAATACCATACATCAGTGGTTTCAGCAGTGGCTGGCAAAATATATTAGTGTTTCCTCCAAAACATATATTTTGTTCTGGGGTGAAATTCACTTGCCAAAATAGCAACACCCTAAATCTGGTGTCACAGCTGTGCCTGGCAAACTATATTAGTATCCGCAAAAACATATATTTTCTTCTGGGGTGAAATTCACTTGCCAAAATAGCAACACCCTAAATCTGGTGTCACAGCTGTGCCTGGCAAACTATATTAGTATCCGCAAAAACATATATTTTGTTCTGGGGTTAAATTCACTTGCCAAAATAGCAATCCACTAAATCTGGTGTCACAGCTGAGCCTGGCAAACTATATTATTATCCGCAAAAACATATATTTTGTTCTGGGGTGAAATTCACTTGCCAAAATAGCAATCCACTAAATCTGGTGTCACAGCTGAGCCTGGCAAACTATATTATTATCCGCAAAAACATATATTTTGTTCTGGGGTGAAATTCACTTGCCAAAATAGCAATCCTCTAAATCTGGTGTCACAGCTGAGCCTGGCAAACTATATTAGTATCCGCAAAAACATATATTTTCTTCTGGGGTGAAATTCACTTGCCAAAATAGCAACACCCTAAATCTGGTGTCACAGCTGAGCCTGGCAAACTATATTAGTATCCGCAAAAACATATATTTTGTTCTGGGGTGAAATTCACTTGCCAAAATAGCAATCCACTAAATCTGGTGTCACAGCTGAGCCTGGCAAACTATATTATTATCCGCAAAAACATATATTTTGTTCTGGGGTGAAATTCACTTGCCAAAATAGCAATCCACTAAATCTGGTGTCACAGCTGAGCCTGGCAAACTATATTATTATCCGCAAAAACATATATTTTGTTCTGGGGTGAAATTCACTTGCCAAAATAGCAATCCTCTAAATCTGGTGTCACAGCTGAGCCTGGCAAACTATATTAGTATCCGCAAAAACATATATTTTCTTCTGGGGTGAAATTCACTTGCCAAAATAGCAACACCCTAAATCTGGTGTCACAGCTGAGCCTGGCAAACTATATTAGTATCCGCAAAAACATATATTTTGTTCTGGGGTGAAATTCACTTGCCAAAATAGCAACACCCTAAATCTGGTGTCACAGCTGTGCCTGGCAAACTATATTAGTATCCGCAAAAACATATATTTTCTTCTGGGGTGAAATTCACTTGCCAATATAGCAACCCCTAAATCTGGTGTCACAGCTGAGCCTGTCAAACTATAATAGTATCCGCAAAAACATATATTTTGTTCTGGGGTGAAATTCACTTGCCAAAATAGCAATCCACTAAATCTGGTGTCACAGCTGAGCCTGGCAAACTATATTAGTATCCGCAAAAACATATATTTTCTTCTGGGGTGAAATTCACTTGCCAAAATAGCAATACCCTAAATCTGGTGTCACAGCTGTTGCAGGCCCATTGTAAATCTGTCCATAAAAGGATACCTTTCATCCAGGGCCTAAATACTTGCCCTAAAAGAGATATTCCCCTAAATCAGTGGTTACTGCTGTGCCTGGATTAGTGTAATAAGCTACATAAACAAATAGGCAGATAGTGGTAGGTGCCTGTAAAAAAAGGCCTGAATTTGTAATCAATACATTGGGCCAAATATTTTTTTCCTTATTGTGGTGCTATGGTGAACGGTAACAATGAGGAAAACATCTAGTAAGGGACGCGGTCGTGGTCGTGGTGGTGTTAGTGTACCCTCTGGTGCTGGGAGAGGACGTGGCCATTCTGCCACAGCCACACGTCCTAGTGAACCAACTACCTCAAGTTCCAGTACCCGCCAGAATTTACAGCGATATTTGGTGGGGCCCAATGCCGTTCTAAGGATGGTAAGGCCTGAGCAGGTACAGGCGCTAGTCAATTGGGTGGCCGACAGTGGATCCAGCACGCTCACAACATTATCTCCCACCCAGTCTTCTGCAGAAAGCGCACAGGTGGCACCTGAAAACCAAGCCCATCAGTCTGTCACATCACCCCCATGCATATCAGGGAAACTGTCTGAGCCTCAAGTTATGCAGCAGTCTCTTATGCTGTTTGAAGACTCTGCTGGCAGGGTTTCCCAAGGGAATCCACCTAGCCCTTCCCTGTGGTGGAAGACATAGAATGCACTGATGCACAACCTCTGATGTTTACTGATGATGAGGACATGGGAATACCACCTCATCGGAGTCCGCACGTCTCTGATGATGACGAAACACAGGTGCCAACTGCTGCGTCTTTCTGCAGTGTGCAGACCGAACAGGAGGACAGGGAGGAAGACTGTGTGGAAGACGATGCAGGGGACGATGAGGTCCTAGACCCCACATGGAATGAAGGTCGTGCCACTGACTTTCATAGTTCAGAGGAAGAGGCAGTGGTGAGACCGAGCCAACAGCGTAGCAAAAGAGGGAGCAGGGGGCAAAAGCAGAACAGCCGCCGCCAAGAGAGTTCGCCTGATACAGGCCACCGCCACCAGGGACCGAGCACCCCAAAGGCAGCTTCAAGGAGTTCCCTGGCATGGCACTTCTTTAAACAATGTGCTGACGACAAGACCCGAGTGGTTTGCACGCTGTGCCATCAGATCCTGAAGCGAGGCATTAACGTTCTGAACCTTAGCACAACCTGCATGACCAGGCATCTACATGCAAAGCATGAACTGCAGTGGAGTAAACACCTTAAAAGCAAGGAACTCACTCAGGCTCCCCCTGCTCCCTCTTCTGCTGCTGCCTCGGCTTCTTCCTCCGCCTCGGGAGGAACGTTGGCACCTGCTGCCCACCAAACAGAGGATGTGCCAGCGACAACACCACCTGCGTCACCAAGCATCTCCACCATGTCACACGGCAGCGTTCAGCTCTCCATCTCACAAACCTTGGAGAGAAAGAGTAAATTCCCACCTAGCCACCCTCGAGCCCTGGGCCTGAATGCCAGCATTTCTAAACTACTGGCCTTTGAAATGCTGTCATTCAGGCTGGTGGACACAGACAGCTTCAAACAGCTGATGTCCATGGCTGTCCCACAGTATGTTGTCCCCAGCCGCCACTACTTCTCCAAGACAGCCGTGCCTTCCCTGCACATGCAAGTGTCCGATAAAATCAAGTGTGCACTGCGCAACGCCATTTGTGGCAAGGTCCACCTAACCACAGATACGTGGACCAGTAAGCACGGCCAGGGACGCTATATCTCCCTAACTGCACACTGGGTAAATGTAGTGGCGGCTGGGCCCCAGGCGGAGAGTTCCTTGGCGCACGTCCTTCCGCCGCCAAGGATCACAGGGCATCATTGTTTGCCTCCTGTAGCCTCCTCCTCCTACTCGGCTTCCTCCTCCTCTGCTTCCACCAGCTCATCCAGTCAGCCACACACCTTCACCACCAACTTCAGCACAGCCCGGGTAAACGCCAGCAGGCCATTCTGAAACTCATATGTTTGGGGGACAGGCCCCACACCGCGCAGGAGTTGTGGCGGGGTATTGAACAACAGACCGACCAGTGGTTGCTGCCGGTGGGCCTCAAGCCCGGCCTGGTGGTGTGCGATAATGGGCGAAATCTCGCCGCAGCTCTGGGACTAGCCGGTTTGACGCACATCCCTTGCCTGGCGCATGTGCTGAATTTGGTGGTGCAGAAGTTCATTCACAACTACCCCAACATATCAGAGCTGCTGCATAAAGTGAGGGCCGTCTGTGCGCGATTCCGCGCTCACATCCTGCCGCTGCTCGCCTGTCTGCGCTACAGCGTAACTCGGCCTTCCCGCCACCGCCTCATATGCGACGTGCCCACCAGGTGGAACTCCACCTTGCACATGCTGGAGAGACTGTGCGAGCAGCAGCAGGCCATAGTGGAGTTTCAGCTGCAGCACGCACGCGCCAGTCGCACTGCGGAACAGCACCACTTCACCACCAATGATTGGGCCTCCATGCGAGACCTGTGTGCCCTGTTGCGCTGTTTCGAGTACTCCACCAACATGGCCAGTGGCGATGACACCGTTATCAGCGTTACAATACCACTTCTATGTCTCCTTGAGAAAACGCTTAGGGCGATGATGGAAGAGGAGGTGGCCCAGGAGGAGGAGGAGGAGGAGGAGGAGGATGAGGGGTCATTTTTAGCACTTTCAGGCCAGTCTGTTAGAAGTGGCTCAGAGGGAGGTTTTTTGCAACAGCAGAGGCCAGGTACAAATGTGGCCAGCCAGGGCCCACTACTGGAGGACGAGGAGGATGAGGAGGAGGTGGAGGAGGATGAGGATGAAGCAGGTTCACAGCGGGGTGGCACCCGACACAGCTCAGGCCCATCACTGGTGCGTGGCTGGGGGATACGGAGGACGATGACGATACGCCTCCCACAGAGGACAGCTTGTCCTTACCTCTGGGGAGCCTGGCACACATGAGCGACTACATGCTGCAGTGCCTGCGCAACGACAGCAGAGTTGCCCACATTTTAACGTGTGCGGACTACTGGGTTGCCACCCTGCTGGATCCCCGATACAAAGACAATGTGCCCACCTTACTTCCTGCACTGGAGCGTGATAGGAAGATGCGCGAGTTCAAGCGCACGCTGGTAGAGGCGCTCCTGAGAGCATTCCCAAATGTCACAGGGGAACAGGTGGAAGCCCAAGGCGAAAGCAGAAGAGGAGCAAGAGGTCGCCAACGCAGCAGTGTCACGGCCAGCTCTTCTGAGGGCAGGGTTAGCATGGCAGAAATGTGGAAAAGTTTTGTCTCCACGCCACAGCTAACTTCACAACCACCTGATACGGAACGTGTTAGCAGGAGGCAGCATTTCACTAACATGGTTGAACAGTACGTCTGCACACCCCTCCACGTACTGACTGATGGTTCGGCCCCATTCAACTTCTGGGTCTCCAAATTGTCCACGTGGCCAGAGTTAGCATTTTATGCCTTGGAGGTGCTAGCCTGCCCGGCGGCCAGCGTTTTGTCTGAACGTGTATTCAGCACGGCAGGGGCGTCATTACTGACAAACGCAGCCGCCTGTCCACAGCCAACGTGGACAAGCTGACGCTCATAAAAATGAACCAGGCATGGATCCCACAGGACCTGTGCCTCCCTTGTGCAGAATAGACATTTCCCTCCCCATCAACCATGTATTCTTGTACTCTGGGGCACTTCTTTATTGAATCCTCATTTTTTTACTTTACCATGATCTTGTGGTGCAACCCAAAGTTGAATGAACCTCTCCTCTGTCTGGGTGCTGGTCCAAAATACATGAGAGTGACATTCTCCGTTGGTGGTTGATATGACGCATGATTCCTTGCTGTGGGACCTCTCTCCTCTGTCTGGGTGCTGGTCCAAAATACATGAGAGTGACATTCTCCGTTGGTGGTTGATATGACGCATGATTCCTTGCTGTGGGACCTCTCTCCTCTGTCTGTGTGCTGGGCCTAAATAAATGAGAGTGACATTCTCCGGTGGTGGGTGATATGACGCATGATTCCATGCTGTGGGACCTGTATCCTCTGTCTGGGTGCTGGTCCAAAATACATGAGAGTGGCCTTCTCCGGTGGTGGGTGATATGACGCATGATTCCATGCTGTGGGACCTGTATCCTCTGTCTGGGTGCTGGTCCAAAATACATGAGAGTGGCCTTCTCCGGTGGTGGGTGATATGACGCATGATTCCATGCTGTGGGACCTGTATCCTCTGTCTGGGTGCTGGTCCAAAATACATGAGAGTGACATTCTCCGGTGCAGGGTGATATGACGCATGATTCCTTGCTGTGGGACCTGTATCCTCTGTCTGGGTGCAGGGGTCAGAGTCTCTCAAAGTGGCCTTCTCTTGTGGTGGGTGATGTGAAGCTGATGTTTGTGCCATCTGACATGGTTGCCGGGGTCCCATTAAATGGTGTCCTACTCCTGTGGTGGGTGATCTAAATGCCTGATTCTCTGCTGTGAAAACCCCTCTCCTCCGCCTGGGTGCAGGGGTCAAAGTCTCTCAAAGTGGCCTTCTCTTGTGCTGGGTGATGTGAAGCTGATATTTGTGCCATCTGACATGGTTGCCGGGGTCCCATTAAATGGTGTCCTACTCCTGTGGTGGGTGATCTAAATGCCTGATTCTCTGCTGTGAAAACCCCTCTCCTCCGCCTGGGTGCAGGGGTCAAAGTCTCTCAAAGTGGCCTTCCTTGTGCTGGGTGATGTGAAGCTGATGTTTGTGCCATCTGACATGGTTGCCGGGGTCCCATTAAATGGTGTCCTACTCCTGTGGTGGGTGATCTAAATGCCTGATTCTCTGCTGTGAAAACCCTCTCCTCTGTCTGGGTGCTGGTCCCAAATAAATGAGAGTGGCCTTCTCCGGTGGTGGTTGATATGACGCATGATTCCTTGATGTGGGACCTGTATCCTCTGTCTGGGTGCTGGTCCAAAATAAATGAGAGTGGCCTTCTCCGGTGGGGGTTGATATGACGCCTTATTCCTTGCTGTGGGACCTCTCTCCTCTGTCTGGGTGCTGGTCCAAAATACATGAGAGTGGCCTTCTCCGGTGGTGGTTGATATGACGCATGATTCCTTGATGTGGGACCTGTATCCTCTGTCTGGGTGCTGGTCCAAAATAAATGAGAGTGGCCTTCTCCGGTGGTGGTTGATATGACTCATGATTCCTTGATGTGGGACCTCTCTCCTCTGTCTGGGTGCTGGTCCAAAATACATGAGAGTGGCCTTCTCCGGTGGTGGGTGATATGACGCATGATTCCATGCTGTGGGACCTGTATCCTCTGTCTGGGTGCTGGTCCAAAATACATGAGAGTGACATTCTCCGGTGCAGGGTGATATGACGCATGATTCCATGCTGTGGGACCTGTATCCTCTGTCTGGGTGCTGGTCCAAAATACATGAGAGTGGCCTTCTCCGGTGGTGGGTGATATGACGCATGATTCCATGCTGTGGGACCTGTATCCTCTGTCTGGGTGCTGGTCCAAAATACATGAGAGTGACATTCTCCGGTGCAGGGTGATATGACGCATGATTCCTTGCTGTGGGACCTGTATCCTCTGTCTGGGTGCAGGGGTCAGAGTCTCTCAAAGTGGCCTTCTCTTGTGGTGGGTGATGTGAAGCTGATGTTTGTGCCATCTGACATGGTTGCCGGGGTCCCATTAAATGGTGTCCTACTCCTGTGGTGGGTGATCTAAATGCCTGATTCTCTGCTGTGAAAACCCCTCTCCTCCGCCTGGGTGCAGGGGTCAAAGTCTCTCAAAGTGGCCTTCTCTTGTGCTGGGTGATGTGAAGCTGATATTTGTGCCATCTGACATGGTTGCCGGGGTCCCATTAAATGGTGTCCTACTCCTGTGGTGGGTGATCTAAATACATGATTCTCTGCTGTGAAAACCTCTCCTCCGTCTGGGTGCAGGGGTCAAAGTCTCTCAAAGTGGCCTTCTCTTGTGCTGGGTGATGTGAAGCTGATGTTTGTGCCATCTGACATGGTTGCCGGGGTCCCATTAAATGGTGTCCTACTCCTGTGGTGGGTGATCTAAATGCCTGATTCTCTGCTGTGAAAACCCCTCTCCTCCGCCTGGGTGCAGGGGTCAAAGTCTCTCAAAGTGGCCTTCTCTTGTGCTGGGTGATGTGAAGCTGATGTTTGTGCCATCTGACATGGTTGCCGGGGTCCCATTAAATGGTGTCCTACTCCTGTGGTGGGTGATCTAAATGCCTGATTCTCTGCTGTGAAAACCCTCTCCTCTGTCTGGGTGCTGATCCCAAATAAATGAGAGTGGCCTTCTCCGGTGGTGGTTGATATGACGCATGATTCCTTGATGTGGGACCTGTATCCTCTGTCTGGGTGCTGGTCCAAAATAAATGAGAGTGGCCTTCTCCGGTGGGGGGTTGATATGACGCCTTATTCCTTGCTGTGGGACCTCTCTCCTCTGTCTGGGTGCTGGTCCAAAATACATGAGAGTGGCCTTCTCCGGTGGTGGTTGATATGACGCATGATTCCTTGATGTGGGACCTGTATCCTCTGTCTGGGTGCTGGTCCAAAATAAATGAGAGTGGCCTTCTCCGGTGGTGGTTGATATGACACATGATTCCTTGATGTGGGACCTCTCTCCTCTGTCTGGGTGCTGGTCCAAAATACATGAGAGTGGCCTTCTCCGGTGGTGGGTGATATGACGCATGATTCCATGCTGTGGGACCTGTATCCTCTGTCTGGGTGCTGGTCCAAAATACATGAGAGTGACATTCTCCGGTGCAGGGTGATATGACGCATGATTCCTTGCTGTGGGACCTGTATCCTCTGTCTGGGTGCTGGTCCAAAATACATGAGAGTGACATTCTCCGGTGCAGGGTGATATGACGCATGATTCCTTGCTGTGGGACCTCTCTTCAATTGATATTGGTTAATTTTTATTTATTTTATTTAATTTTAATTCATTTCCCTATCCACATTTGTTTGCAGGGGATTTTTCTACACTTTGCTGCCTTTGGCAGCCCTCTAGCCCTTTCCTGGACTATTTTACAGCCTTTTTTGTGCCTAAAAGTTCGGGTCCCCATTGACTTCAATGGGGTTCGGGTTCGGGATAAAGTTCGGATCGAGTTCGAATCCCGAACCCGAACATTTCCGGGAAGTTCGGCTGAACTTCTCGAACCCGAACATCCAGGTGTTCGCTCATCTCTAGTCATAGTATTTTGTGGGCAGTCCATCTGGGCCTGGGCTTTTATGCAGTGAAGTGGTTTTCGGAGCTTTTGTGAGTTCATCTAAAGTAAAAGGCGAAACTAGTTTTAACGCCTGATCAGGTGTAATCGACAGCAGTGCTAGTGTATGTAGCCAGTTGTCTATGTTAGATATCCTATCATTTATATCTGCTTGGGATTTTGGAGATCTAATAATGTATAATTGAGTAATATTCAGCCAATGTGGCTGCTATCTGTTTAGTATGAAATAAGGATTAAGCTGAGGAGGACTGGATACTGTGGATATAAGATTTTATTTTTTTCACTTCGGACAGCATATATTTAGTTTCTTTATCCCCATGGGCATAATATTTGAACTTGGCCGAAAGATATACAGTTGCGTCAGAGCCTGGACGTATTGCTATCAAGACACTTTGCAGGAGAACTTAAGGCCATCTGTCCACCAGCTGAAGCTCAACAGAACATGGGTGTTCAACAGGACAACCACCTAAAGCATAGAAGTAAATCAACAACAGAATGGCTTAAACAGAAGAAAATACGCCTTCTGGATTGAGATGCTGTGGCATGACCTCAAGAAAGCGATTGACACCAGACATCCCAAGGATATTGCTGAACTGAAACAGTTCTGTAAAGAGGAATGGTCAAGAATTACTCCTGACTCCACGTCTGATCTGCAATAGAGTTGAGCGAACACCTGGATGTTCGGGTTCGAGAAGTTCGGCCAAACTTCACGAAAATGTTCGGGTTCGGGATCCGAACTCGACCCGAACTTGACCCCGAACCCCATTGAAGTCAATAGGAACCCGGACTTTTGGGCACTAAAAAGGCTGTAAAATGGCCCTGGAAAGGGCTAGAGGGCTGCAAAAAGCATCAAAATGTAGGTAGATCCCCTGCAAACAAATGTGGATAGGGAAATTACTTAAAATAAAATAAAATAAATAAAAATTAACCAATATCAATTGGCAACTTGGAGGAGGAGGTGGAATAGGAGGTTGGGGTGGAGCCAGGTGGGAATGCTATGGGAGTTGAAGTTCTCAGCACAGCCAAAAAGGATTCATGTCTGTCAGCAGTGTCACAGACCTCACTCACAGACTCAGGCCAATGGCAACCATACATGGGAGTTGAAGTTGTCATCACAACCAAGAAGGAATCATGTCTGCCTGCAGGGCCACAAACATTCAGGCCCGCGGGATCCACAAAGAGGAGAGTTAAAATAAAACCAAGACAGTATTGATTTCACCCAGCAATGCCACAGGCCTCGTTCACAGATTCAGACGCATGTCACCCATAAAGAGGAGAGTTACAATCATGCCAAAACAGTATTGATTTCACCCAGTAGTGCCACAGGCCTCATTCACTAATTCAGGACCATGGCACCCGCAAAATGGAGAGTGGTCCCATAACAGCAACACAGGCCTCAGGTCAACCTGCAATGGAACAGGCCATTATAATTTATGTAGGCCCCTGACACCCAGACAGAGGAGAGGTCATTTGACAGTAAAAAAAGTTAATGTCTCCCACCAAGGCAGCAAGCGATTAAAAGAAATATAGGACCCTGACAACCAGACAATGGGGCGGTCATTTGACAGTAAAAATAGGTCAATATCTCCCACCAATACAGCAGGCGATGAAACAAAATATTGGACCCTGACAACCAGACAATAGGGCGGTCATTTGACAGTAAAAAGAGGTAAATGTATCCCACCAATGCAGCAAGCGATGAAACAAAATATAGGCCCCTGACAACCAGACAATGTAGAAGTTTTTTGACAGTATAAAGAGTTTAATGTCTCCCACCAATGCAGAAAACAATTTAATGAAATATAGGCCCCTGACAACCAGACAATGGGGCGGTCATTTGACAGTAAAAAGAGGTTAATGTCTCCCACCAATACAGCAGGCGATGAAACAAAATATAGGCCCCTGACAACCTGACAATGTAGAGGTCATTTGACAGTAAAAAGAGGTTAATGTCTCCCACTGATGCATCAAACGATGAAACAAAATATAGGCCCCTGACAACCAGACAATGTACAGTTCATTTGATAGTATAAAGAATTTAATGTCTCCCACCAATGCAGCAAGCGATGAAATGAAATATAGGCCCCTGACAACCAGACAATATAGAGGTCATTTGACAGTATAAAGAGGATAATGTCACCCACCAAAGCAACAGGTGATTATCTGAAATGTAGGCCCCTGGCACCCAGACAGAGGAGAGAGGTCCCATAGCAGAAAATCAGGCTTCATGTCACCCAGCAATGGAAAAGGCCACTTTCAGTTATTTATGCCCCAGCATCCAGACAGAAGAGAGAGTTCCCATAGCAGAAAATCAAGCTTAATGTCACCTGCCAAAGGAGGAGGTAATTAACAGAATTTTAGGCTCCTAACACCCAGACAGAGGAGAGGTTAATTCAACTTGGGGTTGCCCCCAAAATAATGGTACAATTAAAAAAAGAGGATTCAATAAAGAAGTGCCCTGGAGTACAAGAATGTATGGTTGAGGGCGAGGCAGTTATCAATGTCTATTCTGCACAAGGTATGGACAAGTCCGGTGGAATCCATGCCTGGTTCATTTTAATGAACGTGAGCTTGTCCACGTTGGCTGTGGACAGGCAGCTGCGTTTGTCTGTAATAACGTCCCCTAAATACACCTTTAGACAATACACTGGCCGCAGGGCAGGCCAGCATCTCCAAGGCATAAAGGGCAAGCTCTGGCCATTGCGAAAATTTGGAGACCCAGAAGTTGAATGGGGCAGAACCATTAGTCAGTACGTGGAGGTGTGTGCACATGTACTGTTCCACCATGTTGTTGAAATGCTGCCTCCTGCTAACACGTTCCCTATCAGCTGGTAGGGCAGTTTGCTGTGGCGCGGTGACAAAACTTTTCCACAGCTCCGCCATGCTAACCCTGATGTCTGAGGAGCTGGCCATGACACAGCTGTGTTGGCGACCTCTTGCTCCTCCTCCTCTGCCTTCGCATTGTGCTTCCACTTGTACCCCCGTGTCAGTTGGGAATTCCCTCAGGAGCGCGTCTACCAGTGTGCACATCTTCCTATCACGCTCCAGTGCGGGAATTAAGGTGGGCACGTTGTCCTTGTACCGGGGATCCAGAAGGGTGGCAACCCAGTAGTCAGCACAAGTTAAAATGTGGGGCAACTCTGCTGTCATTGCGCAGGCACTGCAGCATGTAGTTGCTCATGTGTGCCATGCTGCCCAGAGGTAACGATAAGCTGTGCTCTGTAGGTGGTGTATTGTCTGTGTCCTCTGTATCCCCCCAGCCATTCTCCAGTGATGGCCCTGAGCTGCGTAGGGTGCCACCCTGCAGTGAAACCGGTTCCTCCTCCTCTACCTCATCCTCCAGAAGTGTGCCCTTGCTGTCCACATGTGTACCTGGCCTCTGCTGGTGCAGGAACCCACCCTCTGAGACACTTCTGTATGATCTGCCTGAAACCCTGTGAAATGCCCCCTCTTCCTCCTCCTCCTGTGCCGCATCCTCTTCCATCATCGCCGTAATATTTTTTTCAAGGAGACATAGAAGGGGTATTGTAATGCTAACAACGGCGTCATCAGCACTGGCCATGTTGGTTGAGTACTCCAAAGACCGCAACAAGGTACACAGGTCTCGCAGGCCAAGTCACTGGTGGTGAAGTGGTGCTGATCCGCAGAATGACTGACCCGTGCATACTGCATCTGAAACTCTACTATCGCCTGCTGCTGCTCGCACAGTCTCTCCAGCATATGTAAGGTGGAATTCCACCTGGTGGGCATGTCGCATATGAGGTGGTGAGCAGGAAGGCTGAAGTTACAGGCGAGCAGCAGCAGGATAAGAACGTTGAAAGCGTGCTCATATGGACCGCACTTTAAGCAGCAGCTCTGACATGTCTGAGTAGTTTTAAAGAAACTTCTGCACCACCAGATTCAGCACATGCGCCAGGCAATGGATGTGCGTTAAACCGGATAGTCCAGGAGCTGCAACGAGATTTCGCCCATTATCGCACACCACTAGGCCCGGCTTGAGGCTCACCGGCAGAAACCACTCATCAGTCTGCTGTTCTATGCTGCTCCAATGCTCCTGTGCGGTGTGCGGTTTGTCACCCAAACACATGAGTTTTAAAATCGCCTGCTGACGTTTACACCGGGCTGTGGTGAAGTTGGGGGTGAGGTTCTTTCGATGACCGGATGTGGGGGTGGTAGAAGAGGAGTAACATAGTAACATAGTATATAAGACCGAAAAAAGACATTTGTCCATCCAGTTCGGCCTGTTTCCTACAAGTTGATCCAGAGGAAGGCAAAAAACCCCTGTGAGGCAGAAGCCAATTTTCCCCACGTAAGGGGAAAAAAATTCCTTTCCGACTCCAATCAGGCAATCAAAATAACTCCCTGGATCAACGACCCCTCTCTAGTAGCTGTAGCCTATAATATTATTACACTCCAGAAATAAATCCCCTCTTGAATTCCTTTATTGTACTTACCATCACCACCTCCTCAGGCAGAGAGTTCCATAGTCTCACTGCTCTTACAGTGAAGAATCCTTTTCTATGTTTGTGTACAAACCTTCTTTCCTCCAGACGCAGAGGATGTCCCCTTGTCACAGTCACAGTCCTGGAGATAAATAGATGATGGGACAGATCTCTGTACTGACCCCTGATATATTTATACATAGTTATTAGATCTCCCCTCAGTCGTCTTTTTTCTAAAGTGAATAACCCTAATTTTGATAACCTTTCAGGGTACTGTAGATCCCTCATTTCAGTTATTACTTTAGTTGCCCTCCTCTGAACCCTCTCCAGCTCTGCTTTGTCTGTCTTGTTCACAGGAGCCCAGAACTGTACACTGTACTCCATGTGTGGTCTGACTAGTGATTTGTAAAGTGGTAGGACTATGTTCTCATCATGGGCGTCTATGCCCCTTTTGATGCAACCCATTATCTTATTGGCCTTGGCAGTAGCTGCCTGACACTGGTTTTTGCAGCTTAATTTGCTGTTTATTAAAATTCCTAGATCCTTTTCCATGTCAGTGTTACCGAGTGTTTTACCATTTAATATGTACGGGTGACTTGCATTATTACTTCCCATGTGCATAACTTTACATTTGTCAGTGTTAAACCTCATCTGCCATTTTTCTGCCCAAGCCCCCAATCTATCCAGATCCCTCTGTAGCAGAAAACTGTCCTCTTCAGTGTTAATTACTTTACACAGTTTAGTGTCATCTGCAAAAATAGATATTTTACTGTGCAGGCCTTCTACAAGATCATTAATAAATATATTGAAGAGAATAGGGCCCAATACTGACTCCTGAGGTACCCCACTAGTTACAGTGACCCAATCTGAGTATCTACCGTTAATAACCACCCTCTGTTTTCTGTCACTCAGCCAGTTACTTACCCACATACAGACATTTTCTCCCAGTCCGAGCATCCTCATTTTATATACTAACCTTTTATGAGGTATGGTGTCAAATGCTTTGGAGAAGTCCAGATATACGACATCCATTGATTCGCCGCTGTCAAGTCTAGAACTTACCTCCTCATAGAAGCTGATTAAATTTGTTTGGCATGACTGATCCCTCATGAAGCCATTCTGATATGGCGTTATTTGCTTATTTTCATTGAGATACTCCAAAATAGCATCTCTTAGAAACCCTTCAAACAGTTTACCAACAATAGATGTTAAACTTACCGGCCTATAATTTCTGACAGTTTATTTTCCTCAGTGAATATAGTGGAGAAAAAAATATTTAATAGTTTGGCTTTATCCTCGTCGCTCTCTGCAACACCCCCCTCATTGCTATGTAGAGGGCCGACTCCTTCAGATTTATATTTTTTACTATTTATATAATTGAAGAACATTTTAGGGTTAGTTTTACTCTCTTTGGCAATTAATCTCTCGGTCTCTAGTTTGGCAAATTTTATTAGTTTTTTACATATTCTATTTTTTTCCTTATAGTTTATCAGTGCTTCCTGACTCCCCTCCTGTTTTAGCGATTTATATGCTTTCTTTTTGTCATTTATTGCCTTCTTTACGGTTCCATTTATCCACATTGGTTTCTTATTGTTCCTTAGCCTTTTATTCCTATAAGGTATGTACCTCTCACAATTAGATGTTACAATGCTTTTAAAAATCTCCCATTTTATGGTTGTATTTTTATTTTTGAGGACTTTGTCCCAGTTAGTTAGGCCTATGGCCTCGCTTAGTTGGCTAAATTTAGCTTTTTTGAAGTTTGGTATTTTTGTTCCTCCCTTTAGAAACTCTCGTTTGAAGGATAATTGGAAGGTTATAACTTTATGGTCACTATTTCCCAGGTGTCCCCCAACCTGCACATCTGTTGTTCTATCAGGTCTATTGGTTGGGAAAGGAAATTGTCTTTGGCTATTGCCAAGAACCTGTTTCCTTTTTGGGATGTACAGCTTTCAGTTTCCCAGTTTATATCTGAGTAGTTGAAGTCCCCCATAATAACGACTTCATTATGATTTGCCGCCTCGTCTATCTCGTTTAGTAATAGATTTTCTGTGGACTCTGGTATATTAGGTGGTTTATAATACACTCCTATTAGTATTTTATTATTGTTTTTTGCTCCATGTATTTCTACCCACAGTGACTCCACATGTTCATGTCCCTCAGAGATGTATTCTCGAATTACGGGATTTAGACACGACTTCACGTAGAGGCAGACCCCTCCACCTCTCCGGTTTTGACGATCCTTTCTAAACAGATTGTAACCTTTTATATTATCTGCCCAGTCATAGCTATCATCCAGCCATGTCTCAGTTATTCCCACTACGTCATAGTCCTCCTCACACATCACTAATTCCAGTTCACCAGTCTTGTTAGTCAGGCTTCTGGCATTAGTATACATACATTTGACAGGTTTATGTGTATTTTTTACCCTACATCTTTCATTCTGAGCTCTTCTAGTCCCCCCTTCCATTCCTCCCCCAGACACACTACTTCGCCCCTGGTCTCTATCTGCACTATCTTCCCCTCCTATAACGTAATTACCCTCCCCCTCAGTCCCTAGTTTAAACACTCCTCCAACCTTCTAGCCATCTTTCTCCCCAACACAGCTGCCCCTTCCCCATTGAGGTGCAGCCCGTCCCTACGGTAGAGCCTGTAGCCAACAGAGAAGTCGGCCCAGTTCTCCAGGAACCCAAACCCCTCCTTCCTACACCAGTTCTTGAGCCACTTGTTAACCTCCCTAATCTCCCGCTGCCTTTCTTGTGTGGCTCGTGGTACAGGCAGTATTTCAGAAAATACTACTTTTGAGGTCCTTGCCCTAAGCTTTTGACCTAAATCCCTGAAAAAATGTTTAAGGACTCTCCACCTTCCTCTAACTTTGTCATTGGTTCCGATATGGACCATGACCGTTGGATCTTCTCCAGCCCCTCCCAGTAATCTGTCAACCCGATCCGCGATGTGTCGAACTCTAGCGCCAGGAAGACAGCACACTGTTCGGTGATCACGATCTTTGTGACAGATTGCCCTATCTGTACCCCTAATAATTGAGTCTCCCACTACCAGTACCTGTCTGGCCTGCCCTGCTCTCCTGGTCCCCTGCTTACTGGAGCTGACATTCCCCTGACTGGCAGAGGAAGTGTCTGGCTGCAGCGGTGCCGTCCCTGAACTGTCATCCCCCTCATCTGCCAACCGTGCAAACTTGTTGGGGTGTGTCAGATCAGGAAGGAGGAGGAAGCAACAGGAGGCAACGAATAATGCCCTGCGATCCTCCCTGGTGGAACGACATGCGCCAAACCGCTATCCATCTCGGGCCCAGCTGCCACTACGTTTACCCAGTGTGCAGTTGATATATATCGACCCTGGCCGTGCTTACTGGTCCATGCATCTGTGTTTATGTGGACCTTGCCACAGATGGCGTTGCGCAGCGCACACTTGATTTTATCCTAACTTGGTTGTGCAGGGAAGGGACGGCTTACCTGGAAAAGTAGTGGCGGCTGGGAACAACGTACTGGGGGACAGCCACCGCCATCAGCTGTTTGAAACAGTCTGTCTCCACCAGACGGAATGACAGCATTTCAAAGGCCAGTAATTTTGAAATGCTGGCATTCAGGGCCAGTGCTCGAGGGTGGGTAGGTGGGTATTTCCTCCTCCTCTCCAATGTTTGGGAGATAGACAGCTGAATGCTGCCGTGTGACATGGTGGAGATGCTTGGTGATGGTGTCGTATGTGGTGGTGTTGGTGGAGCATCCTCTGTTTGCTGGTCGCCAGGCGCCACGGTGATGCCAGAGGTGGAAGGAGAGGCCGAGCCAGCAGCAGAAGAGGGAGCAGGAGGAGCATGAGAGAGTTCCTTGTTTTTAAGGTGTTTACTCTACTGCAGTTCATGCTTTGCATGTAGATGCCTGGTCATGCAGGTTGTGCTCAGGTTAAGAACATTTATGCCTCGCTTCAGTCTCTGATGGCACAACATGCAAACCACTTGTGTCTTGTCGTCAGGACATTGTGTGAAGAACTGCCACGCCAATGAACTCCTTGGAGCCGGCCTTGGTGTGCTCAGTGCCTAGGTGCAGTGGACAATAGCAGGGGTACTGTCTCTGGAACGGCCACTGCGCTTTTGCACCCTGCTTCCACTTTTGCTGTGGTGTTGCCTCTGTGCGACCACCGCCTCTTCCTCCGGACTGTCTGTGAAGGTTCTCATTTATCCAGGTCATGGTATATCTGTAAAGAATAAATCAAGGCAACTGGACTTGCTGTAGATTTCTTGAAAACGTTTCACTCGTTCTTCCAACGAGCTTTCTCAATTCTAAGTGACTTGTACAAGAATTCTCTGGGAATAAATATGTAACTTAATCAACATCTGGTAATTAGGTCATTATACAACAACTGGTTCACCCAAAAGACCAAACGCCTAAACACAAGATGGACAACATTGTGTACGCAGTCCAGTGTAATGAGGAATGCGCAGAACAGTTTACCGGCGAAACGAAAAAACTAATACATCAGCGTATGGCACAGCATAGAAGAGCCAAAACTTTTGGTCAAGATTCAGCCGTGTACTTACATCTAAAAGAAACAGGTCACACCTTTGAAGACAGTCAAGTACATGTTTTGGATAAGGAGGCCTATTGGTACAAACGAGATGTGAAGGTGGCCACCTACGTAAAAATGAAGAAGCCAAGCTTGAATAGAGGCGGGGGCAGGTTAGACATCTATTGTCTGCCACTTACAATGCTGTCTTGACACCTCTTTCTGGGAGGTCATTATCACCTACTGACTCCAATTAGGACTATGGAATCAACAACTTTGACCCCATGCTGGGTATAATGACCTCATTACCAGATGTTGATTCAGTTACATATTTATTCCCAGAGAATTCTTGTACAAGTCACTCAGAATTGAGAAAGCTAGTTGGAAGAACGAGTGAAATGTTTTCAAGAAATCTACAGCAAGTCCAGTTACCTTGATTTATTCTTTCCTCAGAACTGCACGCCTCACTAGCACGACCTTCAGTCCTGTCTGGGTCTGGGACTTCATCATCCTCCACATCATCTTCCACTCATTCATGACCCCTGCTCTCCTCGTCGGTCTGCACATTGCAGAAAGCCACAGAAGTTGTCACCTGTGTTTCGTCATCATCAGAGACGTTTTGTGGCGGCATTCCCATGTCCTCATCCTGCAACAAAAGTAGTTGAGCATCAGTGCATTCAAGGTCTTCCTCTTCTGGGGCAGGGCTAGGTGGATGGGCCGGGGAAACCCTGCCAGAGTCATCAAAAAGCATGAGACTTTCTTCCATAATTTGGGGCTCTGGCTGCTTGACTGATTTGCAAGGGTGTGAGGTGGAAGGCTGATGGGCATGGGCTGCAGGTGGCAACTCTGAGCTTTCTGCAGAGGACTGGGTGTTAGATACTGTGAAAGAACTGGAGGCACTGTCAGCCACCCAATCTACTATCGCCTGTACATGTTCTGGCCTCACCATCCGTAGAGCGGCATTAGGGCCTATCAAATAACACTGCAGATTCTGTCGCCTACTCACACCAAAGGAAGGTGTTTGACTTGGAGCGGTAGTTGGCGCTGAACAGCCACGTCCTCTCCCAGCAACAGGAGCTCCACCAACACCACCACAACAATGCCTACGTCCCTTATTTGATGTTCTACTCATTATTTGCGTTCACCCGACACCCACCAAGCTGAAAGATTGGTCTCTCTCCGGTGTCAATTTACCTAGTCGACAATTACGTTAAGTTACGCTAAGGCAGTGCCCGTGTCATAAAAATGCTCTATGGACCCAGAATAATGTTTTTTGTGCCCAAAATACACTGATTCTCAATTTCTATGCGGAAATGTAAAAATTTTTTGGGTACCCTGTATGCACAAGTGTATAATAAAATACAGAAAATTAGTATTTCACTGCTGTAAATTGAAATTAATTATTTATACGCCGGACACACAACTGTTTTTTCGGCCTAAAACACGGCTTTTTTCAATAAAACACCAAAATGCAGTTTTTAACTGCTGTACATTAACAGTAGATATTTATACTATGTATGGACACCCTATTTGGGGACCTAGAACATGGATTTGGTCACCAAAATTCACAAATGCAGTATTTAACGGTTATAAATTGTAAATAATTATTTAAACAACGGATGCACAACTGTTTTTAAGGCCTAAAACACAGCTTTTTTCAATAAAACCCCAAAATGCTGTTTTTTTACTGCTGTAAATTTAAATTAGATATTTATACCGTGTATTTACAACTGCTTTGTGGAGCAAGAATATTGCTTTTTCCACACAAAAAAGAATAATGAACTATTTCTCAGCTGTAATGTGAAATCGGCAATTAAGCGGTGTATTTCAAGATGCTCTGTGGATCAGGATTACCACTCTTTTGTCAAAAACCCCCTACACTTATGCTGTATTTCACAGCAGCAATGTGCACGGCACGATGTATGCAGAACTGTTTTGTGGACAAGGAATACGTTTTTTCCCCCAAAATTACACGGATTCTCTATTTCACCGCAGAAATGTCAAATATATATTTTGGCGGTGTAAAATAGGCTTGGTGGATCAGGATGACCACTTTTTTTAACTAAAATACACTGATGCACTATTTGGTAGCTGTAATAGAATATACTGTTTAGTGCATAGTATACAAAAGTGCTCTGTGGCACCACAGATCCCAGGCTAGACAAATGGACTATGACACGGCTTTTGTCACCGAAATTCACAAATGCAGTTTTTAATTGCTGTAAATTAAATGTAGGTATTTATACTGTGTATGTACAACTGCTTTGTGAAGCAGGAATTTTGCTTTTTTCACACAAAAAAATAATAATGTACTATTTCTCAGCTGTAATGTGAAATCGGTATTTAGGTGGTGCATTTCAAAATGCTTTGTGGATCAGGATTTTCACTTTTTTGTCAAAAAAATACACATGCTGTATTTCCCAACAGCAATGTAAAATAGGTGGTTGTAATGGGTATTTCAGACTGTTTGGTGCACCTTGAATAATGTTTTTTTTAAATAAAAAACAAAGAAGCACTATTTCCATGCAGAAATATAAATTATGTCGTTGGACGGTGTATGCAGAACTGTTTTGTGGACAAGGAATACGTTTTTTCCCCCAAAATTACACAGATTCTGTATTTCACCGCAGAAATGTCAAATATATATTTTGGCGGTGTAAAATAGGCTTGGTGGATCAGGATGACCACTTTATTTTAACTAAAATACGCTGATGCACTATTTGATAGCTGAAATAGAATATATACGGTTTAGTGCATAGTATACAAAAGTGCTCTGCGGCACCACAGATCCCAGGCTAGACAAATGGACTATGTCACCCTTTAAACATACAAAAGGCAATATAGGGGACTTGAGCAGCCAGAAAAAAAGTTTTTTTCCCTTCGCTGACCTACAAAATTGGATTAGGCTGATGTCCCTGGCAGGCTGGCAGACATGCAGTACACTGCAGTGCCTAAAATGTCCGCCGCCCCCCACCTCAGTAACAGATGGATTGCAAAAAAAAATATCCCTGGCAGTGACTGGGTACAGAAATGTTGGATTGCTGAGGCTCCCTCCCTCTCTATTTTCTGTATCTTGTGGATTAAAGTTGCACAGGTTCTTCAGATTTCTGCCCTATTCTGTCCCTGATCGCACTAGCAGCAACCTTGCTCTAATCTCAATTCAGCAGACTGACTTGCGGCACTACGTGACTCCAGCTTATAAAGAGGCTAGGTCACATGCTGCACTCAGCCAATCACAGCCATGCCTGCGAGGTCTTCACCATATCTACTCTATCACTTAACTTATTTGCTGGAATTCCTGTTTGAAATCTTTTAGCTCTTGCGTCCATAATACATCCCTTGTCATCAAAGAAATCAAGGATGGGAGTAGTGGAGGTTTTGAGATTGACAGGCTATCTCCAAGCTTCTTAGGTGATGAGCGGGAGGTGCCATATTCGATTTTGTGATATTTTGCGAATATTCAATTGAATATTCATCGAAATCGAATATTCGTCATTCTATTTAGCACGAATAACATGTGATTTAATTATTTGTGTTTTGTTGGCACTTCGCTATTTGACAAATATTTAAAATATAGTGCTATATATTCGTAAAAAAACTAATATTCATATATATATATATATATATATATATTTTTTTTTCAATCTGAACCCAAGATACCGTTAACGAAGATAGAGAATATAGCGCTATGTTCTCTATCTTCGTTAATTCTAGCAAGCCAACCAATCGGTAAGTTATACCCCGTTCAAAGTTTCATTCGCAGTACGCGAATATTACATAATGTCAAAACCTTTCAAAAGATTTACATTGTTTGATGAACGAGCAAGTTCTTCTTTTTGGGCCTCAGTGCATCTGCAAGCGCCTTGATATAGGTAAGTGGTGTCCCGGTGCGGTTGTGGGGAATACACTTCGCACCAAACACAGGAGGGAAAGGGGAAAGGTACTAGGCCTGGAAAGTAGGGAAAAGGGGAAAAGGTCCCCACCTGGTAAGTCCCTAAACTGCGCTCTGACTGCTAACAGTATGAAAAGACATCGATGGTAGGAATGTTCATACGCCGTAGCCTAAAGCCCTGTCTCACCCTACAGCACCCTGGAAACAGAGTCAGTGTAACAGCGGCTGTGGGACGCTGCTGTTCCCCTGCCTACTGCTGCAGTCCTGGGCTCTGTTGGGGTGTGTGCTGTGCTTCAGAGGATTTCATTCCACAGCTTCCAGTCAGCCTACTCACAGCCTGATTACGGCTGGTTTTATGTTACACTGCTCTAGGGGCAGCACGCATCACTCCCTGGGCTGGCTGGGTTGGGTCATGTGACCTCGCTGACCAACCCTGGCTCTCCTTCAGGTACTTAGGTGGTTCAGCCCCCTTCCCAGATGCCTCGTTCGTGGACTCTGCTCATCGTCTGATCCCTGCCTTCTTGCTTGATGCTCGTGTTGCCGACCCAGATTTCCTGACCTGTTTCTGTGCCGCCTACCCTATTGCCTGTCTGACTACCTCTCTGCCTCATCCTTTGGTCCTGCACTGTTGCTCCTGGTAGCGATTATGCCCGCCTGATTACGCTTGTACTTCTGCTACCTACTCAGGTACCTTATGGTCTGCCCGGACCAGCTGCCACTGACTTGGTGGTTGCTCTGGAGTAGCCCCTGGCAAGTACTCTAGACTGTCCACACCATCAGAGGCTCTAGTGAAAACCAGGTAGTTACTTACATACTCCCCTCCAGAGTATAGCAGGTCAGTTGCATAGTGGGTCCACACCCGCTGATCTGTGACAGTCAGGACAACAGGGACCTGTTTCTTCCCAGCTGAAGGAACAAGGTTCCCCCACATGCCTAATACCAAAAGGGAAGGGAAAAACCACAAACAAACAATAGGAAGAAATGACACAACTCCGAAGTATGCGGACGAGCAGGAACTCAGAGGAGAACCCACACCAGCGCTTCCACAGCCAAAAGGAGCTATCAGCCGCATAGCCTGATGGGTGAGGCCAGACTAAATAGGAGTTGGAATGACACTTGAGACAAGAGTTGCGGTCAGGACTAGCAACAACATTAAACAAAGTGAAACCAAAGGTACTGTCAGATAACATTACGTGCAGCCAGCCTCTTAGATCTTCTGACCCCTGTCACTGGAGGGACTGTGACAGGTGGTTGTTGTCAATGGAGTGGTCACCATCACTGTCTCCATCGGACATACCTTTACAGGCCTTGACTGAAGCACTACATGCTGCCATCGCCATATTAGATTCTTTGGAGGCAGAGGCTGGAGCTTGTTTTTTCAGGAATTTCACCATACCCCCCACCAGGTTAGCTGATTTGACCGATACAGCAGAGTCCCCTTGTCTTGCACCTCCAACCATGACCATTTTTTAGGCCTCCTGGCTAATGTAAGCAGGATCCACAGCAGGGATGAGCACGGAGTAGTGCTGCAATTCAGCTAAGGTATTAGCTCCGCTCCCCTTGGTCAACGTTGTTTTGAGGCATTTTTGTCGACATAGTGTGTTTGACAACCTACCCTTTTTAATGGAGTTTTGGCTTTTCTAGCATCTAAAAAAGAAAAAAAGAATATATATATATATATATATATATATATATGTACCTATGTAATGTCACTTCCTCTGAAGAGCTTAGAGATGACCAATTTTCTCAACATTTTTTGGTTTGCCAAATAATCCCAAATCCAGTATTTCATTCTACTCGAATAAAGAGTGCTCCAAATGGCCTGAAAGTAGCAGCAGCAGCCATACAGTATGGAACATGAAGGTAGGCAGCCAATGGCAATATCGGGCCTGCAATAAAAAGCCACTGCCAGCAATGTCAGATCCAATCATTGGCCTCAGCCAGAGGCATGTGAAAATCCTCATGGATCCATGCCTCTTCATTTTGACAAATGTGGGACTTTGCAGCCTGCTTCAAACAAAAGATCGTCAAATTCAGAGAAAGCTTCTGTGCACAGTCCCCACAGACCCTCTACACAACTGCTCAGTCCTGTTCTCCCAAAACCAGCTTCTCCACCATTACAGAATAAAAACTTTCCACCCTACTCTCCAGATCACATCTTACCACCTGCGCAATTGACCCAATCCCATCCCACCTCATCCCTAACCTCACCAGAGTGTTTATCCCAGCCCTAACTCATCTTCTCAACCTATCACTAACCTCTGGTGTCTTCCCCTCTGGTTTTAAACATGCTACCTTTGCACCCAAAAGCCTCCACTTGACCCATCTTCTTTGTCATGTTATCGCCCCATATCACTTCTTCCATATGCCTCAAAGCTATTTAAACAACATGTCCATTCTGAACTGTCCTCTTACCTCTCCTCCCGCTGCCTCTTTGACCGACTACAATCTGGCTTCCGACCCCACCACTCAACTAAGATTGCCCTTACCAAAGTCATCAACAACCTGCTAACAGCCAAAACCAAAACATATTACTCTGTCCTCCTCCTCTTTGACCCGTCCTCTGCCTTTGACACTGTTGACCACTCCCTTCTGTTACAAACTCTCTCATCTCTTGGCATCACTGACCTGACTCCCTCTCCTGGATTACATCATATCTCAAAGACTGCAAATTTAGAGTCTCCCACTCTCACACCACCTCCTCGTCTCATTCCCTCTCTGTTGGTGTCCCACAAGGCTCTGTCCAAGGACCACTGCTCTTCTCTATCTACACCCTCGGCCTGAGACAGCTCATAGAGTCCCATGGATTTCAGTATCACTTGTATGCTGAATACACACACATCTACTCTACCTCTCTGGTCCAGACATCACCACCTTACTATCCAGAATCCCACAATGCCTATCTTCCATATCCTCCTTTTTCTCCTCTTGTTTTCTAAAACTTTTTATGGATAAAAACAGAGCTTATCATCTTGCTCAAATCCCCCAACAGGCCTATCTATCACGATCAATGGCTGCACACTTTCCCCAGTCAACCAAGTCTGCTGCCTTGAAGTGACCTTGGATTCTGCCCTCTCCTTTAGACTGCACATCCAAGCCCTTTCCACCACCTGTCGCCTCCAACTCAAAAATATCTCCCCCATCCGTGCATTGCTCAACCACGAGTCTGCAAAAATGCTTGTACATGCCCTCATCATCTCCTGCCTAGACTACTGCAACATCCTCCTCCGTGGCCTTCCATCTACCACTCTAGCACCCCTTCAATCTATCCTCAACTCTGCTGCCCAACTAATCCACCTCTCCCCCATTACTCCTCTGCCTCTTTCCTCTGCCAATCCCTTCACTGGCTCCCCAATGCCCAGCGAATTCAGTTGCAGATTCTAACAAATACGTATAAAGCCGTCCACAACCTGTCCCCTCCATACATCTCTGAGCTCCTTTCCCGATATATCCCCACACATAATCTCTGATCCTCTCAAGACCTTCTTCTCTCCTCTCCTCTTATCACCTCTTCCCACAACTGCCTCCAAGATTTCTGGCCTCCATCCCCCATACTCTGGAACTCTCTACCCTAACATATCAGACTCTCACCCACAGTGGAATCCTTCAAAAGAAACCTAAAAACCCACCTCTTCAGACAAGCCTACAACTAGTGACCCTGCTGCCTCTATACCGCCATGACCAGCTTTACCGCTTTACCCTCACCTACTGTGTCCTTCCTCCATACCTTGTAGATTTTAAGCCCTTTCCTTCTGTACCAGTCTGTAACTCGTCCTGTTTATGCCAATTATCTGTATTATGTATGTATACCCCTTATCATATGTACAGCGCCATGGAATGAATGGTGCCTTAATAAATAATAATAATAATAATAATAATATTTTGCACACTTGCAGAAGAAGATAACTTTGTCCTTTTGAGTGTGACAATGCCACCTGCCATGCTGAAAATCCTCTCTGACAGTAAGCTAGAGGCTGAACAAGACAATCCAGCGATGGCAAACTGGGCTAGTTCCAGCCACTTGTCACAGCTGTATGTGAGCAACAAGAGCATACACAGTGAATTAGCTACTGACTGGACCCAAACTAGGGAACATAAAGGGTGACCCCTGTCAGACCCTAAAAGCTCTCCCTATGCTGCTAAGCCCATGTCCAGATCCAGATGGTGGATCGAGACATGCCCGCGTACCTAAGGCTGATGACCACTGTAACCCCTACAATAGTGGAAGGGGCACGGCCACCGGTGCCCTGCTCAGTATATGGACGGAACCGGGATCGCCTCGGATCCAGTCAGCAAACAAACAGAAACACACAATGTCTGCACACTTAACTGAAGGAGCTGCAGCAGCAGTGAAAACAGATCCAAAGTCAGCAGACAATATTCAAAGTACTTGCTTCAGCAGAACACAGGTCCAGTGAAAAGATATCACACAAATGAAGATACTCAAGCGAGAGATACAGGTCAAATGAAAAGTATAATCCGCACGATTAAACAGGAAGAGGGGTGTTTTATAGGAAGAGGAATCAATCACAGGAGGGACAGCTGGGAGGAGGGAAACTGAAAGTAAAGACCTCATTACAGGGGCGGAGAAACAGAGCTGTGAGAACGTCTCAAAGCTCTGGTAGTGACAGTAACCCCCCCCCTCTACGGGTGGACTCCGGACACCCAGGACCCACCTTCTCAGGATGAGCCCTATGAAAAGCCTTGATGAGGCGAGTGGCTTTAATGTCCGACACCGGAACCCACATCCTCTCCCCACAACGCGAGAGTCCACAATTCTGGAAACCTGAAACTCCAGATTGCCATCAACCAAAATCGGAGGAGGAGGCAAAGAGGAGGGTACCGTGGGCTGGACATATGGTTTTAAGAGAGATCTGTGAAATACATTGTGTATCTTTCAAACCCGTGGAAGATCAAGACGGAAGGCAACAGGATTGATGATGGACAGGATCTTATAAGGCCAATAAACTTGGGACCCAATTTCCAGGAGGGAACCTTCAGTTTAATATTTCTTGTAGACAACCACACCAGATCACCCACATTCAGGTCCGGACCAGGCACACGTCTCTTATCAGCCACACGCTTATATTTCTCACTCATCTTTCTTAGATTACTCTGAATCTTTTGCCAAATGGTAGACAAAGACGAGGAAAATCTCTCCTCCTCAGGCAAACCAGAAGGAGCCCCTCCCGAGAATGTCCCAAACTGCGGATGGAACCCATATGCACCAAAGAATGGTGACTTATCAGAAGATTCCTGACGACGGTTGTTCAGAGCAAACTCAGCAAGAGGGAGAAACGAACACCAATCCTCCTGGCTCTCTGCCACAAAACAGCGCAAATATGTCTCCAGATTCTGATTGACGCGTTCAGTCTGACCATTCGACTGCGGGTGAAAAGCAGAAGAGAAGGACAGCCGAACCGCGAGAACAGAAAGCCTTCCAGAATCTGGACACAAACTGCGTGCCTCTATCGGAAACAATATCAGAGGGAATGCCATGCAATTTAACAATATGGTCGACAAAAGCTTGCGCCAACATTTTAGCATTGGGTAAACTAGGGAAGGGTACAAAATGAGCCATCTTGCTAAAACGGTCCACCACCACCAGGATCACCGACTTCCCTGAGGAACGAAGAAGATCCATGATAAAGTCCATGGACAGGTGTGTCCAAGGACGGGAAGGTATGGGTAACGGGAGAAGGGGACCTGAAGGCCGTGAACGAGGGACCTTAGCGCGAGCGCACGTCTCACAAGCAGCCACAAAACCCTCCACTGACTTACGAAGAGCCGGCCACCAAAATCTCCGAGCAATGAGATCTACCGTGGCTCTACTCCCGGGGTGACCAGCAAGAACAGTATCATGATGCTCCTTGAAGAGTTTGTGACGTAACTCAGGAGGCAAAAACAACTTCCCAGAAGGACAATGGGCAGGTGCCTCAGTCTGGGCAGCCTGGACCTCGGCCTCCAAATCAGAATACAGAGCAGAAACAACTACCCCCTCCGCCAAAATGGAACCCAGGTCCTCGGAGTTTCCTCCTCCCGGAAAACAACGAGAGAGAGCATCAGCCTTCACATTTTTGATCCCAGGGCGGAATGTAATGACAAAATTGAATCTGGAGAAGAACAGAGACCATCTGGCCTGTCTCGGATTCATATTCTTGGCCGACTCCAAGTACGCCAGATTCTTATGGTCGGTAAAAACGGTGATAGGGTGCCTGGCCCCCTCCAACCAATGGCGCCATTCCTCGAAAGCCAACTTGATGGCCAACAACTCCCTATCTCCCACATCATAGTTCTTCTGTGCCGGGGAGAGTTTTTTAGAGAAAAAAGGCACAGGGTCGCCATTTGGCAGGAGAAAGGCCCTGGGACAAAACCGCACCCACACCCACCTCGGAAGCATCCACCTCAACAATAAAGGGTAAGGAAACATCGGGATGCACCAAGATGGGAGCAGATGCAAAACACTCTTTAATCTTAGAAAAAGCTGCAAGCACCTCCTCAGATCAAGAGGAAAAATCCGCCCCCTTTTTTGTCATGTCAGTGAGGCGTTTGACAACAGAGGAATAATTCAAAATGAACTTTCTGTAATAGTTCTCAAAACCCAGAAAGCGCCTCAATGCCTTTTGATTCTCAGGGAGCTCCCACTCAAGCACAGCACGGACCTTCTCCGGATCCATGCGAAAACCAGAAGCAGAGAGGAGAAAACCCAGAAATTGAATCTCCGATACCATAAAATCACATTTCTCCAGCTTGGCGTACAATTTATTTTCCCGCAGAATCTGCAGAACCTGAAAAAGATGATCCTGATGGGTCTGAACATCAGGGGAAAAAATCAAAATATCATCAAGATACACCAAAACAAATTTCCCCATTAAACGGTAGAAAATACTGTTAACAAAATGCTGAAAGACGGCCGGAGCATTCATCAAGCCAAAAGGCATTAAAGGCCGTTTTCGATTCATCCCCCTCTCTGACCCTGAACAGGTTGTACGCGCCTCTCAAATCCAGTTTAGAAAAAACCTTGGCCCCAACAATTTGGTTGAAGAGGTCCGGGATCAGAGGAAGGGGATAGGGTGAGAACGTCTCAAAGCTCTGGTAGTGACACCACTATTCCAATCTGCCTCCACAAAAGTCCAGTGGGTCAGAGGACAGGTTATGTGTCAGAGAAAGACCACAGTAATTTAGAAAATGAGACAATTTTTACAGACAGCTGGCCAAAAGTACTACTGCCTGATGAATAAAATTTGTGCGAGGGTGTCACATTTGGAGAATGATGAAAACTTTTATGGACAACTGACAAAAAGTATGAATTCCAAACAGAAGAATAACATTTGGGTGAAGGTGTAGAAGTATGCCACATTAAGAGAATGACGAGATAATTTTACAGACAGCTGGACGAAAACAACAATGCCTTCTGAATTAAATTTGGTGAAGGCGTGGGAGTGCGCTACATTTGGAGAGTGACAAGAAACATTTTATGGACAGCTGGCCAGAGATAGCAATGCCTTCTGAATTAAATTTTGGTGACGGTGTAGAAGTGGACCACATTTGCAGAATGATGATGTTTAATGGACAGCTGGCCAGAAGCACAACTGCTAGAGTTGAATAAAACTTGATGAAGGCTCGGAACTGCACTACTTTTGGAGAAAAACAAGACTTGTTTCAAGACTGCTGGTCAGAAATAATAATGTCTGATGAGCTAAGTTTGGTGAAGGTGTGGAATTGTGCCACAGTGATATGGCAGCAACTGCACCACCATCAGCTTGGCCAGGTGAGAGTTCAGCTTGCACACAAGCTAATTGCTGATCACAAATAGTTTTCTCATGGCCACAGATTCCATTATGGATGTCTCACAATGGAGCGAATGACAAAAAGAAAGACTCAGGTGTTCCCCTGGAGGAAGCAACTGCAAAACGGCATTGGTGTCTCGGGTGCTGCCGTGGTCTGTATCATTGTTATTCCCTGAACTTTGCACTTTTTGCACTTTGACTAATATTCCCCCTTTTTGGGTTATGTTTACTGGTTCTTATGCTGATGCTTTGTCCTGATCAATTGTGTGCCACATTGTAGCTTCTGGTTCTGTGTATGGAGTATGGAGGTAACTTCTGTTTTATTCATGGAACATGTTCATCTGGATTTGTTACAATAAAGATTAGGGGGGTCATTTATCAAACAGATGTAAAGTAGGACTGGCTTAGTTGCCCATAGCAACCAATCAGATTTCACCTTTCATTTTTTACAGCGCTTTTGGAAATGAAAGATGAGATCTGCAAGTATACAAGGGATACGGGCACTCAACTATATGTCTCTGCAAAGAACCTTTATTAGTAAAACAGTTGATGATAGAAATATAGAATTAAAAAAATTAAAAATTAAAATATAACACTGTGGATCTTCAAAACCCAATACAGAGCCCCACAAGCAGACAAATATGCATAAATAATTCAAAATGTAACAAAACATATAGTAATAGTCTGACTTGCTTATCTAGAATGACTGAGTGGACTGAAAAGACAAATCAATAGATATGTTCATATGAGTGCAGATTTAAATCAGTAATCAATTTTGTCAGTCACCAGAAAAAACGCAATATTATATTCAAAACGTTGCGTTACCGCAGATTTGAATCAATGTCCGATCCTGCCGGTTATTTAATAAGGCACTAGTGAAGCGCAATATTATGTTATATTCAATGTTGTATTACCGCAAGGACATTTGGCAACATGAATGATCACTTTTTGAATAGCCGTTTTTCAAGTATCATGATGATTGCATGTAGAACATACCTATTAGGAGAATATCCGATTTATATTCATCCAATGCGGTAAATGCAAACAACTTGGTATTTAAATGTCATATAAATGCATACGGTTTTACCGTGTCTTCACCGCTCATAGGCGGAGAGATATTTCTCAATGGTTTCGGTCAGCAGTAGGTATAAGGGATCCTTGCGTAGCAATACTTAGTGGCCATATTTTTTGTGTAATCGGTATATGAGATATATAGCCCCACTATCGATGTCATTGGTGAGTGACTTAATTATCAGGTCTTAAAGTGGCACTCCATGTAAAAAGAGGATTCCATTTAAAGGGGCAATCGCATTTAGATATATAAGATACCATAAATTTCAATAGTCTGTATATATATCTGCTCATTTGAAGGTAAAAAGGTTATATGGATATAAAATATACATTTCTAGAACCACATATAAATATACAGAAAGACCACATATGAATATACAAACAGACAAAGTCATATGAGAAACTATAAGATCGCACTAAAAACCGCACAAAAAACGCATTTGCGGTATTTTGTGTGTTGGACATTTCCATTGAAAAGAATGCAATACTCTTTAGCTACATATTATGAATATTTCTTATCCTTTTTCTATATTTCTATATATTTTTTCTACCCAAATGGTATTAACAGATTGAAATGTGCTGAAGTGTTTAATTACAAACGTTAGCAAGTTTTAAACTGTTTTTTAGAAACACAGATTGTTCATGAAGCTACTATGGGCAAAGTATGATTTCTGATGAATTTAAAGTGGGATTCTTCAGCCGCCACATATTCCATTGTGTCTATTATAAAGAAAGTACAGTATTCATTCCAACAAACATGCTGCAGGCAGTGGTAATAAATTAAAAAAATATAAAAGAAAAAAAGGAAAATCACCACTATCCGATCGTGCAGCTTTTAACACAAACTCTGATGACCGTATATACCTTATTGTTAGTGTTAAGCGAACAGTTCGAGCATAGTTCAAAAAAAGTTCGGGTTCGGGTTCGTTGTTCGGCGATTACTTCCCACTTTCTGAAGGGCTGCACAGCAGCCAATCAGCTAGCATTTTACTTCTTGCCATAAGAGCCCATCACAGCCATGCCTACTAATGGCATGGCTGTGATTGGCCAAGTGCAGCATGTGACCCAGCCTCTATTTAAGCTGGAGTCACGTAGCGCCGCACGTCACACTACTCTGATTAGTGTAGGGAGAGGACACAGCTTCTGTGAGGGCGAGATTAGGCAGGGAAAAGTCAGCAATAGCACCTAATGAAGTGATCGATCTACAGCTGTAAATGATTGAACTTCTGCTAGTTACTTGCTCACTGGTTTTTAGGCTGCACAGAGCGTTTTTCTGTCACTTTTTTCTGGGGTGATCGGTGGCCATTTTTTTGACTTGTGGTGCACCAGCACAAGCTGCCACCAAGTCCATCAATCCATCAATACTAGTTATTTTGCTATATCCTACATCAGGGGCTTGACTGTGTTAATTGTCACCCCTAGAAACTCAGGATAGCAATTTCTATATTTTATTAAGGGGTTAAATACAATTGCCCAAATACCAATCCCCTAAATCTGGTGTTCCAGCTTTGGCTAAACAAGTATAATACTGTCAGCTGTCTGGCAAAGGATAGATTATTTTTTGTGGTGAAATTCAATTGCCAAAATAGCAATACCATAAATCAGTGGTTTGAGCTGTGGCTGGCCAAGTTTCATAGTGTCTTGCAAAGGATATATTTTGTTGTGGGGCGAAATTCAATTGCCAAAATAGCAATACCCTGAATCTGGTGTCCCAGCTGTTGCAGGCCAAGTTTCATAGTGTCCGCAAAAACATATATTTTGTTCTGGGGTGAAATTCAATTGCCAAAATAGCAATACCATAAATCAGTGGTTTCAGCTGTGGCTGGCAAAGTTTCAGAGTGTCCGCAAAAACATATATTTTGTTCTGGGGTGAAATTCAATTGCCAAAATAGCAATACGATAAATCAGTGGTTTCAGCTGTGGCTGGCCAAGATTCATAGTGTCCGCAAAAACATATATTTTGTTGTGGGTTGAAATTCAATTGCCAAAATAGCAATACCCTGAATGTGGTGTCCCAGCTGTTGCAGGCCAAGTTTCATAGTGTCCGCAAAAACATATATTTTGTTCTGGGGTGAAATTCAATTGCCAAAATAGCAATACCATAAATCAGTGGTTTCAGCTGTGGCTGGCCAAGTTTCATAGTGTCCGCAAAAACATATATTTTGTTCTGGGGTGAAATTCAATTGCCAAAATAGCAATACAATAAATTAGTGGTTTCAGCTGTGGCTAGCCAAGATTCATAGTGTCCTGCAAAGGATATATTTTGTTGTGGGGTGAAATTCAATTGCCAAAATAGCAATACTCTGAATCTGGTGTCCCAGCTGTTGTAGGCCAAATTTCATAGTGTCCGCAAAAACATCTATTTTGTTCTGGGGTGAAATTCAATTGCCAAAATAGCAATACCATAAATCAGTGGTTTCAGCTGTGGCTGGCCAAGATTCATAGTGTCCGCAAAAACATATATTTTGTTGTGGGTTGAAATTCAATTGCCAAAATAGCAATACCCTGAATCTGGTGTCACAGCTGTTGCAGGCCAAGTTTCATAGGGTCCGCAAAAACATATATTTTGTTGTGGGGTGAAATTCAATTGCCAAAATAGCAATACCCTGAATCTGGTGTCCCAACTGTTGCAGGCCAAGTTTCATAGTGTCCGCAAAAACATATATTTTGTTCTGGGGTGAAATTCAATTGCCAAAATAGCAATACCATAAATCAGTGGTTTCAGCTGTGGCTAACCAAGATTCATAGTGTCCGCAAAAACATATATTTTGTTGTGGGGTGAAATTCAATTGCCAAAATAGCAGTAACCTGAATTGGGTGTCCCAGCTGTTGCAGACCAAGTTTCATAGTGTCCGCAAAAACATATATTTTGTTCTGGGGTGAAATTCAATTGCCAAAATAGCAAAAACATAAATCAGTGGTTTCAGCTGTGGCTGGCCAAGATTCATAGTGTCCGCAAAAACCTATATTTTGTTGTGGGGGGAAATTCAATTGCCAAAATAGCAATACCCTGAATCTGGTGTCCCAGCTGTTGCAGGCCAAGTTTCATAGTGTCCGTAAAAACATATATTTTGATCTGGGGTGAAATTCAATTGCCAAAATAGCAATACCCTGAATCTGGTGTCCCAGCTGTTGCAGGCCAAGTTTCATAGTGTCCGCAAAAACATATATTTTGTTCTGGGGTGAAATTCAATTGCCAAAATAGCAATACCATAAATCAGTGGTTTCAGCTGTGGCTGGCCAAGATTCATAGTGTCCGCAAAAACATATATTTTGTTGTGGGTTAAAATTCAATTGCCAAAATAGCAATACCCTGAATCTGGTGTCCCAGCTGTTGCAGGCCAAGTTTCATAGTGTCCGCAAAAACATATATTTTGTTCTGGGGTGAAATTTAATTGCCAAAATAGCAATACTCTGAATCTGGTGTCCCAGCTGTTGCAGGCCAAGCTTCATAGTGTCCGCAAAAACATATATTTTGTTCTGGGGTGAAATTCAATTGCCAAAATAGCAATACCCTGAATCTGGTGTCCCAGCTGTTGCAGGCCAAGTTTCATAGTGTCCGCAAAAACATATATTTTGTTCTGGGGTCAAATTCAAATGCCAAAATAGCAATACCATAAATCAGTGGTTTCAGCTGTGGCTGGCCAAGTTTCATAGTGTCCGCAAAAACATATATTTTGTTCTGGGGTGAAATTCAAATGCCAAAATAGCAATACCATAAATCAGTGGTTTCAGCTCTGGCTGGCCAAGATTCATAGTGTCCTGCAAAGGATATATTTTGTTGTGGGGTGAAATTCAATTGCCAAAATAGCAATACCCTGAATCTGGTGTCCCAGCTGTTGTAGGCCAAGTTTCATAGTGTCCGCAAAAACATATATTTTGTTCTGGGGTGAAATTCAATTGCCAAAATAGCAATACCATAAATCAGTGGTTTCAGCTGTGGCTGGCCAAGATTCATAGTGTCCGCAAAAACATATATTTTGTTGTGGGGTGAAATTCAATTGCCAAAATAGCAATACCCTGAATCTGGTATCCCAACTGTTGCAGGCCAAGTTTTATAGTGTCCGCAAAAACATATATTTTATTTTGGGGTGAAATTCAATTGCCAAAATAGCAAAAACATAAATCAGTGGTTTCAGCTGTGGCTGGCCAAGTTTCATAGTGTCCGCAAAAACAAATATTTTGTTGTGGGGTAAAATTCAATTGCCAAAATAGCAATACCCTGAATCTGGTGTCCCAACTGTTGCAGGCCAAGTTTCATAGTGTCCGCAAAAACATATATTTTGTTCTGGGGTGAAATTCAATTGCCAAAATAGCAATACCATAAATCAGTGGTTTCAGCTGTGGCTGGCCAAGATTCATAGTGTCCGCAAAAAACAATATTTTGTTGTGGGGTGAAATTCAATTGCCAAAATAGCAATACCCTGAATCTGGTGTCCCAGCTGTTGCAGGCCAAGTTTCATAGAGTCCGCAAAAACATATATTTTGTTCTGGGGTGAAATTCAATTGCCAAAATAGCAATACCATAAATGAGTGGTTTCAGCTGTGGCTAACCTAGATTCATAGTGTCCGCAAAAACATATATTTTGTTGTGGGGTGAAATTCAATTGCCAAAATAGCAGTAACCTGAATCTGGTGTCCCAGCTGTTGCAGGCCAAATTTCATAGTGTCCGCAAAAACATATATTTTGTTCTGGGGTGACATTTAATTGCCAAAATAGCAATACCCTTAATCTGGTGTCCCAGCTGTTGCAGGCCAAGTTTCATAGTGTCCGCAAAAACATATATTTTGTTGTGGGGTGAAATTCAATTGCCAAAATAGCAGTAACCTGAATCTGGTGTCCCAGCTGTTGCAGGCCAAGTTTCATAGTGTCCGCAAAAACATATATTTTGTTCTGGGGTCAAATTCAATTGCCAAATTAGCAATACCATAAATCAGTGGTTTCAGCTGTGGCTGGCCAAGGTTCATAGTGTCCGCAAAAACATATATTTTGTTCTGGGGTGAAATTCAATTGCCAAAATAGCAATACCATAAATCAGTGGTTTCAGCTGTGGCTGGCCAAGATTCATAGTGTCCGCAAAAACATATATTTTGTTGTGGGGTGAAATTCAATTGCCAAAATAGCAATACCTGAATCTGGTGTCCCAGCTGTTGCAGGCCAAGTTTCATAGTGTCCGCAAAAACATATATTTTGTTCTGGGGTGAAATTCAATTGCCAAAATAGCAAAAACATAAATCAGTGGTTTCAGCTGTGGCTGGCCAAGTTTCATAGTGTCCGCAAAAACATATATTTTGTTCTGGGGTGAAATTCAATTGCCAAAATAGCAATACCATAAATCAGTGGTTTCAGCTGTGGCTAGCCAAGATTCATAGTGTCCGCAAAAACCTATATTTTGTTCTGGGGTGAAATTCAATTGCCAAAATAGCAATACCATAAATCAGTGGTTTCAGCTGTGGCTAACCTAGATTCATAGTGTCTGCAAAAACATATATTTTGTTGTGGGGTGAAATTCAATTGCCAAAATAGCAGTAACCTGAATCTGGTGTCCCAGCTGTTGCAGGCCAAGTTTCATAGTGTCCGCAAAAACATATATTTTGTTCTGGGGTGAAATTCAATTGCCAAAATAGCAAAAACATAAATCAGTGGTTTCAGCTGTGGCTGGCCAAGTTTCATAGTGTCCTCAAAAACATATATTTTGTTCTGGGGTGAAATTCAATTGCCAAAATAGCAATACCATAAATCAGTGGTTTCAGCTGTGGCTGGCCAAGATTCATAGTGTCTGCAAAAACCTATATTTTGTTGTGGGGTGAAATTCAATTGCCAAAATAGCAATACCCTGAATCTGGTGTCCCAGCTGTTGCAGGCCATGTTTCATAGTGTCCGCAAAAACATATATTTTGTTCTGGGGTGAAATTCAATTGCCAAAATAGCAATACCCTGAATCTGGTGTCCCAGCTGTTGCAGGCCAAGTTTCATAGTGTCCGCAAAAACATATATTTTGTTCTGGGATTAAATTCAATTGCCAAAATAGCAATACCATAAATCAGTGGTTTCAGCTGTGGCTGGCCAAGTTTCATAGTGTCCGCAAAAACATATATTTTGTTCTGGGGTGAAATTCAATTGCCAAAATAGCAATACCATAAATCAGTGGTTTCAGCTGTGGCTGGCCAAGATTCATAGTGTCCTGCAAAGGATATATTTTGTTGTGGGGTGAAATTCAATTGCCAAAATAGCAATACCCTGAATCTGGTGTCCCAGCTGTTGTAGGCCAAGTTTCATAGTGTCCGCAAAAACATATATTTTGTTCTGGGGTCAAATTCAATTGCCAAAATAGCAATACCATAAATCAGTGGTTTCAGCTGTGGCTGGCCAAGTTTCATAGTGTCCGCACAAACATATATTTTGTTCTGGGGTGAAATTCAATTGCCAAAATAGCAATACCATAAATCAGTGGTTTCAGCTGTGGCTGGCCAAGATTCATAGTGTCCTGCAAAGGATATATTTTGTTGTGGGGTGAAATTCAATTGCCAAAATAGCAATACCCTGAATCTGGTGTCCCAGCTGTTGTAGGCCAAGTTTCATAGTGTCCGCAAAAACATATATTTTGTTCTGGGGTCAAATTCAATTGCCAAAATAGCAATACCATAAATCAGTGGTTTCAGCTGTGGCTGGCCAAGTTTCATAGTGTCCGCACAAACATATATTTTGTTCTGGGGTGAAATTCAATTGCCAAAATAGCAATACCCTGAATCTGGTGTTCGAGCTGTTGCAGGCCAAGTGTAAATCTGTCCATAAAAGGATACCTTTCATCCAGGGCCTAAATACTAGCCCTAAAAGAGATATTCCCCTAAATCAGTGGTTACTGCTGTGCCTAGATTAGTGTAATACGCTACATAAATAAATAGGCAGATATTGTTTTGTACCTGTAAAAAAAGGCCTGAATTTGAAATCAGTACATTGGGCCAAATATTTTTTTTCTTATTGTGGTGCTTGGTGAACAATGAGGAATACATCTAGTAAGGGACGCGGATGCGGTCGTGGTGGTGTTAGTCTACCCTCTTGTGCTGGGAGAGGACGTGGCCATTCTGCCACAGCCACACGTCCTAGTGAACCAACTACCTCAGGTTCCAGTACCCGCCAGAATTTACAGCGATATTTGGTGGGGCCCAATGCCGTTCTAAGGATGGTAAGGCCTGAGCAGGTACAGGGGCTAGTCAATTGGGTGGCCGACAGTGCATCCAGCATGTTCACAACATTATCTCCCACCCAGTCTTCTGCAGAAAGCGCACAGGTGGCACCTGAAAACCAAGCCCATCAGTCTGTCACATCACCCCCATGCATATCAGGGAAACTGTCTGAGCCTCAAGTTATGCAGCAGTCTCTTATGCTGTTTGAAGACTCTGCTGGCAGGGTTTCCCAAGGGAATCCACCTAGCCCTTCCCCAGTGGTGGAAGACATAGAATGCACTGATGCACAACCACTGATTTTTCCTGATGATGAGGACATGGGAATACCACCTCATCGGAGTCCGCACGTCTCTGATGATGACGAAACAGGTGCCAACTGCTGCGTCTTTCTGCAGTGTGCAGACCGAACAGGATGTCAGAGAGGAAGAATGTGTGGAAGACGATGCAGGGGACGATGAGGTCATAGACCCCACATGGAATGACGGTCGTGCCACTGACTTTCATAGTTCAGAGGAAGAGGCAGTGGTGAGACCGAGCCAACAGCGTAGCAAAAGAGAGAGCAGGGGGAAAAAGCAGAACAGCCGCCTCCAAGAGAGTTTGCCTGCTACTGGCCACCGCCACCAGGGACCGAGCACCCCAAAGGCAGCTTCAAGGAGTTCCCTGGCATGGCACTTCTTTAAACAATGTGCTGAGGACAAGACCCGAGTGGTTTTCACGCTGTGCCATCAGAGCCTGAAGCGAGGCATTAACGTTCTGAACCTTAGCACAACCTGCATGACCAGGCATCTACATGCAAAGCAGGAACTGCAGTGGAGTAAACACCTAAAAGCAAGGAACTCACTCTGGCTCCCCCTGCTACCTCTTCTGCTGCTGCCTCGGCCTCTTCCTCCGCCTTGGGAGGAATGTTGGCACCTGCCGCCCCCCAACAGAGGATGTGCCACCGACAACACCACCTGCGTCACCAAGCATCTCCACCATGTCACACGGCAGCGTTCAGCTCTCCATCTCACAAACCTTGGAGAGAAAGCATAAATTCTCACCTAGCCACCCTCGAGCCCTGGGCCTGAATGCCAGCATTTCTAAACTACTGGCCTTTGAAATGCTGTCATTCAGGCTGGTGGACACAGACAGCTTCAAACAGCTGATGTCCATGGCTGTCCCACAGTATGTTGTTCCCAGCCGCCACTACTTCTCCAAGACAGCCGTGCCTTCCCTGCACAACCAAGTATCCGATAAAATCAAGTGTGCACTGCGCAACACCATCTGTGGCAAGGTCCACCTAACCACAGATACGTGGACCAGTAAGCACGGCCAGGGACGCTATATCTCCCTAACTGCACACTGGGTAAATGTAGTGGCGGCTGGGCCCCAGGTGGATAGTTCTTTGGCGCACGTCCTTCCTCCACCAAGGATCGCAGGGCATCATTCTTTGCCTCCTGTAGCCTCCTCCTCCTACTCGGCTTCCTCCTCCTCTGCTTCCACCAGCTCATCCAGTCAGCCACACACCATCACCACCAACTTCAGCACAGCCCGGGGTAAACGTCAGCAGGCCATTCTGAAACTCATATGTTTGGGGGACAGGCCCCACACCGCGCAAGAGTTGTGGCGGGGTATGGAACAACAGACCGACGAGTGGTTTTTGCCGGTGGGCCTCAAGCCCGGCCTGGTGGTGTGCGATAATGGGCGAATTCTCGTCGCAACTCTGGGACTAGCCGGTTTGACGCACATCCCTTGCCTGGTGCATGTGCTGAATTTGGTGGTGCAGAAGTTCATTCACAACTACCCTGACATGTCAGAGCTGCTGTATAAAGTGCGGGCCGTCTGTGCGCGCTTCCGGCGTTCACATCCTGCCGCTGATCGCCTGTCTGCGCTACAGCGGAACTTCGGCTTCCCGCTCACCGCCTCATATGCGACGTGCCCACCAGGTGGAACTGCACCTTGTACATGCTGGAGAGACTGTGCGAGCAGCAGCAGGCCATAGTGGAGTTTCAGCTGCAGCACGCACTCGTCAGTCGCACTGCGGAACAGCACCACTTCACCACCAATGATTGGGCCTCCATGCAAGACCTGTGTGCCCTGTTGCGCTGTTTCGAGTACTCCACCCACATGGCCAGTGGCGATGACACCGTTATCAGCGTTACAATACCACTTCTATGTCTTCTTGAGAAAACACTTAGGGCGGTGATGTAAGAGGAGGTGGCCCAGGAGGAGGAGGAGGATGAGGGGTCATTTTTACCACTTTCAGGCCAGTCTGTTAGAAGTGGCTCAGAGTGAGGTTTTTTGCAACAGCAGAGGCCAGGTACAAATGTGGCCAGCCAGGGCCCACTACTGGAGGACGAGGAGGATGAGGAGGAGGTGGAGGAGGATTAGGATGAAGCAGGTCCACAGCGGGGTGGCACCCGACATAGCTCAGGCCCATCACTGGTGCGTGGCTGGGGGGATACGGAGGACGATGACAATACGCCTCCCACAGAGGACAGCTTGTCCTTACTTCTGGGGAGCCTGGCACACATGAGCGACTACATGCTGCAGTGCCTGCGCAACGACAGCATAGTTGCCCACATTTTAACGTGTGCGGACTACTGGGTTGCCACCCTGCTGGATCCCCGGTACAAAGACAATGTGCCCACCTTACTTCCTGCACTGGAGCGTAATAGGAAGATGCGCGAGTACAAGCGAATGCTGGTAGAGGCGCTGCTGAGAGCATTCCCAAATGTCACAGGGGAACAGGTGGAAGCCCAAGGCGAAGGCGAAGGCAGAGGAGGAGCAAGAGGTCGCCAACGCAGCTGTGTCACAGCCAGCTCCTCTGAGGGCAGAGTTAGCATGGCAGAAATGTGGAAAAGTTTTGTCTCCATGCCACAGCTAACTGCACCACCACCTGATACGGAACGTTTTAGCAGGAGGCAGCATTTCACTAACATGGTTGAACAGTACATCTGCACACCCCTCCACGTACTGACTGATGGTTCGGCCCCATTCAACTTCTGGGTCTCCAAATTGTCCACGTGGCCAGAGTTAGCATTTTATGCCTTGGAGGTGCTGGCCTGCCCGGCGGCCAGCGTTTTTTCTGAACGTGTATTCAGCACGGCAGGGGGCGTCATTACTGACAAACGCAGCCTCCTGTCCACAGCCAACGTGGACGTTCATAACAATGGACCAGGCATGGATCCCACAGGACCTGTGCCTCCCTTGTGCAGAACAGACATTTATAACTGCCTCCCCCTCAACCATGTATTCTTGTACTCCGGGGCACTTCTTTATTGAATCCTCATTTTTTTAACTTTACCACGATCTTGCGGTGCAACCCAAAGTTGAATGAACCTCTCCTCTGTCTGGGTGGTGGGGCTGAAATAACTGAAAGTGGCCTTTTCCGGTGGTGGGTGATATGACGCATGATTCCTTGCTGTGGGACCTCTCTCCTCAGTCTGGGTGCCTGGCCTAAATAACTAACAATGGCCTTCTCCAGTGGTGGGTGATATAACGCATGATTCCTTGCTGTGGGACCTCTCTCCTCTGTATGGGTGCTGGGGCCGAAATAACTGAAAGTGGCCTTCTCCAGTGGTGGGTGATATGACGCATGATTCCTTGCTATGGGACCTCTCTCCTCTGTCTGGGTGGTGGGGCATGAATAACTGAAAGTGGCCTTCTCCAGTGGTGGGTGATATGACGCATGATTCCTTGCTGTGGGACCTCTCTCCTCTGTCTGGGTGCTGGGGCCGAAATAACTGAAAGTAGCCTTCTCCGGTGGTGGGTGATATGACGCATGATTCCTTGATGTGGGACCTCTCTCCTCTGTCTGGGTGCTGGGCCAAAATAACTGAAAGTGGCCTTCTCCAGTGGTGGGTGATATGACGCATGATTCCTTGCTGTGGGACCTCTCTCCTCTGTCTGGGTGCTGGGGCCGAAATAACTGATAGTGGCCTTCTCCGGTGGTGGGTGATATGACGCATGATTCCTTGCTGTGGGACCTCTCTCCTCTGTCTGGGTGCTGGGGCCGATATAACTGAAAGTGGCCTTCTCCAGTGGTGGGTGATATGACGCATGATTCCTTGCTGTGGGACCTCTCTCCTCTGTCTGGGTGCTGGGGCCGAAATAACTGAAAGTGGCCTTCTCCGGTGGTGGGTGATATGACGCATGATTCCTTGCTGTGGGACCTGTATCCTCAGTCTGGGTGCTGGGCCGAAATAACTGAAAGTGGCGTTCTCCAGTGGTGGGTGATATGACGCATGATTCCTTGCTCTGGGACCTCTCTCCTCTGTCTGGGTGCTGGGTCCGAAATAACTGAACGTGGCCTTTTCCAGTGGTGGGTGATATGACGCATGATTCCTTGCTGTGGGACCTCTCTTCTCTGTCTGGGTGCTGGGTCCGAAATAACTGAAAGTGGCCTTCTCCAGCGGTGGGTGATATGACGCATGATTCCTTGCTGTGGGACCTCTCTCCTCTGTCTGGGTGCTGGGGCCGTAATAACTGAAAGTGGCCTTCTCCAGTGGTGGGTGATATGATGCATGATTCCTTGCTGTGGGACCTCTCTCCTCTGTCTGGGTGCTGGAACCAAAATAACTGAAAATGGCCTTCTCCAGTGTTGGGTGATATGACGCATGATTCCTTGCAGTGCGACCTCTCTCCAATTGATATTGGTTAAATTTTATTCATTTTATTTTATTTTAATTAATTTCCCTATCCACATTTGTTTGCAGGGGATTTACCTACATTTTGCTGCCTTTGGCAGCCCTCTAGCCCGTTCCTGGACTATTTTACAGCCTTTTTAGTGCCTAAAAGTTCGGGTCCCCATTGACTTCAATGGGGTTCGGGTTCGGGATAAAGTTCGCGTCGAGTTCGGATCCCGAACCCGAACATTTTCGGGAAGTTCGGCCGAACTTCCCGAACCCGAACTTCCAGGTAGAGATGAGCGAACACCTGGATGTTCGGGTTCGAGAGGTTCGGCCGAATTTCCGGAAAATGTCCGGGTTCGTGATCCGAACTCAACCCGAACTTCATCCCGAACCCCATAGAAGTCAATGGGGACCCGAACTTTTGGGCACTAAAAAGGCTGTAAAAGACACCCAGAGGGATAATATACCGCAATAAACGCATTGCGATTACAACTTTGAGCTAACGATCACCATGGGAACGCCTCCTCCAGTAGAATGTACTGTCGGATCTGAGAATTAAGTTGAAATCGCAATGCGATTCTTATATATTTGCTTAATCGCATAGCGATTTCAACTTAGCATTGCTAAATAATTCCATCCATATCGTTAACTTACTGAGTCAGTAAGTTAACGAATATGGATGGAATTATTTAGCAATGCTAAGTTGAAACGGCAATGCGATTAAGCAGATATATAATAATCGCATTGCGATTTCAACTTAATTCTCACATCCGACAGTACATTCTACTGGAGGAGGCGTTCCCATGGTGATCGGTAGCTCAAAGTTGTAATCGCAATGCGATTAAGCAAATACATAAGAATCGCATTGCGATTCCAACTTTTAGTACTCAACTTTTAAAATCGTACACCACTTTAAGTTCCAAAGTTGCAATCGCGTTCGAATAGAACTTAAAGCTGTCTCTTAGTCAGTTTTAGTATTGGTGTGTTGTAATAGAAGTTACATTCGTGACGCGAATATAACTTAGAGCAATACAGTCAACTTTACACTGTTAGTTTTATTATCGCGATAATACAACTATTCAAGAATCGTGTACGTGCGTCTGTACGTGTGTGCGTTACCTCGGACACTATTCTATTTTGCCAGCCACAGCTGAAACCACTGATTTATGGTATTGCTATTTTGACAATTGAATTTAACCCCAGAAAATAATCTATCCTTTGCCAGACAGCAGACAGTATTATACTTGTCTAGCCAAAGCTGGAACACCAGATTTTGGGGATTGGTATTTGGGCAATTGTATTTAACCCCTTAATAAAATATAGAAATTTCTTTCCTGAGTTTCTAGGGGTGACAATTAGCACAGCCAAGCCCCTGATGTAGGATATAGCAAAAAAAAAAAAACTAGTATTGATGGATTGATGGACTTGGTGGCAGCTTCTTCTGGCGCACCACAAGTCACAAAATGTCCGCCGATCAACCCAGAAAATAAGTGACAGAAAAACGCTCTGTGCAGCCTAAAAACCAGCGAGCAAGTAACTAGCAGAAGTTCAATGATTCTCAGCTGTAAATTGATCCGTTCATTAGGTGCTGTTGCTGACTTTAACCTGCCTAATCTCGCCCTGATAGAAGCTGCGTCCTCTCCCTACACTAATCAGAGCAGTGTGACGTGCGGCGCTACGTGACTCCAGCTTAAATAGAGGCTGGGTCACATGCTGCACTTGGCCAATCACAGCCATGCCATTAGTAGGCATGGCTGTGATGGGCTCTTAGGGCAAGAAGTAAAATGCTAACTGATTGGCTGCTGTGCAGCCCTTCAGAAAGCGGGAAGAAATCGACGAACACTGGACCCGAACCCGAACTTTTTTGAAAATGTCCGGGTTCGGGTCCGTTTCACGGACACCCCAAAATTCGGTACGAACCCGAACTATTCTCGAACTGTTCGCTGAACACTACTTCCAGGTGTTCGCTCATCTCTACTTACTGTATATCTCCTGTATTAAAGCAGCTATAACTGAAAGAGGACATAGGACTTCTATATACTCCTCAATTCTTATTCACAGTATTTTATATTGAAGATGACTCATATCTCATCAAATTAGACTGGTAAACATTTTCAAACAACTCACCTTCCTCAGAATATTTGTGCAGGTATTAAAATACAAATACTTCATTGGTATGTGTCATAATAAGTCATCACTACATCATTAGAATTTAAAAAATATTACAGTAACCCATGAGAATGATATCAGAAGATACAAAGGTAGTAGGGACAGAATTTTGTAGTTAGAGATTCTATGCAGTTTCCATGCAGGGAGATAAGGAATAAAGTAAAGGTGCATTTACATGGCCTGAGATCCAGGCTGACAATCTGGCCATGTAAATGTGCCGCTGATCAACTGATCAACCGGATGATCTTGTCATTCATGCAGGCACCACCGATCATGGCTTCTGGGCAGCAGATTGTGCTGTCTAAACAGCGATCTAATGCTGTTACTAAAGTGCTGTTACAAAGAAGAGGCTGGATAATCACATTAGAGAGATTTTCTGAACTCAGTGAAAATGATGCATTAGATACCACCCTCCTATCTTTACTTTTGTGCAGAAAGCCGGTTACTTGACCCAGCTGAAAATTGTTTCCTTTAATGTGCCATTCTCAAACTGAAGCAGTCTCTATGGGAAGGAGAGAAAACGACATGTCACATCTGACTTCACTATGAGGTGGTGCTGGACACAAGCAAGGCAGCAAACTGGGTGGACCAATATACTTGGGTGCGGACAATTGGGGTTCTTCCATTAGTTGGGAGTAGAGATGAGCGAATTTTTCAAAAATTAGATCTGAATATATTTGTGGCGAATTACGCTAAAAAACTGCTTTTTCCTGGCTGCTGAGAGCCTTTATAGTGGTGTAGAACACGGTGCCATGCAGTAACACACATTGGGAGTCTACTTTGGTAGTGAAATAATACTGTGAGTCCGTATGACATGCAGATGACAGGCGTCGCTCTTAGAATAACTGCATACTTCACTTATTTGGGCGGTCACGGGGCCAAAACTGACCAAAACTCAAGTATCAACTCAGACTTACAGGTAGATGTTAGCATCAAGAAGAGGCACACTTCTTTTACACCCTCATCAGCTGATTCCACATATATGTCTACAGAACCTGTTCTATTAATCGCTTATACAAGAAGAGCACCCTGACAGAGTGGAGAGGGTGTCAGCAGTAAGGTTGTGTTGATGTCACTGATTAATATTCAACCATTCTCTGATCAGTCATATTGTCTGTGGAGCATACGCCTTTACTCGGTCAGCATTGGCTCAATAATCCATCAGTATTGCTAAAGGCAAAAAAACATAGTGGATCTAAAACAGAGATGACACGTGAATGAAATATTTGCATGTCTTCTGTGTTTTCTACCCACTCCTGCTTTTGGCTACAAAATCATAAGCCAATTCTGATGGGACCATACAGGCACAATGACAGAGTCTAGAAGTGGCAGCAGCATGAAGAGACCACAGAGTGGCACAATTACATAGTCTGGAGGTGGCAGCAGCATGAGTAGGCCACAGAGAGGCACAATGACAGTCTGGATGTGGCGGCAGCATGGGTAGGCCACAGAGCGGCACAATGACAGAGTCTGGAGGTGGCAGCAGCATGAGGAGACCATAGAGTGGCACAATTACATAGTCTGGAGGTGGCGGCAGCATGAATAGGCCACACAGTTGCATAATGACAGAGTCTGGAGGTGGCAACAGCATGAGGAGACCACAGAGTGGCACAATGACGGGTAACAGCATCAGAATAGTAGCTGAGGCAGGTAGCCAGAAGAAACCAGTCTCCTTTGTCAAATTGTTGGTGTGGCACCATGGATGATTTAGTCTGATGCATTAGGCATTGGTTTGTGGAAATCCTGGCTGATCCACACCTGATATATCTTGATGCAGTGTCCCACTATGTTCTATATGTGGGCACTTTAAACTCTTGTTAAATGTCATATAAAATGTATTGTGGTATCATGCTGTATTTCACTTTAACAGGCTGCAGTGTCATTTACCTGTTTTTGCTCCTAGGTGGTGCTGGCACCACTTATATATATAGCTGGAGGGGGGTTTAAAGTTAGTGTGTCCGATGATAATGAAGAGATTAGGACGTTAATGGAGGAGGTGTAAATTTGTATTTCCAATTTTCCACCGAAATAATTTTAAAAAGATTTCCCCGCATATAAGTGCAGCGCTTAATGCAGAATACAAGATTTTTTTCCAACGAAATAATTTTAAAAAGATTTAACTGCATATAAGTGCAGCGCTTAATGCTGAATACAAGTTTTTTCTCCACCAAAATAGTAACATAGTATATAAGGCCGAAAAAAGACATTTGTCCATCCAGTTCGGCCTGTTATCCTGCATGTTGATCCAGAGGAAGGCAAAAAATAAAAAACTGTGAGGAAGGAGCCAATTTTCCCCACTTAAGGGGAAAAAACTTCCTTCCCGACTACAATCAGGCAATTGAGATAACTCCCTGGATCAACGACCCATCTCTAGTAGCTATAGCCTGTAATATTTCTACCAGGGCTGGCCTTAGGTGTTCAGGTGCCCTGTGCGAGCTAATCTTGTGGCACTGCCCCCCCCCCCCCACACACCGGTTCACGTAAACACAGTAGTGAAGGTATAGATCAACTATAGATCAGCTTCAATGTCACTGTTTGTTGAGGGTCTTTGCGAATTTGGCAAATTCCCAGACAGTGACAGTGCCACTTTAATAGTATAATCCACAAAGTCAGTGTATGTAGAAACAAGAGAAATGTTGCCAGTAGCCCCCCTTATATGCCAGTAGCCCCCTTATGTGCCAGTAGCCTCGTTATCATGCCAGTAGCCCCCCTTATCATGTGCCAGTAGTCTCCCCTTATGTGCCAGTAACCCCTTCTTATCATGTGCCAGTAGCCCACCCTTATGTGCCAGTAGCCCCCTTATGTGCCAGTAGCCCCCCTTATCATGTGCCAGTAGCCCCCCTTTATCATGTGCCAGTAGCCCCATTATGTGCCAGTAGCCCCCCCCTATCATGTGCCAGTAGCCCCCCCTTATGTGCCAGTACCCCCCCTTATGTGCCAGTGGCCCCCCCCTTATCATGTTCCAGTAGTCCCCTCTTATGTGCCAGTGGCCCCCCCTTATCATGTTCCAGTAGTCCCCCCTTATGTGCCAGTAGCCCCCACCCTATCATGTTCCAGTATAGTACAAAAAAAATAAAAAAAAAACACTTATACTTACCTCCACTTACCTCTTTCGGCCTGTGTCCCTCACTGTACAGCTCCGGCATCGCGCCGCCTGCACCGGCGTCTGATAGGCTGCCGGCTTAGTGCTGCCAGCCTATCAGAGGAACAGGGAGGGGACAAGCCTCTCCCTCCTCTGCCGCAGCACAGACATCTGTATCGCCGTCCCTCTTGAACTCTTTTAGTGAACTCACCATTACCACCTCCTCATGCAGAGAGTTCTATAGTCTAACTGCTCTTACTGTAAAGAATCCTCTTCTATTTTTGTGTACAAACCTTCTTTCCTCCAGACGCAGAGGATGTCCCCTTGTCACAGTCACAGTCCTGGGGATAAATAGATGATGGGAGAGATCTTTGTACAGACCCCTGATATATGTATACATAGTAATTAAATCTCCCCTCAGTCATCTTTTTTTTAAAGTGAATAACCCCAATTTTGATAATCTTTCAGGGTACCGTAGTTCCTTCATTCCAGTTATTACTTTAGTTGCCCTCCTCTGAACCCTCTCCAGCTCTGCTATGTCTGCCTTGTTCACAGGAGATCAGAACTGTACACAGTACTCCATGTGTGGTCTGACTAGTGATTTGTAAAGTGGTAGGACTATATTCTCATCATGGGCATCTATGCCCCTTTTGATGCAACCCATTATCTTATTGGCCTTGGCAGCAGCTGCCTTACACTGGTTTTTACAGCTTAGTTTGCTGTTCACTAAAATTCCTAGGTTCTTTTCCATGTCAGTGTTACCCAGTGTTTTACTATTTAGTATGTACAGGTGACTTGCATTATTCCTTCCCATGTGCATAATTTGTCAGTGTTAAACCTCATCTGAAAGTTCTCTGCCCAAGCCTCCAATCTATCCAGATCCAGATCTGTAGCAGTATACTGTCCTCTTCCGTGTCAATTACTTTACACAGTTTAGTGTCATCTGCAAAAATTTATATTTTACTGTGCAAGCCTTCTACAAGACCTGACAATACTGACCCCTGAGGTAATCCACTAGTGACAGTGACCCAATCTGAGTGTGTACCATTAATAACTAGTGTTGAGCGCGAATATTCGAAACGCCAATTTTAATTGCGAATATCGCCACTTTCGAGAATTCGCGAATATATAGAATATAGTGCGAATTTATCACAAATATCGGCACTTAGCAGCATCCTTAGAAACCAATAGGAAAGTTGCCTACCCTTTAGTGTTGATCGCGAATATTCTGATCGCAAATTTTTATTGCGAATATATTAATTTGCAGATTTTCGCAATCAAGTGAATAATCACTGGAGATCACAAATTCTTGAATTTGCGAATTTAAGCGAATATTTGGCCAAGCATTCCCTAAATATATCGAATTTGAATATTGCCTATGCCACTCATCACTGTTAATAACCACCCTCTGTTTTCTATTACTGAGCCAGTTACTTACCAACATACACACATTTTCTCCCAGTCCGAGCATTCTCATTTTATATACAAACCTTTTATGCGGTACAGTGTCAAATGCTTTGGAGAAGTCCAGATATATGACATCCATTGATTCGCAGGTGTCAAGTCTAGAACTTGCCTCCTCATAAAAACTGATTAAATTAGTTTGACATGACCCATCCCTCATGAAGCCATGCTGATATGGTGTTATTTGCTTATTTTCATTGAGATGCTCCAAGAGAGCATCTCTTAGAAAATCTTCAAACAGTTTTCCCACGGCCATGACGGATGTTAAACTTACCGGCCTATAGTATGCCATCTGGTCCTGGCGATTTGTCTATTTCAATATTTTTAAGATGCCGCTGTACTTTTTCCTGGATCAGACAGGGCACTTTTAATGGGGAATTTACTTTAACATTCTGAATTTCATTTGTTAATTTTCTTCAGTGAATACAGTGGAGAAAGAAATATTTAATATTTGCTTTTTCTATTTATCCACATTGATTTCTTCTTGTTCCTTAAACTTTTATTCCCATAAGGTATGTACCTCTCACAATTAGATTTTAGGATGCTTTTAAAAATATCAGATTTTGTGGCTGTATGTTTATTTTTGAGGACTTTGTCCCAGTTAGTTGAGCCTATGACCTCTCTTAGTTGGCTAAATTTTGAAGTTTGGTATTTTTGTTTCTCCCCGAAAAAACACTCTTTTGAATGATTATTGGAAGGTTATTACTTTATGGTCACTATTTCCCAGGTGTCCCCCAACCTGCACATCAGTTGTTGTGTCAGGTCTATTGGTTAATACTAAGTCCAGTATGGCCGTCCCTCTAGTCGGGTCCTGAACCAGTTGGGAAAGGTAATTGTCTTTGGTTATTGCCAAGAACCTGTTTCCTTTATGCGATGTACAGCTTTCAGTTTCCCAGTCTATATCTGGGTAAAACAAGTCCCCCATAATAACGACCTCATTATAATTTTCCGCCTCGTCTATCTAAATTAATAGTAGATTTTCTGTGGACTCTGGTGTATTAGGTGGTTTATAATAAACTCCCATTAGTAATTTATTATTGTTTTTGCCTTCATGCATTTATACCTACAGTGACTCCACATGTTCATGTCCCTCACTTATATCTTCTCGGACTGTGGGCTTTAGACGACAGGACTTCACATAAAGGCAGACCCATCCCCATCTCCGGTTGACTTTAACCCTGTACATTAACTGCTCAGTCATAGCTATCATCCAGCCATGTCTCAGTTATTCACACTATGTCATAGTCCTCCTCACATATCACTAATTCCAGTTCACCAGTTTTAGTAGCCAGGCTTCTGGCATTAGTATATATACATTTAAAAAACAATTTTACCGTATATACAGTAAGTGCAGCGCTTAGTGCTGAATACAAGTTTTTTTTTCCCCCGAAATAATTCACAAAAGATTTTACTGCATGTAAGTGCAGGGCTTACCGCAGAATACAAGCTTTTTTTTTCAATAAAATAATTCAAAAAAGATTTTACCGCATATAAGTGCAGCGTTTAATGCTGAATACAAGTTTTTTTCTCCACTGAAATAACTTAAAAAAGATTTTACCGCATAAAAGTGCAGCACTTAATGCTGAATACAATTTTTTTTCCACAGAAATAATTCACAAAAGATTTTACCGCACATAAATGCAGCGTTTAATGCTGAATACAAGTTTTTTTTTCCACCAAAATATTTAAAAAAAAGATTCTACAGCATATAAGTGCAGAGCTTAATACTGAATAAATATTTTTTTCCACCAAAATAATTCTAAATAGATTTTACCACATATAACAGCATCGCCGAATACAAACTCCTGGGAAGGTCATGGAGCGCCCCGGTCATCCAACATCTATTCGCTCCGCTGAATAATTATTTTGAAAGTATGTAGAAGCCACACAGGGGCCCTCACACTGCAGATTTATCATAGAGACATCAAGTAGATGTTACCGCATAGCACTGCAGCGCTGAACGCTGAATAAATTTTTTTTTTTGCACTGAAATAAGTCACATAAGATTTTACTACATATAACTGCAGCGCTGAATACAATTTTTTTTTCCACCAAAATAATTCAAAAAAGATTTTACCACATATAGCTGCAGCACTGAACGACGAATATCTTTTTCTTTTTCTACAGATATACGCCACTAAAGGCTTTACCACATATAACTGGAACAGTGAACGCTGAGTATATTTTTCTTTATCCACGTATATACGCCACTAAAGGCTTTTAAACATATAGTTATAGGCTGTCAGTGTCGGGACGTAGTAGAGGAAGTAGGTCTGTGCTGGAAGAGCGAGGCGCGGTACTCGTGCGGTTTCTGTGCTGAAGAAAAGTCTCCGTAGTGTACAGTAAGCAATACCGCAGATAGATGCGGGTTTATGTGAATTAATTTGCATTTTTGTGCAGGGTTAGTAAATAGTGTATTATGGACGCCGTTCACCACAACAGAATTCGGTCCATACCACAAAAAGGACTTTCCCACATATAACTGTAACAGTGAACGCTAAATATATTTTTATTTTTCTACTTATATACGTCAATAAAGTTTTTTCAAGATATAAGTGCAGGAGCAAATGACAAATGTATATTTCTCTTTCTACTGCTATACGTCAATAAAGGTTTTTCAAGATTTAACTGCAGCAGCAAATGGCGAAGGTATATTTCTTTTTCTACTGATATACGTCAATAAAGGTTTTTCTATCTACAAGTGCACCAGTGAATGGTGAATGTATATTTCTTTTTCTACTGCAATACGCCAGTAAAGGAAACAAGAAATAACTGCAGAAGTGACCAGAGAATATATTTTTCAGGTTGGACTGAAATATGCCCCTATATGCTTTTACCAGAAATAACTGCAACAATGCAGTGCATATATATATTTTTCTTTTTTTACTGTAATACACTCCTATACGCTTTCAACAGAAATAACTGCGGAAGTGACCAGATAATATATTTTTCAGGTTGGACTGAAATACGCCCCTATACACTTTCACCAGAAATAGCTGCAACAGTGCAGTGCGTATATATTTTTCTTGTTGCACTGAAATATGCCCCTATAAGCTTTCACCAGAAATAACTGCAGCAGTGCAGTGCGCATGTATATTTTTTGTTGCACTGAAATACGCCCTTATACGCTTTCACCAGAAACAACTGCAGAGGTGAACTGAGAATATATATTTTTTGTAGTACTGAATAAGATACTAAGATATAAGCCACTAAAGGCTTTTCAACATAACACTTGCAGCCCAATAACAAAAAGCTGGAATGACAGAGCTGTTTACTGACTATTTGGATCCCTGCACTTTTCATCACTTTCCTATCAATGTCCCAAGCACCTTCTGATGTCTCTCCCTGCACTAAGATGCCGTGAAATGATTCCTCCCTATCCTTTCCCTGCACTTATAAATAGTTTTTTCTGTCTTTTCTTTCCACAATTGTTTTTCTATTTGCTGTCCCTAGCGCCTTCACATGTCTGTCCCTGCACTCTGAATGCTGGAAAATGTCTGACGGTAAGATGGCCGCCGTATTTATAGGGCTGTGACATCATAGGGCTGGCTGCTGATTGGCTGCTTGCAGGCATGTCAATCTGGGTGATCCGGCCTTCCCAGAGTTCCTTGCCCCATGTCCTCAGTCCTCACACGCAGTAAAATTGAGATTCGTTACCCCAAAGTGCGAGGAAATTTACATTCGTTGCGAATCACATTTTTCCTGAAATTCTAAACGAATTCCACTTCGTCGGCTTCAATTCGCTCATCTCTAGTTGGGAGGTTTAGTTGTGCATTGTAGTTAAAACCCAAGGAAAGCAACATAGCTGGAAGTTACACGTATAAACAAACCCCAGAACATGGAAGTGGTCTTGGGAGATTCAGTGGAGCACCATAATGAAATGTAACGTTTACTGCGAACATTGTGGTCTGGTTGGCCTGCATGGGATATCCTTTTGAAAAAAAAAGTGAATAATTGGAAAACACCTTTAAAAAGGGCCTGTCACATCTCCTGTCTGTTTACTACATGCATTCCTCATCTTTTCAAACAACTCAATTTTGTATTATTCCTCCATAACTGCTACTGTAAACTCATTAGTCAATTGCCCGTAACAGACAGTGGGTGGGGTCCCACTGTTATAACTAACCAGTTTGACTTTGGGATAAACCTAATGTTGTTGTTCTCGTGGTTTCCTGGTATTCACTGTTTAACTCTTAGACAGGGATCTAGACTTCACTGCAGGTAACCAACCAGGGCTCTGCCCCCTGGAGTTGCACTGGAGTAGTTGGCTGCTAACCCATGTGGATCAGGCAAAGGGCGTAATCTGAATACAGTCCAAGTTCAGGGCAGACTGAGTAAGTATATAATCCAGATAGAAATTTTGAGGGTGAGGGCAGGTGGCAAGGAGCAAAATGAGACACAGGCCAAAGTCAGGACAGGGGACAAGAATTACTATTTTTTTACAGTATGTCTTTTTACTGGATATATAACAGCAGCAGGCTACACTACTCTATAAGGAATCAAGCTAATGTAAGAGTGAATAGAGCCGTAACAGACATCATCTGATTTACATTGATAATTCCCTTAATGGATATATAGGTTAACATCTGCAAATAAATTTTGTTCAGAAATTTTCAAAAACCCACTTTTTAGGGACCAGTTCAGGTCTGAAGTCACTTTGTGAGGCTTACATAATAAAACCACCCAAAAATGACCCCATTCTAGAAACTACACCCCTCAAGGTATTCAAAACTGATTTTACAAACATCATTAACCCTTTAGGTTTTCCACAAGAGTTAATGGCAAATGGAGATAAAATTTCAGAATTTAAATTTTTTGTAAAATTTTCCATTTTAATCCATTTTTTCCAGTAACAAAGCAAGGGTTAATAGCCAAACAAAACTTAATATTTATTCCCCCGATTCTGCAGTTTGCACGAACACCAAATATGTGGTCGTAAACTGCTGTATGGCCAAACTGCGGGGCGCAGAAGGAAAGGAATGCCATATGGTTTTTGGAAGGCAGATTTTGCTGGACTGTATTTTTGACACCATGTCCCATTTGAAGCCCCCCGATGCACCCCTAGAGTAGAAACTCCATAACAGTGACTCCATATAAGAAACTACACCCCTCAAGGTATTCAAAACCAGTTTTACAAACTTTGTTAACCCTTTAGGTGTTCCACAAGAGTTATTGGCAAATGGAGATGAAATTTCAGAATTTTTATTTTTTGTTACCTTGTCTCAAAAAAAGTGTAATATAGAGCAACCAAAAATCATGTTTACCCTAGAATAGTACCAACAAAACTGACACCTTATCCCGTAGTTTCCAAAATGGGGTCACTTTTTTGGAGTTTCTACTGTAGGGGCTTCAAATGGGACATAGTGTCAAAAAAGCAGTACAGCAAAATCTGTCTTCCAAAAACCATATGGCGTTCCCTTCCTTCTGTGCCCTGCCGTTTGGCCATACAGCAGTTTACGACCACATATGGGGTGTTTGTGCAAACAAGAGAATCAGGGCAATAAATATTGAGTTTTGTTTGGCTGTTAACCCTTGCTTTGTTACTGGAAAAATGGATTAAAATGGAAAATTTGCAAAAAAAATAGCTGTTTTGGGACCGTTTTTATTTTTTGTTATTTACATAGTTGAACTGATAGGTTAGATTGTGTGCGATTTCTATAGAGCAGGTTGTTATGGACGCGACAATACCAAATATGACTACTTTTTGGGGTTTTTTGTTTCAGTTTTACATAATAAAGCATTTTTGAAAAAAAATATTTTTTAGTGTCTCCACATTCTGAAAGCCATAGTTTTATTTTATTTTTTTGGGCAACTGTCTTATGTAGGGGCTCATTTTTTGCGGGATGAGATGGCGGTTTGATTGCCACTATCTTGGGGTGCATATGACATTTTGGTCGCTTGCTATTACACTTTTTGTGATGTAAGGTGACAAAAATGGCTTTTGACACCGTATTTTATTTTATTTTTTGCTGTGTTTAGCTGAGGGGTTAGGTCATGTGTTATTTTTATAGATCAGGTTGTGACAGACGCGGCGATACATAATATGTATAATTTTTATTTATTTATATAAGTTTTACTCAATAATATCATTTTTTAAAACAAAAAAAGAATTATGTTTTAGTGTCTCCATAGTTTGAGAGCCATATATTTTTTTTTTTTGGGCGATTGTCCTATGTAGGGGCTCATTTTTTGAGGGATGAGATGGCGGATCGAATGGTACTATCTTGGGGTGCATATGACTTTTTGATCGTTTACTATTACACTTTTTGTGATTTAAGGTGACAAAAAAATGGCTTGTTTGACAACGTTTTTATTTTTTATGTTTAGGGTGTTCATCTGAGGGGTTAGGTCATGTTATATTTTTATAGAGCAGGTCCTTACGGACACGGCGATACATAATATGTATACTTTTTTTATTTATTTTGGTTTTACACAATAATATCCCTTTTGAATAAAAAAAAAACATGTTTTAGTATCTCCATAGTCTGAGAGCCATATATTTTTCAGTTTTTAGGCAATTGTCTCAGGTTGGGTATAATTTTTGCGGGATGAGGTGACGGTTAGATTGGCACTATTTGGGGGGTCATATGACTTTTTGATCGCTTGCTATTACACTTTTTGTGATGTAAGGTGGCAAAAAAATGGCTTTTTGACAACGTTTTTATAAAAAAATGTTTTACAGTGTTTACTTGAGGGGTTAGGTCATGTGATATTTTTATAGAGCAGATTCTTACGGACGTGGAATTTTTTTTTTTACATTTAACACTAAAAAGCATTTTTGAAACAAAAAAAATCATGTTCTAGTCTGAGAGGCATAGTTTTTTTATTTTTCGGCCAATTGTTTTAGGTAGGGGCTCATTTTTTGCGAGATGAGATGGCGGTTTGATTGGTACTATTTTGGGAGGCAAACGCCTTTCTGATCGCTTTGTATTACACTTTTAGTGATGTAAGGTGCCAAAAAATGGCTTATTTACACCATTTTTTGAGGGGTTTTTTATGGCGTTCACCTCAGGAGTTCAGTCATGTGATATTTTTATAGAGCAGGTTTTTACGGATACCTAATATTTGTAGTGTATTTATTTTTTATTTTTTTATTCAGTGATATTTGTTTTTTTCATTTTTACAATTTTTTTCACTTTTTTAATTTTTTTTTTGACCCAGACCCACTTGGTTCTGAAAGATCCAGTGGATCTGGTGTCTGTATAATACAGTACAGTACAGTATATAGTGCACTGTGCTGTATTTTGTACTTTACAAAGTCTGAATAGACCTTTAGCAGGTCTATTCAGACTTTCAGCACCATGGAGAGCAGGACGCTTCTGAAAGCGTCCTGTCTCCATGGCAACCATCACCCGCAGCCATCAGAAAGCAGTGGGTGATGGATGGGGAGGGAGTGTAGCCCCCTCCCTCTGTGATCCCATCCTGTTGGGGGGCTGCAAAGGCACAGCAGCCCCCCGATGGGAGAGGGAGGGAGCTCCCTCCCTGTTAACCCTTCCATACCGCGGTCCGTACGGACCTCGGTATAGAAGGGGTTAAACAGCTGGCATCTAATCAAGCACAGATGCCAGCCGTTTCTATCAGAGTGTCAGCAATGTGCTGACACTCTGATAGATCCACTAGACACCAGGGAAACATTACAGAGGAGGCGGGCGGGGGATCGCAATCGCGATCCCGCCCCCCGCCCGCAACCACCCCCCCTGCCATAATATGATTGGGGGCTGCAGGGGGGGTTAAAGATCAAGACTTTGGGGGCATTAACTCTCTGATCCCCGCGGTCACAGACCACGGGGATCAGAGATCGCACAAAGCGCTGCAAACCGCAGGTCTGAATTGACCTGCGGTTTGCAGCGATCGCCCATATGGGGGGTCACAGGACCCCCCTGGGCATTGTAACAAGGTACCTGCTGAATGATTTCAGCAGGTACCTTGTTCCGATCACTGCCAGCTGAGCAGCAGTGATTGGAACAACTCATGACGTACTGGTACGTCATGTGTCCTTAAGGACTCGGGAAATATGCCGTACCGGTACGTCATGTGTCCTAAAGGGGTTAAAATGAATTATTATTGCAATATACATGCAATTCAAAATATTCGTTTTTTATAAGGGCACGTTCGCATTTGCGTTCTGGAATTCCATTATAGGGTTCTGTTATCAGAGAGTTATAATAGAATATAACGGAATTTTAGGACGGAATGCAAAATGGAAGTCTTTGCTCCATCTTAATGCATGTCTATAATAATGGTACTGTTTTGTTACATTATAAGTGAGGGAAAAAATAATCCTGTCCACAGGACTTTCTTTTCCGTCCTAGATAACTGAAACCAGACGGGTTCATTATGTTTGCCCATAGACCTCTATTATGGCGGATCAAAACATAATGCCTCTAAAGGATTCCATTTTGAATTCCATCTCACAATTCCATTATTTTTCGTTATAACCATGGTATAACGGAAAGCAATAACGGAATTGCAAACGATGATGCGAACTACCCCTAAACTGTTGTCTATCTTTATGGTGCACATTCTCCTACATTCAGTGGTAGGCCAACATGCTTGGTAATTTCTCTGCTCCTTTTCTCTTCTCAGTGCCTACAGAATGATCGTACAGTGAAGCAGCCCAGACTCCCTCCCTTCATTCCTTTTTCATAGACATATATCTCTTTACAGTGAAAAAAGAAATAAGGATGAGGGGGTTAATACATACTATTTGTTAGTGCAGTATTCCTCAACTCCAGTCCTACAGTTTTCATCATTTCCTTAGTATTGAGCAGGTGATATAATTAATTAGTGTCAATGGATCAGGACATCACAAGTATTCATTCTGTGGGATATTCTCAAATCATGACCGGCAGTTGGACCCTGAGGATTGGAGGAACATTGAGGAACATTGCATTAGTGGATACACCAAGGTTTTGTGTTAAAGTTGTTGTTCACCCCCGTGGGCTTTTCAAGTAGGCCCCCCTTTCCCCGGCATCAGACCTGCTCCTCATTGCTGGATTCCAGCTCCTTCATGCTACCACCGCCAATGACTGGCTGCAGCTGGGATGTGTCCCACATGCATCATATGACTTCAGACATATATAAAGACATTGCAGCATCACAGGAGACATTTCTTTGCTGTTTATTAATACAGGTGCATCCCATACATCACAACCTTTCAGCAGGAATCCCTGTCTTTTTCAAGCTTATCGCTAACTGCAGCATGGTGGCTGAGGGGTTAGCACTGTTGCCTTGTAGTGTTGTGGTCCTTTTGTTGAAATCATCTGCATGGAGTTTCTATGTTCTCCTTATTTTTGCATTGGTTCCTCTGGATATTCTGGTTTCTTTCTACACTGTAAAAATATACTAACAGATAAATTGGCTTCCTATGAAATATATATATATATATATATATATATATATATATACATACCCACTCTAACTCTCTTATTGGGTCAAGCACATGATTAATTTATTCATCAATATTTCATTAAGTAAATCATCAGTGGTCCTGACAACCACCATTTAAAAGATCCAAGAGCTATATAAAACACAATTATGCCTATCAAAAATTATTATTGAAACATGAGTAATCAAGTCCACATTGGGTAATATCCATATCAGAATTACTTGGTCAATCATCCCTATGAAACTGTAGGTTTTTGGAAGAAACATTATTACACAGGTTGCAAACAAAATGCCTTCATTAATACTGATATTGGACATCATATGTGGCATCAAATCCACAACAACGTAGCCATATTTAAGTGACTGTTAGCTCCCCTCAACAATATGCCCCTGTTCATCATGACCAGTGCATATACTAAATTTTCTTCTGTGTGGGGTTCCAAACACATAAGCCAAACAAATACACCATGTAGTCAATCAATCTAGACATCATTGTGCTATGGTATATTTAATATCACATGGTTAAAGCAACTGAAAAGATTGCACAATGTTACAGCTTGCTAGCATTAGAAACATTTCCATAGTAAACATTAGCAACAGATACCATAAAATCTGAATTCCTGGCCATATCCCCAATAGTACAGTAAAAAAAGACAATTCAACCAAGGTGATCTATTTTAAAAGGATAAGAAACAAAAAGAAAAAAACACCTATTAAAAGACAGTAGCATATACATGAGCAGAAGATAAAAATAAAAATGTTTATGTAAATGCAAAAGAGGAAGGAGGAAAAGGGGGGGGGATAACAATATAATTAGTTCTGTTGGGTTCAATATCATGTTGAGTTCTATTGATGTTGGGTCATACAAAATTTAAGATATGTAGTAAGATGTTTACTAGATGTTTACTTAGATTCTTTCCATGTGTTAATTTTTTAATTGTATATATTAATTTATACCTATTTTCCTTTATAATTTTACCTATTTATAAAAAGTAACTGAGAAAAAATATTCAAATACTTTTTTATTTTTGTTTGTAGGTGACTGCTGGTTTTTAGCTGCCATTGCGTCTCTTACTCTCAATGAGAAGGTACTACATAGGGTGGTTCCACCTGATCAGTCATTTGGCGCTGGGTATGCTGGCATTTTTCATTTTCAGGTAATATTGCATATATTGTAACTAAGAAATAATTAAAATATTTATCAATGTTTAATCCAAGTGCACTAAAGGTACAGCTACACTTGCCAAGCTAAAGCCGATAGTCTTAAAGGAAGCGATAAAGGTTATTCACTGGCCACAGGGATAGTATCATAGTAACATAGTACATAAAGCCAAAAAAAGACATCTGTCCATCCAGTTTGGCCTGTCATCCTTCTAGTTGATCCAGAGGAAGGCAAAAAAAAAACTGCGAGGTTAAGGGGAAAAAAAAATTCCTTCCCGGCTCCAATCAGGCAATCAGAAGAACTCCCTGGATCAATGACCCATCTCTAGTAGCTATATAGTAGCTATAGCCTGTAATATTATTATACTCCAGAAATACATCCAGGCCCCTCTTGAATTCCTTTATTGTACTCACCATCACCACCTCCTCAGGCAGAGAGTTCCATAGTCTCAATGCTCTTACCGTAAAGAATCCTCTTCTATGTTTGTGTGCAAACTTTCTTTCCTTCAGACGCAGAGGATGTCCCCTTGTCACAGTCACAGTCCTGGCGATAAATAGATGATGGGATAGATCTCTGCACTGACCCTTGATATATTTATACATAGTAATTAGATCTCCCCCTCAGTCATCTTTTTTCTAAAGTGAATAACCCTAATTTTGATAATCTTTCAGGGTACTGTAGTTGCCCCATTCCAGTTATTACTTTAGTTGCCCTCCTCTGATCCCTCTCCAGGTCTGCTATGTCTGCCTTGTTCACATGAGCTTAGAACTGTAGACAGTACTCCATGTGTGGTTTGACTAGCGATTTTTAAAGTGGTAGGACTATGTTCTCATCATGGGCGTCTATGCCCCTTTTGATACAACCCATTATCTAACTGGCCGTGGCGGCAGCTCCCTGACACTAGTTTTTGAAGCTTAGTTTGCTGTTAATTAAAATTCCTAGATCCTTTTCCATTTCAGTATTACGGAGTGTTTTACCATTTAGTATATACGGGTGACTTGCATTGTTCCTTCCCATGTGCATAACTTTACATTTGTCAGTGTTAAACCTCATCTGCCACTTATCTGTCCAAGCCTCCAATCTTTCCAGATCCCTCTGTAGCAATATATTGTGCTCTTCAGTGTTAATTACTTTACACAGTTTAGTGTCATCAGCAAAAATCTATATTTTACTATTCAAGCCTTCTACAAGATCATTAATAAATATACTGAAAAGAATAGGGCCCAATACTGACCCCTGAGGTACTCCACTAGTGACAGTGACCTAATCTGAGTGTGTACTGTTAATAACCACCCTCTGTTTTCTATCTCTCAGCCAGTTACTTACCCACTTACAGACATTTTCTCCCTGTCCGAGCATCCTCATTTTATATACTAACCTTTTATAAGGCACAGTGTCAAATGCTTTGGAGAAGTCCATCCATTGATTCGCCGCTGTCAAGTCTAGAACTTACCTCCTCATAGAAACTGATTAAATTAGTTTGACATGACCAATCCCTCATGAAGCCATGCTGATATGGCGTTATTTGCTTATTTGCGTTGAGATCCTTTAAGATAGCATCTCTCAGAAAACCTTTCAACAGTTTACCCACAACAGATGTTAAACTTACCGGCCTATAGTTTCCAGGCTCGGTTTTTGGACCCTTTTTGAATATTGGCACCACATTTGCTATGCGCCAATCCTGGGGAACATTCCCTGTCAGTATAGAGTCCGCAAATATCAGGAATAAGGGTCTGTTTATTACATTACTTAATTCCCTTAGGATACGGGGATGTATGCCATCCGGTCCTGGCAATTTGCCTATTTTAATCTTTTTAAGTCGCTGTTGTACTTCGTAGGTTAGACAGGACACTTTTAGTGGGGGATTTATTTTTACATTCAGCATTTTATCTGACAGTTTATTTTCCTCAGTGAATACATTGGAGAAAAAAAAAATATTTAACAGCTTTGCTTTCTCCTCGTCGCTCTCTGCAATTCACCCCTCATTACTCTTTAAAGGGCCGACACCTTCAGATTTATACTTTTTAACATTTATATAATTGAAGAACATTTTAGGATTAGTTTTACTCTCTTTGGCGATTAATCTCTCGGTCTCTAATTTGGCCGCTTTTAATTGTTTTTTTTTTACATGTTTCCTGTTTTAGTGATTTATATGCTTTCTTTTTGTCATTTATTGCTTTCTTTACATTTCTATTTATCCACATTGGTTTCTTTTTGTTCCATGAACTTTTATTCCCATACTGAAATTTTAGGATGCTTTTAAAGATATCCCATTTTGTGGCTGTATTTTTATTTTTGAGGACTTTGTCCCAGTTAGTTAGGCCTATGCCTCGCTTAGTTGGCTAAATTTAGCTTTTTTGAAGTTTGGTATTTTTGTTCCTCCCTGTAGAATTGCTCTTTTGAATGAAAATTGGAAGGTTATTACTTTATGATCACTATTTCCTAGGTGTCCCCCAACCTGCACATCTGTTATTGTCAGGTCTATTCTGTCAGGTCTAAGTCCAGTATGGCCATCCCTCTAGTTGGGTCCTGAACCAGTTGGGAAAGGTAATCATCTAAATCTGGCTAGTTGAAGACCCCCTTTAATAATCACCTCATTAAGATTTGCGGCCTCATCTATCTCGTTTAGCAATAGATTTTCTGTGGACTCTGGTATATTAGGTGGTTTATAGTAAACTCCTATTAGTAATTTATTATTGTTTTTGGCTCCATATATTTCTACCCACAGTGACTCCACATGTTCATATCCCTCACTTATATCTTCTCGGACTGTGGGGTTTAGACAGGACTTTACATAAAGGCAGACAGTTTTATGGGTTTTGTTTTTGCAGAATTCACTATACAGTGAAGCTGACTTTTGCATCTCATTGCCTGGGTCAGTACGATTATGGCGATACCAGATTTGTATACATTTTCTTCCATTTTAATACTGAAAAAAAATAAAAACCTTGAAAAAAATATTTTTTTCTTTTCATCGTCATATTGTGACCCCTATAACTTTTTTGTAGTACAGAGCTGTGTCAGGGCTCATGTATATAGATCTGCTTGCAACACTAGATCTCAGGCCACGAGAAATTTCACAAAACCCAATTTTATACAAGAATAACCCTGGGTTCAGACCTGAGCGTTCCAAAAACGCGCGTTTTACGCGCGTTTTTGACGCGCGTTTTTTTGCGCGTTTTTGCAAATAGGAAACGCGCGTTCGTACGCGCGTTCTTGTGATTGACTACTGTGGTGTCAATCACAAAACGCGCGCCAAACGCCTCCAAAAGAAGCTCAAGTACTTGTTTATACGTTGGGCGTTTTACAGCGTGCTCAAACGCGCTGTAAAACGCCTCAAGTGTGAACCACTCCCATAGGGATGCATTGGTTTTAATCTGTTGAGCGTTTTACAGCGCGTTTGAACGCGCTGTAAAACGCTCAGGTGTGAACCCAGGGTAAAGGTCAATTGTAAAGTCTGTGACTGATCAGCATAAGTTGTACCATTTTGTGACCTAAACGGGAAAGAAAGTAAAAGTATATCATATTGAACCACTTTTCAATAGAAAATACCCTAAAATTATGCTTCCATCATCTCTTGACTTCAAAGAGGCCCCTGTCACCACTCCTGACATGCCCGGTTTAATAGCTTCATGCATTCCCTAATAACAATTCTGGAGTATCTATTCTTATGGCTCTATGTTGTACCATTCCTTTCTTATGTCCACTAGAAGTTAAGAAAGAATTGCTATTAGCCTTCAGTAAGGGTACAGAGGGGTAGTTACAAGTTGGGGATGTATACCTGCAAAGTCTGAAAATGGCAGCACTGATTGGATAGAGTAAGTCAGTGCAGGTTCACACCTAACTTGTTATCACCCCTCTGTAACCTTAATGAAGGCTAATAGCAATTCATTCATAACTTCTAGATGAAATAATAAAGGAATGACAACATAGAGCCATAAGACTAGATGCTCCAGAATTGTTATTACATGGGGAATGCATGAAGCTATTAAAACAATCATGTCAGGACTGGTAAAAGGTCCTCTTTAAAACTAACATTTAGGGAATTGTGATTGTTCATATATTTCTAAAACACCTTAGTTCCACCCTTGGGAATTACAAGCAAATCTAAGAATAAAGTCACATTCATAAACATTAGGCAGTTATGTAGCAATGTGCTTATCACAGTGTATTGAAGGCAATTGACAGTAGCTTTCTGCATGTACTGTACTATTGTATGTAGTTTCTCTGCGTTCAATAGAGGTCAAGTAGAGGAAGCATATAACTAGTTCAAAAAGATTGCAAAGGTTCTTCAAATGGAAACCACCCATTGAAGTCTGTGGAGAGTGATTAAAATACGGATGTATATATGAGTGATTCATACCGCACCTACAAAATACCAAGTGTGTATGCCCAATAATTCACAAAATTCTACCATAATCATAAGTAGATAAGTTTATTTAATTTAATTTAAGCAAAAATGTTTAAAAAAAAAAAAACAAGATATACATACACGAACAACATGCAGTGGGGTACAAAAAAAAATGGTGCATATGGGAAGGGGAAAATATGGGTCAAAGTTACACGTATGTAAATACCCGAAAGAGCAAATATTTTCTTATGTACCGAAACACTTTTTAATATTCCCCATAATAAAATGAACATGACAATGTGTTACAAGCACAATGATACATCTCTGACAAATCGCAAATCTATAAAACAAGTTTTTTTTTACAAAGGAATTATTTATAGTTTACACGTCTAAATAGTCATATAGGTTTGCACATAGTATTTGTTAGCGGGAAAATTACCCCAAAATAAAGTGCAAAGTGCCGAGGCAGTATGCCTATGCAATTAACCTCTTAAGGACGCAGGGCGTACATGTACGCCCTAGCGTCCTGGTACTTAAGGACTCAGGGCGTACATGTACGCCCTGAGAAGATCCGATCACCGCTGCGCACGTGGCGGTGATCGGAACAGGATGCCTGCTGAAATCATTCAGCAGGCATCCTGTGACAATGCCGAGGGGGGTCCTGTGACCCCCCGTAGTCGGCGATCGCAACAAACCGCAGGTCAATTCAGACCTGCGGTTTGTTGCGCTTATGTAGTCTCTGATCCCCGCGGTCTGTGACCGCGGGGATCAGAGACTAAAATCTGCCCCTTATTGTAATTTTAACCCCCCTGCACCCCGCCATCTTAGTGTCCCCCGGGCGGTGCAGGGGGATTGGCGGGCGGTGCTGCGGGTGGGCGGCGCGGAGGCGGGCGGTGCGGCAGGCGGGATCGCAATTGCGATCCCCGCCCGCCTCCTTTCAATGCATTTCCCTGGTGTCTAGTGGGTATAGCAGGGGTCAGCACATTGCTGACCCCTGCTATAAACTGCTGACATCTGTGCTGCAGATGTCAGCAGTTTAACTCCTTCTATACCGCGGTCCGTACGGACCGCGGTATAGAAGGTGTTAACATGGAGGGAGCTCCTCCTCTTCCCATCGGGGGCTGCCGTACCTTGCAGCCCCCGATGGGATAGGATGGTAGAGGGAGAGAGCTCACCTTCTTCCCATCACCCGCTGCTCTGTAATGGCAGCGGGTGATGAGCTACCATGGCAGCAGGACGCTTCAGAAGCGTCCTGCTTGCCATGGTATAGTACTCTGGTCAGACTTCTGCTAAAGGCAGAAGTCTGACCAGACTGTGAAAGTAAAAATACAGTGCAGTACACTATATAGTGTACTGTACTGTATTATATAGACACCAGATCCACTGGATCTACAAGAACCAAGTGGGTCTGGGTCAAAAAATGTCAAAAAGTGAAAGAAAAAGTAAAAATCAGAAAAATACATATCACTGAATAAAAATTAAAAAAACAAATAAACTACACATATTAGGTATTGCCGCGTCCGTAAAAATCTCCTCTATAAAAATATCACGTGACCTAACCCTCACGCAAATACCGTAAAAAAAAATCACAAAAAAATGGTGTACAAAAGCCATTTTTTGTCACCTTGCATCACAAAAAGTGTAATACCAAGTGATCAAAAAGGCGTATGCCTCCCAAAATAGTACCAATAAAACCGCCATCTCATCCCGCAAAAATGAGTCCTTATATAGGACAATCGCCCAAAAAATAAAAAAATATGGCTCTCAGACTATGGAGACACTAAAACATAATTTTTTTTTCTAAAATGCTATTATTGTGTTAAAGTAAAATAAATAAATAAAAAGTATACATATTATGTATCGTCGCGTCCGTAAAAACTTGCTCTATAAAAATATCACATTATCTAACCCCTCAGGTAAATACTGTTAAAAAATAAAATAAAAACAATGTAAAAAAAACATTTGTCACCTCACATCTCAAAAACTGTAATAGCAAGCGATCAAAAAGTTATATGCACCCAAAAATAGTGCCAATCAAACCGTCATCTCATCCCGCAAAAATAATACCCCACCTAGGACAATCACCCCCAAAAAAATAAAATAGGGCTCTCAGACTATGGAGACACTAAAACATGATTTATTTTGTTTTAAAAATGATAATATTGTGTAAAACTTAAATAAATAAATAAAAAGTATACATATTTGGTATCGGGCGCGTCCGTCGCAACCTGCTCTATAAAAATAGCACATCACCGAACCCCTCAGGTGAACACAAAAAAAAATACGGTGTCAAGAGCCATTTTTGTCACCTTACATCACAAAAAGTGTAATAGCAGGCGACCAAAATGTCATATGCACCTCAAGATAGTTCCAATCAAACCGCCATCTCATCCTCGCAAAAATGAGCCCCTACATAAGACAGTCGCCCAAAAAAATAAAAAAATATGGCTCTCAGACTATGGAGACACTAAAACATAATTTTTTTCTAAAATGCTATTATTGTGTTAAAGTAAAATAAATAAATAAAAAGTATACATATTATGTATCGCCGCGTCCGTAAAAACTTGCTCTATAAAAATATCACATTATCTAACCCCTCAGGTAAATACTGTTAAAAAATAAAATAAAAACAATGTAAAAAAAACATTTGTCACCTCACATCTCAAAAACTGTAATAGCAAGCGATCAAAAAGTTATATGCACCCAAAAATAGTGCCAATCAAACCGTCATCTCATCCCGCAAAAATAATACCCCACCTAGGACAATCACCCCCAAAAAAAAATAAAATAGGGCTCTCAGACTATGGAGACACTAAAACATGATTTATTTTGTTTTAAAAATGATAATATTGTGTAAAACTTAAATAAATAAATAAAAAGTATACATATTTGGTATCGGGCGCGTCCGTCGCAACCTGCTCTATAAAAATAGCACATCACCGAACCCCTCAGGTGAACACAAAAAAAAAAAAAATACGGTGTCAAGAGCCATTTTTGTCACCTTACATCACAAAAAGTGTAATAGCAGGCGACCAAAATGTCATATGCACCTCAAGATAGTTCCAATCAAACCGCCATCTCATCCCGCAAAAAATGAGCCCCTACATAAGACAGTCGCCCAAAAAAAAAAAAAAAATATATGGCTTTCAGAATGTGAAGACACTAAAAAATCATTTTTTCAAAAATGCTTTATTATGTAAAACTAAAACAAAACCCCCAAAAGTAGCCATATTTTGTATTGCCGCGTCCGTAGCAACCTGCTCTATAGAAATAGCACACAATCTAACCTGTCAGTTCAACGATGTAAATAACAAAAATAAAAACGGTCCGAAAATAGCTATTTTTGCAAATTTTCCATTTTAATCAATTTTTCCAGTAAAAAAGCAAGGGTTAACAGCCAAACAAAACTCAATATATATTGCCCCGATTCTCTAGTTTGCAGAAACACCCCATATGTGGTCGTAAACTGCTGTATGGCTAAACGGCATGGCGTAGAAGGAAGGGAACGCCATATGGTTTTTGGAAGGCAGATTTTGCTGGACTGGTTATTTGACACCATGTCCCATTTGAAGCCCCCTGATGCACCCCTACAGTAGAAACTCCAAAAAAGTGACCCCATTTTGGAAAGTACGGGATAAGTTGGCAGTTTTGCTTGTATTATTTTAGGGTAAATATGATTTTTGGTTGCTCTATATTACACTTTTTTGAGGCAAGGTAACAGAAAATAGAAATTCAGAAATTTCATCTCCATTTGCCAATAACTCTTGTGGAACACCTAAAGGGTTAACAAAGTTTGTAAAATCAGTTTTGAATACCTTGAGGAGTGTAGTTTCTTAGATAGAGTCACTTTTTTGGAGATTCTACTCTAGGGGTGCATCTGGGGGCTTCAAATGGGACATGGTGTCAAAAATCCAGTCCAGCAAAATCCGCCTTCCAAAAACCATATGGCGTTCCCTTCATTCTGTGCCCTGCCGTTTGGCCATACAGCAGTTTACGACCACATATGGGGTGTTTCTGAAAACTACAGAATCGGGGCAATAAAAATTGAGTTTTGTTTGGCTGTTAACCCTTGCTTTGTTACTGGAAAAAATGGATTCAAACGAAAAATTTTCCAAAAAATCTAAATTCTGAAATTTTATCTCCATTTGCCATTAACTCTTGTGGAAAACCTAAAAGGGTTAATGACGTTAGTAAAATCAGTTTTGAATACCTTGAGGGGTGTAGTTTCTAGAATGGGGTAATTTTTGGATGGTTTCTATTATGTAAGCCTCACAAAGTGACTTCAGACCTGAACTGGTCCCTAAAAAGTGGGTTTTTGAAAATTTCTGAAAAATTTCAAGATTTGCTTCTAAACTTCTAAGCCTTGTAACGTCCCCAAAAATAAAATGGCATTCCCAAAATGATCGATACATGAAGTAGACATATGGGGAATGTAAATCAATAACTTTTTTGGGCGGTATTACTATGTATTATAGAAGTAGAGAAATTGAAACTTGGAAAATTGCTAATTTTTCAAAATTTTTGGTAAATTTGATATTTTTTTATAAATAAAAATAAAAAATTTTGACTAAATTTTACCACTGTCATGAAGTACAATATGTGACGAAAAAACAATCTCAAAATGGCCTGGATAAGTAAAAGCGTTTTAAAGTTATCACCACATAAAGTGACACTGGTCAGATTTGCAAAAAATGGCCGAGTCCTTTAGGTGAAATAGGGCTGAGTCCTTAAGGGGTTAAGAATCGCGCAAATAAAGTGAAAACATATCGACAATATAAAGAGCAGATTGCCACGCATTGAAATATGAGGTCCTAGTATATAGTACCTTACCCACAAAGGGACAAGTAATTGGCTCGGTTTTCACATAGTATTTTGCTCACGGGGGAGAAAAAAAAACCCAGAGCTAAAGTGCAGACATGCCCAGAAAAATTGTGCCAGTAAAATTAAAGTATAGTAAAATAGATTGCAGTCATGCCTAAAACATTGAAAGCAGATTGCCATGCATTGAAAAGTACAACCCTACCATATGTCACCTCACCTGCCTCTACGCGTTTCGCCCATAGGCTTCGTCAGGAGGTCCTTATATTTCAATGCGTGGCAATCCTGTTGGTATTTTATAGATGTGGTATTGTGGTAGGGTGTGGCCCTTTCCTACAAATCAGGTGGTATTGGCATTGATATTAGTGATTCATGTTGAGTCAGCATGGCATTAGTATTATACTAACTCTTTCATGCAATTCACTTTCCCCCCTAGAAGACAGTAATCTGTAATACTGATAATATAACAGACTGATGATATACTGATGCAATATTATAAGTAATATGAATTAAAGATTCTTTACCAATACACATACTTTTCTGCTTTTATCTTTCTGTATATATTAAGTATATATTTGTTATATCCAGACTATTTACAAATTCTGAAGCTTTTGCATTTTTAAAACAATTCTACATACATGCAGTGATGTGCTCTTAAAGGGGTTTTGCGGGGTTACTATGGTTTTTAACAGATATGCTTATGTAGTTGCTTACCTCATATACATCTTCCCCATGCTTTTTTTTATCTGGGACTCTTCTGTTACATTTTCACTCTGTACACAAATCACTCTGGCTTGGATACATCCTGTATGTAGCACTTCCTGTTTCTGTATCCAACTAAACCCATGATGCACTTCTCTTTTCTCTGCCACATCTCCAGCTAGCTTATAACTCCCACACACTCAGCTAGTTACACTAGGACACTCCCCTATCACTGTCCCTGTTGCTACTTTGACATGACCATGGACATAACATCCCTGGACATATGAAAGAATTGCATGGGCATGGTCATGTGTCCATAGCCCAAAATGGAACATATAAGCAGTAAAAGTAAAGAAATACATTACAAAGTTACATCTACCTTCAGAAATCATTATTTAAAAGGATGTTGATGGAAACAGGAAAACCCCTTTAAGGAATGTGAGGTCAATGAATTGACTCTCTTGACATATAAAGAAAGCATCAGAGGCATTTGCATGTTATCACTGCTAACATCTCTCCAATATTTCTGTTATAGTTTTGGCAACATAATGAGTGGGTTGATGTTGTGATTGATGACAGACTACCTACCTTCAGAAACCGTCTGGTATTTCTTCACTCGGCTGACCTAAATGAGTTTTGGAGTGCACTAATGGAGAAAGCTTATGCTAAGTGAGTACTCAAAATGCTGAAAATCCTGTGATTTTCAAAGTGAAAATATATCATCATTTTCTATGACTTAATAAACACAAATAAGCCTTCTTGTTACTAATGATAAAAGGTCTCGATTTTACTGCTTAATGTTTTGTCTTATATGAGAAAGATAACAATATTATAAGGGACAAGAAAGTGTTCCGGATGCTTTGGCTCACCTAACTTGCCTTTTTTAGTAAATCCTTGCATTCCCCATAATGTAACTATTCTGGAGCGTCTTTTTTTAGAGCCTTCTGTAAGAGCCTTACATTTTTTATTACCTATACACATGACTAAAACACGTTAGGTGGTGTTCATATCGCTGCTATTAATTCCAATTGTTCTGCCCAGTTTTGTGAGCAGAACAATGAAAATAACTGAGTGCTGGATTCGACACATAGCTGACCCAAATGGTGCCAAAAAAAATCAATAGACAATAATGTGGGTCATCTGGTTTCTTTGGAGGATACAGATATACAGTTGCATTTGTCTGGGGAAAAGTTGGGCAGGACACTTTGAACATAAGCCTGGAACATATTATGAATAGAGGCTAATGCAGTTGCAAACAATCTGAATCTATGTACACAGAGTGGGGAATATTTCAAGTGATTTTCACTACTTTTGTGCACTTAGAAAGAAAGTCAAGGATTTTGGTGCACAACATTTTGAGCAAAAATGTTCAATGTTTTCACTTTTCTGCCACAGTCACAATTTTTCCCAAAAAGTAGGTGGGGCTTAGCAAGATGTATCATGGTCTCCAATTGCTCAGCAAATTTACTATCATTTTTGGCAGGCTTGATACATTTCCCCATAATGTTCTCACTTAAATTGTTTCTCTTTATAGGAGGGCTTATGCTCTAAACTGCCCAACTGAAACCCATCCACCACACAATTAATTGCTGCCATAATCTGCCTTACTGATAAATAAAAGCTATGGTCACTCAATACACAATGTATATTCTGTTCTAGGCTTAATGGTAGTTATGAAGCATTAAAAGGTGGCAGTACCATAGAAGCTATGGAAGATTTTACTGGAGGAGTTTCTGAAGTTTATGAAAACAAAACATCACCTAAAAATGTTTTTGAAATAATGGATAAAGCTCTGAAAAGAGGATCAATGTTGGGTTGTTCTATTGATGTAAGTAGATTTTTCATCAATTTCTCATTTTATTATATTTTAATTTTAAGTATAACATCAAATACAAAATATGGGGGTCATTTACTAACCGATTGAAGCACAAAGGTCCACAATCTGCGACTTTTCCCCGCTCACGCCAGGTCTAATTTAGTGGGCATGGTGAGGGCAGGGAAACAGACCAGTAGGACTGTTTGATTTACCATTTTCTATAGGCAAGTCACAAAATGAAAGAAATAAATCTAATTCCATGCACATTAAAACACCCACAAATAGAGCAAATAAATAGGGGGTTTGGGGGAGAAAGGGGGAACCACAGTAAGGCTAAATCAAGTAGCACCTCTCATTCTTAGACAATATTTTCTTGAACCGGTTTTTAAGTCCTTATGAAATGGCAACCAGGGTGATCGTACTTTCATAAAAACATCATATGGACCCAATTCAACAATTCTTTAAAATGCCAAATCTACTTAAAGAAGAACTCCTGCAAATTTTTTTAGTCTCTGACTTGTTAGAAAGGTGCATAATGTAATCTGTAGTGAATGTAATCTTCTCACCAGTAACTGTATTTGTGAATTATCCCCTCCCTTCTGATTCTCAACCGTGTCATGTGACCAACTCTCTGATCTCCAACTGACACAGGACAGGAAGTCAGTTACTTATCTATTTATTCCTATGAGACAGACATTAAGACTCCCATAGAAATACATAGAGAAACAAGACTTCCTGTCCACACATAAGATTCTGTGTGATTTGGAAAGTCTGATTGCTGGTCACATGACACAGTTGAGGATCAGAAGCGAGGGGATAACTCACAAAATACAGATGCTGGTAAGAAGATTACCTTCCCTACAGATTACATCATGTACGTTTCTAGCAGGTCAGAGAAAAAAGTTTTTTATTCTTTAACTGTAAAGAGTCACTGTACCTTCACAAAATTTAATTTAATTTAATAGAGAATGGTGTAACTAGCAAATGTCTTAATCACTTCATTTGAAAAATATGCCTGAAAAAAAAAGGTGTCATGGCCACTAGGGGTCTCACTTCCACCTAAGTTGCAGTCCACTGCCTATTGTCAGCCAAAAGCTGTCTATAGTAACAGAGACACAGAAGACGGCCAAGAGCAAGTGGGGCATGTCACACCTAGCTGAGATCCTGAGCCTGGTGAAAGAACTGTGTCTACACAGCTTTTGAATATTATAGGAGCCTCCTGAGTGTCTGTAATTCGATTTATCCCTCCTCATCTGTTCTGTGAGCTCCGAAGCTGAAAACAAACACAGTAGGAAGTAAGGGAAAGGACATTACTGCACTAAATATCGGCAGATTCCACAAAAGGGAGAGCCCCACTGCATGTGAGAAAGAATTTTTCCAAAATTTGATTCGCCGGTTTCCCAAATTTTTCGGGAAATATATTTGCAGTGAATTACGTTAAAAAACAGCTATTTCACTTATTTGGGCAGTCACAGGGCCAAAACTGACCAAATAACTCAATTATGAACGCAGCCTTACAGGTCAATGTTAGTGTAAAAAAAAAGCTCACTCCTTTTACACCGTTGTCAGCTGATTCCACATAGATGTAAACAGGAGCTGTTCTATTAAAAGCTTATAAAAGTAGAGCCCCCCCCCCCCCCAACAGAGTGGAGTGGTTGTCAGCAGTAAGTTTGTGTTGACGTCACTGATTATTTTGCCTTCACTCGGTCAGCATTTTGTCAGTAATCCATCAGTATTGCTAATGCAAAAAAAAAAAACAGGAGTGGATCGAAAAAAAGAGATGACACATGAACCGAATATTTGCATGTCTTCTGTGTTTTGTACCCACTCCTGCTTTTGGCTACCAAATCACAAGCCAATTCTGATATAGAGGCCTTACAGCTGCTACACAGAGAGGATCCGTCGTGCGTTTCAGTTTTCCTTCATTCTAAGATCAGAAAAAGGGTCAAATAAATGATGATGTCAGCCAAGCCAAAAAGGCAAAATAGTGGCCCAGTCATGAAGTGGGGAGGGTGGGAACAGCATGAGACGTCCAAAGAGTGGCCCTATGATAGGTGAGGTTGCGGAAGCATGAGGAGGCTACATCACGATAGGACAGGTATGCCATCCAGGGCAGATTGTATATGTGGGTGATATACAGAATATAACCAGGAAACAGATTGAGGAATGGGGACAATTCCATCTAATAATTGGCGGCAGTCCTTGTAATGACTTATCTGTGATTAACCCGCACCGGCAAGGCCTTTATGGGGGCAGTGAAAAACATTTTTTTGAATTTCCGCAATTACTCAATAAAATTTTGCATAAGACAGGAGAGAATTGGCCAGTCTTCTGGTTATTCAACAACGTGGTTGAGATGGAGAAAGCATTCCAAAAAACTATTTCTCTCCTCCGGGACACAAATCCTGCAAAGATTGATGCAAGTGCGGTATCGGCTTCTCATCAGGCAAGATACTTCTGGGGGAACCTGCCTGGCAAGAACAGGCCTCTAGTAGCTACAGACAATGAGAAGACAAAGCTTCAAGATTGCTTGGAGCCTGGAAGAGTACAAAGTTCAATATTTAAACCATAACTAACAGCCCCTGGTCTCTAAGCCAGGGAAAACAACACGAGTTCCCAGTCATCATCAATGGAAAGGAGGATATCCTGTGCTGCACGGAGATGGAGAGGGTCTCCGGATTCCGCCCCACTATACGGACGTCTCAGAAATGAACCGCTGCTCTTGAAATTAGCTCCTGGGAATGTCATGGAGCGTCCCGGTCATCCGGTATCTATTCGGCCCTCTGAAGGATTATTTTAATAGTGTGTGGAAGCCACACAGGGCCCCCACGCTGCAGATTTATCATGGAGACAATGGATTTTATAATATTACATAATCATATAAAGAAAAAAAAAATTAAGCCCCTTCGTCACCTGGCTCCCAAGTGCTATCAGCTATATCATCATCGAGTACTGTTTGCACGTCACTGATGTCCTCCTCAACCGCCTCTATGTCAGCACCCTGACCGCTCGCAACACCAGCTCCCTCGCTACTCTCCTAATCACTAATTGCCTGCCTAGTGGAGGAAAGGACAGAGACAGGTTGAGGACAGGTGAGGGCACAGGGTTGTGTCTGACGAACCCACTGACTCTTGGCTGTGGGTGTCTGATGTCACTTGTGACGAAGTCGAAGATCGAGTCAACCATTCAAGAACCACTGGGTTGCTGGTCAAGACACGACCGCTAGCTGACACTGGGAGCTCCGGCCTCTCGAAGTGACCCCTGCTGTTACGGCCCCTTACTCTTCTGCGACCTCTGCCTGCGCCAGAAACATTTACGCCTCTGCCACTCCCCTGTGCAGGGCCTGGCACTTCTCTGTCTGACATACTGTTAGATCAAATAATCAAATGTTAGATCAAATGTTTTTGATTTTGCCACTAATACGCGGCAAACTGGGCTTTAGAAGATATCACTGCACCCTAGAAAGGCAATTAGGCCCAAATTTTTTTCTACTTTTACACAACAGGCTTTTCAACAGATAAATGCAACGCTGGATGGCGAATATATTTTTATTTCACCACTAATAAACAGCAAACTGGTCTTCAGAATGTATCACTGCACCGCAGAACGTCAATTAGACCCAACATTTTTTCTACTTTTACACATCAGGCTTTTCAACAGATAAGTGCATCGCTAGACGGCAAATATATTTATTCTTTTTCCACTAATACAAGGAAAAAAGGGCTTTAGAACAGATAACTGCACCGCAGAGTGGCAAAGATATTTTTCCTTTTTCCACTAATACATGCAAAAAGGGCTTTAAAACAGATAACTGCACCGCTGAACGGCGAATATATTTTACTTTTGCTACTAACACAGGACAAAAAGGGCTGTAATTTTTACCCTTCACCACACAACGGCTGTACCGGAGCTCCGTGTACTCCGACCGAGTACCCTCCGTTGATGGACGCTTCCTAGCTTGCGCCGAGGACCACAAGCACCGCACTGGACACCACAGCCACCGCAGACTCCACAACCGCCGTAGCTTAGCTGGAGCCTTGCCGTCTTCCGTCCGCCCTGGATTGGCTTCTGTCCTCCAGGACCGTGTGGGGAAGACCTCTCCTCCAGTAGAGCATATCCGGAACAAGCTCTTAAAAGAGCTGAGTGATTAAAGCTCAAGGGAGTATGTAGAACATAGCAATCCCCAGTGTGATATAGCAGTTCACTCCAATAACGAGACAAGGCTACGTATTGAGGGTCAAAAGGAACTCTTTATTGGATGGCAAAGCTTGGCCTTTTATGCAAGTCCTCCAGCAAGGGCTACTGCCCCGGGGACCTGATAGAGGATAGGCACACAAAATACAGTGACCAATCAACATACAGCCAGATATATCACAACCCCACATGCATGGTCGATTGTGCTTGCTGATTAGGTCACAGGCAATGTCCCTTGTGAATTTTGATTAGGTCACAGGTAGAGTTGAGCGAACACCTGGATGTTCGGGTTCGACGAGTTCGGCCGAACTTTCGAAAAATGTTCGGGTTCGGGATCCGAACTCGACCCGAACTTCATCCCGAACCCGAACCCCATAGAAGTCAATGGGGACCCGAACTTTTGGGCACTAAAAAGGCTGTAAAACACACCCGGAAAGGGCTAGAGGGCTGCAAAGGCAGCAAATGTAGTTAAATCCCCTGCAAACAAATGTAGATAGGGAAATGATGAGTTAACATAAAATAAATAAAAATTAAACAATATTAATTGGAGTGAGGTCCCATAACACAGAATCAGGCTTCAAGTCACCCACCAATGGAGAAGGTCACTTACTATTATTTTGACCACAGCACCCAGACAAAGGAGAGAGGTCCCACAGCAGAGAACCAGGCATCATATCACCCACCACAGGAGTAGGCCACCATTTAGTTACTTTGACCCCTACACCCAGACGGAGGAGAGAGGTTACACAGCAGAGAATCAGGCATTTAGATCACCCACCACAGGAGTAGGCCACCATTGAATCAGACCCCGGCAACCATGTCAGATGGCACAAGCATAAGCTTTATATCAATCAGCACAGGAGAAGGCGACTTTGACAGACTTTGACCCCTACACCCGGACGGAGGAGAGAGGTTTCAAAGCAGAGAATCAGGCATTTAGATCACCCACCACAGGAGTAGGCCCCAATTTAATGGGACCCCAGCAACCATGTCAGATGGCACAACCATCAGCTTCATATCAATCAGCACAGGAGAAGGCGACTTTGAAAGACTTTGACCCCTACACCCAGACGGAGGAGAGAGGTTTCACAGCAGAGAATCAGGCATTTAGATCACCCACCACAGGAGTAGGCCCCCATTGAATCAGACCCTGGCAACCATGTCAGATGGCACAACCATCAGCTTTATATCAATGAACAGATAACTGCACCGCAGAGTGGCAAAGATATTTTCCTTTTTCCACTAATACATGCAAAAAGGGCTTTAAAACAGATAACTGCACCGCTGAGCGGCGAATATATTTTACTTTTGCTACTAACACAGGACAAAAAGGGCTGTAATTTTACCCTTCACCACACAACGGCTGTACCGGAGCTCCGTGTACTCCGACCGAGTACCCTCCGTTGATGGGCGCTCCTAGCTTGCGCCGAGGACCACAAGCACCGCACTGGACACCACAGCCACCGCAGACTCCACAACCGCCGTAGCTTAGCTGGAGCCTTGCCGTCTTCCGTCCGCCCTGGATTGGCTTCTGTCCTCCAGGACCGTGTGGGGAAGACCTCTCCTCCAGTAGAGCATATCCGGAACAAGCTCTTAAAGAGCTGAGTGATTAAAGCTCAAGGGAGTATGTAGAACATAGCAATCCCCAGTGTGATATAGCAGTTCACTCCAATAACGAGACAAGGCTACGTATTGAGGGTCAAAGGAACTCTTTATTGGATGGCAAAGCTTGGCCTTTTATGCAAGTCCTCCAGCAAGGGCTACTGCCCGGGGACCTGATAGAGGATAGGCACACAAAATACAGTGACCAATCAACATACAGCCAGATATATCACAACCCCACATGCATGGTCGATTGTGCTTGCTGATTAGGTCACAGGCAATGTCCCTTGTGAATTTTGATTAGGTCACAGGTAGAGTTGAGCGAACACCTGGATGTTCGGGTTCGACGAGTTCGGCCGAACTTTCGAAAAATGTTCGGGTTCGGGATCGAACTCGACCCGAACTTCATCCCGAACCCGAACCCCATAGAAGTCAATGGGGACCCGAACTTTTGGGCACTAAAAAGGCTGTAAAACACACCCGGAAAGGGCTAGAGGGCTGCAAAAGGCAGCAAAATGTAGTTAAATCCCCTGCAAACAAATGTAGATAGGGAAATGATGAGTTAACATAAAATAAATAAAAATTAAACAATATTAATTGGAGTGAGGTCCCATAGCACAGAATCAGGCTTCAAGTCACCCACCAATGGAGAAGGTCACTTACTATTATTTTGACCACAGCACCCAGACAAAGGAGAGGGTCCCACAGCAGAGAACCAGGCATCATATCACCCACCACAGGAGTAGGCCACCATTTAGTTACTTTGACCCCTACACCCAGACGGAGGAGAGAGGTTACACAGCAGAGAATCAGGCATTTAGATCACCCACCACAGGAGTAGGCCACCATTGAATCAGACCCCGGCAACCATGTCAGATGGCACAAGCATAAGCTTTATATCAATCAGCACAGGAGAAGGCGACTTTGACAGACTTTGACCCCTACACCCGGACGGAGGAGAGAGGTTTCAAAGCAGAGAATCAGGCATTTAGATCACCCACCACAGGAGTAGGCCCCAATTTAATGGGACCCCGGCAACCATGTCAGATGGCACAACCATCAGCTTCATATCAATCAGCACAGGAGAAGCGACTTTGAAAGACTTTGACCCCTACACCCAGACGGAGGAGAGAGGTTTCACAGCAGAGAATCAGGCATTTAGATCACCCACCACAGGAGTAGGCCCCCATTGAATCAGACCCTGGCAACCATGTCAGATGGCACAACCATCAGCTTTATATCAATCAGCACAGGAGAAGGCGACTTTGAAAGACTTTGACCCCTACACCCAGATGGAGGAGAGAGGTTTCACAGCAGAGAATCAGGCATCATATCAACCACCACAGGAGAAGCCACCATTTAGTTACTTTGACCCCTGCACCCAGGAAGAGGAGAGAGGCACCACAGCACATATTCTGGCATCATATCAGCCACCACAGGAGAAGCCACCATTGAGTTACTTTGACCCCTGCACCCAGGAAGAGGAGAGAGGCCCCACAGCACATATTCTGGCATCATACTAACCACCACAGGAGAAGCCACCATTGAGTTACTTTGACCCCTGCACCCAGGAAGAGAGAGAGGCCCCACAGCACATATTCTGGCATCATATCAGCCACCACAGGAGAAGCCACCATTGAGTTACTTTGACCCCCGCACCCAGGAAGAGGAGAGAGGCACCACAGCACATATTCTGGCATCATATCAGCCACCACAGGAGAAGCCACCATTGAGTTACTTTGACCCCTGCACCCAGGAAGAGGAGAGAGGCCCCACAGCACATATTCTGGCATCATACTAACCACCACAGGAGAAGCCACCATTGAGTTACTTTGACCCCGCACCCAGGAAGAGGAGAGAGGCACCACAGCACATATTCTGGCATCATATCAGCCACCACAGGAGAAGCCACCATTGAGTTACTTTGACCCCTGCACCCAGGAAGAGGAGAGGCCCCACAGCACATATTCTGGCATCATACTAACCACCACAGGAGAAGCCACCATTGAGTTACTTTGACCCCTGCACCCAGGAAGAGGAGAGAGGCCCCACAGCACATATTCTGGCATCATATCAGCCACCACAGGAGAAGCCACCATTGAGTTACTTTGACCCCGCACCCAGGAAGAGGAGAGAGGCACCACAGCACATATTCTGGCATCATATCAGCCACCACAGGAGAAGCCACCATTGAGTTACTTTGACCCCGCACCCAGGAAGAGGAGAGAGGCACCACAGCACATATTCTGGCATCATATCAGCCACCACAGGAGAAGCCACCATTGAGTTACTTTGACCCCGCACCCAGGAAGAGAGAGAGGCACCACAGCACATATTCTGGCATCATATCAGCCACCACAGGAGAAGCCACCATTGAGTTACTTTGACCCCTGCACCCAGGAAGAGGAGAGAGGCCCCACAGCACATATTCTGGCATCATATCAGCCACCACAGGAGAAGCCACCATTTAGTTACTTTGACCCCTTCACCCAAACAGAGGAGAGAGGTTCCACATCAGAGAATCAGGCATCATATCAACCACCACAGGAGTAGGCCACAATTTAGTTTATTTGACCCCTGCACCCAGGAAGAGGAGAGAGGCCCCACAGCACATATTCTGGCATCATATCACACACCACAGGAGAAGGCCTCTTTCAGTGATTTAGGCCTTTGGACCCAGACAGAGGAGAGAGGTCAGAGATTAGCTTCATATCCCCAGCACAGCAGAAGACCGCTTTATTTGACTTAGGCCTCAGCACCCAGACAGAAGACAGAGGTAGCATGGCAGAGGTTATGGCTTCATGTCACCCGTTAGTTTAACCGGCCACTTTCATCTGGTTAGGCCCGGCGCCCAGACAGAGAAGAGTTTCATTCAACTGTGGGTTTCATAAAATTTGTATCAAATAAAGAAGTGGCCCGTAGCACAACAAGACATGTTTTAGGCAGTTAATAAGGACTACTCTGCACAAGGGAGGGACAGGTCCTGTGGGATCCATGCCTGGTTCATCTTTATGAAGGTCAGCTTGTCCACGTTGGCTGTGGACAGGCGGCTGCGCTTGTCAGTAATGACGCCCCCTGCCGTGCTGAATACGCGTTCAGATAAAGCGCTGGCCGCCGGGCAGGAAAGCACCTCCAAGGCATAACATGCTAACTCTGGCCACGTGGACAATTTCGAAACCCAGTAGTTGAATGGGGCCGAACCATCCGTCAGGATGTGGAGGAGTGTGCAGACATACTGTTCAACCATGTTAGTGAAATGCTGCCTCCTGCTAACACGTTCCGTATCAGGTGTCGGTGCAGATAGCTGTGGCGTGGAGACAAAACTTTTCCACATTTCTGCCATGCTAACCCTGCCCTCAGATGAGCTGGCCGTGACACAGCTGCGTTGGCGACCTCTTGCCACTCCTCTGCCTTCACCTTCCACCTGTTCCCCTGTGACATGTGGGAATGCTCTCAAGAGCGCCTCTATCAGCGTGCGCTTGTACTCGCGCATCTTGCGGTCGCGCTCCAGTTCAGGAATTAAAGTGGGCACATTGTCTTTATACCGGGGATCCAGCAGGGTGGCCACCCAGTAGTCTGCACACGTTAAAACGTGGGCAACTCTGCTGATCGTTGCGCAGGCATTGGAGCATATATTCGCTCATGTGGGCCAGGCTACCCATGGGTAAGGACAAGCTGTCCTCTGTGGGAGGCGTATCGTCATCGTCCACCGTATCCCCCAGCCACGCACCAGTGATGGGCCTGGGCTGCCACCCCGCTGTGAACTTGCGTCATCCTCGTCCCCCTCCACCTCCTCCTCCTCATCCTCCTCGTCCTCCAGTACAGTGCCTTGGCTGGCGACTTGTGAACCTGTCCTCTGCTGCTTAAACAAACCTCCCTCTGAGCCACTTCGAACAGACTGGCCCGAAAGTGTTAGAAACGAGCCCTCATCCTCCTCCTCCTCCTCCACCTGGGCCACCTCCTCTAACATCATTGCCTAAGTGTTTTCTCAAGGAGACATAGAAGTGGTATTGTAACGCTGATAACAGTGTCATCGCCACTGGCCATGTTGGTGGAGTACTCGAAACAGCGCAGCAGGGCACACAGGTCTCGCATGGAGGCCCAATCATTGGTGGTGAAGTGGTGCTGTTCGGCAGTACGACTGGCCGCGGCGTGCTGCAGCTGAAACTCCACTATGGCCTGCTGCTGCTCGCACAGTCTCTCCAGCATGTGCAAGGTGGAGTTCCACCGGGTGGGCACGTCGCATATGAGGCGGTGAGCGGGAAGGCCGAAGTTCCGCTGTAGCGCAGACAGGCGAGCAGCGGCAGGATGTGAGCGGCGGAGCGCGCACAGGCGGCCCGCACTTTATGCAGCAGCTCTGACATGTTGGGGTAGTGGTGAATGAACCTCTGCACCACCAAGTTCAGCACATGCGCCAGGCAAGGGATGTGCGTCAAACCGGCTAGTCCCAGAGCTGCCACGAGATTTCGCCCATTATCGCATACCACCAGGCCTGGCTTGAGGCCCACCGGCAGAAACCACTCGTCGGTCTGTTGTTCAATACCCCGCCACAACTCCTTTGCGCTGTGGGGCCTGTCCCCCAAACATATGAGTTTCAGAATGGCCTGCTGACGTTTACCCGGGCTGTGCTGAAGTTGGTGGTGAAGGTGTGTGGCTGACCGGATGAGCTGGTGGAAGCAGTGGAGGAGGAAGCCGAGTAGGAGGAGGAGGCTACAGGAGGCAGAGAATGATGCCCTGCGATCCTAGGGGCGGAAGGACGTGCGCCAAGGAACTGTCCGCCGGGGGCCCAGCCGCCACTACATTCATCCAGTGTGCAGTTAGTGAGATATAGCGTCCCTGGCCGTGCTTACTGGTCACGTATCTGTGGTTAGGTGGACCTTGCCACAAATGGCGTTGCGCAGTGCACACTTGATTTTATCGGACACTTGCATGTGCAGGGAAGGCACGGCTGTCTTGGAGAAGTAGTGGCGGCTGGGAACCACATACTGCGGGACAGCCATGGCCATCAGCTGTTTGAAGCTGTCTGTGTCCACCAGCCGGAATGACAGCATTTCAAAGGCCAGCAGTTTAGAAATGCTGGCGTTCAGGCCAAGGGCTCGAGGGTGACTCGGGGAATTTGCGCTTCCTCTCTAAGGTTTGAGATATTGAGAGCTGAACGCTGCTGTGTGATATAGTGGAGGCGCTAGTTGACGGTGGCGGTGGTGGTGGTGTCGGTGGCACATCCTCTGTTTGCTGCTCGGCAGGTGGCAACATTCCTCTCGAGGCGGAAGCCGAGGCAGCAGCCGTAGAGGGAGCAGGGGAGCCTCAGCGAGTGCCTGGTTTTTAAGGTGTGTACCCCACTGCAGTTCATGCTTTGCATGTAGATGCCTGGTCATGCAGGTTGTGCTGAGGTTCAGAACGTTAATGCCTCGCCTCAGGCTCTGATGGCAGAGCGTGCAAGTCACTCGGGTCTTGTCGGTAGGACATTGTTTAAGAAGTGCCATGCCAGGGAACTCTTTGAAGCTGCCTTTGTGGGGCTGGGTCCCTGTTGGCGATGTCCAGTAGCAGGCGAACTCTGGGGCGGCGGCTCGTCTGCTGGCCCCCTGCTCCCTCTTTGGCTTCGCTGTTGTCTCGGTCTCACCACTACCTCTTCCTCTGAACTGTGAAAGTCATCGCCACGACCTTCAGTCCATGTGGGGTCTAAGACCTCATCGTCCTCTGCATCGTCTTCCACCCAGTCTCCCTCCTGACCTCCTCCTGTTCAGTCTGCACACTGCAAAAAGACGCGGCAGTGGGCACCTGTGTTTCGTCATCATCAGAGAGTCGGTGACTCTGCTGTGGTGGTATTCCCATGTCCTCTTCATCTGGAGACATAAGTGGTTGTGCGTCAGTGCATGGTATGTCTTCCTCCACTGGGGAAGGGCTAGGTGGACGCCCCTGGGAAACCCTGGAAGCAGAGTCTTCAAACAGAAGAAGAGACTGCTGCATAACTTGTGGCTCAGACCGTTTCCCTGATATGCTTGGGGGTGATGTGACAGACTGATGGGCTTGGTTTTCAGGTGCCACCTGTGCGCTTTCCGCAGAAGACTGGGTGGAAGACCATGTGGTGAACGTGCTGGAAGCACTGTCGGCCACCTAATCGATTAATGCCTGTACCTGCTCAGGCCTTACCATCCTAAGAGCGACATTGGGCCCCACGAGATATTGCGGTACATTCTGCCGGCTAGTTGAGGAGTTCGTTCCCTACTGTGTGCGCCTGGGGCCGAGACGGCCACGTCCTCTACCAGCAACAGAGGCTCCACGGACACCACCACGACCGCGTCCTCGTCCCTTAATAGTATTTTTCTTCATTGTTGCGATTCAACTCGCACCACAATGAAATATATTATTTTTATAAGCAAAATCCCCTCACTGGAATACTTTCAGTCTTTTGACTGTATGGATTACAGATGGAATGACTGTTATATGTGAGTACCGCTTTCTTTGACAGATTCTAGTATGGGTACATATATGTTTTCCCAACCCCAGCACATTAGTTTGCTAATTCCAGATGTATGAAAGCATGAGCCTAACTGTATCTAGTATATTGAGCGCCAGATAAACTAACTTGGCCTTTTTAAATAAAAAAATTCCCTCACTGGAATACTTTCAGTCTTTTGACTGTATGGATTACAGATGGAATGACTGTTATATGTGAGTACCGCTTTCTTTGACAGATTCTAGTATGGGTACATATATGTTTTCCCAACCCCAGCACATTAGTTTGCTAATTCCAGATGTATGAAAGCATCAGGCCTAACTGTATCTAGTATATTGAGCGCCAGATAAACTAACTTGGCCTTTTTAAATAAAAAAATTCCCTCACTGGAATACTTTCAGTCTTTTGACTGTATGGATTACAGATGGAATGACTGTTATATGTGAGTACCGCTTTCTTTGACAGATTCTAGTATGGGTACATATATGTTTTCCCAACCCCAGCACATTAGTTTGCTAATTCCAGATGTATGAAGCATGCAGGCCTAACTGTATCTAGTATATTGAGCGCCAGATAAACTAACTTGGCCTTTTTTAAATAAAAAAATTCCCTCACTGGAATACTTTCAGTCTTTTGACTGTATGGATTACAGATGGAATGACTGTTATATGTGAGTACCGCTTTCTTTGACAGATTCTAGTATGGGTACATATATGTTTTCCCAACCCCAGCACATTAGTTTGCTAATTCCAGATGTATGAAAGCATGGGCCTAACTGTATCTAGTATATTGAGCGCCAGATAAACTAACTTGGCCTTTTTAAATAAAAAAATTCCCTCACTGGAATACTTTCAGTCTTTTGACTGTATGGATTACAGATGGAATGACTTGTTATATGTGAGTACCGCTTTCTTTGACAGATTCTAGTATGGGTACATATATGTTTTCCCAACCCCAGCACATTAGTTTGCTAATTCCAGATGTATGAAAGCATGAGCCTAACTGTATCTAGTATATTGAGCGCCAGATAAACTAACTTGGCCTTTTTAAATAAAAAAATTCCCTCACTGGAATACTTTCAGTCTTTTGACTGTATGGATTACAGATGGAATGACTGTTATATGTGAGTACCGCTTTCTTTGACAGATTCTAGTATGGGTACATATATGTTTTCCCAACCCCAGCACATTAGTTTGCTAATTCCAGATGTATGAAACGCAGGCCTAACTGTATCTAGTATATTGAGCGCCAGATAAACTAACTTGGCCTTTTTAAATAAAAAAATTCCCTCACTGGAATACTTTCAGTCTTTTGACTGTATGGATTACAGATGGAATGACTTGTTATATGTGAGTACCGCTTTCTTTGACAGATTCTAGTATGGGTACATATATGTTTTCCCAACCCCAGCACATTAGTTTGCTAATTCCAGATGTATGAAAGCATAGGCCTAACTGTATCTAGTATATTGAGCAGCCAGATAAACTAACTTGGCCTTTTTAAATAAAAAAATTCCCTCACTGGAATACTTTCAGTCTTTTGACTGTATGGATTACAGATGGAATGACTGTTATATGTGAGTACCGCTTTCTTTGACAGATTCTAGTATGGGTACATATATGTTTTCCCAACCCCAGCACATTAGTTTGCTAATTCCAGATGTATGAAGCATGAGCCTAACTGTATCTAGTATATTGAGCGCCAGATAAACTAACTTGGCCTTTTTAAATAAAAAAATTCCCTCACTGGAATACTTTCAGTCTTTTGACTGTATGGATTACAGATGGAATGACTGTTATATGTGAGTACCGCTTTCTTTGACAGATTCTAGTATGGGTACATATATGTTTTCCCAACCCCAGCACATTAGTTTGCTAATTCCAGATGTATGAAAGCATGAGCCTAACTGTATCTAGTATATTGAACGCCAGATAAACTAACTTGGCCTTTTTAAATAAAAAAATTCCCTCACTGGAATACTTTCAGTCTTTTGACTGTATGGATTACAGATGGAATGACTGTTATATGTGAGTACCGCTTTCTTTGACAGATTCTAGTATGGGTACATATATGTTTTCCCAACCCCAGCACATTAGTTTGCTAATTCCAGATGTATGAAACGCAGGCCTAACTGTATCTAGTATATTGAACGCCAGATAAACTAACTTGGCCTTTTTAAATAAAAAAAATTCCCTCACTGGAATACTTTCAGTCTTTTGACTGTATGGATTACAGATGGAATGACTGTTATATGTGAGTACCGCTTTCTTTGACAGATTCTAGTATGGGTACATATATGTTTTCCCAACCCCAGCACATTAGTTTGCTAATTCCAGATGTATGAAGCATGAGGCCTAACTGTATCTAGTATATTGAACGCCAGATAAACTAACTTGGCCTTTTTTAAATAAAAAAATTCCCTCACTGGAATACTTTCAGTCTTTTGACTGTATGGATTACAGATGGAATGACTGTTATATGTGAGTACCGCTTTCTTTGACAGATTCTAGTATGGGTACATATATGTTTTCCCAACCCCAGCACATTAGTTTGCTAATTCCAGATGTATGAAACGCATGGCCTAACTGTATCTAGTATATTGAGCGCCAGATAAACTAACTTGGCCTTTTTTAAATAAAAAAAATTCCCTCACTGGAATACTTTCAGTCTTTTGACTGTATGGATTACAGATGGAATGACTGTTATATGTGAGTACCGCTTTCTTTGACAGATTCTAGTATGGGTACATATATGTTTTCCCAACCCCAGCACATTAGTTTGCTAATTCCAGATGTATGAAACGCAGGCCTAACTGTATCTAGTATATTGAGCGCCAGATAAACTAACTTGGCCTTTTTAAATAAAAAAATTCCCTCACTGGAATACTTTCAGTCTTTTGACTGTATGGATTACAGATGGAATGACTGTTATATGTGAGTACCGCTTTCTTTGACAGATTCTAGTATGGGTACATATATGTTTTCCCAACCCCAGCACATTAGTTTGCTAATTCCAGATGTATGAAAGCATGAGCCTAACTGTATCTAGTATATTGAGCGCCAGATAAACTAACTTGGCCTTTTTAAATAAAAAAATTCCCTCACTGGAATACTTTCAGTCTTTTGACTGTATGGATTACAGATGGAATGACTGTTATATGTGAGTACCGCTTTCTTTGACAGATTCTAGTATGGGTACATATATGTTTTCCCAACCCCAGCACATTAGTTTGCTAATTCCAGATGTATGAAACGCAGGCCTAACTGTATCTAGTATATTGAGCGCCAGATAAACTAACTTGGCCTTTTTAAATAAAAAAATTCCCTCACTGGAATACTTTCAGTCTTTTGACTGTATGGATTACAGATGGAATGACTGTTATATGTGAGTACCGCTTTCTTTGACAGATTCTAGTATGGGTACATATATGTTTTCCCAACCCCAGCACATTAGTTTGCTAATTCCAGATGTATGAAACGCTAGGCCTAACTGTATCTAGTATATTGAACGCCAGATAAACTAACTTGGCCTTTTTAAATAAAAAAATTCCCTCACTGGAATACTTTCAGTCTTTTGACTGTATGGATTACAGATGGAATGACTGTTATATGTGAGTACCGCTTTCTTTGACAGATTCTAGTATGGGTACATATATGTTTTCCCAACCCCAGCACATTAGTTTGCTAATTCCAGATGTATGAAAGCATGAGCCTAACTGTATCTAGTATATTGAATGCCAGATAAACTAACTTGGCCTTTTTAAATAAAAAAATTCCCTCACTGGAATACTTTCAGTCTTTTGACTGTATGGATTACAGATGGAATGACTGTTATATGTGAGTACCGCTTTCTTTGACAGATTCTAGTATGGGTACATATATGTTTTCCCAACCCCAGCACATTAGTTTGCTAATTCCAGATGTATGAAACGTAGGCCTAACTGTATCTAGTATATTGAACGCCAGATAAACTAACTTGGCCTTTTTTAAATAAAAAAATTCCCTCACTGGAATACTTTCAGTCTTTTGACTGTATGGATTACAGATGGAATGACTGTTATATGTGAGTACCGCTTTCTTTGACAGATTCTAGTATGGGTACATATATGTTTTCCCAACCCCAGCACATTAGTTTGCTAATTCCAGATGTATGAAACGCAGGCCTAACTGTATCTAGTATATTGAACGCCAGATAAACTAACTTGGCCTTTTTAAATAAAAAAATTCCCTCACTGGAATACTTTCAGTCTTTTGACTGTATGGATTACAGATGGAATGACTGTTATATGTGAGTACCGCTTTCTTTGACAGATTCTAGTATGGGTACATATATGTTTTCCCAACCCCAGCACATTAGTTTGCTAATTCCAGATGTATGAAACGCAGGCCTAACTGTATCTAGTATATTGAACGCCAGATAAACTAACTTGGCCTTTTTAAATAAAAAAATTCCCTCACTGGAATACTTTATGGCTTTTCACTGTATGGATTACAGGTGGACTGGTATTAGTAGGGGTGACACAAGCACACCCAAGTCCCTGATGTAGGATTTCTATGGCACAGACCACTATTACAAGTGATTAATGGACGTTGGGAGAGATTGTGCTGCAGCACTAGTCCCAAGATGGCCGCCGCCTATCAGCCCAGTAACATGTGCCACAAAATGGTCTGCACAACCTTTAAAAAAATAGCCTTGGACTGTGCTGCTAAATCGCTATTGGTCTGAATCCCAGGTGTAGATGTCTGACTTGTTTGGAGCTTTGGAATGCACACTGTGGCAGCTTCTGCTGCAGCACTACAAGTCGCAAAATGGCGGCCGGCGGTCAGCCCAGGTACATGTGGATGGAAAAATCACTCTGGCCACTCTAAAAATAGCCAATCCCTATCAAAAAAGCAGCTGAGCTGCAGTTGTTCAGATGAATCACAGGTGGAGGAGAGAAATTTGCTTCCAGTTATTCAATTATCCCTGCCTATTCTCGCCCTAGCATCAGCTGCGTCTATCCCTGTTCTATTCACATCGGGAGTGAGCACGTCCCGACGTGCGCACAAGCTTATAAAGAGGCTGAGTCACATGCTGCACTTGGCCAATCACAGCCTTGCCAATAGTAGGCATGGCTGCGATGGCATCTTAGGGCAAGTAGTATGATGCATGTTGATTGGCTGCTTTTGCAGCCTTTCAAAATGCGCCAAAATACATGCCGAACGACGAATCCGAACCCGAACTTTTACAAAAAACTGTTCGCTCAACACTAGTCACAGGCAATGTCCATTGTGAATGTTGATTAGGTCACAGGCAATGTCCATTGTGAATGTTGATTAGGTCACAGGCAATGTCCATTGTGAATGTTGATTAGGTCACAGGCAATGTCCATTGTGAATGCTAACTGTCACTGGGGCCATAGTCACAGGGTAAGAGGCTGACAAGCAGGCCTCTCCAATGCCCAGGGATAAATGTCAGTTTGTCACATATCTCCCCTTTGGGGGGAAGACTAACCAGGTACCTGACCTCCTGTCGGTCTGTGCCTACGTTAGTCGATCCACCAACCCACAATAGACAAATGCCAGAGTAGCCCACCCACAACAAACAGGTACAAGAGTGACCCACCCACAAGAAGCAGTTACTGCACCCGGATATTCCTCTGGGGTGCTGGGGCAACATGCTGTGGGGACTTGAGGGAGGGCAGAGGCCGATGGCACTCTGCCCAGCTGCCAGCTCTTCTACTGGTATAACCTGCAGGACCTCAGGCTCTGGACAGGGGACAAAGGGAGGGCAGAGGCCGACTGCACTCTGCCCAGCTGCCAGCTCTCTTGCTGGGAGGCTGGGAACATAGTCTGGCTCAGTAGCCAGGGGAACATGGGCGCCAGTGGGGGTTAACATTGCCTCTGTTAACCCTGGGGCCAAGTTAGGTGTTAGCTGGGGAGGAGAGTTTGTACTTACCCCCTCCTCCTGTGTTCCCGGTGCGGGTAGTTGGGGATCTGGAAAGGCGGTCCAGCATCCCTGTAGGTCAGGCACAGAGACCATGGTCCCATCTGCGCCGTCTGGGAGATGGGTGTCTCCCCTTGTTAGGGTAAGCTGCCGCTGGGGAGAGGGGGTGCTGTGTTCCTCTCCCTGAAACACAGGCTGCCGCTGGAGTGGGAGACCGCCTGTCTCCACTCCCGTAACATTGTCCTGCTGCTGGAGAGCGAGACCAACTGTCTCTGCTCCCTGTAGGACACATTGCTGCTGGGGGGGAAAGGATGACACCTTCGGCCCCCTGGACTTCACACTGCCGCTGGGGGGGAAGGACGACATCTTCGGCCCCCTGTAACTCACACTGCCGCTGGGGAGAAAGGACGGCACCTTCAGCTCCCTGTAGCTCACATTGCCGCTGGGGGGGAAGGTCGACACCTTCGGCCCCCTGTAACTCATGCGGTTGCTGGGGCGCAGGGACAGAATACTTCGCCATCTCTGCCCGATATTCTGCTTCCTCCTGCAGACTCTCCGCCAGTTCTCAGTAGGGCCTGTAGAGAGCCAACCGCCTCTTCAGTATAGCGTCAAACCGTACGTGACTATACCAATACTCCAGGTTTGCTTGGTGTTCCCAGGATGCTGCTCCTCGCACTAGGGAAGCCATCCCACTGCTGCCACCACTGTAACGGAGCTCCGGTAAGAGGCTGACAAGCAGGCCTCTCCAATGCCCAGGGATAAATGGCAGTTTGTCACAATGGCTAATAAGCCCTTTTTCCCACTAATACAAGCCAAAAAATGCTTTAGAACAGGGGTCCTCAAACTTTTTAAACAGGGGGCCGGTTCACGGTAGTTAAACTATGAGTAATTGTATATATTTACCAGTATTTCAATGGGAATCATTCCCCCCCTCCCATGTCACTCTCATTTCCCCCTCCCTCCCTTGTCACTCTCATTTCTCAGGGACCCTCCCTCCCTTGTCACTCTCATTCCCCCCTCTCTTGTCACTCTCATTTCTCAGCCTCCCTGCCTTGTCACTCTCATTTCTCAGCCCCCCTCCCTTGTCACTCTCATTTCTCAGCCCCTCCCTTGTCACTCTCATTTCTCAGACCCTCCTTTGTCACTCTCATTTCTCAGCCCCCTCCCTTGTCACTCTCATTTCTCAGACCCTCCTTTGTCACTCTCATTTCTCAGTCCCCCTCCCTTGTCACTCTCATTTCTCCGTCCCCCTCCCTTGTCACTCTCATTCCCCTCTCCCTTGTCACTCTCATTTCTCAGACCCTCCCTCCCTTGTCACTCTCATTTCTCAGGTCCCCTCCCTCCCTTGTCACTCTCATTTCTCAGACCCTTTCCTCCCTTGTCACTCTCATTCCCCCCTCCCTTGTCACTGTCATTTCTCAGGCTCCCTCCCTCCCTTGTCACTGTCATTTCTCAGGCCCCCTCCCTTGTCACTGTCATTTCTCAGACCCCTCCCTTGTCACTGTCATTTCTCAGCCCCCCTACCTTGTCACTCTCCTTTTTCAGGCCCACTCCCTCCCTTGTCACTCTTTCTCAGCCCCCCTCCATTGTCACTGCCCCCCCCTTCTTGTCACTCTTTTTCTCAGCGCCCCTCCCTCATTACTTTGTCACACTGCTCATTCATTACTCACCCCCTCCCCTAGTGTAGCGTGGCCGAGCTCTGTGAGGTTCGCGGTACAGGAGCATTTGTTTCCTGTACCTGGCCGGACTGATAGAAAGCGCACAGTAAGTGAGCACTTCCTGTCAGTCCGGCCGGGTACAGGATACAGGAAACAAAAGTTCCTGTACCGCGGACCAGACTGAGCTCGGCCGCACTACACTGTCAGTTCCTCTCTTCGTCCACCGCAGCCCCCTCGCGTCTCTGCTGGGAGGGGTTGGCAGTACCCTGCCGAGCCGTGAGAAACACCCGGCGGGCCGGATCAGTTCCCTCGGCGGGCCGCTTGTGGCCCGCGGGCCGTAATTTGAGGACCCCTGCTTTAGAACATATAACTGCACCGCACAAGGGCAAATAAAACATATAAATATTTCCTTGTACTAAACTCTGTTAATGCCTGTATCAAGCAGCACTTGCGCTCTAATAAGACAGGTTTGCTGGAATTACAGAGCTGTATAATGGCAATTTGGATCCCCAGTCAGTGCAGCAGGGTGTAATCGGATTGTTCCATTTACCCAGGCTGTCACCTCCCCGACTAAACCCTGTTTAACACAAATGTGGTGGAATGATTCCTCCCTTCCCTATCCTTTCCCTACATTTTGAGTAATCTTTCCCTGCACTTGTAAATAGTTTTTTTTTTTCACCACAATCAAGTCTTTCCTATCACTGTCCCTAGCGCCTGCAGACATGTCTCTCCCTGCACTAAGCATGCTGGTGAATGGAATAATCTAAGATGGCTGCCGTATTTATAGGGCTGTGACATCACAGGGCTGGCAGGTGATTGGCTGCATGCATGTCAGTATGGGTGATCCTGCCTTCCCAGAGTTCTTTGCCCCACACGTGTAGCAGCCATTTTAGTAAAAAATGTGATTAGTTACCACGAAGCGCGAGGAAATTCGCATTCGGTGCGAATTGCTCATCTCTATTAGGGAAGCCCAAAAAAAAAAAAGACCTGTTCCTTCACAGTTATGACTTTTTTTTTTTTTAAACTCGGGTATGATTTAAGCAAAAAATGTGCATGTGCAGGGGTTTAGTTTGAACTCAGTTCAGCTGTATTAGAGCTTTTGTATAATGAAATTGGTTTGGAGTGAACATTTGTGTAAGAAAATCTGCATCTCAAATTGGTAATTATATCAGCGTCCAGTGTAAAAGCGAGGATATCTTCCTGTCTCATCCATCTTGTCCCAATCAAGCTTAATATCTCTTTCCCTGCACAATATTCAAAACAAAGTAAAATCACAGTTACACTTTAAGAAACAAATTTGAACATGTAGAAGCACCAGGTAAACCACCAGTGATGCTATAAAAGGCAACTAGGTCTAAACATACATAATATCATAGTGGGAATCTTGATCTCGTATAGGAAGCCAGGATGTTAAAGGGGTTGTCCACTTGTCTGTTCAAGTGAATACTATATGCAGTGCACAGATGCGTGACTAGGGTCCTTTTAGTAGGTGGTAAATGTAATTTTTTGTGACGCCAGTTGCATTTCAGCATTGGGGAACAGAGTCCCCTTCAGTATAGTGGTGTGGGTACCCAGGTGTAGGATTGTCAGAGTGGTGTAGAGTTACCTACAATCTCCCAGAAGGTGTTGTATGCACGTTTCACGGTGCTCCTACGTGGATATCCTTGGCTCCCAGACGTTAAGGTCACAAGCAGAGCAAATAGGGTGAAGAGGTGGTGGAGAGGACAATGAAAGAGATTGAGTCCAGACTTTGTATATAGTTCAACTGCAGCTTCACTTTGCAGAAATGCTTCCTCAAACAGTTTACAGACTTGGTCTTGGTCTCCAGCAAGTTTTAGCGTGAAAATGGCAGGCAAACACACTCGGCTCTGCTACATCTGTCAGGATTAAATAGAAACTTTTCCTTTTGTTTTCTGCTGTAACTTCTCTCTTTCTGTCTGACTCTATGGCAAGGCACAGGGCAACTTCTTCCTGGCTCTGCTCCAGCAGAACTGGAGGTATTCTGGCTGGTAAGGGCAGCAGGGATGCAACACTGCAGGTCTGCTACCTTAGCAAGGGTTGAGCTAGCACTAACTAGTTCTCACCCTTCCTGAAGGGACTGGGACTTGCGCACTCCTCCACAGCGGTGGGGATGGGGGGTTAGAATGAAATGGAAGGTTCCATTCTATTCTACATACTGCTTTGCCATATTTGCTACCACCTGCTGGTGAACCAGGCACATTACATTTGAACATAAACATACATAACAGGAAATGCACAATACATTGGACCTGAAATGTACAAAATGCGATTGAGATTGCATATCCAGATAAAAATAGGGCGTAGGTGTGGTAATGCCACTCGGGCGTTACATCCCCCCTTACTTAAGAGGCAAGTCGTCCTCGGCTTGTGCTTAGGAGGTGCTGTAAGGGTAACAAATAATAGTTAAGGTGCTGCAGTAAACTGTGTACTTTTACTAATTGATAAAGGAACGGCTACCAAAAGGTCTCTCTGCCCGTATGAGTAGGGTATACAATCATTGTTTTCTCTCTCGGTATAAACCAGAGAACCAAAAGGTGTGCAAAAAGCGCTCATTACTGGCTTTCTTTTGAATATACTAGACCCTAGTACCAAAGAAAGTGCAGGGGTGACTTTACTCTGTATCCCTGCACTATGCAATGGAACGCCCACAAATAGAAGGGTGGCTTAATCCCTTCCAGTACCAAGGTCTAATTATGCTTTAAGCTTTGTCACCTTGATATTTGTACAGGCAGCTACAAAATTTCCTCAAGGCGGCATGCAAGAACTTAGGACATACTTAACATTGGCGAAGCACCAGATACAAACTAGGAGGAGGAGATACCGTTTTTTTCTCAAAACTCCCTTGAGGGTTAATTACTCCCTCTAAACACACATATTAGCAGTGGGTTACCCTTGGCGTTTTTAGACCTGCTTGTGACTTACCACTTGGTCCTCCCTGTGTAGCAATAATAAAATACAATGCCTAGGCTTCCTATACTAACACAAGGTAATATAAGAACCATTAGTGATTGACGTCCTCAGAGGCAGTCCATTTGAGCAATTGAAGCAAAGAAGCTAACTATCTGTCTAACAATATAAAGTCCAAAGTCCATATAAAAAGCGCATAAGAGGTCACATTACGGCACCTTCAAAATAAATACATTCAATGGGCTAAAGTGCCTAAACGTTGCAGAACCTTTAAAATGTTAATGCAACAGTAGTGCAAAAATATGAAAGTAGAAATCACAAAGAGATCAGGAATACGTTTGAGTCTATTCTTTGGGTGCCTGGCTTGTAACGTTGCAAAACTGGAACATATAACTCAAAAAGTCATTTGTAATCCATATGAGGTAGCAAAACTGATATTTGTTATCCATATTGGGTATGGTTTCAAACTACATAAGATGATGAACAAAGTCCATGAAGTCCAGGCAGATAATGGCGGATGAAAAGGAAACAGTCAAAGTATAACTACAAAACAAGGGGAAAGTTTCTCAAGATGTGTCCATGGCTTGACTTCTATTGTCTCTGTAGCTAAACACCGGTTTCAAAGAATTCCCAATAAAGCTGGAGTAACCACTGAAGGGGGTCAAGCATGAAAGGGAATTCTGTTAGAGTTTCACTTTCTAAAGACAATGGCAGTTCGGGTTCCTTATCTACTTTTCATGACTGTTCCCGAAGGCACCTGCAGGCATTTTTGAGCCTGTTGTGGTGTACTCGTTGATTATCTTTATCTCCTATGTGGATCTCGTAGACTTCCGATGAGGGGACGGCCACTACAGTATATGGCTCGCGATCCCAGCGACTATCCAGCTTGCTCACTGGGTGATTGTTTCGGAGCCAGACCTTGTCTCCTGGTTGTAAGGACTCAGCATGAGCATGCAGATCAAAGTCCTGTTTTTGTTTTTGTTGTGCCTTTTCTAATTTAGAGTCCACTATTTCTCTGGCATACTCTAGGTGTTTCTGATGCTCTTTGACCCACTCAGATTGGGGAAGGAGTGGTAAGAGTTCGGCACGAGGATGTCAAGGGCAAGGTCTGCAATTAAACGGCCCTGTGTTCCAAACATGAGGTAGTAAGGGGTGTACCCGGTGGAGCAATGAGTGGTGTTATTGAACAGGTACACTAATTCAGGGAGAAGCAAAGGCCACTCTGCCCTCTTGTGAGGCGTTACAGCCTTGAGCATATTGATCAGTGTCTGATTTATCTTTTCGCACAGTCCATTTCCCCTGGGTGATATGCGGTGGTACTCAGTTTTTTGCAGTTGTGCAGTGCACAAAGTTCATAGAAAAACTAAGACTCTAATGCGGATCCTTGATTAGTGAGTATTTTGGCAGGACACCCATATGGCAGAATGAAGCTCTTCCACATGGCAGCTGCTGCAGTTTTAGCAGTTAAGTCCCTGACAGGTACAGCCATGACGAACTTGGTGTAGTGGTCTATGATTGTCATAGCATAGGCGTATCCGGATCTCCTGGGTTCCAGTTTCAGGTGGTCGATAGCCATGATTTCTAGAGGACTCTTACTCATTATAGGATGAAAGGGGGCCTGCTGGTCATCTTTTTCTCCTCTGGCCACAGCATAGGTGGGACACTCCCGGCACCAGGCTTCAGTATCACTTCTTATGCAAGTCCAGTAGAAACGCAGTCTGATGGTAGCTTCCATTTTTTGGGTTCCAAAATGACCAGACCTGTTATGGTACATGTCCATTACCATCTTAGCATGTCTTCGGGGCCCGCACAATCTGATGGAGGCAATCACAGGTGACTGGATCAAGCATTCTTCTGAGGAGCAGATCACTTTGTAGGAAGAGTAGTTTCCATTGTCGTCAGGCAAATTAGCTCCAAGTCAGTTCTACTCTGCCGGATCCTATCCGGTAGACGCCCACTGGAAAAATAGTTCAACAGTTCTCCGATGACTCTACTCTCGGCTTGTAGTTGGAGCCAGAGCTATTTCTCAACTGGAGGTGATTGACCACAGATCTTTGGAGAACTAGTGGCTTCGGAGACCTGGTGTTTAGTGCGTAGAGCTTCCTGTCGGGCAAATCGGGAGTAGAACATTGGCATTTCCACATCTCTGATCATCTTTAGAAATTAGCTCTTTCTGGGCAGGTAGCCTGGACAAGGTGTCGGCATTGTCATTTGCTTTTCCAGTCCGGTACTTAATGGCGAAGTCGAAGTTCCGAAGTCTAGAGTCCCATCTTTGCTCTAGAGCTCCCAGATGTGCAGTGTTCAAGTGAGCCAGTGGATTATTATCGGTGTAGACAGTGAAAGGTGTAGCTGCTAGATAATCTTTAAACTTCTCAGTTACAGCCCACACCAAGGCTAAGAATTCCAGTTTGAACGAGCTATAATTGTGGTAATTCCTTCCTGGCTCTCGTAAAGATTTGCTGGCATAGGTGATGACTCTTTCAGTTCCGAGTTCAGTCTGAGATAGTACGGCTCCTAAACCTTTCTTACTGGCGTCAGTATAGAGCCAGAATTGCAGCCCAGGACTGGTGGCTCTGTACGTTTTTTTTTTTTAACAATTAGAAAGCGGTCTCTTGCTCTTTGTTCCACTCTACAGGTATCTTAGCATTCTGACTGCCTTTGGGATGACCCTTCAAAAGCTCCTGGATAGGTTCTGCAATTTGGGCAAAGTGTGGGATAAATCTCCCATAGTAACTTGCAAATCCAATAAAACTCTTGACCTCCTTGACGGTTTTAGTGGGTGGCCAGCTTTGTACCGCAGCTATCTCCTCAGGGTCTGGCTTAACGCCCTCCGCACTCACAACATAGCTCAGATATTTCACTTGGGGCTTCAGTAAGTGAAACATACTGGGTCAGAGTCTGGACCGTCTCCGCCAAGTGCTGTAGATGCTCTTCGTAGGTCTTGGAGTAGACAATCACACCCGAATGGCAAGTAATTGAACTCGAACAAACCCATTGGGGTAATGAAAGCTGTTTTATCTTTATCTTCTGGCACCATGGGGACTTGCCAATATCCACTGGTTAAATCCAGGGTTCAGAAATAAGCAGAAGATATTAGGGTTCCTATAGATTTCTCAATTCATGGTAGTGGGTACACATCCCTGTGCGTAATGATGTTGATTTTGTGATAATTCACGCAGAAACGGATGGTTCCATCCATCTTTTTTACTAGAACCAAAGGGGCATACCAGGGGCTGTGACTATCCTGGATGACATTAGCTGTCTTTATGTCCTGAACCATCTTCTTCACCTGCTGGTATAGGGCTAGAGGCACTGGCCTATATCTCTCTTTGATTGGAGGGTGAGTGCCGGTTGAAATAGAGTGCTTTATTAGGCTAGTTTGAACATAGTCCAGAGGGTCTTTGCTGAAGACGTGATGATGCTCCTTGGCTAGGTCCAACACACCTTTGAGCTGTTCGGCAGAGGTTGTAACATCTCCAATATGCGGTTCAGCCCACCAGGGTTGTTCAGGCGGATCATTAGCTGCATCCGCTCTTTAAAGCTATTGTTGTGCAGCAGCAGTAGGGGAATCCAGGACGTCTTGCAGACGGACATGATGTAGACTCACCATGGGATAGTACTTCTTTAATTCCACATATTCATCACTTAGATTGACCAAGCGTATGGGAGCATTTCCGCGCGACACACTGACCAAGCTCCTAGCGACTTGGACAAGAGGGTGATCTTGCAACTGTAGGGGTTCCATGAGGGCCTGGTAATCCTGACTTTGGACACTGATGCAAGCCCTGCACCATATCAGGGTCTCAGCTCCATGCTAAAGTCTAATAGGTTGAGAATCCTTGATGCGAATGCGGCAGATTTCTCCTTGTCGGTTGCTGAATTTTTGTTGGGTGGTTAGCACTTGGATGGTCTGGGTTATGACCCGTTGAGTTACACAGGGTTCAAGTTAGTAGGGTTTTCTTCAAAGCTTCTTGTACTTCAGTGTAACAGTTACTGATTACATTCATCCCAGGAAGAAGTACAGCGGCGTCTTAAAAAGATTAAAATTGACAAATCGCCAGGACCAGATGGCATACACCCCCGTAGCCTAAGAAAATTAAGTAATGTCATAGACAGACCCTTATTTCTGATATTTAAGGACTATATACTGACAGGGAGTGTTCCACAAGATTGGTGCATAGCAAATGTGGTGCCAATATTCAAAAAGGGTCCAAAAACAGAGCCTGGAAACCATAGGCCGGTAAGTTTAACATCCGTCGTGGGTGAACTGTTTCAAGGTTTTCTAAGAAATGCTATCTTGGAGCACCTCAATGAAAATAATCAAATCATGCCATATCAGCATGGCTTCGTGAGGGATCGGTCATGTCAAACTAATTTAATCAGTTTCTATGAGGAGGCAAGTTCTAGACTTGACAGCGGCAAATCAATAGATGTCCTATATCTGGACTTCTCCAAAGCATTTGACACTGTACCACATACAAGGTTAGAATAAAAAATGAGAATGCTTGGGCTGGGAGAAAATGTCTGTATGTTGGGTAAGTAACTGGCTCAGTAATAGAAAACAGAGGGTGGTTATTAATGGTACACACTCAGAATGGTTCACTGTCACTAGTGGAGTACCTCAGGGGTCAGTACTGGGCCCTATCCTCTTCAATATGTTTATTAATGATCTTGTAGAAGGCTTGCACAGTAAAATATACATTTTTGCAGATGACACTAAACTGTGTAAAGTAATTGACACGGAAGAGGACAGTATACTGCTACAGATGGATCTGGATAGATTGAAGACAGTCTCCAGATGGAGTGGTCCCTTTCTTGGTCCTGGACTGCTGTTCTAGTTGCTCTAGTTGCTTCCTCATCCTCTCCATATTCTCAGCTAGGACGGAGACTTGATGCTACAGCATCTGGGACAGGTGTCCGAGCTCCATACTCAGCTATCTGGCCATGGGCAGCAGGACGAGCCATGCCTTCTGGTCTTCAGGGGGTTCAGTATTGAAACTTCCCCCAGGATGCCAATAGCAAGCTCCTTAAAATCTAAGAACGGAACATCCAGGAGAGCTGACAACATCTTTAGCTGAGGTTTGAGGGGTTTGTCAAGAACAGCTTTGACTAACTGCTCTCTGAGGGTCTGATCTTGTCCCTTAGCTTCATGGGGATGTAGTTGGATAACTGCGCGCAAAGCTTCTTGCAGGGATAGGGCAAAGTATCTTAAAGTCTCCTTGGACTGCTGTTGTTTCCCAAAGAAATGCATCTTAAGTTTAGAGGCGGTCCTAGTGTCAAAGGTAGTACTGAGTCAGTCTAGGATCAACTGATTTTCACTCTGGCTTGGGCCAGGACTTAACTTCCCGATAGATACTGGATAGTGTTGAGCAAACTTGTTTTATAAGTTCTGCGTCCAAAGTTCGGGTTCTGGTTATTGAAGAATCCCATTATGGATTCAAAATTCCGTTATAGTCCTTGGTACCGGAATCCATAACGGGATTTTTCGACGCAGAACTTAAAACACAAGTTCGCTCAACACTAATGCTGGATATAACTTAAACGTAGCCAACATTTTATCACGGAATTCCCTGAGTGAATGAGGTTCTCCTGCATAAAGTAGGAGTCAAGGTGCTCCAAAGTAGTATGGCATATATACTGTCCTCATACACGTTAGCACGGTGTGTACTCTGACATGTAGCTAAACCTTCTCTGTCTTGATAAGAAGAGAAAACTGTACTGCTTTAACTTTCTCTTTATTGATAGTAGATTGACAGGAAAGGTGAAACTACAGAATAAAACAGTAGTATTTTAGAACATAAATATCCATGGTACATGGCATAAGACATAGAATAATCTGCTATACATCCAGTACATGAGATAATACAGTGATAGTGAGTTATCAATACAAGAAACGTATAATAAACTTTAGTAAATGGCACATAGATAATGCCTTACCGACTATGCTAGGAAACAGGCTGAATAACAGATGATGGGGCAGGGAAATCAGTGAGAGAGTGTGGCACCTGAGACATAAGATGGTGGCTGCTTGCCATCCCAGCACAAGAAGAGAAAGAACCAGGAACTACCCACAATGCCCTGGGACTCCCATAATGCATAGGAAAAACAGGTTGGAAGAAATACATGAACTGATCAATAGATTGCGCTGTTACCATACAATAAATGCAAATGAATTACAACACAGTTAAGTGCAATGTCAAGCTGATAAACACACAGGAAACAACTGGATCTGCATCTGGCGACAGAACAGCATATGTCGCGGATATAAAGCGCAAAAATGCTTTATATACAAAAAAAAAACTAAAGAAAGGATCAAAGGAAAAGATATAAAAGTTATTGATCCTACTGAGGAGAGGGCGACATAATAACCTCTCAGCTCGTTGACGAGAACCTTAATTATTTTGTGCAACTAGAATGAAAACAAGGTACCATTGTCTATGCAAAAATATATGTGAGTTTATTATACATAAGTGCTAAATACAAAATCGATAATACAACCTGTACAATGATAGACAATGAAATATAATACCAATACTTTCAATCAATACTGAATATCGCCAATCAATGCAATGATATGCAACAATTCAAATTAAAGAAGAGTAGGGGTATCAACCCCTTCCTATCACTTTTTTTTACCATATTGAGGTATATGGCGGCACTATATATTTACCAGCTCGGTATCAGGCTAGGGAATATCAAAGTTCCCAAGGGACTAGGTAACAATGTCTGATCCTAATTTAGCAATATGCATATTAGCTAAGAGAATGGTCAAACTTGACCAGGAGCCTTATCAATACGGATTCACAATTGGGGATCTTTGACTATATACCGGCCTGAGTAACTTATCAATACCGCAAGCAATAAACAAAATATACGTTACCAAGGGTCAAAAGGTGAGTAGGGCTCCAGAGGGACGGTCAGCTCTCCAGAGGGTTCCCCGTGATCCAGTATAAAATCCAAAGCTTAGCCACGTTCTGTTTTAGTCCATTGTTTGTAGAACTTCTTTTCTTTCTTTTGGAATCCCCTCTCTCATCCCATCTATGATTAATATTCACACACTTATCAAAAGAATACACCCCTTTAGATAACGGTCTTCCAACCAAACCAGAGGGTGTGCACATATGGTAATGGTACTGTGAGATCTTACATTGTCCAAAATGCTTTGTGGTGAATAGTGTAACGTTACCTGCCGATACCTAGGCAGCAATGTTGTGTAACCTATAAATGTGAAGCTTTTAAGAGTTAAATTTATATAATGTGACTTCATGTTAAGTAGTAAACATCCACCACCTGGGACATACATCAAAAAGGGAGGCATACCCCCTGACACTTGAAGCAATTAAAAACCTAGATTCCCAGAAACTAGTATAACTGTTCTCACGTCATAGAGTTCAGCGAACACCTGGGTGTTTGGGTTCGAGAAGTTCGGCCGAACTTCCCGAAAATGTTCGGGTTCGGGATCCGAACTCGTCCCGAACTTCACTCTGAACCCAAAACACATTGAAGTCAATGGAGACCCGAACTTTTGGGCACTAAAAAGGCTGTAAAATAGCCCAGGAAAGGGCTAGAGGGCTGCAAAAGGCAGCAAAATGTAGGTAAATGCCCTGCAAACATATGTGAATAGGGAAATGGCAAAATAAAGAAAATACAGAAAAATAATAAATAAACATTCTAAACTTGAGCCCAAGTGAGTGACAGTGACACCTGTCACCCAGCAAACAGAGGATGTGGCAGCAACGCCACCACATCTGTCATTGTCACCAAGCATCTCCACCAAATCCCATGGAAGTTTTCAGCTATCAGCTGTCCATCTTCCAAACACTGGTGAGAAAAAGAAATAGAAAGAGGAAGTACCCCCCTACCCATGGCTTTGAATGCCTTATTTCAAACTTCCTGGTCCTTTAAAATGCTGTCATTCTGTCTGGTGGACAGTTTTAAAAACCTTATGGCGATGGCTATCCCACAGTACGTGTATCCCAGCCGCTGCTACATTTGCAGACGAGCCATTCCTTCCCTGCACAACCAAGTGGTGGACAAACTTAAGTGTGCACTGCGCAATGCTATCTGTGGCAACGTCCACATAACCAACAACACAGTGGGTAAATGTAGCGGCTGGCCCAAAGGCGGATAGCATTTTTGCTATGTCCTTCCGCCTCCGAGGATTGCTGGGCATTTCTTTTTGTATCCTGTTACCTCCTCCTCCTCCTACTCGGCTTCCTCCTCCTCTACCTCCTCCTCATCCACTCAGCGTAACACCTTCATCACCCACAGCAGCACAACCAGGGGGAAACGACAGCAGGTTGTTCTAAAACTTGTGTGTTTGTGGCACAAACCCCGCACCGCGCAGGAGCTATGGACAGGCATGGAACAACAGACCGACCATTGGTTGGTGCCACTGAGCCTCCAGCCCGGCCTGGTGTTGTGCGCTAATGGGCGAAATATACTAGCAGGTCTGGGCCTAGCCGGTTTGACACACATCACCTGCCTGCCACATGTGCTGAATTTGGGGTGCAGAAATTCCTAAACAGCAGACAGTGAAAATCAATTCAGTTAATCGAACACACACAACACCCCCACCCCCCTTTCACTCAAACCATTAACAAACTATTTACAAATTTTCTTAAAAACATATTAAAATAACTATAATGCAGCTAAACTTACTATATAAACAAAAAAAAAACTATATACACGCCATATCTAAAGGCCAGTGACATCCAAGTGGCTCGAAGGGTGGGTTCCTGCACCAACATAGTCCCTGGCCTGGAACACAATTGTCCAGCCAGGGCACAGTTCTGGAGGATGAGGAGGATAAGTAGGATGAGGAGGATGAGGAGGAACCGTGTTCTTAGCAGGGTGGTACCCAAGCCAGCTCACGGGCAGCTGGGTCACCATCAACACCTCAGAAGGCTGGGTTAGCATTTGCGAAATGTGGGAAAGCTTTGTCATCACGCCACAACAACCTGCACCACCAGCAGATCTGGAACATCTTAGCAGGAGGCAGCATTTCAGCAACATGGTGGAAGAGTACACGTACTGACTGATGGGTTTGCCCAGGGGCGTAGTACAGGGAAGCGTGGAAAGCACACTGTTTTGGGTCCCTGACCTAGAAGGGGCCCATCCAGGAGGAGAACTAAAAGACTTTGTTAGGGCCCCTTAACAGAATTATACAATGAAATTAGATACAGTGGCAGTATAGACAGTGTAGAAAGCGGATGGAAAATAAACCCAAACAGCCTCACACCCTACACACTCAACCCCCCCCCCCGCCTTTCACTCAAATCATTAACAAACTATTTACAAATTTACTTAAAAACATATTAAAATAACTATAAGGCAGCTAAACTAACCATATAAAGACACAAAACTATATACACGCCTTATCCTTAACTTAAGGCCAACCAAATACAAGTGGCTCGGAGGGTGGGTATCTGCACCAACATAAGCCCTTGCCTGGAACACAATTGTCCAGCCAGGGCACAGTTCTGGAGGATGAGGAAGAGGAGTAGGAGGAACGCTGGGGGATACAGAGGACACAGACGATATACCTCCCTCAAAGAGGATAGCTTGTCCTTGCCTCTGGGCAGCTTGGCAGACATGAGCGACTACATGCTGCAGTGCCTGCGCAACAACTGCCCAGTTACTGCCACATTCTAACTTTTGCTGATTACTGGGTGGCCAGCCTGCTGCATACCCATTACAAGAACAATGTGCCGTCCTTAATTCCCTCACTGGAGTGTAATAGGAAGATGAGCCCGCTAGTAGACACGCTGCTGATGGCATTTACACCTGGGACTCAGTGGAAGCACAAGGTGAAGGCAGAGGAGGAGGAGGAAGAATTTGCCAATGCAGCTGGGTCATCAGCAACACCTCAAAAGTAGTGATGAGCGGCAGGTGCCATATTCGATTTCGATGAAATTCGCGAATATTCGAATGAATATTCGTTTCATATTCGTCGAAATCCAACATTCGTCATATTCGCTATTCGCTAATTCTACCAAGCCAACCATAAACTTCCTTGCTCATGGAGCGTCCCCATCACCATGGGAACGTCTCCATATACTAAAATGTACTGTCGGATTTGAGGAATTACGTTGAAATCGCAATGCGATTAATTCAAGTTATATTAATCGCATTGCGATTTCAACTTAGAGCTGGGTTTATAATGGGTCAGCTTGCTAGAATGAACGAAGTTAACGAATATGGAATATAGCAGCAGTGCTAAGTTGAATTCGCAATGCGATTAATTTAACTTGAAGTAATCGCATTGCGATTTCAACTTAGAGCTGGATTTATAATGGGTCAGCTTGCTAGAATGAACGAAGTTAGCGAATATGGAATATAGCAGCAGTGCTACTGCTAAGTTGAATTCGCAATGCGATTAATTTAACTTGAATTAATCGCATTGCGATTTCAACTTAGCACTACTAGTGCTATATTCCATATTCGTCGTTAATTCTAGCCTATGTAAGATAGCAGTGCTAAGTTGTATTCGCAATGCGATTAATATAACTTGAATTAATCGCATTGCGATTTTAACGTAATTCCTCAAATCCAACAGTACATTTTAGTATATGGAGACGTTCACATGGTGATGGGGACGCTCCATGAGCACGGAAGTCGGCAGAAGCGGCAACGGGCACTGACTAGAGCAGCCAGGAAGCCAGGAATCCTCAGGACAGGTAAGAACTACTTTTGGGAAGTGGGAAAGAAAAAAATATAACTAAAAAAAAATAAAAAAATATTCGAAATAGCGAATTTATAGCGCTATAAAAAAATTCGCTATTCGAATATTCATGCTCAACACTACTCAGAAGGCAGAGTTAGCATGGGCAAAATGTGGAAAAGCTTTGTTATCACGCCACAACAACCTGCACCACCAGCAGATCTGGAACATCTTAGCTGGAGGCAGCATTTCAGCAACATGGTGGAACAGTACATGTACTGACTGATGGGTCTGCCTAGGGGAATAGCTAGAGGGGAAGCAACTGCTTTGGGGCCGTGACCTAGAAAGGGCCCATCCAGGAGTAGGAGGAGGACTAACAGTATTATACAATGAAATTATATACAGTGGCAGTATAGACCGTGTAGAAAGCGAATGGAACAGCTGCTGGGCCTGGTCTGAGAGAGCGATATTTAGCATCCACAGGCATGGCGGCATGAAAGGAAGGGGTTTGCGCAAAAATTACTGGGGGAGGGGGACCCCATTCAAAAATTTGCTGTAGTGCCCAATCATTTCTAGCTACGCCACTAGGTCTGCCCCATTCAACTTCTGGGTCATCAAATTGGGCACATGTCCTGAGGTTGCCCTTTACGCCTTGGAGGTGCTGGCCTACCCTGCAGCCACTGTATTGTCTGTACGTGTGTTTAGCATGGCATTATCATAGACAAGTGCAGCCGCCTATCAGCAGACAATGTGGGCAAGCTTTCATTTATTAAAAAGAACCAGGCATGGATCCCACAGGACTTGTTTGTACCTTATGCAGAATAGACAAGTATACCAGCCTCACCCAACCACTGTTATACTACCCTGCACTTAACTTTGTTTTATTTTTTATATTTTCCCAATGTTTTGGGGTCTACACTAATTTATTTTAAAAAATTACAAATAAAAAAAGTTATTGGCGGCTACCTTTGGCTTCACAGCCCAAAAAGGCTTTATTTAATGCAAGAATGTAACCGCCAATTGTAAGTTCCCTGTCAGTTATGCAGTGCAGGGGTTTGTACCTGGCATAAATGGTAATATTTCACCCAACAATTTAAAATCTATCCTTTGCCGGACAGTATTAAACTTGGCCAGCCACAGCTGGAACCACTGATTTACGGTATTGCTATTTTGGCAATTGAATTTCACGCCAGAACAAAATCTATCCTTTGCCGGACACTATTAAACTTGGCCAGCCACTGCTGGGACAACAGATTTAGGGGATTGCTATTTTGGCAATATAATTTCACCCCAGGACAAATTCTACCCTTTGCTGGACACCATTAAACTTGGCCAGCCACAGCTGAAACCACTGAGTTACGGTATTGCTATTTTGGCAATTGAATTTCACCCCAGAACAAAACACATACTTTGCCGGACACTATTAAACTTGACCAGTCACAGCTGGAACAACAGATTTACGGCATTTCTATTTTGCAACTGAATTTCATTGCAGAAAATAATATATCCTATGACGGACACAATGAAACTTGTCCAGTCACAGCTGGAACACCAGAATTACGGTGTTGCTATTTTGGCAATTTAATTTCACCCCAGAACAAAACATAACTTACAGATGGATTAACTATATTAATTTCCCTGTCACATATGCATTAATTATTATATTTCTTTGTCAGGGATTCAAAGCTAGTGTAAAGCACCCACAAAAAATTCAATATACAGGTAGGTCACCAACAGAACAAATAGCCTGATGCGATTACTAACACTGTCCTTCACTTCATCTGCCTGCTTCCTGTCCCTGCACTACTCAGAGCTGATGGGTGGTGCTACACGTGATCCAGCTTTTATAGAGGCTGGGTCACATGTTGCACCGGCCAATCACAGCCATGCCATTACTAGGCATGACTGTGAAGGCTTCTTAGTCACCACAGCTTAAAAGGTTGGTAATTGGCTGCCCTGCAGCTTTTCAACAAGCTTTATTAAATGCCCTTTTTCGGCAAAATTCAGGTTCGGATCTTGGTACAAAAAATCGTAAAGTTCGGGTTCGCTCAACACTAGTTCTGTATGCGCTAATAGGACAGCGGCTATTTTATTTCTCCTAAGGATTGCTTCCTAGACAAAACGAGCTCCAGCTCCAGTACCTGAGTGCGCCTGCACCACATAGAGTAGTCGGCCGCACTCAGGTACTGGAGCTGGCGGGTGCCGGGGACCGTATCCAGTGCAGGCACACAGCTAACATGTGAGGCCAATGCCAGTAAGACAGTACTGGGCATGCACAGGATTTTGGTCGCGATGGGAGCATAAAAATCCACCCAGTGCGATGAATATTAATGAGCTGGGTGGCACTAGGAGACGGGAGTTGGGGCGCGGCTGGGCACAAAGCTGGAAGAGGAACCGCCAATTGGGCACAAAGTCAGGTAATTTGCATAGCGAGAAAAACGTTTTTTAAGAGTATAGGAAAGGCAGACAGGGGGGATAATAGTATGATTGGGTTAAGCACATTAAGGCCGATAGTATGATATAAAACACTTTATATGCTGTACCGGCCTGTCAGTGTCCCTTTAAATATAAGAAATAAGGGTTTGTCTATGACATTACATAATTCTCTTAGGATATGGGGTGTATGCCATCTAGGCCTGGTGATTTGTATATTTTAATCTTTTTAAGACAACACTGTACTTCTTCCTGGGTCAGGCAGGCCACTGTTAATAGGGGATTTACTTTTACATTCTGCATTTCATCTGACACTTTGTTTTTCTCACTGAATACAGTGGGGGAAAAATTTTGATAGATTCACTTTCTCTTCATTGCTCTCTACAACTCCCCCCTCCCCCCCATTTCGCTGTAACTGGCCAACAGTTTCAGGTTTGAACTTTTTACCATTTATATAAATGAAGAATAATTCAGGGTTAATTTTACTCTCTTTGGCAATATGTCACTCTGTCTCCAGCTTGGCTGCTTTTATTTACATAGAAACATAGAATGTGTCGGCAGATAAGAACCATTTGGCCCATCTAGTCTGCCCAATATGCTGAATACTATGAATAGCCCCAGGCCCTATCTTATATGAAGGATGGCCTTATGCCTATCCCATGCATGCTTAAACTCCTTCACTGTATTTGCAGCTACCACTTCTGCAGGAAGGCTATTACATGCGTCCACTACTCTCTCAGTAAAGTAATTCTTCCTGATATTACTTTTAAACCTTTGCCCCTCTAATTTAAAACGATGTCCTCTTGTAGCAGTTTTTCTTCTTTTAAATATTCTCTACTCTTTTACCATGATGATTCACTTTATGTATTTAAAAGTTTCTATCATATCCCCTCTGTCTCTTCTTACTTCCAAGCTATACATGTTAAGGTCCTTTAACCTTTCCTGGTAAGTTTTGTCCTTCAATCCATGTACTAGTTTAGTAGCTCTTCTCTGAACTCTCTCCAAAGTTTCAATATCCTTCTGCAGATATGGTCTCCAGTACTGCACACAATACTCCAAATGAGGTCTCACTAGTGCTCTGTAGAGCGGCATGAGCACTTCCCTCTTTCTACTGTTAATGCCTCTCCCTATACACCCAAGCATTCTGCTGGCATTACCTGCTGCTCTATGACATTGTCTGCCCACCTTTAGGTCATCTGATATAATGACCCCTAAATCCCTTTCCTCAGATACTGAGGTTAGTACTGTATCACTGATTTTATATTGTGCTCTTGGGTTTTTACGCCCCAGGTGCATTATCTTGCACTTATTGACATTAAATTTTAGTTGCCAGATTTTTGACCATTCCTCTAGTTTTCCTAAATCCTTTTCCATTTGGTGTATCCCTCCAGGAACATCATCCCTGTTACAAATCTTTGTGTCATCAGCAAAAAGACACACCTTACCATTGAGGCCTTCTGCAATTTCGCTGATAAAGATATTAAACAATATGGGTCCCAGAACAGATCCCTGAGGTACCCCACTGGTAACAATACCACGGTCTGAATATACTCCATTGACTACAACCCTCTGTTTTCTGTCCTTCAGCCACTGCCTAATCCATTCAACAATATGTGAGCTCAAGCTCAAAGACTGCATTTTATTGATAAGCCTTCTATGTGGAACAGTATCAAAGGCCTTACTAAAGTCCAGATAAGCGATGTCTACTGCACCTCCGCCATCTATTATTTTAGTCACCCAATCAAAAAAGTCAATAAGATTAGTTTGACATGATCTCCCTGAAGTAAACCCATGCTGTTTTTTATCAATCAACCCATGGGTTTTTAGATGTTCCACAATCCTCTCCTTGAGTATGGTTTCCATTAATTTCCCCACTATTGATGTCAGGCTTACTGGCCTATAGTTGCTCGATTCCTCTCTACTACCTTTCTTGTGAATTGGCACAACGTTTGCTAATTTCCAATCTTCTGGGACGACACCTGTTACCAGTGATTGGTTAAATAAATCTGTTAATGGTTTTGCTAGTACACCTCTAAGCTCTTTTAATAGCTTTGGGTGTATCCCATCAGGCCCCTGTGATTTATTTGTATTAATTTTAGACAGCTGACTTAGAGCCTCTTCCTCTGTGAAGACACATGCATCAAAGGATTCATTAGTCTTCCTCCCTAACTGAGTTCCTTCTCGTTCATTTTCCTTTGTAAAAACTGAACAGAAGTATTTGTCTATATTTCACTATATTCTGACCCCCAATAACTTTTTTTTTGTTATGTCTATGGAGATTTGTAAGGGTTCCTTTTTTGCAGGGCCATCTGTAGTTTTTGTTAATACCATTTTGGGGGGGGTGTATGACTTTTTGATCACTTTTTATTCAAAATATTTTGAGGTAAAGTGATGAAAAATGATGAATCGGACATTTTTTCCCATTATACTATTAATCTTATGGGTTACTTTTTTATATTTTAATAGTACTGGTGTTTTTTAAGGCGATGTTGCCCATTATGAATGGTATTGGCGGCTCACCAGTTAAATTGGAATGGACACCCTTTGGTACTCCCAAACCGTGAGAAAAGTAAACTATATTAATAGGGGAGTTCTCAGAATATCTGGTTATATATGGACTAGACTATAGGTTAAAAAATAGCAATTTATTTAATTAAAAATACATGAACCAAGAAATTATATACAAAAAAATCACAATAAGTGAAATCACAATAAAACGTAGCTGGCGTAGCTCATTTTTTAACCTATAATGTAGACGATGCCCATGTTGTTGACTTTTTGATTGTATAAGTATTTTGATTTTGGTGTAAGGGGCCGATTTTAGTTTTTATATTTTTTAAAACTTTTAACTTTTTTTGAAACTTTTTTTCATGTCCCCAAGTGGACCACAACATGCAATCATCAGACTCTAATTTGTATAGAGTAATGGAATTTTCTCCATTATTCTATACAGAAATAGCTATATTACAATTCAGTGCAGCCACCTGCTGGCCTGAATTGTAATATACAAATATTGAGCCTGGAAGCCTAGTATAGGCTCAGGCTTATTACTTACATGGAATGCCTTCCCCCGATCTCTATCCAAAGGATGCGAAGTGTGCTTCCGGGTTCCCAGCCTCTCAGATACCATGGTTACATTTGACCATGGCATCTAAGGGGTTAAATGCCCATGATAGGCATTACTGCAGAATGGAACTGTTTAAAATAGCAGGTACCCAGTAGCTATGTCGCTCGGTCTGTTCCGTACTGGGCACCATCTTTAAAGACCCCACATCCACCATACATGTATGGGAGGAAGTTGGGAAGGTGTTTCTTTCAAAGGGGTCCTAACCCTGCATAACAGGCCTCTTTCACACATTGTGCTGATTTTCTGTTTAAACCGTAGTATATTATATACTACATTTTAAAATGTAGTATATTTAAGGAATTAACCCCTTTTACCCCGAGCCGTTTTTCACCTTCCTGCCCAGGCCATTTTTTTGCAAATCTGACATGTGTCACTTTATGTGGTAATAGCTTTGGAACAATTTTGAACAATTCCCAAATTTAAAAATTTTAATTTCTCTACTTTTATAATAGAGAGTGATACCTCATATAAAAGTTATTGCATTACATTTCCAATATGTCTACTTCATGTTTGGATCATTTTGAAAATGAAATTTTATTTTTTGGGATGTTAGAAGGCTCAGAAGTTTAGATGCAAATTTAGAAATTTTTCAGAAAATTTCCAAAACCCACTTTTTAATGACAAGTTCAGGTTTTGAAGTCACTTTGTGGGGCTTACATAAGTGCGCCGGCACTTCGCTCTGAAGAAGCCAATCCAAGAAGTATGCACGGGCGCATCAGGCTGAGCCCTTAGCGCACACGTGAGATCTTACAGCGGGAGGAGGGGGAGGGAGGAAGAGGGGGCACAGAGGAGTAGGAGGTGGCGCAGAACTCTGGAAAGGCGGCGCTGGGCACCAACGGCAGTGGGTGAGGACGGGCACCCTGCATCCCTGGACCTCCCCTTGGGCACCTTATTTCTTTGATTGACAGGTTAGTAAAATCTGTTTTTCAGCAAAATTAAGCTACTGATCGCATTTATGATCTCACATTAGGAATCATGAGGAGACACTGAGCATCAGCATATGTTTAGCTGACAGGGGTGAAAACTGGTTACAGAATCCCTTTAAATGGAAGCAGCGCTGAAGAAACCAACACTATCCAGTACAAAGTGGACAATGCCTCCTTTCAACCTCAGGTCCAATTGGACACGGCAGAATGTCAGACCCCTGCTGATCAGATATTGGTTGCCTATGATGAGGATAGACCATCAATATAAAGATCCTGGGCAACCCCTTTATAATTCTATTTAGTAACTTTACATAGCTTGCAGGATAAGCTACTTTGTCCCCTATTTTTTGTTTGTATGTGGGACAAAAAAGCATTTAGCACATTCTATGATTTCACTAGCATATAAGTTCATATACAGTGGCATTGAAAATAATCATTTGTATCAATAATCCAAGTTTTAACACAACAGAAATGTTGAGGACAAAGAAAAAAGAGCCTTTGGTAGCATTAATGTCTGTGCTATTCCAGCATTTATTTCCTCCATTTAAGATTAATTGCTGTATTCGTATTATATCATTACCATACTATGTAATGCTGCCACCCTGTGGTCATTCTTGTTATAGGTTTCCTGAATGGTACTATGTAACTCCCATTTGCCTTTGCTCTCTGTCTACTCCTCCCTTTCCGTGACATCATTTCCTGTTTGCCTGGTCCTGTTTTCTTCTGCAGAAGACTCAGAGCTTGAGAGAGCATTAGTTTTGAAATCTAATGTCCTCTATATGCCTTTGCTCAAGGTAAACTCAATAAATTACCAAAGCATCTCCATTATATCGTCCTCACTGGATCTTCACATACAACTGGTACCACGATATTAGTGAGTTCAGCTGCCTACCATTGCTTATACAGAGATTACCACTCACAACCAGAGACTTCTCTAACGTACATCTGTGGCAGAATAGTCAAAACAAAGTCTAAATCTACAGTCTTTGCATGTCTATACGCAGTCTGCAAGTAAGCAAGCTTAGAGCTGTCCGTCATCTTGCATGCACATCGCTTCATAAGCACAGTGAGGAAGCCGAAATCTTTTCTTAAAGAGACAGTACCACTTAAACAGGAATAACAAGTCCACAAGAGGCTCCGTGGATTTCTCGGTCACTGAACATAAGGAAACTCACCCTACTCCTAAAAATTCAGATATACAGGAACAAGAGTCCATTTTCACTGAAGAACAAACTGTATGATCTAAACGTGTTATCAAACCAACACAAAAGATTAGAGAGAACTTTGAGGCAACCAAAGAAGAGTTTAATGACAAATGATTTATGGCAAAGAACTGAGCACTATATAGCAGCTCTTTCACGCTATAACAATGATGCACCAAAGTTAACCACAGCGTTAAATCATTTAACTAACGTCTATGTCTGCTATCAGCGACTGTCTGCAAGGTACATCACTTTCCTGAGCGACTCTGATTTTGATGATACCTCAGAAGAGTTGAGAGAAAGGATCTCCTCCAACAGAAGGATGCCTTAGTGCAAGACACTAAGAGCAAGGCCTCTTTCACACAAACATTTTTTTTTTGCGGGTGTACGGAGGTTTTTTTTGCGTTCTGTATACGGTCCGTATACGGAACCATTCATTTTAATGGTTCTGCAAAAAAACTGAAGTGTTTCCGTGAGCATTCCGTTTCCGTATTTCCGTTCTGCAAATAAATAGAACATGTCCTATTATTGCCCTCAAATCATGATCCGTGGCTTCATTCAAGTCAATGGTTCCACAAAAAAAACGGAACGCATACGAAATGCATCCGTATGTCTTCTGTATTAGTTTCATTTTTTGCGGAACCATCTATTGAAAATTTTAAGCCCAGCCCAATTTTTTCTATGTAATTACTGTATACTGTATATGCCAAACGGAAAAACGGAACCAAAACGGAAACATAACGGAAACAAAAAACGGAAACACGGATCCAATAAAACTGCAACTAGATATACGCTTTTATCTTTCAAAACCTCTCGTTCCGGAAGGTTGGCGTTAGACGACAAGCTTATGGAGATCCGGGCAGAAGCATAGGAAGCTAGTGTTAGAAGTTCCTTTGCTAAGAAGGAGGCAGAAATGGCAAAGAAGAAAGCAGAAATGGCAAAGAAGAAGGCAGAAATGGAGGCAGAGGCAGAAGCCCAACTAAAAATTCTCTAAACAGAAAAGGAAGAAACGGCTACCTTAGCTAAATTGAAGGTCCTCGAGCAAGCATTAGGCCAAGGCACCGACCTAGACTATTTCATCCCATGAGAAGTGGAAGATCCAGCCGACCGCACTGCCAGATATGTGTTAAGGCAATCATCGCCTGCTCCTCCTGCTAAATCGAATGTACCAATGTCACTTCTAAATCACCAACAGGGTGAACCCACAGAACACCAAATGTCATCCACCAATATCAAGGTCATTTCTAGCGTCGAGCCAGCTGATCCTCCAGAGACTAAACCACAGCTTAATCCTTATGCCACAACATTCTGTCGTGATCAATCTCAGCCTTATATGCCAGAGCCTCTACACACCCCAGAGACATCCAATGCAATACAGCAACAAGGAATGGGAGATCAGACATGTCAGACTTTGCCAGATACATAACGCGCAGGGAGCTGATTAATATTAGTCTCTTGAAGTATGATGACCATGCTGAAAACTACAGAGCCTGGAAATCTACCTTAGAAGCTGTAATCAGCGATCTTAACCTCACTGCTAAGGAAGAACTTGACTTACTTGTTAACTGGTTAGGCCCAGAATTTGCAGAACGTGCAAAGACATTAAGAGCAGTTCATGCAGGCCACTCAGAGGAAAGTTTTGCTGCAGCATTGGAGAGACTTGAACAGACCCTTGGCAGTTCTGAAGCTATAGAAAGCGCCTTATTCAAGAGACTTCAAGCCTTCCCAAAGATAACTATCTGAGCGACCTTCTAAAGGAATTTAAATTGGCTAAAATGGACCCACGTCTGCCAGGACTGAGTTACCTTGATACTGCCCATGGTGTCAATCCAGTTGTGTTTAAACTACCACACAGCATGCAAGAAAAATGGACAGACCAGGGCTCCAGATACAAGAGAGAACACAATGTGTCTATTCCCTCTTTCTCTTATTTTTCCAGATTCATCAGTGACCAAGCTCAGAAGAAGAATGATCCCAGCTTTGACTTCACAGAATCCACTCTACCTGCTTAACCCTCATGCTCAAGGTATGACAACACAACAAGTAAACATAGAAACTTAAGGGGAATAGTATCCGTTAGAAAACTAAACATCCCACTTATTACAGCCTCCACTACTATGAAGAACACCCCCATCCTTAAAGAAAAGGATCCTAACCGCATATGCTCTATGCATAAAAGACTTCAACCTTTAAAAGAATGTCGTGGGCTCAGGGAAAAGACTTTGCAAGAACGCAGAGAAACACTCAAAGAGCTTGGAATGTGATACAAGTGTTGTGCCTCTTGAAATCATATGGGAAAAGACTATAAAGCTATCATCAGGTGTGCAGAATGCAGCAGTGACAAGCATGTTACAGCAATGATCCTACTTTGCCTCCAGACAATGCACTACCTCATACCGCAACCAACGCCATTGCACTTCATAGCGGGGAGCCACTGGCTCAAGAGCTAGCTACAACGACTGTCTCCTCCTCCTGTATGGAAATATGTGGCAAGGAGACTGGTTCCAACTGCTGGGCAAAAGTATGTTTGGTCAATCTCTACCCAGAAGGGCAATCTGAAAAGACCACCAGAATGTACGCCATTATAGATGAACAAAGCAATAGGCTTCTGCTGAAACCTAAATTCTTTGAGATTTTCAGCATAACGGGAGAAGCAACACCATACACCCTCAACACTTGTTCTGGTTGTGTAGAGATTTATGGCAGAAGAGCCACTGGATACCTTATCTCCTCCATTAAAGGGAACGCTCATGTACCCTTGCCAATGTTAATTGAATGAGACCAGATACCTGATGAAAGAGATGAAATTCCTTCTCCTGAAGTTGCATACCATCATTCCCACTTGATACGTCTAGCTAGTGAGATTCCTCCTATGGACATGATTGCTGACATCCTCGCTCGGGAGAGACATTCTGAGGGTCCACAAGGTGCGGCAATAATGCAACGGTACTGGCAACGCCCCATATGCATAGAGACTCGACTTAGGCTGGGTGATTGTGGGCTATGTATGTATAGATAAGAGCCACAAACCATCTCAAGTGGACTCCTTCAAAACTTTTGTGCTCAAAAATGGTCGCACAACTCACTTTAAGCTATGTGTTCATCATTACGAGGTAAAGGAAAAGCTTTCTAACCTCCTTAAGGCACCAGACATCATTCCTACCCTTTATGACAACTTAGGAAGATCAGTGTTTTATACAACACCAGAGGACAACAGTTTAGCCTCGTCCATAGATGACCAAGAGTTTATTAAAATAATTGACAATGGATTCTTCAAAGATGCATCTAACCACTGGGTTGCACCTTTACCTTTCCGTGCTGTAATAGCCAGAATTCCTGACAACCAGGAACAGGAACTATCCAGATTCATCTCCTTGCAATGTAAGTTAAAAACAAGCCTGAAATGAAAAATCATTTTGTGGCCTTCATGGAAAGGATATTTCATAATGACCATGCAGAGCTGCCTCCACCTTTGCAAGAGCATGAATAATGCTGGTACTTTGCCTCATTTGGAGTATATCATCCACGGAAACCAAACCAGATAAGAGTGGTATTCAACTCAAGTGCCAAACATTATGGTGTATCTCTGAACGACGTTCTTCTCACTTGTCCAAACTTGACCAATAATCTAGTAGGAGTACTTATGAGATTCAGAAAAGAGCCAGTTGCCATTACTGCAGACATTGAACAAATATTCCATTGCTTTATCGTACGGCAAGACCACAGAAATTTCCTCAGATTTCTTTGGCACAGAGACTATAACACCAGCAAGGAAATGGTTGAATACCGCATGAAGGTGCATGTGTTTGGTAAAACTGCTTCACCTGCTGTTGCTACATATGGCCTACTTAGGGCTGCCTCTGATGGTGAGTCAGCCTCTGAAAGAGACTTCTACGTGGACGACACACTCAAATCCTTGCCCTTAGCGGAGGAGGCCATAGATCTGCTCAAAAGGACACAAGGTATGCTTTCAAAATCTAGTCTGAGATTACATAAAATCGCCTCTAACTGTGCTGTTGTAATGAAAGCCTTCCAGCACAGTGAAAATGCCACAGAATTCAGAGACTTGAATCTAGGGATAGACAGAGATAGACAATCCACCAGTACAGAGAAGTCTGGGTTTGAGGTGGGACTTATCAAATGACTTGGGTTTCAAGTTAGCTGTGCAGATATACCATTTAGTAAATGGGGAGTTCTCTCAGTGGTGAACAGCCTATATGATCCCCTGGGATTTGTAGCACCTTTGACTGTACAAGACAAATTTCTGTTAAGACATCTCTCAGAGTCTATGTCGGACTTGGATGCTCCACTGCCCTCTGACAAACAGCAAAAGTGGGAGTTTTGGAAGGAATGCTTGCATGCATTAGACGAGATTCACATATCACGATGTTACACTCCAACATCCCTTACAACAACTCGGAGGAAAGAAATCCACATATTCTCTGATGTGTCTACTGAAGCTATTGCAGCTGTTGCTTAATTAAAGGTAATAGACTATTGCAATAAAGCTCGGGTTGGATTTCTGTTTGGAAAGGCTAAATTAGCTGCGAAACCCGAGCCCACCATTCCTAGGCTCGAACTTTGTGGGACTGTACTAGCTGTAGAGATTGTAGACTTTATACAGCATGAGCTAGATATTCATGTGGATGACACAATTTTACACAGACAGTAAGGTTGTTCTGGGTTATATATACGACCAGTCAAAACGCTTCTACGTCTATGTCAGTAACCGCATTGAAAGGATTAGAATCCTAAATCCTGAACAGTGTAACTATGTTCCATCTCATTTCAATCCCGCAGATTGCGCCACCAGACCAGCATCTAGTAGAGTTTCTGCAAATTCTTCTTGGTTAACAGGTCCAGAGTTTTTGCTGAACCAGAGCAAAGAAACTCCTACTCAAGACATCTTCAGTCTCCAAGACCCTCATGAAGATCCAGAGATTCGCCCAGAAGTTAGTACCCTTGTAACCAAGTCTGAAAGGAGGTCTGGCTTGGGATGTTACCTCACCGCTTTGAACGCTTCTCGAGATGGTCAAAGCTTGTTCACACCATTGCAAGGTTAATCCATATTGTACAGTGTTTTCGTGCTGAGAAACATAACGCTGAATGTTGCAGTTGGCACGTGTGCCATAAACCTCTCTCTGCAGAAGATATTGTCCTAAGTGATTTGCTTGTGATACGTAATGTACAGCAGAGTGCCTTTCACAAGGAACAGAAATTCATACATGACAAGAAAGACATTTCAGAAGGCAGCCCCATTGTCAACTTGAAGCCAGTAATTGACGATCATGGCATGCTGAGGGTTGGCGGTCGCCTAAAATAGACTGTTAGAGATTTCAGAAAGGATTCCCCTCATTATTCCTGCCAATCACCATGTTACTACACTGCTGATACGGCATTATCATGAAAAAATCAAGCACCAAGGCAGTCACCATTGCATTAAATTTTGCAAGGCAAGGGGAAAACTGCAACATCAACAAATGTCTAATTTGCCAGTTGATAGGAAAAGCACCGAACCACCGTTTACTTATGTTAGTCTTGATGTCTTCGGGCAATGGACAGTCATTGCACATATGACCAGAGGTGGACATGCAGACACCAAACGATGGGCAGTGTTGTTTATATGCTTAAGTATACATGCTATACAAATTGAAGTAATAGAATCCATGAACGCTTCTAGTTTCATCAATGCTTTAAGACGATTTCTCGCCATCAGAGGACCAGTAAAGCAAATATGATGTGACTGTGGAACCAACTTCATAGGCGCCTGCCGAGAATTGCAAATCGACTATAAACCAGTTCAAGACTACTTGGCCAACAATGATTGTACATGGATCTTTAACCCCACTCATGCCTCTCATATGGGTGGTTCATGGGAAAGAATGATAAGCATCACCCACAAAATATTGGACTGTATGAATATGGACTCAAACTTCTCAAGGCTCACCCATGAGACTTTGACCACCTTCCTAGCTGAGGTTTCTGCTATTGTCAATGCAAGGCCTCTTGTACCTGTATCTATGGACCCAGAATCCCCTGCCATTCTCACTCCAGCAACTCTTCTCACTCAGAAATTTGTATCTGTTCCTAATCCACCAGAGTCTTCTTCTAGTAACCTATATCAGAAACGGTGGAAACATGTTCAACATCTGGCCAACTGTTTCTGGAGCAGGTGGAAAAAGGAGTACTTAACCCTTTTTCAAGGACGTAGGAAGTGACAGCAGGTCAAGCCAAACTTACAAATAGGAGATCTTGTTCTCATGAAGGACCAAAAGGTGGAAAGAAATTCCTGGCCCATGGGTCTCATCTCAAAAATCGGTGGTGGGAGTAAGGTGGGAGTAAGGTGGGAGTGAACATCGCAAAACAAGGCGATCCCAAGTCCTTCATCAGGCCTACATCTGAGATTGTTCTCCTCTTACCCGTTGAGAAATATTTCTTCTGCCTTGACGAACTTTTTAAGAACTTTTTGTCCATTTTGTTGTTGATCACTGGACGATTCCTAGAAAATTGCAGACATTGCGAACCAGACATACCAGCCATTTGGACTGTTCCTGTCCACCCATTCCAGTTTAAAGTATTTTCTTTGTTGCCTTTTGTTTTTCAGGTTCCAGTATTTTCATTGAACATCATATGGACATTCATGTTAGTATATAGTGTGAAATCCCAGGATTTCAGGTGGGGAGTGTGCTGTTCCAGCATTTATTTCTTCCATTTAAGATTAATTGCTGTATTCTTGTTATTATATCATTACCATACAATGTAATGCTGCTACCCTGTGGTCATTCTTGTTATAGGTTTCCTGAATGTATTATGTAGCTCCCATTTGCCTTTGCTCTCTGTTCAGCTGTCTAGCATTGCTTGTACAGAGATTACCACTCACAGCTAGTCAGAGACTTCTCTAACGTACATTTGTGGCAGAATAATGTCCATTGGGCCAACCTAAAACAGTGTGTACACTGATCAGCTGTAACATAAAAAAGGGGAAATAAGTAACATTAACTTGTCACAATGTCACCTGTCAAGGGGTGGAATATATTAGGCAGCCAGTGTACAGTCAGTTCTTGAAGTTGATGTTTTTGAAGCAGGAAAAATAGACAAAGATCTGAGTGACTTTGACAGGGGCGAAATTCTGATGAACTGATGACTAGGTTAGTGAATCCCAAAAACAGCAGGTCTTGTTTTGGGTTGCTGATATACAGCAGTTAATACTAAACAAATGCGATCAAAAGAAGGACAACTGGTGAACTGACAACAGGTTTATAGTTGCCCATTGGTTACTAGTGCACTTAGGGAGCACAGGCTAGCCTGAGCAACTGCAGCACAAATTGCTTAATGCTGGATATGGTAGAAAAGGGAGAGTCCATGCTGTATATCACAGTTTGCTGCCCCCTATCCATTGCAGAGAGCACATACAATAAGCTGGGTGTGCATCGCTTACCTGTCTAAATTATGGTACCAGGATACATTATGGGAAGAAGAGAAATTGGCAGAAGCAGTGTGAAGCTCCGGGCAATGTTCTGCTGGGAAACTCTTGGACCTGGCATTTATGTGGATGTTAATGTACTTTAAAATGTCTTACCTACGTACAGTACACACTGTTAAAACAAACCTATCAGGTTATTCCTGCTGAGAGTAGCAGAGTATCCTAGGACTCCTAGAAAAGACTGTCTACTGAGTAGCCCCACACATAGCCAGTGAATGACGACAATCAGTGTGTGTGTGTGCACAAAAAGCCGCCAATCATCATGTATGAGTGGAGTAATCATGACTCTCACTGTCTCTTTGAGGAGTCCTCTCAGGGTTTACTCTGCTTTTTTACCCAGAAATCTTACTCCAAATTATATAAACCTATATAACAGTTACAAACATCTGTGGGATGTACTGGAAAGCAAGTCAGATCCATCCCTACTTCACAACTAAAGGCATAATTAGGCTGCCCAATTTTGGGCCAATTATTGGAAACAAGCATTCATATGAACGCTCATCCCTGATAGTATTAGTTGGCCCATATAATCAGGCAGCAGATCAGCCGATATTTATCATGATAAAAGATGCCCTTTTATCGGCAGCACATCTCTCATCCAGGCTGTGCTGCTGATAATTAATAGAAGAGAAAGAGGGAAGAATGACTGCAATAGCAATTTTTCCTCCCACATTGAGTTTGCATCTGCATATTTAGGCCAGTGCAAACAACCACTGATGGATGATTAAACTTCAGGCAGTGTAATAGGGACCTTGGATGACTTAAAGGATAACTATGATATTTATTTTTTTCCATATTTTGATAAAGGTCATTAGTATCACCTTAGTGGCTATCTTCAAATTTTATATAAATTCTTCCTAGACCCTTAAAATCATTCAATTTGTCCCCCAAAGCGCCTATTCTCAGCTTACACTAAAACTGCGTTCCTAAGAGAGGTCCAGCTGCCCAGCTACGTGCGTGCGCGCTCACATCCATTCCCGAAAGTGAGAGCTCTCTAGTGTTAAAATGCCAGTTTCAGGCTGCGATCTCCACTCTGGAGACCGCAGCCTGAAATCGGGTAAGTGCCTGTGTGCTGCCGTGCCCCCAGAGCCTTTTTATAAATAAATGTCCCCCCCCCCATGCCCCCACATGTGGCCATCATTGTCCCCGATGGCCCCCAATGCCTCCAGTCCTCCTGCTTTTGCTACCACTGTAAAGGCAGGGCTCAGGAACTGAGCCTCTGCCATCAGCAGCGAGTGTTAGCTGTGACTTACAGCTAACACTCTACTGCTACACCCCAGATCGGTGCTGACACCGATCTGGGGCATTTAACCCCATAGATGCCGTGGTCAGCAGCCGCCCGCTGCATCCATGGGGTTAAGAGGGAGATCCCTCTCTCTGCCATCAAGCTGCTGCGATCGCAGCGGCGCGATGGTTGCCATGGCAACCGGACTCCTTACAAAGGGTCCTGGTTGCCAAGTTTCCTAAGGCTGATGAGACCCTGAAATATGACTATTTCAATGCACTGTATAGTGATCAGGCCCACTGGATCTTCAGGATCCAGATAGGTCTTGATAAGTAAAAAAAAAAGGGTAAAAAAAAAAGTGAAAAAATAAACAAATAAAAATGTAAATGATAATAAAAATGGTCTTTTCTCAAATCTGTTTGCCATAAAAAAATATACATAATTGGTATCGCCACGTCTGTAAAAAAACAGCTCTATAAAAATATCACATGACCTAACCCCTCAAGTGAACACTGTAAAATAAATGAAATAAAAACCATGTAAAAAAAGCCATTTTTTGTCACCTTATATGACAAAGCGATCAAAAAGGTGTACACCCCCCAATATAGTACCAATAAAACCGTCACCTCATCCTGTAAAAAATGAACCCCTACCAAAAACAATCGCCCAAAAAATAAAAAAACTATGGCTCTAGTCATACCACATGACCTACCCCCTCAAGTGAACACTGTAAAATAAATTAAATAAAAACTTTGTCAAAAAGCCATTTTTTTGTCACCTTACATCACAAAAAGTGCAAGAGCAAAAATTCATATGACCCCCAAAATAGTACCAATCTAACCATAACCTCATCCCACAAAGATGATACCCAACCTGAGACAATCACCTAAAAACTGAAAAAACTATGGCTCTCAGACTATGGAAAGACTAAAACATGATTTTTTTGGTTTCAAAAATGATATTATTGTGTAAAACCAAAATAAATAAAAAAAGTATACATATTAGGTATCGCCACGTCCTTAAGGACCTGCTCTATAAAAATATCACATGACCTAACCCCTCAGCTGAACACCATGAAAAAATTAAATAAAAATAGTGCCAAAAAAGCCATTTTTGTCAACTTACATCACAAAAATTGCAACACCAAGCGATCAAAAAGGCATATGCCCCCCAAAATAGTACCAATCAAATCGATATCTCATCCCGCAAAAAATGAGACCTAACTAAGACAATCAGTCAAAAAATAAAAAAGCTATAGATCTCAGAATATGGAGACACTAAAACATCATTTTTTGTTTAGAAAATGCTATTATTGTGTAAAACTTAAATAAATAAGAAAAAGTATACATATTTGGTATTTCCACATCTGTAACGATCTGCTCTAAAAAATAACACATGATCTACCCTGTCAGATGAATATTGTAAAAATTAAAAAATAAAACAGTGCCAAAACAGCTCTTTTTTGGTTACCTTGCCTCACAAAAAACTTAATATGGAGCAATTAAAAATCATATTTACCCCAAGATAGTACCAATAAAACTGGCACCTTAGTTTCCAAAATGGGGTAAATTTATGGGAGTTTCTACTGTAAAGGTGCATCAGGGGGCTTCAAATGGGACACGGCATCTAAAAATCAGTCCAGCAAAATCTGCCTTCCAAAAACCATATGGCGCTCCTTTCCTTCTGTGCCTTGCCGTCTGTCCTTACATCAGTTTACGACCACATGTGGGTTGTTCCTATAAACCGCATAATCAGGGCAATAAATATTGAGTTTTGTTTGGCTGTTAACCCTTGATGTGTCCCCATGACAGAAATTCTGCAGCCCATGTATGTCCCCCTATCACACTAGTCATTCAGCACATATGTGTCCACATGACAGTAATTCTGCAGCCCATGTATGTCCCCCTATCACACCAGTGATTCAGCACATATGTGTCCCCATGACAGTAATTCTGCATCCCATGTATGTGTAATGCAACGTGAATCGGATTCTAAAATGGAGTCTCTCTTGCATTATAAGTATATTTTAGAAAAATATTAATAGAGATGCTGACCTTTGCCATGTTTAATGGAATGTTGGGGAGTAGTGAGATGTGTTGCAATGTTTATTGGAATGTTGGTTATCAGACAATGAGACGCGGTTCACATCAAGAGCCAAAACATCCTGGCGGGAGTTGGCCCCTCCTGACTGGATGGATGGCTTGTTTACTGACTACGCCTCCCAGGTGCCCACGGTGGGCATGTGGGATGCAAGTCATGGTTGTGTAACGAGAACTGGTATATAGCCTTGGGAGGTTTCCTTGGTCAAGTGTGCACAAATCTGATTCACTAGATTAGGACGCTTGTCTAGTTGAAGATTCCCGTCACATCGGACTCGGGAGACTCCCTGAAGCTTATGCCGATGCGTCATAATCATTGACTGCTTGACGGTGAAGTAAGTGTTGTTTCTGCTGAATTGCTATTCTTATATATGCTGACTTTATATAAGTGCTATATGCTATTTTTGAGTTTAATATTCTAATTTTTATATATGCAAGCTTTTACATACTGAATAAATTACTTATTCTTTATGTGTCTGGTTTTTATTGTCATTTAACTATTCCCGAACTGTAAGCAAAACATTTTGTCCCCCTATCACAGCAGTGATAGAGCACATATGTGTCCCCATGACAGTAATTCTGCAAGCCATGTATGTCCCCCTATCACAGCAGTGATACAGCACATGTGTCCCCATGACAGTAATTCTGCAGGCCATGTATGTCCCCCTATTACAGCAGTGATACAGCACATGTGTCTCCATGACAGTAATTCTGAAGGCCATGTATGTCCCCCTATTACACCAGTCATTCAGCACATATGTGTCCCCATGACAGTAATTCTACAGCCCATGTATGTCCCCCTATCACACCAGTGATTCAGCACATATGTGTCCCCATGACAGTAATTCTGCAGGCCATATATGTCCCCCTATCACAGCAGTGATACAGCATATATGTGTCCCCATGACAGTAATCCTGCAGGCCATGTATGACCCCCTATCACAGCAGTGATACAGCACATATGTGTCCCCATGACAGTAATTCTGCAGCCCATATATGTCCCCCTATCACACTAGTCATTCAGCACATATATATGTGCCACTATCACAGTAGATCTAAGGTGGTTAGCTACAAGCAGATCATATCTCTGCTGCCCATGCTGTAATGGAAATTAACTCACACTGCATGTAGTGCTTTTTACATATAAACACTGTAAAAGCAGAGCGTGTGCAGCAAAGGCTGAGTGTGGTGCTGGAGCATGTAGGGGATACAACCATGCCTGACCACCACAAACATATAACATGAATAATAAAGAAAATATATAGTGTAAGGCAGTGCTATTATATTATAAAGGCTAGCTTACAATTAGTTTTCTTTGTCCAAGCTACAGAGAATCTTCACACAGTTCTACTACTTCCTAAAGTGTATGTGATAGCAGGAGGGGGCATGTTTAAGTGTGGAGAGCACCTATTGGTTGAGGTGCAGAAACTAGTGCATGATAAGAGCTCAATGCATTGTGGGTAGTGAGGGCAGGCTGGATTAGCTTCGGGATGAGTCATCAGTGGCCATCTTAACTTAATATGGAAATTGCAGTTTTGTGCAGACTGGTTGCTAAGGGCTGGATCTTATGAAATATGGGGTGAGTGAGTCTAATAGTTATTGATTCTGGAATATCATGTTATTAGTAACTACATATATGAACATTGAAATTTGGGTCTAAATGTGACAGTTATCCTTTAAAGGATATACTGACAATTAGTGTTGATCACGAATTTTCGAATTGCGAATTTTAATCGCGAATATCAGCACTTCGAGAATTCGCGAATATTTAGAATATCGCAAAATATATTCGCAATTGCGAATATTCGCTTTATGCGAATTTTTTATATGAAAATTTTCGCATGCAAGAAAATAATGTCATTATTTTCTTGTTTGCGAAAATTCGCATAAAAAATTCGCATAAATTAGCATAAAAATTCGCATAAATTAGCATAAAAATTCGCATAAGCTGGTATTCAAAAGGTATCTTTTAAATGCCAGTTTATGCGAATTTTTATGCTAATTTATGCGAATTTTTTTATGCGAATTTTCGCAAACAAGAAAATATTGTCTGGAGATTACGAATTTGCGAATTTTCGAATATATGGCGAATATTCGCCCAAATATTCGCGAAATATCACGAATTCGAATATTGCCCCTGCCGCTCATCACTACTGACAATGTCTTGGAGCCAGATACGACAGGACACCTTCAGAGGTTTTATGGAGTCCATGCCTCCATACAGTATGTCAGAGCTGTTTTGGCAGCATGAGCAGGACCTACACAACATTAGGCTTTAATGATATGGTATAGCTGATTGATGAGTGTTACTTGTAAATATTCCTGCTAAATTGTAATGTTTCGTATTTCTTATATTTACAGATTACAAGTTCTGCTGAAACAGAAGCTAAAACTCCTCAAGGACTTGTAAAAGGTCACGCATACTCCATAACTGGCTTGGATATGGTATGGGTGCAGTGTTTCTTATTTTCAGTTTTTCCCCCAATGTTTTCCCCAATGTCTTAGCTTACATGTACATTATCAAACTCAAATATTTTATGTTTATATCTGTACAGGCATTCACTTACCACAGAAGATGGAGTAATAATCAATAATATTGGGAAATCTGAGTGTTGTCTCCTCATCTGTTTTCATTGCAGATGAAAGTGTTGAAACCCAAGACAGTCACAATATAATTTTCTATTGCGCTCAAATAAATGTTGTTAACAATGCAATAACATCTTAGTCTAGAACAGTATGTCTCAAACTCTGAGTCAGGACACAAGTTGTAGATGAGGCATAGCTGAGGTGACAGATTTGACTGAAGTGATCGTAACATTTCTTAGGCTGCACCAATCTTTCATAATTGGTTTATTTTTTACTGTTACTGTTTGTGCTTAGTTTATTGTTACTTTTTGTGCTTACCTTGCTTATTTGTCCAGACAGATAAAAGACATAGTAACAATTTTTATTTTTTGACTAATGGGAGTAATCAGAGGTAGAGATAACTGAATTGATTATAACTAGAGATGAGCGAACACCTGGATGTTCGGGTTCGAGAAGTTCGGCCGAACTTCCCGAAAATGTTCGGGTTCGGGATCCGAACTCGACCCGAACTTTATCCTGAACCCGAACCCCATTGAAGTCAATGGGGACCGGAACTTTTAGGCACTAAAAAGGCTGTAAAATAGTCCAGGAACGGGTTAGAGGGCTGCCAAAGGCAGCAAAATGTAGGTAAATCCCCTGCAAACAAATGTGGATAGGGAAATGAATTAAAATAAAATAAAATTTAACCAATATCAATTGGAGACAGGTCCCACTGCAAGGAATCATGCGTCATATCACTCAACACTGGAAAAGGCCACTTTCAGTTATTTTGGCCCCAGCACCCAGACAGAGGAGAGAGGTCCCATAGCAAGGAATCATGCGTCATATCAACCAACCCCGGAGAAGGCCACTCTCAGTTATTTCGTCCCAGCACCCAGACAGAGGAGAGAGGTCCCACAGCAAGGAATCATGCGTCATATCAACCACCACTGGAGAAGGCCACTCTCAGTTATTTCGGCCAGCACCCAGACCGAGGAGAAGGTCCCACAGCAAGGAATCATGCGTCATATCACCCACCACTAGAGAAGGCCACTTTCAGTTATTTCGCCCAGCACCCAGATCGAGGATAAAGGTCTCGAGATAAGGTCCCACAGCAAGGAATCATGCGTCATATCACCCACCACTGGAGAAGGCCACTTTCAGTTATTTCGGCCCAGCACCCAGACAGAGGAGAGAGGTCCCACAGCAAGGAATCATGCGTCATATCACCCACCACTGGAGAAGGCCACTTTCAGTTATTTCGGCCCAGCACCCAGACAGAGGAGAGAGGTCCCACAGCAAGGAATCATGCGTCATATCAACCACCACCGGAGAAGGCCACTCTCAGTTATTTCGGCCCAGCACCCAGACAGAGGAGAGAGGTCCCACAGCAAGGAATCATGCGTCATATCACCCACCACCGGAGAAGGCCACTCTCAGTTATTTCGGCCCAGCACCCAGACAGAGGAGAGAGGTCCCACAGCAAGGAATCATGCGTCATATCACCCACCACTGGAGAAGGCCACTTTCAGTTATTTCGGCCCAGCACCCAGACAGAGGAGAGAGGTCCCACAGCAAGGAATCATGCGTCATATCAACCACCACCGGAGAAGGCCACTTTCAGTTATTTCGGCCCAGCACCCAGACAGAGGAGAGAGGTCCCACAGCAAGGAATCATGCGTCATATCACCCACCACTGGAGAAGGCCACTCTCAGTTATTTCGGCCCAGCACCCAGACAGAGGAGAGAGGTCCCACAGCAAGGAATCATGCGTCATATCAACCACCACTGGAGAAGGCCACTTTCAGTTATTTCGGCCCAGCACCCAGACAGAGGAGAGAGGTCCCACAGCAAGGAATCATGCGTCATATCACCCACCACCGGAGAAGGCCACTCTCAGTTATTTTGGCCCCACCACCCAGACAGAGGAGAGGTTCATTCAACTTTGGGTTGCACCGCAAGATCATGGTAAAGTTAAAAAAATGAGGATTCAATAAAGAAGTGCCCGGAGTACAAGAATACATGGTTGAGGGGAGGCAGTTATAAATGTCTATTCTGCACAAAGGGAGGGACAGGTCCTGTGGGATCCATGCCTGGTTCATTTTTATGAACGTCAGCTTGTCCACGTTGGCTGTGGACAGGCGGCTGCGTTTGTCAGTAATGGCGCCCCTGCCGTGCTGAATACACGTTCAGACAAAACGCTGGCCGCCGGGCAGGCCAGCACCTCCAAGGCATAAAATGCTAACTCTGGCCACGTGGACAATTTGGAGACCCAGAAGTTGAATGGGGCCGAACCATCAGTCAGTACGTGGAGGGGTGTGCAGGCGTACTGTTCAACCATGTTAGTGAAATGCTGCCTCCTGCTAACACGTTCCGTATCAGGTGGTGGTGCAGTTAGCTGTGGCGTGGAGACAAAACTTTTCCACATTTCTGCCATGCTAACCCTGCCCTCAGAGGAGCTGGCCGTGACACAGCTGCGTTGGCGACCTCTTGCTCCTCCTCTGCCTTCGCCTTGGGCTTCCACCTGTTCCCCTGTGACATTTGGGAATGCTCTCAGGAGCGCCTCTACCAGCGTGCGCTTGTACTCGCGCATCTTCCTATCACGCTCCAGTGCAGGAAGTAAGGTGGGCACATTGTCTTTGTACCGGGGATCCAGCAGGGTGGCAACCCAGTAGTCCGCACACGTTAAAATGTGGGCAACTCTGCTGTCGTTGCGCAGGCACTGCAGCATGTAGTCAGCTCATGTGTGCCAGGCTCCCCAGAAGTAAGGACAAGCTGTCCTCTGTGGGAGGCGTATCGTCATCGTCCTCCGTATCCCCCCAGCCACGCACCAGTGATGGGCCTGAGCTGTGTCGGGTGCCACCCTGCTGTGAACCTGCTTCATCCTCATCCTCCTCCACCTCCTCCTCATCCTCCTCGTCCTCCAGTAGTGGGCCCTGGCTTGCCACATTTGTACCTGGCCTCTGCTGTTGCAAAAAAACTCCCTCTGAGCCACTTCTAACAGACTGGCCTGAAAGTGCTAAAAATGACCCCTCATCCTCCTCCTCCTCCTCCTGGGCCACCTCCTCTTCCATCATCGCCCTAAGCGTTTTCTCAAGGAGACATAGAAGTGGTATTGTAACGCTGATAATGTTGTCATCGCCACTGGCCATGTTGGTGGAGCACTCGAAACAGCGCAACAGGGCACACAGGTCTCGCGACTGACGCGTGCGTGCTGCAGCTGAAACTCCACTATGGCCTGCTGCTGCTCGCACAGTCTCTCCAGCATGTGCAAGGTGGAGTTCCACCTGGTGGGCACGTCGCATATGATGCGGTGAGCGGGAGGGCCGAAGTTCCGCTGTAGTGCAGACAGGCGAGCAGCGGCAGGATGTGAACGCCGGAAGCGCGCACAGACGGCCCTCACTTTATGCAGCAGCTCTGACATGTCGGGGTAGTTGTGAATGAACTTCTGCACCACCAAATTAAGCACATGCGCCAGGCTGCCATGTCCCAGAGCTGCGACAAGATTTCGCCCATTATCGCACACCACCAGGCCGGGCTTGAGGCCCACCGGCAGAAACCACTCGTCGGTCTGTTGTTCAATACCCCGCCACAACTCCTGCGCGGTGTGGGGCCTGTCCCCCAAACATATGAGTTTCAGAATGGCCTGCTGACGTTTACCCCGGGCTGTGCTGAAGTTGGTGGTGATGGTGCGTGGCTGACTGGATGAGCTGGTGGAAGCAGAGGAAGAGGAAGCCGAGTAGGAGGAGGAGGCTACAGGAGGCAAAGAATGATGCCCTGCGATCCTTGGCGGCGGAAGGACGTGCGCCAAGGAACTCTCCGCCTGCGGCCCAGCCGCCACTACATTTACCCAGTGTGCAGTTAGGAGATATAGCGTCCCTGGCCGTGCTTACTGGTCCACGTATTCTGTGGTTAGTGGACCTTGCCACAGATGGCGCTGCGCAGTGCACACTTGATTTTATCGGATACTTGGTTGTGCAGGGAAGGCACGGCTGTCTTGGAGAAGTAGTGGCGGCTGGGAACAACATACTGTGGGACAGCCATGGACATCAGCTGTTTGAAGCTGTTCAGGTCCACCAGCCTGAATGACAGCATTTCAAAGGCCAGTAGTTTAGAAATGCTGGCATTCAGGCCCAAGGCTCGAGGGTGGCTAGGTGGAATTTACGCTTTCTCTCAAGGTTTGTGAGATGGAGAGCTGAACGCTGCCGTGTGACATGGTGGAGATGCTTGGTGACGCAGGTGGTGGTGTCGGTGGCACATCCTCTGTTTGGTGGGCGGCAGGTGCCAACATCTCCTCCCGAGGCGGAGGAAGAGGCCGAGGCAGCAGCAGAAGAGGAGCAGGGGGAGCCAGAGTGAGTTCCTTTGCTTTTAAGGTGTTTACTCCACTGCAGTTCATGCTTTGCATGTAGATGCCTGGTCATGCAGGTTGTGCTAAGGTTCAGAACGTCAATGCCTCGCCTCAGGATCTGATGGCACAGCGTGCAAACCACTCGGGTCTTGTCGCCAGCACATTGTTTAAAGAAGTGCCATGCCAGGGAACTCCTTGAAGCTGCCTTTGGGGTGCTCGGTCCCTGGTGGCGGTGGCCAGTAGCAGGCGAACTCTCTTGGCGGCGGCTGCTCTGCTTTTGCCCCCTGCTCCCTCTTTTGCTACGCTGTTGGCTCGGTCTCACTTTATGCGCGCTCTGACATGTCGGGGTAGTTGTGAATGGGCTTCTGCACCACCAAATTTAAGCACATGCGCCAGGCTGCCATGTCCCAGAGCTGCGACAAGATTTCGCCAGTATCGCACACCACCAGGCCGGGCTTTCGGAGGCCCACCGGCAGCAAACCACTCGGCCGGTCTGCTGTTCAATACCCCGCCACAACCTCCTGCGCGCGGTGTGGGCCTGTCCCCAAACATATGAGTTTCCAGAATGGCCTGCTGACGCTAACACCCGGGCTGTGCGCAGTTGGTGGTGAAGGTGTGGCTGACTGGATGAGCTGGTGGAAGCAGAGGAGGAGGAAGCCGAGTAGGAGGAGGAGGCTACAGGAGGCAAAGAATGATGCCCTGCGATCCTTGGCGGCGGAAGGACGTGCGCCAAGGAACTCTCCGCCTGGGGCCCAGCCGCCACTACATTTACCCAGTGTGCAGTTAGGAGATATAGCGTCCCTGGCCGTGCTTACTGGTCCACGTATCTGTGGTTAGTGGACCTTGCCACAGATGGCGTTGCGCAGTGCACACTTGATTTTATCGGATACTTGGTTGTGCAGGGAAGGCACGGCTGTCTTGGAGAAGTAGTGGCGGCTGGGAACAACATACTGTGGGACAGCCATGGACATCAGCTGTTTGAAGCTGTTCAGGTCCACCAGCCTGAATGACAGCATTTCAAAGGCCAGTAGTTTAGAAATGCTGGCATTCAGGCCCAGGGCTCGAGGGTGGCTAGGTGGGAATTTACGCTTTCTCTCCAAGGTTTGTGAGATGGAGAGCTGAACGCTGCCGTGTGACATGGTGGAGATGCTTGGTGACGCAGGTGGTGGTGTCGGTGGCACATCCTCTGTTTGGTGGGCGGCAGGTGCCAACATTCCTCCCGAGGCGGAGGAAGAGGCCGAGGCAGCAGCAGAAGAGGGAGCAGGGGGAGCCAGAGTGAGTTCCTTGCTTTTAAGGTGTTTACTCCACTGCAGTTCATGCTTTGCATGTAGATGCCTGGTCATGCAGGTTGTGCTAAGGTTCAGAACGTTAATGCCTCGCTCAGGCTCTGATGGCACAGCTGCAAACCACTCGGGTCTTGTCGCCAGCACATTGTTTAAAGAAGTGCCATGCCAGGGAACCCTTGAAGCTGCCTTTGGGGTGCTCGGTCCCTGGTGGCGGTGGCCAGTAGCAGGCGAACTCCTCTTGAGGCGGCTGTTCTGCTTTTTGCCCCTGCTCTCTCTTTGCTACGCTGCTGGCTCGGTCTCACCACTGCCTCTTCCTCTGAACTATGAAAGTCAGTGGCACGACCTTCATTCCATGTGGGGTCTAGGACCTCATCGTCCCTGCATCGTCTTCCACACAGTCTTCCTCCCTGACCTCCTGTTCGGTCTGCACACTGCAGAAAGACGCAGCAGTTGGCACCTGTGTTTCGTCATCATCAGAGACGTGCGGACTCCGATGAGGTGGTATTCCCATGTCCTCATCATCAGGAAACATCAGTGGTTGTGCATCAGTGCATTCTATGTCTTCCACCACTGGGGAAGGGCTAGGTGGATTCCCTTGGGAAACCCTGCCAGCAGAGTCTTCAAACAGCATAAGAGACTGCTGCATAACTTGAGGCTCTGACAGTTTCCCTGATATGCATGGGGGTGATGTGACAGACTGATGGGCTTGGTTTTCAGGTGCCACCTGTGCGCTTTCTGCAGAAGACTGGGTGGGAGATAATGTTGTGAACATGCTGGATCCACTGTCGGCCACCCAATTGACTAGCGCCTGTACCTGCTCAGGCCTTACCATCCATAGAACGGCATTGGGCCCCACCAAATATCGCTGTAAATTCTGGCGGGTACTGGAACTTGAGGTAGTTGGTTCACTAGGACGTGTGGCTGTGGCAGAATGGCCACGTCCTCTCCCAGCACCAGAGGGTACACTAACACCACCACGACCGCGTCCGCGTCCCTTACTAGTTGTTTTCCTCATTGTTACTGTTCACAAAGCACCACAATAAGGAAAAAAATATTTGGCCCAATGTATTGATTTCAAATTTAGGCCTTTTTTTACAGGCACCTAACACTATCTGCCTATATGTTTATGTAGCGTATTACACTAATCCAGGCACAGCAGTAACCACTGATTTAGTGGAATATCTCTTTTAGGGCTAGTATTTAGGCCCTGGATGAAAGGTATCCTTTTATGGACAGATTTACACTTGGCCTGCAACAGCTGGGACAAAAGATTCAGTATATAGCTATTTTGGCAATTGAATGTCACCCCAGAACAAAATATATGTTTTGCAAGACACTATGAAACGTGGCCTGCAACAGCTGGGACACCAGATTCAGGGTATTGCTATTTTGGCAATTGAATGTCACCCCAGAACAAAATATATGTTTTGCAAGACACTATGAAACGTGGCCTGCAACAGCTGGGACACCAGATTCAGGGTATTGCTATTTTGGCAATTGAATGTCACCCCAGAACAAAATATATGTTTTGCAAGACACTATGAATCCTGGCCTGCAACAGCTGGGACACCAGATTCAGGGTATTGTTATTTTGGCAATTGAATTTCACCCCAGAACAAAATATATGTTTTGCAAGACACTATGAAACGTGGCCTGCAACAGCTGGGACACCAGATTCAGGGTATTGCTATTTTGCCAGTTTAATTTCACCCCAGAACAAAATATGTGTTTTGGCAGAAACTATGAAATCTGGCCTGCAACTGCTGGGACACCAGAATCAGGGTATTGCTATTTTGCCAGATTAATTTCACCCCAGAACAAAATATATGTTTTAGCAGACACTATGAAATCTGGCCTGCAACTGCTGGGACACCAGAATCAGGGTATTGCTATTTTGCCAGATTAATTTCCCCCCAGAACAAAATATGTGTTTTGGCAGACACTATGAAATCTGGCCTGCAACTGCTGGGACACCAGATTCAGGGTATTGCTATTTTGCCAGATTAATTTCACCCCAGAACAAAATATATGTTTTAGCAGACACTATGAAATCTGGCCTGCAACTGCTGGGACACCAGATTCAGGGTATTGCTATTTTGCCAGATTAATTTCACCCCAGAACAAAATATATGTTTTGGCAGACACTATGAAATCTGGCCTGCAACTGCTGGGACACCAGAATCAGGGTATTGCTATTTTGCCAGATTAATTTCACCCCAGAACAAAATATATGTTTTAGCGGACACTATGAAATCTGGCCTGCAACTGCTGGGACACCAGATTCAGGGTATTGCTATTTTGCAAAATTAATTTCACCCCAGAACAAAATATGTGTTTTGGCAGACACTATGAAATCTGGCCTGCAACTGCTGGGACACCAGAATCAGGGTATTGCTATTTTGCCAGATTAATTTCACCCCAGAACAAAATATATGTTTTGGCAGACACTATGAAATCTGGCCTGCAACTGCTGGGACACCAGAATCAGGGTATTGCTATTTTGCCAGATTAATTTCACCCCAGAACAAAATATATGTTTTGGCGGACACTATGAAATCTGGCCTGCAACTGCTGGGACACCAGAATCAGGGTATTGCTATTTTGCCAGATTAATTTCACCCCAGAACAAAATATGTGTTTTGGCAGACACTATGAAATCTGGCCTGCAACTGCTGGGACACCAGAATCAGGGTATTGCTATTTTGCCAGATTAATTTCACCCCAGAACAAAATATATGTTTTAGCAGACACTATGAAATCTGGCCTGCAACTGCTGGGACACCAGAATCAGGGTATTGCTATTTTGCCAGATTAATTTCACCCCAGAACAAAATATATGTTTTAGCAGACACTATGAAATCTGGCCTGCAACTGCTGGGACACCAGAATCAGGGTATTGCTATTTTGCCAGATTAATTTCACCCCAGAACAAAATATATGTTTTGGCAGACACTATGAAATCTGGCCTGCAACTGCTGGGACACCAGATTCAGGGTATTGCTATTTTGCCAAATTAATTTCACCCCAGAACAAAATATGTGTTTTGGCAGACACTATGAAATCTGGCCTGCAACTGCTGGGACACCAGAATCAGGGTATTGCTATTTTGCCAGATTAATTTCACCCCAGAACAAAATATATGTTTTAGCAGACACTATGAAATCTGGCCTGCAACTGCTGGGACACCAGAATCAGGGTATTGCTATTTTGCCAGATTAATTTCACCCCAGAACAAAATATGTGTTTTGGCAGACACTATGAAATCTGGCCTGCAACTGCTGGGACACCAGATTCAGGGTATTGCTATTTTGCCAGATTAATTTCACCCCAGAACAAAATATGTGTTTTGGCAGACACTATGAAATCTGGCCTGCAACTGCTGGGACACCAGAATCAGGGTATTGCTATTTTGCCAGATTAATTTCACCCCAGAACAAAATATATGTTTTAGCAGACACTATGAAATCTGGCCTGCAACTGCTGGGACACCAGAATCAGGGTATTGCTATTTTGCCAGATTAATTTCACCCCAGAACAAAATATGTGTTTTGGCAGACACTATGAAATCTGGCCTGCAACTGCTGGGACACCAGATTCAGGGTATTGCTATTTTGCAAAATTAATTTCACCCCAGAACAAAATATGTGTTTTGGCAGACACTATGAAATCTGGCCTGCAACTGCTGGGACACCAGATTCAGGGTATTGCTATTTTGCCAGATTAATTTCACCCCAGAACAAAATATATGTTTTAGCAGACACTATGAAATCTGGCCTGCAACTGCTGGGACACCAGATTCAGGGTATTGCTATTTTGCCAGATTAATTTCACCCCAGAACAAAATATATGTTTTAGCGGACACTATGAAATCTAGCCTGCAACTGCTGGGACACCAGAATCAGGGTATTGCTATTTTGCCAGATTAATTTCACCCCAGAACAAAATATGTGTTTTGGCAGACACTATGAAATCTGGCCTGCAACTGCTGGGACACCAGATTCAGGGTATTGCTATTTTGCCAAATTAATTTCACCCCAGAACAAAATATGTGTTTTGGCAGACACTATGAAATCTGGCCTGCAACTGCTGGGACACCAGAATCAGGGTATTGCTATTTTGCCAGATTAATTTCACCCCAGAACAAAATATATGTTTTAGCAGACACTATGAAATCTGGCCTGCAACTGCTGGGACACCAGAATCAGGGTATTGCTATTTTGCCAGATTAATTTCACCCCAGAACAAAATATGTGTTTTGGCAGACACTATGAAATCTGGCCTGCAACTGCTGGGACACCAGATTCAGGGTATTGCTATTTTGCCAAATTAATTTCACCCCAGAACAAAATATGTGTTTTGGCAGACACTATGAAATCTGGCCTGCAACTGCTGGGACACCAGATTCAGGGTATTGCTATTTTGCCAGATTAATTTCACCCCAGAACAAAATATATGTTTTAGCAGACACTATGAAATCTGGCCTGCAACTGCTGGGACACCAGAATCAGGGTATTGCTATTTTGCCAGATTAATTTCACCCCAGAACAAAATATATGTTTTAGCGGACACTATGAAATCTGGCCTGCAACTGCTGGGACACCAGAATCAGGTATTGCTATTTTGCCAGATTAATTTCACCCCAGAACAAAATATGTGTTTTGGCAGACACTATGAAATCTGGCCTGCAACTGCTGGGACACCAGAATCAGGGTATTGCTATTTTGCCAGATTAATTTCACCCCAGAACAAAATATGTGTTTTGGCAGACACTATGAAATCTGGCCTGCAACTGCTGGGACACCAGAATCAGGGTATTGCTATTTTGCCAGATTAATTTCACCCCAGAACAAAATATATGTTTTAGCAGACACTATGAAATCTGGCCTGCAACTGCTGGGACACCAGAATCAGGGTATTGCTATTTTGCCAGATTAATTTCACCCCAGAACAAAATATGTGTTTTGGCAGACACTATGAAATCTGGCCTGCAACTGCTGGGACACCAGAATCAGGGTATTGCTATTTTGCCAGATTAATTTCACCCCAGAACAAAATATATGTTTTAGCAGACACTATGAAATCTGGCCTGCAACTGCTTGGACACCAGATTCAGGGTATTGCTATTTTGCAAAATTAATTTCACCCCAGAACAAAATATGTGTTTTGGCAGACACTATGAAATCTGGCCTGCAACTGCTGGGACACCAGATTCAGGGTATTGCTATTTTGCAAAATTAATTTCACCCCAGAACAAAATATATGTTTTAGCAGACACTATGAAATCTGGCCTGCAACTGCTGAAACCACTGATTTATGGTATTGCTTTTTTGGCAATTGAATTTCACCACAGAAAATAATCTATCCTTTGCCAGACAGCAGACAGTATTATACTTGGCTGGCCAAAGCTGGAACACCAGATTTAGGGGATTGGTATTTGGGCAATTGTATTTAACCCCTTAATAAAATATAGAAATTGCTATCCTGAGTTTCTAGGGGTGACCATTAGCACAGCCAAGCCCCTGATGTAGGATATAGCAAAAAAAAACTAGTATTGATGGATTGATGGACTTGGTGGCAGCTTCTTCTGGTGCACCACAAGTCACAAAATGGAAGCCGATCAACCCAGAAAATAAGTGACAGAAAAACTCTCTGTGCAGCCTAAAAACCAGCGAGCAAGTAACTAGCAGAAGTTCAATGATTCTCAGCTGTAGATCGATCCGTTCATTAGGTGCTGTTGCTGACTTTAACCTGCCTAATCTCGCCCTGACAGAAGCTGCGTCCTCTCCCTACACTAATCAGAGCAGTGTGACGTGCGGCGCTACGTGACTCCAGCTTAAATAGAGGCTGGGTCACATGCTGCACTTGGCCAATCACAGCCATGCCATTAGTAGGCATGGCTGTGATGGGCTCTTAGGGCAAGAAGTAAAACGCTAGCTGATTGGCTGCTGTGCAGCCCTTCAGAACGCGGGAAGAAATCGACGAACAACGGACCCGAACCCGAACTTTTGTTAAAATGTCCGGGTTCGGGTCCGGGTCCCGAACACCCCAAAATTCGGTACGAACCCGAACGATGCTCGAACTGTTCGCTCAACACTAATTATAACAAATAGATTTGTCTCATCAGCAGGACTTCTTTACCTGTTGTGCGGTATTCCCACCACTGAAGAAGCGTCCACTTGCGACTAGACTGACAGGGCAGGACAGTTAACTTGGACCTCACAATTCCCTTCCTGTGCTGCTGCTTCAATTGGCCAAGCAAGGGCAGAAGCTGTGCTATGAATTTTATCGTAAATATAGGGAGGTTATCCTCCCTCGTCTTTTAAGAGCATTTGATGACTCATTGGAAGATGGCATCTTGCCGGAATCAATGACAGAAGCTATTATAATTATAATGTAGAAAAAGGGTAAAGACCTATTAGATCTGGTTTCATATAGACCAATATCCCTATTCAATACGGATGTGAAGGTTTTTTCAAGGATTTTGACTACAAGGCTCTCTAAGGTCTCTTTCACGCAGGCGTCACGTTTGACGCCCGGATAAGAGGCAGGTGCGTTGCGGGAAAATGCGCAACTTTTCTGCGCGAGTGCAAAGCCTTTTAATGCATTTTGCACGCACGTTTGAAAAGTCGGCATGTTTGGTACCCAGACCCGAAGCCGGACTTCATCACTTAAATCCGGTTTCAGGTTGAGTATTCTGTATATTTTATTATTTTCCCTTATAACATAGTTATAAAGGAAAATAATAACATTCTCAATAGAGAATGCAAAGTAAAAAGGGCAATAGAGGGTTAAAAATAATAAAATAACAAACTCACCTACTTCATTTGATCGCGTAGCTGCCGGTCTCCTGTTCTGTCTTCAGCTGGGCGGGGGGTGAAGGACCTTCAGTGATGTCACTGGGTCACATGGTCCAATCACCTGCTTCCATGATGGAAGCAGGTGATTGGACCATATGACCCAGTGACGTCACTGAAGGTGACTGTTTTAATAGCTACATGCATTTCCGATGTAATAACAATTCTGGAGCATCTATTCTTATTTATGTATGTTGTGCCATTCCTCTGTTATTTCTACTAGAAGTTATGAATGAATTGCTATTTTCTTTCAGCAAGGGTACAGAGGGGAGGTAACAAGTTGGGGGGTGATAGACTCACTCTATCCAATCGGTGCTGCCATTTTCAGACTTTGCAGGTACACCCCCCCCCAACTTGTTACCTCCCCTCTGTATCCTTACTGCAGAGAGTTAGAAATTATTCATAACTTCAAGTAGAAATAATAGAGGAATGGCACAACATACAGACATAAAAATAGATGCTCCAGAATTGTTAGTACGTGGGGAAGGCATGAAGCTATTAAAACAGACATGTCAGGAGTGTTGAAAGGTCCTCTTTAAGGCACTATTTATTAATTTCTGTTCACCAGGACAAAGGGCCTGGGGTGTTGACTGTCCAACGAGTCTTATCTTTGTGAATTGAGGTTTGATATCTCACAATTTTAATCATGTATTGGTTCAATTTAATATTTTGCACAGGGTTTATGTCACCCCGAAATGGTTAAGGAAATGTCAATTAAGAGATAGTTCTAATTGTCCAGGGTGTGATGCACTTGGGGCTGATAACTTATGCAGCGGCCTATTGCTAGTGCCTGGGGATCCCTTGCCCCTTAAGAGGTATTTATGGTTATATGTTCCTTTGGTAGAGCAAATAGTTGTGATGCCAGTTGCAGTTACGCAACGAGGACTTGGAGTCCCTTTTTTAGCTGGTAGTGTTGGTACCCAAGGATAGGACTTCCAGAGTGATGTAGAGTGGCCTACAATGTCTCTGTAGATGTTTTATGCACATGTCACGGTGCTCCTATCTGGATATCCTAGGATCCCAGACGAGGTGTATTTCGACGCAAGTGCAAAAAGGGGTTGTTGAACTTGGGTGATGAATAAGTAGAATAAACGGAGTCCAGACTTTGTAGTAATGTTGAACACAGCATTACTTGGCATAAATGCTAATCCAAACAGTTTCCAAACTTCATCTTGGTCATCAGCAGGTATTGGCTTAACTCTGGCAGGCAAACACTTCTGCAACAATCTCAGCTCTGCTATGCGGTAGTGCTCTCAGCTCTGCTATGTAGGCTTGGCAAATAGAAAACTTTTCCTCTTCTGCTGGGACTTAGCTGTCTGTAGTCTGTCTCTTACTTTATCTTTAATCCTAGGAACTTCTTCCTGGTATCCAGCTCTCTTAGCTTTGGATTAAGGCAATGCAAGCCCAGGAGGGGACAAGCAACCATGTGGAACTTGCAGGCAGGGCCTGCAGGCCCAGCAGAGCAGGCAGCACTCTGCTGGCCGACACACAACCTTCCCTTAGGAAGTGTTAGACTAGACTGACCTTGACTAACTAACTCCTTCCTCTCTAGAGAGGGCTGGAGTGGAACTAGAAGGTTTCTCTCCAGAGAAACTAGCTCTGCACAGATTGCTTCCATCTGCTGGTGAACCAGGCACATTACACTTGAACATTCATTTGCAGGGAAATTAATACATACACATTGCAGAATATGGTAATAAATATATATGATGACACAGGATTCACCAATCAAGATAGTGGGGGTACAGGAGAGGTAGTAATGCCACTCTGGGGTATTACACTTACATATGCTATGGTCTTGCACAGAACTAAAAGAATACTGGAAAGTGATTCATAATTTCATTATGTACAAATTGAAACTGATCGTCCCATTTACTGTAGAATGTTGGATATTGAGTGATCTTTCCAAGGTAAATTGTTATAAATATAAAAAGATTCTCCTAACCAGAGTAATGTTTTTGGCGAGACTTTTGATTCCATGAGTATGGTTTTCACGTAATACTCCAAATGTGAATGCATGGGTAAATCTGGTCAATAGGGTCAAAAATATGAAAATATATTATATGAGCAAAGAGATACTGTGAAGAAATGGATTACGATATGGGAGGCTTGGAGGTTTTAATCTTTTTTGCCTCCAGTCCCCCATTTAACTTTTTCTATTTTTGTATTTTCTTTCTTTCCTTTTTCTTTTCCTCATAATTGGGTTGATAGAGAGATTAGAGATGCATCACAAGGGGAGGGAGGGTAGGCTGAAATTTAGATTGGTAAAGGGGAGGTAAAGTGATAACTGCTGATTGTCATTTTTATGGGAAAGATAATGTTTTGTACTTTATAAATAAAAAAAAAAAGAAATGTACACCAATTCCCCCTTCTGTTGATATCTCCAATTATATGCCTGTTGCAGCCCCATGTTCCCAAATACTGTATCTACTAAATGGCACAATGCCCCCAAACACTTATAAATGGCTAGTTTTAACCATAAGGATATATTTTGTCAGTCATAATTGCTCTCAAATGATACCAGTCACAGATGCCTCGAAAATTATGTGCCATCCACAGACATCCCCAAAATAATATGCTAGCCATATACAATTGCAAGAAAAAGTATGTGAACCCTTTGGTAATGATATGGATTTCTGCACAAATTGGTCATAAAATGTGATCTAGTTACAACAATACACAATCACAGTCTGCTTAAACTAATAACAAATAATTAAATGTTTACCATGTTTTTATGGAACACACCATGTAAACATTCACAGTGCAGGTGGAAAAAGTATGTGAACCCTTGGATTTAATAACTGGTTGAACCTCCTTTGGCAGCAATAACTTCAACCAAACATTTCCTGTAGTTGCAGATAAAATGTGCACAACGGTCAGGAGTAATTCTTGACCATTCCTCTTTACAGAACTGTTTCAGTTCAGTAATATTCTTGGGATGTCTGGTGTGAATCGCTTTCTTGAGGTCATGCCACAGCATTTCAATTGGGTTGAGGTCAGGTCTGACTGGGCCACAAAAGGTGTATTTTCTTCAGTTTAAGCCATTCTGTTGTTGATTTACTTCTATGCTTTGGGTCGTTGTCCTGTTGCAACACCCATCTTCTGTTGAGCTTCAGCTGGTGGACAGATGGCCTTAAGTTCTCCTGCAAAGTTTCTTGATAAACTTGGGAATTCATTTTTCCTTTGATGATAGCAATCCGTCCAGGCCCTATTGCAGCAAAGCAGCCCCAAACCATGATGCCCCCACCACCATACTTCACAGTTGGGATGAGGTTTTGATGTTGGTGTGCTGTGCCTCTTTTTCTCCACACATAGTGTTGTGTGTTTCTTCCAAACAACTCAACTTTGGTTTCATCTGTCCACAGAATATTTTGTCTGTTCTGCTGTGGAACATCCAGTTGCTCTTGTGCAAACTGTAAACATGCAGTAACAAGCAGTGGCTTCCTCTGTGGTATCCTCCCATGAAACTCATTCTTGTTTAGTGTTTTAAGTATCATAGATTCGCTAACAGGGATGTTAGCATATGCCAGAGACTTTTGTAAGTCTTTAGCTGATACTCTAGGTTTCTTCTTCACCTCATTGAGCACTGTGCTCTTGCTGTCATAGTTACAGGACGGCCACTCCTAGGGAGAGTAGCAGCAGTGCTGAACTTTCTCCATTTATAGACAATTTGTCTTACCGTGGACTGATGAACAGCAAGGCTTTTGGAGATACTTTTATAACCCTTTCCAGCTTTATGCAAGTCAACAATTCTTAATCGTAGGTCTTATGAGAGCTCTTTTGTGCGAGGCATCATTCACATCAGGCAATGCTTCTTGGGAAAAGCAATCCCAGAACTGGTGTGTGTTTGTTATAGGGGAGGGCAGCTGTAACCAACACCTCCAATCTCATCTAAGTGATTGGACTCCAGTTGACTGACACCTCACTCCAATTAGCTCTTGTAGAAGTCATTAGTCTAGAGGTTCACATACTTTTTCCACCTGCACTGTGAATGTTTACATGGTGTGTTCAATAAAAACATGGTAACATTTAATTATTTGTGTGTTATTAGCTTAAGCAGACTGTGATTGTCTATTGTTGTAAATTAGCTGAAGATCAGATCACATTTTATGACCAATTTGTGCAGACATCCATGTCATTCCAAAGGGTTCACATACTTTTTCTTGCAACTGTATGCCCGCAAAATCATTTTCTAGCCACAATACCCTCAAAACCATATGCCAGTCACAGATGCTGCCAAAATTATATTCCACAGATGCCTAAAAATAATAAAAGTTGTGCTCACCATAATTTCCCAGCAAGAGCTGCTACCTAATCCCTTCACAGTTAGTGTCCCAACGCAGGCAGTGAGATCAAATTGGCTGCGCTCAGACATTGCATCATTTACTTAGTTCCTGCCTATTGTAGGATGTAGACATAAGCTCTGGTCTAGAGTATAAAACATTTTTGGACATAGCAAGTTTAAAATTTATTTGGCTGTTGCCAATTTAGGACACAAAATTTGATTTTTCTTGTACAATATTTTGATTTCATCCTGTCCTGTCCAAATACTTGTTTTTTATTAATGCAGATTAGTGTTGATCGAGCACCACAGTGCTCGGGTGCTCTGGCCGAGCACATCGGGATGCTCGGGTGCTCTACCGAGCACCCGAGTATAATAGAAGTCAATGGGTGAACCAGCATTAAACCAGGCACCCCCTGCTCTGAAGAGGGGACGGTGCCTGGTTCATAGGAAAAGTTCAGAAATTGATGTAAACACCACCGAAATGGTTCAGTAACAGCATGGGGAGGATGTCTGGATGCATCTTGGACTCCCATGGCGCTGCTGGGAACGATGTTGTCCGAGTAGTACGCCACTTTTACAGACTGACAATATTACTCGAAAAAAACCAAAGATAAAATCGATTTTAGAGGAAAAATTGTTAGGAAATATTCTATCCTGTATATTTAATTGTATATAAAGTGCAAGTTCTGCCAAAAATGTTATTGGTTTTCGGAACTGGGGCCATGATTAAGAGAGACGGACGGTGGCATCCGTATTGCACCGGTAGGGGTGAAATTCTTGGACCGGCGCAAGACGAACCACAGCAAAAGCATTTGCCAAGAATGTTTGCATTGATCAACAACGAAAGTCAGAGGCGTTATTCCCATGAACGGCCAAGCAGCTTCTGGGAAACCAAAGCCTTTGGGTTCAGGGGGGAGTATGGTTGCAAACCTGAAACTCAAAGTAATTGACGGAAGGGAACCACCAGGAGTGGAGCCTGCGGCTTAATTTGATTCAACATGGGAAACCTCACCCGGCCCGTACACGGAAAGGATTGACAGATTGATAGCTCTTTCTCAATTCTGTGGGTGGAGGTGCATGGCCGTTTTGAGTTGGTGGAGCGATTTATCTGGTTAATTCCAATAACGTACTAGACTCCTCCGTGATAACTAGTTAAGTGACCCCCGGTGGTGAAGATTGTGTTGACCAGACTCTTGGATAGTGAGACTGGACTTGTCGGTGAGGGCCTGCTTGTGAGCTGACCCTGTAAAAGATTGTAGGTGAGGGCCTGCTGGTGAACTGACCCTCTAAAACATTAGGGGTGAGGGTCTGCTGCTGAGCTGACCATTAACAAAATTATGGGAAAGTGCCTGCTACCTAGCTGACCATCAAAAAAATTATGGTTGAGGGCCTGCTGCTTAGCTGAACCTCTAAAAAATTATGATTGAGGGTCTGCTGCTGAGCTGACCATTGAAAAAATTATGTTGGAGGGCCTGCTGCTGAGCTGACCATCGAAAACATTGTGGGCGAGGGCATGCTGCCGCTTTGTTGACTATAGACAACTTCTGGGTGATCGCACGTCCCCGTGACGATCCATTTGGATGTCAACTTTGGAGCAATTTTTCCACAAGGACCTTCTGGTATAGCACCGTTTTGCTTATCTTCTCCACCAGAGGAATTGGAGATGAGAAGTTCTCTTTGTAGCGGGGGTCGATACGGGTGAACAACCAGTAATCTGTGGTGTCTAAAATGGGTATAACACGCAGGTCGCGGGAAAGGCAGCCTAACATGAAGTCAGCCATGTGTGCCAGAGTACCAACAGGCAAGACTTCGCTGTCGTCATCAGAAGGTGAGCTGACCCTTTAAAAGATTGTAGGTGAGGGCCTGCAGGAGAGCTAACCCTGTAAAAGATTGTAGTTGAGAGCCTGCTAGTGAGCTAACCCCGTAAAAGTTTGTAGGTGAGGGCCTGTAGGTGAACTGTGCCTGTAAAACATTATATTCGAGGGCCTGCAGGTGAGCTGACCCTGTAAAACATGAATTTCGAGGGCCTGCAGGTGAGCTGACCATGTAAAAGATTGTAGGTGAGGGCCTGCTGGTGAGCTGACCCTCTCAAAATTATATTCAAGGGCATTATATTTGACAAATAAGCTTGTTGATATGATGGAAGAGGAGGAGGAAGATGAGAAAAGGAAGATTCAACCATATACCCATTTTTGTGGTGGAAGGGGTGCATGGGAATACAGTGTATTGAGTACATTATAAACAACACATTTAAAGTGCCTTTATGTTCATCAGCTCAGCTTTCCTCTGGTGTAGTCGAGAAGTCAGGGGCAATCCAGGCCTTGTTCATTTTTATTAGAGTCAACCTGTCAGCATTTTCAGTTGACAGGCGGATACGCTTATCTGTTATAATGCCACCAGCAGCACTAAATACCCGCTCAGACAAAATTCTGGGGGCAGGGCAGGCTAGCACCTCCAAAGCGTAGAGCGCCAGTTCATGCCATTTGTCCAGCTTGGACACCCAGTATTTGTAAAGCACCGAGGGATCATTGAGGACGCTGACACGGTCTGCAATGTACTCCTTCACCATCTTCCAAAATGTTTTCCTCCTTGTGACAGTAGGCCATGCATCAGGGTGAGGATGCTGGTGGGGTGTAATGAAACTGTATCAGGCTTTGGAGAGTGTTGCCCTGCCGCTGTTGGAACTACTGTGTGTTCCCTTTGTCTCCCCTCCTTGGTTGCCCAAGGAACTACGGACTCTGCCGCCAGCATTGGAAATTTTTGGTGCAATTTTTCAAAAGAATCTTCTGGTATTGCAACGTTTTGCTCGTCATCTCCACCAGAGAAATGAGAGATTAGAAGTTCTCTTTGTAGCGGGGGTCAAGTAGGATGAACAACCAGTAATCTGTGTTGTCTAAAATGCATATAACTCGCGGGTCATGGGAAAGGCAGCCTAACATCAAGTCAGCCATTTGTGCCAGAGTACCAACAGGCAAGAGTTCGCTCTAGTCCTCAGGAGGATGACTCTCAATCTCCTCATAGTCTTCCTCCTCTTCTGCACACCTATGCTGAACAGATGGAATTAAACTTCCATGGCTACCCTCTGTCTCCTGCTCCTCCTCCTCTTCATTGTCCAATTTGCGCTGAGAAGACGAACTGAGGGTGGTCTGGCTATAACCCTGTGTAATGTCTTCCCCCTTTTCCACCTCTTCCACATGCAAAACGTCATCCTTAATTGTGAGCATTGAGTGTTTGAGTAGACAAAGTAGTGGGATGGTTACACCGATAATAGCGTTATCGCCACTCACCATCTGTGCGGATTCGTCAAAGTTTCTTAAAACCTCACAGAGGTCAGACATCCATGCCCACTCCTCGCTTGTGAAGAGCGGAAGCTGACAGCGTTGACAGACCAGGTGAAGCTGACGATGACTTGCGGAAATGTGCACACACGTGGCGCACCTTCACCAGTAGCTCAGGCAAATTGGGGTAGGTTTTGAGAAACCGCTGAACCACTAAGTTAAAGACGTGGGCTAGGCATGGGATGTGGGTGAGCTTGCCGAGCTCCAAAGCTGCCACCAAGTTACGGCCATTATCGGACATAACCATGCCTGGTTGTAGGTTTAGTGGCGAGAGCCATAGCTCAATCTGGTCTCTTATCCCCTGACACAGCTCTGCAGTGGTGTGCTGTTTGTCCCCTAAGCAGATCAGCTTCAACACGGCCTGTTGACACTTCCCCATAGCAGTGCTTTCAGCTGATGACTGACTGCTGCTGCACGCGGATAATTCGGAGGTGTAAGTGGAGGAGGAGGTGGAGGAGGAGAAGTGGGGGTTGGAGCCACTAACGTAGATGCTGGCGGAAACCCTGATCAGGTTGCGGAAGGCCTCAGTGTCCACAAGCCTAAATGGCAACATTTCCATGGCCAGTAATTTGGAAAGCTGCACATTTAGTGCTATGGTCTGTGGGTGGGTGGCTGGGTATTTGGGCATCCAAAGGACATTTGGATGCTGCGTTGGGACAGGGAAGTGGATGTGGTTGCTGATGGTGCTTGCGAAGGTCTAGGTGCAAGGTGTGAGGCATCCGGGCCTGCAGCTTCAACAGGGGATTGGCCTGCAGCACGTAACCCAGGGGAAGAGGAGGCAGTGGTGTGATCCGCAGACACAGATTATGGACCCAGGTGTTCGTCCCACTTATTAGGGTGCTTGGATGCCATGTGGCAGATCATGCTGGTGGTGGTGAGGTTGCTAGTGTTCACGCCCCAGCTCATTTTGGTATGGCACAGGTTGCAAACTACTATTCTTTTATCGTCCACACTTTCCTCAAAAAAGTGCAATACTGCGGAACACCTACCCCTTGGCAAGGGAGATTTCCACAAGGGGGTGCTCCATGGAACAGTTGCGGGCCTGTTTGGTGTGACCCCCCTTCTCCCTTTTGCCACCCCACTGCCTCTTCCAGCCTGTTGCGATGCTGCAGATGCCTCCCCCTCTGTACCCCTGTCCTCGCTCGGCTTTCCAACTTCCCAGGTTGGTTCAGTGACCTCATCGTCCACCAACTTCTCTTCCACTTCCTCACTCTGATCATCCTCCTGATTTGTTGACCTACGCACAACCTCAGTGATAGACAACTGTGTCTCATCCTCTTTATCATCAACCCCTTTAGACAGTAATTCCGGTTGACTTATTAGCAACTGTGTCTCATCATCATCCACCTCATTAAACACTACTTGCCGTTCCCCACCGTTATCTTCTTGTGACCGTGGATGCTCAAGAGGTTGGGAATCTTGGTACAAGATCTCATGTCCCTCTTCAAGCGTGCTTGGCGAGAGGGCCAAATGAAGTAATGGTGATGAAAAGAGGTCATGTGAATATCCGAGTGTGGGATCACTTGTTTGGCTGACTCTCCATGGTGGGAGGAAGGAGGATCAGGGTGAGGATTGTGTTAACCAGACTCCTGGCAACTGACACTGGACATGGTGGAAGACAGGGTGGTGCATAACTGACTGGAAGCATTATCTGCTGCAATCCAACAACCACCTGGTTGCACTGGTCTGACTTCAAGAGTGGTGTCCTGCACCGCCCTGCAAACTGGGACATGAAGCTAGGTATCGTGGATGATTGTTTTTCTTGTGCTCTGGCAGCAGGCACAGTTTCAATGCGCCCAGGGCCATGGCCTCTGCATGCCCCATCAGCATCACTGCCACTTCCCCGTCCCTTACTGCTCACCTTCTTCATTTTAAATGTTATATATGCTTGAAAGTATGTCACACGTACAGTAGCATAGGATTCGGAAGTGTATGCCCAAAAAATTTAAAAAGGTATTTGGGATGAGGAAACGTTATATACTACAGGTCCCACAGGTAATGTCACTGTTTACAGCGACTACAGAAAAAGTACACTGTATGTCACAGATACATTTTTTTAACGCACATCTTACACTTTAGATGTAGGCTTGGTAATGTCACTCTCACAAGATGACACCATCTATTGAAAAAGTACACTGAATGTCACTGATAACAATTTTTAAATGCACACCTTACACTTTAGCTGTTGGCCTGGTAATGTCACTCTCAGGAGTGGACACAGTCTATTTAAAAAGTACACTGTATGTCACTGATACATTTTTTAAACGCACACGTTACACTTTAGATGTGGCCCTGGTAATGTCACTATCCACAGCGGACACCATCTATTGTAAAAGTATACTGTATGTCACAGATACATTTTTTCAGCGCACACGTTACACTGCAGATATGGCGCAACTAATGTCACTGACCGCAGTGGACACCGTCTATGGAAAAAGTACACTGGATGTCACTGATATTTTTGGGATGCGCACACTTTACACAGGAGATGTGGCGTGAATAATTTAACTGTCCGTAGCAGCCTATTACACGGTATTTAGCGCAGGATGCTCAAAAAATATATATTGCTGCTGTCACACACAATAGTCCTTACAAGGACTTTTAGGTCTCTGAAAAGTTTTTTGTATAAAAATCTTCCAATTACACTCCCTACACTGTCTGTCCCTTCCTATGCACAGCTCTCCCTAACACTGAGCAATTTAGCGCAGGTTGCGCTTTAAACATATACTGCTGCTGTCACACACAATAGGCCTTAAAAGGGCTTTTGGGTCTCTGAAACCTTTTTGTCCAAAAATAGCTTCAATTACACTCCCTACACTGTCTGTCCCTTCCTATGCTCATCTCTCCCTGACTAACACTGACCCGAGCATGTGTCATTGTGTGCTTTATAGCACCCGATGACGCATTACAGCCAGCCAATCACTGTAATGCCAGTAGCCAACATGGCTACTGGCATTACAATGAGGGCAGTACCTACCTGCATGTTTATTGGCTGTGTAGGAGACTTGAGTACCACCATGTGCCGAGCATCGAGATGCTCGAGCCGATCTGGTGTTTGGGCGAGTATGCTTGATCAGCACTAATACAGATAAATGAACATAGAAATATGCACCATGTAGCTATTATTATTATTATATGTTTTGTTTCTACTTTGTGTCATTCCAAAACCTGCATCTATTGATAATGTACCTTTTGCAGTTAATGTATATCAACGTATTACCCATTTAGGTGAATTATAGAGGACAAATGGTACAGCTTATTAGAGTGAGGAACCCGTGGGGGCAAGTTGAGTGGAATGGACCATGGAGTGACAAGTAAGTATGATGGATAAAGCAGATCCCCTATCTACCTTCTGAGAGTCATTTGGCTGAATATGTGTTTGGGAATAACCTGATAAACTTCCTTATCTAATGGTGGTTTAGCAGGCTGCACTTTATAATCTTTATATCCTTGTGTTAATTGGAACTAGTTAATAGTACATGTTTTATTTTTTTGCGGAACGGAAATATGGACATATGGAAACGGAATGCACATGGAGTAACTTCCGTTTTTTTTTTTTGCGGACCCAGTGAAGTGAATGGCTTTGCATATGGTCCGCAAAAAACCTGGCACGGACACGGAAAGAAAATACGTTCATGTGCATGAGCCCTTATTGTTTGTAAGTTTTCTATTTGGAGTTGGTGTATTTACCCAAATTTGCTAAGGGACATACATTTGCCTAATTATCCTTATTTCTTTAATAAATTTACTTAATTATTTTACTATTCTTAAAGTGGTGCGTGTGTTCTCTCTTTAGAGAGTTTCTGAAATGGTGTATTTGTTAGCAACCTAACTTGTCAGCAATACATGTACAAAAAGTTATTACAAGGCACTTACTAATGTATTGTGATTGAACATATTGACTTGATTCATTTTTCTGTTGCATTATACACTGCTCGTTTCCAGGAGTTGCACACTATAGGAGAAAGCTCTGGTCTTTGCACAATCTGACAGTTCTGATGCGTTTTCCAATAGTGTGCAAGCACAGCCATCACTCTTTGATTGTAGGGTGATCGTTATCATGAATTTGAGAAGTGTATAACGTGATGGAAAAATGAATGAAGCCAGAAAAGGAGAAGATATGGACAATAACAAAATATTAGTAAGTGCCCTGTATTAAATTTGTCTACAAGATAATTGACATTTGCTGATCTGAGACAACCCCCTTTAAGAATCCACTGTATTCATAAGGGAATGCTCACCCACCCCCAGCAGTAATTAATGAGCTCATGCAGTACTAACATTTTACCTACTCCTTTCCACTTATTCTATAAAAGATTTTTCTTAAGGGGTCCAAGAATAGAAAAACACAGCTGATGTTGTCTAAAAACTACATAGTTGTGTACGGTATTGTAGCTCAGCCCTATTCATTTCAATGGAGTAAAGCTGCGATACCAGACACAAATCGTGAACAGGTGTTGCCGTGCTCTTGGAAAAAAGCAACCATGTTTTTCTAAACCTGTACAATACCCTTTTGCTATATTGATGATGACCTATCCTCAGGATAGGTCCTCAATATCAGATAGGTGGGGACCGACTGCGAGCACCCCTGACAATGAGCTGTATGAAGGGAATGCAGCACTCATACTATTAGTGTTTTCTACTCTCTGTTTACCCAGTCACCGTTGACCCTACAGCAGCGAGCAGGTGTAATTGCAGCTTCTCCATTCCATTCACTTCAATGGGACAGATCCCTCCTATTGATATGAATAGGACAGAGCTGTCTCATTAAACTGAATGGGATGGCGGAGCTGTAATTACACCTGCTCGCTATTGCAATGATGACAGTGAGCAGATAAACAGAGAGTAGAACACAGGGCTCGTTTGAGTGTGGCATTCTATTAATACTGTTGATCGTGGGGATGCCGTTAGTTGGGCCCCACCAATCTTATATTGATGACTTACAGTTTCCTGAGGATAGGCCATCAATAGAGTTGAGTAACGTTTTGTAAAATTCGATTCGGCTGCTTTGCCGGATTTTACAAAAAAATCCACTTTGTGACGAATTGCTTCATCACAAAGCACATTTCTTTATAAGTAGTGGGTGCAATGAAAGGGAGCAGTGATTGCGTTGCCCCCCATCATTGTGCCCCTCAGATGCCGTGTTCATGTATGAACACGTCATCTGATATACATAAGAGTGTAAAATAAAAAAAATACTTACCTGATCCATTCGCTTGCAACGTGCCGGCTGCTGCCACCATCTTGCGTAAAGGTCTGGCATGAAATCTCACGCGGTCCGAGATTTCAGCCAAGATCCTTAAGCAAGATGGTGGCGGGTGGCCCATCATGAGCAAATGGAGCAATTAAGTATTTTTTTTTTGTTTTTTAACCCTATTTCAGATTAAATCGATTCGCTACCATGCCAAATCGTATTTATTCTGAAATTCGGATTTGCTTATCCCTAGTCATCACAATGGCAAAAGCGGATGACTTTAAATTTAGTACATAAAAGATATTAAAAAATATACCTTTTATCACTTTCTTACAGTTCTTCGGAATGGAACTCTATTGATCCAGTAGAAAGAAAACGCCTTTGTCAAACTTCTCTGGATGATGGTGAATTCTGGTACATCAGTTTTATGTTCATTAATCACAGCTTCACTGGATGTGCACTTATTTTTAGTTTAAAGGCTATGGACACTTTTTGTACTGATTTTTGTAGTATTCATTCACTTCCAAAATGCTAAATTAAGCAACTTTCTAAACAGTGTGTAGTAAAACTTTTCTGCCATTTTGCATCTGCATAGTGTATAAGTCCTTCAACTATATGCTGGTTTGTCTAAATCTGACAAAAAACCATTAGATCAGTGATGGGCAAAGTGCGGCTCTCCAGCTGTTGCAAAACTAGAACTCCCACCATGCCCTGCAGTAGGCTGATAGCTGTAGACCAATGATGCCCGACCTGCGGCCCTCCAGCTGTTGTAAAACTACAACTCCCATTATGCCCTGCTGTAGGTTGATAGCTATAGGCTGTCCAAGCATGCTGGGAGTTGTAGTTTTGCAACAGCTGGAGGGCTGCAGGTTGGGCATCCCTGCTGTAGACAGTCTTTGCATGCTGGGAGTTGTAGTTTTGCAACAGCTGAAGAGCCGCACTTTGCCGATCACTGCATTAGATCAATGCTCCTGTTTCTGACAGCTCTCTGCCTTGCAGATCAGAGGGTTGCTCATGCAGACTCTGTATAGGGAAGAAAATACACACAAGGCAGTTTGCAGGAGGGGAATCACATAGCATGTGTACAAGTGTAGAGATGATTTGTAGTAGAGGATATCTGTACAAGCATTAAGTTGTGCTACTATATGACATTAAGTGAAGGCAGTAGCATTCTGGACAAACAGACCTCACATCCAGCAAGTATACAAAGTGGGAAATCCACACAAAAAAGTGTGAAACTGTAAGCAGGTTGTACACTGAATATCACATGCATGAAAATGAACGAAGGAATTAAGATTGTAGACTGAAATTTTGTGCCACTCTTTTACTTAAGGTTGGCACTAACATACTGTAGGTAAAAATCATTTTCCATGTTAAACGTGTTCATAGCCTTTAAATACATGTATGACATGTTTAGCAGCTTTGGGAATACATTGTTTTACAGATCTTGAGTAATATGGTTAGAGATGAGCGAATTTCTCAAAAATTTGATTCGGCCGGTTCGACGAATTTCCCGAAAAGATTTGATTTAATCCGAATTTATCTGTGGCGAATTGCATTAAATAAAAAAGCTATTTCCTGGCTGCAGAGACCCTGTATAGTGGTGTAGAACACTGTGCCTTGCAGTAACGCGCATAGGGAGTGTGCTATGGTAGTAACACAATACTGTGAGTCATTATGACATGCAGATGACACGAGTCGCTCTTAGAATCACTGCAGGCTTCACTTGGGCAGTTACGGGGCCAAAACTGACCAAATAACTCAAGTGTGAACTTACAGGTCGATGTTAGCGCCAGGTATAAAGTACTGTGCAGAGGCTCAAGATCCTACTGTAGCGTGAAAGAGCGCACTTCTTTTACACTGTCGTCAGCTGATTCCACATAGATGTCTACAGAACCTGTTCTATTAAAGCTTATACGCTTATACAAGTAGAGCCCTGACAGAGTAGAGATCTGGAATCCATTTGAAACAAAAAACGGATCATGTCTGTTGAGTATCCGCCTTCACTCAGTCAGCATTTGGTCAGTAATCCATCAGTATTGCTAAAGCCAAAAAATAAAAAATACTGGCCAGGCAGGACAGCTTTTCCAGGGCAAACTCAGACAGTTGCGGCCACAAATCCAGTTTGGCTGCCCAGTAGTCCAGCGGATATTCAATGTGGGGTGGCAGGGTGCTGTCCAAGTATGCCACCATCTGCTGGTTCAGATTCTGCTCCAGGTCTAGCTGCTGCTGGTGAGTAGTTTCTTCACTAGGCAGGTTAAGAAAGCTGCTCATCATCAACTCTAGACTCAAGCTGCTGCTGATGGAGCTGGTAATGCTCCGACCCGACCCCCGCACCCCGCCAAAGCACTCATGGCAGTGGACCGAGAGCGCAGAGGGGGCCCCCGTCAGACCTGCGAGAGGATGGACGATGGCGCTGATAGGCAGTGGCCAACTGACGACATAGGATGTCTCTATAGTAGTTCAGTTTGTCCTCCCTCTCAGCGGGTGTGAAAAAGCCCGCATTTTGGACCAGTAGCGAGGGTCCAACAAGGTGGAGAGCCAGAACTCATCCCTCTGCCAAATGGTGACAATTCGGCTGTAACTACCCAAGCAAGTGAGCATGCAGCGGGCCATTTGCGCAAGTGACTTGGAGGGACTCCCTGCCTACATCTCCACTGCATACTGCCACTGTGTGTCTGGGTCATCTGCAGATGTAGGCGCCACGTCTCCAGTCCCCTGACCAGCCAGATGTACCAGTATCTGTTCTACGATATGAAGCAGTGGAATGACGTTGTTTATCCCGTAGTTCTGGTGACTGACAAATAACGTGGCATCCTCAATATGGGCTGAGCAAACGGCAGGTGTCACGCATGAGCTGCCACTGGCTGACATCGAAGTTACACAGGGGAGCACTCCTGTCCGCTTGGATCATCAAGAAATTGTTTATGGCTAGAGATGAGCGAACTTTAAAAAAAAGTTCGGCGTTCGGCGTTCGGGTTGTGGTAATCGCCGCATCCCGTTATGGATTCCACTACCGCGGACTATCGCGGCATATGGAATCCATAAGGGGCGGCTTCCACGAACCCGAACTGTTGAACAGCCGAAGGACCTGGGGTGACGTCACCGTCATGTGATCAGTGCAGGGGGCATGTCTCAGCACGGGATCAAATCGCTCATCTCTATTTATGGCCTTTCTCTGTTCGTATAGTCGGTCCAACAAATGGAGGGTGGAATTCCAACAGGTGGAAACATCGCATATCAGCCTATGTTGGGGGACCCCATTCTGCCGCTGCAGCTCAAGTAGGGTATGCTTGGCGGTGTATGAGTGGCTAGGGTGCATATAAAGTTTACTGGCCATTTTTAGGATGTCTTGCAGATGGGTGGAAGACTTCAGGAACAACCAGATTGAACACGTGCGCCATGCAGGGCGCATGGCTCAGCCCTCCTTGACTCAGTGCCGACACCATCATTCTTCCTGTTGTCGGTCACCATGGTTCCTAATTTGAACTGTCACAGAGAAATCCGGGATTCAATTGTGTGACTCTGTTCGCCCAGGCAAATGAGGTGTAGAACAGCATGACACCACCGTGCCCTGCACATGTGGTATGCTGGAGGGGCATTGTGACTTGTCCCTGCAGTAGAGGCTGAGGACATGGTGGAGGAAGAGGAGGCAGAGGTAGACATTGTCGCAGGACCAACAGCGTGACAACGTGGAGGCAGAAGTGGCGTGACCTGGCCAAGTTTCCTGTTGTGGCTGTGCAGGAACCACATTCACTCAGTGGGCCGTAAAGGACATGTATTGTCCCTGACTGTAGTTACAGCTCCACACGTTGGCGCTGCCGTGCACTTTGGCAGACACCGACAGGCTCAAGGACTGGCCCACCTTTTGTTCTATATATCTGTGCAGGACTGGCACTGTCTTTTTGGCAAAGAAATGATGGCTTGGGACTCTCCACCTCGGCTTGGCACAAGCTATCAGTTCTATGAAAGGTGCAAAGTCCACAACTTGAAAAGGGAGGGACTGCAGCACCAGCAACTTGGCCGGGAGCACATTCAGCTTCTGTGCCGTTGGATAAGTGCACTCATACTGTTGTCTCTTGGCAATCGCTTCGGTGATCGATTGCTGACAGAATCACTGACGAGGAGTAGGAGGGCGAGGAGCAGGAGCATCAGGACCAGAAGATGATGGGAAGGACAGACCGCTCCCTTCGGCTGAGGTGGTGGAGCCTTGACTACCTGAAATCTGTTGCATGCCACTGTGTGATGCAGCTGTTGCTACGGCAGGCTGGACCACCACATCGGAGCAACGGTTCTTCCAGGCCACTTTATGGTGACGCTGCATATGTTGACGCTAGGCCGTGGTGCCAACATTGGCACCCTGGCCACAATTCACCTTTTGCCCAGAGATTTGGCAAATGGCCATGTTTACCCCTTCTGGCGGCTTAACAAAGAACTCAAAAAAACGCAAGGTGGTCAAACAGACCACAATAAACCTGTTTATGGCCCCATTAAAATCACTCTTTATTCATTTTATATTAAAAGAAGATCACTTTACTTCAAATAACCCCAATTAAAATTACGAGGTTCTGTGAGTGTAGATATTATTTATGTTTTATTTTCTTTAATATTTCTCTGGTGTATTACTTCATACACCGTAAAGCCAACGTTTTAATACAGTGAGGGTGTATTGCTTGACACTGAAATCCTGGTACCAACAGTGTATCCAGGATAAAGTTATTATTATATGTTACTGTATTCTTTCACATTCACAGTTAACAGTTCACTAGTTGTATTACACTTCCATGGATAACTGGTTGGTTTCTACTCACTTGGTTTGTCTACTCTTGCTATTGTTTTCTTGTTTGTTCTGAGTATCGCTGTTTTCCCTCACTATTAAACAGGGGCTACTAAACTATCTGGCTGTGTTCTATTGCATTATCGCGCTGCATAACCGGCTCTCTGCAGTGCCACCGGTGTCAGCCTCTGCTTTCTACACTCACTGCCTCGCTATTAAAAACTACAAGAGTTGTTCCCCCGACATGTTTCGCCACTAATGCGGCTTCATCAGGGTTGGGAACAAGCAAACCGAGGCAACTCCATTTCCTTCCTTTTACTTAGGAGTTGCTCCCTCCCTTCCTTTTAATTCTCCTATCAGGGAAGACCTCGGTTTCCCCTACTCTCATTGGTACCTGAGTCTATCCATCACTGTGCAAATCCTTTGTAACTATTTTCAGCGCTTTTTCACCGAAAAATAGTGAATTTTCTTGAAAAATCACGCATAGATTGATCTGTACATGCGTCGGGACTTAGTAAAGCTCCTTTCAAAATTCGCAAGATTGCAAAAAATCTCAAAAATTCACCAAAACAAAAAAAAAAAAAAAAATTACAAAACATTTTCAAGAAAAAAAAATCACAAAAATTTTTTGCAAGAAAAAATAAAATAAAAAATAAATAAAAATAATGATATTCGCAAATCGCATACTTCAGAGTTTTGCGTACGCGCTTAGGGTTTAGTTTTCACTATTACTTTGCTTTATATTGCGCCTGCGTTCTATATTATGATGGTAATAGGTACAATTTATCTAGCTTCTTTTACACTTTATCATTTGTGATGGTGTGGAGTCACTCAGGGTACCCAGGTTTCTTTTGAAGACGATCCATATCTATTTTTGTATTTATTCATCTTTTTACAGAAATGCTGTGAAAACCCTTCATTTAGCCCTTGAGGGCTCATTGTTTCTAATCTATCAATCCAGCGGGCCTCTATTTGAAGCAATTTTTTATCCAGATTTCCCCCTCTTGGTCCAAGGAATACTTTTTCTATTCCAAAGAATTTCATATTTGTGAGATCTCCCATGTGTACCATTCTCATATGTCTAGATATTGAGTTGTCTTTTTTCGTTTGTATGGTGCTCAGGTGTCCCGACATTCTTCTCCTTAGCTCCTGGCTGGTCTTGCGAATGTACAACTTTGGGCACGAACACCTTATTCCGCATATCACTCCCTTCGTTTTACAAGTAATGCGTTGCCTAATATCATATGTTTTTCCATTTACTGGATTTGTAAAAATTCTTGTTTTCAATATGTAAGGGCAAAAGGAGCAATCTCCACATGGTGTTGATCCTGGAGTATCATTGATTCTTTCCTTCACAGAACATCCTTCTTGGTAGTAACTGTGGACCAGCATGTCACGTAAGTTAGGTCCCCATCTATACGTCACATTAGGGTGGGGATTTAAAACCTCCCTCAAATCACGATCTGACCTCAGTATATGCCAGTGACGCTCCAAAATTCCTTTGATTTTATCACTATATGCATCATATGTTCCTTTGCATCTTATTATTTTCTCTTTTCAAGATTTTTGTAGTGAGTAGCTCATCTCTTTTTTGTTTTCTCGCTCTCTCATAGGCCTTCCTTAGAGGTGCACTGGGATAACCTCGATTTTTAAATCTCTCGAATAATTCTCTACTTTCTTGCTGGAAAGTTTCATCGCCTGAACAGTTGCGTCTCGCCCTCATATATTGTCCTATTGGGATTCCTCTACGCAAAGGTGCCGGATGCCAACTTGTCCAGTGTAAGTACCCATTAGTGGATGTGGGTTTTCTATATACTTTGGTACTCAAATTTCCATCCTGTGTTTTTGTGATTGTGAGATCCAAAAAATTGATCTCCTTTTCTTGAATCTCATAAGTGAATTTCATATTAATGTCATTGGTGTTCAAAATGTCCTTAAATTCCTCAAACTGTGCTATGGTGCCATTCCACATGATGAGTATGTCATCTAAATACCTGCCCCACAATAAAATATGGCTGGTACATAGTGACATTTCATCCGTGAACACCACGTGATTTTCCCACCACCCTAAAAAAAGATTTGCAAATGTCGGTGCACACGCCGTTCCCATCGCGGTCCCGGTTGTTTGTCGATAAATAGTATCCTGGAAGGTGAAATAATTGTGCTCTAAAATAAATTGTAACAGTGACAAAACAAATTGGTTGTGTGCCCGAAAATTTATACTTTTCATATTCAGAAAGTGAACACCTTGTTGGCGAGTGTCGATGTCGAATCTCTGTACAGTAATATTCAGCATAATTTGGGATTAGCAGCGGTGAAACACTTTCTGAATATGAAAAGTATAAATTTTCGGGCATACAACCAATTTGTTTTGTCACTGTTACAATTTATTTTAGAGCACAATTATTTCACCTTCCAGGATACTATTTATCGACAAACAACCGGGACCGCGATGGGAACGGCGTGTGCACCGACATTTGCAAATCCCTGTTTTTAGGGTGGTGGGAAAATCACGTGGTGTTCACGGATGAAATGTCACTATATACCTGCCATATTTTATTCTGGGGCAGGTATTTAGATGACATACTCATCATGTGGAATGGCACCATAGCACAGTTTGATTAATATGAAATTCACTTATGAGATTCAAGAAAAGGAGATCAATTTTTTGGATCTCACAATCACAAAAACACAGGATGGAAATTTGAGTACCAAAGTATATAGAAAACCCACATCCACTAATGGGTACTTACACTAGACAAGTTGGCATCCGGCACCTCTGCGTAGAGGAATCCCAAGAGGACAATATATGAGGGCGAGACGCAACTGTTCAGGCGATGAAACTTTCCAGCAAGAAAGTAGAGAATTATTCGAGAGATTTAAAAATCGAGGTTATCCCAGTGCACCTCTAAGGAAGGCCTATGAGAGAGCGAGAAAACAAAAAAGAGATGAGCTACTCACTACAAAAAATCTTGAAAAAGAGAAAATATTAAGATGCATAGGAACATATGATGCATATAGTGATAAAATCAAAGGGATTTTGGAGCGTCACTGGCATATACTGAGGTCAGATCGTGATTTGAGGGAGGTTTTAAATCCCCACCCTAATGTGACATATAGATGGGGACCTAACTTACGTGACATGCTGGTCCACAGTTACTACCAAGAAGGATGTTCTGTGAAGGAAAGAATCAATGATACTCCAGGATCAACACCATGTGGAGATTGCTCCTTTTGCCCTTACATATTGAAAACAAGAATTTTTACAAATCCAGTAAATGGAAAAACATATGATATTAGGCAACACATTACTTGTAAAACGAAGGGAGTGATATACGGAATAAGGTGTTCGTGCCCAAAGTTGTACATTCGCAAGACCAGCCAGGAGCTAAGGAGAAGAATGTCGGGACACCTGAGCACTATACAAACGAAAAAAGACAACTCAATATCTAGACATATGAGAATGGTACACATGGGAGATCTCACAAATATGAAATTCTTTGGAATAGAAAAAGTATTCCTTGGACCAAGAGGGGGAAATCTGGATAAAAAATTGCTTCAAATAGAGGCCCGCTGGATTGATAGATTAGAAACAATGAGCCCTCAAGGGCTAAATGAAGGGTTTTCCTTCACAGCATTTCTGTAAAAAGATGAATAAATACAAAAATAGATATGGATCGTCTTCAAAAGAAACCTGGGTACCCTGAGTGACTCCATACCGTCACAAATGATAAAGTGTAAAAGAAACTAGATAAATTGTACCTAATACCATCATAATATAGAACGCAGGCGCAATATAAAGCAAAGTAATAGTGAAAACTAAACCCTAAGCGCGTACGCAAAACTCTGAAGTATGCGATTTGCGAATATCATATTTTTTTTTTTTTATGTATTTTTTTCTTGCGAATTATTGTGATTTTTCTTGAAAATGTTTTGTGAATTTTTTTTTTTTTTTTTGTTTTGGTGAATTTTTGCGATTTTTTGCAATCTTGCGAATTTTGAAAGGAGCTTTACTAAGTCCCGACGCATGTACAGATCAATCTATGCGTGATTTTTCAAGAAAATTCACTATTTTTCGGTGAAAAAGCGCTGAAAATAGTTACAAAGGATTTGCACAGTGATGGATAGACTCAGGTACCAATGAGAGTAGGGGAAACCGAGGTCTTCCCTGATAGGAGAATTAACAGGAAGGGAGGGAGCAACTCCTAAGTAAAAGGAAGGAAATGGAGTTGCCTCGGTTTGCTTGTTCCCAACCCTGATGAAGCCGCATTAGTGGCGAAACATGTCGGGGGAACAACTCTTGTAGTTTTTAATAGCGAGGCAGTGAGTGTAGAAAGCAGAGGCTGACACCGGTGGCACTGCAGAGAGCCGGTTATGCAGCGATAATGCAATAGAACACAGCCAGATAGTTTAGTAGCCCCTGTTTAATAGTGAGGGAAAACAGCGATACTCAGAACAAACAAGAAAACAATAGCAAGAGTAGACAAACCAAGTGAGTAGAAACCAACCAGTTATCCATGGAAGTGTAATACAACTAGTGAACTGTTAACTGTGAATGTGAAAGAATACAGTAACATATAATAATAACTTTATCCTGGATACACTGTTGGTACCAGGATTTCAGTGTCAAGCAATACACCCTCACTGTATTAAAACGTTGGCTTTATGGTGTATGAAGTAATACACCAGAGAAATATTAAAGAAAATAAAACATAAATAATATCTACACTCACAGAACCTCGTAATTTTAATTGGGGTTATTTGAAGTAAAGTGATCTTCTTTTAATATAAAATGAATAAAGAGTGATTTTAATGGGGCTATAAACAGGTTTATTGTGGTCTGCTTGAGTGGTTTTCTCGCTCTCTCATAGGCCTTCCTTAGAGGTGCACTGGGATAACCTCGATTTTTAAATCTCTCGAATAATTCTCTACTTTCTTGCTGGAAAGTTTCATCGCCTGAACAGTTGCGTCTCGCCCTCATATATTGTCCTATTGGGATTCCTCTACGCAGAGGTGCCGGATGCCAACTTGTCCAGTGTAAGTACCCATTAGTGGATGTGGGTTTTCTATATACTTTGGTACTCAAATTTCCATCCTGTGTTTTTGTGATTGTGAGATCCAAAAAATTGATCTCCTTTTCTTGAATCTCATAAGTGAATTTCATATTAATGTCATTGGTGTTCAAAATATCCGTAAATTCCTCAAACTGTGCTATGGTGCCATTCCACATGATGAGTATGTCATCTAAATACCTGCCCCAGAATAAAATATGGCAGGAATAGTGACATTTCATCCGTGAACACCACGTGATTTTCCCACCACCCTAAAAAAAGATTTGCAAATGTCGGTGCACACGCCGTTCCCATCGCGGTCCCGGTTGTTTGTCGATAAATAGTATCCTGGAAGGTGAAATAATTGTGCTCTAAAATAAATTGTAACAGTGACAAAACAAATTGGTTGTATGCCCGAAAATTTATACTTTTTATATTCAGAAACTCTACGCAGAGGTGCCGGATGCCAACTTGTCCAGTGTAAGTACCCATTAGTGGATGTGGGTTTTCTATATACTTTGGTACTCAAATTTCCATCCTGTGTTTTTGTGATTGTGAGATCCAAAAAATTGATCTCCTTTTCTTGAATCTCATAAGTGAATTTCATATTAATGTCATTGGTGTTCAAAATATCCGTAAATTCCTCAAACTGTGCTATGGTGCCATTCCACATGATGAGTATGTCATCTAAATACCTGCCCCAGAATAAAATATGGCAGGAATAGTGACATTTCATCCGTGAACACCACGTGATTTTCCCACCACCCTAAAAAAAGATTTGCAAATGTCGGTGCACACGCCGTTCCCATCGCGGTCCCGGTTGTTTGTCGATAAATAGTATCCTGGAAGGTGAAATAATTGTGCTATAAAATAAATTGTAACAGTGACAAAACAAATTGGTTGTGTGCCCGAAAATTTATACTTTTCATATTCAGAAAGTGAACACCTTGTTGGCGAGTGTCGAATCTCTGTACAGTAATATTCAGCATAATTTGGGATTAGCAGCGGTGAAACACTTTCTGAATATAAAAAGTATAAATTTTCGGGCATACAACCAATTTGTTTTGTCACTGTTACAATTTATTTTAGAGCACAATTATTTCACCTTCCAGGATACTATTTATCGACAAACAACCGGGACCGCGATGGGAAAGGCGTGTGCACCGACATTTGCAAATCCCTTTTTAGGGTGGTGGGAAAATCACGTGGTGTTCACGGATGAAATGTCACTATGTACCTGCCATATTTTATTCTGGGGCAGGTATTTAGATGACATACTCATCATGTGGAATGGCACCATAGCACAGTTTGATTAATATGAAATTCACTTATGAGATTCAAGAAAAGGAGATCAATTTTTTGGATCTCACAATCACAAAAACACAGGATGGAAATTTGAGTACCAAAGTATATAGAAAACCCACATCCACTAATGGGTACTTACACTAGACAAGTTGGCATCCGGCACCTCTGCGTAGAGGAATCCCAATAGGACAATATATGAGGGCGAGACGCAACTGTTCAGGGCGATGAAACTTTCCAGCAAGAAAGTAGAGAATTATTCGAGAGATTTAAAAATCGAGGTTATCCCAGTGCACCTCTAAGGAAGGCCTATGAGAGAGCGAGAAAACAAAAAAGAGATGAGCTACTCACTACAAAAAATCTTGAAAAAGAGAAAATAATAAGATGCATAGGAACATATGATGCATATAGTGATAAAATCAAAGGGATTTTGGAGCGTCACTGGCATATACTGAGGTCAGATCGTGATTTGAGGGAGGTTTTAAATCCCCACCCTAATGTGACGTATAGATGGGGACCTAACTTACGTGACATGCTGGTCCACAGTTACTACCAAGAAGGATGTTCTGTGAAGGAAAGAATCAATGATATTCCAGGATCAACACCATGTGGAGATTGCTCCTTTTGCCCTTACATATTGAAAACAAGAATTTTTACAAATCCAGTAAATGGAAAAACATATGATATTAGGCAACGCATTACTTGTAAAACGAAGGGAGTGATATGCGGAATAAGGTGTTCGTGCCCAAAGTTGTACATTGGCAAGACCAGCCAGGAGCTAAGGAGAAGAATGTCGGGACACCTGAGCACCATACAAACGAAAAAGACAACTCAATATCTAGACATATGAGAATGGTACACATGGGAGATCTCACAAATATGAAATTCTTTGGAATAGAAAAAGTATTCCTTGGACCAAGAGGGGGAAATCTGGATAAAAAATTGCTTCAAATAGAGGCCCGCTGGATTGATAGATTAGAAACAATGAGCCCTCAAGGGCTAAATGAACGGTTTTCACAGCATTTCTGTAAAAAGATTAATAAATACAAAAATAGATATGGATCGTCTTCAAAAGAAACCTGGGTACCCTGAGTGACTCCATACCGTCACAAATGATAAAGTGTAAAAGAAGCTAGATAAATTGTACCTAATACCATCAAATTGTGGATTAAAATATATTCCTGAAATAATATAGAACGCAGGCGCAATATAAAGCAAAGTAATAGTGAAAACTAAACCCTAAGCGCATACGCAAAACTCTGAAGTACGCGATTTGCGAATATCATTATTTTTATTTATTTTTTATATTTTTTTTTCTTGCGAATTATTAGTGATTTTTTTTTTCTTGCGAATTTTTTGTGATTTTTTTTTTGTGAATTTTTGCGATTTTTTGCAATCTTGCGAATTTTGAAAGGAGCTTTACTAAGTCCCGACGCATGTACAGATCAATCTATGCGTGATTTTTCAAGAAAATTCACTATTTTTCGGTGAAAAAGCGCTGAAAATAGGTACAAAGGATTTGCACACTGATGGATAGACTCAGGTACCAATGAGAGTAGGGGAAATGGAGGTCTTCCCTGATAGGAGAATTAACAGGAAGGGAGGGAGCAACTCCTAAGTAAAAGGAAGGAAATGGAGTTGCCTCGGTTTCCTTGTTCCCCACCCTGATGAAGCCGCATTAGTGGCGAAACATGTCGGAGGAACAACTCTTGTAGTTTTTAATAGCGAGGCAGTGAGTGTAGAAAGCAGAGGCTGACACCGGTGGCACTGCAGAGAGCCGGTTATGCAGCGCGATAATGCAATAGAACACAGCCAGATAGTTTAGTAGCTCCTGTTTAATAGTGAGGGAAAACAGCGATACTCAGAACAAACAAGAAAACAATAGCAAGAGTAGACAAACCAAGTGAGTAGAAACCAACCAGTTATCCATGGAAGTGTAATACAACTAGTGAACTGTTAACTGTGAATGTGAAAGAATACAGTAACATATAATAATAACTTTATCCTGGATACACTGTTGGTACCAGGATTTCAGTGTCAAGCAATACACCCTCACTGTATTAAAACGTTGGCTTTATGGTGTATGAAGTAATACACCAGAGAAATATTAAAGAAAATAAAACATAAATAATATCTACACTCACAGAACCTCGTAATTTTAATTGGGGTTATTTGAAGTAAAGTGATCTTCTTTTAATATAAAATGAATAAAGAGTGATTTTAATGGGGCTATAAACAGGTTTATTGTGGTCTGTTTGACCACCTTGCGTTAATTTGATTTATTGTAAATTCCTGGGCCAGAAGGGTCATTTGCGTAGTAGCTTAACAAAGAACTGCCACACCACCGAGTAGGTGATTTTACCCCCAACACTCCGCACTGACTGACTTCTACCGCTGCTGCCCCCGTGAACCCCTGCACCACTACTTTCCGGGCAGGTAGGCTCCTGCGAAGTGGGTGGTCTACCCCAGGAAAGTTTCGCTCCCGATCTCCCACTGCTGCAACCCTGCTGACTCCCTGCCATGCATACAACTTGCTGGCTCCGTCACTGCCTTATGCGCAAGCTGCCACCCTCTTCTCCCACCTTCATCACCCGGCTTCCAATTGCGATCAGCTACATCATCATCGAGTACTGTCTGCATGTCCCTGATGTCCTCCTCAACGGTCTCTGAGCCAGGAGCCTGTCCGCTCACAACACCAGCTCCCACGCCATTCTACTCATCACTACTTGCCCACCTACCAGAGGAAGCAGATGTTTCCTCCAGATCTTGGCTGGGCAGTAGCCGCTGACTGTCCTCTAGTAGCTCATCCTCGCTGTTTAGTGGAGCTGAGCCCACAGCATAAAATACTTCTGTGGCTGAGGGAACAGAAAAGGACAGAGGCAGGTTGAGAAGAGGTCATGCCAACTAAGCGTTGTTTTGGGGTGTCTGATGTCACTTAAGAAGAGGATGACCGAGTCAACCATTCAAGAACCGCTGGGTTGCTGGTCAACACACGACCGCTAGCTGACACTGGGAGCTCAGGCCTCTGGAAGTGACCCCTGCTGCCACGCCCCCTTACTCTGTTACCTGTAACTGCGCCAGAAACATTTAGACCTATGACACTCCCTTGTGCAAGGCCTGTCACTTCTCTGTCTGACATACTGTTAAATCAAATAAGTAAATAAAAAGGAAATTAAAGGGAATATGTCACCTGGCTATCCACATTATTTTTTTTCCCTTTAGCCTAGGGTAATAAAGTACCTTACAGTATATCCATATGTGTTCTTCTTTTTGCCATGTCTCTTGTATTTTCTGTTAAAAAACGCTTTATCCATTATGTAAATTAGGATCCAAGTAGCCCAGAGGGGCGTTTTTTCTCTTCCAAGAAGCCCAGGAATGCCCCCCTGATGTGCCCAGCCCGCCTAAATTTTAATCTGAAGAATGCCAACAGCAGCTGAAATTGCCTCCCAGAGGTGAGGCTAACCGTTCCGCCCCCCGGCTACCTCCGCTCTCTACATGGAATACATCCCCGATCTTCCTCTTGCCGGCCACCCGAAATCTCGCGCAGTGCCGGCGATTGCCTGCGCCTAAGCGATCCGACGGCAACTGAGGGCAACAGCCTCAATAGTGTCACTGGGCATGCGCCGAGCCCAGTGACGTTTTCGGAGCGCTGTTGCCCTCAGTTGCCGCCGGATCGCGCAGGCAGTTGCCGGCGCTGCGCCTGTGCGAGATTTATGGCAGCCGGTGAGAAGAAGATCGGGGATGTATTCCGGGCAGAGAGTGGAGGTAGCCGGGGGGCGGAGCCCTTAGCCTCGCCTTTGGGAGGCGATTTCAGCTGCTGGAGGCATTCTTCAGATTCAAATTTAGGTGGGCTAGGCACATCAGGCGGGCATTCCTGGGCTCCTTGGAAGAGAAAAAATGCCTCTCTGGGCTCCTTGGATCCTAATTTACATAATGGATAAAGCGGTTTTTAACAGAAAATACAAGAGACACGGCAAAAAGAAGAACACATATGGATGTAAGGTACTTCATTGCCCTAGGCCTACACGCCAACAAGTTCTTTAAAACATATAACTGCTCCACTCAACGGCAAATAATACTTTTTTTTCACACTAATACAAGCCACAAAGGGCTGTAATTTTCTCACTTCACCAAACAACAGCTAATAAGCCATTTTTCCCTACTTATACATGCCTAAGAGGGCTTTAAAACATATAACTGCACCGCTGAACGGCAAATAATATGTATAACACAGTACTTGCACCCCAATAAAAATAAAAGTTTGCTGGAATTACAGAGGTATCATCTATTGCAAACCTGAAAGCAGCAGTATAATGGCAATTTGGATCCCCAGTCAGTGCGGCAAGGTGGAATAGGATTGTTACTATTACCCAGGCTGTAAAGTGCCCTATTGATTTGAACCCTGTTCTGCTTCAATACTGTGGAATAATTCTTCCCTATCATTTCCCTACACTTCTAATGCTCTTTCCCTGAACTTCTATTAAGCAAAATAAAAGTTCAAGTCGTTCTTAGCACTTTCCCTGCACTAAGTACCCTGGAAAATGGCTGAATCCAAGATGGCTGAGACAATTTATAGGGTTCTGACATCACAGAGTTGGCTGGCTGCTGATTGGTGCATGCATGGCATTGTGGGTGACCCCTTGTTCCCAGAGTTCTTTGCTCGATGTCCTAACATGTGCAGAAGCCATTTTTGGAAAAAATGTGATTCGTTACCACTAGAGATGAGCAAATTTTTAAAAAATTTGATTTGCAAAATTTTTCGTCAAAAATTTTATACTATCCGAATATATTTGCAGCAAATTACGTTAAATAACTTCCATTTCCTGGCTGTTGAGAGCCTTTATAGTGGTTTAGAACACTGTGCCTTTCAGTACTATGCATAGGGAGTCTGCTTTGGTAGTGAAATATTACCGTGAGTCCGTATGACATGCAGATGACAGGCGTCGCTCTTAGAATCACTGCATACATCAATTATTTGGGCAGTCAGTGTGTTTTCTACCCACTCCTGCTTTTGGCTACCAAATCATAAGCCAATTCTGATGGGACCATACAGGCCTTAAAGCTGCTACACAGACAGGATCCGTTGTGCATCTCGATTTTTCTTCCTTCTGACAGATCAGAAGAAGTGTTAAATACATGATGATGTCAGCCAGGCTGAAAGCCAAAATAGTGGTCTAGTGGGGAGGGTGGGAAAAGCATGAGAAGTCCACAGAGTGGCCCAATGACATAGTCGTGAGGTGGTAGCAGCATGAGGAGACCACAGAGTGGCCCAATGACAGGGTCTGGAGTTGGCAGCAGTATAAAGAGACCACCGAGTGGCACAATGACAGAGTCTGGAGGTGGTGGCAGCAGCAGCATTAGGAGAAGGCTACCGAGTGGCACAATGACAGAGTCTGGAGGTGGCGGCAGCATCAGGAGGCCAAGGTGAAATACTGTGTAGGTGGGTGGCACTACCAGTACCCGCTGAAGAAGGTGGGTGAAAAAAGGAGCACTTGGCATCATATGTGTGGCATCAGGTGGGTAACAGCATCAGAATAGTTGCTGAGGCAGGTAGCTAGAAAGAACTAGTGTCTTTTGTCAAATTGTTGGTGTGGCACCATGGATGATCTAGTCTGATGCATCAGGCATTGGTGTGTGGAAATCCTGGCTGATCCACGCCTGAGTCATCGTGATGCAGTGTCCCACTATGTGCTATATGTGGGCACTTTACACTCTTGCTAAATGTCATATCAAATGTATTGTGGTATCGTGCTGTAATTCCCTTTAACAGGCTGCCAGTGTCATTTACCTTTATTCGCTCCTAGGTGGTGCTGGCACCACTTATATATATCACTGGGGGGTGTAAAGTTAGTGTGGCCGATGATAATGAAGAGATGAGGAAGTTAATGGAGGAGGTGGAAATTTGTATTTCCACCGAAATAATTCACAAAAGATTTCCCTGCATATAAGTGCAGCGCTTAACGCAGAATACAAGATTACATGGTGTTTCTTTTCCAATTCCAATTCCTTTTCCCTGGGCTGGGAGTGTGTCACAGATATCTAAAGCCAGTGCATCCCACAGCTGCTGGAGGGTGCATGTGGGAGGATCCACAGAACAAACACAACAATCTAGGGGGTCCAACATATGCTTATTTGGGTTAAAATCTGCAGCATTAGGGTTCCAGGGTAGTACTTGAAAGCCTTTCCAACCAATGTCGAACATTTATAGCCATGTGACATGTCGCATTGTTTTGCTTGAAGATCCCATCCGCCCCACGGAAGACAATCGGCATATATGGGTATACATGATCTACAAGGATGGATTCATACCCAAATCATTGAAGAGTTCCTTCCACATGAATGAGTGGGCCCAGAGAATGCAACAAAAACAGTCCCCAGCCCATTCCAACAGTGTTTGCAGGTTTTTTATCACCTGACACGCCAACATCCATCTGTTCATTTATCAGAAAGTGTGATTTGTCAAATAAGTTAACCCTTTGCCAATCAGAGGAGGTCCAAATCTGATACTACCACAAAAATTAAAGCCTTTTCTGCCAATGCAACTTTTTAACAGAGGAGAAAGAGCTATCCACCTGCTTCTAACTACCAAATGCAGTAGGGTTTGTTGAACTGTTGTTTTAAAAACACTTATGTTTACCCCTGGTTCATAGCAGTAAGCTTTTCCACTGTAGCATGTTGTCCGTCCTCGCGCATCATCATAGCCGAAGTTCACCTCTCACATAATGGCCCATGGTGCTTCACAGTCCATGTCACTTATTTACAATGGTACCATTTGTCCACCCACTTTCACCACAGCAGCATTCAAATAGCTCACAAACTGCATAGTTTCAGAAATCCAATAATCATCCGTTTTTGCAACTCTGATAAATAATATTATCAGTTGGATCAAAAAAGGCATAAATGCACAAGTGGAGAACATAGTCCTGCCACTTTACAAATCACTCGGCAGACCGCACATGGACTATTGTATACAGTTTGAGGCTTCTGTGAACAAGACAAGACATAGCAGAGCTGGAAAGGGTTCAGAGAAGGGAAACTAAAGTAATAACTGGAATGGATGGACTACAGTACCAGAAATATTATCAAAATTATGGTTAATTAGTTTAGAAAAAAAGACGACTGAGGGGAGATCTAATAACTATTGTGGGGAGTCGCTCTGGTAGACTGCGGTGCGGGTGCAGTATAGAGGCACAAGGGAGTCCAGAAGGTGCGGAAAACAGTGTTTTATTCACACTTGCATCAAATTAACAGCAGACAGTTACTTGGTGTTAAATCACACACACATCAGAAAACGAGTGGAAAACAAAAAGTCCAAACACAGGTTCCAATCACCTGGGAGGTTTGAGGTGCGGGGTCGCACCTGGCTGTCAGCCCAGCCGCAGGACAATCCACCGTCAGGCTTCCAGGAATAACCCCACTTGGCTGAGCTCCTTCCTCCAGGTCAGAGAGCTCCACAGCACTGTGATCAGCTCCAGGACAAACACTCTCACAGCTGCTGGTGCTGGCTGAGTTTTTAAACCCAGCCCAAAACCAGGACTGGGTCGTGGGGAGCAGCCACCCACCCTACACTTTAGCTGCTCCCGGTAAGAGCCGGCCCGGATCAGCTTTGCAGCCATGCTATTTAGCAAATGTGTCAGTAGCACTACCTGCTACTGACATCAACAAACGGCTCTTACCTCACCGAGGCTATGAACCTCGGTGACACGTACCTGCCATCTAGGACGGCACCCTGCACCTTACCACACTATGTATAAATATATTAATGGTCAGTATGGAGATTTCTACCATCATCTATTTATTCCCAGGACTGTGATGTCTAGAGGAGAGAAGGTTCCTCTTCTAGACCGTAAAGTTGTTTTTAGACTTCCTCTGGATCAACGTTGCAGGGTAACAGCAGGTTTAACTGGATGGACATATTTTTTAAGCCTTGAAAACTATGTTATAAGATTTCACAATACAAACTGTATAAATGATTAAATAGATCTTTTAGACCTGATGATGCTGACATACTTGAAAATTGAAAATCCATGTCAAAATGGCTATATATTCCATTTCAAGTGTTTTCCCACTTGATACTAAAATGATCAGTTTATATATTTAATTTAGTTTACTAAATTTTGTTTTGTTTTTCATAATAGATCAAGCTCAAGAGATTCTATCTATCTATGAAATCTGATGACAGATCCTCTTTAGATTAATATCTGGCCACAGCATTTTTGAAGCAAAAGCTACAAAAATGTCAAAATATGTATCAAATGCAGGCTAAAGGTGCCTCAAAGGATCCAATATCATTTATCGGTGACAAATTATCAAAAACTTTTTAATCCCTTCATTTGTCTAGTGCAGTAAGAAGGCTTTAGACTACTTTCACATCTGTGTTGTGCTGTTTGGTCTTTAGACCCAGCATAGGCTCTAAAAACCACAGCACAATGCTTCAGTTTTGTCCCCATTCATCGTCAATGGGGACAAAACATACTAAAAAGCAAGCAGCGTTTTTGTGTGCGGCAATGGGAAACTGAAGATGCTGTATCCGGCACCAAAAACCATGTAAGTTAATGGTGCTGGATCCTTTTTCAGACAAGAAAGAACCTTCCTTTTCGGAAGCATTTTGCTGTGGTTTTGAGGTCCCATGCCGGATCTCAAAAGGATAGTAAAAACACAGATGTGAAAGTAGCTTTACTCATTGCTGTTTATTTTTTTATTTTTTTGTATTGTTATTTTTCAGTTTGCTCTAACATTGTCATTTTCATGTAGGATGAAATTTGAGGACTTCAAGAGATACTTTGATAAAGTTGAAATTTGTAACCTGACACCCGATGCTTTAGATGAAGACACAGAGCATAAGTGGGAAGTGACAGTTCATCAAGGAAGCTGGGTCAGAGGCTCTACTGCTGGTGGATGCCGAAATTTTCTAGGTACTCCATAGGCTTTCAATTGTTCTAGAAAAGGCATGCCTGCCATTTATTGAATGAAGAATCTATTTTTCAGCTTTTTAATTGAAATAAAGTTATTATAAAGAAGTAGCAGAAATATCTTAGTATTTAGTTATATATTTTAGACATTAACATGTTTTGGTCATTATTTTGCCTACTCCTAAGGAATATATAAACAAGAAAATACTTAGCTATTGTTAATGCTCATAATGTTATTTTACAGTGGTACACCAGAATACAGTGAGCCTAACAGTGGAAATGGGTCTATGCAACAACCATGCAGAACTCCAAGTATACTCCATCATTGTTTTAATACCTGCTTCTCAAATTGTGAATCTCATTGGCAGGTTGACCAGCAATTATTACTGAGGAGTTGAGAAGGATATTTTGACACAAGATTACATGCTGGACTCTAGGTTTCCCTGACCTGTATGGTTTACTGACCACCCTGACTTCTGATTTGCCAATACGACTGATTTTTCTTCCTGATTTTTGAATGACATAAAAACCCAGTAGAAAATGATGATTACACTTACCGGTAATCTGATTTTCCTGACCCCACAACAACAGCATAGAGAGAGGGATCCACCCCCAGGGACAGAAAACCTACAGAAATTAAAAAAGGGGAGCCTCTTTACCCCTTCAGTGGATTTCAGAGCAAGAGAGGGACTCCTACATAGATTAGTAATTCCAAACCATAAATAACTACAATCTTAATTTCCTTCACCAACCTAGCCAACATGTATATATATATATATATATATATATATATATATATATTTATTTATTTTTTTGTACCATCACCAAGGGTGGGATAATCATTTTTCCCCTCCCCTACGACAGCACCATAGAGAGAATTACACAGGAATAGAGCCCTTCCTTAGGGAGGGACCACTGCCTGTAGGAACTTTCTGCCAAATGAAAGATCAGAGGAAGAGTGCAAGTCCAAGCGGTAGTGATGGAAGAAGGTACAAGGAGAAGACCACGTCGCTGCCTTGCATACCTGTTCAATAGAAGCACCAGACCTTTCAGCCCAAGAAGCTGAAATAGAACTTGTAGAGTGAGCTTTCACCGAAACAGGTGGGGAGAGAGATCAGTCTCCATGTAAGACTGAGCAATACCCGATCTGAGCCATCTGGATAGGGTACTTTTGGTAGCCTCCTTCCCTTTGTTTGGTCCCGAGAATAGGACAAACAAAGGAGAAGACTTTCTCCATTCCTCAGTATTTTTGAGGTATTGCAAAAGGCATCTGCGGACGTCCAAAGTATGGAATCTATAGGATTTTTAGGATGGTCGCAGAAAGAAGGAAGGACTATTTCTTGAGCCCTATGAAATTTGGAAGGCACCTTAGGTAGAAAGGCTGGATCAGGCTAAATGATGACCCTATCCTCCAGAATATTGGTAAATGGGGGATTTATGGAGATAGCCTGCAACTAACTGATTCTCCTAGCTGTGGTAAGGGCGGTTAACAGAACCATTTTGAACGTAAGAATTTTGATAGTAGCAGACTCCAACGGTTCAAATGGCGGAAGTGTCAATGAGTTAAGTACTAAGTTAAGATCCCAAGAGGGCACCTTGGGGGGTTCTAATTGGAGTCATCCTGTCTACCGCCTTAAAGAATCTAATAACCCAGCAAGATTTTGTTCCAATAAAACTGACAAGTTTGAGACCTGCACCTTAAGGGTATTTTTTGCCAGGCCCAAGGACAGTCCTCTTTGTAGAAATTCTAAAACCTGGGAAATGGGCATAACCGAAGGAAGATTATTCGGATCTAGTTTACCAAACTCTATAAATTTTTTCCAAGTTCTGGCATATATAGAAATGGTTACAGGCTTTCTACTTTTTAACAATGTAGAAACCAGCTCTTTAGAAAAAACCCTTCCTGATTAGTATTCTCCTCTCAAATTCCACGCAGTCAGATGGAGACCACCTACTGCTGGATGTTGAACCACACCCTGAGATAACAGATCCAGAATTTCCGGTAAAATCCATGGATCTGATATCGACATTGTCCGTAGAAGGGTAAACTATGCCCTCCTGGGCCAGAACGGGGCAATAAGTATCATCCACGCACTGTCTCTTCTGATTTTTTTCAGGACTGCTGGTAGTAGCTGGAAGGGAGGAAAAGCATATGTGAGGGGAAAATTCCAATCCAAGATCATGGCGTCCACTCCATAAGGGGATTCCCTGGGATTCAGAGAGCAAAACCAGTCCACTTTTTTGTTCTGACTGGACGCGAACAGGTCTATCACCGGGACCCCCCAGGCTTCCGTGATTCTGTTGAATATTGTTCTGTTCAGGGACAATTCCCCTTGTTTTAATGGGTACCGGCTTAGGAAGTCCGCCTGAACATTCTCCTTGCCTTTTATATGTAGGGCTGAAACATGGCTGACCTGCCCTTCTAGTGTTTCCAGCAATTTTCTTGCCTCCCATCCCAGGGTACATGATCTTGTTCCCCCCTGGTGATTCAAGTATGCTACTGCTGCTCGATTGTCTGAAAGGATTCTCAGATGGCCTGTCCCAAGAGGGGATCTTGAAGCTTCTACCGCAAGTTTCACCGCCACCAGTTCCTTTCTGTTGGACGAGAATGTTTTTTGATATGCGGACCATGGACCCTGAAAGTTGAACCCCAGGATATGGGCTCCCCATCACCAGGGGCTCGCGTCTGTGGTCAGGACTATTGGGTCTGGATAGGACCACAGGACTCCCTGGACTAAATTGTTCCTGCCCAGCCACCAGAATAAACTTCTTATAGATGCATGAGAGATCTTTATCCGGACATCTAGAGCTATTCTGAATTTTTTGAATGCTGACAGAATCTCTGCTTGAAGTTGACGGGTATGCAGTTGAGCCCATTCTACTGCTGGAATGCAGGAAACTAGAGACCCCAGAACTGGCATTCCTTTCCGTAGGGTTAGGGAGGTAGAAGAGAGAGCTGATCTGACCCCAAACTTTTGCAATCTTTTCCTCTGGGAGGTACACTCTCTGTGTATTTGAGTCTAGAATCAGACCCAGCAACTTTTGTCTTTTTAACAGTTTTAACTTTGATTTTTTTGTAATTTATCATCCATCCTAATTCCCCACATATCTGCACTACCGTCTGGACCGCCTTTTCGCAACTGTGCTGGGACTCTGCAAGGATCAAAAAATCATCCAGATATGGCACGACTAGAATGTCCTTGAGTCTGATGTAGGAGATCATTTGCGCTACCGCCTTCGTGAATATCCTGGGGGCCATTGACAGCCCAAATGGTAGAGCCTGGAATTGGAACTGCTGAATGCGGTCTTCCAACTGAATCGCCACTCTGAAATATCTTTGAAATTCCTGGTGCATCGGAACATGGAATTAGGCTTCATTTAAATTCAAAACTGCCATGAAACAATGAGGAAAAAGCAGTTGTACCGTATTCCTCATTGTTTCCATCTTGAATCTTTTGAACACCAGGAATTTGTTTAGATCTCTCAGATTGATGATCATTCGGTAAGAACTGTCTGGCTTGGGGACTAGAAATAGAAGGGAAAAGTAACCTGTGGACTGATCTGCCTGGGGAACCGGAATTAAGACATCCTTCTCTATAAGGTCCAAAACTTCTTTTATTATTGGAAAAGAGCCTTTTCCACAATAATATTTGTAATAACGAACCTCTGAGGAGGCAATGATAGAAACTCTGGTTTTAGACCTGACTGAATGATGTCTAGAATTCATGGACCTGCCACCTCATCCCAGGCCGAGAGGAAGAATTTTAATCTTCCTCCTACCTTTAACCTGGCGGCATTGTTGGGACTGCTTTTTATTTGCTGAGGAAGAGTTTCCAAAGAGAAACCCTCTTCCTCCCTGGTTTTTGGATCTATACCTCTGGTCTTTATCCCGAAAGGACCTTTTCCCCCCGAGTAGTTTCTAAAGGGACGAAAGGACTGTCTATTTCTAGACCCAAATACTGCCGATGTATTAGCTACTGGGAATCTTTTCTTTCTATCTGCCGCTTTCTCCAACAGATCATCCAATTTCGGGCCAAACAAATATTCTCCCCGACATGGGATAACGCATAACCTTTGCTTAGAGGCTACATCTCCTCCACTCCAACTCTTAAACCAGAGGGCTCTCCTGGCAGAGTTAGATAAGGACACTGACTGGGCACTGAATTTTACTGCGTCCACAAAAGCGTCCGTGAGGAAATCAGCTGCCATCTGTAGAGTAGGAAGGGAGGAGATAATTTGCTCTCTAGGACATTTTTCTTTAAGTTGTACTTCCAATTGCTGTAACCATAAGGCTAAGGTTCTAGCTGTAACCATAAGGCTAAGGTTCTAGCTGCAACCATGGCTGCAATGGCTGGACAAAAAGAAAGGGTGGAAGCTTCCCAGGCCCCCTTTAGCAAAAATTTTGCCTTTTTGTCTAGAGGGTCCTTAAGTGCATCAGCATCCTCAAAGGGAAGTGAGGATTTTTTGGAAACTTTAGATATGGCTACATCAATCTTAGGGGCTTTCCCCCAAGTTGAAGAAATTTCCTCCTCAAAAGTATACTTGCGCTTGAAGGACCTCATGGCGAAAACCTTCCTACCTGGCTTTCTCCATTCTTTTTGAATTAAGGCAGTTATACTATTATGTACGGGAAAACAGCGCCCCTTCCTTTCTTGCAACCCTTCAGATAAAGAGTCCGCCACAGATTTGTCTTCCTTGACATCCTCAATATTCATTGTGGATTTTATGACCTTCAACAGTCTATCAGTATCCTCGGGGGGAAAAAAAGGATCTTCCCATACTTTCCTCATCCGAGGAGGTATCAGAATAATAGGATGCTTGGGGACTGTCAGTATCATCCGAAGAAGGATTTTGTGATAAGCCATGACGTGAACTTTTATCTTGATCCAAAACTCTTGATCTTTTGGTGGGTTTTAAACAATTTTTCACCTCTATTTTAATAAGAAATTTAATATTCTCCAATAAGTACGGAGATTCCTCCGAAATGGTTCCATCAATGCATCCTTGACATAACTTTTTTTTCGTAAGAGGAGAACAACGGCACTCTACACAAAGCGCATTCTTTGTTTTTTCTTTTTGCCAGCATCTTCTTAGGCTTAGGCTGGAAAAAAGATAATACAAAGGACCAAGTAAGACAGAAGTCACCATACGGGTCACTTACCAAAGGAAGATCACTAGTACCAGTATGGGAGCCGCCATTTCTCTTTCAGCGGAGCATTGTCTCTTCTCATCCTCCATTTTTAAAGCAGATTCAGAGTTAACTAAGATTCAGGAAAATATACATTATGCATATTAGGCCTCCCATGCAAAAAATAAATTAATAAATAAATATATATATATATATATATATATATATACATGCATATGTGTATATACATGCATACAAGGGGGGCTGCAACTCCCCACTCTTTGCCGGACATTAGGTGCTTACTTTGGCCAAGTGCACGCTGAGCAGTAACTCAGCCACTGGTCTGCACGGCCTGCTTTAATATTTAAATTTCACGCCTTACCGCACGACCCGGAAGTGCTTCCTGAAGTGTGTCATCACGCTTACCGCCTCCGGCCCTCCTGCATCACAGTACCTGCCTCCAGTCTCCAGTCAGCCACTGGTCTGCACAGCCGCTTCAATATTTGAATTTTGCGTCTTACCGTGAGACCCGTAAGTGCGGCCGTAAGCGTGTCCGGACGCCGTAGAAAGATGCTGGGGCAGAGCCTTGCCTCAAGGATGCCCGCAAGTATAGTGCAAAGAGAAGCGTGCGTTCTGGTCAATGGAGTGCAACATGGGGCCGGGCTTACCCTGCAAGAATGCCCACATGCCTGCCGCAAGGTATAGAGAGCCCCTGGGGCATCTCTATACCCTAGGGTCCTGTCAGCCTGCCCAGCAGTGCGATGGACCCCAGCAATGAACCGCTAGCCCTCTAGGAATATCTAGGATGAAAAACTTCCCCAGAAGCCAGACTGTGGTAAGGACCTAAAAGAGAAAAAAACTGTAGTTCTCCCACTCCATGGACAGGAAACCACTGAAGGGGGTAGAGAGGCTCCACCTTTTTATTTCTGTAGGTTTCTTGTCCCTGGGGGTGGATCCCTCTCTCTATGGTGCTGTCGTGGGGGAGGGGAAAATAGAGTTAAACACTCTAGATTATCCTATGGTTGGATAACTTACAGTAGTTCTGAAAATTTCTATGTATTTGTTTTATTTAACAAGAAAGACATACGGCTAATTCTAGTAGCACAGTTATAAAATTTTAAAATTATATTAAATTATGGAAATGTGTAGCACTTTTCTGCACCACTTAGGCGAAGACTGTGTGCCACTGTTCCATGCCCCATCCAGTTTTGTACAGTATGTGTAAAATATTATCTTTTAATATGGCATGCAGTGGAGCAGGCCTCACTTGTTTTACTGACCTAGGTACCATAGCAGATGATCAGCGATAATCTATCATTCTTCTAGAAGATAATACAATTTAATGGATATACTGGTTTAATTTTAAAATAGGCATTATACAGCATTTGATTCAACTGACACTATCTTTAGGTTAATAATATACAAATATGTGTTTACCTATGTTTATTTTTTATTTTTTGCACCATAGACACTTTCTGGACAAATCCACAAATAAAGCTGAGCTTGAAAGAAGAGGACGATGGCCACAATGAGTGCACGTTCATTGCTGCTTTGATGCAAAAAAATAGACGCAAGTTGAAAAAAAGTGGAGCTGATCTGTTAACAATAGGATATTCAATTTACCAGGTTAAAATTCATGTATATGTATATTATACTATAATTTGTCCTAAATGATGACTTCATAATTCAATAGTTACATGGCTAAACAGGTATACAAACTTCAAAATTCTTTGGTGTTTAATTTGTATCTGATAATGGTCTGAGGTTTATTTTCATAGACCTCCAAATTCCCTGGATGTCTCTCCAGACGATCTGGAGCTTTGCATCAGAAAGGCAGAGTTTGGATCTTTGAAAAAAAAATACCTTAAAGGGGTTGATTGAGTGTTTAATAGTATGCAATCAGTGGGGGTCCGAAGCCCAGCACCCCAGTTAATTGGCTGTCTGAAGAGGATGTGGTGCTTCAGTGAACGCCAGGGACTCCTTGCAGCTTACCAAGCATAGCACCATCCATTGGATAGTAGTTGTGTTTGGTGCACCTTGGACATGTGACCAATGAATGTGACATCACTGGCCTAGGAGGCATCCCGGTCTCTTCAAACTGCTGATCTGTTGGAGATTTACTTTAGGGTCCATTCACACGTCCGCAAAATGGGTCCGCATCCGTTCCGCACCCATTCATTTTCAATGGGGCCGGAATGGATGCGGACAGCACACTATGTGCTGTCCGCATCCGCATTTCTGCATTCGCACTTCCGTAAAAAAATAGAACATGTCCTATTCTTGTCCACATTTTCTATTATAGTGCAGGCCATGTGCAACGTGTGAATGGAGCCTTATGTTATTTTATTTTTAGAGGCTGAAAGGGGCTTTGAACCCAAGAACAGTGTATATGAGGCTATTGCATTACCACTGAGCTATAGGCTTGCCTAATACTAGTTTGGTATTTTCTTCATCTATGTGATTTAGCATACAAAAACACAGTAAACTTAAAAGTCATTGTGACGCTGACTAGCCAGAGAAGGCTGAACATGGAGCACACGGAGAGGAAGGTCCAACATTGTACTAAAAGGAAATGAAAACTCCAAGTACAGCTAAGCTTTTAGAGGATTTTAATATTGATGACCTTTCCACAGGATAGGTCATCAATATCAAATCGGTGAGGGTCTGATACCCGACACCTCCGCCGATCAGTTGGTTGAAGGGAAGGCCGCACTCCGTGCGAACGCAGCCTTCCCTTGTTTGTTTACTTGCTTGCTGTTGACAGCGCAGTGGCGAGCAGGTGCAACTACAAGCCGTCCTATTCATTTCAATGGGAAGGCTCGTTCTTATGCACTTGAATAGGAACAAGCCATCCCATTAAAATTAGTAAGATGGCTTATAATTACACCTGTTCAATGCTGAGCCGTCGACGGTGAGGAGGTGAACAAACAAAGGAAGGCTTACGCTGGTAAGGAGCATGGCCGTCTCTTCAACTAGCTGATTAGCGGGGGTGCCGGGTGACGGACCCCCGCTGATCTGATATTGATGACCTATCCTGAGGATAGGTCATCAATATTAAAATCCCAGAAAACCACTGTCATCAATGGGAGGCACTAGAATAGAGGAACTAGAGAGCCAGCACCAGTGTAGGAAAATGTGAGTTTTTATTAAAGTCAATAAGTGTGTGTATATATATATATATATATATATATATATATTTATATATATACACACATGTAGCATAGCTATGTGTGTGAAGGAGAACTGTATGGGTCTAGCAGAGCTGTATGTATAACAGAACTGCAAGTGTGACACAGAGCTGTAAATATTGCAAAGAATCGCTCTCTCCCAGGGGTCAGCAATGACACACTTCTCATCAAACAGGGGGTTTTCAAGCTCAAACAGTGCTTTATTTGTCATACATCTCATAAACACTTCCAAGTTTGGAGTCACTTGGCTCAATGAAGTCGCAGCTTCACCTCACAATTAGACATGAGCAAACACCTGGATGTTCGGGTTCGAGAAGTTCGGCCGAACTTCCCGAAAATGTTCGGGTTCGGAATCCGAACTCGACCCGAACTTTATCCCGAACCCGAACCCCATTGAAGTCAATGGGGACCCAAACTTTTAGGCACTAAAAAGGCTGTAAAATAGTGCAGGAAAGGGCTTAAGGGCTGCAAAAGGCAGCAAAATGTAGATAAATGCCCTGCAAACAAATGTGGATAGGGAAATTCATTAAAATAAAAAAATAAATAAAAATTAACCAATATCAATTGGAGAGAGGTCCCATATCAGAGAATCATGCGTCATATCACCCACCACTGGAGAAGGCCACTTTCAGTTACTTTGGCCCCAGCACCAAGACAGAGTAGAGAGGTCCCACAGCAAGGAATAAGGCGTCATATCACCCACCACTGGAGAAGGCCACTTTCAGTTATTTAGGCTCCAGCACCCAGACAGAGGAGAGAGGTCCCACAGCAAGGAATAAGGCGTCATATCACCCACCACTGGAGAAGGCCACTTTCAGTTATTTCGGCCCCAGCACCCAGACAGAGTAGAAAGGTAATACAGCAAGGAAAAAGGCGTCATATCACCCACCACTGGAGAAGGCCATTTTCAGTTATTTCGGCCCCAGAACCCAGACAGAGGAGAGAGGTCCCACAGCAAGGAATAAGGCGTCATATCACCCTCCACTAGAGAAGGCCACTTTTAGTTATTTCGGCCCCAGAACCCAGGCAGAGGAGAGAGGTCCCACAGCAAGGATTAAGGCGTCATATCACCCACCACTGGAGAAGGCTACTTTCAGTTATTTCGGCCCCAGCACCCAGACAGAGTAGAGAGGTCCCACAGCAAGGAATAAGGCTTCATATCACCCACCACTGGAGAAGGCCACTTTCAGTTATTATGGGCCCAGCAACAGACAGATTAGAGAGGTCCCACAGCAAGGAATAAGGCGTCATATCACCCACCACTGGAGAAGGCCATTTTCAGTTATTTCGGCCCCAGAACCCAGACAGAGGAGAGAGGTCCCACAGCAAGGAATAAGGCGTCATATCACCCACCCATGGACAAGGCCACTTTCAGTTATTTCGGCCCCAGAACCCAGACAGAGGAGAGAGGTCCCAGAGCAAGGAATAAGGCGTCATATCACCCACCACTGGAGAAGGCCACTTTCAGTTATTTCGGCCCCAGCACCCAGACAGAGGAGAGAGGTCCCACAGCAAGGAATAAGGGGTCATATCACCCACCACTGGAGAAGGCCACTTTCAGTTATTTCGGCCCCAGCACCCAGACAGAGGAGAGAGGTCCCACAGCAAGGAATAAGCCGTCATATCACCCACCACTGGAGAAGGCCACTTTAGTTATTTCGGCCCCAGCACCCAGACAGAGGAGAGAGGTCCCACAGTAAGGAATAAGGTGTCATATCACCCACCACTGGAGAAGGCCACTTTCAGTTATTTCGGCCCCAGCACCCAGACAGAGTAGAGAGGTAATACAGCAAGGAATAAGGCGTCAAATCACCCACCACTGGAGAAGGCCAATTTCAGTTATTTAGGCCCCAGCACCCAGACAGAGGAGAGAGGTCCCACAGCAAGGAATAAGGCGTCATATCACCCACAACTGGAGAAGGCCACTTTCAGTTATTTCGGCCCCAGCACCCAGACAGAGGAGAGAGGTCCCACAGCAAGGAATAAGGCGTCATATCACCCACCACTGGAGAAGGCCACTTTCAGTTATTTCGGACCCAGCACCCAGACAGAGGAGGGAGGTCCCACAGCAAGCAATAAGGCGTCATATGACCCAACACTGGAGAAGGCCACTTTCAGAAATTTAGGCCCCAGCGCCCAGATAGAGGAGAGAGGTCCGACAGCAAGGAATAAGGCGTCATATCACCCACCACTGGAGAAGGCCACTTTCAGTTATATCGGCCCCAGCACCCAGACAGAGGAGAGAGGTCCCACAGCAAGGAATAAGGCGTCATATCACCCACCACTGGAGAAGGCCACTTTCAGTTATTTCGGCCCCAGCACCCAGACAGAGGAGAGAGGTTCCACAGCAAGGAATAAGGCGTCATATCACCCACCACTGGAGAAGGCCACTTTCAGTTATTTCGGCCCCAGCACCCAGACAGAGGAGAGAGGTCCCACAGCAAGGAATAAGGCGTCATATCACCCACCACTGGAGAAGAGCACTTTCAGTTAATTAGGCCCTGGCGCCCAGATTGAGGAGAGGTTCATTCAACTTTGGTTTGCACCGCAAGATGGTAAAGTTAAAAAAATGAGGATTCAATAAAGAAGTGCCCCGGAGTACAAGAATACATGGTTAAGGGGGAAGCAGTTATAACTGTCTATTCTGCACAAGGGAGGGACAGGTCCTGTGGGATCCATGCCTGGTTCATTTTTATGAACGTCAGCTTGTCCACGTTGGCTGTGGACAGGCGGCTGCGTTTGTTAGTAATGACGCCCCCTGCAGTGCTGAATACACGTTCAGACAAAATGCTGGCCGCCGGGCAGGCCAGTACCTCCAAGGCAAAAATAGCTAACTCTGGCCACGTGGAAAATTTGGAGACCCAGAAATTGAATTGGGCGGAACCATCAGTCAGTACATGAAGGGGTGTGCAGAACTACTGTTCAACCATGTTAGTGAAATGCTGCCTCCTGCTAACACGTTCCGTATCAGTGGTGGTGCAGTTAGCTGTGGCGTGGAGACAAAACTTTTCCACATTTCTGCCATGCTAACCCTGCCCTCAGAGGAGCTGGCCGTGACACAGCTGCGTTGGCGACCTCTTGCTCCTTCTCTGCCTTCGCCTTCGGCTTCCACCTGTTCCCCTGTGACATTTGGGAATTCTCTCAGGAGCGCGTCTTCCAGCGTGCGCTTGTACTCGCGCATTTTCCTATAACGCTCCAGTGCAGGAAGTAAGGTGGGCACATTGTCTTTAAACCAGGGATCCAGCAGGGTGGCAACCCAGTAGTCCGCACACGTGTGGGCAACTCTGCTGTCGTTGCGCTGGCACTGCAGCATGTAGTCGCTCAAGTGTGCCAGGCTTCCCAGAGGTATGGACAAGCTGCCCCTTGTGGGAGGCGTATCGTCATCATCCTCCGTATCCCCCCAGCCATGCACCAGTGATGGGCCTGAGTTGTGTCGGGTGCCACCCCGCTGTGAATCTGCTTCATCCTCATCCTCCTCGTCCTCCAGTAGTGGGCCCTGGCTGGCCACATTTGTACCTGGCATCTGCTATTGCAAAAAAACTCCCTCTGAGCCACTTCTAACAGACTGGCCTGAAAGTGCTAAAAATGACCTCTCATCCTCCTCCTCCTCCTGGGCCACTTACTCTTCCATCATCACCCTAAGCGTTTTCTCAAGGAGACATAGAAGTGGTATTGTAATGCTGATAACGGTGTCATCGCCACTGGCCATGTTGGTGGAGTACTCGAAACAGAGTTCCACCTGGTGGGCACGTCGCATATGAGGCAGTGAGCGGGAAGGCCAAAGTTCCGCTGTAGCGCAGACAGGCGAGCAGTGGCAGGATGTGAACGCCGAAAGCGCGCACACAGACGACCCGCACTTTATGCAGCAGCTCTGACATGTTTGGGTAGTTGTGAATGAACTTCTGCACCACCAAATTCAGCACATGCACCAGGCAAGGGATGTGCGTCAAACCGGCTAGTCCCAGAGCTGCAACGAGATTTCGCCCATTATCGCACACCACCAGACCGGGCTTGAGGCCCACCGGCAGAAACCACTCGTCGGTCTGTTGTTCAATACCCCACCACAAGTCCTGCGCGGTGTGGGGCCTGTCCCCCAAACATATGAGTTTCAGAATGGCCTGCTGACGTTTACCCCAGGCTGTGCTGAAGTTGGTGGTGAAGGTGTGTGGCTGACTGGATGAGCTGGTGGAAGCAGAGGAGGAAGAAGCCGAGTAGGAGGAGGAGTCTACAGGAGGCAAAGAATGATGCACTGCAATCATTGGCGGCGGAAGGACGTGCGCTAAAGAACTCTCCACCTGGGGCCCAGCCGCCACTACATTTACCCAGTGTGCAGTTAGGGAGATATAGCGTCCCTGGCGGTGCTTACTGGTCCACGTATCTGTGGTTGGGTGGACCTTGCCACAGATGGCATTGCGCAGTGCACACTTGATTTTATCGGATACTTGGTTGTGCAGGGAAGGCACAGCTGTCTTGGAGAAGTAGTGGCGGCTGGGAACAACATACTGTGGGACAGCCATGGACATCAGCTGTTTGAAGCTGTCTGTGTCCACCAGCCTGAATGACAGCATTTCAAAGGCCAGTAGTTTAGAAATGCTGGCATTCAGGCCCAGGGCTCGAGAATGGCTAGGTGGGAATTTGAGCTTTCTATCCAAGATTTGTGAGATGGAGAGCTGAACACTGCCGTGTGACATGGTGGAGATGCTTGGTGACGCAGGTGGTGTTGTCGTGGCACATCCTCTGTTTGGTGGGCGGCAGGTGCCAACGTTTCCCCCGAGGTGGAGGAAGAGGCCGAGGCAGCAGCAGAAGAGGGAGCAGGGGTAGCCAGAGTGAGTTCTCTGCTTTTAAGGTGTTTTCTCCACTGCAGTTCATGCTATGCATGTAGATGCCTGGTCATGCAGGTTGTGCTAAGGTTCAGAACGTTAATGCCTCGCATCAGGCTCTGATGGCACAGCGTGCAAACCACTCGGGTCTTGTCAGCACATTTTTTAAAGAAGTGCCATAGCAGGGAACTCCTTGAAGCTGCCTTTGGGGTGCTCGGTCCCTGGTGCCGGTGGCCAGTAGCAGGCGAACTTTCTTGGCGGCGGCTGTTCTGCTTTTGCCACCTGCTCCCTCTTTTGCTTCGCTGTTGGCTCGGTTTCACCACTGCCTTCTCCTCTGAACTATGAAAGTCAGTGGCGCGACCTTCATTCCATGTGGGGTCTAGGACCTCATCGTCCCCTGCATCGTCTTCCACACAGTCTTCCTCCCTGACCTCCTATTCGGTCTGCACACTGCAGAAAGACGCAGCAGTTGGCACCTGTGTTTCGTCATAATCAGAGACGTGTAGACTCCGATGAGGTGTTATTCCCATTTCCTCATCATCAGGAAACATCAGTGGTTGTGCTTCAGTGCATTCTATGTTTTCGACCACTGTGAATTTCACCCCAGAACAAAATATACCCTTTTACGGACAGATTAACACTTGGCCTGCAACTGCTGGAACACCAGATTCAGGGTATTGCTATCTTGGCAAATGAATTTTACCCCAGAACAAAATATATGTTTTGGCGGACACTATTATACTTTGCCAGGCACTACTGGAACACCAGATTCAGGGTATAGCTATTTTGTCAATTGAATTTCACCCCAGAACAAAATATACCCTTTTACGGACAGATTAACACTTGGCCTGCAACAGCTGGAACACCAGATTCAGGGTATTGCTATTTTGGCAATTGAATTTCACCCCAGAACAAAATATATGTTTTGGCGGACACTATTATACTTTGCCAGCAACAGCTGAAACCACTGATTTATGGTATTGCTATTTTGGCAAATGAATTTCACCCCAGAACAAAATATACCCTTTTACGGACAGATTAACACTTGGCATGCAACAGCTGGGACACCAGATTCAGGTTATTGCTATTTTGGCAATTGAATTTCACCCCAGAACAAAATATACCCTTTTACGGACAGATTAACACTTGGCCTGCAACAGCTGGGACACCAGATTCAGGGTATTGCTATTTTGGCAATTGAATTTAACCCCAGAACAAAATATATGTTTTGGCGGACACTATTATACTTTGCCAGCCACAGCTGAAACCACTGATTTATGGTATTGCTATTTTGGCAATTGAATTTCACCCCAGAACAAAATATAGCCTTTTGCGGACAGATTAACACTTGGCCTGCAACAGCTGGGACACCAGATTCAGGGTATTGCTTCTTTTGGCAATTGAATTTCACCCCAGAACAAAATATATGTTTTGGCGGACAATATTATACTTTGCCAGCCACAGCTATGACACCAGATTTATGGTATTGCTATTTTGGCAATTGAATTTCACCCCAGAACAAAATATATGTTTTGGCGGACACTATTATACTTTGCCAGGCACTACTGGAACACCAGATCCAGGATATTGCTATTTTGGCAATTGAATTTCACCCCAGAACAAAATATACCCTTTTACGGACAGATTAACACTTGGCCTGCAACAGCTGGGGCACCAGATTCAGGGTATTGCTATTTTGGCAATTGAATTTCACCCCAGAACAAAATATACCCTTTTACGGACAGATTTACACTTGGCCTGCAACAGCTGGGACACCAGATTAAGGGTATTGCTATTTTGGCAATTAAATTTCACTCCAGAACAAAATATATGTTTTGGCGGACACTATTGTACTTTGCAAGCCACTACTGGAACACCAGATTCAGGGTATTGGTTTTTTGGCAATTGATTTTTAACCCCAGAACAAAATATACCCTTTTACGGACAGATTAACACTTGGCCTGCAACAGCTGGAACACCAGATTCAGGGTATTGCCATTTTGGCAATTGAATTTCACCCCAGAACAAAATATATGTTTTGGCGTACACTATTATACTTTGCCAGCCACAGCTGAAACCACTGATTTATGGTATTGCTATTTTGGCAATTGAATTTCACCCCAGAACAAAATATACCCTTTTACGGACAGATTAACACTTGGCCTGCAACAGCTGGGACACCAGATTCAGGGTATTGCTATTTTGGCAATTGAATTTCCCCCCAGAACAAAATATACCCTTTTACGGACAGATTAACACTTGGCCTGCAACAGCTGGGACACCAGATTCAGGGCATTGCTATTTTGGCAATTGAATTTCACCCCAGAACAAAATATATGTTTTGGCGGACACTATTATACTTTTCAAGCCACTACTGGAACACCAGATTCAGGGTATTGCTATTTTGGCAATTGAATTTCATCCCAGAACAAAATTTATGTTTTGGCGGACTCTATTATACTTTGCAAGCCACTACTGGAACACCAGATTCAGGGTATTGCTTTTTTGGCAATTGAATTTCACCCCAGAACAAAATATATGTTTTGGCGCACACTATTATACTTTGCCAGTCAGTGCTGGGACACCAGATTTAGGGGATTGCTATTTTGGCAATTGAATTTCACCACAGAAAATAATCTATCCTTTGCCAGACATCAGACACTATTATACTTGGCTAGCAAAAGCTGGAACACCAGATTTAGAGGATTGGTATTTGGGCAATTGTAGTTAACCCCTTAATAAAATATAGAAATTGCTATCCTGAGTTTCTAGGGGTGACAATTAGCACAGCCAAGCCCCTGATGTAGGATATAGAATGAAGAAAAACTAGTATTGATGGATTGATGGACTTGGTGGCAGCTTGTTCTGGTGCACCACAAGTCACAAAATGGCCGCCGATCACCCCAGAAAATAAGTGACAGAAAAACGCTCTGTGCAGCCTAAAAACCAGTGAGCAAGTAACTAGCAGAAGTTGAATCATTCACAGCTGTAGATCGATGACTTCATTAGGTGCTAATGCTGACTTTTCCCTGCCTAATCTCGCCCTCACAGAAGCTGCGTCCTCTCCCTACACTAATCAGAGCAGTGTGACGTGCGGCGCTACGTGACTCCAGCTTAAATCGAGGCTGGGTCACATGCTGCACTTGGCCAATCACAGCCATGCCATTAGTAGGCATGGCTGTGATGGGCTCTTAGGGCAAGAAGTAAAATGCTAGCTGATTGGCTGCTGTGCAGCCCTTCAGAAAGCGGGAAGAAATCGCCGAACAACGGACCCGAACCCGTACTTTTTTGAAAATGTTCGGGTTCGGGTCCGTGTCCCGCACACCCCAAAATTCAGTACGAACCCGAAGTATGCTCGAACTGTTCACTCAACACTACTCACAATGTGTTACATCAACACAAAACAACAAACACTTGCCCGGCTAGGCGCTCACCATACAGAGGTTTTCCCTAACTCACCTCTAGGTCAGTGTTCACACTGCTGTATTCAGCTTCGGTCAGAAAGCCTCCAAGCTGTGACCAGTGCAACCCACCAGTCCTCCTGGTGGAAGCAGCGAAATACCTTGGGGGGATATGCTCCAGTAGTCCTCCTGACCTCTCTTCTTCAGGCATCGCTAGGTTCCCCCAAACTCAGGCTTCCTCAGCCTTGTGGCCGCACAGCCCTCCTGGCTGGGACCACACAGATGTTCTGCTGACTTCCTTCTCTGGGAGCTCACCCTCCTCTCACTCTGAGGATTGCTTTATCCCTAAGTGATTCTCGCACCTGGCCTCAGGTCAGGTGATTGTGGGGAAAACACAGCAAATCATACCATACATCTCCTCCAATTGATTTCCTGCACCACTCTAGGATACATACACCTTTCCTCTTCATATATGAGGCCTGTCACTGCCTCACAGTATGAAACAGAACTGTATGTGTGTAGAAGAGCTGTTTGTGTGTTTAGTAGAGGTGTGTGTAGCAAAGCTGTGTGTGTGTGCAGCAGGGCTGTATGTGTATAGCAGAACTGTATGTGTGTATGGCAGTGCTGTGTGTGTATAGCACAGCTGTGTGTGTACAATATGTGTGTGTGTGTGTGTATGTATCTCACAGAACAAGAGACATGGTAGGACACAACAGAGCAATGACAAGAGACCCATTTATTTGGATAGGTACATTTAATGAGGTGACCACATGCACCATTGCTGGTTGTTTCAATGGTCAGGAGAGGACACAGTAAGGGTAACAGGAGCTGACCAAAACTATTCCTCCTTCCCCGCCACACCCTAAAGTTATTGACCTTGCCCCCTCCAGTTCAGTAAAACACTAGTAAACCACATTCCCTTCAAAGAGGACCTAGAAAATATTTTTTCTAATTTTCTGTTGTCTAAACCTAGGGTGCATCTTATAGTCCGGCTGTGTCTTATAAAGCAAAAAAGACAAGTACTTACTGGTAATTGGATTTCCCATAGCCTCCACAATGGCACTGATAGAAGGATGATCCCACCTCCCAAAGGAAGGAAACAAAGCGGAAGCCCCAATAAAAAGATACCTCGTTCTATTGTACCTGCTTCAGTTAATGACAGAGAAGACCGAGAATGCTACAAACTATATATTTACAATATAATGATACTCTTACAACAAAAATTAATGTACTTATAGTGAGTCAAGTAAAGTACAAAACATAAACATAAATTAGAAAGGCAAGGAATCCGCCAGGTCCGTTAGGAGGCTATAGAAATCCAATTACCGGTAAGTAATTATGATCTTTCCCTCACGCCTCCCCAACAGTACTGATAGGAGGATTTTCAGAGAAGACAGAACTTAGGGAGGGACCAGAGCTGAGAGAACTATTCATCCAAACGTTAGATCCTGATTTGTCATGACATCTAACTTATATTGCTTAAAGAATTGGGTTTGACCATGTAGCCACCCTGCAGGTCTGATGTTCAGAAGCTGCTCTTTTTTCTGCCCAACAGCTAGAGATGGCTCTAGTTGAGTGAGCCTTAAGTCTTACTGACTGTGTGAACCGAGAGCAAGGCAGGTGGTTTGGCTCCGCAACCAAAAAAGAGTGCGTACACAGTGGTCAAGTTCAAGAAAATTGCATTTACTATAGATTAATAAAGGCAGGTTAATGATCAGATAACAGAGATAAAGACAAGCAAAATATTAAGAATAGCATAAACAATTCAAGTCAAATCCTGCAACAATTTTCACCTTTTCTATGGCCGTATTTGCGGTGCAGACACTCAATAAGCAATGGTCCCACAAACTGTCCTTAACTGACCCTAACTTCACAAATGGGTGCGCACCCCCTTATCCTAGTGGTCCAAGTGGACCCTTTTACAGTTCGTAGAAGTGCACGGTGGGGCCCGATGTCGTCCTTTTCTTTCAGTGAATGCAAGATCCGAAACAGCAGGCTGGGAAACCAGTTGAATATAATGTAGTTCCACAGCAGATGTCCCTTGGCACTCTAATCGTCCCGCAGAATGTATATACTGGGGTGTGATGTAATCTGGGATTTTACAGTTACTGTCCGGTACCTCAACAGCACTGTAAGTCTCTTACTGTTGGTGGCAATTCACACAGCCTAATGTCAGCTCCACTGAGTAGTTGTTTCACACAGTCCTCGTCAGCGTGGCTCCTCTAAATGCATTTTCTTTGTACTCCGCCCGTCTCTAGACCGAAGTTCACAGAGCCTGGCTGCACAGGGAAGTCCTTTAGTATCTCCACACACTTTTAACACAACACAAAACCTGTTCTGCATCTTGCCAACATGGCTGAAGCTGCTCCTGCACAAGGCGTCACTTCCTACTTCATTATCACACACACAGTCTGCTTTGAGGCAGGCTGACTTCATTAGAGGCGTGTCACTCCAGCACTTAGCTGCTTTCTTAAAGGACCAGTCTCACAGTAATACAGAAACACATATACGTTGAATTTTAACACAGTGTATACAGAGTAATGAAGCATGGGGGCACTACATGACTGTTTCTTACATATTCTCCCTTACTTTAAGACTGGCAGTCCCTGTCAATGACTGAAACAGAGTGGTAACAGATCATTGTATGGCAGGCCAAATAAACTCATCCTGCGCATACCGAACTAGGGGAGTACCAGCATTTGGTCTAGTGGTACGTTTGAGGACCACTGGTATACTTTAGGGTGCTACAGCAATGGGCTGAGAAGGACCAGTGGATTCCGCACCAGAGGGTGCACAGGCTGGAGGCACAGTAGTCACAGGTGAAACATCCTCGGAGCAGGGATTTGCCAACAATTATCCTCATTGTCGTAGGCCTATTCCACACCACCAGTCTCTGACTGTGGGAGCTCGTTGACATTAACAGTTCTGTCATGATTTGTTTCTTCAGAAAGAGACGGGCACAACATATTTCGGTGAATGACTCGAACACTATCAATTCCTTCCTTCTGGACTTCGTACACTGGCCCATTCACATACTTGCGGCCAACAACATGATACGGCACAGCCTCCCATCTGCTGTCCAATTTCTCTTGGGGCTTCCTGACACGCACCAACACCAGGTTGCCTGGCTGCAATGGTGCCATTTGCACTGGGGTCCTATCAGGATGAGAATGTTCTTCCAGACACTGCCGCACCAATCGATTAACCTTCTCAAGTCTCTGCCGCTGCGCCTGCACCCAGGAAGTTGGTGGGACTCTTGGAGGAAACCCATTAATATCATTCAACTGTAGCTCTCCGACACTTCAAAGAGGGCAGACCGTCCAAAGAGGAGAGTATAAGGAGAATACCCTGTTGTAGAATGGACCTGATTGTTATAGGCCCACACCATCTCAGACAAGAACTGAGGCTACTATAACTTCTTGTCCTCCTCCAGAGTCTGCACCATCTGTAGCAGAGTTCTGTTAAATCGTTCACAGGCCCCGTTTCCCTGGGGATGGTATGGAGTCGTGCGTGACTTCTTTTTCCCATAGATAAGTTGAATCTCTTTCATTACATGTCGCTCAAAGCAGGCCCTTTGGTCAGAGTGGATGCGTTGTGGACATCCGTACACTCAGATGATATCTAGTTGCAGAGCTCGAGCTGACAACTCAGGGGTCTGGTCCTTGGTGGCGGTCACCACCACGAATTTGGTGAAGTGGTTCACCATTAAGAGGCAATATCTTCAGCATGACGCGCAAAGGTTGCGCGGTTTTCCCATAACTGTTTATCTACCTTCCAGATCTGTTCTAGAGAACACGAAAAAGTCTCCATTTTCATCTGTTCTCAAATTGCATCGCCATTCCATTCAGGGGTGGTGCTCTCGCCTTCTATGGACATGGTTACAGTCCACTCATCTCGTTCAGCCAGCTTCAGCTGCATCGGGGTCACTTTCCTTACTTCCTCTGGAGTCACATAGAGGTTAGCCAGCAGCCTTCCTGGCGCTATGTCTACACTCTGATCCTGGGTGTTTACACATCGGAGTGGTACTCTCCCATTGCGGACTACTGCCAAGGAACGGGCTACTAGCGGATCACACTCCTTTTGGCTGTCTGCAGTGGTTCTATCAACACAGATATGCCTTCTAGTTTCTGACAGGTGCCAACCGGCATGGACACTATTGTCTCCTAACTGGGAGGCAATGTAACTTTTGTATGCAGAGGGACCAAAATTTGAGCCAGAGGACGCTGGGCATCTGAACTTTTCTGTAAGCCACATGTCCGGACCAGCCACTGGAATGCTGTTTGACTAGGCCGATGGTTTTATTCCAATAACTGTGGCCTTTCTTTTCAAAGAGAATCTGATCAAATTCTTTTAACACATTCATCCCCAAAATGACAGAGATCTTTAGTACATGTGACTCCTGTACCACCACAATGCCTTTCTTGCCTAGATCTTGAACACATAACCGGGCATTCATCCAGGCCACTCCCACCACTGGTACTGGAAAATGGTTAGCTCCTATCCAATCGTACGAATGTATTCGGATCATATATCACATCTTGCAGGGTGGCAACCCAGTAGTCCACACACGTTAAAATGTGGGCAACTCTGCTGTCGTTGAGCAGGCACTGCAGCATGTAGTCGCTCATGTGTGCCAGGCTGCCTAGAGGTAAGGAAAAGCTGTCCTCTGTGGGAGGCGTATCGTCATCGTCCTCCGTATCCCCCCAGCCACGCACCAGTGATGGGCCTGAGCTGTGTTGGGTGCCACCCCGCTGTGAACCTGCTTCATCCTCATCCTCCTCCACCTCCTCCTCCTCGTCCTCCAGTAGTGGGGCCTGGCTGGCCACATTTGTACCTGGCGCCTCTGCTGTTGCAAAAAAAACTCCCTCTGAGGCACTTCTAACAGACATAACAAAAATTACCCCTGATCCTCCTCCTCCTCAAGAGCCACCTCCGCTTCCATCATCGCCCTAAGTGTTTTCTCAAGGAGACATAGAAGTGGTATTGTAATGCTGATAACGGCGTCATCGCCACTGGCCATGTTGGTGGAGTACTCGAAACAGCGCAACAGGGCACACAGGTCTCGCATGGATGCCCAGTCATTGGTGGTGAAGAGGTGCTGTTCCGCAGAGCGACTCACCCGTGCGTGCTGCAGCTGAAACACCACTATGGCCTGTTGCTGCTCGGACATTCTCTCCAGCATGTGCAAGGTGGAGTTCCACCTGGTGGGCAAATTGCATATGAGACGGTGAGCGGGAAGGCTGAAGTTGCGCTGTAGCGCCGACAGGCGAGCAGCGGCAGGATGTGAACACCGGAAACGCGCACAGACGGCCCGCACTTTATGCAGCAGCTCTGACATGTGGGGTAGTTGTGAATGAATTTGCACCACCAAATTCAGCACATGCGCCAGGCAAGGGATGTGCGTCAAACCGGCTAGTCCCAGAGCTGCAACGAGATTTCGCCCATTATTGCACACCACCAGACCAGGCTTGAGGCCCACCGGCAGCAAACACTGGTCGGTCTGTTGTTCAATACCCCGCCACAACTTCCTGCGCGGTGTGGGGCCTGTCCCCCAAACATATGAGTTTCAGAACGGCCTGCTGACGTTTACCCCGGGCTGTGCTTAAGTTGGTGGTGAAGGTGTGTGGCTGACTAGATGAGCGGGTGGAAGCAGAGGAGGAGGAAGCCGAGTAGGAGGAGGAGGCTACAGGAGGAAAAGAATGATGCACTGCAATCATTGGCGGCGGAAGGACGTGCACTAAAGAACTCTCCACCTGGGGCCCAGCCGCCACTACATTTACCCAGTGTGCAGTTAGGGAGATATAGCGTCCCTGGCCATGCTTACTGGTCCACGTATCTGTGGTTAGGTGGACCTTACCACAGATGGCGTTGCGCAGTGCACACTTGATTTTATCGGATGCTTGGTTGTACAGGGAAGGCATGGCTGTCTTGGAGAAGTAGTGGCGGCTGGGAACAACATACTGTGGGATAGCCATCGCCATCAGCTGTTTGAAGCTGTCTGTGTCCACCAGCCTGAATGACAGCATTTCAAAGGCCAGTAGTTTAGAAATGCTGGCATTCAGGCCCAGGGCTTGAGGGTGGCTAGGTGGGAATTTGCACTTTCTTTCCAAGGTTTGTGAGATGGAGAGCTGAACGCTGCCGTGTGACATGGTGGAGATGCTTGGTGATGCAGGTGGCGGTGTCGGTGGCACATCCTCTGTTTGGTGTGTGGCAGATGCCAACGTTCCTCCTGAGCCGGAGGAAGAGGCCGAGGCAGCAGCAGAAGAGGGAGCAGGGGGAGCCTGAGTGAGTTACTTGTTTTTAAGGTGTTTTCTCCACTGCAGTTCATGCTTTGCATGTAGTTGCCTGGTCATGCAGGTTGTGCTAAGGTTCAGAACGTTAATGCCTCGCTTCAGGCTCTGATGGCACAGCATGCAAACTACTCGGGTCTTGTCGTTAGCACATTGTTTAAAGAAGTGCCATGCCAGGGAACTCCTTGAAGATTCCTTTGGGGTGCTCGGTCCCTGGTGGCGGTGGCCAGTAACAGTCAAACTTCTTGGCTGCTGCTGTTCTGCTCTTTCCCCCTGCTCCCTCTTTTGCTACGCTGTTGGCTTGGTCTCACCACTGCCTCTTCCTCTGAACTATGAAAGTCAGTGGCACGACCTTCATTCCATGTGGGGTCTAGGACCTCATCGTCCCCTGCATCGTCTTCCACACAGTCTTCCTCCCTGACCTCCTGTTCAGTCTGCACACTGCAAAAAGACGCAGCAGTTGGCACCTGTGTTTCGTCATCATCAGAGACGTGCGGACTCCAATGAGGTGGTATTCCCATATCCTCATCATCGGGAAACATAATTGGTTGTGCATCAGTGCATTCTATGTTTTCCACCACTGGGGAAGGGCTAGGTGGATCCCCTTGGGAAACCCTGCCAGGAGAGTCTTCAAACAGCAGAAGAGACTGCTGCATAACTTGAGGCTCTGACAGTTTCCCTGATATGCATGGGGGTGATGAGAAAGACTGATGGGCTTGGTTTTCAGGCGCCACCTGGGAGATAATGTTGTGAATGTGCTGGATCCATTGTTGGCCACCCAATTGACTAGTGCCTGTACCTGCTCAGGCCTTACCATCCTTAGAACGGCATTGGGCCCCACCAAATATTGCTGTAAATTCTGGCGGGTACTGGAACCTGAAGTAGTTGGTTCACTAGGACGTGTGGCTGTGGCAGAATGGCCACGTCCTCTCCCAGCACCAGAGGGTCCACTAACACCACCACGACCGCGTCCCTTACTAGATGTTTTCCTCATTGTTACCGTTCACCAAGCACCACAATGAGAAAAAACATATTTGACTCAATGTATTGATTTCAACTTCAGGCCTTTTTTTACAGGCACCTAACACTATCTGCCTATTTATTTATGTACAGTATTACACTAATCCAGGCACAGCAGTAACCACTGATTTAGGGGAATATCAATAGTAGGCCTAGTATTTATGCCCTGGATGAAAGGTATCCTTTTATGGACAGATTTACACTTGGAGATGCACAGTAGCGTGTGAAAAAATATGTAGGATTATACCTTCAGCAATTGTATTTTAACACTTTGTGTAATATACCCTTTAACAGACAGAAATACACTTGGAGATGCACGGTAGCGTGTGAAGTTATTGATGTTGACCCTCTTAGCACTTGTATATACACCTTGAGTGTAATATACCCTTTTACAGACAGAAATACACTATGAGATGCACGCTGAGTGTAATTTACCCTTTTACGGACAGATTAACACTTGGCCTGCAACAGCTGGAACACCAGATTCAGGGTACTGCTATATTGGCAAGTGTATTTCACACCAGAACAAAATCTATCCTTTGACGGACACTATTAAACCTGTCCAATCACAGCTGGAGCACCAGATTTACGGTATTGCTATTTTGGCATTTGAATTTCACCCCAGAACAAAATCTATCCTTTTACGGACAGTTTTAAACTAGTCCTGCAACAGCTGGAACACCAGATTTACTGTATTTCTATTTTTGCAAATGTATTTCACCCCAGAAAATAATATATCCTTTGACGGACTCTAGGGAAATTGTCCAGTAGCAGCTGGAACACCAGATTCAGGGTATTCCTATTTTGGCAATTGAATTTCACCCCAGAACAAAATCTATCCTTTGACGGATACTATTAAACTTGTTCAGTCACAGCTGGAACAGCAGATTCAGGGTATTGCTATTTTGGCAATTAAATTTCACCCCAGAAAATAATATATCCTGTGACGGACACTATTAACCGCTTCAGCCCCCCTAGCTTAAACACCCTTAATGACCAGGCCACTTTTTACAATTCCGCACTACACTACTTTCACCGTTTATTGCTCCGTCATGCAACTTAACACCCAAATGAATTTTACCTCCTTTTCTTCTCACTAATATAGCTTTCATTTGGTGGTATTTCATTGTTGCTGACATTTTAACTTTTTTTGCCTTTTTTTGCCATTAATACAAATTTTGCAAAAAAATGACATTTTTCACTTTCTGTTGTAAATTTTTTTTTAAAAAACTACATTTCTATATAAATTTTTCTCTAAATTTATTGTTCTACATGTCTTTGATAAAAAAAAAGTCCAATAAGTTATATTTATTGGTTTGGGTAAAAGTTATAGCGTTTACAAACTATGGTGCAAAAAAGTGAATTTCGGCATTTTGAAGCAGCTCTAACTTTCTGAGCACCTGTCATGTTTCTTCAGGTGCTAGAATGTCAGGATAGTATAAATTCCCCCCAAATGATACATTTTAGAAAGAAGACACCCCAAAGTATTCGCGGAGGGGCATGGTGAGTTCATGTATCATTTCATTTTTTTTCACAAGTTAGTGGAAAATGACACTTTCTGAGAAAAAAAAAAGAAAAAAAAAGTTAACATTTCTGCTAACTTCTGGCAAAAAAAAATAAAAAATCTCAGACGGACTAACTATGCCCCTCAGTGAATACCTCGGGGTGTCTACTTTCCGAAATGGGGTCATTTGTGGGGTGTGTTTACTGTTCTGGCATTTTGGGCGGGGCTAAATTGTGAGCCGCCATGTAAAATCTAAAGGTACTCGTTGGAATTTGGGCCCCATTGCGTCTCAGGCTGCAAAAAGTGTCACTTATGTGGTATCGCCGTACTCAGGAGAAGTAGGGCAATGTGTTTTGGGGTGTATTTTTACATATACCCATGTTGGGTGAGAGAAATATCTCTGTAAATTGTCAACTTTGTATAAAATTTTTTAAAAGTTGTCGTTTACAGAGATATTTTTCACACAAAGTATGGGTATATAAAAATACACCCCAAAACACATTGCCCTACTTCTCCTGAGTACGGCGATACCACATGTGTGCCACTTTTTGCAGCCTGGGTGCGTAAGGGCCCTAAAACCAATGAGTACCTTTAGGATTTCACAGGGCATTTTTACGCATTTGGATTCCAGACTTCTTCTCACGCTTTAGGGGCCCCTAAAATACCAGGACAGTATAAATACCCCACATGTGACCCCATTTTGGAAAGAAGACACCCCAAGGTATTCCGTGAGGGGTATGGTGAGTTCATGTAAAATTTTATTTTTTGTCACAAGTTAGTGGAATATGAGACTTTGTAAAAAACAAAATTTTGGAAAATTTTTCTTCTCACGCTTTAGGGTCCCTAAAATGCCAGGGCAGTAGAAATACCCCACATGTGACCCCATTTTGGAAAGAAGACACCCCAAGGTATTCCATGAGGGGCATGGCGAGTTCATAGAAGATTTTTTTTTTGGCACAAGTTAGTGGAAATTGATTTTTTATTGTTTTTTCTCACAAAGTCTCCCTTTCCGCTAACTTTTGACAAAAAGTTTAATTTTTCATGGACTTATTATGCCCCTCAGCGAATACCTTGGGGTGTCTTCTTTCCAAAATGGGGTCACATGTGGGGTATTTATACTGCCCTGGCATTTTAGGGGCCCTAAAGCATGATAAGAAAAATGCCAGGACAGTATAAAAACCCCACAAGTGACGCCATTGTGGAAAGAAGACACCCCAAGGTATTCTGTGAGGGGTATGGCGAGTTCACAGAAAAAAAAAAATTTGGCACAAGTTAGCGGAAATAGATTTTTTTTTTATTTTTTTTTACAGTCTCATATTCCACTAACTTGTGACAAAAAATACAATTTTACATGAACTCACCATACCCCTCACGGAATACCTTGGGGTGTCTTCTTTCTAAAATGGGGTCACATGTGGGGTATTTATACTGTCCTGGCATTTGAGGGTCTCCGCAATCATTACACGTATGGCCAGCATTAGGAGTTTCTGCGATTCTCCTTATATTGAGCATACGGGTAATGAGATTTTTTTTTTTCCGTTTAGCCTCTGCGCTGGAAAAAATAAAAAATAATGAACGGCACAGATTTTTTCATTTGCATCGATCAATGTCAATGCCAAAATCAGTGACTGCGGTGCGGTGGGCTGGGCGCTAGCTACCTAACAAGTAGCTAACTAACTGGCGGTGATAAGAGACCCTTATGCCCCATTCACACGTCCGAAATTCTGTTTGCGGAACAGAATTGCGGACCCATTAATTTCTATGGGGACAGACTTTGTCCCGCTCGGATCCGGAATTACGGATCCGCGCTTCCGGGTCTGCACTTCCGTTCCGCAAAAATATAGAACATGTCCTATTCTTGTCCGCAATTGCGTACAAGAAAAAGCATTTTCTATATAGTTCTGGCAATGTGCGGATCTGCAAAATGCGGAAAGCACATTGCCGGTGTCCGTGTTTTGAGGATCTGCGGATCCGCGGATCCGTGAATCCACGGATCCGCAAAACACATATAAACGTCTGAATGGAGCCTTACAAGGGGTGTGATCAATGATAGGGGGGTGATCAGGGGGTCTAGATGGGGTGATCAAGGGGTTAATAGGTGGGGGGGTGGGGGGGGGTTAGTGTAGTGTTTGGTGCAACTTTACAGTGTTACCTGGTCCTCTGGTGGTCGATCCCAGCAAATGGGACCACCAGAGGACCAGGTAGCAGCTATATCAGACGCTGTTCACAAAACAGCATCTGATATAGCTGTTTGATGCGATTTAATTCGCATCTACAGCTGCCAGCGATGGATCATCGCTGGCAGGCTTTAGCCGAACTGCCGAGACGCGCTTCTCTGTGAACGCGCGCGTGTTCACAGGAAGTCTCGGCTCTCACGAGATGATGCGCCGATGCGTCATCTCAGAGCTACAGGACCGCCCGCAGGACGCATCCCTGCGTTAGGCGGTCCTGTAGCAGTTAAACTTGGTCAGCCACAGCTGAAACCACTGATTTATGGTATTGCTTTTTGGCAAATAAAATTCACCCCCGAAAAAAATATATCCTTTGCCTGACACTATTAAACTTGTCCAGCCACATCTGGAACACCAGATTTACTGTATTTCTATTTTTGCAACTGTATTTCACCCCAGAAAATAATATATCCTTTGACGGACACTAAGGAAATTGTCCAGTCACAGCTGGAACACCAGATTCAGGGTATTGCTATTTTGGCAATTAAATTTTACCCCAGAAAAAAATCTACCCTTTTACAGACAGGGTTAAACTAGGCCTACAACAGCTGGAACACCAGATTTACTGTATTTCTATTTTTGCTACTGACTTTCACCCCAGAAAATAATATATCCTTTGACAGACACTAGGGAAATTGTCCAGTCACAGCTGGAACACCAGATTCAGGGTATTGCTATTTTGGCAATTAAATTTCACCCCAGAAAAAATATATACCCTTTTACGGATAGATTTAAACCAGGCCTACAACAGCTGGAACACCAGATTTACTGTATTTCTATTTTGCTATTGACTTTTACCCAAGAAAATAATATATCCTTTGACGGAGAAATAGGGAAATTGTTCACTCACAGCTGGAACACCAGATTCAGGGTATTCCAATTTTGGCAATTGAATTTCACCCAAGAACAAAATCTATCCTTTGACGGATACTATTAAACTTGTTCAGTCACAGCTGGAACACCAGATTCAGGGTATTGCTATTTTGGCAATTAAATTTCACCCCAGAAAAAATATATACCCTTTTACGGATAGATTTAAACTAGGCCTACAACAGCTGGAACACCAGATTTACTGTATTTCTATTTTGCTATTGACTTTTACCCAAGAAAATAATATATCCTTTGACGGACAATAGGGAAATTGTTCACTCACAGCTGGAACACCAGATTCAGGGTATTCCAATTTTGGCAATTGAATTTCACCCAAGAACAAAATCTATCCTTTGACGGATACTATTAAACTTGTTCAGTCACAGCTGGAACACCAGATTCAGGGTATTGCTATTTTGGCAATTAAATTTCACCCCCCCAAAACATATACCCTTTTACGGACAGATTTAAACTAGGCCTGCAACAGCTGGAACACCAAATTTACTGTATTTCTATTTTTGCTACTGACTTTCACCCCAGAAAATAATATATCCTTTGACGGACACTAGGGAAATTGTCCAGTCACAGTTGGAACACCAGAGTCAGGATATTGCTATTTTGGCAATTGAATTTCACCCCAGAAAATTATCTATCCTTTGCCGGACACTATTAAACTTGGCCAGCCTCTGCTGGGACACCAGATTTAGGGGATTGCTATTTTGGCAATTGAATTTCACTACAGAAAAAAAATCTATCCTTTGCCAGACAGCAGACAGTATTACACTTGGCTAGCCACGGCTGGAACACCAGATTTAGGGGATTGCTATTTTGGCAATTGAATTTAACCCCTTAATAAAATATATAAATTTCTATCCTGAGTTTCCAGGGGTGACAATAAGCTCAGCCAAGCCCCTAATGTAGGATATAGCAACAAAAAAAAACTAGTATTGATGGATTGATGGACTTGGTCGCAGCTTGTGCTTGTGCACCACGAGACAAAATGGCCACCGATCACAGTGACAGAAAAACGCTCTGTGCAGCCTAAAAACCAGTGAGCAATTAACTAGCAGAAGTTGAATGATTCACAGCTGTAGATCGATCACTTCATTAGGTGTTTTTGCTGACTTTTCCCTGCCTAATCTCTTCCTCACAGAATCTGCGTCCTCTCCCCACAATTATCAGATCAGAGTGACGTGTGGCGCTACGGGACTCCAGCTTAAATAGAGGCCTGGTCACGTGCTGCACTTGGCCAATCACAGCCATGCCATTAGTAGGCATGGCTGTGATGGCTTCTTAGGGCAAGAAGTAAAACGCTAGCTGATTGTCTGCTGTGCAGCCCTTCAGAAAGCGGGAAGAAATCGCCGAACAACGGATCCGAACACAAACTTTTTTGAAAATGTTCGGGTCCGTGTCCGTGTCCCGAACACCCCAAAATTCGGGTTCGCACATCCCTAAACACAACGCAAAACCTGTTCTGTATCTTGCCAACAAGACTGAAGCTGCTCCTGCACAAGGCGTCACTTCCTACTTCTTTATCACACACAGTTGGCAGGCTGACTTCATTGGAGTTGTGTCCCTCCAGCACTTAGCTGCTTACTTAAAGGACCAGTCTCACAGTAATACAGAAACACATATACATTGAATTTTAACACAGTGTATACAGAGTAATGAAATGTGGGAGCACCACATGATTGTTTCTCACAGGAGGGGAGACATGTTATTTCATATAACAAACAAGAATAGCCAACTTAATCCAGCATGATATTAATGGTTTTGATCCTCCTATGCTTTTATTTCTACCCTGGAACTGGATCAGGAGATGGTCAGATCTCCCAATATCTTTAGAGACTTCTAGGTAAGCCAGCAGATATCTCCGAACATCCGGATGATGAAATTTCTGTTGTTGTTCTGATGATGGTGAATCACAGAAAGATGGCAGAGCTATCTCCTACTGGCAATGGATTTAAGAAAAAAACCTTTGAAAGGAAGGATGGATACTGTTTTAAAATAATTCTGTCCTTCAAGACTGTCAAATAAGGCGATTTACAAGAAAAGGCCTGTATCTCCCCAATTCTTGTTGCTATAATGATAGCTACAAGAAATGTTGTTTTTAAGGTCAATTATTTTAAGGATATATCATTCAGGGGTTCAAAGGGTTCTTTGGTGAGGACAGAAAGAACTTAACTTAAGTCCCATGGTGGTACTTTAATGAACTTGCCCAGATGAAGTCTGCCTGTACCTTTAATAAACCTCTTAACTATGGGAATTTCTGCTAGTTTAAGGTCCAAAAAGGCACTGAGGGCTGAAATCTGTACCTTAAGAGTACTTGTTCTAAGACCCTTATCAAAGCCTGTCTGAAAGAATTCTAAGACCAGGCACACATCTAACTGCATTTGTGGATTCCACCTGATACCTGCGAAGGTCAAAACAGAGTTCCATGTTCTTACATAAATCTTATTATGACTGTGTAGAAGGATAGATATTACAGCTTCCAAAAGGCCACTTTGTCTTAGCAAGTAGCGCTCAACCTCCAAGCTGTTAGATGAAGTTGAGGAATGTTAAGGTGGAAGCCCAGACCCTGATGTAGAACATCTGGTATTGTCGGGAGGGTCTAGAATCTTCCTGCTGATAGGCTCTGGAGTAGCGGAAACCGGGACGTTCTTGGCCAATATGGTATGATAAGTATTACTTGAGCTTTCCCCTCCATATACTTCATTAGGGTCCTTGGATTTAATAGGAATAGAGGGAATGCATAGAGAAGACCAAAGGGCCATCTTAGCGAGAGGGCATTTGTCTGTCCCAGGTCTTCCAGGGGGAAAATTGAAAAGAAATTACTTGTCCTGTTCTCCCTGGTAGCAAACAGGTCTACAAGGTCCCCCATCCCCTTGTCACTAGGAGGAAGTCTTTTACCGGGCTGAGGGCCTTGCAGCGATCTGCAGACCTGTGGGGGTTATCTCCTGCATCGGCACTGAACATCACTGAATCCTGGTCATCAGAAATGGACTCACAGGAGCCACTATCATCACCATTTATAACTCCAGGAAAACGTTCTTTCTGGCTCTGCCCCCCATGCTACTACACTGTTCCGGCGTGAGGCACATCAGCGGAAGCACGTCCTTCACTGACATCAGCCTCGTATGGGAATCCTCCTGCCCACAGAGGACTCTTGTCTGCTGTAGCCATGCCTTACAACTGATCCCTTGTGCCTGTTCAGCCCTCCCTAAGAAGGGGAAGGTCTCTAAGTAGTCCAGACACTGGTAGTGGCATCCACACATCCTGAGGGACAGGAAACAAATATCTGAAGCAGGTAGGAGGAGGTGTCTTTTTATTGGGGCTTCTGCTTTGTTTCCTGTCCTCAAGAGGCAGGATCATCCTCCTATCAGTGCCATTGGGGAGGCATGAGGGAAGGACGGTATGTCTTTTTTCAGCCTTACAAACTATGTTACTATGTATGTTAAGTATATTATCTATCATAATATTAACCAAATAATTTCTGTCCATAGCTACTGATTTTTATTCATATTTCATTACATAATAGTCAAGGTCCCAATAACCTGGTCTTTAGCCCCCAAAGTCTCTCAGCTAATTGTCTTTAGAGATATGTGCAAATACAATCAATACTTAGTCCCAGAGGTGAAGGACTCACTACTATTACAGTATATGTATCCGAACTGGCTCAAGTAACAAGCTACATGCAATCACATGATCAAGTCATATTTTTAGTTCCTATTAACTGACAGCAAAAAAAAAAAAAAATACTTAAACCTTAACAAATTGATACAGAAAATATATTGAAATCTACAGAACTTTTCTTACAAGAAAAAACTAACATTATTTGCTTAAACTGAATATTTGCTACACAAATACATTTCTCTATCATCTATTGATGGTTTCAGTTGTACAAGTTGATTTCTTCTACAAAGGAAATAGTGGGCTTGATGTCGCCTAGTAATCCTATGATGATACTAACATGTTATATTTTGCTCGCAGTGTCCTCGGAATGACTCTCAAATGACTAAAGAGTTTTTCAAATTTAATGCTTCAAAAGCAAGAAGCAAAACATACATTAATGTGAGAGAAGTGTCGGACAGATTCAAGCTTCCCCCTGGGGATTACATGATTGTACCTACCACTTTTGAACCCCACCAGGAAGCTGACTTTTGTTTGAGAGTGTTTTCAGAGAAGAAAGCAGACATCAAGTAAGAAAGCTTTCTTAAATAATGCTGTGTAAAGATGACTGATTCCCCCAATGCACGTTTTCTAGTTGAAAAAAAAGTTGCAAACATAGTGTTTATGACATTTTTCCCACTGCTTGCACAAAAATGTTTGCACAAGTGGCGTTTCTACCACTGGACTCGCAACTTTTCTGAAAAAGGTAGGTGTGGTGGGGGAGGGGCTGCAGAGGCCTTATGCATTTGTCTTTTTTCATGCCAGTTTTCTGGCGTAAAAGAAGACTGAGATCTACACCATCTAGGGGCTGGCATAGATTTTAGTTTAGGAGCATGGACTGCTGAGGCTGCACCTAATTTATGATGAGACTTAAGCCTTGTCATAATTTAGGCACACCCTCTGGTAACACACAGGGTCATAAACTGGTGTAAAATGATGGTCTATGATAAATTCCCCCAATATATTTTTTTACAGCATTTAAAAAAATATACAGAGATTTGGGACATTTTTATTCAATATTCTGATTAACCAATACTAAGTTGTAGCCACAGCTTTTCTACTGCCGTCATAGCTAGAAATCCGCTCTATGCTTCAATGTTTTCTCTGACAAACTGACTTATTAGTACAAAAAATATAAATGGTAAATTTTTTATAACTGATGATTCCAGAGTAAAATAAAAATCTATTATCTTTTACAGAGAAATTGAAGGCGACATAAATGTGGATATTCCAGATGTAAGTGTACTAATATTGTGTGTCTTCAACGAGCTATTCTTTTATTCTCAATTGTGAAACATAAAACACCAGTAATTATATTGGTAGGTGAAGCTGAATCCACCTGGAGATGCACACTCTATAAATTAGAAAGCAATAACAGTTACTGTTAATATATTAGTTATTATTGATATTATTATGATCCTGCATTGTGTTAATACGCGGTTCAAATGCTGTGGATTTGATGCTGAAATGTTGTTCTTTCCAATGAAAACCTACACCATTCAGAGAGAAAGCACAAGAGTGATTGTAGGACACTGCAATTTTGTAGCAATATTTTCTGTCAGACTTAACCTGTAAAAACCGTGGGAGCAATTTGTCATTCCCTATACACCAAAAGGCATCATCAAACAGTCACAAAGTTTGGCAAATTCCATTCTTGAGCAAAATTTTTAAAATATACAAAATGTACGGCCAAGCCAATATATTTCCATACTAATCACTGTAACAACTCATATTATTAAACATCTAACAAAAAAAGACCACGAGAAGGCCGCCATTCCACATTTCACAGGGTGACCATAGTGTTACTAGATTGGTGCTATTGTTGGACAATTGTAGATTATAGGAATTGTCGAGGTCAGGCATTAGTTGGTTTAAAGTAGCACATTGTTGGTAGTTACTTGCATATGGTATATTGTATCAATGTGCATACATGCATTTTGTTATTCGGATGATACTTGAGTTCATAGAACAGACCTCTATACTGTATACAATTGTGTATTGTGTAGTCTATGTTATGAGCACATCACCTGTTTCTTTGGTTGGCACTAATTATTGGATCGCGTATACATTGAATTGTTATTTTAAACTTATAAATCATGTTTGTAATAGGGAACTGTAAAAATTCATGGTCTTTTTTTTTTCTTAGTTGTGCAAAATTTTGCAACTTTTGGAAGGTTTAGAGCCCACTCACCTCTATTCCAAAAAGTGTGCACAGAAGAACAGGGAGTAGGTAGAGTAGGTGTCGCCTCAGCCAGCCCGACACACTTATTATAATGTATGCTAGGAAACTGGTGTAGACTATACTGGAAATTTACACCAGACCTTTACAGATGATCTGCAATTATTAAGAGCTGTGCTCCTTTTAACAAATGTGGCATATATAATACCAGCCGGGTATGGATTAAGACAGTGTTGGACTGGGGTGCCTAGGGCTCATCAGTAAAGTTAAATATTACCTACCCAAACATCAGCAGACAGCAGAAAGATGCTACAAGATGATTGATTATGGGGGTTTCTACAGCAACTGCAGTGGTGTGTCTCAGGGGAAAGAAGATAATGGCTGGCCTGTCTCCGTACCTAGAGGTCATCTTAGCCTCCTGTGACGAATACCGTACACCGAATGACGTCAAATACGTAGGGCCAGCGAGATACGGTATAGTCACTAGTTACCAGGCGTGACATTATGCCATTCCTGAGGAGCAGGTAAGGTCAGCTTGGTACAGTTTTCACAGACTCCTCCTGTTCCACATGGGCACAGAGAGGCAACAAGGTGAGGGAGCCTTTTCACTGCCCCAGCAAAACAGCGATTCCTCAGCGACTGCCACCAGCTTCTCGTTTGATATAAGCCCGGTCCGCTAACAGGATTATACAGGGTGAGAAACCAACCCGCAGTACCGTATAACTATACAGAAACACGGACGTGGGAATTCGTGCTCGAGTTACAAGACAGCACAAGATTAAATTATATATTTAATTGCCTTAAGAGCTCACTGGATATAACTATATACTATACACACAAAGAATATACACAGTGGTCTGCGGTTGCAAATACAGGCAGTATGGTGCAAACAGAATTAAACAGAGCAAAAAAGTCAGTTTACCAGATGGATGAGTCCTTTGGGTTGATAAATAATGGTTACTGGAATCCTTGGCCGTCGTCACCTGGGAGGCAGTGATGTCAGCCGTTTCCGGGTCACTTCCAAACACGTGATGCAGCGTGACCCCCCCCCCCCTTCAGAAAAAGACACTCCTGCTGGCTTGCATGGGCCTTTTGACCTGTAGCCAGTCCCTCCCCTCCCCTCCCTGCCTCTGGGAGGGGTCGATTCCTCCTCTTCTGGTGCTGGCAGCCAAGGACCCACAAAACCCATTAGGGCTCATCGCTCCAGACCAGAAGGTCACAGGGAGATGGTTCTGGGACCAACAGATCCGCCTGAGTTCCAGCTACAGGTTTCTGTGGGGATATCTGCATGTTTGTCTTGGTCACAGGGTCACAAATATATATCTGTTTTATGCCTCTGATTGACGGGCGATTCATAATTCCTTATAAATAGCCGGTTCCATGATGTCTGAGGGGTATGATAGATGTGGGCAAGGGCTGAGACCCCCTACAAAGGGGTTTTCCTGTAGGATTAGCTAGCCTCTGTGCTGGCTGGTTGAGGTGTGAATGTGTACCTCCTTGAAGCCAGAACCCCTGTGGAGTTCACTACCTCTGCTGTCTGACAGCAGATAGCTGGAATAAGATCATGGCTGACATTAAACAATAATTCTACATTCCTCACACCTCCAAAGCATCCATAATAATAAACTGGGTAATTTGTTAAGTTATCTATCCAGTTTTTTATATTGATATAGGCTGATTGAGATGCTGTGCTGGGGAATTGAGGGTCTAGCTTTGTCAGGGGCCCAGCAGTGAATTCACCTGTTCTCCTCTGGTCCAGTCTGTGCCTGGATTAAGACCAGTGTGTAATACACCGGTCTTAATAAATGTCCCCCTGTGTAGCTACAAGCAGTTGCACTTTTTTTTACCAAAATCCAGGACAAAACATTTTTGCTCATTGTAAAATTAGAGGCAAACTATGAGTCTTTAGAATTTTCTGTGCACATCGGTACTATACAGACCTATACTGTATGTGGATCTATGCATGAGGATTTCAGCCACAGTGTGTGAATCCAACTTAAACAAGTTGATTAATGCTATAACCACTGTCTCGTCTTTTGACGACATGCAGTGCCTACTAAACATTAGTAATGCATACTGTTGTATTGTTAAAATATAAAGTTCAAATGCGCAAATATGTATTTACTAGCTGTTTTATTTACTAATATTTTCAGCACCCAGAGCCAAATCCTCCACATAAAGAGACAGAAGAAGAAAAACAATTTCGCAGTCTGTTTGCACAAATTGCTGGAGACGTATGTATAATATGCCATCAAAAACTGTCTGTATAAAATATTACATCTGATACATGTATAGTCGACAGACATACACTTTCACTTGTCAGGATGCTAAATCAATATCACACTAACAATCAATTAAATTATAAGTAAAACATTATGTGGTGAATGTATGATTAGTAGTGTTGATCACTAATATTCTAATTGCAAATTTTAATCGCGAATATGGGCAGTTCGAGAATTTGCGAATATTTAGAATATCATGAAATATATTCGTAATCGTGAAAATACCAGTTATTGCAAATTTGAATTTTTGCAGTCAAGAAAATAATGACTGGAGATCACGAATTTGCGAATTCTTGAATATATGGCGAATATTCGCCCAAAATATTGCGAATTCGAATATTGCCCCTGCCGCTCATCACTAATGATTAGGGGGATTTTTAAAGTTAGTTTTGCTTGAGTTCGTTTTGGAGTAAAATTTATTAGATGTTGAATGTTTGATATACAAAAAACACCAATAATTGAATATGTGTGTTTCTATGCAATAGTTCACCAAATATACAATCACACACATATAATGTCACATCATTCTTTATTGTTTAAAAAACATATTATAGCATATACAAAAAACACAGATCATGTAGTGGTAGCAGTGCAGGACAATACTGTGACAAGCAGAACCCCTCCCTCCCACAGGATTCCCACAGTAGATAAAAGCCCTCACTCCGATTGCAAATATGCAGCAAATAACGTCAAAGTAACTGTGTGACACACATGAAAAAAATTACTAATGTAACATAATATGCTGACTACATATTGGAGCACAAAACCATATTAACATGCATACACAGCACTGGTCATATACACAGTGTGTGGAGTCACCAAAGGTGCACTCTCTAATACATATATCCAACTGCACTGTATATCATGAGCAACCTAAGGCCTCATGCACACGACCGTTTTTTTATGCTGTCCGCAAAAAGGGGTTCCGTTGTTCAGTGATCCGTGTCCGTTTTTGCCTTCTGTTGTGTTTCCGTGTGTCTTCCGTTTTTTTTAGCTGACATGACCCAAAAGATTTTACCAAAAGACAGGCTGACAATTTTTGCCAAGTGCCTGCCAAGGGATCCGCAAAAAAAAACGACGCAGAACGCGGATGACCATCTGCATTTTTTCACGGTCCCATTGACTTGAACGGGTCCATGAACCGTTCTTCACGGACAAGAATAGGACAGGTTATATTTTTTTGACGGACTGGAATCACGGACCACGGACGCGGAGGACAAACGGTGCATTTGCCGAGTTTTCCACGGACCCATTGAAAACCAATGGGTCTGCAGAAAATCACGAAAAATGGCACAACGGACACGGAATCAAACAACGGTCGTGTGCATGAGGCCTATGTCCTACATAAACTACAGGTAAGCTAACAGTATGAGAAGGGCATTTTCGCCTTGCTTCTTCAGGGGGCACCGGCCGTGTGCATCCAGCATCATGGATCACAGACCCATTCACTTGAATGGGTCCGCGATCCAGAAAATGCGGTGCGGAAGGTTGGAGCGGAACCCCACGGAAGCACTACAGAGTGCTTCCGTGGTGTCTTTGGCCGTGCCTCTGCACCGCAAAAAAGTATGCATGCACTACTTTTTTGCGGAACGGACGGATCACAGACCCATTCAAGTTGAATGGGTCTGGATCCGTCTGCGGTAGCCTCATGGATGTTGCCCGTGCATTGGGGACCATAATTGCAGTCCCCAATGCATGGAACGGCTGGCACACGTTCGTGTGCATGAGCCACAACTCTAATTGCTTTCTTACTCACTCACTTTTCACCTTACTTGGAAAACATTTTATTTCGTGATCCGTAATTTGCGGGCCACAAAACACGGCACGTTCGTGTGCAAGAGGCCTAAGGCTGAGTTCACACTTCAGTTATTTGGTCAGTTATTTCCATCAGTTATTGCGACCCAAAACCAGGAGTGACGCCTACACAGAGATAAGGCATAATGAAAAGATAGTTAATCAATATCAGTTCAGTGGGGGTCAAACTCCCGACATCCCTGCCAATCAGCTGTTAGAAGTAGACACGGAGCTTGTGTTAGCAGTGGAGTGTAATTATAGCTGTTCGTCCAGTCTATCTGGGTTAGCTTTTTTTTTTTTTTTTTGGCAATGAGTGTATTTTGTTCTTCCGCTATGTTCAGTGTAGGCACCAGCAGGATTACCAACCTGAATTTTTCATTTTTTTGGACAACTTAGCCAAAAATCACAGACAACCAACATTTTTTACAAACTTAAAAACCATAATGAAAAATAAAAATTATAAATAGTGTTGAGCGAAGTAAAGCATTTGAAGCAGAATTCAGACCGAATTTTAGGTGAACTTCAGTTCGCAACAAATCTGGATTTTCTTGCACTTCGTGGTAACAAATCAGTTTTTCTTAAAATAGTGGCTACATGTGTTAAAAAGTGAAAGTGATAAGCCTGGGAACGCGATATCACCCATAATGTTATGCAGAAAGCTAATCTGTAGATGTCCTCTGTGATGTCACAGCCCAATAAAACCATCATCCTACATGGTCTCTGCCATTGTCCTGTGGGCTGAGCATAGGGAGAGACAGCGCTCATGCACTAGAGACAGTATTGCTGAAAACAATTATTAGAAGAATATTGGAAAGCAAGAGTGCAGAAAGAGTTATGCCTTATTCACATGTCAGTTTTTTGGTCAGTGATTTCCATCAGTGATTGTGAGCCAAAAGCAGGCGTAAAGTCTACAAACAGATCAGGTTTAAAGGGAACCTGTCACCAGGAAATTCACTGATGAACCAGGCATGCCGCCTTGTAGGGCTCACTCTGCTGAATATAATGATACCTTTCACTTGGTGATCTGCTGCTTTATTTGTGGAGAAAAAGTACCTTTAATCCATATGCTAATGAGCTGATTTGAGTCCAGCAGTTGATATGAGTCCAGCGTTTTTTTTATTCAGAGCTGTAGCCCCTCGCCTATTCACTTCTTCAGGTGTAAAAGGGGCGTGGGTTATTACATCATTCATTCATTTTAATAATTGCTTATCAAACATCTGTTTATCACCCCATGAACAAACTAGCCCTTATTATATTTACTAACTTCAATAGTGTATTCCTCCCCCTTTTTTTTACCTCAGTAATATAATACCTTAGCATTCCCTGTTATTCATTTTCCCGCCAATTATTAAACTGAACGAATGATGTAATAAACCACACCCCTTTTACATCTGATGAAGTGAATATGGGAGTGGCTACAGCTCTGAATAGAAAAAACGCTGGACTCATATCAACTACTGGACTTAAATCAGCTCATTAGCATATGGATTAAAAGTACTTTTTTTCCACGATAAAGCAACAGATCACCAAGTAAAAGGTATCATTATATTCAGCAGAGTGAGCCCTACAAGGCAGCATGCCTGGTTTATCAGGGAATTTCCTGGTGACAGGTTCCCTTTAATGTAAAGATCACTGACCGAACACTGACTTGTAGGGATGAGCGAACTTTGTGTTACAAGTTCGGCATACGAGGTTCGGGTTATCTAAGAATTCTATTATGGATTCCACTATCACAGTCCATATAAGTTATGGTGTGTGGTAGTGCAATACATAACGGAATTCTTAGATAACCCGAACCTTGTACTCCGAACTTGAAACACAAAGTTCTCTCAACACTACTGACGTGTGAAAGGCATTATGCTGCAACATCAGCCATAAATGTAATTCAATACCAATAAGATTGAAGCTTTTATTATTACAGTGTCAGCGTGCCAACCAATACCATCCAGTTGGCACCCCTTAGGGAAGCCAGGTCTTAATGATGACCATCCTAATCTTTAGCTCCTCAGCTTTTTTTATTGTTCTTCATGTCCTAGAAAAGTCAGCATGAAGCAGAGAGAGGAGGAGCTGGATGTTCCTGATGACACATTCTCATCGATATTAGATGATGTGGAAAAGGAGAAAAAGTAGATGTCAGAAGAAGGGCTCACACCGATAGGACAGGAGAGCACTGGGGTTGGAGAAGTGGGTATGAAATAGCTGATTAATATTCTGTGTCCAATAACCTGCAGGAGATTGCAGGCAAGAACAACATTAATATGAATTTTGTGCCCCCCACCTAACCAGCCAAATGCCATACCAGCAACAGCCCCTGTTTAAAGGTGTCACACGGCCATTAGCAATGAAGAAGGACTATACAGTGCGGTCTTCATTATTAAATGAAAGGCAGCTGCTGGATTATTGGCTGCGCGGTTCTTCACTGGAGCATTGCAGCAACCCGCCCGCAGCATGTTCACTCCGTGTGGCCATACCCTAAGGCAGGGGTGGGGAACGTCCTGCCCAAACCTCCAAACCTCTGGGACCATTTCATGTGGCCCCCGGCCCCCTGCCATAAAATGCTAATAACTGCTTCCATTATAGAAGTGGTCATTAGCATGCAGGAGACACAGGAAGGCGAGAACAGCGTAATTGCTAGCTGTACTCACCTTCCCTGGTCTTCTTCCGGCCCCATGTTGTGACACAGTACAGTGCGTCAGGAAGAAGTCCAAGGAGGGTAAGTGAATCTGCCAAGAGGCAGCACTGTCTGGAGCTGGAGAAGTATGTTTATTTTTTTATTTATTTTAAATGTCTGATCTGAGGTCTGATGGGGGCTTATCTGAGGCTGGGGGTCTGATCTGAGACTGGGGGTCTGATAAGGGTCTGATCTGAGGCTGGGGGGCCTATGGGGGTCTGATCTGAGGATGGGGGGCTGATCTGAGGCTGAGGGGGGTCTGATAGGGATCTGATATGAGGCTGGGGGCCTATTAGGGGCCTGATCTGAGGCTTGGGGGGGATCTGATATAAGGCTGGGGGTCTAGTCTGAGGCTAGGGGGTCTGATGGGGGGCTCATCTGAGGGTCTGATCTAAGGCTGGGGAGGGTCTGATGAGGGTCTAATCTGAGGCTGATGCAGGCTGAGGGGTCTGATAGGGTTGATTTGAGGCTGATGGAGGTGGGAGGCAGATCTGATACTGAGAAAGGTACAAAGGTAGGGACAGTTGCAAAGAAAGAGGCAGGGACAGTGGCAGGGAGAGTGAAAGCTGGATAATAAAGAACTAAATATATAACATTCTCAACTTAAATATTAGACTGCAACGTGTGGCCTGTACTATTTGTAATTTCGCTATTTTCTGCTGCAAAAATACAGCGCTCTAGATTTTTTTAATTGAAGCACAATTTCTGTAACTTACCCCTAAGTCACTTTTGTATGGCCCCTGAACGATGTTGCAAATATCCAAATGACCCTCGGCAGCAAAAAGGTTCCCCAACCCTGCTGTAAGGCAGAGTAGCCTGGGGATAACTAATTCATAACAAATTAAGTTTCTTGGCTAACTTCGGCGGAGTTGCCAAATTGAATTTTTCAAAACTTAGCTCATCTCTAATTAGAAGTAATACATGCCAGCTGAAGAGTTCATTTAAATATAGGCTGAGCTCTTTCAACAGGGCTTCCAGTCTGGGAAAGAATCTGTGCTAGCCTCTGTGGAAGCAGAACCACATGTATGGTATAAAATCTAAGCAAATGATCTTCATATGTGGCACCAGTGGTAGGCCTGCAATATGGTAGTGAGGGACAAACCTCTGTAGTTAACCCCTAGACGACCAACACTATGCATGTATGGAGCTGTGGGAAGTGACTTGATCACATGTATGGCGCACTGATCTGGTGGGCACAGGAGCTGTTCTTGCCAATCAGTGGCAGGGGACTGGCTGTTAGTGCGTGAAAACTCAGATGCTGGCAGATTAACCCCTTAGATGCCACAGCGAGTGCTCAGCAGCATCTAAGGGGTTTACAGAAGGAGCTTCCTCTCTTACCCCATCAGCTCTGTGATGCGATTGTGGGGGACAGATGGCTGCTAAGGCAGCAAGAGGCCTTTCACAGGCCTTGGGGCCTGTCAGCTATGGAAGCCTATGAGGCCCAGCCCCCAGGTTGGGTTTCATAGACAACTATCAGTGTAGTACTGACAGTTACAATGCATTACAATGCACTATGTATTGTAATGCATTGTAGAAAGGATCAGACCAGACCCTCAAACGTTGAATTCCAATAGTTGGTACAAAAATAAAAAGTTTAAAAAACTAAGAATAAGTGTTTTATAAAAATAAAAAATAACAGTTTCAAGTAAAAAGAAAAAAAAATGTCTACGTATTGTAAAAAAGTATTAAATTGTAAAAATTTAATATTGTAAAAAGCTATTAAAAATAGACATACAGTATTAGGAATTGCCACATCAGTAATGACCGCCTCTATAAAAATATTATATGATCTATCCTTTCAGGTGAACACCATAAAAAAAAATTTGGGGTCACCTCGCCTTGCAAAAAGTGTAACACAGTCAAAAAGATCAAAAAGTACTATGTACTCCAAAATGGTACCAATAAAAAAGCCGACTTAACCAGCAAAAAATGAGCTCTCACATAAGAGCATCACTGGACAAATAAAAAAATTAAGGATTTAAGAAAATATCAACACAAAAATATGATTTTTTATTTTTAAAAATGCTTTTATTGTTACAAAATAGACTTATTTGGTGTCAGCGTGTCCAAAATAGCAATGTGGGAAAAAAACTTTTTAAAAATGTTTTGTGCAAAAGTGTACACACAAAAGTGTACATACATAGTAACATAGTACATAGGGCCGAAAAAAGACATCTGTCCATCCAGTTCAGCCTGCTAGATGATCCAGGGGAAGACAAAAAAAAAACCTGTGCGGTAGAAGCCAATTTTCCCCACTTAAAGGGTAACTGTCATTTTTTTTTATTTGCTAGTTTATTACAGCTAGGCATGTACACCTGAGTTAGTCTGTCAATGATTATCAAAAGATCTGTAATTACCTTATAATAACAGCTTTCATTAATATCCTCTGTCCCTTTCCACTGCTCCCATAAAAGACCGTTGCTAGGGCTTGCCTGTCTTCATTTTAGTATAAACAGAAGACAGAGGGGTGGTCCTTCACACTGCATGGCTGCATTAGGCTTCAGAGTGAGGAGGCGTGTCTCTCAGTAATCCAACCTGATTGGCTGGCAGGGAGCTGCTGGCTACAGCAAGTGTGTATGGGAAGTGAGGGAAAGCAATTTTGGCCTCAGAGAACTGGCAGAGGAGCCATCTTAAGAAGGTCCTTAGATTGTAAATGCTTAAATAGCCGTAACTAAGGGAAAAACTTAAGGAAAACAGTGGTATGTGAAGTAACTAAAGATTGCTTTATGCATAATGCTGCTGCAGCAGTAACATATGCTAAAATTGTTTTTTTTATAAAAACATGACAGTTACCCTTTAAGGGGAATAAAAGATTCCTTCCCGACTCCAATCAGGAAATCAGAATATCTCCCTGGATCAACGACCCATCTCTAGTAACTATAATCACCATCACCACCTCCTCAGGCAGAGAGTTTTATAGTCTCACTGCTCTTACCATAAAGAATACTCTTCTATGTTTGTGTACAAGCCTTCTTTCCTCCAGACGCAGAGGATGTTCCCTCGTCACAGTCAAACTCCTAGGGATAAATAGATGATGGGATAGATCTCTGTACTGACCCATGATATATTTATAGATAGTAATTAGATCTCCCCTCAGTCGTCTATTTTCTAAAGTGAATAACCCTAATTTTGATAACCTTTCCGGGTGCTCTAGTTGCCCCATTCCAGTTATTACTTTAGTTGCCCTCCTCTGAACCCTCTCCAGCTCTGTTATGTCTGCCTTGTTCACAGAAGCCCAGATCTGTACACAGTAGAGATGAGCGAACACCTGGATGTTCGGGTTCGAGAGGTTTGGCCGAACTTACGGAAAATGTCCGGGTTCGTGATCCGAACTCAACCCGAACTTCATCCTGAACCCGAACCCCATAGAAGTCAATGGGGACCCGAACTTTTGGGCACTAAAAAGCCTGTAAAAGACTCCCGGAAAGGGCTAGAGGGCTGCAAAAGGCAGCAAAATGTAGGTAAATCCCCTGCAAACAAATGTAGATAGGGAAATGAATTAAAATAAAATAAAATAAATAAAAATTAACCAATATCAATTGGAGAGAGGTCCCACAGCAAGGAATCATGCGTCATATCATCCACCACTGGAGAAGGCCACTCTCATTTATTTGGGACCAGCACCCAGACAGAGGATACAGGTCCCACAGCAAGGAATCATGCGTCATATCAACCACCACCGGAGAAGGCCACTCTCATGTATTTTGGACCAGCACCCAGACAGAGGAGAGAGGTCCCACATCAAGGAATCATGCGTCATATCAACCCCCACCGGAGAAGGCCACTCTCATTTATTTTGGACCAGCACCCAGACAGAGGATACAGGTCCCACAGCAAGGAATCATGCGTCATATCAACCACCACCGGAGAAGGCCACTCTCATGTATTTTGGACCAGCACCCAGACAGAGGAGAGAGGTTTTCACAGCAGAGAATCAGGCATTTAGATCACCCACCACAGGAGTAGGCCACCATTTAATGGGACCCCGGCAACCATGTCAGATGGCACAAACATCAGCTTCACATCACCCAGCACAAAGAAGGCCACTTTGATAGACTTTGACCCCTGCACCCAGACGGAGGAGAGAGGTTTTCACAGCAGAGAATCATGCATTTAGATCACCCACCACAGGAGTAGGCCACCATTTAATGGGACCCCGGCAACCATGTCAGATGGCACAAACATCAGCTTCACATCACCCAGCACAAGAGAAGGCCACTTTGATAGACTTTGACCCCTGCACCCAGACGGAGGAGAGAGGTTTTCACAGCAGAGAATCAGGCATTTAGATCACCCACCACAGGAGTAGGCCACCATTTAATGGGACCCCGGCAACCATGTCAGATGGCACAAACATCAGCTTCACATCACCCAGCACAGAGAAGGCCACTTTGATAGACTTTGACCCCTGCACCCAGACGGAGGAGAGAGGTTTTCACAGCAGAGAATCATGCATTTAGATCACCCACCACAGGAGTAGGCCACCATTTAATGGGACCCGGCAACCATGTCAGATGGCACAAACATCAGCTTCACATCACCCAGCACAAGAGAAGGCCACTTTTAGAGACTTTGACCCCTGCAGCCACACGGAGGAGAGAGGTCCCACAGCAGAGATTCAGGCATTTATATCAGCCAGCACAGGAGAAGGCCGCTTTCAGTGACTTAGGCCTTAGCACCGACACAGAGGAGACAGGTCAGATAGCACAAGCATCAGTTTTACATCAACCACCACAGGAGAAGGGCACTTTTAGAGACCTTGACCCCTGCAGCCACACGGAGGAGAGAGGTCCCACAGCAGAGAATCAGGCATTTCGATCACCCACCACAGGAGAAGGCCGCTTTCAGTGACTTTGGCCCCCTGCACCCACACAAAGGAGACATGTCAGACAGCACAAGTATAACATTCATATCACCCAGCACAGGAGAAGGACACTTTCATGTACTTTGGCCCGGCACCCAGACAGAGGGAAGGTTCATTCAACTCTGGGTTGCACCCCAAGATCCTACTTAATTTCAAAAATTGATTTTCAATGAAGAAGTGGCCAGGAGTACAAGACAACATGGTTTAAGGCAGTTATTAAGGACTACTCTGCACAAGGGAGGGTCAGGTCTTGTGGGATCCATGCCTGGTTCATTTTTATAACGTCAGCTTGTCCACGTTGGCTGCGGACAGGCGGCTGCGTTTGTCAGTAATGGCGCCCCTGCCGTGCTGAATACACGTTCAGATAAAGCGCTGGCCGCCGGGCAGGCTAGCACCTCCAAGGCATAACATGCTAATTCTGGCCACGTGGACAATTTGGAAACCCAGAAGTTGAATGGGGCCGAACCATCCGTCAGTACGTGGAGTTGTGTGCAGGCGTACTGTTCAACCATGTTAGTGAAATGTTGCCTCCCTGCTAACACGTTCCGTATCAGGTGGTGGGGCAGTTAGCTGTGGCGTGGAGACAAAACTTTTCCACATTTCTGCCATGCTAACCCTGCCCTCAGAGGAGCTGGCCGTGACACTGCTGCGTGGGCGACCTCTAGCTCCTCCTCTGCCTTGGCCTTCCACCTGTTCCCCTGTGACAGTTGGGAATGCTCTCAGGAGCGCGTCTACCAGTGTGCGCTTGTACTCGCGCATCTTCCTATCACGCTCCAGTGCAGGAAGTAAAGTGGGCACATTGTCTTTGTACCGTGGATCCAGCAGGGTGGCCACCCAGTAGTCAGCACACGTTAAAATGTGGGCAACTCTGCTGTCGTTGCGCAGGCACTGCAGCATGTAATCGCTCATGTGTGCCAGGCTCCCCAGAGGTAAGGACAAGCTGTCCTCTGTGGGAGGCGTATCGTCATCATCCTCTGTATCCCCCAGCCACGCACCAGGGATGTGCCTGCGCTGTGCTGGGTGCCACCCGCTGTGAACCTGCTTCATCCTCATCCTCCTCCACCTCCTCCTCATCCTCCTCGTCCTCCAGTAGTGGTCCCTGGCTGGCCACATTTGTACCTGCCCTCTGCTGTTGCAAAAAACCTCCCTCTGAGCCACTTCTAACAGACTGGCCTGAAAGTGCTAAAAACGACCCGTCATCCTCCTCCTCCTCCTGGCCCTGGCCCACCTCCTCTTCCATCATCGCCCTAAGCGTTTTCTCTAGGAGACATAGAATTGGTATTGTCACGCTGATAACAGTGGCATCGCCACTGGCCATGTTGGTGGCGTACTCGAAACAGCGCAACAGGGCACACAGGTCTCGCATGGAGGCCCAATCATTGGTGGTGAAGTGGTGCTGTTCCGCAGTGCGACTGACCCGTGCGTGCTGCAGCTGAAACTCCACTATGGCCTGCTGCTGCTCGCACAGTCTCTCCAGCATGTGCAAGGTGGAGTTCCACCGGGTGGGCACGTCGCATATTAGGCGGTGAGCGGGAAGGCCGAGGTTCCGCTGTAGCGCTGACAGGCGAGCAGCGGCAGGATGTGAGCGCCGGAGCGCGCACAGACGGCCCGCACTTTATGCAGCAGCTCTGACATGTCTGGGTAGTTGTGAATGAACTTCTGCACCACCAAATTCAGCACATGCGCCAGGCTAGGGATGTGCGTCAAACCGGCTAGTCCCAGAGCTGCCACGAGATTTCGCCCATTATCGCACACCACCAGGCCGGGCTTGAGGCCCACCGGCAGCAACCACTGGTCGGTCTGTTGTTCAATACCCCGCCACAACTCCTGCGCGGTGTGGGGCCTGTCCCCCAAACATATGAGTTTCAGAATGGCCTGCTGACGTTTACCCGGGCTGTGCTGAAGTTGGTGGTGAAGGTGTGTGGCTGACTGGATGAGCTGGTGGAAGCAGAGGAGGAGGAGGAAGCCGAGTAGGAGGAGGAGGCTACAGGAGGCAAAGAATGATGCCCTGTGATCCTTAGCGGCGGAAGGACGTGCGCCAAGGAACTCTCCGCCTGGGGCCCAGCCGCCACTACATTTACCCAGTGTGCAGTTAGGGAGATATAGCGTCCCTGGCCGTGCTTACTGGTCCACGTATCTGTGGTTAGGTGGACCTTGCCACAAATGGCGTTGCGCAGTGCACACTTGATTTTATCGGACACTTGCATGTGCAGGGAAGGCACGGCTGTCTTGGAGAAGTAGTGGCGGCTGGGAACCACATACTGGGGACAGCCATGGCCATCAGCTGTTTGAAGCTGTCTGTGTCCACCAGCCGGAATGACAGCATTTCAAAGGCCAGTAGTTTAGAAATGCTGGCATTCAGGCCAAGAGGCTCGAGGGTGACTAGGTGGGAATTTGCGCTTCCTCTCAAAGGTTTGAGAGATGGAGAGCTGAACGCTGCTGTGTGAAATAGTGGAGACGCTAGGTGACGGTGGCGGTGGTGGTGGTGGTGTCGGTGGCACATCCTCTGTTTGCTGCTCGGCAGGTGGCAACATTCCTCTCGAGGCGGAAGCCGAGGCAGCAGCGGTAGAGGGAGCAGGGGGAGCCTGAGCGGGTTCCTTGTTTTTAAGGTGTGTACTCCACTGCAGTTCATGCTTTGCATGTAGATGCCTGATCATGCAGGTGGTGCTCAGGTTAAGAACGTTAATGCCTCGCCTCAGGGTCTGATGGCACAGCGTGCAAACCACTCTGGTCTTGTCCTCAGCACATTGTTTGTAGAAGTGCCATGCCAGGGAACTCCTTGAAGATGCCTTTGGGGTGCTGGGTCCCTGTTGGCGCTGGCCAATAGCAGGCAAACTCTCTGGACGGCGGCTGTTCTGCTTTTGCCCCCTGCTCCCTCTTTGGCTTCGCTGTTGTCTCGGTCTCACCACTGCCTCTTCCTCTGAACTATTTAAGTCAGCGGCACGACCTTCAGTCCATGTGGGGTCTAAGACCTCATCGTCCTCTGCATCGTCTTCCACCCAGTCTTCCTCCCTGACCTCCTCCTGTTCAGTCTGCACACTGCAATAAGACGCGGCAGTGGGCACCTGTGTTTCGTCATCATCAGAGACTCGGTCACTCTGCTGTGGTGGTATTCCCATGTCCTCATCATCTGGATACATAAGTGGTTGTGCGTCAGTGCATGGAATGTCTTCCACCGCTGGGGAAGGGCTAGGTGGACGCCCTGGAAAACCGTGGGAGCAGAGTCTTCAAACAGAATAAGAGACTGCTGCATAACTTGAGGCTCAGCCAGTTTCCCTGATATGCATGGGGGTGATGTGACAGACTGATGGGCTTGGTTTTCAGGTGCCACCTGTGCGCTTTCCGCAGAAGACTGGGCGGAAGACAATGTGGTGAACGTGCTGGAAGCACTGTCGGCCACCCAATCGACTAATGCCTGTACCTGCTCAGGCCTTACCATCCTCATAACGGCATTGGGCCCCACCAAATATCGCTGTAAATTCTGCCGGCTACTTGAGGGAGTTGGTTCACTACTTTGTGCGCCTGAGGCCGAACGGCCACGTCCTCTGCCAGCAACAGAGGCTCCACGGACACCACCACGACCGCGTCCTCGTCCCTTAATAGAATGTTTCCTCATTGTTGCGATTCAACTCGCACCACAATAAAATATATTATTTTTAGCCCCAAAATTCCCACACTGGAAGATATAATTCCTTTTTCGGTATTAATTACAAGAAAACTGCTGCAAATTGGACACCAGAATTTTTAAAATGCTAGTTTTGGTACATAGATTCCCACACGGGAGATATAATTCCTTTTACAGGAGTAAAAACGTGAGGCCTAGTGTTTTTGGTCTAACAAACACCAGATTGATTAAATTGGCCTTTTTTCACCAAAATTACAACACTGGACAATAATGCCTTTTGGCGGTATTAATTACAAGAAAACTGCTGCAAAATTGAACATCAGAATTTTTAAAATGCTAGTTTTGGTACATAGATTCCCACACGGGAGATATAATTCCTTTTACAGGAGTAAAAACGTGAGGCCTAGTGTTTTTGGTCTACCAAACACCAGATTGATTAAATTGGCCTTTTTTCACCAAAATTACAACACTGGACAATAATGCCTTTTGGCGGTATTAATTACAAGAAAACTGCTGCAAATTGGACATCAGAATTTTTAAAATGCTAGTTTTGGTACATAGATTCCCACACGGGAGATATAATTCCTTTTACAGGAGTAAAAACGTGAGGCCTAGTGTTTCTGGACTGGTCTAACAAACACTAGATTGATTAAATTGGCCTTTTTTCACCAAAGTTACAACACTGGACAATAATGCCTTTGGCGGTATTATTTACAAGAAAACTGCTGCAAATTGGACATCTGAATTTTTAAAATGCTAGTTTTGGTACATAGATTCCCACACGGGGAGATATAATTCCTTTTACAGGAGTGAAAACGTGAGGCCTAGTGTTTCTGGTCTAACAAACACCAGATTGATTAAATTGGCCTTTTTTCACCAAAATTACAACACTGGACGATATAATGCCTTTTGGCGGTATTAATTACAAGAGGACTGCTGGTATTTCAGAACACCGGAATTGTTAAAATGCTAGTTTTGCTAGATAAATTTCCCACACTGGGAGAAATATTGCCTAAGCCTTTTTACAGTATTAATTACAACAGGAGTGCTTCTTCTGGTCTAACACCAGAATAATTTTATTATTACGGTGAAAGCTTTTTCTAATTTATATTTCTGGCACATAAAAAAAAAATATTTCTGGCTGACAGTATTGGACAAAGTAGTGGCACTGGCTAGCCTAGCTGGAACAGCACATTCATGGGATTTGCTATCCAAGTGGGTTACTTTCAGTTTCACCACTGATATATTAAATATCTTTGCAGTTAGTATGGGTGACACAAGCACAGCCAAACCCCTGATGTAGTATATCTATGAAAAAATCGACTATTACATGAGATTAATGGACGTTGTGGCAGCTTTTGCTGTAGCACCACAAGTCCCAAAATGGCCGCCGCCTATCAGCCCAGTAACATGTGCCAGAAAACAGTCTGCCCAGCCAGAAAAAAATTGACTTTGACTGAGCAGCTGAATCGCTGTTGTTCTGATTCACAGGTGTAGATTTTTAACTTCTTTGGAGCTTTGGTTTACACTCTGTGGCAGCAAGTGCTGGCGCACCACAAGTCCCAAAATGGCCACCGCCGGTCAGCCCAGTTACATGTGCCAGTAAAAATCGCTCTGGCCAGTCTCAACAAAATAGTGACTTTCAGTGAACAGCTCAGCTGAGTTGTTCTGATGCACAGGTGTAGAAAGGTAGATCATTCAATCACTTCTTTATCCCTGCCCTCACAGAAGCTGCATCCTCTCCCTACACTAGTCAGAGCAGTGTGACGTGCGGCGCTACGTGACTCCAGCTTAAATAGAGGCTGGGTCACATGCTGCACTTGGCCAATCACAGCCATGCCATTAGTAGGCATGGCTGTGATGGGCTCTTAGGGCAAGAAGTAAAACGCTAGCTGATTGGCTGCTATGCAGCCCTTCAGAAAGCGGGAAGAAATCGACGAACACCGGACCCGAACTTTTTTGAAAATGTCCGGGTTCGGGTCCGTGTCACGGACACCCCAAAATTCGGTACGAACCCGAACGATGCTCGAACTGTTCGCTCAACACTAGTACACAGTACTCCATGTGTGGTCTGACTAGCGATTTGTAAAGTGGTAGGACTATGTTCTTATCACGGGTGTCTATGCCCCTTTTTAGAATTGGTATCTCTGTAATTGTACTGACAAGCAGAATAAAGATAACGTAACGGTGTACTCCACAATAACAAATCCCAAAAAGCAATGGCAGAATTGCTGCCATTTCTTTATACTGCTTCCCAAAAGGAGAATTAAAAAGTGATTGTTCTTTCTTCATACACATTCACACAGTGTGCAGTCTGACATTAAGCATAAACCATTCCTGTCTTCCAAATAAACGGACTGTTCTTTGTAGTCTAACTTGTTTATTGGTCAACAGGTTTGTTTGATTGGTAAAACTACAAGAATACAAATAGCATGTATAAGTATAACGTATAGCATGTACTATAACACTTGCATTAACACTGAAACACATGGTAAAATGGCTGCCTGTACATAAGATTGCATGTCTTTTAAACAGTAATAACAACTCCCTGAGTAACAGTTACCTCTAGCTGAATAGCTATGAAACACACAATATCCCTGAAACAAAGGTAGATCCCTCACCAGATTCGCTTTTACAAGGTTGGTGAGTTTGAGAAGGAGATATGCAAAAGGACAGCTCTGCTGATGTGTCCTGGAGACTGGAGGCTTCTCTTTCCCAGGATCCTTTGCACCACCCACAATGCAGTAATATTGTAACAGGAAAAACAAAGTATAATACAACTAAACACCGCTAGATGGTGCTATAACCCTGCTGGGCAGAACAGTGATCAAAAAGTTGTATGTACCCCAAAATAGAACCAATAATAATGGCAAATTGTCCTGCAAAAAATAAGCCCTCACACAGCTCAGTCAAGAGAAAAATAAATGTTCATGAACATCATGGTGCCCATAATCCAAAATCCAAAATCTATGCTCGAAAAAGGCAGTCTTTCCATTCTGAATCCTGCAGCATAAACAGCAGTTTATGCCCATATTTATGGCATTTTAGTACCTAGTGGAACCTAACAATTTAAAGGGTGTGGTTTGTCTCAGATGACACAAGCTCGACATAGCATATTGTGCACTTAATGCTGTTAAAAACTTGCAATTTTCACCTTCCAGCCAAGGCCTTTTTTTTTGCAAATCTGAAGTGTTCTTTTATGTGGTAATAACTTTGAAATGGTTTAACGATCTAAAGGATTCTGAGATTATTTTTGCTATCATTAGAGTTGCTATCCTCATTAGTTCTATTTTGGGGTACATACATTTTTTTATCACTGTTTATTTTGATTTTTAGAAGGCAGGATAAAGAAATGCTACAATTCTGCCAGTGCTTTTTGGGCTTTGTTATTGGGGCATACACTGTGCAAGAAAAATTATCTTTATTCTGCGGTCAGTACGATTACAGAGGCATCACATTTATATATTTTTTTTACATTTTACCACTATTACATAAAGCATTTTTGTAAAGAAAAATCAAGTTTTTGCATCGCCATTTTCTGAAAGCCATATTTTTTTGATTGTCTTCTGTGGGGGCTTGTTTTTTGCGGAATGAGCTATTTTGTATTTTGGGGTACAAATAATTACTGTTCAACACTGTTTTTATTTTTATTATTTTACAGATTTCACCTGACAGGGTAGATCATGTGATATTTTTATAGAGCAGGTTGTTATGGATGCAACGATACCCAACATTTCTCTTTTTTATTTTTGTTAAGTTTTACACAGTAAAAGCATTTTTGAAAAGAAAACTTGGATTTGTGTTGCCATTTTTTATTTTTTGAGTGATTGTCTTACATATGTGTGGGCTTGTTTTCTACAGAATGAGGGGACGTTTTCATTGATACTATTTTGGGGCACAACTTTTTGATCACTTGGTATTAACCTTTTTGTGAGGCAAGGGGACCAAAAAATATTTTGGCACAGTTTTTATTACATTTTTTTTTTTTACGGTGTTCTTCTGACAAAGTAAATCACGTGATATTTTTATAGAGCCGGATGATAAGGATGTGGCAATACCTAATATGTCTATTTTTCTTATTTTTTTGAATTTCTTACAATTTTACATGAATTAATTATGGGAAATGGGTGTATTTTTTTACTTGAAACTTTTATTTTTTTTATAATGAAAAACACTTTTGTCAACTTTGTTTTACACTACATTGTGTATTGTAATGCATTTAATGTAGGTGTTATATATTTACAGCCTGTCTATGAGGCCAGGGGGCTAGATCTCAGGCTTCCATTGGAAGCAAGTCCGGATGCCTGTGTATGGCATTGGGCTGCCATTCTAGCCGTTGGATCACTGTCTCTGCAACAATGGCGTCAGAGAGAGCCACCTCCCTCTCCAAATCCCGTGTATGCCATGGTCAGCGTTGACCCTGGCATAGAAGAGGTTATTACACCAGCATCAGAAAATACAGCCGGGCCTCTGCTGCTGATCGAGCGGATGTAGCTCCATCACCCACCTGATTAGAGCACAGCCCTGGAAAGCCAGTGACATCCCACTGCGATGCACATGTATGGCAACGGTCAGTAGGGGTTTAATTATAAAGAAACATCTGCTTCAGGGGTGTAGTTTCCGAAATAGGGTCACTTACAGGGGATTTCTACTTTACTGGTACCTCAGGGGCTCTGCAAATGTGATGTAGTGCCCGAAAACAATTCCAGCAAAATTTGTGCTCCAAAAGCCAAATGGCACTTCTTCCCTTCTGGGTCCTGCTGTGTGCCCATACTGCTGCTTAAGTTTATGGCATTTCTATACCCAATAGAACCCACCTGTCAATTCAAGTAGGGTGGTATGGTCTTTCCTTTCTCAACCCAGCAGCGTAAACAAACATCAGTTTACATCCATATTTATTTCATTTTAGGAGCTAGTGGAACCTGCCAAACAATTTAAAGGGTGTGGTGTGTCTCAAATGGCACAAGCTGGGCACAGCATATTGGGCACTAAAATGCCATACATGTGAAAAAATTTCAATTCTCACTTTGCGCGGTCCACTGCACATTAATTTCTGCAAAATACCTGTATCATCAAAGCGGTCACTCCACTGCTTAATACCTTGATGAGCAGAGTTTCGAAAATGGTGTGACTTCTTGGGGACATGTATTATTTCACCCCACAATCTCTACAGTTGTTAGCACAAGATGTGTAGATCCTTTACAGTTGTCAGCCAGTGCTGAATAAATCACTAAACTTGATCTCAAATGCAGATAGTGCTCTTTCGCTTCTGAATCTGAGTCTGACAGTTCATCCGTTTGTGTTCCACGTCCGTTGTCCGTGTTTCCCTTCAGCAAAAAAAGTAGTGCATGTCCTACTTTTTTCTCATTTGCGGACGAGGATTGGCAGTTATTACAAGGGATCTGTGAAAACAAAGGAATCCTCCCAAAATAACTGATGGACCATCAGTTTTTTTTGCGGATCCCGATTTGCGGACAGCAAAAAACAGCTGTCGTGCGCATGTAGCCTAAGGCTACATGCACACAACCGTATGTGTTTTGCGGATCCGCAAATCGCGGATCTACAAAACACGGATACCGCTATGTGTGCCTTACGTAATTTTCGGAACGGAATGGGCGGCTTATTATAGAGATGCCTATTCTTGTCAGAAAAACGGACAAGAATAGGACATGCTCTATTTTTTTGGCTGGGCCACGGAACGGAGCATCTTTTGCGGCCCCATTGAAGTGAATGGGTCCGCAACCGAGCCGCAAAATATGCGGCTCGGACGCGGACCAAACATACGGTCGTGTGCATGTAGCCTTAAGCAGAAAAACTCAGTCAGAAAATTGCAAATTTTTTAAATTTTCAGTAACATACTAAGGGTGGGTTCACATCAGCGTTCTGGATTCCGTTTTTGTTATAACGGAAAGTAATGGAATCCATAAGACGGAAGTCAAAACAGAAGCCTTTAAGAGGCATTCCGTTTTGCTTTCCGTCATAATAGAAGTCTATGGGAATCGTAACGGATCAGTCTGGTTCCCCTTATACAAGACGGGAAACAAAGTCCTGTCGACAGGACTTTTTTTTCCGTTCTGCATAACGGAAACCAGACGGATCCGTTATGATCCCCATAGACTTCTATTATGACGGAAAGCAAAACGGAAAGCCTTTTAAGGCCTCTTTCACACGGGCGTCATGTTTGACGCCCGGATAAGAGGCGGTGCGTTGCAGGAATATGTGCGTTTTTCCCGCGCGGGTGCAAACGTTTGCAAAACGTTTTACACGCGCGTGGCACGCCATGTTTGGTACCCAACCCGAAGCCGGACTTCATCACTGAAGTCCGGTTTCGGGTCTACTGGAGAATTGATTATTTCCATGGTTATAAGGGGAAATAATAGCATTCTTAATAAAGAATGCATTGTTAAATGATGAGGAAGGGGTTAAAAATAATAAAGTTAACTTACCTTAGCCACTTGATCGCGTAGTCGCGATCTGTCCTCTCTTTCCTGCAGCATCTGTGATCTAAAGGACCTGTGATGGCGTCACATCACATGGTCCAATCACATGGTCCATCACCATGGTAAGATGGACCATGTGATTGGACCATGTGATGTGACGTCATCTGATCTTTAGATCACAGATGCTAGCGAAAGAGGACAGATCGCGACTACGCGATCAAGTGGCTAAAGTAAGTTAACTTTATTATTTTAACCCCTTCCTCATCATTTACAATGCATTCTTTATTAAGAATGCTATTATTCCCCTTATAACCATGTTATAAGGGGAAATAATAGAGATTGGGTCCCGTTGCTAAGCAACAATGCGGGAAAATCGCAAAGCATTCCGCACTTGGTTGCGGATGCTTGCGATTTTCCCGCAGCCCCATTCACTTCTATGGGGCCTGCGTTGCGTGAAAAACGCAGAATATAGAACATGCTGCGATTTTCACGCAACGCAGAAGTGATGCGTGAAAATCACCGCTCATGTGCACAGACCTATAGAAATGAATGGGTCCGGATTCAGTGCGGGTGCAATGCGTCCTCCTCACGCATTGCACCCGCGCGGAAAACTCGCCCGTGTGAAAGGGGCCTAAGAGTTTTGCATTCCGTCATAGTACAAGTCTATGAGCAGCATAACGGATCCGTTCTGCTGCCCATAGACTTGTATTATGAAGTATCAAAACGGAATGCCTCTTGAAGGCTTCCGTTTTGACTTCCGTCTTATGGATTCCGTTATAACGGAAATCAAAAACGCAATCCAGAACGCTGAGAGGTATCTAACATTTCATTTTAAGACCAATTTTAGGTTGTGGGGAGATTTTCCTTTCTCATAATTTCTATATTTCTCATAATTTGCATATCTCCAATGTGGGGAGTTGCTCTGGTAGACAGCGGTGCGGGTGCAGTATAGAGGCAAAGGGAGTCCAGGTAGTAAAGCAAACAGTGTTTTATTTCACACTTGCACAAACAAAACTCAAAACAGTCACTTAGTGTTACTTCACACACATAGCAAAAACTTGAGGCAAAACAAAAGTCTAAGACGGGATCAAATCACCTGTGTGGTTTAGGTGCGTGTTCGCACCTGGCTGTCGGCCCAGCCGCAGGAAAGTCCAACCTCAGGCTTCCAGGCAGACTGCATGCCTCTTTGCAAGCTCTTGCTTCCAGCCCTGAGAGCTCCACAGAACACCAGCAGTTTCCAGGTTAATCACCTCAAATCCTAGGTGTCAGTTCACACCTGGCTGAATGCTCGGCAACACAAAAAGTCCACTGACCGTCTTTACATGGCCTGCTCTCCTGACACACAGGTCTCAGCTTTTCAGCCCAGCACAGGGCTCAGATCCCAAACACAGAGAGAGAGAGAGCTTTGCATAAACCCAGCTGTCTTTTAAAGGCAGCTAGGTATTAACCCAAAAACCCGGACCGGCACCTAAAATCCGGTCCAGTATTTGCCCTCACCTGGCTGCAATCAACCCAGCAGCCCAGGCTGAGAGGAAAATACCTGTTTTTTACCACCAAACCTCTCACTGTGTCACACCATATAACCATATCATGTAATTCTCTTCTACCACAGGACATGGAAGTGAGCCCACAAGAATTGCAGTATATTTTGAATTCAGTCCTGCGAAGAAGTAAGTTCTATCATTTCATTCATAAATATCAAATAGCTATTTGAAAAGTGTATTGCTCACTCACACGGGCGTTGTGTGTGAGGGCCGGATAGGATGCGGGTGCATTGTGGGAAATCGTGCGATTTTTCAGCGCGAGTGCAATGCGTTTTAATGAGTTTTGCACATGGCACATGAGAAAAATCTGAAGTTCGGGTTTGGGTTCGGCATTCTATAGATTTTATTATTTTCCCTTATAACATGGTTATAAGGGAAAATAATAGCATTCTTAATGGAGAATGCTTACTAAAATGTGGATTGAGGGGTTAAAAAATGGAAAAAAAAAATTAACTCACCTCATCCACTTGATCACGCAGCCGGCATCGTCTTCTTTCTTCTTCTTTCAGGACCTGCAAAATGACCTTTGATGACGTCATCGCGCTCACCACGTGGTGAACGTGGTGACGTCAGCTCAGGTCCTGCTAAATGAAAATAGGACAGCAACCTGGCGGACCTCCTTTGCTGGCTGGACTCATTTTTCCATCACATTATACATAGCTTGTTCCACTGTGACAACCACCCTGAAATCCATCAGCAGTGGCCGTGCTTGCACACTATAGGAAAACGTGCCAGCCTATCTGGCGGCCGGGACAGTGGGAATGCTTATAGGCTGCTGCTTTTTTCTATAGTGTGCAAGCACTACCATCACTGCTGGATTGCAAGGTGGGCATAGCCGAGGAAATGAGTAGTATATAATAAGATGGAAATTTGAATCTAGCCAGCAAAGGAAGCAATATGGATAATAACAATACAGTAGTAAATGGCTTGTATTAACTTTCTTTACATAATACTATGCTATTTGCTGAAGTGACACAACCCCTTTAAGAATGTGTACAGTAGTGTTTTTAGGAATGTATAAGATAGTTTCTTTACAGTATAAGTAACACTTTTCTGGTTTAAAAAAATTGGCAAACCCTGTGTTAGAAACTTTTTTAATGCCGCTTGTGTCGCAAGTGGCTTTTCTATGCTATCCTTGCCACTTTCCCAAAAAGGGGTGTAATGAGAGCAGGGAGGGGCTACTGGAGAAGAATCTTATTTACGATGAGGTCAATGCCTGGTTATAAGGCACATTTGCAAGCAGCACAGGGGAGATCATATACCAAACTATGACATAGACGTCGGGCATATTTATCAAAACTGGTGCAAAGGAAAACTGGCTTAGTTGCCCATAGCAACCAATCAGATTCCACCTTTCATTTTCCAAAGAAGCTCTGAAAAATGAAAGGTTGAATTTGATTGCTTGTTAATGGCAACTAAACCAGTTTTCCTTTGTACCAAAATTTGATAAATCTCCCGAAAAGACTAGAACTCTCTTCAAGTAGAGGTCCTTATGGGGATTATATTGCCTTCCTCTGGATCAGTATTACAGGAGAATAGATTAATCTATTTTTTAACTACTTTTTTAATCTATTCTGTTATTATATTGTGTGTTTTTTTTGTATACTTTTAGACATATTACATGTGTATATTTACTTTTTTATTTTATTTTCCAGCAAAGAATATTAAATTTAAAGAGCTCAGCATTCTGCTATGCCATAATATAATTTCTCTTATGGATGTATCCTTTACAATATTTACTTATGTGTCTCATATCATTCTTCACCTATAACAAAAACAATTATTCCTGCAAATAAAAATTCTCTATGGCTGAAAAATGTTCAGCAAATGTATATTGTATTAATAAGCAGTTCATGACTAGTGTTGAGCGCGAATATTCGAAAAGCGAATTTTTTTAGCGAATATCGGCACTTCGCTAATTCGCGAATATTTCGAATATAGCGCTATAAATTCGCTATTTCGAATATTCGTTTTTTTTTTTTTTTTTTAGTTATATTTTTTTCTTTCCTACTTCCCAAAAGTAGTTCTTACCTGTCCTGAGGATTCCTGGCTTCCTGGCTGCTCTAGTCAGTGCCCGTTGCCGCTTCTGCCGACTTCCGTGCTCATGTGGAGCGTCCCCATCCATGGGAGAATCTCCATATACTAAAATGTACTGTCGGATTTGAGGAATTACGTTGAAATCGCAATGCGATTAATTCAAGTTATATTAATCGCATTGCGATTACAACTTAGCACTGTTATCTTACATAGGCTAGAATTAACGAATATGGAGTATAGCTATGCACTAGCAGTGCTAAGTTGAAATCGCAATCGCGAATACTTTAAGTTAAATTAATCGCATTGCGATTTCAACTTAGCACTGCTGCTATATTCCATATTCGTTAACTTCGTTAATTCTAGCAAGCTGACCCATTATAAACCCAGCTCTAAGTTGAAATCGCAATGCGATTAATATAACTGAATTAATCGCATTGCGATTTCAACGTAATTCCTCAAATCCGACAGTACATTTTAGTATATGGAGACGTTCCCATGGTGATGGGGACGCTCCATGAGCACAGAAGTTATGGTTGGCTTGGTAGAATTAGCGAATAGCGAATATGACGAATGTATTCGTCATATTTCTCAAAATGAAGATAACGAAGTATTCTACATCTTCGTTTTAGCTACCTATTCGTCTCGTCATCGTCAACTTCGCTATTCGCTAATTCTAGCAATCAAATAGGAAGGTTGACTTACCAGACAGCTGTGTTAAATTACGCTATGCGATTTATTTATTTTTTTAATACAATAATTATATTACTTGATAAAATTATTATAAGTATTCTATTTATTAAAAAAAAAAAAATCGCATAGCGAATTTAACACAACTGTCTCTATAGTCAACCTTCCTATTTGATTGCTAGAATTAGCGAAGTTGACGAATGGGTAGCTAAAGCGAAGATGTAGAATACTTCGTTATCTTCGTTTTGAGGAATGAGACGAATACATTCGTCATATTCGTCATCCTCGCTAATTCTAGATATGAAACCAATAGGAAAGTAGCCTTAAGTACAAATCGCAATATGCGATTATTTAAATCGCATGTTAATCGCGATAACTAGAAAAAATGACGAATATTCGATTTCGACGAATATGAAACGAATATTCATTCGAATATTCGCGAATTTCGTCGAAATCGAATATGGCACCTGCCGCTCATCACTATTCATGACATAGATATGTCGCAAGACTATATTTCCTGCTGCGAAATATATATATAAATATAGGGTGGCCCATGGAAAAGTAGGCCGCCTCCAGTAATAGTATGACAAGGTGAACAAGCAAGTGGATTGTTTTTTTTTTAAATTACCCACAAGTCACAAAAGATGCTGAAATTGTTTCTCGTTCACGTCTATGCATCTTTGGGCATGTAGGATTTTGCTGGCTGATGCTGCTTGCAGCTCTTCAGCAGTGATGCTACGAATAGTGTTTGTGATGTTTTCCTAGAGTCCCTAGAGAACTGCAGACAGTTTGCTCCACCGTAAACAGTTCATGAACCCGTACCAGTGAGTCCTGTGAGGTGCAGCATGTTGCCCCATCTTGTTGTAAAAAGCAGGACATTTTTTCTTCTGGTGTTAGTTGGTTGTAAAACTGTACAACAATGTCCAGATAAATTGCAGTATTAACAGTTGATTTGAAGAAAATTGGGCCCACTATTTGCGTTTCTAACACTGTGCACCAAATGCCAATTTTCTGGTCATGAAGTGGTGTTTCATAAGTCAAACAGGGATTTTCGGTGGACCAGTACATCGTATTCTGGGAATTTACATGACCTGAAACCAAACTTCGTCCTTCATGAAGTACAGCAATGGGGCCAACTGTCTGTCAGCAATCATAGTCCGCAACCAAGTCCAGTAATTTACGCGTTTAGCTTTGTCAGGCTCTTTTAGTTCCTGCACACACGCTATTCACTACAGTTTCAGGCTCAGAAATTTCAGCATTCACTGACACGTTGTTCGTGATACACCAACTTGTTGAGACAGCCTTCGAGTTGATTTTTGGGGGCTACTTGCATCGGTTGCTGAATTTCGTGCACAACTTTCTGATCGATGGAGGCCTCAGTTTTTTTATGATTGCAACAAAGCCAGTTTGATGCCATTTCTGAACCAGACTCTGAATACAACATTTAGCTGGTGGTTTTGTTTCTGGGTAATTGTCGGCAAAGGTCCTTGCATTTCCTTAATTGATTTGCCAGGCCTAAAATTGTGTGTGTGGCGTTGGCATGGAAGGGCACGAGCCTGCAGGCCCGTCTCATTCATCATTTTCTACGCCTGTTTTAGGCATAGAAAATGGTCTAAATGTAAGACAGCTTGGAAGCTGCCCATTAATGCAAACATTCCCGGAACCCGACCTCTGACAGGGAGCTGCCATCCGCGCAATTAACCTCTCAGGTGCAGTGGATAGCAGTGCCCTGTCAGAGGTGTGTCCCCATCACCATGACAACGCCTTGGGGTTAGAATATACATTCGGATCAGAGTTTTCACCGATCCGATGGTATATTCTAACTTCAAGCGTCCCCATCACCATGGGAACACCTCGGGGTTAGAATATACCATCGGATCTGAGTTTTCACAATCGTGAAAACTCAGATCGAAAAAAGCGGGCTGTTTTTTTGGGGACCAGACAGCCTCTCCTCTTCCAAGCAGGGGGTGCCTGGGGTTCTCCCATTGACATACATTGTGCTCAATGGCACACAAGCACATGCAGTATTCGGCTGAATACTCGGCTGAACACGAGCATGGCGTTGCTCGAGTCGAACACCAGTTCGGCCGAGCATGCTCGCTCATCATTACGGAATACCCCAAAGTTATACAGAGGCCTCAAGCTCTTCATAACTCCAGTAGAACCACTGCCAGCTGTGGGCCTTTATTAAGACCGGTGCTTAAAATGCAGATCTTAATAAATGTGCCTATATATATATATATATATATATATGCAAAAATGAGGCAGCACCACCTGCAAGTGGCTGGGTGCAAAGCTCCAAAGAGGACTATGTAATAGTAAAAATAGAGCAGCACTCCAATAGTGGATAAAAAGCAAAAGTATTTCTTTATTCACCCAAAAGGCATGGCAACGTTTTAGCTCCTGTACCGGAGCCTTTCTCAAGCTTGAGAAAGGCTCCGGTACAGGAGCTGAAACGTTGCCATGCCTTTTAGGTGAATAAAGAAATACTTTTGCTTTTTATCCACTATTGGAGTGCTGCTCTATTTTTACTATTATATATATATATATATATATATATATATATATAGACTAAACCAAAAAATAACTTTTCCATGTTTCCATTGCACCAATTTTGAGAAATGCTATGCACTGTATGTAAAGCTACACATGTTACTTCATATTGAGCCTTAACAAAACTCCACTAGACCAGTGGTAATGGAAAGCTTGGTTTTGATGAGTTCAAAATCTTCTGGGACAAACTGAAAAACTGGATTGTAAGAGAGTTTACATTCATTATTTTTAGGCTACTTTCACATACGCATTTTACATTCCGGTTTTTAGTTCCAGCAGAGAAAAATCTTTGAAGCAGGCAAATGTTTTTAGTCTCTGGATCTTTGGGGTCCATTATTGTATCAGAGCCTGGGCCGACCAGAGGATTCTGTGGTACACTGGTGGGATGATCCAATCCTAGTTTTAACACAGAATCAAGTACAATTGTGTGATATAATCTTACTGTGCCCCAATAAAAAAAAAAAAGAATCTGTTGAAGCAAGGAATGTAGTAACTTAGGGTACTTTCACACTAGCCATTTTCCTTTCCGGCATAGAGTTCTGTCGTCGGGGCTCTATGCCGGAAAAAAAACTGATCAGTATTATCCCCATGCATTCTGAATGGAGAGAAATCCATTCAGTATGCATCCGGATGTCTTCAGTTCAATATGTAGACATTTTTTAGACTGGGAAAATACTGCAGCATGCTGTGGTATTATCTCCATCTAAAATTCCGGAACACATGATGGAATGCTGGATCCGGCATTAATTCCCATTGACTTGTATTAGTGCCTGATCCACAACAACGGATCCGTCCATCCAGTCCGTCTCCAAATTCTTTCAGTTGTCATGCGGTATGACGGATCCGGCGGGTAGTTCCGGCGGGTAGTTCCGCAAGTGTGAAAGTAGCTTTAGTACTGTATTTAAAGAGGACCTGTCACCAAAGCAAAAATAACTGTGCTGCTTGTATAATCTAACTAGCCATGCTTCCCTAAGCATGGAACATTTTACTGACGTTTCTGCGAAACCTGCGGCCCCAGTCTTTAGTTACGTCGCCCTAAAGTTCTAGCACCACACATGTTAATTTGGAGTGACTAGCCTAGAGGTATGGCTAGTCAGTTTGCTTCTTTCCACGGTTTTACCCTATGTGATGCTGAAGCATGCTCTTGGGAGACCTACTAATTCCAATGAGATCATGCTTCATACAGCGTTCTGCCGGAAAAGCGTCTCACTCCTACCGGAGTCTCCTCTTGTCGGCACTGACTCTGGGCTCCACTCGACGACGAAATCTCACTCTGGTCAGAGTGAGACGCAGTCCCAACAGGAGATAATATAAAGTATGCTTTCACGAGAATTAGTAGATATCATGAGATCACGCTGCACCTAGAGGGTTATGTGATGGAGATTGTCATACCAGCAAAAAAAAACTCACCTTGCAAAGAAGCAAAGTGGTTAACCATACCTCTATGGCTAGTCACTTCAGATTGACATGTGTGGTGCTAGAATTTTAGGGGGACATAACTGAAGAAGGGGGGGGGTGAAGGAACAAAGTATGCTATGCTCAGGGAGGCATGCTTGTTAGATTATATGAGCAGCACAGTATTTTTGCTTTGGTGACAGATCTTCTTTCAAGGGAATCTGTCAAATTGAAAATGCAGTCCAGCTGGCAGCATGGTATATACAGCAGATCTTATTAAACTTTATATCATTGAATGTAATGATAATATATGTAAGTGATTACACTATTAGGCCTCTTTCACACGGGCGTCATGTTTGACGCCCGGATAAGAGGTGGGTGCGTTGCGGGAATATGCGCGATTTTCCCGCGCGGGTGCAAACGTTTCTAATGAACACCTGTTTCGGGTCTTCTGGAGAATTTATTATTTTCCCTTATAATATGGTTATAAGGGGAAATAATAGCATTCTTAATAAAGAATGCATAGTAAAATGAAGTGGAAGGGGTTACAAATAATAAAAGTTAACTTACCTTAGCCACTTGATCGCGTAGTTGCGATCTGTCCTCTCTTTCCCTGCATCAGCTAAGAACTAAAGGACCTGTGATGACGTCACATTACATGGTCCAATCACATGGTCCATCACCATGGTAAGATGGACCATATGATTGGACCATGTGATTTGACGTCATCACAGACGAAAGAAGAAAAATATAAAAGAGAAAACCCGTCAGCAACATACCACAATAACCATTACTTAGAACCAAACCGAACAACTACCATCCACCTTCCCTCAACTCACATGTGACAGCAAATGCGGACAGATGTAGGAATTAAAGCTTGCGGACTCCCATTTACCTATGTGCCTAATCGCAGACTCTCCCTGGCCCAACCTAGATGCTTCAGTGGCCGCGTCAATCCTGAATGAGTGGGACGCAAACTCATTAGCCACCAGGCCCTCTGCCACCAAGAATTTCCGGAATATTGCCACGAACTGAAAGCGAGACAATGCCACCCCGTTCCGATGTATTAAAAACTGCTCGGCAATATTAGGCCGTACCGTCAAGAGATCCACAACACATCGAACCGGGCATACCACTGACTCCTCCAGTGATCGCAATACAAAGTGAGTGCCTCTGCCCTCTGGATCTGTTTTAGATTTTTGCAAGAAACACCGTAACCCATCCACACACTGCAAAACGTCACCTCGCTGCAAACTAACTGCCCCAAATTTACTCTGCGCAACCAGCTCAGATACTCTAAATACGCCAAAAAACGCTAATGAGAAAGCAGCCCGAAACAAGCACACTTCATAACTGGCTACTCAAATCACACCCAACTGACTCCACAAATGCAGCAATAGTTCGTATGATACCGGGCGTCGCCTGTTCCTGGTAAGGGTACTCCGCCGGAAACCTTTTAACTCTTGACGCACCACGAAACACTTTGAAACATCCCTCAAACCCCGCATGTGAAACCAAAAAGTTACCACCAACACTCTCTTAGCCACCACTGAATAAGACAAACCTTCACTGAATGCTAAACCCACAAAATAAATCAATAGAATCTGGAAATCATCCGCCGTACTGCAACCCCCAACCCGCTCTATCAACCGTTCCCATAAGGACCACATAGAGGCATAAGCCGACCACGTACCAGTACTCATGCTCCAGAGCCACTGAGGACACGGACGCCCCTGCTCTGCCGCCACCGGCACCACTCGGCGAAAACAATCCCACTAAAAACGAGAGAGAGCATCAGCTACCGAATTGTCCACCCCCGGCACATGAACATCCACAAAGCATGCATTTAAAAACAAACCCTACAAAACGAAATGTCGTAGCAAGCGGATCACCGGTGGTGAACTAGACGATTGTGAATCGATAGCCTGAACTACACCCATGTTGTCAGAGCAAAAACGCACCCGCTTATTCCGTAGAGACCCCCCCAACAATTCAACCGCCAAAACAATAGGAAACAGGTCCAGTAATGCCATATTGGAAAGGAAGCCCGCCCGCTGCCATTCTTCCGGCGACGCCCCTGTACTCCATTTCCCTTGACAATAAGCACCAAACCCGCAAGAACCAGACGCGTCAGTGAAAAGCTCCAAGTCGACATTAGAGATCTGCTCTCCTATCCACACTGACCTACCATTGTACTGTGCCAAAAATTGCTCCCAAATTGCCAAATCTGCCCTCACCTCCGCAGACACTCTCACGTAATGGGAAGCCCAGCCATCGCAATGGCGAAACGCCAACAGAAAACCCTGCCCATAGGCAAAATCCAGCAAGCAAAGTTCAACTTACCCAATACCGACTGGATCTTACGCAACTGAACCTGCCTAACCCTATGTAAACTCCCGCTACCAAATCAAGCAATTTTTCCTCAGGCAAACGACATTCCATCCTAACTGTATCAATAACTATGCCCAGGAATTTCACAAAAGTAGCAGGGCCTTCTGTTTTCTCAGGGGCCCACGGGACCCCAAACGCCGCCGCCACGCGCTTCATTGTGTTCAGCAGAATAGAACAAGTCCGCTTGCCGGCCGGCCCAAAAACAAAAAATCGTCCTGCTTCACCACCCTTTCCAGAAACGAACTAAAAGTTTCAAACAACGAACAAGAAATTGCGCAACCCATAGGCAAACAACAATCCACATAAGACTGCCCTTCCCATTTGAAGCCCAACAGATGAAAACTCTCTGGATGTATAGGCAGCAAACGAAAAGCAGACTCGATATCCATTTTTGCAAATAGCACACCCTGCCCTAAATGCCGCACCCAATCAACCGCATCATCAAATGACGTATAGGACACAGAACAAAGCTCCTGATCTATACCATCATTCACCGAACTCCTGCTGGATAAGACAGATGATGAATGAGCCTATACTTATTCAGCTCCTTCTTGGGTACCAACCCCAAAGGCGATATGCGCAATTCTGGCAACGGAATATCAGAAAACGGTCCCGCCACTCTGCCTGCCCTAACCTCCTCAATTTTTTCTCGCATGACACCCAGCCTACCCAGTGCTGAAACTAAATTTCAAACACTACTCCCTGCCCCAACTGACGTGCAAGGGATCCTAAAACTTTCAACGAATTCTTTCCGCAGCAAATCTGCCACCGCCCTCCTAGGATACTTATTTAGGAACGGAAGCATCTCTTCCACTCTCACCGGCATCAAACCTCTTCTGAGCAGCCTCCCATCCGATCCATTTTCACCGCTTGAAACACCGGCTAAAACTATGGGAACTCCCACATCCAGAAGATTCATATTTAAAATGACAGTCTGACAGGAACTTACAGTGCCCTTCGTTGAACAGCCAACAGAACCCTTTTCTACCGCCAGAAGGTGACTCTGCTGTTGAAGTACCCCCTGACATCCCTTGAAAGGGCTGCGCCCCGCCCTTAGGAGCAGCCATAAGTCGCATCCACAGACCGATATCCTTGTGGTCCCACCGAACGGCCCCACGCTGGTGAAACTGCTCATCATATCTAAGCCACGCCACCCTGCCATACACTCTATACGCCTCACCAATTGAGTCCATATACTCAAAAAGCACGGCGCAATGCTCCGGCGCTTTTTCACCAATAACACTCGTCAATATGGCAAAAGGCTGTAGCCAATTCGCAAATGTACACGGTATCAAACGATACCGACACCTCTCCACCTCTTCCCTCTTGCTCTCATCCAGCTTCACTCTATCAAGATTAAACTTCTCTAATGGCAACAGTGAGAAAATCTCAATGTATTCATCCTTGTGTATCTTCTCTCTAACCTCTGACTTCAAATGAGCCCTCAACAGCCCCTCAAAGCACACGAAAACCTCCCCATTTGCTGCATCCGCTAACCGCAATAACTCAGCGGGCCCCGCCTGGACAGAGCAAGTTGCCGCCTCCGTCGCCGGTGTATCTGCCAACACCATCACGGCCGGCACGGCAACTACCGGGGAAACGGTACTCCCCCCAGCCACCCCAGACTGCTCTGCAACCCAATTTGATGTCAACTGGCCCTGTCCGTCGGTGCCCACACTGCCGCAGGCAAAGGTGCTGCTCTCCAGCAATTCCTGCACCGCCCTGCTGCCCCATCAATATTTGACACACCCACCTCCACAACAGCACCAGCAACCCCACCCCTTTGTGTCCCGCTCTCATCTAGCTGTCCCTGGGAAAGGATCCCCGCAGTCCCGGCCGTCGCCTCCCGTCCATCTGAATCCTGAGACACTTTCTCAGCCGAGTGCAGCAACGGCGACCTGTCTACATGTCCCTCTGGAACAGGGTCACTCTTCTTCACTCTCGTCGTCTGGCCCACCAGTAGGCAACTGCCCTTCACTGTCTGCTGCTGCTAAGTCCTCTCCCCTTGTTGTCCGGCCCGCTGCTCTGTACCTCCAGAGGCTCCCTCCCCCCACCGCAGAAACCTCCCTTCTTCCTCTACTCCTGCAGTACCTCCGGCTCCCACTAGAGGGCCTCGGTACTTGCAATTCTTCCATCCCTGCTTGTCTTGCCTCCGTCACGTCTGCGCTGTCCTCTCCTGACTGAATAGAGGCGCTCGTCGGCCCTGCGCAGCGGATCCTTCCTTAGGTGAGATCCCAGCCTGGTCACCGGCACTGGTAATCTGCAGGGGCCCGCCACTTTTACATCTTCAGCCGCACGTAATGGGAGAGAGCAGGGGCGGGGTTTAACCCGCCGTGCAGGATTCCTCCCAGCGCAGCTGCGGACAGCAGTAGCACCACTGCTCTGGGACAAGGTCCACCACCAACAGAGGCTGAGCTGCCCAAGTGCGCCCCCCCCCCCCCTCCAACTTGTGGATGACACTGCTATGGGGGATCTGTGATGGATGACACTGTTATTGGGGAATCTGTGGATGACACATTTGTGTCATCCACAGATCCCCCCTCCCCATAACAGGGTCCATGTAGGAATGACCCCCAATACAAGGGGTGAGGCTGTGTGGTTGTATCTGCTTTTTTGATGACAGCGCCAGCGGGCTCGTGCAGTGACTGTATTCTACTACACCCCTCACACACACTGTATATAATCTTAACTATATAACTGTAGTGATTTGCTACAGTTATATAGTTAATAAGATTATATCCAGTGAGCGAGGGGATGGAGGGTGTCGTAGAATACAGTCACTGCGCGAGCCCTGCTGTCATTATCAAATAGCATATGTGACCCCCACCTCTTTTATTGGTGGTCATTCAGTAAATTAACCCTGTTTTGGGGGTGGGGGTGTCTGTGGGACAAATATGTGTCATCCACAGATTCTCCCCATAACAGGGTTCATTTAGTGAATGACCACCCAAATTGTGGTGACCCAATACATGGGAGTTGCATCTGCAGAGCTTTTGTATAATGCCACCCCACACTGTAGTGTCCCCACACAGTAATGTCCGCCACACTGCCCCCCGCACAGTAATGTCCGCCACACTGCCCCCCGCACAGTAATGTCCGCCACACGCCCCCACACAGTAATGTCCGCCACACTGCCCCCCACACAGTAATGTCCGCCACACTGCCCCCACACAGTAATGTCCGCCACACTGCCCCCCCACACAATAATGTCCGCCACACTTCCCCCACACAGTAATGTCCGCCACACTGCCCCCCACACAGTAATGTCCGCCACACTGCCCCCACACAGTAATGTCCGCCACACTGCCCCCACACAGTAATGTCCGCCACACCGCCCCCACACAGTAATGTCAGCCACACTGCCCCCACACAGTAATGTCCCCCACACCCCCTCAACCACACAGCAGTGCCCCCACATAGTAATTTGTCATGCCCCCCTCTTGTCATGCTTTTCTGCCCCGTCATTCTCCCCCATCTTTTCATGCTCTTTTACCCCCCATGTTGTCATGCTCTTTCTGCCCCCATGTTGTCACAGACTTAATGAAAGGGGGCCCGGCATTTTCACTGTACTTAATGCCGGGCCCCGTCAGAGTGCTCCTCTCACCTCCATTATGGTCACTTCTCCAGGCTTCCAGGATCAGGCCCCAGCCGCTGCCTCACATTAAGCAGGTGGGCGGAGCCTAACAGAGGTCCGTTAGGCTCCGCCCACCTGCTTACTCTGTTTCTAGTTAGAGCCAGAGGCAGCGGGGCCTGATGCTGGGGTGCTGAAGCAGCATAATGGAGGTGAGAGGAGCGCTCTGACGGGGCCCGGCTCAGGGAATGACAGGAGGGAGTGCTGAGCGGTTCCCCCCTGTCAGTCCCTCTCCCTCTCGCCGGCCCCTGCCTGCGCCCTGAGGCTGGAGCCTCCCCAGCCTCTGTGTCGGCCCGGCCCTGCCTGCAGATGCGCTGGAGGGTCCCTGAGGGGGCTCCTTAGGCGCCGCCAAATACACGGCGTACAATCGGGGCTCAAACGCTCGGGGGGCCTGGATCTCCTCACCCGCTCCCTACCGATCGGGGCCAACTCCTGTGTGCCACAAACCTTCCACCGTAGTCAAGCCGCATTTCGCTACGGCTGCGCCCTGCTCTATTGCTTTTTGGATTGAAGTCCTTATCACGAGGCCTCCATACTCAAACCTTACTGATCCTGGGATCCCAAACAGGATTGGTCAGTAAATACAATACAGTTACAGTCCATAGCAGTCCAGGTTTCTCGTTCACAGCACCACTGCAACCAAATCTGACAGTGGCTGGCTGTCAATGGTAGAACACTTAACCTAAAAGTAGCCTCTAAGAGTGATTTTATAGGGCAGCTGTGGAAGCAATTTTACATCCTCTTGTGGCAACACCCAGTATCTAATTTGACCACATCTGTAATCAATTGCATATATGCCTATCTGTACACCGGGTTTTGGAGCAATCCAACATTTCTATCTGAGTGCATTACTTTTTTGTCAATAAGTATACTTTTTTTCCATTTAAACTTCTGTTGTTTCTATCCTCAGGGGTCGAGTGGGGGGTGCTACTCAGTATTTAACACCTTTCCACGATAAATGTGCAGACAGAGATACCTGTCAATCACTGAGTGGGATTACCCACATGACTCCTAAGAATAGGTCAATAAGATGTAGAGCAAAAAGTTATGTTATACTATATGTCTACCCATACAACTATAAACCAATTTGCTCAGCTCCACCTGCTCTGTAACATGCCACCTGCAGGTTGGACTGCGTTATTGACATGACAGGTTCCCTTTAATGTGCCTGTGCAAACTACTGTTGATTTTTGCATTTTTTTTACACTGTGTTACCTTAGTTAATTAAAATAGTAAAGGGGCTGTAGTGATAAACAACATACTTTGGACATTGTAGAGGATTTGGGTTATGTTGACACACGGTAGATTTACAGGTGAAAAATCCACAAAGTATTACAGTACCAGCAAAATGTCATACACACTGCAGAAAAAAAAAATCAACCGTAGGCAGACTTAAAAGGGAGTCTGTGAGCTACTTTTCACACATTAAATTGCACCAGAAATTCTGGGCCTGGGAACATCACTGCCCAGCATGCCCTATGTACTGCATCAGTGAACGAACTGCACATGTGCCAGGGTTGCATCAACATGTGCCTATGTGGTCCGTCCCTTAATGCAGCTTCCCACAGAGGTTACTGTACAGTGCACGTCCGGGCCCAGTGGTGATGTGTACAGACACAGGATTTCCAGAGCAGAGTCCGTAACATAAAGAGGATACTGAGCTTGCTTACAGCAAGACAGGGGAGGAGATATCAGTGACAAGGCCAAGGGCCTGGGCACTTGCATCACTTGAAAATGCCCCTGGGCACTTGCATCACTTGAAAGTGCCCCCGGACACTTGCAAGCTCATTAGCATATTACTTCAAAGTTTGTTTTTTGAGCACCACATCTGCAGACAAGTGATACGAAGGTACCATTTGTGAACTGTTTATATTACCTATAGCGCAATTAGGGCAGTTTAATCTATGAAAAGTAGCTGACAGACTTCCGTTAAATCTGCAGCAAGTCACTTTATGCTTTGGATTTCCACTACAGAGTCCAATTTTTACAGCTCATACCATAAAATCTGCCACAAATCCACAGAAAAATCTGCAATAATTCTGCAGGTTTTGCAGTGGATTATTCGGGGATTTTGGCATGATACTGTGGTAAAATCCAAGGTAGAAATCCCATTGCCGAAAATGCGCCCTATGTGGCCACCCTCCACAACAGTCTTTTGGAATTCTGAACTTTACATGGCACTTTTGATCCAGGTAGTCTATTAGCTATTTAAAACAATAACGTCTATTTTTACGGGGAACAGAAAGATACATAATATATGTATGCCAGTTGTGAGGAGGACTGTGAACAACAAAAAGATTCTGTCCACTCAACAGCAAAGGAGAAAATACACTAAGCAGTGGCATTTGTGTTGCAGCAACAGCTATACTATAAAAAAAAAGGAAAAATATGAGTTGAATAAGAGTTAGAAACTTGAAAATGTAACTTTCTTAAATTACTTTGAAAAATAGCAAAATTAACCCTTGGCCTTTATGTTTTAGAACATATTTATTCAGTTTGACACGGATAAATCAGGAACTATGTCTTCATATGAACTCCGCCTAGCTCTGAAGGCTACAGGTAAAAGAGAAATAGTAACATATATACAGTATATATATATACTTAGAAGCAGGTTTGACTTATGGTGAAAAACACAGTGGCTGCTCAGGGGAGGACACAAGGCTACTTAGTGTGCCATGATCTTGAATTATCAGGTTATGATGGAGGGACAGACTGAATCCCCAAATTAGTCACCTCTGTAAATAAAGTAAACATAAGTTCTATCTCTTAGACTTTGATTTAGCACCTGATAATTCATAATTATTGAGCAGCTAAAGTTTACTACAATACCAAAAAAGATGATCAAAATTGGGGTTATTTAGTTTAGAAAAAAGACAACTGAGGGTAGATATAATAACTATGTATAAAATCAAGCCTTACAAACTGTTACTATGCTTAAGCAGGTTAAGCTTGCAAGATGGTACTCTTTCCCTGGGAGAAACCTCTTCACGTCTGCATTTCTTCAGCAAGCTCCTCAGTTACAATAGCACCACTTCTCACTTCTCTCCTTGACTCCAATCTGAACTCAATAACAGAGCCCCCACCTACCTCATTTAAAAAAAAAAAACATTAGTGGAAATGTATTAAATCTTGTGTAGGGGAAAACTGGCTTAGTTGCATATAGTAACCAATCAGATGCCACCTTTTATTTCTCAAAGCTCCTTTGGAAAATGAAAGCTGGAATCTGATTGGATGATATGGGCAACTAAGCCAGTTTTCCCTTATACCTGTTGTGATAAATCTCTTCATTATGCCTTAGTATTTGAGACTTAGTATGTAGCTGTTACCTCTGCACTTCCTATTACTACTCCCCTATTGATATCCTTGACATTCGCAAGCGTAAAAGTTGGTGCATCAAATAAAGCATTGCATTTCCGTTTTTTTACTCCCTGCATTCCCAGACCTACCGTATAACTCTTTTATTTTTCTGTTCCTATAGTTGTATGAGGGCTTGTTTTTGTGTGCACTTACCAACACCACCATTTAATACTGCATAGAATGGAGTAAAAAATTGTGGGGGGAAAAATTACAAAGGTGGTGGAATTGGAAAAAAAATGCATTTGCTCCATAGCTTTATGGGTTTCGTTTTTATGGCATTCTCAATGCAGTAAAACTGACCTGTTCTCCGGGTCAATACGATTATAGCAATACAACATTTATCTAGTTTTTCTTGTGTTTTAATACTGAAAATAATAAAAAAAAACTTATTCTGACACATAACTTTTGTATATTTCCATCTACAGAGCTGATTGATGAGCAATATACAATTTTTATTGGTACCACTTTGGAGTGTCATATTTTTTTTTTTTCTGGGGAAAGGGAAGGGATATAATTTTTTTTGTATTTTTATTATATATTTTTTTACTTTTTTAAGCCTCCATGGGGGATCTGAACATGGTGTCATTAGATTGCTTTTCCCATGCTGTAATTTGATTTAATGCATTAGCCTATGGGAAACTCAGTATATTCCCATACAGTGCTGTCATCTTCAGGCCTACTTTGGAAAACACCTGTCATAGGTGGGAGACTGTATTGGGCTGCCAAAGAACATCCGTACATGGTAACTATTGACCATGGCATCTAAGGAACATTAGCCCCGGGTTTCTGCTGTGTGAAACAGCAGAAACCTTTGACTGTGTCGCCCGTTCCACTCCACACTGGGCTCCATCTCTAAGAGACGACATCCACTGTACAGATATGGCACATGTCGTCAAGGGATTACTAAAGTGTGACAGTCTGTGAGTCTCTGCCACATAAGTGCATGATCTGCCACTAGTTCTGATGCATTTCATAGAACAGTTTAACTTTTACAGCTACTATGACCAATACCTGTGTTTACTTTGCTATGAATTCTTATATTAATGCAACAAAATAAATGAGTAAGTGATGCTTTCTTGACAGAGTGCATTGTTATATTAATGACATGTCTGTAATGTTTTAGGAATCCAGCTTAATAACACCATTCTGCAATTGATTGTCTTGCGATATGCTGATGACAGTTATCAAATAGACTTTGATGATTACTTGAACTGTTTAGTCCGTCTGGAAAATGCTTTCAGTAAGTATATATTTCCTCTATTGTTTCTTGGAACTAGAAGGAGTTTCCTTTTTTTTTTTTTTTTTCTATAGTACTATTCAAGTAAATGGATCTGTGTTGTAGCATCACAGATATCTCTTGGAGAAAAGTGACATTTCTAGAATTAAAAAGCAGACCCTTGTCTTAAAAAAAAAAAAAAAAAGTCCTTTTCTGATACACCAGATAGCGTTAAGGGCCACAGTTAAGATCTCATAATTTGCAAAATACAATCTGTGTCTCACATTCACTGTTTGAATTGAAGAGAGGTGCCACTGTCACGCATCTATTGTTACTCTTCTTTCTAGCAGTGGGCATTCATAGTGGTTTCCGTACGACCTCTTTGGTACAATATGAGTTGATAGTGTATGTAAAACCCCTGGCAAGAAATATGGAATCATGCGCCGTGTATGATAATGATATCACTGGCCTACGATGTGTGTTACAGTCTGCATTACACATAGCAGACGCGGTTCCTGCTAATGCTGTAATTATGATAATGACAACTCAATAGAACCAGTGGCCTGTGATGTGTGTAACAGTCTGCAATACACATCAAAGGCCCCTGGCTTTACTGCAACCTCATTATCATACACAGTGTATGATAATTAGAGATGAGTGAATCAAAGTTGACAAAGTGGAATTCGATGCGAATTTCAGGAAAAATTAGATTTGTCGAATTTTCTTACACTTCGTGGTAACGAATCATATTTTTTTCTAAAATGGCTGCTGCACATGTTAGAAAAAGAAAGTAAGAAGTCTGGGAATGAGGGAGCACCCATAATGCCATGCAGACAGCAAATCAGCAGATAGCCAGCCCCTGTGATATAAAAGGCCTCCTCCACTATTCTACTGTGAACTTAGTGCAGCAAGAGACGTTACAGGCACTAAGGACAGTGTTTATGAAAGACTTTATTTACCAAAAAATCATTTTAAACAGTTCAGGGACAGATTATTCATAGTTGGAGATGAGCGAATTTCTCAAAAATTCGATTCGGTCGGTTCGACAAATTTTCCGAAAAGATTCAATTTGATTCGAATTTATTTGGGGCAAATTATGTTTAAAAAACAGCTATTTCCTGGCTGCAGAGAGACTGTATAGTGGTGTAGAACACTGTGCCTTGCAGTAACACGCATAGGGAGTCTGCCTTGGTAGTGAAATAATACTGTGAGTCAGTATGACATGCAGATGACAGGCGTTGTTCTTAGAATCACTGTACACTTCATCTATTTGGGCAATTATGGGGCCAAAACTGACCAAATAACTCAAGTGTGAACTCAGCCTTACAGGTCGATGTTAGCGCCAAGAAGAAGCGCACTTCTTTTACACTGTCATCAGCTGATTCCACATAGATGTCTACAGAACCTGTTCTATTAAACGCTTATACAAGTAGAGCCCCCAGACAGAGTGGAGAGGGTGTCAGCAGTAAGTTTGTGTTGACGGCACTGATTATTTTGCCCTACCTCTGATCCATCAGAACAATAAGCCCCAAAAGAGATCTTAGATGTGGGGTGGCAGGGTGCACTCCAAGTATGCAACAACCTACTGGTTCAGGTTCTGCTCTATGTCTAGCTACTGCTGCTTGTGAGTAGTTTCTTCAGTAGGCGGGGGAAGAAAACTGCTAATCAGCGACACCACACAAAGAAGAAGAGAAACGCATGAATTGTGATAACAATGTCGCCCACTGAACTATCAGATGGATTAGCCACAGTGTGATTAAGGGGATTGATATACCTGCTTCCACCAAATATTGATTGAGGCCTGCAATATACCTGCTTCCTCAAAATACTGATTGACGGCTGCGATATTCCTGTAACCTGTTGCCCCAAATAAACAGGGTGGTGTGATATAACTGTTGTGGCAAAAAAAATAATTGAGGGGTGTGATATACCTGCTTCCACAAAATACTGATTGAGGGGATTGATATACCTGCTTCCACCAAAAAATTATTGAGGGGTACTGATTGACACCTGCGATATACCCAGGGGCGTAACTAGAGTTCTATGGGCTCCTGGGGCAAACTTTGAATTGGGACCAACCACCCACCCCCCCCAAATACTTCTCCCCACCCCCCGCCTCTACCCCTGGTCGCAGTTGCACCCTCTGTGACCGCGATCGTTATGCCCCTGCTCCTATCTCTACAGAAATACAGGGTAACAAAGCGCCCCATACCTCTTACATGCAGTGACATCCTTTGATGTAGATGTTCTCTTTTCTCATTTTCTCTTTTCAGACCTTCAGAAAAGACCACCATTTTTCATCCATTGTTCGTCTCTGCAGTTTGACAAAAAAAATCTTAGTTTACTACTTTTCCATCATCCTCCCATCTTCTGGACAAATAATCCTAGTACCCCCAATACTATGCCGCTGTGCTCCCCAATACTATACTGCAGAAACAGATAACCCCCCTGATAAATACTAGTACCACACAGAGCCCCCCATATGAAATACCCCTTCTTTGTGGCCTCAGTAGAAGCCCCCAAAGTGTTCCTCTCCCCCCCATATAAAATAGCCCATTTTTGCGGCCTCTGTAGATGCCCACATATTAACATAGTAACATAGGACATAAGGCCGAAAAAAGACATCTGTCCATCTAGTCCGGCCTGTCACCCTACTAGTTGATTCAGTGGAAGGCAAAAAAAAAACTGAGGTAGAAGCCAACTTTTCCCACTTATGGGAAGTAAAATATTCCTTCCCGATTCCAATCAGGCAATCAGAAGAACTTCCTGGATCAACGACTAGAGATGAGCGAACACCTGGAAGTTCGGGAAGTTCGCCGAACTTCCCGAAAATGTTCGGGTTCAGGATCCGAACTCGACCCGAACTTTATCCCGAACCCGAACCCCATTGAAGTCAATGGGGACCCAAACTTTTAGGCACTAAAAAGACTGTAAAATAGTCCAGGAACGGGCTAGAGGGCTGCCAAAGGCAGCAAAATGTAGGTATATCCCCTGCAAACAAATGTGGATAGGGAAATGAATTAAAATAAAATAAAAGAAATAAAATTTAACCAATATCATTTGGAGAGAGGTCCCACTGCAAGGAATCATGCGTCATATCACCCACCACTGGAGAAGGCCACTTTCAGTTATTTCGGACCCCGCACCCAGACAGAGGAGAGAGGTCCCACAGTAAGGAATCATGCGTCATATCACCCACCACTGGAGAAGGCCACTCTCAGTTATTTCGGACCCAGCACCCAGACAGAGGAGAGAGGTCCCACAGCAAGGAATCATGCGTCATATCACCCACCACTGGAGAAGGCCACTTTCAGTTATTTCGGACCCCGCACCCAGACAGAGGAGAGAGGTCCCACAGTAAGGAATCATGCGTCATATCAGCCACCACTGGAGAAGGCCACTTTCAGTTATTTCGGACCCAGCACCCAGACAGAGGAGAGAGGTCCCACAGCAAGGAATCATGCGTCATATCACCCACCACTGGAGAAGGCCACTTTCAGTTATTTCGGCCCAGCACCCGGACAGAGGATACAGGTCCCACAGCAAGGAATCATGCGTCATATCACCCACCACTGGAGAAGGCCACTTTCAGTTATTTCGGCCCAGCACCCAGATAGAGGAGAGAGGTCCCACAGCAAGGAATCATGCGTCATTTCACCCACCACTAGAGAAGGCCACTTTCAGTTATTTCGGCCCCAGCACCCAGACAGAGGAGAGAGGTCACCCAGCAAGGAATCATGCGTCATATCACCCACCAACGGAGAAGGCCACTTTCAGTTATTTCAGCCCAGCACCCATACAGAGGAGAGAGGTCCCAGAGCAAGGAATCATGCGTCATATCACCCACCACTGGAGAAGGCCACTTTCAGTTATTTCGGACCCAGCACCCAGACAGAGGAGAGAGGTCCCACAGCAAGGAATCATGCGTAATATCACCCACCACTGGAGAAGGCCACTTTCAGTTATTTAGGCCAGGCACCCAGACCGAGGAGAGAGGTCCCACAGCAAGGAATCATGCGTCATATCACCCACCACTGGAGAAGGCCACTTTCAGTTATTTAGGCCAGGCACCCAGACTGAGGAGAGAGGTCCCACAGCAAGGAATCATGCGTCATATAACCCACCACCGGAGAAAGCCACTTTCAGTTATTTCGGCCCCACCACCCAGACAGAGGAGAGGTTCATTCAACTTTGGGTTGCACCGCAAGATCATGGTAAAGTTAAAAAAATGAGGATTCAATAAAGAAGTGCCCCGGAGTACAAGAATACATGGTTGAGGGGGAGGCAGTTATAAATGTCTATTCTGCACAAGGGAGGCACAGGTCCTGTGGGATACATGCCTGGTTCATTTTTATGAACGTCAGCTTGTCCACGTTGGCCTGTGGACAGGCGGCTGCGTTTGTCAGTAATGACGCCCCCTGCCGTGCTGAATACACGTTCAGACAAACCGCTGGCCGCCGGGCAGGCCAGCACCTCCAAGGCATAAAATGCTAACTCTGGTCACGTGGACAATTTGGAGACCCAGAAGTTGAATGGGGCCGAACCATCAGTCAGTACGTGGAGGGGTGTGCAGACGTACTGTTCAACCATGTTAGTGAAATGCTGCCTCCTGCTAACACGTTCCGTATCAGGTGGTGGTGCAGTTAGCTGTGGCGTGGAGACAAAACTTTTCCACATTTCTGCCATGCTAACCCTTCCCTCAGAGGAGCTGGCTGTGACACAGCTGCGTTGGCGACCTTTTGCTCCGCCTCTGCCTTCGCCTTGGGATTCCACCTGTTCCCCTGTGACATTTGGGAATGCTCTCAGGAGCGCGTCTACCAGCGTGCGCTTGTACTCGTGCATCTTCCTATCACGCTCTAGTGCAGGAAGTAAGGTGGGCACATTGTCTTTGGACCGGGGATCCAGCAGGGTGGCAACCCAGTAGTCCGCACACGTTAAAATGTGGGACACTCTGCTGTCGTTGCGCAGGCACTGCAGCATGTAGTCGCTCATGTGTGCCAGGCTCCCCAGAGGTAAGGACAAGCTGTCCTCTGTGGGAGGCGTATCGTCATCGTCCTCCGTATCCCCCCAGCCACGCACCAGTGATGGGCCTGAGCTGTGTCGGGTGCCACCCTGCTGTGAACCTGCTTCATCCTCATCCTCCTCCACCTCCTCCTCATCCTCCTCGTTCTCCAGTAGTGGACCCTGGCTGGCCACATTTGTACCTGGCCTCTGCTGTTGCAAAAAACCTCCCTCTGGGCCACTTCTAACAGACTGGCCTGAAAGTGCTAAAAATGACCCCTCATCCTTCTCCTCCTCCTCCTGGGCCACCTCCTCTTCCATCATCGCCCTAAGAGTTTTCTCAAGGAGACATAGAAGTGGTATTGTAACGCTGATAACGGTGTCATCGCCACTGGCCATGTTGGTGGAGTACTCGAAAAAGCGCAACAGGGCACACAGGTCTCGCATGGAGGCCCAATCATTGGTGGTGAAGTGGTGCTGTTCCGCAGTGCGACTGACGCGTGCGTGCTGCAGCTGAAACTCCACTATGGCCTGCTGCTGCTCGCACAGTCTCTCCAGCATGTACAAGGTGGAGTTCCACCTGAGTCGCATATGAGGCGGTGAGGGGGAAGGCCGAAGTTCCGCTGTAGCGCAGACAGGCGAGCAGCGGCAGGATGTGAACGCCGGAAGCGCGCACAGACGGCCCGCACTTTATGCAGCAGCTCTGACATGTCGGGGTAGTTGTGAATGAACTTCTGGACCACCAAATTCAGCACATGCGCCAGGCAAGGGATGTGCGTCAAACCGGCTAGTCCCAGAGCTGCGAGGAGATTTCGCCCATTATCGCACACCACCAGGCCGGGCTTGAGGCCCACCGGCAGAAACCACTCGTCGGTCGGTTGTTCAATACCCCACCACAACTCCTGCGCGGTGTGGGGCCTGTCCCCCAAACATATGAGTTTCAGAATGGCCTGCTGACGTTTACCCCGGGGAAGCCGAGTAGGAGGAGGAGGCTACAGGAGGCAAAGAATGATGCCCTGCGATCCTTGGCAGCGGAAGGACATGCGCCATGGAACTCTCCGCCTGGGGCCCAGCCGCCACTATATTTACCCAGTGTGCCCATAGAGAGATATAGCGTCCCTGGCCATGCTTACTGGTCCATGTATCTGTGGTTAAGTGGACCTTCCCACAGATGGCGTTGCGCAGTGCACACTTGATTTTATCGGATAATTGGTTGTGCAGGGAAGGCATGGCTGTCTTGGAGAAGTAGTGGCGGCTGGGAACAACATACTGTGGGAAAGCCATGGACATCAGCTGTTTGAAGCTGTCTGTGTCCACCAGCCTGAATGACAGCATTTAAAAGGCCAGTAGTTTAGAAATGCTGGCATTCATGCCCAGGGCTCGAGGGTGGCTAGGTGGGAATTTTTGCTTTCTCTCCAAGGTTTGTGAGATGGAGAGCTGAACGCTGCCGTGTGACATGGTGGAGATGCTTGGTGATGCAGATTGTGTTGTCGGTGGCACATCCTCTGTTTGGTGGGCGGCAGGTGCCAACATTCCTCCCGAGGCGGAGGAAGAGGCCGAGGCAGCAGCAGAAGAGGGAGCAGGGGGAGCCAGAGTGAGTTCCTTGCTTTTAAGGTGTTTACTCCACTGCAGTTCATGCTTTGCATGTAGATGCCTGGTCATGCAGGTTGTGCTAAGATTCAGAACGTTAATACCTCGCTTCAGGCTCTGATGGCACAGCGTGCAAACCACTCGGGTCTTGTCCTCAGCACATTGTTTAAAGAAGTGCCATGCCAGGGAACTCCTTGAAGCTGCCTTTGTGGTGCTCGGTCCCTGGTGGCGATGGCCAGTAGCAGGCGAACTCTCTTGGAGGCGGCTGTACTGCTTTTGCCCCCTGCTCCCTCTTTTGCTACGCTGTTGGCTCGGTCTCACCACTGCCTCTTCCTCTGAACTATGAAAGTCAGTGGCACGACCTTTATTCCATGCGGGGTCTAGGACCTCATCATCACCTGCATCGTCTTTCACACAGTCTTCCTCCCTGACCTCCTGTTCGGTCTGCACACTGCAGAAAGACGCAGCAGTTGGCAGTTGTGATTCGTCATCATCAGAGACGTGCGGACTGCGATGAGATGGTATTCCCATGTCCTCATCATCAGGAAACATCAGTGGTTGTGCATCAGTGCATTCTATGTCTTCCACCACTAGGGAATGGCTAGGTTGATTCCCTTGGGAAACTCTGCCAGCATAGTCTTCAAACAGCATAATAGACTGCTGCATAACTTGAGGCTCAGACAGTTTCCCTGATATGCATGGGGGTGATGTGACAGACTGATGGGCTTGGTTTTCAGGTGCCACCTGTGCGCTTTCTGCAGAAGAATGGGTGGGAGATAATGTTGTGAAAGTGCTGGATCCACTGTCGGCCACCCAATTGACTAGCGCCTGTACCTGCTCAGGCCTTACCATACTTAGAACGGCATTGGGCCCCACCAAATATCACTGTAAATTCTGGCGGGTACTGGAACCTGAGGTAGTTTATTCACTAGGACGTGTGGCTGTGGCAGAATGGCCACATCCTCTCCCAGCACCAGAGGGTACACTAACACCATCACGACCGCATCCGCGTCCCTTACTAGATGTTTTCCTCGTTGTTACCGTTCACCAAGCACCACAATAAGAAAAAAAATATTTGGCCCAATGTATTGATTTCAAATTCAGGCCTTTTTTTTACAGGCACCTAACACTATCTGCCTATTTATTTATGTAGCGTATTACACTAATCCAGGCACAGCAGTAACCACTGATTTAGGGAAATATCTCTTTTAGGGCTAGTATTTAGGCCCTGGATGAAAGGTATCCTTTTATGGACAGATTTACACTTGGCCTGCAACAGCTCAAACACCAGATTCAGGGTATTGCTATTTTGGCAATTGAATTTCACCACAGAACAAAATATATGTTTTTGCGGACACTATGAAACTTGGCCAGCCACAGCTAAAACCACTGATTTATGGTATTTCTATTTTGGCAATTGAATTTTACCCCAGAACAAAATATATAATTTGCAGGACACTATGAAACTTGGCCAGACACAGCTGAAACCACGGATTTATGGTATTGCTATTTTGGCAATTTAATTTCACCCCAGAACAAAATATACTCTGCTACGGACAGATTCAAACTAGGCCCGCAACAGCTGGAACACCAGATTCAGGGTATTGCTATTTTGGCAATTGAATTTCACCCCAGAACAAAATATATGTTTTTGCGGACACTATGAAACTTGGCCAGCCACAGCTGAAACCACTGATTTATGGTATTGCTATTTTGGCAATTAAATTTCACCCAAGAACAAAATATATGTTTTTGCGGACACTATGAAACTTGGCCAGCCACAGCTGAAACCACTGATTTATGGTATTGCTATTTTGGCAATTGAATTTCACCCCAGAACAAAATATATGTTTATGCGGACACTATGAATCTTGGCCAGACACAGCTGAAACCACTGATTTATGGTATTGCTATTTTGGCAATTGAATTTCACCCCAGAACAAAATATATGTTTTTGCGGACACTATGAAACTTGGCCTGAAACAGCTGGGAGACCAGATTCAGGGTATTGCTATTTTGGCAATTGAATTTCACCCCACAACAAAATATATGTTTTTGCGGACACTATAAATCTTGGCCAGCCACAGCTGAAACCACTGATTTATGGTATTGCTATTTTGGCAATTGAATTTCACCCCACAACAAGATATATGTTTTTGCGGACACTATGAAACTTGGCCTGAAACAGCTGGGGCACCAGATTCAGGGTATTGCTATTTTGGCAATTGAATTTCACCCCACAACAAAATATATGTTTTTGCGGACACTATGAATCTTGGCCAGCCACAGCTGAAACCACTGATTTATGGTATTGCTATTTTGGCAATTGAATTTCACCCCACAACAAGATATATGTTTTTGCGGACACAATGAAACTTGGCCAGCCACAGCTGAAACCACTGATTTATGGTATTGCTATTTTGGCAATTGAATTTCACCCAAGAACAAAATATATGTTTTTGCGGACACTATGAAACTTGGCCTGCAACAGCTGGGACACCAGATTCAGGGTATTGCTATTTTGGCAATTGAATTTCACCCCACGACAAAATATATGTTTTTGCGGACACTATGAATCTTGGCCAGCCACAGCTGAAACCACTGATTTATGGTATTGCTATTTTGGCAATTGAATTTCACCCCATAACAAAATATATGTTTTTGCGGACACTATGAAACTTGGCCAGCCACAGCTGAAACCACTGATTTATGGTATTGCTATTTTGGCAATTGAATTTCACCCCAGAACAAAATATATGTTTTTGCGGACACTATGAAACTTGGCCTGCAACAGCTGGGACACCAGATTCAGGGTATTGCTATTTTGGCAATTGAATTTCACCTCAGAACAAAATATATCTGTAGCGGACTGGACCCTGTACCAGAGTCTGCCCCAGTTTCCTGGAAGGGACTGCTTGCTCGCCTCCTACCCTGCGACTATGGCCCCAATGACAGTTGGCATTCACAATGGACATTGCTGTGACCTAATCAACATTCACAATGGACATCGCCTGTGACCTAATCAATATTCACAATGGACATTACCTGTGACCTAATCAACATTCACAATGGACATCGCCTGTGACCTAATCAACATTCACAATGGACATCGCCTGTGACCTAATCAATATTCACAATGGACATTGCTGTGACCTAATCAGCATCCACAATGGACCAGCCATGTGGGATTGTGATATATCTGGCTGTATGTTGATTGGTCGTTGTATTTTGTGTGTGAGTGTCTGTGTTTATTGTACGGATTGATTGGTTGTATTTCAAACCCCTGTGGGCCGTACTATGTTTGTGGAGTGTAAATAAAAGAGGCTGTATGCCCCAGGAAAAGAGTTCCTGCTTGACCCTCAAAACGAAGTGTCGTCTCGTTATTGGGGGGGATTTGACTGTATGCTGATTGCCAGGAGTGTAAGCTGTTCCTATTGCTTTTCCTGTTCGGCTGCTTCCAGAATTCGTGTGGTTTGCAGTTCGGGAAGTTGGTGATTGCAGTAGCTGCTGGTCTATCCGGAAAAGGGAATATCGCCTAAACGGAGTTGTGTGCGTAACTGTCCGTTACAATATCCTTTGCAGGACTCTATGAAACTTGGCCAGCCACAGCTGAAACCACTGATTTATGGTATTGCTATTTTGGCAATTGAATTTCACCACAGAAAATAATCTATCCTTTGCCAGACAGCAGACAGTATTATACTTGGCTAGCCAAAGCTGGAACACCAGATTTAGGGGATTGGTATTTGGGCAATTGTATTTAACCCCTTAATAAAATATAGAAATTGCTATCCTGAGTTTCTAGGGGTGACAATTAGCACAGCCAAGCCCCTGATGTAGGACATAGCAAAAAAAAACTAGTATTGATGGATTGATGGACTTGGTGGCAGCTTGTTCTGGTGCACCACAAGTCACAAAATGGCCGCTGATCACCCCAGAAAATAAGTGACAGAAAAACGCTCTGTGTAGCCTAAAAACCAGTGAGCAAGTAACTAGCAGAAGTTCAATCATTCACAGCTGTAGATCGATCAGTTCATTAGGTGCTGTTGCTGACTTTTCCCTGCCTAATCTCGCCCTCACAGAAGCTGCGTCCTCTCCCTACACTAATCAGAGCAGTGTGACGTGCGGAGCTACGTGACTCCAGCTTAAATAGAGGCTGGGTCACATGCTGCACTTGGCCAATCACAGCCATGCCATTAGTAGGCATGGCTGTGATGGGCTTTTAGGGCAAGAAGTAAAACGCTAGCTGATTGGCTGCTGTGCAGCCCTTCAGAAAGCAGGAAGTAATCGCCGAACAACGAACCCGAACTTTTTTGAAAATGTTCGGGTTCGGGTCCGTGTCCCGGACACCCCAAAATTCGGTACGAACCCGAACTATGCTCGAACTGTTCGCTCAACACTATCAACGACCCATCTCTAATAGTTTTAGCCTGTAATATTATTACACTCCATAAATACATCCAGGCCCCTCTTGAATTCGTTTATTGTACTCACCATCACCACCTCCTCAGGCCGAGAGTTCCATAGTCTTACTGCTCTTACTATAAAGAATCCTGTGCCAGTAAGAAGTGCCCCCAGAGATTCCCCCATAGTGACACCCAATACTGTGCCAATAAAAAGTGCCCCATAGTGCCCCCCAATAATGTGCCAGTAAGTGCCCCCATAGTGCCCCACAATAATGTGCCAGAAAAACGTGCCCCCATAGATGCCCAACCAATCATGTGCCAGTAAGAAGTCCCCCTATAGATGCCCCCCAATCATGTTCCAGTAACAAGTGCTTCCCCCCAATCATGTCCCAGTAACAAGTGCCTTTCACCCCCAATCATGTGCCAGTAACAAGTGCCTATCCCCCTCCAAATCATGTGCCAGTAACAAGTGCACCCCCAAATCATGTGGCAGTAACAAGTGCCTCTCCCCCCAATCATGTGCCAGTAACAAGTGCTTTCCCCCCAAATCATGTGCTAGTAACAAGTGCCTCTCCCCCCCAATTATGTGCCAGTAACAAGTGCCTTTACCCCCCAATCATGTGCCAGTAACAAGTGCCTCCCCCCTAATCATGTGCCAGTATCAAGTGCCTTTCCTCCCAATCATGTGCCAGTAACAAGTGCCTCCCCCTTCCCCCAAATCATGTGCCAGTAACAAGTATTGTACCATATAAAAAAATAAACACTTATATTTACATCATGGCAGCGATGCGATGCAAACCTCTTCCGGCCTGTGTCCCGCACTGTATGGCTCAGGCAAGAAACGATGAAGGGAGACACCTTTCTCTCCCCTGCCCTGCCACAGCATCCATCTGTATCGCTGTCCTGAGGACAGCGATACAGATGACTATGGAGATGAAGCGCTCATCTTCCTGTGCCCTGCCGCCGCCGCCACAGCTGGTGGGCCCGGTCATGGTCGCACACTTTGCGACCGCGGTCGTTACGCCCCTGACTTAGGGGCCCAGTTGCAATTGTGACCACTGCGACCCCAATAGCTATGCTACTGGATATACCTGCTTCCACAAAACACTGATGAAGGGGATTCATATGCCTGCTTCCACAAAATACTGATTGAGGGCTACGATATACCTGCTTGTAGTAATGAGCGGCAGGGACAATATTTGAATTTGCGATATTTCAAGAATATTTGGGTGAATATTCACCAGAAATTTTGCAAATTATTTTCTTGATTGTGCAATCGGCAATAGTCGCGCAATGCAAGTGCAATACAGGCATGGGTCACTTTTGCTATAGCTACACTATATCACAATCTAACCTACACTGACTATCTCCCACTAACTATCTGTATTATATATATAAGCTAACTAACTAACTAACTAACTACATAATGTAATGACACAGGAAAGCAGAGAGCACAGCAATGACACTGATGTCTCTCTGTAATAACTGTAATAAACTGCTGAAAATGGCTGCTGGGGAGATTCTTATATAGTAAGGGGTAGGCAATAGTGTTCATCGAACACCAAAGTGCTCGGGTGTTCAGGCAGAACACATCGGGATTCTCTGAAGAGGGGAGGATGCCTGGTTAATAGGAAAAGGTCAGAAATTGATGGAGACACCAGCAAAATGGTTCAGGAGCAGCATGGGGAGGATGTCTGGATGCATCTTGGACTCCCAGGTTACTTCTGGGAACGATGTTGTCCAAGTAGTATGCCACTTTTACAGACTGACAATAATATGCACAAAACCAAAGATAAAATAGATTTTAGAGGAAAACATTCTTTCCTGTATATTTACTTGCATATAAAGTGCAAGTGCTGCCAAAAATTACAAGCAATAGGCACACCGATACAACCTGTATATCACATAAAGGAGGGCCTCAATTACATTGTTGTACAATTGTTCAGGTAGTGGGACTCCTACACTCATAAAGTCTATACACTAAGTGAAAGAGCTGCCAAACATTACAAGGAACCAGCACTCCAATACACCCTTTGTTACACATAAAGGGGGGCATCATACACACACTTGAAAAATCATGATTGATGGCCTGCTGGTGACCCTCAAAAAGATTTGGAGCAATAGCCTGCTGATATGACCATTTAATACATTAGGGGCGATGGCCTGTGGCACGGTGGGGACTGGGGGAAACCCCCCACCGTACAATGTCAGGAAGAAGAGGAAGCAAGTAGGCCTGTAAGCTTGGAGAAGGGAGCAGGTCACCTCCTAAAGCCTCCCTAAATCCAATCACTGACCTCCTAACCGCATGAGCAGACCCAGATGGTAGGAGCACTCATGCACACGAACCTGGGCCCTACTGACCCTATCAGTCCCTGAAATAGGAGTCAGGAAAAAGAGACAACCTGGTTATCCCAGACATTGAAGGACAGGAGCCTCCAGCGGCCTAGCTGCAAGGTAAAAGGCGAGACTAAATGCAGTAACTGGAACAGCAGGTAAGCACACCATACCAACACACTTACCCGCCGTAGCAACACCAACTGGAACCTGGGCAAGTGTACTAGAGCCCACACACCATAAAGGACACTGTACAAACCACAACACCCAGGTATCTAGCACACCAGTTACTGCCTTGAAACCACCAAGCAAACAGGGTGCATGGCGGCCCCAGGCAGAACAGCATTCAGACATGACTTTTAATTCACCCCTCTGGGAAATCATAAGGGCCCACTTCTGCAGGCTGACAAGGGAATGTCTAGCATACATGCTGGACAACAAACCAGACATGTAACAACAAACTTGACATAGAAACAAATCACCAAATCAAACCCACACCAAACAAACAACATTTAAGGTGGGGAAAGGACAAGGAGGAGACAAAGTGATGACATCACAGATGACATTGATGACAAACTAGAATGGCTCTCAGTCTGCATCCAAGAAAGGAATAGGCTCCTGCTCACACACAGGCAGACATAACAATGATCTCAGACTCACAGCAACAGTATATAAAGAGACCTGAGACTACACCCAGCTCCAACTAGTTCCACACCAGCGAGAGAATTAACCCCTTAGGCACCAAACGGAAGGAGGAAACAACATAAAAAGGAAGAGCACATGCACACCGAACACCACGTTGCCACCAGCAACCGCTTGCATGACAACAATGTCACGGCGCATGCCACCGAGGCCGTGACAGCCTGCTGCTGAGCTGACCCTCTAAAACATTAGGAGTGAGGGTCTGCTGCTGAGTTGATCATCGAAAATAATTATGGTTGATGGCCTGCTGCTGAGCTGACCCTCTAAAACAGGCATGATCAACCTGCGGCCCTCCAGCTGTTGTAAAACTACAACTCCCACAATGCCCTGCTGTAGGCTGATAGCTGTAGCCTGTTCGGGCATGCTGGGAGTTGTAGTTTTGCAACAGCTGGAGGGCCGCAGGTTGAGCATGCCTGCTCTAAAACATTATGGTTGAGGGCCTGCTGCTGAGCTGACCCTCTAAAACAATATGGTTGAGGGCCTGCTGCTGATTTGTTGACCATCAAAAAAATTACGGGTGAGGGCCTGCTGCTGATTTGACCATCTAAAACATTAGGGATGAGGGTCTGCTGCTCTGCACCATCAGCATTACAGCCAATTCCCAGTCCCTTACAGCTCGCCTTCATCATATTAAATGTTATATATGCTTGAAAGTATGTCACACGTACAGTAGTGTAGGCTTTGGAAGTGTATGCGCAAGGAAATTAAAAAAGGCATTTGGGATGTGGAAACGTCACACACGAGATATCCCGCAGATAATGTCAATGCTGTCACCAGTGCCTAATAAAAAATTACAGGGAATGTCACAGGTATGTAAGATAAGGAAACATTATACAGGAGAGGTACCACCGGTAATGTCACTATCCGCAGCGTCTACAGAAAAAGTACACTATGTCACAGATAAAAATAATATGCGCACACGTTACACTGGAGATGTAGCACTGGTAATTTCACTGTCAGAAGCGAACATCTATTGAAAATGTACACTTTATGTCACAGATAAAAAAAAATTTAGCACACACATTACACTGCAGATGGTGTGCTGGTAATGTCACTGACCACAGCAGACACCATCTACGGAAAAAGTACACTGGATGTCACAATTATTTTTTGGATGCGTACACTTTACACAGGAGAGCTTGCGCATTTAGTGTCACTGTCCGCAGCGGACACCGTCTACGGGAAAAGTACACTGGATGTCACAGATATTTTTGGGTGCGCACACTTTACACTGGAGATGTCACGCAACTAATGTCACTGTCCGCAGTGGACACCATCTACGGAAAAAGTACACTGGATGTCACAGACATTTTTGGGATGCGCACACTTTACACAGGAGATGTGGCACAGGTAATGTCACTGTCCACAGCGGACATCGTCTACGGAAAAAGTACACTGGATGTCACAGATATTTTTGAATGCCCACACTTTACACAGGAGATGTGGCACAGCTGATGTCACTTTCCGCAGCGGACAACGTCTACGGAACAAGTACACTGGATGACACATATATTTTATGGATGTGCACACTTTACACTGGAGATGTGGCACACTAATGTCACTGTCCGCAGCGGACACCGTCTATGGAAAAAGTACACTGGATGTCACAGATATTTCTGGTATGAGCACACTTTACACTGGAGATGTGGCACACTAATGTCACTGTCCGCAGCGGACACCGTCTACGGAAAAAGTACACTGGATGTCACAGATATTTTTGGGATGAGCACACTTTACACTGGAGATGTTGCGCAACTAATGTCACTGTCCACAGCTGACACCGTCTATGGAAAAAGTAAACTGGATGTCACAGATACTTTTTGGATGCGCACACTTTGCACTGGAGATGTGAAGCCCCTAATGTCACTGTCCGCAGCGGACACCATCTACGGAAAAGGTACACTGGATGTCACAGATATTTTTTGGATGCGCACACTTTACACTGGAGATGTGGTGCAGCTAATGTCGCTGTCTGCAGCGGCCTAACTATTGCACGCTATTTAGAGCAGGATGCTCTAAAAATTGATATTGGTGCCACGTCCTGAACTTAGTCGTGCAGCGATTCGTTGCCAAATACACCGGGGTCCAGGACGTCTTTCAGCAGGTCAGGAAAATCTCTGGACATTTTAGAAGATCTTACACATACATGGCTTGCCTTGCTGACGTTCAGCGGCGACACTACCTGCCCATCACACGTCTGATTTGTAACAGCCCGACATGCTGGAACTCTACCTTGTAGAGTATATGCTTGATAGGCTGCTCCAGCAGCAACATGCCGTTAACGACTACCTGTACGAACTCTGCAGCAGGACAAGTTCTGGGGAGCTTGGTTTCTTTTCACCGCGCCAGTGGCTGCTCATGCACGATGCATGCAGACTTCTGTGGCCATTTGATGAGATCACCAAACTGGTCAGTCACAGCCAGGCGCCATCAGTGACATTGTACATTACGCCTTCTTTCTGGAGCGTGTATTGCGTTGTGTCATTGATCAAGCAGGAGCTGGAAGATGAGGAAGTCGCAAGGGGAATTCTCAGGGGAGGCTACTCCATCTGAGACTAGTCAGCAGGAGTCTGAAGAGGAGTCAGAGGAGGATGGTGGCTGGGGGAGGAGGAGGAGCAAGAAGAGCATGCTTTGAGGGGGACTTTAAACTTTTCGGGTATCCCAGGTGTTGTCCGTGGCTGGGGGAGGAGACAGAGGATGACATTCTCCCGGGTGATGAGCAGGAGCCAGGGCGCTCCACCTCTTCCAATTTAGTGCAAATGGGGGCCTTCATGCTCCAGTGTTTGAAGAGGGACACTCGAATAAAAAACATATAGGGCAAGGACCAGTACTGGGTGGCAACGTACTTAGACCCCAGGTACAAACACAAAATGGCGGACATGTTACCGGCATCACAGAGGGCTGGCAGAATGCAGCATTTCCAGGCCTTGCTGCGAGAGATGCTGCATTCTGCTGTTGTGGGCGCTGGTAGAAGAATTTCCACCCACAACGAAACAGGTGCGGGTACCAATCCTACCGTGCCTGCAAGAAGAGGGCGGTTTAAAGATGTGTTGGTCACTTCGGATATGAGATCATTCTTGCAGCCAACCCATCGACAGCCGCCCTCCGGATCCAGCTTCAGGGAACGCCTAGACCGTCAGGGTTAACGGCCGCTGTGGATGCTCTGAGAAGCGAGGAACCCCTGGACTACTGGGTGTGCAGGCTTGACCTGTGGCCAGAGCTGGCACAATTTGCCATGGAACTCTTGGCCTGCCCCTCATCGAGTGTACTGTCGGAAACAATGTTCAGTGCAGCATGGGGGGCACTCGCCTAGCTCACAACAGTGTAGACTACTTCACATTTCTAAAAATGTGACGACCTGTGACGACCAGGTTAAATTGAATTTCCTCATGCCAGCCCACACATATCCGCCACCACCCAGAACAAAGAATGTCCCTTGTGTTATGTATATACACTGCATAAAAGGCCTTTTCTGTCATGTGAATGCCTAATGTTTGGGGCCTGTACTCCAGGGTCCTACAGTAAAATTGTTATCCACTGACTGCCTAATATACCTCCAGCCACATAATCACTTGTTCTTTTCTGTCCGGCGAATGCCTAATGTTTGGGGCCTGTGCTCCACTGGCCTACAGTAAAATTTTTATCCACTAACTGTCTAATATACCTCAAGTCACATAATCACTTTTTCTTTTCTGTCCGGTGAATGCCTAATGTTTGGGGCCTGTACTCCACTGGCCTACAGTAAAATTGTTATCCACTGACCGCCTAATATACCTCCTGCCACATAATTACTTGTTCTTTTCTGTCCTGTGAATGCCTAATGTTTGGGGCCTGTACTCCACTGGCCTACAGTAAAATTGTTATCCACTGACCTCCTTATATACCTACAGCCACATAATCACTTGCTCTTTTCTGTCCGGTGAATGCATAATTTTTAGGGCCTGTACTCCACTGGCCTACAGTAAAATTGTTATCCACTGACTGTCTAATATACCTCTCCAGCAACATAATCACTTGTTCTTTTCTGTCAAGTGAATGCCTAATTTTTGGGGCCCGTACTCCCGTGGCCTAAAATAAAAATTGTCTAGGCTCCAGCAGGGCACATTTTTGAGAGTTTGGCTTTAAGATGCATAAAAATGGTCCCTGATTAAAATGCATATTTTTGGTGGGAATTTTTGCCATTTATCCCCCTCTGGTATGTCACTGTCCATGTTGTAGGAATATTTGTGCACTTCTAGTAAGTATTTGGTGGCTGCAAATATGACCTGAAGATTTTTTAGGTTCGCCTGCCATTAAAGTGAATAGACCCGCCGCGAACGCGCAGTTGGCAAACATTTGATCGTGAATGCACGTTCGCGTTTGCGAATTGTCCCGGCCAATGTTTGTCCATCACTAATTAATACTTGATCAGGGAACATAGGCCACTTCATTCAACCTGCATCCTGGGTCGGAGTTTCAAATCTCCACACCATCACCAGATATCTGCGTTTTGATAAAGTTAGTTGGTAACCCAACTGTCAGGAACTATCAGAGTCACTACTTGTCTTATTCAGCTGAATTTTGGACACCACAGATTATGGACACTAGATTAGGTCCAGATTATTGGAATTTGTAATACAGACACTGTTTGCAGATGTTCTACAGTATTGGTTACAGAACACCAGAGATTATGGACACTAGATGCGGCCCAGATTATTGGAATTTGTAATACAGACACTGTTTGCAGATGTTCTACAATATTGGTTAAAGAACACGACAGATTATAGACACTAGATGTGGCCCAGAGTATTGGAATTTGTAATACAGACACTGTTTGCAGATGTTCTACAGTATTAGTTGCAGAACACCACAGATTATGGACACTAGATGTGGCCCAGATTGTTGGAATTTGTAATACAGACACTGTTTGCAGATGTTCTACAGTATTGGTTTTAGAACACCACAGATTATGGACACTAGATGTGACCCAGATTATTAAAGACACAGTCGGCGGATGATGTACAGTATATGTCACTAATAGGTAAAAAAAAAAAAATATCCTGCTGCTGTCAAACACACACAGTAGTCCTTAAAAGGACTTTGGGGTCGTTGAAAAGGTTTTGGTAGTAAAAACAGCAAATGTCTCTCCCTGCACTATCTGTCCCTTCCCTTAGACTGCAGGAGGTAAATAGATTGCTGCTCTAAAGCACACACACACACACACACACAGTAGTCCTTAAAAGGAGTTTTTATTTCTCTGAATAAAGGGAGTTTTTATTTATCTGAATAAAAACTGTGAAAATCACTCCCTACCACTGTCTTTCGCTTCCTATGCTCTTCTCTCCCTGTCTATGTCTTAACCGAACATGCGTCATCCAGTGCTATATAGCACCCAATGACTCGTTCCGGCCAGCCAATCATTGTAATGCCAGCAGCCAACATGGCTACTTGCATTACAGTGAGAGCAGTACAGTACTTACCTGCACCTTTATTGGCTGCTTAAAACCCGCGAAAAGTGCGGGGCGGAGACTCGAGCATTGCGCTCGAGCACATGCGGTACTCGATCGAGTACAGCCATGTGCCGAGCATAGCGATGCTCGAGCCAAACAAATATTCGGCCGAGCATGCTCGCTCATTATTAGTCTTAATTACTGTTCTGCTGTGAAGCTTCATTGTACTACAGCTATTTACGGTCCTTATAGCCATTCTGGGGTGAATTTTGATTGTTCTATTTTTTGGGAAGAAGGTGAATTAATAGAAAAAAAGAATATTTCTTAATTGCCGTTTTGCGGGGAAGTTACATTGTACTACAGCCTTTTTTAGGGTATATTATTTTAATTTTAATTTAATTATTTTATTATACAGTATGTCAGACAGACAAGTGACAGGCCCTTCAAAGGGAAAGGGCAGTGGCCAAAATGTTTTTGTCGCAGGCAGAAGTAGCAGCAGAAGAAAGGATTGGGGGAAGGGGGGGGGCAGCAGTAGTCACAGTGAGAGACCTGAGCTCCCAATGTCATCTAGCGGTCGTGTCTTGACCAACAACCCCTCGGTGCTTGAATGGTTGACTCGGTCTTCGAAATGACATCAGACACCCTCAGCCAAGAGTTGATGAGTTCCTGTGACACAACGCTTAGTTGGCATGGCCCGGAAGCAGGCCCTGTTTCCCCAATTGTCCTCAACCTGCCTCTGTCATTTTAAGTTCCCTCAGCGAGAGAAGTATTATATGCCGTAGACTCGGCTCCACTTTTTAGTGAGGACGAGCTAATTGTCATGGACGTTCCCGCGACAGATGGTAGGAGATCGGTGAGACTGGCACCATGTGGTTTTGATCTGACATGTTTTCTGTTTGGATCAAATAACATCTGTGTTGTTTCTGTTGCTTGCCACACCTTCTTTCCCCAGGTGTGGCTATTAGGGTCATTTAAACTTCTCTATTTAAAGTTTCCTCTCCCACAATGCTGTGCGGTTTATAGCTTCTGTTTGGACCTCTGTATAGATTGTGGTTGGATCTCGGCTGAGTTCCTGGTGCTTCCATTGCTCCTTTGAAGCTAAGTCTTTCCTTTCCCTTTTGTATTTTGTTTGGGTGTGTTGCATTTCCCTGTTGTTTGTATTAGGCCTGAAGTAGACTCCTGTTCATCCTTCCTTTTGGAGAAACAGGTAGCCTCGTCCCTGCCATTTGTACTAGGGTCCTATAGGGCTTGATAGGACACTAGGTATTCCTGCTTATGAAATCACCTATCTTTAAGGTCTGTTCACACTGGTAGTCAGTCAGAAGTTTGGTTAGGGTTTTCACTAGGAGGTGTCCTTTTTCCTTCCCTAGTTCTCAGGCCTGATTCCCTGTCCCCCCCCCCCTTCCCTCCTATGTTCAGTCTGGTGTTTTCCTCCCACACCGAAGCGTGACACTACTAGAGGACAGTCAGCAGCTACTGCCCAGCCAAGGTCTGGAGGAGGCAACTGCTGCTTCCTCCAGTGGGCAAGTAGTGATGATGAAAGTCCTGTGGGAGCAGGTGTTGTGAGCGGTTAGGCTCCTGACCCTGAGACCCTTGAGGGGGACATCAGTGACCCATAGTTACTCCAAGGAGAACTTGCCTGTCCACCCAAAATGTGGAGAAACTGACATTTGCGAAGATGAATCTGGCATGGATCAGCCAGGATTTCCACACACCAGTGCCTGATGCATCAGACTAGATCATCCATGGTACCACACCTAAACTTTGTCAAAACAGACCTGTTTCTTCTGGCTACCTGCTTAAGCTACTATTCTGATGCTGCCACCCACCTATTGCCACACATATACTGCCAGATACTCCTACTACTCTGTGGTCTCCTCATGCTGCTGCCACCTCACCTCTCTGTGGTCTCATGCTGCTGCCAGCTCACTACTCTTTACTGGGCCACTCTGTGGTCTCATGCTGCTGCAACCTCATCACTATGTGGTCTCCTCATGCTGCTGCCAGCTCACCACTATGTCACTGGGCCACTTTGTGGTCTCCTCATGCTGCTGTCAGCTTCTGTCAGCTCACCACTATGTCACTGGGACCCTCTGTGGTCTTTTCATGCTGCTGCCAAATCACCACTATTTTATTGATCCATTCTGTGGCCTCCTCATGCTGCTGCCACCTCACCACTCTGTGGTCTCCTCATGCTGCTGCTACCTCTCCACTCTGTCACTGGGCCACTCTCTGACTTCTCATGCTGCTCCCACCCTCCCTACTCCTTGACTGGGACACTATTTTGCCTTTTTGGCCTGGATGACATAACCATTTATTTGACCCTTCTTATGATCTGTCAGAAGGAAGGAAAAATGAGACACACAACGGATCCTGTCTATGTAGCAGCTGTAAGTCCTGTATGACATGTTCACTATTTTGCATCAGAATTGGCTTATGATTTGGTATCCAAAAGCAGGAGTGGGTACAAAACACAGAAGACATGCAAATATTCCATTCCATTGTCATTTTTTTTTGGGCTTCAGCAATACTGATGGATTAATGACCAAATGCTGACCGAGTGAAGGCAGATGCTCAACAGACAGGATCTGTTTCTTGGGGGTTATTGTTCTGAAGGATCAGAGGAAGGGCAAATTAATCAGGGATGTCAACACAAACTTACTGCTGACACTTTCTCCACTCTGTCAGGGGGGCTCTACTTGTATAAGCCTTTAATAGAACAGTTTCTGTAGAAATATATGTGGAATCAGCTGATAACGGTGTAAAAGGAGTGTACTCTTTTACACTATAGTAGGATTTTGGGCCTCTGCACAGTTCTTTATACCTGGCTCTAACATTGACCTGTAAGGCTGAGTTCACACTGGAGTTATTTGGTCAGTTTTGGCCCTATAAAGTGTACAGTGATTCTAAGAGTGACGTCTGTCATCTTTGTGTCATACTGACCCACAATATTGTTTCCCTACCAGAATAGACTCCCTATGCGTGTTGTACACCACTGTACAGGCTCTTTACAGCCAGGAAATAGCTGTTTTTTAATGAGGTTCGCCACAAATAAATTTGGATTAAATCAATATTTTTGGAAAATTTGGCGAACCGACCAAATCGAATTTTTGAGAAATTCGCCCATCTCTAATTATGATCTTAAATACAGCTGATAAGATCTTCAGCTGAAACTCTGTAGGAATGAAGTTCATGAAGAGACATGAATTACAGAGAGGAGGGTGGGGGATGTGGCTAATGAGCAGCAGCACTTGTATGCAGTCTCCATTACCACAGTCTGTCCTGTCAATCCTTTCTGTACTTCATGTCTCCTCATGAACAACATTCCTACAGAGATTCAGCTGAATATCTTATCAGCTGTATTTAGGATCATAGTCCCTGACAAGCAGAGAAGAGGATGAGGGAGCTCTTTAGCTCAGTTTTCTGAAGTAACTTGTCCTTCTGTTTGATTAGGAGAGGTTTTGTGTGTACTAATAGGACGATAGTGGTGATTTTATTTCTCCTAATGATTGCTCTCTAGACAAAACAAGCCATTATAACTAATGAAAGGTATTTAGAAATATATTTATAATAAAGTAATATTTAAGTATTTTCATTTACTTAATTGTCGGAGAATCCCTTTAATATTACATAAGATGTATTAGAAAAAAATATTAATGGGATGAAATAGAAAAAAAAAAGGTAATTGTGCCATTGTGTTACAGGTTTCATTTTTTTTTTTTTAGCATTCACTGTGTGGTAATATTCAGACATTATCTTTATTCTGTGGATCAGAATGATTACAGTGATAACACATTTCTGTACTACTAAAACAAATGTAAAATCTAAACAAATATATTTGTCTCACCATATTCTGATACCCATAACTTTTTTTATATTTGTATCTATGGAGCTCTGTAGGGACTCATTTTGCAGGGCAATCTGTAGTTTTTATTGACATAATTTAGAGTTCTTGATCAGTTTTTATTGGGAGGCAAAGTGACCAAAAAACAGCTATTCGCAATTTTTTTTTCCTGTGGAAAGGTCATCCATATTTAAATTCTGTGAAAACTGCTTTTATAAATTCACTTGAAGCTTGTTTTGAATGCTGTTTCTTCATTCTTCATTAAAGGGCATCTGTCAGCAGATTTGTACCCATGAAACTGGTTGACCTGTTGCATGGCAGCTGAAGGCATCTTTGTTGGTTGTATGTTCTTATGTGCCCACATTGCTGAGAAAAATGAAATTTGAATAGATGCAAATGAACCTCTAGGAGCAATGGGGGCGTTGCCTTTACTCGTAGAGGCTCAGCTCTTTCAGCCAATCAAAGTGCAGGGGGTGCAGCAGTTGCTGAGAGAACAGAGCCTCTAGATGTAACAGCAATGTACATGTTGCTCCTAGAGGCTCATTTGCATATATTAAAACCCCCTCTTTTTCAGCAATACGGGCACATATGAACATGGGATCCACACAGATGTCTTTATTTGCCAAGCGCACATTCAAGAGGTCAGCCAATTTCGTAGGTACAAATCTGCTGATAGATGCCCTTTAATTATTGTAGACGTTTTTATGACAACTATAGATTATGCACATTTTGTTATCACTCTCCTATCCTTAAAAATATGTGTATTAATCAATTTTCCATTATTTTTTCACTTTGATTTTCAGGAATATTCAAGGCACTGGATAAAGGCCAGACAGACACAATCTCTGTAAACCCCGCTGAGGTAATGACAAAAGTGAATTTTGGTTTAACATGAGGCATTTACAGACTACAATTCCAAATTCTAAAGAAGTCTGTCGCAATGAAAATGCAGTGCATTCTGCTGACTGTGTTAAAGAGGAGTAGGAGCTGACTACATTGATCTTTAGTTTGTAAGAAGCTTGTAGACAATAAAAATGAGGGAAGTTATCAAAATTCTATTTGGCTTCTCGACGAATTTCACAAAGAAATTTGATCAGTTCGGAAGTGCTTCATAAAGAAGCGCATTCCTATGTATGTAATGGGTGCAATGACTGGGAATGGTGATAACCTATAACTTTTTTATTTTTCCATCCATGTAGCTGTATGAGGGTTTGTTTTTTGCAGGACAAGTTGTAGTTTTTAATGGTGCCATTTTGGGGTACACATAACTTTCTGATTAACTTTTATCAACTCTTTCTGGGAAAAAGATGGGTAAAACAGCAATGCAGCCACATTTTTACAGTATAAATTTTACAGCGTTCTTTTTTCGGTATAAATAACATAATATTTTTATTATTCTCTGAGTCAGTAAAATTACAGAGATACCAAATACATATACTTTTTTTTTATGTTTTACTACTTTTGTGCAATAAACCCCATTTTTTAAAAAGGAAGAAAATCTTTTTGCATTGCCACTTCCCAAAACCCATGAGTGTTTTCATTTTCTTTCTATGGAATTGCGTGATAGTTTGATTTTTGTGGGACAACTTGTAGTTTTCATTGATATCATTCTGGAGTAAATTATGCTTTTTGGTCGCTTGTTATTAAGTTTTTTCGGTGGCAACTAGGAATAAATTAGCAATTCTATAATTATTTATGGCGTTTACTGCAGGGTATAATTTACATGATATTTATGTAGTGTGGGTCATTACAGACACAGCAATACCAAACATATGGGGGAGATATTTTTTTTTTGCAATTTTTTTCATTGAAAAGCATATTTTCAATTGGAAACAAAGCATATTTTTTTATTGGAATTTTTTTATTTAATAAATGTGTTTGTTTTTTTTCCCTTTTTTTTACCACTTAATAGTCCCACAAGGTGGCTATAACAAACAATATTTTGTTTGCTTCTAAAATGCAGTTTTACTGACAGTGCTATAATGACATTAACCAGCAGGCTGCGCTAGAGAGGCACAGCCTGCTTGAAAATATGAAAGGCTAGCTTGGGGCCTAAACCAGACCAGTCCAGTTGTGATGGTAGCACATCAGGAAAGGAGTCACAGCCATAAGCAGAGTGTGTCATCTGTAACTTACAGCTAAAACTCTGCTACAAAGGCCAATATCGGTGCTGTTACCAATCTTGGCCATTTAACCCCATAGATCCCGTGGTCATTAGCCAGTGAAGGCAGCGGCCTGATGGTTACCTTGGCATCCAGGCTTGCCATGTATTTAAGACTGATCAGACCCTGAGGGTTTGATCTGGCTTAGTGTCAGTCAAAATTCTATTTGGCTTCTCGACGAATTTTACAAAGAAATTTGATTAGTTCGGAAGTGCTTCATAAAGAAGCGCATTCCATTGTATGTAATGGGTGCAATGACTGGGAATGGTGATCATTCCTCCCCCATCATTGAACCCCTCAGATGCTGCGTCCATTGCTGATCTAGACATCTGACATTAACCCCTTAGTGACCAGCCTGTTTTGGGCCTTACTGACCAAGTGTTTTTCTTCCTTTTTCATTGTCGCCTTCCAAGACCTATAACTTTTTTATTTTTCCATCCATGTAGCTGTATGAGGGTTTGTTTTTTGCAGGACAAGTTGTAGTTTTTAATGGTGCCATTTTGGGGTACACATAACTTTCTGATTAACTTTTATCAACTCTTTCTGGGAAAAAGATGGGTAAAACAGCAATGCAGCAACATTTTTACAGTATAAATTTTACGGCATTCTTTTTTCAGTATAAATAACATAATATTTTTATTATTCTCTGAGTCAGTAAAATTACAGAGATACCAAATACATATACTTTTTTTTTATGTTTTACTACTTTTGTGCAATAACATAGTAACATACATAGTAGTAACATAGTATATAAGGCCGAAAAAAGACATTTGTCCATCCAGTTCGACCTGTTTCTGCAAGTTGATCCAGAGGAAGGCAAAAAACCCCTGTGAGGTAGAGCCAATTTTCCCCACTTAAGGGGAAAAAATTCCTTCCCGACTCCAATCAGGCAGTCAGAATAACTCCCTGGATCAACGACCCATCTTTAGTAGCTATAGCCTGAAATATTATTACGCTCCAGAAATACATCCAGGCCCCTCTTGAATTCCTTTATTGTACTCACCATCACCACCTCCTCAGGCAGAGAGTTCCATAGTCTTACTGCTCTTACCGTGAAGAACCCTTTTCTATGTTTGTGTACAAACCTTCTTTCCTCCAGACGCAGAGGATGCCCCCTCGTCACAGTCACAGTCCTGGGGATAAATTGATGATGGGAGAGATCTTTGTACTGACCCCTGATATATTTATACATAGTTATTAGATCTCCCCTCAGTCGTCTTTTTTCTAGAGTGAATAACCCTAATTTTGATACCCTTTCAGGGTACTGTAGTTGCCCCATTCCAGTTATTACTTTAGTTGCCCTCCTCTGAACCCTCTCTAGCTCTGCTATGTATGCCTTGTTCACGGGAGCCCAGAACTGTACACAGTACTCCATGTGTGGTCTGACTAGTGATTTATAAAGTGGTAAGACTATATTTTCATCACGGGCATCTATGCCCCTTTTGATGCAACCCATTATCTTATTGGCCTTAGCAGCAGCTGCCTGACACTGGTTTTTACAGCTTAGTTTGTTATTTATTAAAATTCCTAGATCCTTTTCCATGTCAGTGTTACTGAGTGTACCCCATTTTTTAAAAAGGAAGAAAATCTTTTTGCATTGCCGCTTCCCAAAACCCATGAGTGTTTTAATTTTCTTTCTATGGAATTGCGTGATAGTTTGATTTTTGTGGGACAACTAGTAGTTTTCATTGGTATCATTCTGGAGTAAATTATGCTTTTTGGTCGCTTGTTATTAAGTTTTTTCGGTGGCAACTAGGAATAAATTAGCAATTCTATAATTATTTATGGCGTTTACTGCAGGGTATAATTTACATGATATTTATGTAGTGTGGGTAATTACAGACACAGCAATACCAAACATATGGGGGAGATTTTTTTTTTGCAATTTTTTTCATTGAAAAGCATATTTTCAATTGGAAAAAAGCATATTTTTTACTGGAATTTTTTTATTTAATAAATGTGTTTTTTTTTTTTTTTCCTTTTTATTACCACTTAATAGTCCCACAAGGTGGCTATAACAAACAATATTTTGTTTGCTTCTAAAATGCAGTTTTACTGACAGTGCTATAATGACATTAACCAGCAGGCTGCGCTAGAGAGGCATATATGAAAATATGAAAGGCTAGCTTGGGGCCTAAACCAGACCAGTCCAGTTGTGATGGTAGCACATCAGGAAAGGAGTTGCAGCCATAAGCAGAGTGTGTCATCTGTAACTTACAGCTAAAACTCTGCTACAAAGGCCAATATCGGTGCTGTTACCAATCTTGGCCATTTAACCCCATAGATCTCGTGGTCATTAGCCAGTGACGGCAGCGGCCTGATGGTTACCTTGGCATCCAGGCTTGCCATGTATTTAAGACTGATCAGACCCTGAGGGTTTGATCTGGCTTAGTGTCAGTATAAAGCTGATAATAAAGAGCATTGCAATAAAGGACTATTGCAATGCACTGTATAGCCATCAGACCCACTGGATCTGCAAGATCCAAATAGGTATTGATTATAAAAAAGTGTAAAAAATAAAAACAAGTAAAAAAAATAAGTAAAAAAAAAATAAATTTAATAAATGCTTTAACCGTATCAACCTACAGAAAAAAAAAATTATCATATCATATATACCACATGAGGAACCCCTATAACAAATAAAAAAAAAAAAACACTGACAGAATTGCAATTTAGGTCCATCTGACCTCACAGAAAATGGTATAAAAAGTAATCAAAAAGACATATGTACCCACCAAAAAAACTATAGAAATTTGGTACTGACATTTGGTACCATATTAACCCACAAAATAACATTATCATATACGGGTATTTCGCATGAGAAACCCCATAAAAAAAAAACAAAAACAAAAAAAAAAAAAAAAAACACTGGTACTGGTATAAAAAAAAAAATCTAAAAGTCATTTGTACTCTAGAATGGTACAAAAAATAATTACAGCTTGTCCTGCAACAAACAAATCCTCATATAGCTCAGTCAACAAAAAAAATTATAAAAGTTATGCCCCCCCCTAAAAACAATTTTAGCAAATTCAAATCCTGATGCCACTTTTCCTAGTCTGAATACTTCCATGCCCCCAAACAGCAGTTTGCGATGACATATGGGGTGTAGTCGTATTCAGGAAAAGATATATAACAGATTGTGGCATACAATATCTCCTGTTGTGCCTTGTGAAAATGAAAAAATTGGGGCTAAAGCAACATTTTATTGGAACTAAAATGTAATTTTTATTTTCATAGCCAAGTGTTTCTAAATTCTATGAAACGCTTTGTCAAAGAATTTACTTCACCCCTTAATCAATTCCTCGAGGGGTATAGTTTACAAAATGGGGTCCCTTTTTGTGGTTTTCTTTCTAGGAGTATTTCAGGGTCTCTTCAAATGTGATATGGCACCGGAAAGCCATTCCAGCAAAATCTGCACTCCAAAAACAATATTGCGCTCCTTTCCTTCTGAGCCCTGCCTTAGGCCCATGAAGAGATTTACGACCACATGTGGGGTGTTTCTATAAACTGCAGAATCGGGGTAATATGGATTCAAATGGAAAATCTGCACAAAAAAGGACATTTTTAAATTTCACCTCCATTTTGCATAAATTCCTGTGGAACACCAAAATGGTTAACAACGTTTGTAAGATCAGTTTTGAATAGTTTGAGGGGTCTACTATCTAAAATGTGAATATTCTTTGGGTGATTTCTACTATGTAACCCCTTTAAAGTCACTTCAGAACTGGTCCTTAAAATTTCTTCTAAAATTCTAAACCTTATTGAGGTTATAAGTCCTGATTTTTCTTCTTTGTTTTTATTTTTAGTTCATCTCTCTTGCAATGAACATCTAACTGGACATTCAAGATCAGCAACATTTTGGAATAAATATCTGCATATTTTTTTCCCTAGTAATGACATTTAGTATTTGTCTCAAATTGTATTGATTATAAAGGATTTATGTTTCTTAATAATCTGATCAATATCTTTCCATAAACAATAAAACGTAAACCTGAAAGTACAAGCATCAATTTCTTAAATAAAAGAGAATCATTCACTTACAGAAAAAAACATGCATACAGTACTTGTGCTCTGGTTTTCATTAGAATAATAGCAGCCACTAGAGATGAGCGAATTGAAGCTGTCAAAGTCGAATTCGCTACAAATTTCCGGAAAATTATGTTTCGCAATGAATTTCCTCGCGCTTGCATTTTTTCGTAAAATGGTGGCTACACGTCTGAGGATATGGGGCAAGGAACTCTGGGAAGGCGGGATGACCCATAATGCCATGCATGCAGCCAATCAGCAGCAAGCCAGCCTTGTGATGTCACAACCCTATAAATACGGTGGAGATCTTGGATTCTGAGTGCAGTGACAGACGTGAGAAGGCGCTAGAGACAGCAATTAGAAAAACCTCAATGTGAAAGAACACAAAAAAAAAAGATTTATAAGGGCAGGGATAGGGAGGAACCATTTCACAGCATCTTAGCACAGGGAGAGAGGTCAGAACAGACGCTAGGGACAGTGCTGGAAAAGTGATTTTACAAGTGCAGAGAAAGATTATTTGGGGATCCAAATAGCCATTATTCAGCTCTGTCATTCCAACAATTTGTTCTTGTTATTGAAGTGCAAGTGCTATGTTAAAAATCCTTTAGTGGCCTATTTCAGTACAAAAAAAGAAATATATACGCACTTCACTATTGCAGTTATTTGTGGTGAAAGCGTTTAGTGGCCTATTTCAGTACAAAAAGAAAAATATATATGCATTTCACCTATGCAGTTATTTGTGGTGAAAGCATTTAGTGGGCAATTTCAATACAGAAAGAAAAATATATGCGCAGTTCACTGTTGCAGTTATTTGTGGAGAAAGCATTTAGTGGCCTATTTCAGTACAAAAAGAAAAAATATATACGCGGGTCACTTGCAGTTTTTTGAGGTGAAAGCGTTCAGTGGCCTATTTCATTGCAAAAATAAAAATAAATTCTCAGTTCACTTCTGCAGTTATATGTGTTGAAAGTGTTTAGTGGTCTATTTCAGTACAAAAAGAAAAAATATATACTCAGTTCACTGTTGCAGTTGTTTATGGTGAAAGTGCTTAGTGGCCTATTTCAGTATAAAAATAGATTCTCAGGTACACTCTGCGGCAATACTAAACCCTCACACTGGTGTTAAAATTGAGAGGTTAGTTCGACACATCCTACTAGGAGGACATGTCTTAAGCTCGGACACCACACCATGGTCTCTCAAATAGCCAGAGTATTATGTGGTTATTGTGATACTTGTAGTCCGTTGCTGGCATCTTCCATTGTATGCATTTTTTGCTGTTGATTGCAAAATTCTTGAAGTCAATGGGACCCGAACTTTTGGGCACAAAACGGCTGTAAAATAGCCCTGGAAAGGGCTAGAGGGCTGCAAAAGGCATCAAAATGTAGGTAAATCCCCTATAAATAAAAATTAACCAACATCAATTGGCAACTTGGAGGAGGAGGTGGAATAGGAGGTTGGGGTGGCGTCAGGTGGGAATGCTATGGGAGTTGAAGTTCTCATCACAGCCAAAAAGGATTCATGTCTGCCTGCAGTGCCACAGGCCTCATTCACAGACTCAGGGCCATGGCAACCATACATGGGAGTTGAAGTTCACATCACAGCCAAGAAGGATTCATGTCTGCCAGTAGTGTCACAGGCCTCACTCACAGACTCAGGCCAATGGCAACCATACATGGGAGTTGAAGTTGTTATCCCAGCCAAGAAGGAATCATGTCTGCCTGCAAGGCCACAGGCCTCATTCAAAAATTAAGGCCCACGGGATCCACAAAGAGGAGAGTTAAAATCACGTCAAGACAGTATTTATTTCACCCAGCAATGCCACAGGACTCATTCACAGATTCAGACCCATCGCACCCACAAAGAGGAGAGTTACAATCATGCCAAAACAGTATTGATTTCACCCATTAGTGCCACAGGCCTCATTCACTAATTTAGGACCATGGCACCTACAAAGAGGAGAGCGGTCCCATAACAGCAACACAGGCCTCAGGTCAACCTGCAATGGAACAGGCCATTATCATTATGTAGGCCCCTTACACCCAGACAGAGGAGAGGTCATTTGACAGTAAAAAGAGGTTAATGTCTCCCACCAATGCAGCAAGCGATTAAAAGAAATATAGGCCCCTGACAACCAGACAATGGGGCGGTCATTTGACAGTAAAAAGAGGTTAATGTCTCCCACCAGTACAGAAGGCGATGAAACAAAATATAGGCCCCTGACAACCAGACAATGGGGCGGTCATTTGACTGTAAAAAGAGGTTAATGTCTCCCACCAATACAGCAGGTGATGAAACAAAATATAGGCCCCTGACAACCAGACAATGTAGAGGTCATTTGACAGTCTAAAGAGTTTAATGTCTCCCACTAATGCAGCAAGCGATTAAACAAAATATAGACCCCATGACAACCAGACAATGGGGCGGTCATTTGACAATCTAAAGAGGTTAATGTCTCACACCAATACAGCAGGCGATAAAACAAAATATAGGCCCCTGACAACCAGACAATGGGGAGGTCATTTGACAGTAAAAAGAGTTTAATGTCTCCCACCAATACAGCAGACGATGAAACAAAAAATATAGGCCCCTAACAACCTGACAATGTAGAAGTCATTTTACGGTATAAAGAGGATAATGTCGCCCACCAAAGCAACAGGTGATTATCTGAAATGTAGGCCCCTGGCACCCAGACAGAAGAGAGAGGTCCCATAGCAGAAAATCAGGCTTCATGTCACCCAGCAAGTAAAAGGCCACTTTCAGTTATTTAGACCCCAGCAGCCAGACAGAGGAGAGAGGTCCCATAGCAGAAAATCCAGCTTGATGTCACCCGCCAAAGCAGCAGGCAATTAACAGAATTTTAGGCCCCTGACACCCAGACAGAGGAGAGGTTCATTCAACTTGGGGTTGCCCCCAAAATAATGGTACAATTAAAAAAGGAGGATTCAATAAAGAAGTGCCCTGGAGTACAAGAATGTATGGTTGAGGGCGAGGCATTTATAAATGTCTATTCTGCACAAGGTACGGACAAGTCCGGTGGAATCCATGCCTGGTTCATTTTAATGAACATGAGCTTGTCCATGTTGGCTGTGGGCAGGCGGCTGCGTTTGTCCGTAATGACGTCCCCTGCCGTGCTTAATACACGTTCAGACAATAAACTGGCCGCAGGGCAGGCCAGCACCTCCAAGGCATAAAGGGCAAGCTCTGGCCATGTGGAAAATTTGGAGACCCAGAAGTTGAATGGGGCTGGACCATCAGTCAGTACGTGGAGGTGTGTGCACAAATAATGTTCCACCATGTTGTTGAAATGCTGCCTCCTGCTTACATGTTCCCTATCAGCTGGTGGTGCAGTTTGCTGTGGCGCGGTGACAAAACTTTTCTAACCCTGCTGTCTGAGAAGCTGGCCGTGACACAGCTGCGTTGCCGACCTCTTGCTCCTCCTCCTCTGCCTTCGCATTGTGCTTCCACTTGTACCCTTGTGTCAGTTGGGAATGCCCTCAGGAGCGAGTCTACCAGTGTGCGCTTGTAGTCGCGCATCTTCCTATCACGCTCCAGTGCGGGACTTAAGGTGGGCACGTTGTCCTTGTACTGGGGATCCAGAAGGGTGGCAGCTCAGTAGTCAGCACAAGTTAAAATGTGGGCAACTCTGCTGTCGTTGTGCAGGCACTATAGCATGTAGTTGCTTATGTGTGCCAGACTACCCAGAGGTAACGATAAGCTTGTCCGCTGTAGGTGGTGTATCGTCTGTGTCCTCCATATCCCCCCAGCCATGCTCCAGTGATGGCCCTGAGCTGCGTAGAGTGCCACCCTGCAGTGAAACCGGTTCCTCCTCCTCTATCTCATCCTCCAGAAGTGTGCCCTGGCTGTCCATATGTGTACCTGTCCTCTGCTGGTGCAGGAACCCACCCTCTGAGCCACTTCTGTATGATCTGCCTGAAACCCTTTGAAATGCCCCCTCTTCCTCCTCCTCCTGTGCCGCATCCTCTTCCATCATCACCGTAATATTTTTTTCAAGGAGACATAGAAGGGGTATTGTAATGCTAACAACGGCGTCATGAGCACTGGCCATGTTGGTTGAGTACTCCAAAGACTGCAACAAGGTACACAGGTCTCGCATGCAGGCCAAGTCACTGGTAGTGAAGTGGTGCTGATCCACAGAGTGACTGACCCGTGCATACTGCATCTAAAACTCCACTATCACCCACTGCTGCTCGCACAGTCTCTCCAGCATATGTAAGGTGGAGTTCCACCTGGTGGGCATGTCGCATATGAAGTGGTGAGCAGGAAGGCCGAAGTTACGCTGCAGCGCAGACAGGTGAGCAGCAGCAGGGTGAGAATGCTGAAAGTGCGCACATATGGACCACACCTTCAGCAGCAGCTCTGACATGTCTGAGTAGTTTTTAAGAAACTTCTGCACCACCAGTTCAGCACATGCGCCAGGCAATGGATGTGCGTTAAAGCGGATAGTCCAGGAGCTGCAACGAGATTTCGCCCATTATCGCACACCACTAGGCCGGGCTTGAGGCTCACCGGCAGCAACCACTCATCAGTCTGCTGTTCTATGCTGCTCCAATGCTCCTGTGCGGTGTGGGGTTTGTCACCCAAACACATGAGTTTTAAAATCGCCTACTGATGTTTACCCTGAGCTGTGGTGAAGTTAGGGGTGAGGTTCTTTCGATGATCGGATGTGGGTGTGGTAGAAGAGAAGTAAGAGGAGGAGGAGGATGATGCAGAGTAGGAGGAGGAAGCAACAGGGGGCAACGAATGGTGAAAGGACATGCGCCAAACCGCTATCCGCCTCGGGCCCAGCCGCCACTACGTTTACCCAGTGTGCAGTTAGGGAGATATAGCGACCCTGGCCGTGCTTACTGGTCCATGTATCTGTGGTTATGTGGACCTTGCCAACGATGGCGTTGCGCAGCGCACACTTGATTTTATCCTCTACTTGGTTGTGCAGGGAAGGGATAGCTCGCCTGGAAAAGTAGTGGCGGCTGGGAACAACGTACTGGGGGACAGCCACCGCCATCAGCTGAAACAGTTTGAAACAGTCCGTCTCCACCAGACGGAATGACAGCATTTTAAAGTCCAGTAATTTTGAAATGCTGGCATTCAGGGCCAGGGCTCGAGGGGGGGTAGGTGGGTATTTCCTCCTTCTCTCCAATATTTGGGAGATGCTTGGTGATGGTGTCTTATGTGGTGGTGTTGGTGGAACATACTCTGTTTGCTGGTCGCCAGGTGCCACGGTGACTCCAGAGGTGGAGGGAGAGGCTGAGCCAGCAGCAGAAGAGGTAGCAGGAGGAACATGAGAGAGTTCCTTGTTTTTAGGGTGTTTACTTCACTGCAGTTCATGCTTTGCATGTAGATGCCTGGTCATGCAGCATGTGCTCAGGTTAAGAACGCTTATGCCTCGCTTCAGCAGGGCCGGACTGGCCTACCGGGATACCGGGAAAATTCCCGGTAGGCCGGTAGCCCTGACTGCCGCACGGCCGGCCGGCGGCCGCAGGTACACTGGGCTCCAGTGGCGACGGAGATGAGCGCTTGCATTGCGCTCATCTCCGTGCGGAGCAGCAGCAGAGGAGGGAGAGGCGTGACCTCTCCCTGTTCCTCTGATAGGCTGCCAGCACTAGGCTGGCAGCCTATCAGAGCCGGCTCAGCGGCGCGATGACATCATCGCGCCGCCGAGTCGTACAGCTTCGAGACACAGGCCGGAAGAGGCCTGCATCGCATCGCTGGAGGTAAGTATAAGTTTTTTTTTTTTTTTTTCTTGGGGCTACTGGCAGCACTAAAGGGGGCTACTGGCAGCACTAAAGGGGGCTACTGGCAGCACTAAAGGGGGCTACTGGCAGCACTAAAGGGGGCTACTGGCAGCACTAAAGGGGGCTACTGGCAGCACTAAAGGGGGCTACTGGCAGATAAAGGGGGCTACTGCATGTCCGACTTTTAGTCCGCGATCTCTGCCATGCTGCACCATAGCTCCGCCCCCTGCCCCTATTATAGTCAATGGGGACAGAGCAGCAGCACGGCAGTGCACGGGTACTTGCGGCATGGCGGATCAGGAGGGTGAACAGCCCGGATAGGTCGGATAGCCATGCCGCAGGTGTGAAAGTACCCCCATAACAGTATGTCATCCACAGATTCCGCCATAACAGTGTCATCCATAGATTCCGCCATAACAGTGTCATCCACAGATCCCCATAAGTGTGTCATCCACAGATCCCCCATAAGTGTGTCATCCACAGATCCCCCATAACAGTGTGTCATCCACAGATCCCCCATAACAGTGTGTCATCCACAGATCCCCCATAACAGTGTCATCCACAGATCCCCATAACAGTGTGTCATCCACAGATCCCCCATAAAAAGTGTGTCATCCACAGATCCCCCATAAAAGTGTGTCATCCACAGATCCCCATAGCAGTGTATCATCCACAGATCCCCCATAACAGTGTGTCATCCACAGATCCCCATAACAGTGTGTCATCCACAGATCCCCCATAACAGTGTGTCATCCACAGATCCCCATAGCAGTGTGCCTGCCCTGCGCACTGAGGACAGATTGAAAAGAGGGGAAGATCCGTGGAAGCAAGCAGAGGACAGCACAGCAGAAGATGGAATAGGTTCTTTTGTAAGTAAATTATTTTATTATAACTGTATCCCTGCATACCGCAATACTCTGTATTTTGAATTTATATATACTTATTTCGTTTTTTTTCAGTTGTATGAATTTAAGTGGGGAAAATTATTAGTGCCCCCATTTTGACTGTGGTATCTTATGTGCCTCCCATATATTGTTCCTAGAGTTGCCACTGCGCAGAGGCCAAGTCACGGCAACGCTAGGGTAAGGCCCGGCCTGTGTGTGTGTATATAATTATATATATATATATATATATATATATATATACACATACATACACACGCTCGCGGAGTGTGTGTTTGGGGCTGGTATGCAACTTTTTCCAGGGCTGGTTTTTATCCCCAGTCCGGCCCTGCGCTTCAGGCTCTGATGGCGCAACATGCAAACCACCCGTGTCTTGTTGTCAGGACATTGTGTGAAGAACTGTCACGCCAATGAACTCCTTGGAGCCGGCCTTGGTGTGCTTGGTGTGGTGGACAGTAGCAGGGGTACTGTCTCTGGAACGGCCGCTGCGCTTTTGCACCCTGCTCCCTCTTTTGCTGTTCTGTGTGACCACCGCCTCTTCCTAAGAACTGCACGCCTCACTAGCACGACCTTCAGTCCAGTTTGGGTCTAGGACTTCATCATCCTCCACATCATCTTCCACCCATACATGACCCCTGCACTCCTCGGCGGCCTGCACATTGCAGAAAGCCACAGCAGTTGGCACCTGTGTTTCATCATCATCAGGGATGTTTTGTGGCGGTATTTCCATGTCCTTATCCTGCAACAAAAGTGGTTGAGCATCAGTGCATTCAAGGTCTTCCTCTACTCGGGCAGTGCTCGGTGGATGGGCCGGGGAAACCCTGCCAACAGAGTCATCAAAAAGCATGAGACTTTCCTGCATTCTTTGACTGCTTGGCTGATTTGCAAGGGGGTGAGGTTGAAGACTGATGGGCATGGGCTGCATGCGCCAACTCTGAGCTTTCTGCAGAGGACTGGGTGTTAGATACTGTGATGGAACTGGAGGCACTGTCAGCCACCCAATCTACTATCGCCTGTACATGTTCTGGCTTCACTATCCGTAGAGCGGCATTTGGGCCTATCAAATAACGCTGAAGATTCTGACGCCTACTCGCACTAGAGGAAGGTGTTTGACTTGGAGCGGTAGTTGGCGCTGAACGGCCACATCCTTTCCCAGCAACAGGAGCACCACCAACACCACCATGCCCACGTCCCGTATATGATGTTCTCCTCATTATTTGCGTTCACCCACCAAGCTGAAAGATGGTCTCTCTCCGATGTCAATTTACCTGCCACTAGTCGACAATTACGTTCGCTAAGGCAGTGAATACACTGATTCTCAATTTCTATGCGGAAATGTAAAAAAATTGGGGTACGCTGTATGCACAAGTGTTTAGTGGAACAAGAACAAGTATTTTTGTAATAAAATACAGAAAATAAGTATTTTACTGCTGTAAATTGAAAATAATTATTTATACGCCGGATGCACAACTGTTTTTTCAGCCTAAAACACGGCTTTTTTCAATAAAACCCCAAAATGCAGTTTTTAACTACTGGACATTAAAAGTAGATATTTATGCTATATATGGACACCAGATTTGGGGTCCAAGAACACGGATTTGGTCACCAAAATTCACAAATGCAGCATTAGACTGTTATAAATAGGAAATAAATATTTAAACGACGGACGCACAACTGTTTTTTCATCCTAAAACTTTTTTCAATAAAACCCCAAAATGCATTTTTTTTACTGCTGTAAATTTAAATTAGATATTTATACCGTGTATGTACAACTGCTTTGTGAAACAAGAATATAGCTTTTTTCACACAAAAAAGAATAATGCACTATTTCTCAGCTGTAATGTGAAATCGGTATTTAAGCGGTGCATTTCAAGATGCTCTGTGGAACAGGATTACCACTCTTTTGTCAAAAAAATACACTTATGCTGTATTTCACAGCAGCAATGTAAAATAGGTGGTTGCAATGGGTATTTCAGACTGTTTAGTGGACCTTGAATAGCGTTTTTTTTCTATAAAAAACAAAGAAGCACTATTTCCATGCAGAAATATAAATATGTCATTGGACGGTGTATGCAGAACTGTTTTGTGGACAAGGAATGCGGTTTTCCCCCCAAAATTACACGGATTCTCTATTTCACCGCAGAAATGTCAAATATATATTTTGGCAGTGTAAAATCGGCTTGGTGGATCAGGATGACCACATTTTTTTTTAAACTAAAATACACTGATGCACTATTTGGTAGCTGAAATGAAATATATGGTTTAGTGCATAGTATACAAAAGTACACCACAGAGCCCAGGCTAGACAAATGGACTATTTTGTCACCAAAATTCACAAAAGTTGTTCACTGCTGTAATTTAAATGTAGGTATTTATACCGTGTATGTACAACTGCTTTGTGAAGCAGGAATTTAGCTTTCTTCACACAAAAAAAGAATAATGCACTTTTTCTCAGCTGTAATGTGAAATCGGTATTTAGGCAGTGTATTTCAAAATGCTTTGTGGATCAGGATTTCCACTTTTTTGTCAAAAAAAAATGCAATTATGCTGTATTTCACAGCAGCAATGTGAAATAGGTGGTTGTAATGGGTATTTCAGACTGTTTAGTGGACCTTAAATAAAGTATTTTTTCTATAAAAAACAAAGAAGCACTATTTTCATGCAGTAATATAAAATATGTCGTTGGACGGTGTATGCAGAACTGTTTTGTGGACAAGAAATACGGTTTTCCCCCCAAAATTACACAAATTCTCTATTTCAAGGCAGAAATGTCAAATATATATTTTTTCGTGTAAAAATAGGCTTGTGGACTAGGATGACCACTTTTTTTTTAACTAAAATACACTGATGCACTAGCTGAAATGGAATATACGGTTTAGTGCATTATATTGTGCTCTGTGGCACCACAGATCCCAGGCTAGACAAATTGACTGTCACCCCTTAAACATACAAAAGGCAATATAGGGGACTTGAGCAGCCAGAAAAAAAAAAAAATGTTTCCATCACTGAGCTACAAAATAGGATTAGGCTGATGTCCCTGGCAGGCTGGCAGACATGCAGTACACTGCAGTGCCTAAAATGTCCACCGACCCCCACCTCAGTAACAGATGGACTACAAAAAAAATATCCCTGGCAGTGGCTGGGTACAGAAATGTTGGATTGCTGAGGCTCCCTCCCTCTCTATGTGCTGTATCTTGTGGATTAAAGTTGCACAGGTTTTTCAGATTTCTGCCCTATTCTGTCCCTGATAGCACCAGCAGCAACCTTGCTCTAATCTCAATTCAGCAGACTGACGTGTGACACTACGTGACTCCAGCTTATATAGAGGCTGGGTGCTCACATGCGGCACTCAGCCAATCACAGCAATGCAATTAGTAGGCATGGCTGTGATGGCTTCTTAGGGCAAGAAGTAAAACGCTTGCTGAGTGGATGCTTTGCAGCCCTTCAGAAAGCGGGAAGAAATCGCCGAACAACGGATCAGAACCCGAACTTTTTAGAAAATGTTCGGGTTGGGGTCCATGTCCCGAACACCCCGAAATTCGGTATAAACCCGAACTATACAATTCGTGTTTGCTCAACTCTAGTGGCCTATATCAGTACAAAAATTAAAAAAGATTCTAAGTTTTCTTCTGCAGTTATATGCGTTTAGTGGCCTATTTAACCTCTTACCGACCGCCTAACGCAGGATTGCGTCCTGCGGGCGGTCGGTTTGTTCCTCCTTGATGCGCGGGTGCGTCATCTCGTGAGATGCGAGATTTCCTATGAACGCGCGCACGCGTTCACAGGATCGCATCGGGGAGAACTTTAACGGTAGCCTGCCAGCGCAGATCGTGCGCTGGCAGGCTGTAGAAGTTAAAAAAAATGGCATATCAGACGCTGTTTTGTTAACAGCGTCTGATATGCTTGCTGTTCGTTCCTTTGGTGGTCCCTTTTGCTTGGGACCACCAAAGGAAACTTTTGTAAGTGCACCAATCACCACACAGACCCCCCCATCCATCCCCCCCCGTCACTAATTAACCCCTGATTAACCCCTGATCACCCCATGTCACCCCCCTGTCACTAATCACCCCCCTGTAAGGCTCATTCAGACGTCCGTATGTGTTTTGCGGATCCATGGATCCGCGGATCCGCAAAACACGGACACCGGCAATGTGCTTTCCGCATTTTGCAGATCCGCACACTGCCAAAACTATATAGAAAATGCCTTTTCTTGTCCGCAATTGCGGACAAGAATAGGACATGCTCTATCTTTTGCGGAGCTGCGGCCGGAAGTTTGGGGGCCGAAACCCGGAAGTTTGCGGCCACAGCTCCTCAAATGCTGATGCGGCGAGCACATAGTGTGCTCTCCGCATCACCGCCGGCCCCATTCACACTGAATGGGTCCGCATCTATTCCGCAGAATTGTGGAATAGATGCGGACATTTTTGCGGACATGTGAATGGGGATTACTACTTTTTTTTTTTGCACGTTTTTTGGCAGAGATTTTTTCATCCACGTTGATGCGAATAAGGAAATCTGTGCCGTTAATTTTATATTTTGTTTTTTTGCACATTTTTTGGCAGAGATTTTTTCATCCACATTGACCGATGCGAATGAGGAAATCTGTGCCGTTCATTTTTTTTTCTTTTTTCAGCCCAGATGCTGAACGGAAAAAAAAATCTCATTACCCTTATGCTCAATATAAGGAGAATCGCAGAAACTCCTAATGCTGGCCATACGTGTAATGATTGCGGAGACCCTCAAATGCCAGGGCAGTACAAACACCCCACATGTGACCCCATTTTAGAAAGAAGACACCCCAAGGTAATCCGTGAGGGGTATGGTGAGTTCATGTAAAATTTTATTTTTTGTCACAAGTTAGTGGAATATGAGACTTTGTAAAAAAAAAAAAAAAAAAAATAATCAATTTCCGCTAACTTGTGGCAAAAATTTTTTTCTGTGAACTCGCCATGCCCCTCACGGAATACCTTGGGGTGTCTTCTTTCCAAAATAGGGTCACATGTGGGGTATTTATACTACCCTGGCATTTTAGAGGCCCTAAAGCGTGAGAATCCAAATGCGTAAAAATGCCCTGTGAAATCCTAAAGGTACTCATTGGAATTTGGGCCCCTTTGTCCATTTTGGCTGAAAAAAAGTGTCACACATGTGGTATCTACTCAAACACAACAATAGCTGATCTCAGGGAGACCAGCTACAAAAAACACCGCAGAGCCTCACTTAAGAGTCTCAACACAGCAATACAAAGTGCAAAGTTCCCTGGGAAACAAGAATATGCAAAATAAATGAGGAGCCCCAGTTATGGGTCTACAACACAATGAAAGCCAGATATCCCTCAAAGGAAGGAAAACCAAGCAAAGGGGTGTCTCCATTACAGAGATCACCAAATCCACCGTATTAAGTGGCCCCTATGTCAAGATCCCGCTTTTTTACAAGCTTTAAGGATGTGACAGGGAAAACCTAAGCTAGGTATCCATCCACAGACAGCTGTTTCGGGGTGTTGCCCCTCATCAGTGTGGAGTAGGATTCTGGCTAGCCGGGAGCAATGCCTCGGAGACTACTCAAACACAACAATAGCTGATCTCAGGGAGACCAGCCACAAAAACACAGCGGAGCCTCACTTAGAGTCTCAACACAGCAATCCAAAGTGCAAGTTCCCTGGGAAACAGGAATATGCAAAATAAATGTGGAGCCCCAGTTATGGGTCTACAACACAATGAAACCAGATATCCCTCAAAGGAAGGAAAACCAAGCAAAGGGTGTCTCCATTACAGAGATCACCAAATCCACCATATTAAGTGGCCCCTATGTCAAGATCCCGCTTTGCATTGCTCCCGGTTAGCCAGAATCCTACTCCGCACTGATGAGGGGCAACACCCTGAAACAGCTGTCTGTGGATGGATAACTGGCTTAGGTTTTCCCCGTCACATCCTTAAAGCTTGTAAAAAAGCGGGATCTTGACATAGGGGCCACTTAATATGGTGGATTTGGTGATCTCTGTAATGGAGACACGCTTTTCCTTCCTTTGAGGGATATCTGGCTTTCATTGTGTTGTACACCCATAACTGGGGCTCCACATTTATTTTGCATATTCCTGTTTCCCAGCAATCTCCGAGGGGCCACTTAATATGGTGGATTTGGTGATCTCTGTAATGGAGACACCCCTTTGCTTGGTTTTCCTTCCTTTGAGGGATATCTGGCTTTCATTGTGTTGTAGACCCATAACTGGGGCTTCACATTTATTTTGCATATTCCTGTTTCCCAGGGAACTTTGCACTTTGGATTGCTGTGTTGAGACTCTTAAGTGAGGCTCCACGGTGTTTTTTGTAGCTGGTCTCCCTGAGATCAGCTATTGTTGTGTTTGAGTAGTCTCCGAGGCATTGCTCCCGGCTAGCCAGAATCCTACTCCACAGTGATGAGGGGCAACACCCCGAAACAGCTGTCTGTGGATGGATACCTAGCTTAGGTTTTCCCTGTCACATCCTTAAAGCTTATAAAAAAGCGGGATCTTGACATAGGGGCCACTTAATATGGTGGATTTGGTGATCTCTGTAATGGAGACACGCTTTTCCTTCCTTTGAGGAATATCTGGCTTTCATTGTGTTGTAGACCCATAACTGGGGCTCCACATTTATTTTGCATATTCCTGTTTCCCTGCAATCTCCGAGGGGCCACTTAATATGGAGGATTTGGTGATCTCTGTAATGGAGACACCCCTTTGCTTGGTTTTCCTTCCTTTGAGGGATATCTGGCTTTCATTGTGTTGTAGACCCATAACTGGGGCTTCACATTTATTTTGCATATTCCTGTTTCCCAGGGAACTTTGCACTTTGGATTGCTGTGTTGAGACTCTTAAGTGAGGCTCCGCGGTGTTTTTTGTAGCTGGTCTCCCTGAGATCAGCTATTGTTGTGTTTGAGTAGTCTCCGAGGCATTGCTCCCGGCTATCCAGAATCCTACTCCACACTGATGAGGGGCAACACCCCGAAACAGCTGTCTGTGGATGGATACCTAGCTTAGGTTTTCCCTGTCACATCCTTAAAGCTTGTAAAAAAGCGGGATCTTGACATAGGGGCCACTTAATATGGTGGATTTGGTGATCTCTGTAATGGAGACACGCTTTTCCTTCCTTTGAGGGATATCTGGCTTTCATTGTGTTGTAGACCCATAACTGGGGCTCCACATTTATTTAGCATATTCCTGTTTCCCAGGGAACTTTGCACTTTGGATTGCTGTGTTGAGACTCTTAAGTGAGGCTCCGCGGTGTTTTTTGTGGCTGGTCTCCCTGAGATCAGCTATTGTTGTGTTTGAGTAGTCTCCGAGGCATTGCTCCCGGCTAGCCAGAATCCTACTCCACACTGATGAGGGGCAACACCCCGAAACAGCTGTCTGTGGATGGATACCTAGCTTAGGTTTTCCCTGTCACATCCTTAAAGCTTGTAAAAAAGCAGGATCTTGACATAGGGGCCACTTAATATGGTGGATTTGGTGATCTCTGTAATGGAGACACCCCTTTGCTTGGATTTTCTTCCTTTGAGGGACATGTGGTATCGCCGTACTCAGAAGAAGTAGGGCAATGTGTTTTGGGGTGTATTTTTATATATACCCATACTTTATGTGAGAAATATCGCTGTAAACGACAACTTTTTTTATACAAAGTTGTCAGTTTACAGAGATATTTCTCTCACCCAACATGGGTATATGTAAAAATACACCCCAAAACACATTGCCCTACTTCTACTGAGTACTGCGATACCACATGAGTGACACTTTTTTACAGCCTATGTGCGCAAAGGGGCCCAAATTCCAACGAGTACCTTTAGGTTTTGCAGGATTGCTCACAATTTAGCCCCCCCCCAAAATGCCAGAACACTACAAACACCCCACAAATGACCCCATTTTGGAAAGAAGACACCCCAAGGTATTCGCTGAGGGGCATAGTGAGTCCATGAAAAATTTAACTTTTTGTCAAAAGTTAGCAGAAAGGGAGACTTTGTGAGAAAAAACAATAAAAAATCAATTTCCGCTAACTTATGCCAAAAAAAAATCTTCTATGAACTCGCCATGCCCCTCACGGAATACCTTGGGGTGTCTTCTTTCCAAAATGGGGTCACATGTAGGATATTTATACTGCCCTGGCATTTTAGGGGCCCATAAAGCGTGAGAAGAAAAATGCATAAAAATGCCCTCCTAAAAGGTACTCATTGGTTTTAGGGCCCCTTTGCACATCTTGTCTGCAAAAAAGTGTCACACATGTGGTATCGCCGTACTCAGGAGAAGTAGGGCAATGTTTTTTGGGGTTTATTTTTACATATACCCATGATGGGTGAGAGAAATATCTCTGTAAATTGACAACTTTGTATAATTTTTTTTAAAAAGTTGTCATTTACAGAGATATTTCTCTCACCCAGCATGGGTATATGTAAAAATACACCCCAAAAAACATTGCCCTACTTCTCCTGAGTACGGCGATTCCACATGAGTGACACTTTTTTGCAGCCAAGATGCGCAAAGGGGCCCTAAAACCAATGAGTACCTTTAGGATTTCACAGGGCATTTTTACGCATTTTGGATTCTCACGCTTTAGGGCCCCTAAAATGCCAGGGCAGTATAAATACCCCACATGTGACCCCATTTTGGAAAGAAGACACCCCAAGGTAATCCGTGAGGGGCATGGCGAGTTCACAGATTTTTTATTTTTTTTTGGCACAAGTTTTTTTTTATTTTTGTTTTTTTTACAAAGTCTCATATTTCACTAACTTGTGACAAAAAATAAAATTTTACATGAACTCACCATACCCCTCATGGAATACCTTGGGGTGTCTTCTTTCTAAAATGGGGTCACTTGTGGGGTATTTATACTGCCCTGGCATTTTAGGGGCCCATAAAGCGTGAGATGAAGTCTGGAATCCAAATGTGTAAAAATGCCCTGTGAAATGCTAAAGGTACTCATTGGAATTTGGGCCCCTTTGCGCATCTTGGCTGCAAAAAAGTGTCACACATGTGGTATCGCCGTACTTAGGAGAAGTAGGGAAATGTGGTTTGGGGTGTATTTTTACATATACCCCTGCTGGGTGTGAGAAATATCTCTGTAAATGACAACTTTTTTTAAAATTTTTATACAAAGTTGTCAGTTTACAGAGATATTTCTCTCACCCAACATGGGTATATGTAAAAATACACCCCAAAACACATTGTCCTACTTCTCCTGAGTACGGCGATACCACATGAGTGACACTTTTTTGCAGCCTGGGTGCCCAAAGGGGCCCAAATTCCAACGAGTACCTTTAGCTTTTATATGGCTGCTCACAATTTAGCCCCGCCCAAAATGCCAGAACAGTAAACACACCCCACTAATGACCCCATTTCGGAAAGTAGACACCCCAAGGTATTCACTGAGGGGCATAGTGAGTCCGTGGGAGATTTTTATTTTTTTTTGCCAGAAATTAGCAGAAATGGAAACTTTATTATGTCATTTTCCGCTAACTTGTGAAAAAAAATGAAATGATACATGAACTCACCATGCCCCTCCGCGAATACTTTGGGGTGTCTTCTTTCTAAAATGGTGTCATTTGGGGGGTATTTATACTTTCCTGGCATTCTAGCACCTGAAGAAACATGACAGGTGCTCAGAAAGTCAGAGCTGCTTCAAAATGCCGAAATTCACTTTTTTGCACCATAGTTTGTAAACGCTATAACTTTTACCCAAACCAATAAATATACACTTATTGGATTTTTTTTATCAGACATGTAGAACAATAAATTTTGCAAAAAATTTATATAGAAATGTAGTTTTAAAAAAAAAAAAATTACAACAGAAAGTGAAAAATGTCATTTTTTTGCAAAAATTTCGGTCATTTTTGATTAATAGCAAAAAAAGTAAAAATGTCAGCAGCAATGAAATACCACCAAATGAAAGCTTTATTAGTGAGAAGAAAAGGAGGTAAAATTCATTTGGGTGGTAAGTTGTATGACGGAGCAATAAACGGTGAAAGTAGTGTAGTGCAGAATTGTAAAAAGTGGCCTGGTCATTAAGGGTGTTTAAGCTAGGGGGGCTGAAGTGGTTAAGTACAGAAAGAAAAATATATACGCATTTCACTGTTGCAGTTTTTTGTAGTGAAAGCATTTAGTGGCCTTTTTCAGTACAAAAATAAAAATATATTCTCAGTTCACTCCTGCAGTTCTATGTGTTAAAGTGTTTAGTAACCTATTTCAGTTCAAAAAGAAAAATATATCTGCATTTCACTGTTTCAGTTATTTGTAGTGAAAGCGTTTAGTGGCCTATTTCAGTACAAAAAATATATATATACGATTTTCACTGTTGCAGTTTTTTGTGGTGAAAGCATTTAGTGGCCTATTTCAGTTAAAAAAATATATATATTCTCAGTTTATTTCTGCAGTTCTATGTCTTGAAAGAATTTAGTGGCCTATTTCAGTACAGAAAGAAAAATATATGCACACTTCACTGTTGCAGTTATTTGTGGTGAAAGAGTTTAGTGGCCTATTTCCGTGCAAAAAGAAAAATATATATGCATTTCACTGTTGTAGTTAATTGTGGTGATTGAGTTTAGTAGCCTATTTCAGTACAAAAAGAAAAATATATACGTATTTCACTGTTGCAGTTATTTGTGGTGAAAGCGTTTAGTGGAATATTTCAGTACAAAAAGAAAAATATATACGCATTTCACTGTTGCATTTTTTTGTGGCGAAAGCGTTTAGTGACCTATTTAAGTACAAAACGAAAAATATATACACAGTTCACTGTTGCAGTTATTTGTGGTGAAAGCGTTTAGTGGCCTATTTCATTACAAAAACAAAAATATATTCTCAGTTGACTTTTGCAGTTCTATGTGTTGAAATCATTTAGTGGCCTATTTCATTACAGAAAGAAAAATATATACGCTGTTCACTATAACAGTTATTTGTTGTGAAAGCGTTTAGTGGCCTATTTCAGTTAAAAAAATATATATATTCTCAGTTTATTTCTGCAGTTCTATGTCTTGAAAGAATTTAGTGGCCTATTTCAGTACAGAAAGAAAAATATATGCGCACTTCACTGTTGCAGTTCCTTGTGGTGAAAGCGTTTAGTGGCCTATTTCAGTGCACAAAGAAAAATATATTTGCATTTCACTGTTGTAGTTATTTGTGGTGATTGAGTTTAGTGGCCTATTTCAGTACAAAAAGAAAAATATATACGTATTTAACTGTTGCAGTTATTTGTGGTTAAAGCGTTTAGTGGACTATTTCAGTACAAAAAGAAAAATATATACGAAGTTCACTGTTGCAGTTATTTGTAGTGAAAGCGCTAAGTGGCCTATTTCAGTATAAAAATATCTTCTCAGTTCACTTCTGCAGTTCTATTTGTTGAAAGCATGTAGTGGCCTATTTCAGTACAGAAAGAAAAATATATACGCAATTCACTGTTGAAGTTATTTGTTGTGAAAGCTTTTAGTGGCCTCTTTCAGTACAGAAAGAAAAATATATTCTCAGTTCACTTCTGCAGTTCTATGTATTGAAAGCTTTAAGTGGCCGATTTCAGTACAGAAAGAGAAATATATAGCCAGTTCACTATCGCAGTTATTTGTGGGGAAAGCGTTTAGTGGCCTATTTCAGTGCAAAAATAAAAATATATTCTCAGTTCACTTCTGCAGTTCTATGTGTTGAAAGCTTTAAGTGGCCGATTTCAGTACAGAAAGAGAAATATATACGCATTTTACTGTTGCAGTTATTTGTGGGGAAAGTATTTAGTGGCCGATTTCAGTACAGAAGGATAAATATATCAGCAGTACACTGTTGAAGTTATTTGTTGTGAAAGCTTTTAGTGGTTTATTTTAGTACATAAAGAAAAATATATTCTATGTTCACTTTTGCAGTACTAGGTATTGAAAGCATTTAGTGGCCTATTTCAGTACAGAAAGAAAAATATATACGTAGTTCACTATAGCAGTTGTTTGTTGTGAAAGCATTTAGTGGCCTATTTCAGTACAAAAATAAAAATATATTCTCAGTTGACTTTAGCAGTTTTATGTGTTGAAAGCTTTTAGTGGCCTATTTCAGTACAGAAAGAAAAATATATACACAGTTCACTGTTGCAGTTATTTGTGGTGAAAGCGTTTAGTGGCCTTTTTCAGTACAAAAATAAAAATATATTCTCAGTTCACTTCTGCAGTTCTATGTGGTGAAAGCATTTAGTGGCCGATTTCAGTACAGAAAGATAAATATATAAGCAGTTCACTATTGAAGTTATTTGTTGTGAAAGCTTTTAGTGGTTTATTTTAGTACATAAAGAAAAATATATTCTACGTTCACTTTTGCAGTTCTATGTGTTGAAAGCATTTAGTGGCCTATTTCAGTACAGTAAGAAAAATATATACGTAGTTCACTATAGCAGTTATTTGTTGTGAAAGCATTTAGTGGCCTATTTCAGTACAAAAATAAAAATATATTCTCAGTTGACTTTAGCAGTTTTATGTGTTGAAAGCTTTTAGTGGCCTATTTCAGTACAGAAAGAAAAATATATACACAGTTCACTGTTGCAGTTATTTGTGGTTAAAGCGTTTAGTGGCCTTTTTCAGTACAAAAACAAAAATATATTCTCAGTTGACTTTTGCAGTTCTATGTGTTGAAATCATTTAGTGGCCTATTTCATTACAGAAAGAAAAATATATACGTAGTTCACTGTTGCAGTTATTTGTTGTGCAAGCTTTTAATGGTCTATTTTAGTACAGAAAGAAAAATATATTCTCAGTTCACTTTTGCAGTTCTATGTGTTGAAAGCTTTTAGTGGCCGATTTCAGTACAGAAAGAAAAATCTATGCGCACTTCACTGTTGCAGTTATTTGTGGTGAAAGCGTTTAGTGGCCTTTTTCAGTTAAAAAATGAAAATATATTTTCAGTTCACTTCTGCAGTTCTATGTGGTGAAAGCATTTAGTGGCCGATTTCAGTATAGAAAGAGAAATATATACGCAGTTCACTGTTGCAGTTATTTCTGGTGAAAGCCTTTAATGGCCTATTTCAGTACAAAAATAAAAATATCTTCTCAGTTCACTTCTGCAGTTCTATGTGTTGAAAGCTTTTAGTGGCCTATTTTAGTATAGAAAGAAAAATATATAAGCAGTTCACTGTTGTAGTTATTTGGGGTGAAACCATTTAGTGGCCTAGTTCAGTACAAAAGTAAAAATATATTCTCTGTTCACGTCTGCAGTTATATATGGTGAATGAGTTTAGTGGCCTACTTCAGAACAGAAAGAAAAATATATACGCACTTCACTGTTGCAGTTAGTTGTGGTGAAAGCATTTAGTGGCCTATTTCAGTAGAAAAAGAAAAATATACAGCATCTTAGCGCAGGGAGAGAAGTCAGAACAGGCGCTAGGGACAGTGCTTGGAAAAGCGATTTACAAGTGCAGGGAACGATTATTTGGGGATCCAAATAGCCATTATTCAGCTCTGTCATTCCAGCAATTTGTTCTTGTTATTGAAGTGCAAGTGCTATGTTAAAAATCCTTTAGTGGCCTATTTCAGTACAAAAAGAGAAATATATACGCACTTTACTGTTGCAGTTATTTGTGGTGAAATCGTTTAGTGGCCTATTTCAGTAGAAAAAGAAAAATATATACACATTTCACTGTTGCAGTTATTTGTGGTGAAAGCGTTTAGTGGCCTATTTCAGTACAAAAAGAAAAATATATTTGTCTCTTTAAGGGTGTTTTCATTTTATTTTAATTTATTTAATTATGTTAACTGTCAGGCACTCTCAGCAATGGTGCACTTAGATAGCAAGGGACCCGGATGAAATAAACACTTGATTTTATTATTCTATAAACACATCTATTTGTTGCAGGCGATACAAAAAACATATATCATGTGTATACACATTAACAATAAAACAATAAGACAATAAAATCTAAATCAATATAATCTGGTTATTCACACTATTAGGTATAAAACAAATAGCAGTTGTATTCTGATTTTTATACACTAGATGGCACTTGTGTTCAATATTCAGTATAAGTATCTGGAATTATATAGATTTTCAGCTGCACTGTATTGCATCTATTATACACCAGATGGCGTTAGTCCCCTCATACAGGTCTTGATAGTGGGAAGTTGACTGCGAACTTTTAACAAAGACCGCAAACTTTAGCAAAAACCTTTATATACATCAATAGGCATTCAAACTCAGGCACTCTGGTAAGTTCTTTGTAGAGCAATGAGTATAGATGTAATCGTTATATTATCCTCTATGGGAAAGTGCACTTGTTATGAATTAGTTCATTGAAATAAACAGCTCGAATTCAAATTCTCAATATACCACGTAGCCATTTAACTATTGTGGCGTCCCATGTGTTAATGGAGCGTTAAATACCTCTTATTGCCCTTGATGGTTTTGTTGTGATACCAGGTTGATTCCTCCTCGTTCCCCCAAAATTGAGGCGTTAGTCAGCTTGGTCTCTATTGCACAAGCCCTTTCATAAATGAGCAGGTCTTCTCCCCAAAAGCGTTTTGAAGTGACTCGCTACTTCCTCAGTGGTTGCCTGCTCATTATGGCTTTAGTCTTTTTATACCTGGCTAATGGGTCATTTTTGCATCATCTACTGTCCACAGAGTGTGCGTATCTGTGTGAAATACTGTACCACTGGTGAGACCAGTGTATTTTGGGAAATTTACATTATTTGTGCAACATTTAGTGTCCAAAGCATGTGCCTCTTTGTGTCAAATACTGTACCACAGGTGAAACCAGTGTATTTTGGGGAAATTCACATTATTTGTGCAACATCTACTGTCCACAGCGTGTGCCTCTCTGTCAAACACTGTAGCACATGTTAAAGCAGTGTATTTTGGGGAAATTTACATTATGTGTGCAACATCTACTGTCCACAGCGTCTGCTTCTCAGTCAAATACTGTAACCCAGGTGAAACCAGTGTATTTTGGGAAAATTTACATTATTTGTGCATCATCAACTGTCCACAACGTGTGCCTCTCTGTCAAATACTGTACCATAGGTGAAACCAATGTATTTTGGGGAAATTTGCATTATTAGTGCAACATTTAGTGAACACAGCATGTGCCTATCTGTGTCAAATACTGTACCACTGGTGAAACCAGTGTATTTTGCAGAAATTTTCATTATTTGTGCAACATTTAGTGTACAAAGCATGTGCATCTCTGTGTAAAATACTGTACTACAGGTAAAACAAGTGTATTTTGGGGAAATTTACATTATTTGTGCAACATTTAGTGTCCAAAGAACGAGCCTCTCTGTGTCAAATGCTGTACGGCTGGTGAAACCAGTGTATTTTGGGGAAATTTACATTATGTGTGCAAAATCTACTGTCCACAGCTTGTGCCTCTCAGTAAAATACTGTACCACAGGTGAAACCAGTGTATTTTGGAGAAATTTACATTATTTGTACAACTTTTAGTGTCCAAAGCATGTGCCCCTCTGTATCAAATACTGTACCACAGGTGAAACCAGTGTATTTTGGGGAAATTTACAGTATTGTGCAACATCTACTGTCCACAGAGTGTGCCTATCTGTGTCAAATACTGTACCACTGGTGAGACCAGTGTATTTTGGGGAAATGTACATTATTTGTGCAACATTTAGTGTGCAAAGTATGTGCCTCTCTGTGTCAAATACGCTGAAGCAGAGGAATCGGAGGCAGACAGCAAACACTGTGGTGAGGCTGAAGACCAGGACCAGACGCCTGTTTCAAAGTCCTTTCTCACAAAAGTGCTTGGCCAAGCTCTTGACAGAGCCTTTAAACCGGTCCTAAATGCCCTGGCTGAAATTAAAACTGAAATTTCACAAGTAGGCCAAAGGGTAGAAACCCTAGAGCATGCCACCCAAGAACTGAGATTGCACGCTGCAGGGGTTGCAGACTGTCTAACTGGCCACGCAGCTGACCTCAACAGAGCTTTTTTATTATTAGAAGATCAAGAAAATCGCAGCAGAAGACGCAATGTACGAATAAAAGGCTTGCCCGAATCCTGGGCTGCAGAATCGCTGCGCAAAGACGGCACCAAAATTTTTGCAGATCTACTAGATACGGATTCTGCGGAGGCCATCGTTATTGAGCGCATACACAGGGCATTGAGACCTCAACCAAAGCATAATGAGAGGCCTAGAGATGTGGTCCGCGGCTTACTCTCCTTTGTAGACATAGCACGTGTCATGGCGGCAGCACGGACCAGATGCACATCACCTACGGCGGTACAGACATCGCCAAAACGCGTCACCGTACATACCCCGGATGATTTTGACAGGGCATGGTAACATATCGGCATTCAGCCCATCGACATCCCTTTATGGTTACCGGTACCTGGTCTGACGTCCCTCCCGGCCCTCCCGCAAATGGAGCCATGGAGAAAGGTGCAGCGATCCAGAACCAGCAAAGCGACCAAACACCCAGCCGGGACGGCAGACCCCCTGGCCTGAGGACCTTCTATAGCTAGAACCGGTTCAGTATACACGAGAAGGAGGGGAGAATATCGTAAGGTCTCCCCAATGGGGTCGGACTTAGTTCTGGTTAGGGTCCCATGTCCACTACTACCCCCAGTGACTTTCCCCAGTACACATAGCTCCATAGTTAAAGTTATGTTCTAGCCACATGTACTCAGATAGCATTTATTGATCAGTTTAGTCTACTACTGTTTCAGTTTTATTGTGTTTGTTTTTTTGTACTTAGCACCTTCTCATTTAGTACTCAGCACTCCTTTAGCTGGAGAATTATATATGTGATGTTTAGACCTCTTCGGCTCTTGTTATATGTACTCAGCACTTTCTTAGTTGAAAGATAATATATGTGTTGTTTAATCTCTCTGGTTCTTTCTATATGTACTCAGCACCTTTTAAGGACTTCTTTTATTTGACTGTTCAGACCAATGATGCTTTTGGGATGATTAGGTCCTTCTTATGTTCTTTGAATATACAGACCTGAAAGTAGACAATATCGCTCCCAGATTCACCCCCCCCCTCTATTCCCCCTGACTTCCCTCTATTCCCCCTCACTTCCCTCACCCTCTCCTCCTTTCTATTCCGTTCCACATAAGTCTCATCAACGGCTAGACCATGTTCTGACTTCTGCACCTCTACTTCCCTCATTTAGGTCGGCCGAGATTGGAACCATATCCATATTGGACCATGCTCCTTGCACGGTAATTGTCGCCCTGGCCTCTCTTCCAAAGAAAGAGTGGACTTGGAGACTAAGCAAATTCCTGCTACATAACCAAATCTACGTGGATCAGGTTAGGACCCAATTGACAGAGTCCTTTTTGCCCAACTTCACTGCACATGGCTCACAAGCCATGATATGGGAAGCCCATAAGGCCTTTATAAGGGGATGCTTTATCTCACTGGGCACTAGGGTCAAGAAAGAAAGACAAAAAACCATTGGCACACTCCTAGAGAACATCGACTCAGTAGAAAAACTACACAAAGGTCATTGCGTAACGAACATGAAAAAACCCTGACGGACCTTAGGTTACAACTTCGCGGCCTAATGCACCAAAGAGTAACACGGCAACTGTTGAACTTCCAACATAGAGTATATGCCCATGGTGACAAAGGCGGAAAACGTATGACCTCCTTGCTCAAGAAAGCTAAAAATGTAACCCATATCCCTGCTATCAAGCGATTAGACGGTAGTCTGACACAAAAACACCTGAAATAGCTAGTGCTTTCAAGAAATTTTATTCAGCGCTTTACAACCTGAATCAAACTGCAACTCCAGAAGATGTACTCAGCAGAGAGCATCGCACTAAGGACTTCCTGAGCTCTCTTAATCTCTCATCTGTTACCCCTGCAGACACCCTACTTCTCACCAAACCAGTTACTACTGATGAAGTAGTGAACACTCTTAAAAGCTTCCCACCAGGCAAGTGCCCAGGACCTGATGGCCTGACACTCTTGTACTACAATAAATTCCAGGATATCCTCGCCACTAAGTTCACGGCCGTCTGTAACCCGTTACTTCAAGGTGACTCCTTACCCAAACAAACCCTAGAAGCTCATGTCACTCTAATCTCTAAAGAAGGGAAAGATCCCCACAATTGTGTAAGCTATCGACCTATTTTCCTCCTAAACCTGGATCTAAAGCTCTGGGCCAAAATCCTAGCATGTAGATTGGGTACACTCCTACCAGACCTTGTTGGGATAGAGCAATCAGGGTTTGTACAAGGCCGAGAGGGGAAAGATAACTCCCGTAGGATATTCCACGCTATACATATGGCGCATAAAAGAAACTTCCCACTAGAACTGCTCAGCATAGACGCTGAAAAGGCGTTTGATAGGGTTAACTGGCTATTCATGAGGCTGACCCTACAACGCTTTGCCTTCCCTGACACCTTTATACAGGCGATATTTACACTTTACCATGAACCCCATGCCAGACTGAAGATCAATGGTACCCTTTCACCGGTCTTCAACTTCTCTAATGGGACCTGGCAGGGGTGCCCCTTGTCCCCCTCTTTTTTCATATTAGTGGTAGAGGCACTTTTACAATTAGTCAGACAATCCCCTGATATATCTGGAGTTAAATATGGTCAGAGGGAACTCAAATGCACTGCGTTGGCAGATGACTTACTATTCCTGGTAGTAGACCCCGAGAGAAGCTTAGGCCCTCTAGTACAGAGGATAAATCAGTATATCTCACTCTCGGATTTTAACCACATCAGCCCCCCTAGCTTAAACACCCTTAATGACCAGACCACTTTTTACAATTCTGCACTACTTTCACCGTTTATTGCTCCGTCATGCAACTTACCACCCAAATGAATTTTACCTCCTTTTCTTCTCACTAATAGAGCTTTCATTTGGCGGTATTTCATTGCTGCTGACATTTTTACTTTTTTTGATATTAATCAAAAATGACCAAAATTTTTGCAAACAAATCACATTTTTCACTTTCTGTTGTAAATTTTTTTTAAAAAAAACTACATTTCTATATACATTTTTCTCAAAATTTATTGTTCTACATGTCTTTGATAAAAAAAAAAAAAAAAACATCCAATAAGTGTATATTTATTGGTTTGGGTAAAAGTTATAGCGTTTACAAACTATGGTGCAAAAAAGTGAATTTCCGCATTTTGAAGCAGCTCTGACTTTCTGAGCATCTGTCATGTTTCTTCAGGTGCTAGAATGTGAGGATAGTAAAAATACCCCCCAAATGACACCATTTTAGAAAGAAGACACCCCAAAGTATTCGCGGAGGGGCATGGTGAGTTCATGTATGATTTCATGTTTTTTTCACAAGTTAGCGGAAAATGACACTTTCTGAGAAAAAAATAATAATAAAGTTTCCATTTCTGCTAACTTCTGGCAAAAAAAAAATTAAATCTTCCACGGACTCACTATGCCCCTCAGTGAATACCTTGGGGTGTTTACTTTCCGAAATGGGGTCATTTGCGGGGTGTGTTTACTGTTCTGGCATTTTGGGCGGGGCTAAATTGTGAGCAGCCCTGTAAAGCCTAAAGGTACTCGTTGGAATTTGGGCCCCTTTGCGCACCCAAGCTACAAAAAGTGTCACACATGTGGTATCGCCGTACTCAGAAGAAGTAGGGCAATGTGTTTTGAGGTGTATTTTTACATATACCCATGCTGGGGGAGAGAAATATCTCTGTAAATTGTCATCTTTGTATAAAAACAATTAAAAAGTTGTCATTTACAAAGATATTTCTCTCACCCAGCATGGGTATATGTAATAATACACCCCAAAACACATTTCCCTACTTCTCCTGAGTACGGTGATACCACATGTGTGACACTTTTTTGCAGCCTAGGTGCGCAAAGGGGCCCAAATTCCAATGAGTACCTTTTAGGAGGGCATTTTTACACATTTGGATTCCAGACTTCTTCTCACGCTTTAGGACCCCTAAAATGCCAGGGCAGTATAAATACCCCACAAGTGACCCCATTTTGGAAAGAAGACATCCCAAGGTATTCCGTGAGGGGTATGGTGAGTTTATGTAAAATTTTATTTTTTGTCACAAGTTATTGGAATATGAGACTTTGTAAGAGAAAAAAAGAAAAGCCAATTTCCGCTAACTTGTGCCAAAAAAAATAAATTCTATGAACTCGCCATGCCCCTCACTGAATACCTTGAATCATTCGAAATCAGAACTTTTAAATGTCACCCTGCCTGCACCTAAAGCCGATGACTTACGCGCCTTGGATAGCCAAGGTAAATCAAATCTGTAGGTTCGAGGAGATGACTGGGTGGATCAATAGGACCCATGACAAATTCTTGAAGCTATGGAACCCTTTGAGGTCCCTGAAGGAGGCGAATCCTGGTTGATTGTCTTATCTCATCTATCACTAGAGGAGTCAGTCATTGTGTGTGTCCCCTTCCCCTTGCTTCTTCTCTAGTATTTTCCGTTCTTATTCCTTTCTATTCTTCTAATTCTTCCCTTGCAATGTCTCTCAGGGCAGCTCTAATTAACATATTGTGCTTAAGGGTACTGGTAATGAAGATCCTTCTTTGGCATTGCTCATTGTAAGAGAGACCTTTTGAATAATTGTACTGTATTTCAGTTGTCATCACTGTGTATTTAGTTATTTGCTGTTTCTCCTTCTGTGACATTTCATTCACCTTGTTCTTCGATTGTACATGGTAATGTCAAGATTATGACTTTATTATGAAAACTGATAAATAAACAATATATATATATATATTAAAAAAAAAACTGTACCACAGGTGAACAGTGGCGTTGCTAGGGCTGGTGTCACCTGGTGCGGTAGAAAATGGTGTCACCCCTCCAAGCACAACACCCCCGGCGATCTGTCTTCTGTCTGCTTAGAACCCCCCCACACACACACATATTTGCATACATATTATATTCTGTGATATCCAGAATACAGCACCACATACCTTACATCCAGTAACTTCTCTGATGAAGACCTTCTTTCCTCATCTTCTCCTTTCAGACCAGACCGCCATGATGATTTTTCACCCATCTCTCGTCTCTGTAGTTTGACAAAAGACATCTTAGGTTCCTACTTTTCCATCATCCTCCTACCTTATTAACAACTCACCTGCCACCTTCAATAATAAAAATAATAATGTGCACTAATTCAAAAGTGCTCCCGTTCTGTGTGCCAGTGCAAAAAAACTCCCTCAGTGCCGCCATTTGAGCTAATGTCCCCATAATGTGTGCAAGTATAAAATATCCCTATATAATGCCCCTAGTAAATGCCCACATAGTGCTCCTCTCCTCTTCCCCATAGTGCCCCCAGAATGTGGCAGTATAAGATTCCCCCATAGTGTCCCCCAGAATGTGCCAGTATTAAATGCCCCTTCTTAGTGCCCCCATAATGTGCCTATATAATATACCCCCATAGTATTCTTCTCCCATCCAACACCATAGTGTCCCCATAATGTGCCAGCAATGCCCCCATAGTGTCCCCTCACCTGCCACCTTCAATAATAAAAATAATAATGTGCACTAATTCAAAAGTGCTCCCGTTCTGTGTGCCAGTGCAAAAAAACTCCCTCAGTGCCGCCATTTGAGCTAATGTCCCCATAATGTGTGCAAGTATAAAATATCCCTATATAATGCCCCTAGTAAATGCCCACATAGTGCTCCTCTCCTCTTCCCCATAGTGCCCCCAGAATGTGGCAGTATAAGATTCCCCCATAGTGTCCCCCAGAATGTGCCAGTATTAAATGCCCCTTCTTAGTGCCCCCATAATGTGCCTATATAATATACCCCCATAGTATTCTTCTCCCATCCAACACCATAGTGTCCCCATAATGTGCCAGCAATGCCCCCATAGTGTCCCCCATGTGCCAGCAATGCCCCCATAGTGTCTCCCATGTGCCAGCCATGCCCCCATAGTGTCCTCCATGTGCCAGCCATGCCCCCATAGTGTCTCCCATGTGTCCGCAAGGCCCCCATAGTGTCCCCCATGTGCCATCAATGCCCCCATAGTGTCCCCCATGTGCCAGCAATGTCCCCATAGTGTCCCTCATGTTCCAGCCATGCCCCCATAGTGTCTCCCATGTGCCAGCAATGCCCCCATAGTGTCCCCCATGTGCCAGCAATGCCCCCATAGTGTCCCCCATGTGCCAGCAATGCCCCCATCGTGTCCCCCATGTGCCACCAATGCCTCCATAGTGTCCCCAAGTGCCCGCAATGCCCCCATAGTGTTCACCATGTGCCAGCGATTCCCCCATAGTGTCCCCCATGTGCCACCAATGCCCCCATAGTGTCCCCCATGTGCCAGCAATGCCACCATAGTGTCCCCCATGTGCCAGCAATGCCCCCATAGTGTTCCCCATGTGCAAGCCATTGCCCCAAAGTGTCCCCTTTATACCAGCAATGACCCCCACATACCTATCGGACCTCCCACCCCTTCCAGAGCTTCCACCCAAACACCCCTCCAGGACCACCCATCCCAATATCCCCACACCCCTCCCTAGATCCCCCCATCAGTGTCATCCACACATCCCCCCTAAGTGTCATCCACACATCCCCCATAAATATATTTTACACATCACCCCCCATCAGTGTCCCCCACAGATCCCCCATCAGTGCCCTCCACACTTACCCCCATCAGTGTCCTTCATACATCCCCCCCATCAGTGTCCTCCACACATCCCCCCCTAACTGTCATCCACACATCCCCCCACCAGTGTCCTCCACACACACCCCCTTCAATGTCCTGCACACATCCCCCTATCAGTGTCCTGCACACATCCCCCATCAGTATCCGCCACACATCCCCCCATCAGTGTCCTCCACACACACCCTCATAAGTGTCCTCCACACATCCCCCCATCAGTGTCCTCCACACACACCCTCATCAGTGTCCTCCACACATCCCCCCATCAGTGTCCTGAACACATTCCTCATCAGTGTCATCCACACATCCCCCCATCAGTGTCCTCCACACATCCCCCAATCAGTGTCCTCCACATCCCCCAATCAGTGTCCTCCACACATCCCCCATCAGTGTCCTCCACACATCCCTCATCAGTGTCGCTCCACATCCCCCATCAGTGTCCTCCACACATCCCCCATCATTGTCCTCCACACATACCCCCATCAGTGTCCTCCACACATCCCCCAATCAGTGTCCTCCACACATCCCCCCATCAGTGTCCTCCATGCATCCCCCCCATCAGTGTCCTCCACACACACCCTCATCAGTGTCCTCCACACATCCCCCATCAGTGTCCTGAACACATTCCTCATCAGTGTCATCCACACATCCCCCATCAGTGTCCTCCACACATCCCCCAATCAGTGTCCTCCACACATCCCCCAATCAGTGTCCTCCACACATCCCCCATCAGTGTCCTCCACACATCCCCCATCAGTGTCCTCCACACATCCCCCCATCAGTGTCCTCCACACATCCCCCCATCAGTGTCCTCCACACATCCCCCATCATTGTCCTCCACACATCCCCCATCAGTGTCCTCCACACATCCCCCATCAGTGTCCTCCACACATCCCCCATCAGTGTCCTCCATGCATCCCCCATCAGTGTCCTCCACATCCCCCCTACAATGTCATCCACACATCCCCCATCAGTGTCCTCCACACACACCCCATCAGTGTCCTGCACACATCCCCCATCAGTGTCCTCCACATACCCCCATCAGTGTCCTGCACACATCCCCCATCAGTGTCGTGCACACATCCCCCATCAGTGTCCTCCACACATCCCCGTCAGTATCCTCAACACATCCCCCATCAGTGTCCTCCACACATCAGTGTCCTCACATCTCCCATCAGTGTCCTCCACATCCCCCATCAGTGTCCTCCACACATCACCCCATCAGTGTCCTCCACACATCCCCCATCAGTGTCCTCCACACATCCCCATCAGTGTCCTCCATCCCCCATCAGTGTCCTCCACATCATCCTCACATCAGTGTCCTCCACATCCCCCATCAGTGTCCTCCACACATCCCCTATCAGTGTCCTCCACACATCCCCCATCAGTGTCCTCACACATCCCCCATCAGTGTCCTACACATCCCCCATCAGTGTCCTCCACATATCCCCCATCAGTGTCCTCCACACATCCTCCCATCAGTGTCCTCACACATCCCCCATCAGTGTCCTCCACATCCCCCATCAGTGTCCTCCACACATCCCCCCATCAGTGTCCTCCACATCCCCCCATCAGTGTCCTCCACACATCCCCCATCAGTGTCCTCCACATACCCCTCATCAGTGTCCTGCACACATCCCTCATCAGTGTCATCCACATATCCCCCATCAGTGTCCTCCACACATCCCCAAATCAGTGTCCTCCACACATCCCCCATCAGTGTCCTCCACACATCCCCCCATCAGTGTCCTCCACACATCCCCCATCAGTGTCCTCCACACATACCCCCAATCAGTGTCCTCCACACATACCCCCATCAGTGTCCTGCACACATCCTCCCATTAGTGTCCTGCACACATCCCCACATCAGTGTCCTCCACACATCCCCCATCAGTATCCTCCACACATGCCCCCATCAGTGTCCTCCACACATGCCCCCATCAGTGTCCTCCACACACACCCTAATCAGTGTCCTCCACACATCCCCCCCATCAGTGTCCTCCACACATACCCCCATCAGTGTCCTGCACACATTCCTCATCAGTGTCATCCACACATCCCCCATCAGTGTCCTCCACACATCCCCCAATTAGTGTCCTCCACACATCCCCCAATCAGTTTCCTCCACACATCCCCCAATCAGTGTCCTCCACACATCCCCCTATCAGTGGCATCCATAAATCCCCCCTCAGAGCTTCATATTAACCTGCTATACTAATATTATGGCTAAAAACCTCAGTAATAGTTTCTCATATAGAATAAGTGTATATATATATATATATATATATATATATATATATATATACACAGTTGTGTTCAAAATTATTCAACCCCCATTGCTGTAAAGGGTTTTAGGGAATTTAGTGTACATTTGAAATTGTGTTCAGAATGAAATCTTACAAGGACTTTTTAAAGAACCAAATGCAACTGAAATGACATCAATTGTTTTTGTAATACAGTATTTAATGTTTTTTTGTGATTTCTTCATTGACACAATTATTCAACCCCTTACAGACTACCACTCTTAAGAACAGAGGTTCATTCAAGTGTTTTCGATCAGGTATTGAAAACATCTGTGGAGGTCAAGGAGCAGCAATCAAGCATAATAAGCACCAATTAGGCAGATTTAAAATGACTGTGATACTCAGCTCCTTCTAGACATTTACTGGTGTGTTTACAAACATGGTGAAGTCAAGAGAATGGTCCAGGAAGACAAGAGAAGAGGTGATTTCTCTTCACAGGAAGGGCAAATGGCTATAAGAAGATTGCAAAGATGTTAAACATATCAAGAGACACCATAGGAAGCATCATTTGCAAATTCAAGGCAAAGGGCACTGTTGAAACGCTACCTGGTCGTGGCAGAAAGAAGATGCTGACTTCGACTGCTGTGCGCTACCTGAAGCGCAAAGTGGAGAAAAGTCCCCGTGTGACTGCTGAGGAACTGAAAAAAGATTTGTCAGATGCGGGTACTGAAGTTTCAGCTCAGACAATAAGGCACACTCTGCGTAATGAAGGCCTCCATGCCAGAACTCCCAGGCGCACCCCCTTGCTGTCTCCAAAGAATAAGAAGAGTCGACTGCAGTATGCCAAAAGTCATGTGGACAAACCACAAAAGTTTTGGGATAGTGTTCTGTGGACTGATGAAACAAAATTAGAACTGTTTGGGCCCATGGATCAACGCTATGTTTGGAGGAGAAAGAACAAGGCCTATGAAGAAAAGAACATCTTGCCTACTGTGAAGCATGGCGGGGGGTTAATCATGCTTTGGAGCTGTTTTGCTTCTACAGGTACAGGGAAACTTCAGCGTGTGCAAGGTACCATGAATTCTCTTCAGTACCAGGAGATATTGGATGAAAATGTGATGCAGTCCGTCACAAACCTGAGGCTTGGGAGACGTTGGACCTTTCAACAGGACAATGATCCCAAGCATACCTCCAAGTCCACTAGAGCATGGTTGCAGATTAAAGGCTGGAACATTTTGAAGTGGCCATCGCAGTCACCAGACTTAAATCCGATTGAGAACCTCTGGTGGGACTTAAAGAAAGCAGTTGCAGCGCGCAAGCCTAAGAATGTGACTGAACTGGAGGCTTTTGCCTATGAATGGGCGAAGATACCCGTAGATCGCTGCAAGACACTTGTGTCATGCTATGCTTCATGTTTAAAAGCTGTTATTACTGGAAAAGGATGTTGTACTAAGTACTAAGATTGAATGTCACTTGGGGGTTGAATAAAACTGATAATATAGTGAGCACAGAAGAGATATTTGTGGTTATTTCATTATAAATGTTATGTTATATTTGTCTGACTTACAAGTGCCTCTGATTTAATTGTAAACTAGATGACTGAAATGATCAAAATCAATGTCAAACTGGCCAAAACACTCAATTTCAGTGGGGGTTGAATAATTTTGAACACAACTGTATATATATATATATTAATATATGTATATATTTATATCAGAAGTATAAATATATATTATAATACTTCTGATATACATGAATGCATAATTTAGCCTCTATTTCTAAAAGGTTTCCACCAGGACTCGAACTCACAACCATTCACATCAGAGGCAAAAACCTTAACCTATGAAGCTCAATGATAAATTGTGTTGGAAAAACCTCTTAGTAGTGTATCATGTATTAGGTATTCCAATATAGCAGAAGTATAATTAAATAAAAAAATAAATGTGTAATTGCTATATATATAAGTAGTAATTACACATTTATTTTGTGTCATACATTTTTTTTACAATTACTGAAAAAAAAAATGTAAATTATACTTCTGCTGTATAGGAATACCTAATACTTGAAAAACTACTATGATGTTTTTCTAACACAGTTTACCATTAAGCTCAATAGCTCAGTGGTTAGTGTTCTTGCCTCTGATATGAAAGGTTGTTAGTTCGAATCCTGGTGGCAACCTTTCAAAAATAGAAGCTAAATTAGATTAAAATACATTGGGTGTCCCCAAGCATACTGACAATTTCTAAAATGGTTTCCACTGACAATGCTTGGGGATACCCCCTTCATGTTCATAGCACTGACTTCATATATGAACACAACCATATATGGAGTCAGAGCTCAGGGCACTGGAGTCACCCGATGCGACCCGCACCCCCTTCCCAACGCCACTGCAGGTGAAAGTAATGTATTTTGGGAAAATTTACATTATTAGTGCAACATTTAGTGTACACAGCATGTGCCTATCTGTGTCAAATACTGTACCACAGGTGAAACCAGTGTATTTTGGGGAAATTTACATTATTTATGCAATATTTAGTGTCCAAAGAATGTGCCTTTCTGTGTTAAATGCTGTACCACTGCTGAAACCAGTGTATTGGGGAAATTTACATTATGTGTGCAACATCTACTGTCCACAGCGTGTGCCTCTCAGTCAAATACTGTACCACAGGTGAAACCAGTGTATTTTGTGGAAATTTACATTATTGTGCAACATGTACTGTCCACAGTGTGTACCTATCTGTGTCATATACTGTACCACTGGTGAGACCAGTGTATTTTGGGGAAATTTACATTATTTGTGCAACACTTACTGTCCAAAGCATGTGCCTATCTGCGTCAAATACTGTACCACAGGTGAAACCAATCTATTTTGGGGAAATTTACATTATTAGTGCAACATTTAGTGATCACAGCATGTGTCTATTTGTGTCAAGTACTGTACCACTGCTGAAACCAGTGTATTTTGAGAAAATTTACATTACTAGTGCAACATTTAGTGATCACAGCATGTGTCTATTTGTGTCAAATACTGTACAACAGGTGAAACCAGTGTATTTTGGGGAAATTTACATTACATTTGTGCAACATTTAGTGTCCACAGCATGTGACTCTCTGTGTCAAATACTGTAGCAATGGTGAAACCAGTTTATTTTGGAGAAATTTACATCAATTGTGCAACTTTTAGTGTCCAAAGCATGTGCCTCTCTGTGTCAAATCCTGTACCACAGGTGAAACCAGTGTATTTTGTGGAAATTTATATTATTGTGCAACATGTACTGTCCACAGTGTGTACCTATCTGTGTCAAATACTGTACCACTGGTGAGACCAGTGTATTTTGGGGAAATATACATTATGTGTGCAACATTTAGTGTCCACAGCATGTGCATCTCTGTGTCACATACTGTACCACCGGTGAAACCAATTTATTTTGGGGAAATTTACATTATTAGTGCAACATTTAGTAATCCCAGCATGTGTCTATTTGTGTCAAATACTGTACCACTGGTGAAACCAGTGAATTTTGGGGAAATTTACATTATTTGTACAACATTTACTGTCCAAAGCATGTGCCTCTCTGTTTCAAATACTGTACCACAGGTGAAACCAGTGTATTTTGGGGAAATTTACATTATTTGTGCAACATCTACTGTCCACAGCGTGTGCCTCTCTGTCAAATACTGTATCACTTGTGAAAGCAGTGTATTTTGTGGAAATGTACATTAAGTGTGCAACATCTACTGTCCACACTGTTTGCTTCTCAGTCAAATACTGTAACACAGGTGAAATCAGCGTCTTTTGTGGAAATTTACATTATATTTGTTCAACATTTAGTGTCCACAGCATGTGCCCCTCTGTGTCAAAAACTGTACCACAGGTGAAACCAGTGTATTTTGGGGAAATTTACATTATTAATGCAACATTTAGTGCTAACATCATGTGCCAATTTGTGTCAAATACTGTACCACTGGTGAAACCAGTGTATTTTGGGGAAATTTACATTTTTGTCTAACATTTAGTGTCCACTGCATGTGCTTCTCTGTGTCAAAAACTGTACCACAGATGAAACCAATGTATTTTGGGGTAAATTTACATTACTAGTGCAAAATTTAGTGATCGCAGCATGTGCCTATTTTTGTTTGGAATGTACCACAGGTGAAACCATTTTATTTTGGGGAAATTTACATTATGTCTGCAACATCTACTAACCACAGCTTGTGCCTATCTGTGTCAAATACTGTACCACAGGTGAAACCAATGTATTTTGGGGTAAATTTACATTACTAGTGCAAAATTTAGTGGATCGGCAGCATGTGCCCTATTTTTGTTAAGTACTGTACCACAGGTGAAACCATTTATTTTGGGAAATTTTACATTATGTCTGCAACATCTACTAACCACAGCTTGTGCCTATCTGTGTCAAATACTGTACCACTGGTGAGACCAGTGAATTTTGGGGAAATTTACATTCTTTATGCAACATTTAGTGTCCAAAACATCCACCTATCTGTGTCAAATGCTGTACCACAGATGAAACCGGTGTATTTTGGGAAAATTTACATTATGTGTGCAACATCTAATGTCCACAGCGAGTGCCTCTCTGTCAAACACTATTGAACATGTAAAAGCAGTGTATTTTATGGAAATTTGCATTATGTGTGCAACATCTACTGTCCAAAGCGTCTGCTTCTCAATCAAACACTGTAACACACGTGAAACCAGTGTCTCTTGGGGAAATTTACATTACATTTGAGCAACATTTAGTGTCCACCGCATGTGCCTCTGTGTGTCAAAAACTATACCACAGGTGAAACCAATGTATTTTGGGGAAATTTACATTATTAGTGCAACATTTATTGATCACAGCATGTACCTATTTGTGTCAAATACTGTACCACAGGTGAAACTAGTGTATTTTGGGGAAATATACATTATTTGTGCAACATGTAATGTCCAAAGCATGTGCCTCTCTGTGTCAAATGCTGTACCACTGGTGAAACCAGTGTATTTTGTGGAAATTTACATTATTTCTGCAACATTTAGTGTACACAGCATGTGCCTCTCTGTGTCAAATACTGTAGCACACGTGAAACCAGTGTATTTTGGGGAAATTTACATTATTTGTGCAACATTTAGTGTCCAGAGCATGTGCCAACTGTGTCAAATACTGTACCACAGGTGAAACCAGTGTATTTTGGGGAAATTTACATTATGTGTGCAACACCTACTGTTCAAAGCGTATGCCTATCTGTGTCTGTCAAATACTGTACCACCGGTGAGACCAGTGTATTTTGGGAAAATATACATTATGTGTGCAACATCTACTGTCTACAGCGAGTGCCTCTCTGTCAAACACTATCGAACATGTAAAAGTAGTGTATTTTATGGAAATTTGCATTATGTGTGCAACATCTACTGTCCACTGCTTCTGTTTCTCAATCAAATACTGTAACACAGGTGAAACCAGTGTCTTTTGGGGAAAGTTACATTATTAGTGCAACATTTAGTGATAACAGGATGTAACTATTTGTGACAAATAGTGTACCACAGGTGAAACCAGTGTATTTTGTTGAAATTTACATTATTTGTGCAACATCTACTGTCCACAGAGTGTGCCTATCTGTGTCAAATACTGTACCACTGGTGAGACCAGTGAATTTCGGGGAAATATACATTATGTGTGCAACATTTAGTGTCCACAGCATGTGCCTCTCTGTGTCATATACTGTACCACAGGTGAAGCCAGTGTATTTTGGGAAAATTTACATTATTTGTGCAACATCTACTGTCCACAGCGTGTGCCTCTTTGTCAAACACTGTAGCACATGTGAAAGCAGTTTATCTAGTGGAAATTTACATTATGTGTGCAACATCTACTGTCCACAGAGTGTACCCATCAGTGTCAAATACTGTACAACTGGTGATACCAGTGTATTTTGGGGAAATTTACATTATGTGTGCAACATCTACTGTCCACAGCATGTGCCTCTCTGTCAAACACTGTAGCACATTTGAAAGCAGTGTAGTTTGCGGAAATTTACATTATGTGTGCAACATCTACTGTTCACAGCATCTGAATCTCAATCAAACATTGTGAAATCACAGCATGTGTCTATTTGTGTCAAATACTGTACCACTGGTGAAACCAGTGAATTTTGGGGAAATTTACATTATTTGTACAACATTTAGTGTCCAAAGCATGTTTCTCTCTGTTTCAAATACTGTACCACAGGTGAAACCAGTGTATTTTGGGGAAATTTACATTACTTCTGCAACATTTAGTTTCCAAAGCATGTCCCGCCCTGTGTCAAATTCTATAACACAGGTGAAACCAGTCTATTTTGGGGAAATTTACATTATTTGTGCATCATCTACTGTCCACAGCGTGTGCCTCTATGTCAAATACTGTACCACAAGTGAAACCAGTGTATTTTGGGAAAATTTACATTATTTGTGCAAAAATCAACTGTCCACAACATGTACCTCTCTGTCCAATTCTGTAGCACAGGTGAAACCAGTGTATGTTGGGGAAATTTACATTATTTGTGCAACATCTCCTGTCCACAGTGTGTGCCTTTGTGTCAAATACTGTACCACAGGTGAAACCAGTGTATTTTGCGTAAATTTATATTATGTGTGCAACCTTTAGTGTCCATAGCATGGGCCCCTCTGTGTCAAATACAATGCCACAAGTGAAGCCAGTGTATTTTGTGGAGATTTACATTATTTGTGCAACATCTACTGTCCACAGCGTGTGCCTCTCTGTCAAACACTGTAGCAAATGTGAAAGCAGTGTATTTTGTGGAAATTTACATTATGTGTGCAACATCTACTGTCCACTGTGTCTGCATCTCAGTCAAATACTGTAACACAGATGAAATCAGTGTCTTTTGGGGAAATTTACATTACATTTGTGCAACATTTATTGTCCACAGCATGTGCCTCTCTGTGTTAAATACTGTACCACAGGTGAAACCGGTGTATTTTGGGGAAATTTACATTATTTTTGCAACATCTGCTGTCCACAGCGTGTGCCTCTGTGTCAAATACTGTACCACAGGTGAAACCAGTGTATTTTGTGTAAATGTACATTATGTGTGCAACATTTAGTGTCCGCAGCATGTACCTCTCTGTGTCAGATACTGTGCCACAGGTGTAGCCAGTGTATTTTGGGGAAATTTACATTATTTGTGCATCATCTACTGTCCACAGCGTTTGCCTCTATGTTAAATACTGTAGCACATGTGAAAGCAGTGTATTTTGTGGAAATTTACATTAAGTGTGCAACATCTACTGTCCACACTGTTTGCTTCTCAGTCAAATACTGTAACACAGGTGAAATCAGCGTCTTTTGTGGAAATTTACATTATATTTGTGCAACATTTAGTGTCCACAGCATGTGCCCCTCTGTGTCAAAAACTGTACCACAGGTGAAACCAGTGTATTTTGGGGAAATTTACATTATTAATGCAACATTTAGTGCTAACATCATGTGCCAATTTGTGTCAAATACTGTACCACTGGTGAAACCAGTGTATTTTGGGGAAATTTATATTATTTGTCTAACATTTATTGTCCACAGCATGTGCCTTTCTTTGTCAAAAACTGTACCACAGGTGAAACCAATGTATTTTGGGGAAATGTACATCAAAAGTGCCACATTTAGTGAACACAGCATATGTCTATCTGTGTCAAATACTGTACCACTGGTGAAACCAGTGTATTTTGGGTAAATTTACATTATTTGTGCAACATTTAGTGTACAAAGCAAGTGCATCTCTGTGTCAAATAGTGTACCACAGGTGAAACCAGTGTATTTTGGGGAAATTTACATTATGTGTGCAACATCTACTGTCCACACTGTTTGCTTCTCAGTCAAATACTGTAACACAGGTGAAATCAGCGTCTTTTGTGGAAATTTACATTATATTTGTGCAACATTTAGTGTCCACAGCATGTGCCCCTCTGTGTCAAAAACTGTACCACAGGTGAAACCAGTGTATTTTGGGGAAATTTACATTATTAATGCAACATTTAGTGCTAACATCATGTGCCAATTTGTGTCAAATACTGTACCACTGGTGAAACCAGTGTATTTTGGGGAAATTTATATTATTTGTCTAACATTTATTGTCCACAGCATGTGCCTTTCTTTGTCAAAAACTGTACCACAGGTGAAACCAATGTATTTTGGGAAATGTACATCAAAAGTGCCACATTTAGTGAACACAGCATATGTCTATCTGTGTCAAATACTGTACCACTGGTGAAACCAGTGTATTTTGGAGTAAATTTACATTATTTGTGCAACATTTAGTGTACAAAGCAAGTGCATCTCTGTGTCAAATAGTGTACCACAGGTGAAACCAGTGTATTTTGGGGAAATTTACATTATGTGTGCAACATCTACTGTCCACAGCGTGTGCCTCTCAGTCAAATACTGTACCACAGGAGAAACCAGTGTATTTATCCCCAGGACTGTCACTGTGACGAGGGACATCCACTGCGTCTGGAGGAAAGAAGGTTTGTACACAACCATAGAAGAGGATTCTTTACGGTAAGAGTAATGAGACTATGGAACTCTCTGCCTGAGGAGGTGGTGATGGTGAGTACAATAAAGGAATTCAAGAGTGGCCTGGATGTATTCCTGGAGTGTAATAATATTACAGGCTATAGCTACTAGACATGGGTCGTTGATCCAGGGAGTACTTCTTTCCTCTGGATTAACTAGCAGGATGACAGGCCGAACTGGATGGACAGATGTCTTTTTTCGGCCTTATGTACTGTTACTATGTTACTATATAATTGTGCAACTTTTAGTGTCCAAAGCATGTGCCTCTCTGTGTCAAATACTGCACCACAGGTGAAACCATTGTATTTTGGGGAAATTTACATTACATTTGTGCAACAGTTAGTGTCTATAGCATGTGCCTCTCTGTGTCAAATACTGTACCACAGGTGAAGCCAGTGTATTTTGGGTAAATTTACATTATTTGTGCAACATTTAGTGTACAAAGCAAGTGCATCTCTGTGTCAAATAGTGTACCACAGGTGAAACCAGTGTATTTTGGGGAAATTTACATTATGTGTGCAACATCTACTGTCCACACTGTTTGCTTCTCAGTCAAATACTGTAACACAGGTGAAATCAGCGTCTTTTGTGGAAATTTACATTATATTTGTGCAACATTTAGTGTCCACAGCATGTGCCCCTCTGTGTCAAAAACTGTACCACAGGTGAAACCAGTGTATTTTGGGGAAATTTACATTATTAATGCAACATTTAGTGCTAACATCATGTGCCAATTTGTGTCAAATACTGTACCACTGGTGAAACCAGTGTATTTTGGGGAAATTTATATTATTTGTCTAACATTTATTGTCCACAGCATGTGCCTTTCTTTGTCAAAAACTGTACCACAGGTGAAACCAATGTATTTTGGGGAAATGTACATCAAAAGTGCCACATTTAGTGAACACAGCATGTCTATCTGTGTCAAATACTGTACCACTGGTGAAACCAGTGTATTTTGGGTAAATTTACATTATTTGTGCAACATTTAGTGTACAAAGCAAGTGCATCTCTGTGTCAAATAGTGTACCACAGGTGAAACCAGTGTATTTTGGGGAAATTTACATTATGTGTGCAACATCTACTGTCCACAGCGTGTGCCTCTCAGTCAAATACTGTACCACAGGAGAAACCAGTGTATTTATCCCCAGGACTGTCACTGTGACGAGGGGACATCCACTGCGTCTGGAGGAAAGAAGGTTTGTACACAACCATAGAAGAGGATTCTTTACGGTAAGAGTAATAAGACTATGGAACTCTCTGCCTGAGGAGGTGGTGATGGTGAGTACAATAAAGGAATTCAAGAGTGGCCTGGATGTATTCCTGGAGTGTAATAATATTACAGGCTATAGCTACTAGACATGGGTCGTTGATCCAGGGAGTACTTCTTTCCTCTGGATTAACTAGCAGGATGACAGGCCGAACTGGATGGACAGATGTCTTTTTTCGGCCTTATGTACTATGTTACTATGTTACTATATAATTGTGCAACTTTTAGTGTCCAAAGCATGTGCCTCTCTGTGTCAAATACTGCACCACAGGTGAAACCATTGTATTTTGGGGAAATTTACATTACATTTGTGCAACAGTTAGTGTCTATAGCATGTGCCTCTCTGTGTCAAATACTGTACCACAGGTGAAGCCAGTGTATTTTGGGGACATTTACATTATTTGTGCAATATCTACTGTCCAAATTGTGTGCCTCTTAGTCAAATACTGTACCACAGTGTATTTTAGTGACATTTTCATTATTTGTCTAACATTTAGTGTCCAACGCATGTTCCTTTCTGTGTCAAAAACTGTACCACAGGTGAAACCAATGTATTTTGGTGAAATTTACATTATTAATGCAACATTTAGTGATAACATCATGTGCCAATTTGTGTCAAATACTGTACCACTGGTGAAACCAGTGTATTTTGGGGAAATTTACATTTTTGTCTAACATTTAGGGTCCACTGCATGTGCCTCTCTGTGTCAAAAACTGTACCACAGGTGAAACCAATGTATTTTGGGGAAAATTTACATTATTAGTGCAACATTTAGTGATCACAGCATGTGCCTATTTTTGTGAAGTACTGTACCACTGGTGAAACCAGTCTATTTTGGGGAAATTTACATTATTAGTGCAACATTTAGTGATCACAGCATGTGTTTCACTGTCAAATACTGTACCACAGGTGAAACCAGTGTATTTTGGGGAAATTTACATTACTTCTGCAACATTTAGTGTCCACAGCGTGTACCTTTCTGTCAAATACTGTAGCACATGTGAAAGTAGTGTATTTTGTGGAAATTTACATTATGTAGGCAACATTTAGTGTCCAAAGCATGTGCCTCTTTGTGTTAAATGCTGTACCACTGCTTAAAACAGTTTATTTTGGGGAGATTTACATGATTTTTGCAGCATCTACTGTCCACAGCGTGTGCCTATCAGTCAAATACTGTAGCACATGTGAAAGCAGTGTATTTCATGGAAATTTACATTATGTGTGCAACATCTACTGTCCACAGCTTCTGCTTCTCCGTCAAATTTGGTAACACAGATGAAACCAGTGCATTTTGTGGTAATTTATATTATTTGTGCAACATTTAATGTCCACAGCATGTAGCTATCTGTGTCAAATACTGTAACATAGGTGAAACCAGTGTTTTTCGGGGAAATTTACATTATATTTGTGCGAAATTTAGTGTCCACCACATGTGCCTTTGTGTGTAGAGATGAGCGAACACCTGGATGTTCGGGTTCGAGAGATTCGGCCGAACTTCCCGAAAATGTTCGGGTTCGGGATCCGAACTCGACCTGAACTTTATCCTGAACCCCTTTGAAGTCAATGGGGACCCGAACTTTTAGGCACTAAAAAGGCTGTGAAATAGTCCAGGAAAAGGCTAGAGGGCTGCAAAAGGCAGCAAAATGTAGGTAAATGCCCTGCAAACAAATTTGGATAGGGAAATTAATTAAAATAAAATAAAATAAATAAAAATTAACCAATATCAATTGGAGAGAGGTCCCATAGCAGAGAATCATGCGTCATATCACTCACCACTGGAGAAGGCCACTTTCAGTTATTTCGGCCCCAGCACCCAGACAGAGGAGAGAGGTCCCACAGCAAGGAATAAGGCGTTATATCACCCACCACTGGAGAAGGCCACTTTCAGTTATTTAGGCCCCGGCGCCCAGATTGAGGAGAGGTTCATTCAACTTTGGGTTGCATGCAAGATCATTGTAAAGTTAAAAAAATGAGGATTCAATAAAGAAGTGCCCCGGAGTACAAGAATACATGGTTGAGGTGGAGGCAGTTATAAATGTCTATTCTGCACAAGGGAGGCACAGGTCCTGAGGGATCCATGCCTGGTTCATTTTTATGAACGTCAGCTTGTCCACGTTGGCTGTGGACAGACGGCTGCGTTTGTCAGTAATGACGCCCCCTGCTGTGCTGAATACACGTTCAGACAAAACGCTGGCCGCCGGGCAGGCCAGCACCTCCAAGGCATAAAATGCTATCTCTGGCCACGTGGACAATTTGGAGACCCAGAAGTTGAATGGGGCCGAACCATCAGTCAGTACGTGGAGGGGTGTGCACACCTACTGTTCAACCATGTAAGTGAAATGCTGCCTCCTGCTAACACGTTCCAAATCAGGTGGTGGTGCAGTTAGCTGTGGCATGGTGACAAAACCTTTCCACATTTCTGCCATGCTAACCCTGCCCTCAGAGGAGCTGGCCGTGACACAGCTGCATTGGCGACCTCTTACTCCTCCTCTGCCTTTGCCTTGGGCTTCCACCTGTTCCCCTGTGACATTTGGGAATGCTCTTAGGAGCACGTCTACCAGCGTGCGCTTGTATTCGTGCATGTTCCTATCACGCTCCAGTGCAGGAAGTAAGGTGGGCACATTGTCTTTGTACCGGTGATCCAGCAGGGTGGCAACCCAGTAGGCTGCACACGTTAAAATGTGGGCAACTCTGCTGTCGTTGCGCAGGCACTGCAGCATGTAGTCGCTCGTGTGTGCCAGGCTCCCCAGAGGTAAGGACAAGCTGTCATCTGTGGGAGGCGTATCGTCATCGTCCTCCGTATCCCCTCAGCCACGCACCAGTGATGGGCCTGAGCTGTGTCGGGTGCCAACCCGCTGTGATCCTGCTTCATCCTCATCCTCCTCCACCTCCTCCTCATCCTCCTCGTCCTCCTCGTCCTCCAGTAGTGGGCCCTGGCTGGCCACATTTGTACCTGGCCTCTGCTGTTGCAAATACCTCCCTCTGAGCCACTTCTAATAGACTGGCCTGAAAGTGCTAAAAATGACCACTCATCCTCCTCCTCCTCCTGGGCCACCTCCTCTTCCATCATCGCCCTAAGCATTTTCTCAAGGAGACATAGAAGTGGTATTGTAACGCTGATAACAGTGTCATCGCCACTTGCCATGTTGGTGGAGTACTCGAAACAGCGCAACAGGGCACACAGGTCTTGCATGGAGGCCTAGTCATTGGTGGTGAAGTGGTGTTGTTCCGCAGTGCGACTGACGCGTGCGTGCTCTAGCTGAAGCTCCACTATGGCCTGCTGCTGCTCGCACAGTCTCTCCAGCATGTGCAAGGTGGAGTTCCACCTGGTGGGCACGTCGCATATGAGGCGGTGAGCGGGAAGGACAAAGTTCTGCTGTAGCGCAGACAGGCGAGCAGCGGCTGGATGTGAACGCCGGAAGCGCGCACAGACGGCCCGCACTTTATGCAGCAACTCTGACATGTCAGGGTGGTTGTGAATGAACTTCTGCACCACCAAATTCAGCACATGCGCCAGGCAAGGGATATGCGTCAAACCGGCTAGTCCCAGAGCTGCGACATGATTTCGCCCATTATCGCACACCACCAGGCCGGGCTTGAAGCCCACCGGCAGAAACCACTGGTCAGTCTGTTGTTCAATACCCCGCCACAACTCCTGCGTGGTATGGGGACTGTCCCCCAAAAATATGAGTTTCAGAATGGCCTGCTGACGTTTACCCCGGGTTGTGCTGAAGTTGGTGGTGAAGGTGTGTGGCTGACTGGATGACCTGGTGGAAGCAGAAGAGGAGGAAGCCGAGTAGGAGGAGGAGTCTACAGGAGGCAAAGAATGATGCCCTGCGATCCTACATTTACCCAGTGTGCAGTTAGGGAGATATGGCATCCCTGGCCGTGTTTACTGGTCCACGTATCTGTGGTTAGGTGGACCTTGCCACAGATGGCGTTGCGCAGTGCACACTTGATTTTATCGGATACTTGGTTGTGCAGGGAAGGCACGGCTGTCTTGAAGAAGTAGTGGTGGCTGGGAACAACATACTGTGGGACAGCCATGGACATCAACTGTTTGAAGCTGTCAATGTCCAACAGCCTGAATGACAGCATTTCAAAGGCCAGTAGTTTAGAAATGCTGGCACTCAGGCCAAGGGCTCGAGGGTGGCTAGGTGGGAATTTTTGCTTTCTCTCCAAGGTTTGTGAGATGGAGAGCTGAACGCTGCCGTGTGACATGGTGGAGATGCTTGGTGGCGCAGGTGGTGGTGTCGGTGGCACATCTCTGAATGGTGGCCGGCAGGTGCCAACGTTCCTCCCGAGGTAGAGGAAGAGGGCGAGGAAGTAGCAGAAGAGGGAGCAGGGGGAGCTTTAGTGAGTTCCATGCTTTAAAGGTGTTTACTCCACTGCAGTTCATGCTTTGCATGTAGATGCCTGGTCATGCAGGTTGTGCTATAGTTCAGAACGTTAATGCCTCGCTTCAGGCTCTGATGGCACAGCGTGCAAACCACTCGGGTCTTGTTGTCAGCACATTGTTTAAAGAAGTGCCATGCCAGGGAACTCCTTGAAGCTGCCTTTGGGGTGCTCGGTCCCTGGTGGCCGTGGCCAGTAGCAGGCGAACTTTCTTGGCGGCGGCTGTTCTGCTTTTGCCCCCTGCTCCCTCTTTTGCTACGCTGTTGGCTCGGTTTCACCAATGCCTCTTCCTCTGAACTATGAAAGTCAGTGACACGACCTTCATTCCATGTGGGGTCTAGGACCTCATCGTCCCCTACATCGTCTTCCACACAGTCTTTCTCCCTGACCTCCTGTTTGGTCTGCACACTGCAGAAAGACGCAGCAGTTGGCACCTGTGTCTCGTCATCATCAGAGACTTGCGGACTCCGATGAGGTGGTATTCCCATATCCTCATCATCAGAAAACATCAGTGGTTGTGCATCAGTGCATTCTATGTCTTCCACCACTGGGGAAGGGCTAGGTGGATTCCCTTGGGAAACCCTGCAAGCAGAGTCTTCAAACAGCATAAGAGACTGCTGCATAACTTGAGGCTCAGACAGTTTCCCGGATATGCATGGGGTTGATGTGACAGACTGATGGGCTTGGTTTTCAGGCTCCACCTGTGCGCTTTCTGCAGAAGACTGGGTGGGAGATAATGTTGTGAACGTGCTGGATCCACTGTCGGCCAAACAATTGACTAGCGCCTGTACCTGCTCAAGCCTTACCATCCTTAGAATGGCATTGGGGCCCACCAAATATCGCTGTAAATTTTGGCGGGTACTGGAACCTAAGGTAGTTGGTTCACTAGGACGTGTGGCTGTGGCAGAATGGCCACGTCCTCTCCCAGCACCAGAGGGTACACTAACACCACCACGACCGCGTCCGCGTCCCTTACTAGATGTTTTCCTCATTGTTACCATTCACCAAGCACCACAATAAGAAAAAAAATATTGGCCCAATGTATTGATTTCAAATTCAGGCCTTTTTTTTACAGCCACCTAACACTATCTGCCTATTTATATATGTAGTGTATTACACTAATCCAGGCACAGCAGTAACCACTGATTTAGGGGAATATCTCTTTTAGGGCTAGTATTTAGGCCCTGGATGAAAGGAATCCTTTTATGGATAGATTTACACTTGGCCTGCAACAGCTTCAGGGTATTGCTATTTTGGCAATTGAATTTCACCCCAGAACAAAATATATGTTTTGGCAGACAATATTATATTTTGCCAGCCACAGCTGTGACACCAGATTTATGGCATGGCTATTTTGGTAATTGAATTTCACCCCAGAACAAAATATACCCTTTTACAGACAGATTAACACTTGGCCTGCAACAGCTGGGACACCAGATTCAGGGTATTGCAATTTTGGCAATTAAATTTCACCCCAGGACAAAATATATGTTTTGGCGGACACTATTATACTTTGCCAGCCACAGCTGAAACAACTGATTTATGGTATTGCTATTTTGGCAATTGATTTTCACCCCAGAACAAAATATACCCTTTTACGGACAGATTAACACTTGGCCTGCAACAGCTGGGACACCAGATTCAGGGTATTGCTATTTTGGCAATTGAATTTCACCCCAGAACAAAATATATGTTTTGGCGGACAATATTATACTTTGCCAGCCACAGCTGTGACACCAGATTTATGGTATTGCTATTCTGGCAATTGAATCTCACCCCAGAACAAAATATATGTTTTGGCGGACACTATTATACTTTGCCAGGCACTACTGGAACACCAGATTCAGGGAATTGCTATTTTGGCAATTGAATTTCACCCCAGAACAAAATATACCCTTTTACAGACAGATTAACACTTGACCTGCAACCGCTGGGACACCAGATTCAGGGTATTGCTAATTTGGCAATTGAATTTCACCCCAGAACAAAATATATGTTTTGGCGGACACTATCATACTTTGCAAGCCACTACTGGAACACCAGATTCAGGGTATTGCCATTTTGGCAATTGAATTTCACCCCAGAACAAAATATATGTTTTGGCGGACACTATTATACTTTGCAAGCCACTACTGGAACACCAGATTCAGGGTATTGCTATTTTGGCAATTGAATTTCACAACAGAGCAAAATATATGTTTTGGCGCACACTATTGATGATCTTGTAGAAGGCTTGCACAGTAAAATATCAATTTTTGCAGATGACACTAAACTGTGTAAAGTAATTAACACTGAAGAGGACAGTTTTCTGCTACAGAGGGATCTGGATAGATTGGGGGCTTGGGCAGAGAAATGGCAGATGAGGTTTAACACTGACAAATGTAAAGTTATGCACATGGGAAGGAATAATGCAAGTCACCCATACATACTAAATGGTAAAACACTCAGTAACAATGCCATGGAAAAGGATCTAGGAAATTTAATAAATAACAAACTAAGCTGTAAAAAACAGTGTTAGGCAGCTGCTGCTAAGGCCAATAAGATAATGGGTTGCATCAAAAGGGGCATAGATGCCCGTGATGAAAATATAGTCTTACCACTTTATAAATCACTAGTCAGACCACACATGGAGTACTGTGTACAGTTCTGGGCTCCTGTGAACAAGGCAGACATAGCAGAGCTAGAGAGGGTTCAGAGGAGGGCAACTAAAGTAATAACTGGAATGGGGCAACTACAGTACCCTGAAAGGGTATCAAAATTAGGGTTATTCACTTTAGAAAAAAGACGACTGAGGGGAGATCTAATAACTATGTATATCAGGGGTCAGTACAGAGATCTCTCCCATCATCTATTTATCCCCAGGACTGTGACGAGAGGACATCCTCTGCGTCTGGAGGAAAGAAGGTTTGTACACAAACATAGAAAAGGGTTCTTCACGGTAATAGCAGTGAGACTATGGAACTCTCTGCCTGAGGAGGTGGTGATGGTGAGTACAATAAAGGAATTCAAGAGGGGCCTGGATGTATTTCTGGAGCGTAATAATATTTCAGACTATAGCTACTAAAAATAGTTTGTTGATCCAGGGAGTTGTTCTGACTGCCTGATTGGAGTCGGGAAGGAATTTTTTCCCCTTAAGTGGGGAAAATTGGCTCTACCTCACAGGGGTTTTTTGCCTTCCTCTGGATCAACTTGCAGGAAACAGGTCGAACTGGATGGACAAATGTCTTTTTTCGGCCTAATATACTATGTTACTATGTTACTGTTATACTTTGCAAGCCACTACTGGGACACCAGATTCAGGGTATTGCTATATTGGCAAGTGAATTTCACCCCAGAACAAAATATACCCTTTTACGGACAGAATAACACTTCGCCTGCCAATGCTGGAACACCAGATTCAGGGTATTGCTATTTTGGCAATTGAATTTCACCCCAGAACAAAATATATGTTTTGGCGTACACTATTATACTTTGCCAGCCAGTGCTGGAACACCAGATTTAGGGATTGCTATTTTGGCAATTGAATTTCACCACAGAAAATAATCTATCCTTTGCCAGACAGCAGACAGTATTATACTTGGCTATCCAAAGCTGGAACACCAGATTTAGGGGATTGGTATTTTGGCAATTGTATTTAACCCCTTAATAAAATATAGAAATTGCTATCCTGAGTTTCTAGGGGTGACAATAAGCATAGCCAAGCCCCTGATGTAGGATATAGCAAAAAAAAAAAAAAAAAACTAGTATTGATAGATTGATTTACTTGGTGGCAGCTTGTTCTGGTGCACCACAAGTCACAAAATGTCCGCCGATCACCCAAGATAAAAAGTGAAAAACGCTCTGTGCAGCCTAAAAACCAGTGAGCAATTAACTAGCAGAAATTGAATCTTTCATAGCTGTAGATCGATCACTTCATTAGGTGCTAATGCTGATTTTATCCTGCCTAATCTCGCCCTCAAAGAAGCTGCGTCCTCTCCCTACACTAATCAGAGCAGTGTGACGTGCGGAGCTACGTGACTCCAGCTTAAATAGAGGCTGGGTCACATGCTGCACTTGGCCAATCACAGCCATGCCATTCGTAGGCATGGCTGTGATGGGCTCTTAGGGCAAGAAGTAAAACGCTAGCTGATTTGCTGCTGTGCAGCCCTTCAGAAAGCAGGAAGAAATCGCTGAACAACGGACCTGAACCCGAACTTTTTTGAAAATGCTTGAACTGTTCGCTCAACACTATCTGTGTGTCAAAAACTATACCACAGGTGAAACCAATGTATTTTGGGAAAATTTACATTATTAGTGCAACATTTATTGATCACAGCATGTACCTATTTGTGTCAAATACTGTACCACAGGTGAAACTAGTGTATTTTGGGGAAATTTACATTATTTGTGCAACATTTAATGTCCAAAGCATGTGCCTCTCTGTGTCAAATGCTGTACCACTGGTGAAACCAATGCATTTTGTTGAAATTTAGATTATTTGTGCAACATTTAGTGTACACAGCATGTGCTTCTCTGTCAAATACTGTAGCACAGTTGAAACCAGTGTATTTTGGGGAAATTTACATTATTTGTGCAACATCTACTGTTCAAAGTGTGTGCCTATCTGTGTCAAATACTGTACCACAGGTGAAACCTGTGTATTTTGGGAAAATATACCTTATGTGTGCAACATCTACTGTCTACAGCGAGTGCCTCTCTGTCAAACACTATTGAACATGTAAAAGTAGTGTATTTTATGGAAATTTGCATTATGTGTGCAACATTTACTGTCCACTGCTTCTGTTTCTCAATCAAATACTGTAACACAGGTGAAACCAGTGTCTTTTGGGGAAATTTACATTATTTGTACAACATTTAGTGTCCAAAGCATGTGTCTCTCTGTGTCAAATGCTGTACCACTGGTGAAACCAGTGTATTTTGGGGAAACTTACATTATATGTGCAACATCTACTGTCCACCGCATGTGCCTCTCTGTGTCAAAAACTGTACCACAGGTGAAACCAATGTATTTTGGGGAAATTTTGTTTATTAGTGCAACATTTAGTGATTACAGAATATTCTTATTTGTGTCAAATACTGTACCACTGGTGAAACCAGTGTATTTTGGGGAAAATTACATTATTTGTACAACATTTAGTGTCCAAAGCATTTGCCTCTCTGTTTTAAATACTGTACCACAGGTTAAACCAGTGTATTTTAGGGAAATTTACATTATTTGTGCAACATTTAATGTCCAAAGCAAGTGCCTCTCTCTGTAAAAAACTGTACCACAGGTGAAACCAGTGTATTTTTGGGAAATTTACATTATGTGTGCAACATCTACTGTTCAAAGGGTGTGCCTATCTGTGTCAAATACTGTACCACAGGTTAAACCAGTGTATTTTGGGAAAATATACCTTATGTGTGCAACATCTACTGTCTACAGCGAGTGCCTCTCTGTCAAACAATATTGAACATGTAAAAGTAGTGTATTTTATGGAAATTTGCATTATGTGTGCAACATTTACTGTCCACTGCTTCTGTTTCTCAATCAAATACTGTAACACAGGAGAAACCAGTGTATTTTGGGGAAATTTACATTATTTGTGCAACATTTAGTGTACACAGCATGTGCTTCTCTGTGTCAAATTCTGTACCACAGTTGAAACCAGTGTATTTTGGGGAAATTTACATTATGTGTGCAACATCTACTGTTCAAAGCGTGTGCCTATCTGTGTTAAATACTGTACCACCGGTAAGACCAGTGTATTTTGGGGAAATATACCTTATGTGTGCAACGTCTCCTGTCTACAGCGAGTGCCTCTCTGTCAAACAATATTGAACATGTAAAAGTAGTCTATTTTATGGAAATTTGCATTATGTGTGCAACATCTACTGTCCACTGCTTCTGTTTCTCAATCAAATACTGGAACACAGGTGAAACCAGTGTCTTTTGGGGAAATTTACATTATTAATGCAACATTTAGTGATCAAAGGATGTACCTATTTGTGTCAAATACTGTCTCACAGGTGAAACCAGTGTATTTTGTTGAAATTTACATTATTTGTGCAACATTTAGTGTCCAAAGCATGCGCCTCTCTGTGTCAAATGCTGTACCACTGGTAAAACCAGTGAATTTTGGGGAAACTTACTTTATTTGTGCTACATTTATTATCCACAGCATGTGCCTCTCTGTGTCTAATACTGTACCACATGTAAACCAGTGTATTTTGGGGAAACGTACATTATTTGTGCAACATCTACTGTCCACAGCGTGTGCCTATCTGTGTAAAATACTGTACCACTGGTGAAACCAGTGTATTTTAGGGAAATTTTCATTATTTGTGCAACATTTAGTGTCCAAAGCATGTGCCTCTCTGTGTCAAATACTGTACCACAGGTGAAACCAGTGTATTTTGGTGAAATTTACATTATGTGCGCAACATCTACTGTTGAAAGCGTGTGCCTATCTGTATCAAATACTGTACCACTGGTAAGAACAGTGTATTTTAGGGAAATATACCGTATGTGTGCAACATCTACTGTCTACAGTGAGTGCCTCTCTGTCAAACACTATTGAACATATAGTGTATTTTATGGAAATTTTCATTATGTGTGCAACATCTACTGTCCACTGCTTCTGTTTCTCAATCAAATACTGAACACAGGTGAAACCAGTGTCTTTTGGGGAAATTTACTTTATTTGTGCAACATTTAGTGTCCAAAGCATGTGCCTCTCTGTGTCAAATGCTGTACCGCTGGTGAAACCAGTGTATTTTGGGGAAACGTACATTATTTGTGCTACATTTAGTGTCCACAGCATGTGCCTCTCTGTGTCAAATAATGTACCACATGTAAACCAGTGTATTTTGGGGAAATTTACATTATTTATGCAACATTTAGTGTCCAAACCAAGTACCTTTCTGTGTCAAATACTGTACCACAGGTGAAACCAGTGTATTTTGGTGAAATTTACATTATTTGTGCAACATTTAGTATCCAAAGCATTTGCCTCCCTGTGTCAAATGCTGTACCACTGGTGAAACTAGTGTATTTTGCGGAAATTTACATTATGTGTGCAACATCTACTGTCCACCGTATGTGCCTCTCAGTCAAATACTTTTTCAACAGGTGAAACCAGTGCATTTTGGAGAAATTTACCTTACTTGTGCAACTTTTAGTGTCCAAAGCATGTGCCTATCTGTGTCAAATACTGTATAACAGATGAAAACAATGAATTTTGGGGAAATTTACATTATTGTGCAACATCTACTGTCCACTGGGTGTGCCTATCTGTGTTAAATACTGCACCACTGGTTAGACCATTGTATTTTTGGAAAATTTACATTATGTGTGCAACATTTAGTGTCCACAACATGTGCCTCTCTGTGTCAAATACTGTACAACAGATGTAACCAATGTATTTTGGAGAAATTTACATTATTTTTGCAACATCTACTGTCCACGGTTTCTGCCTCTCTGTCAAATTCTGTAACACAGGTGAAACCAGTGTATTTTGTGGAAATTTACATTACATTTCTGCAACATTTAGTGTCCAAAGCATGTGCCTCTCTGTGTCAAATATTGTAGCACTGGGGAAACAAGTGTATTTTGGGGAAATTTACATTATTTGTGCAACATTTAGTGTCAAAAGCATATGCCTCCCTGTGTCAAATACTGTACCACTGTTGAAACCAGTGTATTTTGGGGAAATTTACATTATGTGTGCAACATCTATTGTTTACAGCGTGTGCCTTTCAGTCAAATACTGTACCACAGGTGAAACCAGTGTATTTTGGGCAAATTTGCATTATTTATGCAACATTTAGTGAACACAGCATGTGCCTATCTGTGTCAAATACTGTAGCACAGGTGAAACTAGGGTATTTTGGGCAAATTTTTATTATTTGTGCAACATTTAATGTACACAGCATGTGCCTCTCTGTGTCAAAAGCTGTAGCACAGGTGTAACCAGTGTATTTTGGGGAAACTTACATTATTTGTGCTACATCTACTGTCCACAGCGTGTGCCTCTCAGTCAAATACTGTACCACCGGTGAATCCAGTGTATTTTGGGGAAAATGACATTATATGTGCAACATTTAGTGTCCACCGCATTTGCCTTTTTGTGTCAAAAACTGTACCACAGGTGAAACCAATGTATTTTGGGGAAATTTACATTATTAGTGCAACATTTAGTGATTACACCATATGCCTATTTGTGTCAAGTACTGTACCATTGGTGAACCCAGTGTATTTTGGGGAAATGTACATTATTTGTACAACATTTAGTTTCCAAAGCATGTGCCTCTCTCTTTCAAATACTGTACCACAGGTGAAACCAGTGTATTTTGGTGAAATTTACATTATTTGTGCATCATTTAGTGTCCAAAGCATGTGCCTCTCTGTGTCAAGTACTGTACCATTGGTGAAACCAATGTATTTTGGGGAAATGTACATTATTTGTACAACATTTAGTGTCCAAAGCATGTGCCTCTCTCTTTCAAATACTGTACCACAGGTGAAACCAGTGTATTTTGGTGAAATTTACATTATTTGTGCAACATTTAGAGTCCAAAGCATGTGCCTCTCTGTGTCAAATGCTGTACCACTGGTGAAACCAGTGCATTTTGCGGAAATTTACATTATGTGTGCAACATCTACTGTCCACAGCGTGTGCCTCTCAGTCAAATACTTTCTCTATAGCAGAAACCAGTGCATTTTCGAAAATTTACATTAATTGTGCAACTTTTAGTGTCCAAAGCATGTGCCTCTCTGTGTCAAATACTGTACAACAGATGTAACCAAAGTATTTTGGAGAAATTTACATTATTTGTGAAACATCTACTGTCTACAGCGTGCGCCTCTCTATCAAATACTGTAGCACTTGTGAAAGCAGTGTATTTTGTGGAAATTTGCATTATGTGTGCAACATCTACTGTCCACAGCTTCTGCTTCTCCATCAAATTCTGTAACACAGGTGAAACCAGTGTATGTTGGGGAAATTTACATTACATTTGTGCAACATTTAATGTCCACAGCATGTGCCTCTCCGTGTCAAATATTGTAACACTGGTGAAACAAGTGTATTTTGTGGAAATTTACATTATTTGTGCAACATTTAGTGTCCAAAGCATGTCAAATGCTTTTCCACTGGTTAAACCAGTGTATTTTGGGGAAATTTACATTATGTGTGCAACATCTACTGGATACAGCGTGTGTCTCTTAGTCAAATAATGTAACACAGGTGAAACCACGGTAATTTTGTGAAATTTACATTATGTGTGCAACATCTACTGTCCACAATGTGTGCCTATCTGTGTCAAATACTGTACCACTGGTCAAACAAGTGTATTTTGTTGAAATTTACATTATTTGTGCAAAATCTAGTGTCTAAAGCATGTCCCTCTCTGTGTCAAATACTGTGCCACTGGTGAGACTAGTGTATTTTGGGGAAATATACATTATGTGTGCAATATCTACTGTCCTCAGCGAGTGCCTCTCTGTCAAACACTATTGAACATGTAAAAGTAGTGTATTTTTATGGAAATGTGAATTATGTGTACAACATCTACTTTCCACAGTGTCTGCTTCTCAATCAAATACTGTAACACAGGTGAAAGCAGTGTCTTTTGGGGAAATTTACATTACATTTGTGCAACATTTAGGGTCCACCGCATGTGCCTCTCTGTGTCAAATACTGTACCACAAGTGAAACCAGTGTATTTTGGGGAAATTTACATTATGTGTGCAACATCTACTGTCCACAACATGTGCCTATCTGTGTCAAATACTGTACCACTGGTGAGACCAGTGCATTTTGGGGAAATTTACATTATTAATGCAACATCTACTGTCCACAGCAAATACCTCTCTATGTCAAATACTGTACCACAGGTGAAACCAGTGTATTTTGGGGAAATTTACATTATGTGTGCAACATCTACTGTCCACAGGGTGTGCCTATCTGTTTCAAATACTGTACCACTGGTGAGACTAGTGTATTTTGGGGAAATATAAATTATGTGTGCAATATCTACTGTCCACAGCGAGTGCCTCTCTGTCAAACACTATTGAACATGTAAAAGTAGTGTATTTTATGGATATGTGCATTATGTGTACAACATCTAATTTCCACAGCGTCTGCTTCTCAATCAAATACTGTAGCACAGGTGAAAGCAGTGTCTTATGGGGAAATTTACATTACATTTGTGCAACATTTAGGGTCCGCCGCACATGCCTCTGTGTGTCAAAAACTATACCACAGGTGAAACCAATGTATTTTGCGGAAATTTTCATTATTAGTGAAACATTTATTGATCACAGCATGTACCTATTTGTGTCAAATAATGTACCACAGGTGAAACCAATGTATTTTGCGGAAATTTTCATTATTAGTGAAACATTTATTGATCACAGCATGTACCTATTTGTGTCAAATAATGTACCACAGGTGAAACCAGTGTATTTTGTTGAAATTTAGATTATTTGTGCAACATTTAGTGTCCAAAGCTTGTGCCTCTCTGTGTCAAATGCTGTACCACTGGTGAAACCAGTGTATTTTGGGGAAATTTACATTATTTGTGCAAAATTTAGTGTACACAGCATGTGACTCTCTGTGTCAAATACTGTAGCACTGGTGAAACAAGTGTATTTTGGGGAAATTTACAATATTTATGCAACATTTAGGGTCAAAAGCATGTACCATTCGGTGTCAAATTTCTGTACCACAGGTGAAACCAGTGTATTTTTTAGAAATTTACATTATATGTGCAACATTTAGTGTCCACCGCATGTGCCTCACTGTGTCAAAAACTGTACCACAGATGAAACCAATGTATTTTGGGGAAATTTACATTATTTGTGCAACATTTAGTGATTACAGCATATGCCTGTGTCAAATACTGTACCACTGGTGTAACCAGTGTATTTTTTGGAAATTTACATTATCTGTACAACATTTAGTATCCAAAGCATGTGCCTCTCTGTTTCAAATACTGTACCACAGGTGAAACCAGTGTATTTTGCGGAAATTAACATTATGTGTGCAACATCTACTGTTCACAGGGTTTGCCTATCTGTGTCAAATACTGTACCGCTGGTGAGACCAGTGTATTTTGGGGAAATATACATTATGTGTGCAACATCTAATGTCCACAGCGAGTGCCTCTCAGTGAAATACTGTACCACAAGTGAAACCAGTGTATTTTGGGAAAATTTACATTATGTGTGCAACATCTACTGTCCAAAATGTGTGCCTATCTGTGTCAAATACTGTACCACTGGTGAGACCAGTGAATTTTGGGGAAATTTACATTATTTATGAAACATTTAGTGTCCAAAGCATGTACCTCTCTGTGTCAAATACTGTAACCCAAGTGAAACCAGTGTATTTTGGGAAAATTTACATTATGTGTGCATCATCTACTGTGCAAAATGTGTGCCTATCTGTGTCAAATACTGTACCACTGGTGAGACCAGTGAATTTTGGGGAAATTTACATTATTTATGAAACATTTAGTGTCCAAAGCATGTACCTCTCTGTGTCAAATACTGTACCATAGGTGAAACCAGTGTATTTTGGGGAAATTTACATTATGTGTGCAACATCTACTGTCCACAGGTATGCTTCTCTGTGTCAAATACTGTACCACTGTTGAGACCAGTGTATTTTGGGGAAATATACATTACATTTGTGCAAAATCTACTGTCCACAGGGTTTGACTCTGTGTGTCAAAAACTATACCAGATTTGAAACCAATGTATTTTGGGGGAACTTGACATTATTAGTGCAACATTTATTGATCACAGCATGTACCTATTTGTGTCAAATACTGTACCACAGTTGAAACCAGTGTATTTTGTTGAAATTTACATAATTTGTGCAACATTTAGTGTCCAAAGCATGTGCCTCTCTTTGTCAAATTCTGTACCACAGATGAAACTATTCAGTCTATTTTTTTGCAAATTTACATTATGTGTGCAACATCTACTGTCCACAGTGTGTTCTTCTCTGTGTCAAATACTGTACCACTGGTGAGACCAGTGTATTTTGGGGTAATGTACATTACATTTGTGCAACATCTACTGTCCACAGCGTGTGCCTCTGTGTGTCAAAAACTATACCACAGGTGAAAACAATGTATTTTGGGGGAAATTTACATTATTAATGCAACATTTATTGATCACAGCATGCACCTATTTGTGTCAAATACTGTACCACAGGTGAAACCAGTGTATTTTGTGGAAATTTACATTATTTGTGCAACATTTAGTGTCCAAAGCATGTGCCTATCTGTGTCAAATGCTGTACCACAGGTGAAACAAGTGTATTTTAAGGAATTTTACATTATTTGTGCAACATATAGTGTACACAGCATGTGCCTCTCCGTGTCAAATACTGTAGCACTGGAGAAACCAGTGTATTTTGGGGAAATTTACATTACTTCCGCAACATTTAGTGTCCAAAGCAGGTACCTTTCTGTGTCAAAAACTGTACCACAGGTGAAACCAGTGTATTTTGCGGAAATTTACATTATTTGTGCAACATCTACTGTCCACAGCGTGTGCCTCTGTCAAATACTGTAGCACATGTGAAAGCAGTGTATTTTGTGGAAATTTACATTATGTGTACAACATCTACTGTCCATACCGTCTGCTTCTCCGGCAAATACTGTACCACAGGTGAAGCCAATGTATTTTGGGGAAATTTACATTATTTGTGCAATATCTACTGTCCACAGCGTGTGCCTCTCTGTCAAACACTGTAGCAATTGCGAAAGCAGTGTATTTTGTGGAAATTTACAATATGCATTCAACATCTATTGTCCACAGCATCTGCTTCCCAGTCAAATACTGTAACACAGGTGAAACCAGTAAGTTTTGGGGCAATTTACATTACATTTGTGCAACATTAAGTGTCCACAGCATGTGCCTCTCTGTGTCAAATACTGTACCACAGGTGAAACCATTGTATTTTGGGGAAATTTACATTATTTGTTGCACTTCTACAGTCCAGAGAGTGTGCCTCTCTGTCAAATACTGTATCACAAGTGAAACCAGTGTATTTTGGGGAAATGTACATTATTTGTGCAATATCTACTGTCCACAGCGTGTTCCTCACTGTCAAATACTGTACCACATGTGAAACCAGTGTGTTTTGGGGAAATTTACATTCTTTTTGCAACATTTATTGTCCACAGCATTTGCCTCTCTGTATCAAATGCTGTACCACTGGTTAAACCAGTGTATTTTGGGGAAATTTACATTATTTGTGCAATATCTACTGTCCACAGCGTCTGCCTCTCTGTCACACACTTTAGTAATTGTGAAAGCATTTTATTTTGTGGAAATTTACATTATGCGTGCAACATCTACTGTCCAAAGCATCTGCTTCTCAGTCAAATACTGTAACTCAGGTGAAACCAGTGTGTTTTGGGGAAATTTACATTACATTTGTGCAACATTTAGTGTCCACATCATGTGCCTCTCAGTGTCAAATATTATACCATAGGTGAAACCATTGTATTTTGGGGAAATTTACATTATTTGTGCAATATCTCCTGTCCACAGCGTGTGCTTCTGTATCAAATTCTGTATCCCAGTTGAAACCAGTGTATTTTGTGTAAATTTACATTATGTGTGCAACATTTAGTGTCCACAGCGTGTGCCTCTCTGTGTCAAATCCTGGACCACAGGTGAAGCCAGTGTATTTTGGGGAAATTTACATTATTTGTGCAACATTACTGTCCACAGCGTGTGCCTCTCTATCAAATACTGTAGCACATGTGAAAGCAGTGTATTTTGTGGAAATTTACAATATGTGTGCAACATCTACTGTCCACATCGTCTGCCTCTCAGTCAAATACTGTATCACAGGTGAAACCAGTGTATTTTGTGTAAATTTACAATACATTTGTGCAACATTTAGTGTCCACACCATGTACCTCTCTGTGTCAAATACTGTAGCACTGGTGAAACCAGTGTAGTTTGGGGAAATTTACATTATTTGTGCAATATCTACTGTCCACAGCGTGTTCCTCTCTGTCAAATACTGTACCACATGTGAAACCAATGTATTTTGGGGAAACTTACATCATTTCTGCAACATCTACTCTCCACAGCGTGTGCCTCTCAGTCAAATACTGTACCACAGGTGAACCCAGTGTATTTTGTGGAAATTTACATTATTTGTGCAACATTTAGTGTCCACAGCATGTGCCTCTCTTTGTCAAATACTGTACTACAGGAGAAACCAATGTATTTTGGAGAAATTTACATTATTAGTGCAACATTTAGTGAATAGGGATGAGCAAACCCAAACTGTATAGTTCGGGTTCGTACTGAATTTTGGGGTGTTCGGGACACGGACTCGGAATTTCCGCAAATGTTCGCGAACGTGCAAACCGCCATAGACTTCAATAGACAGGCGAATTTTAAAACCCACAGGGACTCCTTGTGGCCACAATAGTGATGGAAAAATTGTTTCAAGGGGACTAACACCTGGAATGTGGCATGCCGGAGGGGGATCCATGGCAAAACTCCCATGGAAAATTACGTAGTTGACGCAGAGTGTGGCAAGTTGAATTCACAATGCGATTAATATAACCTGCATTAATCGCATTACGGATTCAACTTAGAGCTGAGTTCCTAATGGTTGTATTGCTAGAATATAACGAAGATTGAGTTCTCAATCTTCGTTATATTCTAGCAATACAACCATTAGAAACTCAGTTGTAATCGCAATGCGAATAATACTTACAATTATTAATCGCTTTGCGAATCCATTTGATGCCTCTATTTGATTGTATATGACGGCTGACTATGACTACCACCAACGTTCTTATGCCTCCGAGGCAAGATATCTGAACCCCCCAGGTCCCATTTGGGCATTTTTGATAGAAAACGCATCAAAAACACATCAAAAACGCATATGCATTTTTATCATTTTTTTTTTTTTTGTGCATTTTGCCACATTTGGTTGCATATTTACATTTAGTATAGGCAAACATGTATAGTATAGGCAACCAGTGTGCCTCCAGCTTTTGCAAAACTACAACTCCCAGCATGCCCAGACAGCCTTTGGCTGTGGAGTCATGCTGGGAGTTGTAGTTTCGCAACAGCTGGAGGCACACTGGTTGGGAAACACAGGTCTAGATCATTACTCTGCCCAAATCTATATTCAGCTCATGGCTTAGAAAATATGCTGTCAAACAATGATCCTAGGTTTTGGTATAGACACATGATCTAGACTACCATATTTGCCTATACCAAATGTAAATATGCAACCAAATGTGGCAAAATACACAAAAAATAAAATAAAATGTGAAAAAATAATAAAAACGCAGATGCGTTTTTGATGCGTTTTCTATCAAAAACGCCCAAATGGCCCCTGGGGGGTTCAGATATCTTGCTTTGGAGGCAGCAGAACGTTGGTGGTGGTCATAGTCAACCGTCATATACAATCAAATAGAGACATCAAATAAATTCGCTAAGCGATTAATAATTGTAAGTATTATTCGCATTGCTATTACAACTCAGAGCTGAATTCCTAATGGTTGTATTGCTAGAATATAACGTATATTCTAGCAATACAACAACCATTAGGAACTCAGCTCTAAGTTAAATTCGCAATGCGATTAATGCAGGTTATATTAATCGCATTGCGAATTAAACTTATATCTGAGTTCCTAATGGTTGTTGTATTGCTAGAATATAACTAAGATTGAGAATATAGTGCTATATTCGTTATCTTCGTTATATTCTAGCAATACAACCATTAGGAACTCAGATCTAAGTTGCAATCGCAATGCGAATAATACAGGTTATATTAATCGCATTGCGATTTACAATTACTAACACTGCAGCTTCAGAATGAATCTAAGATGGATGCCGTCCTTGCGTTTAAATAGGAGGGAGGGTCTGGGAGGGAGGGTATTCTGATTGGCTGGAATGTGTCTGCTGACTGTCAGGTACAGGGTCAAAGTTTGCTCAATGATAAAGTATACGGGCAAATGCGAACATCGCATATGTTCGCCCGCCGCGGCGAACACAAACAAGCTATGTTTGCCGGGAACTGTTCGCCGGCGAATAGTTCGGGACATCACTACCTGGCTGTGATTGGCCAAGTGTAGCATGTTACCCAGCCTCTATTTAAGCTGGAGTCACATAGCTCCGCACGTCACTCTGCTCTGATTAGTGTAGGGAGAGGACGCAGCTTCTGTGAGGGCGAGATTAGACAGGGAAAAGTAAAAAAAAACACCAAATGAAGCTGTTTATCATTCAACTTCTGCTAGTTAATTGCTCACTGGTATTTAGGCTGAGTGTTTTTCTGTCACTTTGATCGGCGGCCATTTTGTGTCTTGTGGTGCACCAGCACAAGCTGCCACCAAGTCCATCAATCCATCAATACTAGTTTTTTTTTTTTATTTTGCTATATCCTATATCATGGGCTTGGCTGTGCTTATTGTCACCCCTAGAAACTCAGGATAGAAATTTATATATTTTATTAAGGGGTTAAATTCAATTGCCAAAATAGCAATCCCCTAAATCTGGTGTTCCGGCTGTGGCTAGCCAAGTGTAATACTGTCTGCTGTCTGGCAAAGGATAGATTTTTTTCTGTGGTGAAATTCAATTGCCAAAATAGCAATTCCCTAACTCTGGTGTTCCAGCAGTGGCTGGCAAAGTTTAATAGTGTCCGGCAAAGGATATATTTTGTTCTGGGGTGAAATTCAATAGCCAAAATAGCAATACCGTAAATCTGGTGTCCCAGCAGTGGCTGGCCAAGTTTAATAGTGTCCGGCAAAGGATAGATAATTTTTGGGGTGAAATTCAATTGCCAAAATAGCAATACCGTAAATCTGGTGTTCTAGCTGTGACTGGACAAGTTTCATAGTGTTCGTCGTAGGATATATTATTTTCTGCGGTAAAATTCAGTTGCAAAAATAGAAATACCGTAAATCTGGTGTTCCAGCTGTGACTGGACAAGTTTAATAGGATTTATTATTTTCTGGGGTGAAATTCAGTTGCCAAAATAGCAATACCCTGAATCTGGTGTTCCAGCTGTGACTGGACAATTTCCCTAATGTCCGTCAAAGAATATATTATTTTCTGGGGTGAAATACAGTTGCAAAAATAGAAATACAGTAAATCTGGTGTTCCAGCTGTGACTGGACAAGTTACATAGTGTCCGCCAAAGGATATATTTTGTTCTGGGGTGAAATTCAATTGCCAAAATAGCAATACCGTAAATCTGGTGTTCCAGCTGTGACTGGACAAGTTTAATAGTATCCGTCAAAGGATAGATTTTGTTCTGGGGTGAAATTCACTTGCCAAAATAGCAATACCCTGAATCTGGTGTTCCAGCTGTTGCAGGCCAAGTGCTAATCTGTCCATAAATGGGTATATTACACTCAGCGTGCATCTCCAAGTTTATTTCTTTCCGTAAAAGGGTATATTACAAAGAGTCCTACATTACAATTGCTGAAAGCATAATCCTGTAAATCTGCATGCACTGTTGTGCATCAATTAGTGTATTTCTGTCCGAAAAAGGGTATATTACACTCAAGGTGTATATACGAGTGCTGAGAGGGTCATCTTCAATAACTTCACACACTACCGTGCATCTCCAAGTGTAAATCTGTCCACAAAAGGATACCTTTCAGCCAGGGCCAAAATACTAGGACTACAATTGATATTTCCCTAAATCAGTCGTTACTGCTGTGCCTGGATTAGTGTAATATGGTACATAAATAAATAGGACGATAGTGTTAGGTGCCTGTAAAAAAAGGCCTGAATTTGAAATCAATACATTGGGCCAAATATTTATTTTCTTATTGTGGTGCTAGGTGAACGGTAACAATGAGGAAAACATCTAGTAAGGGACGCGGACACAGTCGTGGTGGTGTTAGTGAACCCTCTGGTGCTGGGAGAGGACGTGGCCATTTTACCACAGCCACACTTTCTAATGAACCAACTACATCAGGTTCCAGTACCCGCCAGAATTTACATCGATATTTGGTGGGGCCCAATGCCTTATTAAGGATGGTAAAGCCTGAGCAAGTATAGGCGCTAGTCAATTGGGTGGCCGACAGCGGATCCAGCACGTTCACAACATTATCTCCCACTCAGTCTTCTGCAGAAAGCGCACAAGTGGCGCCTGAAAACCAAGCCCATCAGTCTGTCACATCAACCCCATACATATCAGGGAAACTGTCTGAGCCTAAAGTTATGCAGCAGTCTCTTATGCTGTTTGAAGACTTTGCTGGCAGGGTTTCGCAAGGGAATCCACCTAGCCCTTCCCCAGTGGTGGAAGACATAGAATGCACTGATGCACAACCACTTATATTTCCTGATGATGAGGACATGGGAATACCATCTCATCGGAGTCCGCACGTCTCTGATGATGACGAAACAAAGGTGCCAACTGCTGAGTCTTTTTGCAGTGTGCAGACCGAACAGGAGGGCAGAGAGAAAAACTGTGTGGAAGACGATGCAGGGGACCATGAGGTCCTAGACCCCACATGGAATGAAGGTCGTGCCACTAACTTTCATAGTTTAGAGGAAGAGGCAGTGGTGAGACCGCGCCAACAGCGTAGCAAAAGAGGGAGTAGGGGGCAAAAGCAGAACAACCGCCGCCAAGAGAATTCGCCTACTACTGGCCACCGCGCACCCCAAAGGCAGGAACCGAGCACCCCAAAGGCAGCTTCAAGGAGTTCCCTGGCATGGCACTTCTTTAAACAATGTGTTGACGACAAGACCCGAGTGGTTTGCACACTGTGCCATCAGAGCCTGAAGCGAGGCATTAACGTTCTGAACCTTAGCACAACCTGCATGACCAGGCATCTACATGCAAAGCATGAACTGCAGTGGAGTAAACACCTTAAAAACAAGGAACTCACTCAGGCTCCCCATGCTCCCCCTTCTGCTGCTGCCTCGGCCTCTTCCTCCACCTCGGGAGGAATGTTGGCACCTGCCGCCCACCAAACAGAGGATGTGCCACCAACACCACCACCTGTGTCACCAAGCATCTCCACCATGTCACACGGCAGTGTTCAGCTCTCCATCTCACAAACCTTGGAGAGAAAGCGTAAATTCCCACCTAGCCACCCTCGAGCCCTGGGCCTGAATGCAAGCATTTCTAAACTACTGGCCTTTGAAATGCTGTCATTCAGGCTGGTGGACACAGACAGCTTCAAACAGCTGATGTCCATGGCTGTCCCATGCCGCCACTACTTTTCCAAGACAGCTGTGCCTTCTATGCACAACCAAGTATCTGATAAAATCAAGTGTGCACTGCACAACGCCATCTGTGGCAAGTTCCACCTAACCACAGATACGTGGACCAGTAAGCATGGCCAGGGACCCTATATCTCCCTAACTGCACACTGGGTTCATGTAGTGGCGGCTGGGCCCCAGGCAGAGAGTTTTTGGTGCACGTCCTTCCGCCGCCAAGGATCGCAGGGCATCATTCTTTGCCTCCTGTAGCCTCCTCCTCCTACTTGGCTTCCTCCTCCTCTGCTTAAACCTACTTATCCAGTCAGCCACACACCTTCACCACCAACTTCAGCACAGCCCGGGGTAACTTCTGGGTCTCCAAATTGTCCACGTGGTCAGAGCTAGCCTTTTATACCTTGGAGGAGCTGGCCTGCCCGGCGGCCAGCGTTTTGTCTGAACGTGTATTCAGCACGGCAGGGTGCATCATTACTGACAAACACAGCCGCTAGAGATGAGCGAACACCTGGATGTTCGGGTTCGAGAAGTTCGGCCGAACTTCCCGAAAATGTTCGGGTTCGGGATCCAAACTCGACCCGAACTTTATCCCGAACCCGAACCCCATTGAAGTCAATGGGGAACAGAACTTTTCGGCACTAAAAAGGCTGTAAAATAGTCCAGGAATGGGCTAGAGGGCTGACAATGGCAGCAAAATGTAGGAAAATCCCCTGCAAACAAATGTGGATAGGGAAATGAATTAAAATAAAATACAATAAATAAAATTTAACCAATATCAATTGGAGACAGGTCCCACTGCAAGGAATCATGCGTCCGTCATATCACTCAACACTGGAGAAGGCCACTTTCAGTTATTTCGGCCCCAGCACCCAGACAGAGGAGAGAGGTCCCACAGCAAGGAATCATGTGTCATATCAACCACCACCGGAGAAGGCCACTTTCAGTTATTTCGGCACAGCACCCAGACAGAGGAGAGAGGTCCCACAGCAAGGAATCATGCGTCATATCAACCACCACCGGAGAAGGCCACTCTCAGTTATTTCGGCCAGCACCCAGACCGAGGAGAGAGGTCCCACAGCAAGGAATCATGCGTCACATCAACAACCACTGGAGAAGGCCACTTTCAGTTATTTCGGCCCAGAACCCAGACCGAGGATACAGGTCCCACAGCAAGGAATCATGCGTCATATCACCCACCACCAGAGAAGGCCACACTCAGTTATTTCGACCAGCACCCAGACCGAGGAGAGAGGTCCCACAGCAAGGAATCATGCGTCATATCACCCACCACTGGAGAAGGCCACTTTCAGTTATTTCGGCCAGCACCCAGACCGAGGAGAGAGGTCCCACAGCAAGGAATCATGCGTCATATCACCCACCACTGGAGAAGGCCACTTTCAGTTATTTCGGCACAGCACCCAGACCGAGGATACAGGTCCCACAGCAAGGAATCATGCGTCATATCACCCACCACTGGAGAAGGCCACTTTCAGTTATTTCGGCCCAGCACCCAGACCGAAGATACAGGTTCTACAGCAAGGAATCATGCGACATATCACCCACCACTGGAGAAGGCCATTTTCAGTTATTTAGGCCCCAGCACCCAGTCAGAGGAGATAGGTCCCACAGCAAGGAATCATGCATCATATCAACCACTACCGGAGAAGGCCACTCTCAGTTATTTCTGCCCAGCACCCAGACAGAGGAGAGAGGTCCCACAGCAAGGAATCATGCGTCATATCAACCACCACCGGAGAAGGCCACTCTCAGTTATTTCGGCAAAGCACCCAGACAGAGGAGAGAGATCCCACAGCAAGGAATCATGCGTCATATCACCCACCACTGGAGAAGGCCATTTTCAGTTATTTAGGCCCAGCACCCAGACAGAGGAGAGAGGTCCCACAGCAAGGAATCATGTGTCATATCAACCACCACCGGAGAAGGCCACTTTCAGTTATTTCGGCCCAGCACCCAGACAGAGGAGAGAGGTCCCACAGCAAGGAATCATGCGTCATATCAACCACCACCGGAGAAGGCCACTCTCAGTTATTTCGGCCAGCACCCAGACCGAGGAGAGAGGTCCCACAGCAAGGAATCATGCGTCCCATCACCCACCACTGGAGAAGGCCACTTTCAGTTATTTCGGCCCAGAACCCAGACCGAGGATACAGGTCCCACAGCAAGGAATCATGCGTCATATCACCCACCACCAGAGAAGGCCACACTCAGTTATTTCGACCAGCACCCAGACCGAGGAGAGAGGTCCCACAGCAAGGAATCATGCGTCAAATCACCCACCACTGGAGAATGCCACTTTCAGTTATTACGGCCCAGCACCCAGACTGAGGATACAGGTCCCACAGCAAGGAATCATGCGTCATATCACCCACCACTGGAGAAGGCCACTTTCAGTTATTTCGGCCAGCACCCAGACCGAGGAGAGAGGTCCCACAGCAAGGAATCATGCGTCATATCACCCACCACTGGAGAAGGCCACTTTCAGTTATTTCGGCACAGCACCCAGACCGAGGATACAGGTCCCACAGCAAGGAATCATGCGTCATATCACCCACCACTGGAGAAGGCCACTTTCAGTTATTTCGGCCCAGCACCCAGACCGAAGATACAGGTTCTACAGCAAGGAATCATGCGACATATCACCCACCACTGGAGAAGGCCATTTTCAGTTATTTAGGCCCCAGCACCCAGTCAGAGGAGATAGGTCCCACAGCAAGGAATCATGCATCATATCAACCACTACCGGAGAAGGTCACTCTCAGTTATTTCTGCCCAGCACCCAGACAGAGGAGAGAGGTCCCACATCAAGGAATCATGCGTCATATAAACCACCACCGGAGAAGGCCACTCTCAGTTATTTCGGCAACGCACCCAGACAGAGGAGAGAGGTCCCACAGCAAGGAATCATGCGTCATATCACCCACCACTGGAGAAGGCCATTTTCAGTTATTTAGGCCCAGCACCCAGACAGAGGAGAGAGGTCCCACAGCAAGGAATCATGCGTCATATCACCCACCACTGGAGAAGGCCATTTTCAGTTATTTAGGCCCAAGCACCCAGACAGAGGAGAGAGGTCCAACAGCAAGGAATCATGCGTCATATCACCCACCACTGGAGAAGGCCATTTTCTGTAATTTAGGCCCAGCACCCAGACAGAGGAGAGAGGTCCCACAGCAAGGAATCATGCGTCATATCACCCACCACTGGAGAAGGCCACTCTCAGTTATTTCGGCCCAGCACCCAGACAGAGGAGAGAGGTCCCACAGCAAGGAATCATGCGTCATATCAACCACCACCGGAGAAGGCCACTCTCAGTTATTTCGGCCCAGCAACCAGACAGAGGAGAGAGGTCCCACAGCAAGGAGTCATGCGTCATATCAACCACCACCGGAGAAGGCCACTTTCAGTTATTTAGGCCCAGCACCCAGACAGAGGAGAGAGGTCCCACACCAAAGAATCATGTGTCATATCACCCACCACTGGAGAAGGCCATTTTCAGTTATTTAGGCCCCAGCACCCAGTCAGAGAAGAGAGGTCCCACAGCAAGGAATCATGCTTCATATCACCCACCACTGGAGAAGGCCATTTTCGGTTTTTTAGGCCCCAGCACCCAGTCAGAGGAGAGAGGTCCCACAGCAAGGAATCATGCGTCATATCACCCACCACTGGAGAAGGCCACTCTCAGTTAATTCAGAACAGCACCCAGACAGAGGAGAGAGGTCCCACAGCAAGGAATCATGTGTCATATCAACCACCACCGGAGATGGCCACTTTCAGTTATTTCGGCCCAGCACCCAGACAGAGGAGAGAGGTCCCACAGCAAGGAATCATGCGTCATATCAACCATCACTGGAGAAGGCCACTCTCAGTTATTTCAGCCCAGCACCCAGACAGAGGAGAGAGGTCCCACAGCAAGGAATCATGTGTCATATCACCCACCACTGGAGAAGGCCATTTTCAGTTATTTTGGCCCAGCACCCAGACAGAGGAGAGAGGTCCCACAGCAAGGAGTCATGCGTCATATCAACCACCACTGGAGAAGGCCACTTTCAGTTATTTAGGCCCAGCACCCAGACAGAGGAGAGAGATCCCACACCAAAGAATCATGTGTCATATCACCCACCACTGGAGAAGGCCATTTTCAGTTATTTAGGCCCCAGCACCCAGTCAGAGGAGAGAGTTCCCACAGCAAGGAATCATGCGTCATATCACCCACCACTGGAGAAGGTCACTCTCAGTTATGTCAGCACAGCACCCAGACAGAGGAGAGAGGTCCCACAGCAAGGAATCATGTGTCATATCAACCACCACCGGAGAAGGCCACTTTCAGTTATTTCGGCCCAGCACCCAGACAGAGGAGAGAGGTCCCACAGCAAGGAATCATGCGTCATATCAACCACCACCGGAGAAGGCCACTCTCAGTTATTTCGGCCAGCAACCAGACCGAGGAGAGAGGTCCCACAGCAAGGAATCATGCGTCACATCACCCACCACTGGAGAAGGCCACTTTCAGTTATCTCGGCCCAGAACCCAGACCAAGGAGAGAGGTCCCACAGCAAGGAATCATGCGTCATATCACCCACCACTGGAGAAGGCCACTTTCAGTTATTACGGCCCAGCACCCAGACTGAGGATACAGGTCCCACAGCAAGGAATCATGCGTCATATCACCCACCACTGGAGAAGGCCACTTTCAGTTATTTCGGCACTGCACCCAGACCGAGGATACAGGTCCCACAGCAAGGAATCATGCGTCATATCACCCACCACTGGAGAAGGCCACTTTCAGTTATTTCGGCCCAGCACCCAGACCGAAGATACAGGTTCTACAGCAAGGAATCATGCGACATATCACCCACCACTGGAGAAGGCCATTTTCAGTTATTTAGGCCCCAGCACCCAGTCAGAGGAGAGAGGTCCCACAGCAAGGAATCATGCGTCATATCACCCACCACTGGAGAAGGCCATTTTCGGTTTTTTAGGCCCCAGCACCCAGTCAGAGGAGAGAGGTCCCACAGCAAGGAATCATGCATCATATCAACCACCACTGGAGAAGGCCACTCTCAGTTATTTCAGCCCAGCACCCAGACAGAGGAGAGAGGTCCCACAGCAAGGAATCATGTGTCATATCACCCACCACTGGAGAAGGCCATTTTCAGTTATTTAGGCCCAGCACCCAGACAGAGGAGAGAGGTCCCACAGCAAGGAATCATGCGTCATATCAACCACCACTGGAGAAGGCCACTCTCAGTTATTTCAGCCCAGCACCCAGACAGAGGAGAGAGGTTCCACAGCAAGGAATCATGTGTCATATCACCCACCACTGGAGAGGGCCATTTTCAGTTATTTAGGCCCAGCACCCAGACAGAGGAGAGAGGTCCCACAGCAAGGAATCATGCGTCATATCACCCACCACTGGAGAAGGCCACTCTCAGTTATTTCGGCCCAGCACCCAGACAGAGGAGAGAGGTCCCACAGCAAGGAATCATGCGTCATATCAACCACCACTGGAGAAGGCACTTTCAGTTATTTAGGCCCAGCACCCAGACAGAGAAGAGAGGTCACACACCAAAGAATCATGCGTCATATAACCCACCAATGGAGAAGGCCATTTTCAGTTATTAAGGCCCCAGCACCCAGTCAGAGGAGAGAGGTCCCACAGCAAGGAATCATGCGTCATATCAACCACCACTGGAGAAGGCCACTCTCAGTTATTTCAGCCCAGCACCCAGACAGAGGAGAGAGGTCCCACAGCAAGGAATCATGCGTCATATCACCCACCACTGGAGAAGGCCACTCTCAGTTATTTCGGCCCAGCACCCAGACAGAGGAGAGAGGTCCCACAGCAAGGAATCATGCGTCATATCAACCACCACTGGAGAAGGCACTTTCAGTTATTTAGGCCCAGCACCCAGACAGAGAAGAGAGGTCACACACCAAAGAATCATGCGTCATATCACCCACCACTGGAGAAGGCCATTTTCAGTTATTTAGGCCCCAGCACCCAGTCAGAGGAGAGAGGTCCCACAGCAAGGAATCATGCGTCATATCAACCACCACCGGAGAATGCCACTCTCATTTATTTCAGCCCAGCTCCCAGAAAGAGGAGAGAGGTCCCACAGCAAGGAATCATGCGTCATATCAACCACCACTGGAGAAGGCCACTTTCAGTTATTTAGGCCCAGCACCCAGACAGAGGAGAGAGGTCCCACAGTAAGGAATCATGCGTCATATCACCCACCACTGGAAAAGGCCATTTTGGGTTTTTTAGGCCCCAGCACCCAGTCAGAGGAGAGAGGTCCCACAGCAAGGAATCATGCGTCATATCAACCACCACTGGAGAAGGCCACTCTCAGTTATTTCAGCCCAGCACCCAGACAGAGGAGATAGGTCCCACAGCAAGGAATCATGCGTCATATCAACCACCACTGGAGAAGGCCACTTTCAGTTATTTCGGCCCAGCCCCCAGACAGAGGAGAGAGGTCCCACAGCAAGGAATCATGCGTCATATCAACCACCACTGGAGAAGGCCATTTTCGGTTATTTAGGCCCCAGCACCCAGTCAGAGGAGAGAGGTCCCACAGCAAGGAATCATGCGTCATATCAACCACAACTGGAGAAGGCCACTCTCAGTTATTTCGGCCCCACCACCCAGGCAGAGGAGAGGTTCATTCAACTTTAGGTTGCACCGTAAGATCATGGTAAAGTTAAAAAAATGAGGATTCAATAAAGAAGTGCCCCAGAGTACAAGAATACATGGTTGAGGGGGAGGCAGTTATAAATGTCTATTTTGCACAAGGGAGGCACAGATCCTGTGGGATCCATGCCTGGTTCATTTTTATGAACGTCAGCTTGTCCACGTTGGCTGTGGACAGGCGGCTGCGTTTGTCAGTAGTGACGCCCCCTGCCGTGCTGAATACACGTTCAGACAAAACGCTGGCCGCCAGGCAGGCCAGCACCTCCAAGGCATAAAATGCTAACTCTGGCCACGTGGACAATTTGGAGACCCAGAAGTTGAATGGTGCCGAACCATCAGTCAGTACGTGGAGGGGTTTGCAGACGTACTGTTCAACCATGTTAGTGAAATGCTGCCTCCTGCTAACACGTTCTATATCAGGTGGTGGTGCAGTTAGCTGTGGCGTGGAGACAAAACTTTTCCACATTTCTGCCATGCTAACCCTTTCCTCAGAGGAGTTAGCCGTGACACAGCTGCGTTGGCGACCTCTTGCTCCTCCTCTGCCTTCGCCTTGGGCTTCCACCTGTTCCCCTGTGACATTTGGGAATGCTTTTAGGAGCGCCTCTACCAGCGTGCGCTTTTACTCGCGCATCTTCCTATCACGCTCCAGTGCAGGAAGTAAGGTGGGCACATTGTCTTTGTAACGGGGATCCAGCGGGGTGGCAACCCAGTAGTCCGCACACGTTAAAATGTGGGCAACTCTGCTGTCGATGCGCAGGCACTGCAGCATGTAGTCGCTCATGTGTGCCAGGCTCCCCAGAGGTAAGGACAAGCTGTCCTCTGTGGGAGGCGTATCATCATCGTCCTCCGTATCCCCCCAGCCACACACCACTGATGGGCCTGAGCTGTGTCGGGTGCCACCCCGCTGTGAACCTGCTTCATCCTCATCCTCCTCCACCTCCTCCTCCTCGTCCTCCAGTAGTGGGCCCTGGCTGTGCACATTTGTACCTGGCCTCTGCTGTTGCAAAAAACCTCCCTCTGAGCCACTTCTAACAGACTGGCCTGAAAGTGCTAAAAATGACCCCTCATCCTCCTCCTCCTCCTCCTCCTGGGTCAACTCCTCTTCCATCATCGCCCTAAGAGCTTTCTCAAGGAGACATAGAAGTGCCATTGTAATGCTGATAACGGTGTCATCGCCACTGGCCATGTTGGAGGAGTACCCGAAACAGCGCAACAGGGCACACAGGTCTCGCATGGAGGCCCATTCATTGGTGGTGAAGTGGTGCTGTTCCGCAGTGCGACTGACGCGTGCGTGCTGCAGCTGAAACTCCACTATGGCCTGCTGCTGCTCGCACAGTCTCTCCAGCATGTGCAAGGTGGAGTTCCACCTGGTGGGCACGTCGCATATGAGGCGGTGAGCAGGAAGGCCGAAGTTCCGCTGTAGCGCAGACAGACGAGCAGCGGCAGGATGTGAACGCCGAAAGCGCGCACAGACTGCCCTCACTTTATGCAGCAACTCTGACATGTTGGGGTAGTTGTGAATGAACTTCTGCACCACCAAATTCAGCACATGCGCCAGGCAAGGGATGTGCGTCAAACCGGCTAGTCCCAGAGCTGCGACGAGATTTCGCCCATTATCGCACACCACCAGGCCGGGCTTGAGGCCCACCGGCAGAAACCACTCGTCGGTCTGTTGTTCAATACCCCGCCACAACTCCTGCGCGGTGTGGGGCCTGTCCCCCAAACATATGAGTTTCAGAATGGCCTGCTGACGTTTACCCGGGCTGTGCTGAAGTTGGTGGTGAAGGTGTGTGGCTGACTGGATGAGCTGGTGGAAGCAGAGGAGGAGGAGGCAAAGAATGATGCCCTGCGATCCTTGGTGGCGCAAGGACGTGCGCCAAGGAACTCTCCGCCTGCGGCCCAGCTGCCACTACATTTACCCAGTGTGCAGTTAGGGAGATATAGCGTCCCTGGCCGTGCTTACTGGTCCACGTATCTGTGGTTAGGTGGACCTTGCCACAGATGGCGTTGCGCAGTGCACACTTGATTTTATAGGATACTTGGTTCTGCAGGGAAGGCACGGCTGTCTTGGAGAAGTAGTGTCGGCTGGGAACAACATACTGTGGGACAGTATGTTGGACATCAGCTGTTTGAAGCTGTCTGTGTCCACCAGCCTGAATGACAGCATTTCAAAGGCCAGTAGTTTAGAAATGCTGGCATTCAGGCCCAGGGCTCGAGGGTGGCTAGGTGGGAATTTACGCTTTCTCTCCAAGGTTTGTGAGATGGAGAGCTGAACGCTGCCGTGTGACATGGTGGAGATGCTTGGTGACGCAGGTGGTGTTGTCGGTGGCACATCCTCTTTTTGGTGGGCGGCAGGTGCCAACATTCCTTCCGAGGCGGAGGAAGAGGCCGAGGCAGCAGAAGAAGAGGGAGCAGGGGGAGCCAGAGTGAGTTCCTTGCTTTTAAGGTGTTTACTCCACTGCAGTTCATGCTTTGCATGTAGATGCCTGGTCATGCAGGTTGTGCTATAGTTCAGAACGTTAATGCCTCGCTTCTGTAAGGATACGGTGGTTTGCGCTCCAGCCTGGATCCATGCCCTGTGTAACCATGACAACGATCGCTGTTTGCCTCCCAGGCTGGAAGCAGTGGCCGCTGGGCCGTCTAAGGTGGCTCCGCCCATCCACACTTGGTCAATAAATAGGAGCCAGGTGCTGCACAGGGTGTTCCACTAATGGAGTGCGCACCCTGCCTGCTCCATTCACCACGAGGACGCAAGCTCCTAACTACCTGCAACTCTGAACCTCCAGGAGAAACCCTCACCTACCTTATCCGGCTCCACCACTGCAGGATCCCTGCATGACTTCTAACAGCAAGTATCAGCCTGTCATTTTGTTTCACTGACATTGCTCACTGAAAGGAAGGGACTCGCTGGTGGTTATTAGTACTGCAGGCCTGGGATTCCTGAGCGTTGCCTAGAGCTGTTATTCATGAACTTTAATCTGAACTCTCATTCCTATAACGAACTTTCCTCACTATTAGTTTTACACTCTATCTTTAGTACGCGGTACATGATTTTGTTACCCCATACTCTCCGCTTAAGACTGAGAGAGCCGCCTGGGGTACACACTGAGCAGCCGCAAAGACACCATCAACACTCAAGTAGTGTGACAGGAGTGGATGTCAAAGGACTCCGCAGTTGAGATCCTAACTGATCAATTTGGTGCGTTACATATTAGTGGAACCCTCATGGATCCAGCGGAGCTCGCGCGGCACATGGTCGCCCTCACTGAGAGGGTGGAAACCCTTAACGTGACCGTACAGAATCTCCAATTGGAAAATCAGGCGTTGCGAGATCTCGTCTCGTCGCGCACAGGACACCTCCACGATGGACCGGAACCCAAGGTCAGTCCACCTGAACTTTTCTCAGGAGACCGGAAGCAGTTCCGCGAATTCCTGAATGCGTGCAAGCTGATGTTTCAGTTACGCCCCCGGACCTATCCTACCGATAGAACCAAAGTACTCACCATGATCTCGTACCTCAGGGGAGCCCAGAGCATGGGCTAACACCTATTTAGAAAAGGAAGACCCGGTCTTGAATTCCTTTCCGCAATTTCTTGAAACAATGGCCCTCCTTTACGAGGACCACAACAAGCAGCTGACTGCGGAGACCGCCATTCGCACCCTAAAGCAAGGGAGACGACCCGTTGAGGACTTTATTGCGGAATACACTTGTTGGGCCCGTGAGACTGAATGGAATGATCTCACTCTTAGAAATCAGTTCCGTCTCGGTCTATCTGAGGCCCTGAAGGATGAGTTAGCCCGCGGAGATCTGCCACATACACTCGACGCCTTGATGCAGAAGGTCACCACCATTGACAGGCGGCTTAAGGGAGCGTAGGGCCGAGAGAGTCTCAGGGTTTACACCCACTCCGAGACAGACCAGCCCGGATCCTGTAGCAGAGATGATGGAGATTGGGGCAATTCGTGGTCCTCTGACTGAGAGAGAGAAGACCCGGAGACGGAACCTCAACATCTGCTTATACTGTGCGTCGGCTGACCATTCGGTTGATGGATGTCCTGCCATAAGAAAGAAACATGAAAGTAAAATGATGACGTTCTGTAACTTAGGCAGAAAAGATAACAACACAAGTGGTTACATTGATACGTCTCTTACCTTACAGTGGGACCAAAACCGAACTATCGTTGATGCAATGGTGGACACGGGAGCTTCAGGGAATTTTATCGATAAGCATCTAGTAGAGAGAAATAAAATTCCCCATACAAGGAAAGATGTATCGATATCCGTGAGTTTTATTGATGGTACAACCTCTAGACCTATCCATAGCCAGACTCAACCCCTTTTGGTGACAAGCGAAAATAACCACACAGAATTTCTATCCTTTGATGTCATACACTCCGCTTCGTTCCCCATCATTTTAGGCTTGCCATGGCTCCGGTTACATCAACCAGTTCTCCTATGGGAACAGGGGAGAATTGGCTTTACCTCACGTTATTGCAGGAGACCTGCTTCCTATTAAAACTCTCATGCATGTAGGGGTGAACCAGGTCCCTACCCAATACTCAGAGTTTTCGGAGGTATTTAGTGCAAAGATGGCGGAATCCCTACCGCCCCATAGACCCTACGATTGCCCCATAGACCTGCTGCCGGGCAGTGAAATACCCACAGGAAGAATCTACCCATTGGCACAACCAGAACTTGACCACCTCAAACAGTATCTCGAAGAGAACTTAAGGAAGGGATTCATTCGGCCTTCAACCTCCCCTGCAGCCGCAGGTATGTTCTTTGTAAGGAACAAAGACTTGAGCCTCAGACCCATCATTGATTACAGAGCATTAAATAAAATAACAATCAAAAACCGGTACCCCCTGCCGCTAATATCCGAGCTTATTGAAAGACTTCAAACATCAACTATCTACACTAAACTGGACTTGAGAGGCGCATACAACTTGATTAGGATTAGAACTGGGGATGAATGGAAAACTGCTTTCCGCACCCGGTACGGACTCTTTGAGTACATGGTAATGCCTTTCGGCTTGTGCAATGCCCCTGCCACATTCCAAAACTTCATCAACGACATATTTAGGGATCTACTAGATGTATGTGTTGTCATCTATCTAGATGACATATTGGTCTACTCCGATAACCTACAAGATCACAGGAAACACGTCCGTTGGGTACTTGCGCGATTAAGCGTCCATCACTTATATGTCAAACCAGAAAAGTGTATATTCGAGACTACTACCCTTCCGTTCCTTGGTTATATAATCTCACCCAAGGGAATTCAGATGGATCAGTCAAAGATCACTTGCATCCAAAACTGGCCGATTCCGGACTCTAGGAAAGCCCTCCAGCGATTCATAGGGTTCTCGAACTTCTACAGGAAATTCATCAAAGACTTCTCCGCTACCATCAAACCCCTAACCAGATTAACTAGTGTCAATAGGAAATTTGTTTGGTCCATGGAGGCCCAATCAGCTTTTGAGTTACTTAAAGACAAATTCACTTCAGCACCAATTCTGACCATTCCGAATCCAAACTATCACTTTGTGCTGGAAGTAGATGCATCACAGGCAGCCATAGGAGCTGTTCTGTCCCAGCGGAGCTCCTTCTCATCCCCACTACATCCTGTCGGGTTTTACTCCCAGACTCTAAACACAGCTGAAATCAACTACCCCATAGGGGAAAAGGAACTTCTTGCCATAAAATGTTCCCTAGAGAACTGGAGGCACCTACTTGAAGGTTCAACACACCCCATCACAATATACACGGATCACCGTAATTTACAATACCTGAAAACCAGTAAAACACTGTCAGCACGTCAGGTACGGTGGAGTTTTTTTGACAGATTCGACTTTCAAATTACTTATCGACCAGGCTCAAAAAATGGGAAGGCTGGCGCCTTATCACGTCTGGCTGAATGCCGCGCCGCAGTCACAGCCCCCACATGCATTATACCACCTAACAAAATTATCCTCGCCACCATCGAATTGGAAACCCAGCTTAAGGATGCTCTGAAAATTGACTGTGCTAACATCCCCCTGGGACTTCTGAAAGACCAACGGGGTTTCCTCTACAAAAACAACCTACTGTACATACCAACTCCTCTCACCACCCAGGAAATCAAACTCTGCCATGACACACCCCTCGCGGGACACCCTGGCATTGCCAAAACCATAAACCTGTTACGCAGGAACTTCTGGTGGCCAAAAATGACCAAAGAAATTAAGCAATATGTTTCCACGTGCGAGACATGTGCCTCATGCAAAAGTGATAGAAATCGACCATATGGCCTTCTTATGAGTCTTCCTATCCCCAACAGACCCTGGGAATGGATTTCAATGGACTTCATTGTAGAACTCCCCCGCTCCAGAGGAAACAACACCATCATGGTTGTAGTAGACCTACTAACTAAGATGGCACACTTCATCGCCCTCAAAAAATTACCTTCCTCCAGTGAAACTGCCGAGGCCTTTCTGTCCAATGTCATAAAACTACATGGAATCCCTAGCCAAGTTATATCAGACAGGGGTTCACAATTTATATCCAAATTTTGGAGAGCACTTTGTCTTAGACTCCAAATCGACCATAGAATGTCTACCGCCTACCACCCCCAAACTAACGGGCAGACGGAAAGGGTGAACCAATGTCTGGAACAATTTCTCAGATGTCACTGCTCATTCCTTCAAGATGACTGGGAAAGCCTACTCCCTCTTGCCGAATTCGCTTACAACAATTCTGTGAATTCCTCCACTTTACATAGTCCATTCTTTGCTAATTATGGATTCCACCCTAGGTCTCTCCCTGAAATCAGCCTTCCTACAAACGTTCCTGCCACAGATGATTATGTAACTACCTTGCAAACAACCCTCATGATGCTGAAAGACAACCTCCAACGGGCAAAGGAAAGGCAGAAGATCTACTACGACCGTCACAGAAGAGAAAATCCTCCTTATCACGTTGGAGACTCGGTATGGCTGTCAACGAGAAACCTTCGGTTGGGGGTACCTGCTAAGAAACTGGGTAGGCAATTTTTGGGTCCTTTTCTGATAGAAAGAATTATCAACCCCAACACGGTGAGACTTACCCTTCCTCCTCGACTACAGGTACATCCCACATTCCATGTATCGTTGCCTAGCCCGTTCCCCTCACGGGTTCCTCAACCCTCCCCCCCCGATAGATGTCCGCGGTGAGGAGGAATTTGAGGTTGAGCAGCTTCTCGACTCCAGAAGAAGACGGGAGAGGATCCAGTACCTCGTTAGATGGAAGGGTTACGGGTCTCAGGATGACTCTTGGGAAGATGTGCGAGACGTCCATGCACCCAGACTCCAAAGGTTGTTCCACAGGAGATTTCCCGACCAACCCTCCCCTACTGGGGTACCCGGAGAGGGTCCCCTTAAGGGGGTACTGTAAGGATACGGTGGTTTGCGCTCCAGCCTGGATCCATGCCCTGTGTAACCATGACAACGATCGCTGTTTGCCTCCCAGGCTGGAAGCAGTGGCCGCTGGGCCGTCTAAGGTGGCTCCGCCCATCCACACTTGGTCAATAAATAGGAGCCAGGTGCTGCACAGGGTGTTCCACTAATGGAGTGCGCACCCTGCCTGCTCCATTCACCACGAGGACGCAAGCTCCTAACTACCTGCAACTCTGAACCTCCAGGAGAAACCCTCACCTACCTTATCCGGCTCCACCACTGCAGGATCCCTGCATGACTTCTAACAGCAAGTATCAGCCTGTCATTTTGTTTCACTGACATTGCTCACTGAAAGGAAGGGACTCGCGCTGGTGGTTATTAGTACTGCAGGCCTGGGATTCCTGAACGTTGCCTAGAGCTGTTATTCATGAACTTTAATCTGAACTCTCATTCCTATAACGAACTTTCCTCACTATTAGTTTTACACTCTATCTTTAGTACGCGGTACATGATTTTGTTACCCCATACTCTCCGCTTAAGACTGAGAGAGCCGCCTGGGGTACACACTGAGCAGCCGCAAAAGACACCATCAACACTCAAGTAGTGTGACAGGAGTGGATGTCAAAGGACTCCGCAGTTGAGATCCTAACTGATCAATTTGGTGCGTTACAGCTTCAGGCTCTGATGGCACAGCGTGCAAACCACTCGGGTCTTGTCGTCAGCACATTGTTTAAATAAGTGCCATGCCAGGGAACTCCTTGAAGCTGCCTTTGGGGTGCTCGGTCCCTGGTGGCGGTGGCCAGTAACAGGCGAACTCTCTTGGCGGCGGCTGGTCTGCTTTTGCCCCCTGCTCCCTCTTTTGCTACGCTGTTGGCTCGGTCTCACCACTGCCTCTTCCTCTGAACTATGAAAGTCAGTGGCACGACCTTCATTCCATGTGGGGTCTATGACCTCATTGTCCCCTGCATCGTCTTCCACACAGTCTTCCTCCCTGACCTCCTGTTCGGTCTGCACACTGCAGAAAGACGCAGCAGTTGGCACCTGTGTTTCGTCATCATCAGATACGTGCGGACTCCGATGAGGTGGTATTCCCATGTCCTCATCATCAGGAAACATCAGTGGTTGTGCATCAGTGCATTCTATGTCTTCCACCACTGGGGAAGGGCTAGTTGGATTTCCTTGGGAAACCCTGCCAGCAGAGTCTTCAAACAGCATAAGAGACTGCTGCATAACTTGAGGCTCTGACAGTTTCCCTGATATGCATGGGGGTGATGTGTCAGACTGATGGACTTGGTTTTCAGGTGCCACCTGTGCGCTTTCAGCAGAAGACTGGGTGGGAGATAATGTTGTGAACATGCTGGATCCACTGTCGGCCACCCAATTGACTAGCGCCTGTACCTGCTCAGGCCTTACCATCCTTAGAACGGCATTGGGCCCCACCAAATATCACTGTAAATTCTGGCGGGTACTGTAACCTGAGGTAGTTGGTTCACTAGGAAGTGTGGCTGTGGCAGAATGGCCACATCCTCTCCCAGCACCAGAGGGTACACTAACACCAGCGCGACCGCGTCCGCGTCCCTTACTAGATGTTTTCCTCATTGTTACCGTTCACCAAGCACCACAAAAAGGAAAAAAATATTTGGCCCAATGTATTGATTTCAAATTCAGGCCTTTTTTTTACAGGCACCTAACACTATCTGCCTATTTGTTTATGTAGCGTATTACAATAATCCAGGCACAGCAGTAACCACTGATTTAGGGGAATATCTCTTTTAGGGCTAGTATTTAGGCCCTGGATGAAAGGTTTCCTTTTATGGACAGATTTACACTTGGCCTGCAACAGCTGGGACAACAGATTCAGGGTATTGCTATTTTGGCAATTGAATGTCACCCCAGAACAAAATATATGTTTTGGCGGACACTATTATATTTTGCCAGCCACAGAGGAAACCACTGATTTATGGTATTGCTATTTTGGCAATTGAATTTCACCCCAAAACAAAATATATGTTTTTGCGGACACTATGAATCCTGGCCTGCAACAGCTGGGACACCAGATTCAGGGTATTGCTATTTTGGCAATTGAATTTCACCCCAGAACAAAATATATGTTTTGACGGACACTATGAAACGTGGCCTGTAACAGCTGGGACACCAGATTCAGGGTATTGCTATTTTGGCAATTGAATGTCACCCCAGAACAATATATATGTTGTTGCGGACACTATGAATCCTGGCCTTCAACAGCTGGGACACCAGATTCAGGGTATTGCTATTTTGGCAATTAAATGTCACCCCAGAACAAAATATATGTTTTGACGGACTCTATGAAACGTGGCCTGCAACAGCTGGGACACCAGATTCAAGGTATTGCTATTTTGGCAATTGAATGTCACCCCAGAACAAAATATATGTTTTGCAAGACACTATGAATCCTGGCCTGCAACAGCTGGGACACCAGATTCAGGGTATTGCTATTTTGGCAATTGAATTTCACCCCAGAACAAAATATATGTTTTGCAAGACACTATGAAATCTGGCCTGCAACAGCTGGGACACCAGATTCAGGGTATTGCAATTTTGGCAGATTAATTTCACCCCAGAACAAAATATATGTTTTGGCGAACACTATTCTATTTTGCCAGCCACAGCTGAAACCACTGATTTATGGTATTGCTATTTTTGGCAATTGATTAGTAAAGTGGTAGGACTATGTTCTGATCATAGATGCCCGTGATCAGAACATAGTCCTACCACTTTACTAATCACTAGTCAGACCACACATGGAGTACAGTGTACAGTTCTGGGCTCCTGTCAACAAGACAGACATAGCAGAGCTGGAGAGGGTTCAGAGGAGGGCAACTAAAGTAATAACTGGAATGAGGGATCTACAGTACCCTGAAAGGTTATCAAAATTAGGGTTATTCACTTTAGAAAAAAGACGACTGAGGGGAAATCTAATAACTATGTATAAATATATCAGGGGTCAGTACAGAGATCTGTCCCATCATCTATTTATCCCCAGGACTGTGAGGAGGGGACATCCGTCTGGAGGAAAGAAGGTTTGTACATAGTGTTGAGCGAACAGTTCGAGCATAGTTCGGGTCCGTACCGAATTTTGGGGTGTTCGTGACACGGACCCGAACCCGAACTTTTTCGTAAAAGTTCGGGTTCGGGTTCGTCGTTCGGCATGTATTTTGGCGCATTTTGAAAGGCTGCAAAGCAGCCAATCAACATGCATCATACTACTTGCCCTAAGATGCCATCGCAGCCATGCCTACTATTGGCAAGGCTGTGATTGGCCAAGTGCAGCATGTGACTCAGCCTCTTTATAAGCTTGTGCGCACGTCGGGACGTGCTCACTCCCGATGTGAATAGAACAGGGATAGACGCAGCTGATGCTAGGGCGAGAATAGGCAGGGATAATTGAATAACTGGAAGCAAATTTCTCTCCTCCACCTGTGATTCATCTGAACAACTGCAGCTCAGCTGCTTTTTGATAGGGATTGGCTATTTTTAGAGTGGCCAGAGTGATTTTTCCATCCACATGTACCTGGGCTGACCGCCGGCCGCCATTTTGCGACTTGTAGTGCTGCAGCAGAAGCTGCCACAGTGTGCATTCCAAAGCTCCAAACAAGTCAGACATCTACACCTGGGATTCAGACCAATAGCGATTTAGCAGCACAGTCCAAGGCTATTTTTTTAAAGGTTGTGCAGACCATTTTGTGGCACATGTTACTGGGCTGATAGGCGGCGGCCATCTTGGGACTAGTGCTGCAGCACAATCTCTCCCAACGTCCATTAATCACTTGTAATAGTGGTCTGTGCCATAGAAATCCTACATCAGGGACTTGGGTGTGCTTGTGTCACCCCTACTAATACCAGTCCACCTGTAATCCATACAGTGAAAAGCCATAAAGTATTCCAGTGAGGAAATTTTTTTTTATTTAAAAAGGCCAAGTTAGTTTATCTGGCGTTCAATATACTAGATACAGTTAGGCCTGCGTTTCATACATCTGGAATTAGCAAACTAATGTGCTGGGGTTGGGAAAACATATATGTACCCATACTAGAATCTGTCAAAGAAAGCGGTACTCACATATAACAGTCATTCCATCTGTAATCCATACAGTCAAAAGACTGAAAGTATTCCAGTGAGGGAATTTTTTTATTTAAAAAAGGCTAAGTTAGTTTATCTGGCGTTCAATATACTAGATACAGTTAGGCCTGCGTTTCATACATCTGGAATTAGCAAACTAATGTGCTGGGGTTGGGAAAACATATATGTACCCATACTAGAATCTGTCAAAGAAAGCGGTACTCACATATAACAGTCATTCCATCTGTAATCCATACAGTCAAAAGACTGAAAGTATTCCAGTGAGGGAATTTTTTTATTTAAAAAGGCCAAGTTAGTTTATCTGGCGTTCAATATACTAGATACAGTTAGGCCTGCGTTTCATACATCTGGAATTAGCAAACTAATGTGCTGGGGTTGGGAAAACATATATGTACCCATACTAGAATCTGTCAAAGAAAGCGGTACTCACATATAACAGTCATTCCATCTGTAATCCATACAGTCAAAAGACTGAAAGTATTCCAGTGAGGGAATTTTTTTATTTAAAAAGGTCAAGTTAGTTTATCTGGCGTTTTATCTGAGCAGCGTATTCAGCTACGGCAGGGCGTCATTACTGACAAGCGCAGCCGCCTGTCCACAGCCAACGTGGACAAGCTGACCTTCATAAAGATGAACCAGGCATGGATCCCACAGGACCTGTCCCTCCCTTGTGCAGAGTAGTCCTTATTAACTGCCTAAAACATGTCTTGTTGTGCTACGGGCCACTTCTTTATTTGATACAAATTTTATGAAACCCACAGTTGAATGAAACTCTTCTCTGTCTGGGCGCCGGGGCCTAACCAGATGAAAGTGGCCGGTTAAACTAACGGGTGACATGAAGCCATAACCTCTGCCATGCTACCTCTGTCTTCTGTCTGGGTGCTGAGGCCTAAGTCAAATAAAGCGGTCTTCTGCTGTGCTGAGGGATATGAAGCTAATCTCTGACCTCTCTCCTCTGTCTGGGTCCAAAGGCCTAAATCACTGAAAGAGGCCTTCTCCTGTTGTGTGTGATATGATGCCAGAATATGTGCTGTGGGGCCTCTCTCCTCTTCCTGGGTGCAGGGGTCAAATAAACTAACTTGTGGCCTACTCCTGTGGTGGTTGATATGATGCCTGATTCTCTGATGTGGAACCTCTCTCCTCTGTTTGGGTGAAGGGGTCAAAGTAACTAAATGGTGGCTTCTCCTGTGGTGGCTGATATGATGCCAGAATATGTGCTGTGGGGCCTCTCTCCTCTTCCTGGGTGCAGGGGTCAAAGTAACTCAATGGTGGCTTCTCCTGTGGTGGCTGATATGATGCCAGAATATGTGCTGTGGTGCCTCTCTCCTCTTCCTGGGTGCGGGGGTAAAAGTAACTCAATGGTGGCTTCTCCTGTGGTGGCTGATATGATGCCAGAATATGTGCTGTGGTGCCTCTCTCCTCTTCCTGGGTGCGGGGGTCAAAGTAACTCAATGGTGGCTTCTCCTGTGGTGGCTGATATGATGCCAGAATATGTGCTGTGGGGCCTCTCTCCTCTTCCTGGGTGCAGGGGTCAAAGTAACTCAATGGTGGCTTCTCCTGTGGTGGCTGATATGATGCCAGAATATGTGCTGTGGGGCCTCTCTCCTCTTCCTGGGTGCGGGGTCAAAGTAACTCAATGGTGGCTTCTCCTGTGGTGGCTGATATGATGCCAGAAAATGTGCTGTGGGGCCTCTCTCCTCTTCCTGGGTGCAGGGGTCAAAGTAACTCAATGGTGGCTTCTCCTGTGGTGGTTAGTATGATGCCAGAATATGTGCTGTGGGGCCTCTCTCCTCTTCCTGGGTGCAGGGGTCAAAGTAACTCAATGGTGGCTTCTCCTGTGGTGGCTGATATGATGCCAGAATATGTGCTGTGGTGCCTCTCTCCTCTTCCTGGGTGCAGGGGTCAAAGTAACTAAATGGTGGCTTCTCCTGTGGTGGTTGATATGATGCCTGATTCTCTGCTGTGAAACCTCTCTCCTCCATCTGGGTGTAGGGGTCAAAGTCTTTCAAAGTCGCCTTCTCCTGTGCTGATTGATATAAAGCTGATGGTTGTGCCATCTGACATGGTTGCCAGGGTCTGATTCAATGGGGGCCTACTCCTGTGGTGGGTGATCTAAATGCCTGATTCTCTGCTGTGAAACCTCTCTCCTCCGTCTGGGTGTAGGGGTCAAAGTCTTTCAAAGTCGCCTTCTCCTGTGCTGATTGATATGAAGCTGATGGTTGTGCCATCTGACATGGTTGCCGGGGTCCCATTAAATTGGGGCCTACTCCTGTGGTGGGTGATCTAAATGCCTGATTCTCTGCTTTGAAACCTCTCTCCTCCGTCCGGGTGTAGGGGTCAAAGTCTGTCAAAGTCGCCTTCTCCTGTGCTGATTGATATAAAGCTTATGCTTGTGCCATCTGACATGGTTGCCGGGGTCTGATTCAATGGTGGCCTACTCCTGTGGTGGGTGATCTAAATGCCTGATTCTCTGCTGTGTAACCTCTCTCCTCCGTCTGGGTGTAGGGGTCAAAGTAACTAAATGGTGGCCTACTCCTGTGGTGGGTGATATGATGCCTGGTTCTCTGCTGTGGGACCTCTCTCCTTTGTCTGGGTGCTGTGGTCAAAATAATAGTAAGTGACCTTCTCCATTGGTGGGTGACTTGAAGCCTGATTCTGTGCTATGGGACCTCACTCCAATTAATATTGTTTAATTTTTATTTATTTTATGTTAACTCATCATTTCCCTATCTACATTTGTTTGCAGGGGATTTAACTACATTTTGCTGCCTTTTGCAGCCCTCTAGCCCTTTCAGGGTGTGTTTTACAGCCTTTTTAGTGCCCAAAAGTTCGGGTCCCCATTGACTTCTATGGGGTTCGGGTTCGGGATGAAGTTCGGGTCGAGTTCGGATCCCGAACCCGAACATTTTTCGAAAGTTCGGCCGAACTCGTCGAACCCGAACATCCAGGTGTTCGCTCAACTCTATTTGTACACAAACATAGAGAAGGATTCTTCACTGTAGGAGCAGTGAGACTATGGAACTCTCTGCCTGAGGAGGTGGTGATGGGGAGTACATTAAAGGAATTCAAGAGGGGCCTGGATGTATTTCTGGAGTGTAATAATATTACAAGCTACAGCTACTAGAGAGGGGTCGTTGATCCAGGGAGTTATTCTGATTGCCTGATTGGAGTACAGAAGGAATTTTTTTTCCCCTTAAGTGGGGAAAATTGGCTTCTGCCTCACAGGGGTTTTTTGCCTTCCTCTGGATCAACTTGTAGGAAACAGGCCGAACTGGATGGACAAATGTCTTTTTTCGGTCTTATATACTATGTTACTATATTATTTGATAAATCAAAAAAAAATTTTGTAGTTATTACTCTGTTCAAGTTTTGTATTTTAATAGTTAATTGTTTGATAAAAAAAATGCATTTATTATTTACAATAATATGAAATTTATGTTAGTACATAAAATAATTTAGTTACTAGGAAAATTAACAAAAAAGTTTATTTTAAATGTAACTCTGGACTATTAGAATGTTTTGCTTTGTACTTAATATTTAATAAACACACCATTTGAAATTGAACATACGGACCATTTGGTTATTGTGATATGCTAATTGTCAAAAATTTAAATTGGCCTTTTGAATTCAAATTAAATCAATCAGCTCACCAAATAAAATGATTGTTAACCAATTTTTTTTTTTTTTTTGGGTTGGGATAGAATTACGGATGTAACAAAATAACTACTAACATGCTTCTTTTTCGGTAGTATACTTTTTTTGTCGCTATTTAACACGTATTTCGGGGGCACATTACAGGGACTACGATACAGCTACAAACTATTAGTGTTGAGCGCGAATATTCAAATTGCGAATTTTTATCGAGAATATCGCAACTTCGATAATTCGCGAATATTTAGAATATAATGATATATCTTCGCTATTTCGAATATTCACCATTTTTTCAATATCTGAAAGGCGAAAACATGAATTGTCCCTGCCTCTTTCCTGTGGGTCAATGAGTCATTGGCCCACAAGCAACTTAAGCTGGAAGGAATCATGTTTTCATTTTCAATGGGAATCCATCAACCCAACTCTAACGTTAATTCTCAATGCGAGTATATGTTCGCATCGCGAATTAAACTTTGAGCTGAGCTCCTAATGGTTGGTTGAACTTGCTACTTGCTGGAATATGACGAAGATTGGGAATATAGTTCTATATTCGTGAATTCGTTATAATCGTAATATTCTAGCAAGCCATTGCCAACCTTTAGGAACCCAGCTCTAAGTTTAATTCGCAATGCGAGTATTATAGGTTATATTAATCGCAATGCGAATTCAACCTAGAGGTGAGTTCCTAATGGTTGGCTTCCTTCTTATCTATCTTATGACCGAGTCGACCAAGACAACCCATTGAATGAACCTAATAGTATACTGCCCTTATGCGGTGCGATTCACGCGCATATGCAATTGCCAATTTTTCGCATGACATAAACTATCTTACATAATAAATCAGTAATGAGAATTGTTACTGTGATGTATAATTACCCTCTTTATGTAGGTAACTGTATTTTATGTCATGCGAAAAATCGGCAATTACATATGCGCGTGAATCGCACTGTATAACGGGAGTATGATATATTGTGTTCATTCAATGGGTTATCTTGGTCTACTTGAATAGACGAATATTGCGAATATAGCACTATATTCGCTATTTTCTCTATCTTCGTCTATTCGACCAAGCAAGCCAACCTAATAGTATATTGCCCTTGTGCAGTGAGATTCACACGCATATGTAATTGCCGATTTTTCGCATGACACAAACTATCTTACATACAGAGGACAATTGTAAATCAGTAATGAGAATTGTTACTGTGATGTATAATTTCCCTCTTTATGTAGGAAACTGTATTTTATGTCATGCGAAAAATCGGCAATTACATATGCGCGTGAATCGCACCGCATAAGGGCAGTATGATATTGTGTTCATTCAATGGGTTATCTTGGTCTACTCGAATAGACGAATATTGCGAATATAGCACTATATTCGCTATTTTCTCTATCTTCGTCTATTCGATCCAGCAAGCCAACCTAATAGTATACTGCCCTTATGCGATCCGATTCACGCGCTTATGTAATTGCAGATTTTTCGCATGACATAACATACAGTAAAGAGGAAAATTATACATCAGTATTCAGTAATTAGAATAATTTAGAATACAATATTTGCATTTTTGTAATCGCGTAGGGGCATCAAGCTATTTTCATACAGGTTTTGTTTGGTAGAATTTTCGAATATATAGAATATAGTGATAGATTATCCATGCAAATTTTTATTTTATTTTTTTCTACAGTGCATGAGGTGACTCATCATTATCATTTTCCCTCCCTTCTTTTAGCTTGAATAGCCAATGAGAAGGCTTTGTCACAACTTAGCAACATCCCTAGCAACCAATAGGAAACTAGACTACCCCTTCACTATATAAGTGACAAAATCACCCAGCAGCCAATTTGTGGTATTGGATTTGTTGGAGCTTGGAGCTGTGCTATTTTGTCTGCTGTGCGATTTATATTATCTGGATTTAATTTATAATATTCCAGTTAGTTAGTTTCAGGTAGTGATTAGGGTATAGTGTAGTTTAGTTTTATAGCTGATAGGGTCAAAATAATTTGAGATAGTTTAATAGTTTAGTAGAGTTAGCAGAAAAATATAGTTAGTGTTAGAACCTAGTGTAGCAGATAGGGTTTAGTGCAGGGTTAAGTTTAGGGCATCGAGTTAGGTAGGTAGATGTAATATATAATATAGATAGATAGTGCTTGATAGTTTAGGTTAGGTATTAGGGCTACAGTTAGGGAATAGTAAAGTTTAGATTTTTCAGGGCAGCGTGTAGTTTAGGTTAGTTAGTGATATAGTATAGTATAGGGTCTATCTGTCTGTTTTGTCTGTCAGTTAGTGTCCGTCCAGTTAGTGTACTAGTTTTATTTTTTTCCATTATTTGTTAATTTTAAAAAGTATTTTAGTCTAAGTTAGTTTCTGTGTCAAGTTAAAAAAAAAATAATTTTGAAGTTTTATGTTTTCTGTTCAGTCTAGTTCTGTCTGTCCTCCGTTAAAAAAAACTTTTTTTGTCTGTGTGTCAGTTAGTGTCTGTCTTTGGTTTAACCCCTTAAGGACTCAGCCCTATTTCACCCTAAGGACTCGGCCATTTTTTGCAAATCTGACCAGTGTCACTTTATGTGGTGATAACTTTAAAACGCTTTTTCTTATCCAGGCCATTCTGAGATTGTTTTTTCGTCACATATTGTACTTCATGACAGTGGTAAAATGAAGTCGAAAAGTTTAATTTTTATTTATAAAAAAATACAAAATTTGCCAAAAATTTTGAAAAATTTGCAATTTTCCAAGTTTCAATTTCTCTACTTCTATAATACATAGTAATACAGCCAAAAAGAGTTATTAATTTACATTCCCCATATGTCTACTTCATGTATTGATCATTTTGGGAATGCCATTTCATTTTTTGGGGACATTACAAGGCTTAGAAGTTTAGAAGCAAATCTTGAAATTTTTCAGAAATTTTCAAAAAACCCACTTTTTAGGGACCAGTTCAGGTCTGAAGTCACTTTGTGAGGCTAACATAATAGAAACCACCCAAAAATTACACCCCTCAAGGTATTCAAAACTGATTTTACAAACGTAATTAACCCTTTAGGTTTTCCACAACAGTTAATGGCAAATGGAGATAAAATTTCTGAATTTCGATTTTTTGGAAAATTTTCCATTTTAATCCATTTTTTCCAGTAACAAAGCAAGGGTTAACAGCCAAACAAAACTTAATATTTATTCCCCCGATTCTGTTGTTTGCTCAAACACCCAATATGTGGTCGTAAACTGCTGTATGGCCAAACTGCAGGGCGCAGAAGGAAAGGAACGCTATATGATTTTTGGAAGGTGGATTTTGCTGGACTGGTTTTTTGACACCATGTCCCATTTGAAGCCCCCGATGCAACCCTAGAGTAGAAACTCCATAAAAGTGACTTCATCTAAGAAACTACACCCCTCAAGGTATTCAAAACCAGTTTTACAAACTTTGTTAACCCTTTAGGTGTTCCTCAAGAGTTATTGGCAAATGAAGATGAAATTTCAGAATTTCTATTTTTTGTTACCTTGCCTCAAAAAAAATGTAATATAGAGCAACCAAAAATCATATTTACCCTAAAATAGTACCAACAAAACTGACACCTTATCCCGTAGTTTCCAAAATGGGGTCACTTTTTTGTAGTTTCTACAGTAGGGGTGCATCAGGGGGGCTTCAAATGGGACATAGTGTCAAAAAACCAGTCCAGCAAAATCTGCCTTTTAAAAACCATATAGCGTTCCTTTCCTTTTGTGCCCTGCCGTTTGGCCATACAGCAGTTTACGACCACATATGGGGTGTTTGTGAAAACAAGAGAATCAGGGCAATAAACATAGAGTTTTGTTTGGCTGTTAACCCTTGCTTTGTTACTGGAAAAATGGATTAAAATTTTAAAAAAAGTGGAAAAGTTTTGGGACCATTTTTATTTTTTGTTATTTAAATAGTTGAACTGAGAGGATAGATTGTGTGCTATTTCTATAGAGCAGGTTGTTACGGACGCGACAATACCAAATATGACTACTTTTGGGGGGTTTTTGTTTCAGTTTTACATAATAAAGCATTTTTGAAAAAAAATTATTTTTTAGTGTCTCCACATTCTGAAAGCCATAGTTTTTTTTTATTTTTTGGGCGACTGTCTTATGTAGGGGTTTATTTTTTGCGAAATGAGATGGCGGTTTGATTGGCACTATCTTGGGGTGCATATGACATTTTGGTCACTTGCTATTACACTTTTTGTGATGTAAGGTGACAAAAATGGCTTTTGACACCGTATTTTTTTTTTTTTTTTGCTGTGTTAAGCTGAGGGGTTAGGTCATGTGTTATTTTTATAGAGCAGGTTGTGACGGATGCGGCAATACATAATATGTATACTTTTTATTTATTTATATAAGTTTTACACAATAATATCATTTTTTAAAACAAAAAAAACATGTTTTAGTGTCTCCATAGTTTGAGAGCCATATTTTTTTTTGGGGGGGGGCAATTGTCCTATGTAGGGGCTCATTTTTTGCGGGATGAGGTGATGGTTAGATTGACTCTATTTGGGGGGTCATATGACTTTTTGATCGCTTGCTATTACACTTTTTGTGATGTAAGGTGACAAAAAAATGGCTTTTTGACAAAGTTTTTATTTAATGTTTTTTACAGTTTTTACTTGAGGGGTTAGGTCAGGTGATATTTTTATAGAGCAGATTCTTACGGACATGGAGATACCCAATATGTCTACTTTTTAGTTTTTTTTTACATTTAATACTAAAAAGCATTTTTGAAACAAAAAATAAATAAATTGGGTTTTAGTCTGAGAAGCATAGTTTTTTTATTTTTTGGCCAATTGTTTTAGGTAGGGACTCATTTTTTGCGGGATGAGATGGCGGTTTGATTGGTACTACTTTGGGAGGCATATGCTTTTTTGATCGCTTTGTATTACACTTTTAGTGATGTAAGGTGCCAAAAAATGGCTTATTTACACCATTTTTTTTATGGCGTTTACCTGAGGAGTTCAGTCATGTGATATTTTTATAGAGCAGAATTTTACGGATGCAACGATACATAATATGTGTAGTGTATTTTATTTTTTTTAATTTTTATTCAGTGATGTTTTTTTCATTTTTACTTTTTCTTTTCACTTTTTTACATTTTCTTTTGACCCAGACCCACTTGGTTCTTGTAGATCCAGTGGATCTGGTGTCTTTATAATACAGCACAGTACACTACATAGTGCACTGTGCTGTATTTTTTACTGTACAAAGTCTGAATAGACCTTTAGCAGGTCTATTCAGACTTTCAGCACCATCGAGAGCAGGACGCTTCTGAAAGCGTCCTGCTCCCATGGCAACCATCACCCGCTGCTATAAGAGAGCAGCGGGTGATAGATGGGGAGGGATTGGGGCTCCCTCCCTCTGTGATCCCATCCTATTGGGGGCTGTAAAGGCACAGCAGCCCCCCGATGGGAGAGGGAGGGAGCTCCCTCCCTGTTAACCCTTCCATAACGCGGTCCGTACGGACCGCGGTATGGAAGGGGTTAAGCGGCTGGCATCTGATCAAGCACAGATGCCAGCCATTTCTATCAGAGTGTCAGCAATGTGCTGACACTCTGATAGATCCACTAGACACCAGCTACACCAGCTAGAGAAGAAATACTTGTTCCGATCACTGCCGGCTGAGCAGCAGTGATCGGAACTACTCATGACGTACCTGTACGTCATGGGTCCTTAAGGACTCGGAAACCATGATGTACAGGTAAGTCATGCGTTCTTAAGGGGTTAAAAACAATAAAAAATACAAAAAAAAGTTTATAGGTTTACGTGTTTAGTGTAAAAAAAAAGTTTTTTAGTCTCTGTGTGTCAGTTACTGTCTGTCTTAGGTTAAAAAAAAAAAGTTTTAAAGTTTTACGTGTTTCGTGTTTAGTGTAGTTTAGTCAGTCCTCCGTTAAAAAAAAAAAAGTTTTTTAGTCTCTTTGTGTCTGTTAGTTTAGTCTTAGGTTAAAAAAAATAATAAAAAACTCGTCCCCACCCCAATAAAGTTTTCCCCTAATCCCCAGCATGAGTGTAACGGGCGTGCAGGCAGCCGTGGATGTGGTCGGGGTAACAGGGGAGTTGGTTCCCGCGCTGGACCACTCCCAGCACGGGGCTGCTCCTCAAGCCACGGACAGCGAGGCGCAGGTGGCAGGGGTGTCCGCCGGATCCGTGACTTTTTCACAAGTGGCAGCCGGCCCATAACTTCCCAGGATGCAGAAGCTGTTTTTGCTCTTGTGGCCGATTCGAGTGCCACGGAGTCCTCTGCCCCGGCTGCCAGCAACTGCAGCACTCCGCCTCCTGTAGAACCAACCCCCAGCTCCCAAGAATTGTCCCCTCTCATGTTCAAAGAGTTTGAGACTGAGAGGGACATATTGGGGGAGGCAATGCAGGAGGCGGAAATACTGTTCAGCCCTGCAAATGGGCAGGACCTGTTAGAAGGGATTGGGGATAAGGGGGAGGAGGGGCCTATAAATCCCCCTGTGAAATCCCTTCCAACTGGTGCGGGTGGTGTTATCCACACAACCCCCACACCTATTCAGACCCGGGCGCCAGCGAGGGGACAGCGGAGCCCGGTCAGGGGCTCCATGTCAGCTGTTCCCGTCAGTCCACCACAGGTTGGCCCTGGGTCTGACATATCAGGTGGCGAAGAGGAGGGTGACCCGGAATGGGTGCCACCTCCTTTGTCAGGTGGCGGCAGCACCGATGAAGGTAGGCACCCGAGGCAAATGGTGCGCCAGTTCACCAGGGAGCCCAGTGTCAGGGGCTCCTCTGGTAATGGCAGCAGAAGTAGGCAGCAGCAGCCAGCTCCACCTGTGCGCACCAAGCCCGAACAGGCGCAAGCCAGCACCACCCCATCTGACAGGAGGTCGGTGTGGAAGTCGCCTGTTTGGGCTTACTTCACCCTGGCAGCAGATGATGTCACAGTTTGCATTTGTAAGCTGTGCCATGCCAGGGTGAGGAGAGGGAGATCTATGGCTCGGCTGGGTACCACGGCCCTCAACCAGCACATCCGAGTCAACCACTGGCGAGAGTGGGAACAGATGCGGGGTGGTCAAAGCAGCAGCGGGGTGGTCAAAGCAGCAGCGCAACCAGCAGTGTGCAGGAGACAGCAGCTCCTGCCACTGTACTGCAGCCACCCCAACCCCTTCCACCAACTCATTCCCACTCCCCCGCTCCCTCTAATAGAGGTACTGGTACTGGCAGCCAAACCTCTGCCTCCACTGCATCCTCCTCTGCCGTCCGGCGCCAGCCATCTATTTCAGATGCATTTGGACCGGCGTGTGCGTTCACTCAATGGGCTCCTGGCAAGGGTTATCGCCTAACATCTGCTGCTTACAATCTGGTGGATAGCAATCCATTTAGGCAGATGTTGGAGCAGGCGTAACCCAGATGGCGTGTCCCCAGCCGCCATTACTTTGCCAGGACCGGCATCCCTGCCCTACACCAGCACATTGTGCGGAATGTATCCCTGTTGCTGGATCATGCTGTCAGCGACAGGGTGCATATCACAATGGATGCCTGGACCAGCAGGCATGGGCAGGGACGCTAGATAAGCTTCACAGCCCATTGGGTGTCCCTCCGAGGCGCCGGGGAGGGACTGGCGGCATCTGATTTTGTGGTGCCGCCCCGGGGTGTCCAGGGGAGAATTGCTGCTCTCCCGCAAGCCACTGTCTCCACAGCTGCTGAGCCCCCCAGCAGGCATCCCCTTTGCTACGCAAGTGTGGGGCACGTCCGCTGCCAGCCCGTGCTCCAGCTTGTGAGCTTAGGGGACCGAAGACACACTGGACCTGATGTTCTGTCCGCACTACAGGCTCAGGTTCAGAAGTGGCTGACACCACGAAGGCTCCAGGCAGGTATGGTTGTCTGTGACAACGGCAGCAACCTACTTGCCGCCCTTCATGCTGGCAGTCTGAACCACATGCCCTGCATGGCACATGTCCTCAACCTAGTGGTACAGAAGTTCCTTCGTACGTACCCAGGGTTGAGTGACATTGTGCTGAGGGTACGTAGGATTGCCAGCCACTTCAGATGCTCATTTGGTTGGCCACCAAGAGGGATGACATTTGGTTGGCCACCCTTTTAGACCCTCGCCCCAAGGGGAAACTGGAGCAGTTCATCCCAGCCAGCCGGAGGCAGGCCCGTCTTGAAAAATTGCGGTCCTGTCTGATCAACCGGCTGGAAGAGGCAAACCCTCAGCCTCAAGCTCCAGTTCTCCCCACCCATCTCACCCAGCAGGCGGCTGGCACCAGCAGCACCAGCCGAGCAGGTGACCTTCTGGGTGAGATGAGGCTCTTCTACCAGTCTGCGCGACCCAGTACCAGCAGCAGCATCAGTCACCACCAGCGGCTGGCCCGCATGGTTGCAGACTACATGGGGTCGGTAGGTGCTTCTGACAGCATGACCACCGATGACCCCATGGAGTACTGGGTTGTATGGCTGGACACCTGCCGTGAGCTCGCTCAGTATGCGCTGGAGTTACTATCTTGCCCCCCCTCCAGCGTACTGTCTGAGTGGGCATGCAGCGCGGCAGGTGGGGTGGTCACGGACAAGCGGACCCATCTGTCCACAGACTCCGTGGACAGACTCACATTCATTAAGATGAATGAGTCCTGGATCGGTAGTGACTTCATGGCCCCCGCTGTCGGTTCAGGGCGCTGAAGGGTCCCTTGTCCATCCCTCTCCTTTGCTCTCCCTCCCAAACTCCATTGTTTTTTAATTGTTCCCTCTGTTTTTAACTTTTTATGAATTCATTTTATTATTCATTTATTGATATTTATTCGATATTTATTGTCAAGATTGTATCATGTATATATTCATTGAATTTTTTAATTATGAATTTGTTTTGAACATGTTGAGTTACATTTGGGCCTTTAAACATAATGTCTGCTGCTGCCTGTGCTGCTAAATTTGTCCAAGCTACATGTGGCCTTGATAATACACCACTTCTTAAAACCTGGTTGGGAACTGAGGACACGACCTAGCAGCCAATCCTTTACAGCTTTACAGTTTAAACACTCCCCTACAAAATTCTCCCCGCTGCCTGTGATACAATTGCCTTACACAATGGGTTGATGTAATTATCACAGGCAGGAGAATACATAGTTTTAAACAATGTCTTCTGTCCTGGAGACAACAGAGGAGTCATTCAATTATCTCTCCGGACAAATGGAAATCGCCAATACACACGTGGGGACAATAGGACAGACATCACTATTCAAATATACAATGTCCCAACCATTACAGTAAATATAGACATTAAACATATCCCCAAATGGCTTGGATCTGAGCGCTCAATATATCCAAACAGCGCTCAGATGCCACAAACACAATCAAATCACCATGGGGTTTAAGTTTAGCATGGGCTGATGAGAGGGTCCATACATAATCCTGGGGCAAGAGGCTGGCAACAAGGCTTCTCCAGCGCCCAGGTTGGTTTCGCCACACTGCCGCATGCTGCTGCATGTCATGAAAATTTTGAGTTTCATTTGAGCCTTTTAACATAACATCTGCTGCTGCCTGTGCTGCAGAATTGGGCCAAGCTACATGTTGCCCTGATAATACACCACTCCTTAAATAATGCCGTTGATGCTGCTGCATGTCATGAAAATTTTGAGTTACATTTGAGCCTTTTAACATAACGTCTGCTGCTGCCTGTGCTGCCGAATTGGGCCAAGCTACATGTTGCCCTGATAATACACCACTCCTTAAATAATGCCATTGATGCTGCTGCATGTCATGAAAATTTTGAGTTACATTTGGGCTTTTTAACATAACGTCTGCTGCTGCCTGTGCTGCCGAATTGGGCCAAGCTACATGTTGCCCTCATAATACACCACTCCTTAAATAATGCCGTTGATGCTGCTGCATGTCATGAAAATTTTGAGTTACATTTGAGCCTTTTAACATAACGTCTGCTGCTGCCTGTGCTGCCGAATTGGGCCAAGCTACATGTTGCCCAGATAATACACCACTCCTTAAATAATGCCGTTGATGCTGCTGCATGTCATGAAAATTTTGAGTTACATTTGAGCCTTTTAACATAACGTCTGCTGCTGCCTGTGCTGTCGAATTGGGCCAAGCTACATGTTTCCCTGATAATACACCACTCCTTAAATAATGCCATTGATGCTGCTGCATGTTATAAAAATTTTGAGTTACATTTGAGCCTTTTAACATAATGTCTGCTGCTGCCTGTGCTGCCAGATTGGGCCAAGCTACATGTTGCACTGATAATACACCACTCCTTAAATAATGCCGTTGATGCTGCTGCATGTCATGAAGATGTTGAGTTACATTTGGGCTTTTTAACATAACGTCTGCTGCTGCCTGTGCTGCTGAATTGGGCCAAGCTACATGTTGCCCTGTTAATACACCACTCCTTAAATAATGCCGTTGATGCTGCTGCATGTCATGAAAATGTTGAGTTACATTTGATCGCACAGGGAACAATCATAGAGTCCAGACCTTCACACCTTTTTTAAAGTAAAATTTCGATTGGGGTATTTTATTTTTTATTATAAACTGGAAGTGTACTTACCTGCCAGTGCCTGCCGTTATTCTGCCTAGTTACAAATGGAAACTTATGAGTCAGCATTCTAGTACTGTGTTAACTCTAGATGCTGTATGTCCTGATCGTGTGTAGACAACCATCATGGACCTGATTTTATCTTTTGCACTTTAACAAGTATAGAATTATGAATTCGCTTAATCTGGTTTGCATGTTTCGTATTCTCGCATGTGCTCAGCATATTTATGTATTGTCAATATTTAGAATTAAAAATAATTAATTAAATGATCTTTTTAAAAAGACATTTTATCTAGCGTTGTTCGGCTTCATTCACAAAATGAAATGATTTTACTTTATTTTATTATTTTTTATTTTAAATTAAGTGTGATTTGGGGCGGCTATGTTGTGGTTCACGCTGTAGCACGGTGTGGACCGCATGTGGCCTTCCCTTGTCAAAAGGTCTTGTGCAGTTGGCATTGTACAGGACTGATTGATGAACCTACGAAAATTTATATATTTTATTTATTTTTATTTTATTTGTTGTCAAACGGATTTAGGATCCAACACGGTGTTGTCTGTCATTCTGGGAGGGATCGCTGACTTCCGTGTTGACTTCTCTACATAGTTGGGTGTGATTGGCGTTATACTCATCCATGTGGAAATCCGGTTTTGTGAATGGAGCCGTGTAACAACATGTAAATATGTATAGGTACTTTTCTTGTTTATGTTACTTATTGGCAATTATGTAATGAGGATTTGCACATGCTAATTATATATAACCACTGCTTTAAGATTTTAAGTATAAACTGTGTACTATATGATGTTCTTGAAGACATGTCACCGGTTAGAGAATTTATATAATCATAGTCATGTAATCAATCATATGTTTCTATCTGTATGGCGGAAGCAATGCTACAACATGCAAAGTATAAAAAAATTGGATGCTATCGAAGATCCATGCTGGTTAGTTCTTACTTCTACCATTTAATTGTTCCAACATTGTTCCTTTTTTTGTTTTATATTTCTGATAACAAGATTTGATTGTAAAAAAAATTTTGGAATTTGTAAAAGTTTATAATTTTGCTAATTTGATAAATCAAACAAGTTTTCTTGTAGTTATTACTCTGTTCAAGTTTTGTATTTTAATAGTTAATTGTTTGATGAAAAAATACATTTATTATTTACGATAATTTGAAATTTATGTTACTACATAAAATAATTGAGTTACTAGGGAAATTAACCAAAAAGTTTATTTTAAATGTAACTCTGGACTATTAGAATGCTTTGCTTTGTACTTAATATTTAATAAACAACCGTTACCAATGACTATTACTATCGTGATCCATTTTAGTTATGTGTAGGCCTCATACTACCAAATTTCTATATACCTGCGGATGTTGTATGTCAGGATACTGATGAGTTTGTGAACGGACTCTAGGGGCCTTTACTTAAAACAAATGTTTAACAATTATACTGAAAACTTCAAAGTTTTTTAATTTAAAAAAATAAAACTAAACAATATAATTACAAATAAATAAAAAAAATATAATTGAACAAATCTTAATAGGGCAATGCCCTCATTTTTTTTCAAATTTTTTTACGATGCCCAACGGCCTTGGCATGCCTCTCATCCATTTCTCGCATGCCGTTCAAAAACTGGAGCTTGATCTCCCACAGCTTCCGGAGATGCTGCTCCCGGAAGGCTTTCACCGCAGTCTGGTGCTCCCTCTCTAGCTCCTTGATTTTATGTAGCATTTCTTTCAATACTGTAAAAAAATGAAAACAATAAATAAATAAAATAGACGGTGCCATTTCAGAAGAAACCACAGAATGTTGGCTTGAAATCTGATTGGCTGTTGGTGGCTCCAAGCACTTTTTTGAATTTTAATCCCAGTCCTCCATTGACCAGCTTTGCAAAGTTTGAAGACTGTGCCAATAAAAGTCTATGAGCAGCGGCAGTTAGAATTTTTCCCATTTAAGCAAATGCCTGAAATTTGATTGGGCGTTGTAGACTCTGCCCACTTTTTTATAAATTTTAATCCCAGTCACCTAGTAACCCACAGTGCCAAGTTTGGGGACCCTGGTTTAAATACTGTGGAATGACAGCTTTTTAAAGTTTTCACACTGAAGTCAACAGTAAAAATTTGATTGGTTGTTTGCGGCTCTGCCCCCTTTTTAATGTCCCCAAATGTGACACAAATTTTCAGGGTGACCCCATGACTAAGTGACCCAAGTTTGGTGACTTTAACTTGAAAACTGAAGGAGTGACAAAACGTAATAGTTTTCCTATGGAAGTCGATGGGACAAAATGGGGTCTCCGGGGGGGCGCTCCAGGGGCCTGGAGGGTGGGATCGGTTAACAAAGCACAATAAAAGTTTGGTAATTGTACTCCTAAAACTGTGGGAGGAGTAGCGTATAGAAAATTGCTAAATTTTCATTGGCCAATGGTATCTCCGCCCACTTTGGGGTGCCCCCCCAAATATGCCCGTTTATTCGGGTTGACACCAACAATATCTGGTCCGAGTTTGGGGAATAATCATGGCTGCTCTGTATGTCTCAATGGGAATGTGGGAATGTATACCTCGGTGAATCAGTGCGCCTGTAACTATAGGTTTCAGGGAGGTTTTCTTTAGAAATTATTTTGGGCCTGGGTTTTAATAGTCAGAGACATTGGGTGGGACATCAGACACTTGAGGGTGTGAGGTGGGTTGGGGTGAAGGTCCACCCTCAACTCCTGCCATTGACTCCTCTGGGGGGCTAGGGGCATGTTGTTGCCCTGAGGGTCTGGCCTCCTCCTCCTCCGACGCCGAGACCTCCCACACCTGCTGTCTGGAAAGCCTGCGCCTGACAGCAGGTAAAGCAACACCTATAATAACAAATTTTACTACTTTTAGAAAAAAAATCTAAAAACAAAAATGTTCATATGCTTTACATTACTTTTGTATCTTTATTCCAACACTTAGTAATTATAACTGGATTTTTTGGTCCCGGATCTCGCAGATTCTTTCCGCATGCCTCCTCTTCATGTCTGACCATTTTTTTTAAAATGGCCAGACACTTGTGTTTCCTATCATAGTCCCGCCAGAGTTCGTACCCGATCCTGTGTCCTATTTTTCTGCATGGGAGCGGGTCTCATCATATCCTAGCTCCAACATGCACTGCAGTATAAAAAAACAAGCATATAATCAGATTTTATAACGGTAACTTTAAATCAAATATTTCACTTTCAAACAGTAATAATTTTTGGTTTGGTGGTTGAGATGATGAATACATTTTGGTGGCTATGGCTAATGCAGGGCACGACGAGAGGTTCCACCAGGCTTAAACTACGACATGCAGAGCTTTCAGTTAGACTGTCTCTCGCCGTGCGCTGCTTTGCTGCTGCCGTACCACCGCCCCCGCCCCCATTATAGTCAATAGGGAGGAAGCGTCATTCTAGGGGCGTAGGTGAACTAGCGGCAATATGGATCCTACAGGCTTCCTGGAATAGTCAGAAGTACTCCCCTGCCGCAATATTTTTTAAAATATTTGGGATTGTGTTGAAATTGTATGTGTGTGTAGTATGACATATTGGATATTGGCCATCTGAGGAGAGATGTACCTGTCTAGTGAAGTGACGGTACGGTATGGGGTGTAAGGCTGGTTCGCCTCCCCGTGGTGTACCCTGGGTAACGCTAAAAGAACCAGCAAATACTGAATGTCAAACATTACTTCTCCTGACCAACGGGACACTTATTAGAATCTATATACTAGGCATCCTCAAACTACGCCCCTCCAGCAAACTGCGTCCCTCCAGCAAACTGCTACCCTCCAGCAAACTGCTGCCCTACAGCTGTTTCAAAACTAAAAATCACATAATTCGATGACAGCCTACAGCTATCATCCTATAAAGGGGCATCATGGGAGTTTTATTTTTATAACAGCTGGAGAGCCTCATTTTGAGAATGCCTGCTATAGACTGTGTGTGTGTGTGTGTGTTGGGGGTGGGGGGTAGTGTCGGTTTGAGGGGGGGGGGTCTGGTGGTATGTAGTGGTGGGTATATAGTGTGGTATATTGTGTGAGGTGGAAGATTAGATGTGCAATGTGAATCATTTTTTCGGGATGAGATGACTGTTTGATTGGCACTATTTTGGGGTGCGTATGACTTTTTGATCGCTTGCTATTACACTTTTTGTAATGTAAGGTGACAAAAAATGTTTTTTTTAGACCTTTTTTATTCACATTTTTTATGGTGTTTATCGGACTGGGTGTATCATGTGATATATTTATAGAGCCGGTCTTTATGGACGCGGTGATACCTAATATGTGTTGTTTCTTTCTTTTTCTATTTTTTTTTTTAAAATTATCGAGAAATGGACGTTTTTCTTTTTTTAACTTCAAACTATATATTTTTTATTAGAAAAACTTTTTATTTACTTTTTTTTAAAACTTTATTTCTGTTCCACTTTGGGACTTCAACTTTTGGAGGCGTGATCCCCTCTGCGATGCATTACAATAAATCTGTATTGTAATGCATTGCCTGTTAGTGTATTACACAGACTAATACAATAACAGGTTGCCTAGGAGACGGGCCTGGGGCTGGACAGGTTGCCTAGGAGATGAACCTGAGGCTGGATCTCCTGGGCATCCGTAGAAGGCAGGTCCCGATGCCGTGCAAGGCATTGGGCAGCCTCTGCACGGCATCAGTCTGCCTTCTCACACATCGGGTCTCCGTCACAGCAGCACGGGGACCCGATGCGCTCGTTCACTAACCGCAAACCACTTCTATGTCGCGGTCGGCGTTGACCGCGACATAGAAGGGGATAATCCAGCAGCATCACTGTAAACAGCAATGCTGGCGGATACAGCAGGGGCCCGGCTATCAGGGACTGCCGTACGCCTGCAGTGATTGGTCGGGCTCAGCTCCTGCACCCGCCCGATCATCTCGCCGTGTACGGCGGAATGCGTTCTGGCACAAGTTCCCCCGGCCTAAATGCACGGTGTTTTGCGTTAAGGGGTTAATGACAGTTAACTCCACAATGCCCGCCCCTTTAATAGTGGCCCCTGCCCCCCATGCATGTAGCAGTGTAGTTTTGTCGTCATACATCATATGACTGAATATTTAAGGACCTGCAAACTATTGAAACCTGTGATCACTTGTTATGGAAACCTGGAGTAGGACATGCAAGCTACTATTGGCTGATAAGGGACATGTGGCCATGTGTATGGCAGTGTGGGGCTTGTTTTGGCTAATGCAAGGGAATATCTCAGGAATAATACATCCTAGAAAGCTGAGCCCTGGTCTAAAACCTTCCCGGACACCTGATGTACCCGTCTGCCAAATCTAGTGAAGATCGGTCAACTCGTTTGGTCGCCCAATAAATAACAGACAGACAGAAACTCATTTTTATATATATATAGATAAGAGATGAGTAGATATTAATGATTTGGGGCAATAAGTATTGTTTTTGAATGCCAGCTTACAAATCATTTATATGTAAGCACTGCAGTAAGCAAACTAGGTGAAATGAGATTTTATATGAAATGCGAAAATTTGAGAATGTTTTATCTCCATAATCATGCATTTGAATGTTACAAGCGTGTGAAATATACTAATAGCTGTAATGTAATGTTCAATAACTTACTGTGATCAGGATTAGTGTTGAGCGAACAGTTCGAGCATCGTTCGGGTTCGTACCGAATTTTGGGGTGTCCGGGACCCGGACCCGAACCCGGACATTTTCAAAAAAGTTCGGGTTCGTCGTTCGGCATGTATTTAGGCGCATTTTGAAAGGCTGCAAAGCAGCCAATCAACATGCATCATACTACTTGCCCTAAGATGCCATGGCAGCCATGCCTACTATTGGCAAGGCTGTGATTGGCCGAGTGCAGCATGTGACTCAGCCTCTTTATAAGCTTGTGCGCACGCCGGGACGTGCTCACTCCCGATGTGAATAGAACAGGGATAGACGCAGCTGATGCTAGGGCGAGAATAGGCAGGGATAATTGAATAACTGGAAGCAAATTTCTCTCCTCCACCTGTGATTCATCTGAACAACTGCAGCTGAGCTGCTTTTTTTATAGGGATTGGCTATTTTTAGAGTGGCCAGAGTGATTTTTCCTTGGTGCAAAAGAGTGAAAGTAGGGGCAACACTGAGAGCTATCTGGGATAAAACAGTGTAAAATCGATTTTATTTAGAAATACTTAATATTAAAAATATATATATAAGTAAATATAATAATAAACAAAAAATAAAAAATAAAAATAGATGGACCTGTTTGGTTTGTTCAAATTGCGCTTCACTTAACTTATTGACTCTATTCGTCGACGCACACCTAGATCAAAAACCTTTTACCAGAATAATGTGCAATAAATAAATTCATACACTGATAACCACTGTGTTACAAAACCTTCTGTGCAAATGGTGCAATACCTGTGCAAATTACAATAATCATATAAATAGTTAAAAGTAAAAAATGGCAATAAACAATCTATAGCATAAAAGTTCAAAACGTGCTGTTTCAATTAAATGTGATGAGATGGGCAATGGGCATCAAAAAGAGTCACTAATAATGGCGCTCCTACTGTCCTCGATATTTATAAGCGCACTATGGGAGCTCTGAATGGTCAGAATATTTCCATATGGATGAATAGCCCTTTTACATTGATACACTGGCGTTTTTGCAGTGAATAGTAGCTGACCGTTCTGTCCGCTTCTTAGTACTGAGATGGAGTCGGCTACACTGCGCGCTCCTCCCTTCTTCCACACCGCCGTCCCCCGACCCCGGCTGCTTACCTCCGGTCTCGTGTACCGTCACTGTCAGAGTGTCCACACGCCCGCGGCGTCCCGCTCGGCGTCCTAGGCACACGCGGCGTCCCACGTGGCTTCCTTTATAGTGTTGGCAGCCGCTGGGTCCTAGAGATCGTCGGTATCTCTTTTTCTGTGGTTCTTTATAATCAATATAGCTGTATCTTTGTTAAACGTGGGGACGGAGGGGACAAACTCGATAGGTCACCGCCAAACTCCCAGACGCGTTTCGGGGTTTGCCCCTTCTTCAGTGGGTAATGGCGGTGGTTAGCGGTGTTCCTTAATATACACTTTGCTTGCTGATTAATGGGCATGTCAATCATCATTATCAATCAGCCAATCCGGAGCATGTATCAATGCATGCCAGTATTTCTTAGGTATTTTGTACAACTCCCTTTTGTCCATAATTTTCAAAAATAATTTTCACAAATACACATGAATGTATAAAAAATGTATAAAAATGTATAAAAAAGTATAAAAAAGAAGAAGGAATGTATAAAGAAGGAGGAATAAAAGGAATAAACTTGCAGTAGTTCAGTATAGTATCCAGGTAAATGGAGAAATTGTATATATTCCATAGAATCAAAGTCAATATGTATCCCAAATTATCAATAGATAACATCGATAAAAAGAAGAATAAAAGATAATGATAAATAAATACAACATAGGTGGAGTATTTATTTATCATTATCTTTTATTCTTCTTTTTATCGATGTTATCTATTGATAATTTGGGATACATATTGACTTTGATTCTATGGAATATATACAATTTCTCCATTTACCTGGATACTATACTGAACTACTGCAAGTTTATTCCTTTTATTCTCCTTCTTTATACATTCCTTCTTCTTTTTATACTTTTTATACATTTTTATACATTTTTATACATTCATGTGTATTTAGAAAATTATTTTGAAAATTATGGACAAAAGGGAGTTGTACAAAATACCTAAGAAATACTGGCATGCATTGATACATGCTCGGATTGGCTGATTGATAATGATGATTGACATGCCCATTGATCAGCAAGCAAAGTGTATAGTAAGGAACACCGCTAACCACCGCCATTACCCACTGAAGAAGAGGCAGAGCTGCCTGAGTCTGGCGTACGACCATCGGTTTGTCCCCTCGTCCCCTTGCGACAAAGATACAGCTTATTGGACTATAAAGAACCACAGAAAAAGAGATACCGACGATCTCTAGGACCCAGCGGCTGCCAGCACTACTAAAGGAAGCCACGTGGACGCCGCGTGCGCTAGGACGCCGGCGGCGCGCGGCGTGTGGACACTCTGACAGTGACGGTACGCGACCGAGGCAGCCGAGGCCGGCGGATGGCGGTGTGGCAGTAGGAGAGCGCAGCGTAGCCGACTCATTCAGTACAAGAAGCCGACAGAACGGTCAGCTACTATTCACTGCAAAAGCGCCAGTGTATCAATGTAAAAGGGCTATTCGTCCATATGGAAATATTCTGACCATTCAGAGCTCCCATAGTGCGCTTATAAATATCGAGGACAGTAGGAGCGCCATTATTAGTGACTCTTTTTGATGCCCATTGCCCATCTCATCACATTTAATTGAAACAGCACGTTTTGAACTTTTATGCTATAGATTGTTTATTGCCATTTTTTACTTTTAACTATTTATATGATTATTGTAATTTGCACAGGTATTGCACCATTTGCACAGAAGGTTTTGTAACACAGTGGTTATCAATGTATGAATTTATTTATTGCACATTATTCTGGTAAAGGTTCTGATCTAGGTGCGCGTACAATAGAGTCAATAAGTTAAGTGAAGCGCAATTTGAACAAACCAAACAGGTCCATCTATTTTTATTTTTATTTTTTATTTTTTGTTTATTATTATATTTACTTATATATATATTTTTAATATTAAGTATTTCTAAATAAAATCGATTTTACACTGTTTTATCCCAGATAGCTCTCAGTGTTGCCCCTACTTTCACTCTTTTGCACCAAGGTCTTCAAGTGCCTAAGTGGGTGTAGGCACACTAGGTGAGCACCTGAGAATTCCATCAGAAACACCATCAAGTGTAGCCACCATTTATATCTGTTTTAGAGTGATTTTTCCATCCACATGTACCTGGGCTGACCGCCGGCTGCCATTTTGCGACTTGTAGTGCTGCAGCAGAAGCTGCCACAGTGTGCATTCCAAAGCTCCAAACAAGTCAGACATCTACACCTGGGATTCAGACCAATAGCGATTTAGCAGCACAGTCCAAGGCTATTTTTTTTAAAGGTTGTGCAGACCATTTTGTGGCACATGTTACTGGGCTGATAGGCGGCGGCCATCTTGGGACTAGTGCTGCAGCACAATCTCTCCCAACGTCCATTAATCACTTGTAATAGTGGTCTGTGCCATAGAAATCCTACATCAGGGACTTGGGTGTGCTTGTGTCACCCCTACTAATACCAGTCCACCTGTAATCCATACAGTCAAAAGACTGAAAGTATTCCAGTGAGGGAATTTTTTTATTTAAAAAGGCCAAGTTAGTTTATCTGGCGTTCAATATACTAGATACAGTTAGGCCTGCGTTTCATACATCTGGAATTAGCAAATTAATGTGCTGGGGTTGGGAAAACATATATGTACCCATACTAGAATCTGTCAAAGAAAGCGGTACTCACATATAACAGTCATTCCATCTGTAATCCATACAGTCAAAAGACTGAAAGTATTCCAGTGAGGGAATTTTTTTTTTATTTAAAAAAGGCCAAGTTAGTTTATCTGGCGTTCAATATACTAGATACAGTTAGGCCTGCGTTTCATACATCTGGAATTAGCAAATTAATTTGCTGGGGTTGGGAAAACATATATGTACCCATACTAGAATCTGTCAAAGAAAGCGGTACTCACATATAACAGTCATTCCATCTGTAATCCATACAGTCAAAAGACTGAAAGTATTCCAGTGAGTGAATTTTTTTTATTTAAAAAAGGCCAAGTTAGTTTATCTGGCGTTCAATATACTAGATACAGTTAGGCCTGCGTTTCATACATCTGGAATTAGCAAACTAATGTGCTGGGGATGGGAAAACATATATGTACCCATACTAGAATCTGTCAAAGAAAGCGGTACTCACATATAACAGTCATTCCATCTGTAATCCATACAGTCAAAAGACTGAAAGTATTCCAGTGAGGGAATTTTTTTATTTAAAAAGGCCAAGTTAGTTTATCTGGCGTTCAATATACTAGATACAGTTAGGCCTGCGCTTTCATACATCTGGAATTAGCAAACTAATGTGCTGGGGTTGGGAAAACATATATGTACCCATACTAGAATCTGTCAAAGAAAGCGGTACTCACATATAACAGTCATTCCATCTGTAATCCATACAGTCAAAAGACTGAAAGTATTCCAGTGAGGGAATTTTTTTTATTTAAAAAAGGCCAAGTTAGTTTATCTGGCGTTCAATATACTAGATACAGTTAGGCCTGCGTTTCATACATCTGGAATTAGCAAATTAATGTGCTGGGGTTGGGAAAACATATATGTACCCATACTAGAATCTGTCAAAGAAAGCGGTACTCACATATAACAGTCATTCCATCTGTAATCCATACAGTCAAAAGACTGAAAGTATTCCAGTGAGGGAATTTTTTTATTTAAAAAGGCCAAGTTAGTTTATCTGGCGTTCAATATACTAGATACAGTTAGGCCTGCGTTTCATACATCTGGAATTAGCAAATTAATGTGCTGGGGATGGGAAAACATATATGTACCCATACTAGAATCTGTCAAAGAAAGCGGTACTCACATATAACAGTCATTCCATCTGTAATCCATACAGTCAAAAGACTGAAAGTATTCCAGTGAGGGAATTTTTTTATTTAAAAAAGGCCAAGTTAGTTTATCTGGCGCTCAATATACTAGATACAGTTAGGCTCATGCTTTCATACATCTGGAATTAGCAAACTAATGTGCTGGGGTTGGGAAAACATATATGTACCCATACTAGAATCTGTCAAAGAAAGCGGTACTCACATATAACAGTCATTCCATCTGTAATCCATACAGTCAAAAGACTGAAAGTATTCCAGTGAGGGAATTTTTTTTTTTATTTTAAAAAGGCCAAGTTAGTTTATCTGGCGTTCAATATACTAGATACAGTTAGGCCTGCGTTTCATACATCTGGAATTAGCAAATTAATGTGCTGGGGTTGGGAAAACATATATGTACTCATACTAGAATCTGTCAAAGAAAGCGGTACTCACATATAACAGTCATTCCATCTGTAATCCATACAGTCAAAAGACTGAAAGTATTCCAGTGAGGGAATTTTTTTATTTAAAAAAGGCCAAGTTAGTTTATCTGGCGCTCAATATACTAGATACAGTTAGGCTCATGCGTTTCATACATCTGGAATTAGCAAATTAATGTGCTGGGGTTGGGAAAACATATATGTACCCATACTAGAATCTGTCAAAGAAAGCGGTACTCACATATAACAAGTCATTCCATCTGTAATCCATACAGTCAAAAGACTGAAAGTATTCCAGTGAGGGATTTTTTTTATTTAAAAAGGCCAAGTTAGTTTATCTGGCGTTCAATATACTAGATACAGTTAGGCCTATGCGTTTCATACATCTGGAATTAGCAAACTAATGTGCTGGGGTTGGGAAAACATATATGTACCCATACTAGAATCTGTCAAAGAAAGCGGTACTCACATATAACAGTCATTCCATCTGTAATCCATACAGTCAAAAGACTGAAAGTATTCCAGTGAGGGAATTTTTTATTTAAAAAAGGCCAAGTTAGTTTATCTGATGCTCAATATACTAGATACAGTTAGGCCTGTGTTTCATACATCTGGAATTAGCAAATTAATGTGCTGGGGATGGGAAAACATATATGTACCCATACTAGAATCTGTCAAAGAAAGCGGTACTCACATATAACAGTCATTCCATCTGTAATCCATACAGTCAAAAGACTGAAAGTATTCCAGTGAGGGAATTTTTTTATTTAAAAAGGCCAAGTTAGTTTATCTGGCGTTCAATATACTAGATACAGTTAGGCCTCATGCTTTCATACATCTGGAATTAGCAAACTAATGTGCTGGGGTTGGGAAAACATATATGTACCCATACTAGAATCTGTCAAAGAAAGCGGTACTCACATATAACAGTCATTCCATCTGTAATCCATACAGTCAAAAGACTGAAAGTATTCCAGTGAGGGAATTTTTTTTTATTTATTTAAAAAGGCCAAGTTAGTTTATCTGGCGTTCAATATACTAGATACAGTTAGGCCTGCGTTTCATACATCTGGAATTAGCAAATTAATGTGCTGGGGTTGGGAAAACATATATGTACTCATACTAGAATCTGTCAAAGAAAGCGGTACTCACATATAACAGTCATTCCATCTGTAATCCATACAGTCAAAAGACTGAAAGTATTCCAGTGAGGGAATTTTTTTTTATTTAAAAAGGCCAAGTTAGTTTATCTGGCGCTCAATATACTAGATACAGTTAGGCCTGCGTTTCATACATCTGGAATTAGCAAATTAATGTGCTGAGGTTGGGAAAACATATATGTACCCATACTAGAATCTGTCAAAGAAAGCGGTACTCACATATAACAGTCATTCCATCTGTAATCCATACAGTCAAAAGACTGAAAGTATTCCAGTGAGGGAATTTTTTTATTTAAAAAGGCCAAGTTAGTTTATCTGATGTTCAATATACTAGATACAGTTAGGCCTGCGTTTCATACATCTGGAATTAGCAAACTAATGTGCTGGGGTTGGGAAAACATATATGTACCCATACTAGAATCTGTCAAAGAAAGCGGTACTACATATAACAGTCATTCCATCTGTAATCCATACAGTCAAAAGACTGAAAGTATTCCAGTGAGGGAATTTTTTTATTTAAAAAAGGCCAAGTTAGTTTATCTGGCGTTCAATATACTAGATACAGTTAGGCCTGCGTTTCATACATCTGGAATTAGCAAACTAATGTGCTGGGGTTGGGAAAACATATATGAACCCATACTAGAATCTGTCAAAGAAAGCGGTACTCACATATAACAGTCATTCCATCTGTAATCCATACAGTCAAAAGACTGAAAGTATTCCAGTGAGGGAATTTTTTTTATTTAAAAAGGCCAAGTTAGTTTATCTGGCGTTCAGTATACTAGATACAGTTAGGCCTGCGTTTCATACATCTGGAATTAGCAAACTAATGTGCTGGGGTTGGGAAAACATATATGTACCCATACTAGAATCTGTCAAAGAAAGCGGTACTCACATATAACAGTCATTCCATCTGTAATCCATACAGTCAAAAGACTGGAAAGTATTCCAGTGAGGGAATTTTTTTATTTAAAAAAGGCCAAGTTAGTTTATCTGGCGCTCAATATACTAGATACAGTTAGGCCTGCGTTTCATACATCTGGAATTAGCAAATTAATGTGCTGAGGTTGGGAAAACATATATGTACCCATACTAGAATCTGTCAAAGAAAGCGGTACTCACATATAACAGTCATTCCATCTGTAATCCATACAGTCAAAAGACTGAAAGTATTCCAGTGAGGGAATTTTTTTTATTTAAAAAGGCCAAGTTAGTTTATCTGGCTGTTCAGTATACTAAATACAGTTAGGCCTGCATGTTTCATACATCTGGAATTAGCAAATTAATGTGCTGGGGTTGGGAAAACATATATGTACCCATACTAGAATCTGTCAAAGAAAGCGGTACTCACATATAACAGTCATTCCATCTGTAATCCATACAGTCAAAAGACTGAAAGTATTCCAGTGAGGGATTTTTTTATTTAAAAAGGCCAAGTTAGTTTTTCATGGCGTTCAGTATACTAGATACAGTTAGGCTCATGCGTTTCATACATCTGGAATTAGCAAACTAATGTGCTGGGGTTGGGAAAACATATATGTACCCATACTAGAATCTGTCAAAGAAAGCGGTACTCACATATAACAGTCATTCCATCTGTAATCCATACAGTCAAAAGACTGAAAGTATTCCAGTGAGGGAATTTTTTTATTTAAAAAGGCCAAGTTAGTTTATCTGGCGTTCAATATACTAGATACAGTTAGGCCTCATGTTTCATACATCTGGAATTAGCAAACTAATGTGCTGGGGTTGGGAAAACATATATGTACCCATACTAGAATCTGTCAAAGAAAGCGGTACTCACATATAACAGTCATTCCATCTGTAATCCATACAGTCAAAAGACTGAAAGTATTCCAGTGAGGGAATTTTTTTATTTAAAAAGGCCAAGTTAGTTTATCTGGCGTTCAATATACTAGATACAGTTAGGCCTGCGTTTCATACATCTGGAATTAGCAAACTAATGTGCTGGGGTTGGGAAAACATATATGTACCCATACTAGAATCTGTCAAAGAAAGCGGTACTCACATATAACAGTCATTCCATCTGTAATCCATACAGTCAAAAGACTGAAAGTATTCCAGTGAGGGAATTTTTTTATTTAAAAAGGCCAAGTTAGTTTATCTGGCGTTCAATATACTAGATACAGTTAGGCCTGCGTTTCATACATCTGGAATTAGCAAACTAATGTGCTGGGGTTGGGAAAACATATATGTACCCATACTAGAATCTGTCAAAGAAAGCGGTACTCACATATAACAGTCATTCCATCTGTAATCCATACAGTCAAAAGACTGAAAGTATTCCAGTGAGGGATTTTTTTTTATTTAAAAAAGGCCAAGTTAGTTTATCTGGCGTTCAATATACTAGATACAGTTAGGCCTGCGTTTCATACATCTGGAATTAGCAAACTAATGTGCTGGGTTTGGGAAAACATATATGTACCCATACTAGAATCTGTCAAAGAAAGCGGTACTCACATATAACAGTCATTCCATCTGTAATCCATACAGTGAAAAGCCATAAAGTATTCCAGTGAGGGAATTTTTTTTATTTAAAAAAGGCCAAGTTAGTTTATCTGGCACGGCAGGGGGCGTCATTACTGACAAGCGCAGCCGTCTGTCCACAGCCAACGTGGACAAGCTGACCTTCATAAAGATGAACCAGGCATGGATCCCACAGGACCTGTCCCTCCCTTGTGCAGAGTAGTCCTTATTAACTGCCTAAAACATGTCTTGTTGTGCTACGGGCCACTTCTTTATTTGATACAAATTTTATGAAACCCACAGTTGAATGAAACTCTTCTCTGTCTGGGCGCCGGGCCTAACCAGATGAAAGTGGCCGGTTAAACTAACGGGTGACATGAAGCCATAACCTCTGCCATGCTACCTCTGTCTTCTGTCTGGGTGCTGAGGCCTAAGTCAAATAAAGCGGTCTTCTGCTGTGCTGGGGATATGAAGCTAATCTCTGACCTCTCTCCTCTGTCTGGGTCCAAAGGCCTAAATCACTGAAAGAGGCCTTCTCCTGTGGTGTGTGATATGATGCCAGAATATGTGCTGTGGGCCTCTCTCCTCTTCCTGGGTGCAGGGGTCAAATAAACTAAATTGTGGCCTACTCCTGTGGTGGTTGATATGATGCCTGATTCTCTGATGTGGAATCTCTCCTCTGTTTGGGTGAAGGGGTCAAAGTAACTAAATGGTGGCTTCTCCTGTGGTGGCTGATATGATGCCAGAATATGTGCTGTGGGGCCTCTCTCCTCTTCCTGGGTGCAGGGGTCAAAGTAACTCAATGGTGGCTTCTCCTGTGGTGGCTGATATGATGCCAGAATATGTGCTGTGGTGCCTCTCCTCTTCCTGGGTGCGGGGTCAAAGTAACTCAATGGTGGCTTCTCCTGTGGTGGTTAGTATGATGCCAGAATATGTGCTGTGGGGCCTCTCCTCTTCCTGGGTGCAGGGGTCAAAGTAACTCAATGGTGGCTTCTCCTGTGGTGGCTGATATGATGCCAGAATATGTGCTGTGGTGCCTCTCTCCTCTGTCTGGGTCCAAAGGCCTAAATCACTGAAAGAGGCCTTCTCCTGTGGTGTGTGATATGATGCCTGAATATGTGCTGTGGTGCCTCTCTCCTCTTCCTGGGTGCGGGGGTCAAAGTAACTCAATGGTGGCTTCTCCTGTGGTGGCTGATATGATGCCAGAATATGTGCTGTGGGGCCTCTCTCCTCTTCCTGGGTGCAGGGGTCAAAGTAACTCAATGGTGGCTTCTCCTGTGGTGGCTGATATGATGCCAGAATATGTGCTGTGGGGCCTCTCTCCTCTTCCTGGGTGCAGGGGTCAAAGTAACTCAATGGTGGCTTCTCCTGTGGTGGTTGATATGATGCCTGATTCTCTGCTGTGTAACCTCTCTCCTCCGTCTGGGTGTAGGGGTCAAAGTAACTAAATGGTGGCCTACTCCTGTGGTGGGTGATATGATGCCTGGTTCTCTGCTGTGGGACCTCTCTCCTTTGTCTGGGTGCTGTGGTCAAAATAATAGTAAGTGACCTTCTCCATTGGTGGGTGACTTGAAGCCTGATTCTGTGCTATGGGACCTCACTCCAATTAATATTGTTTAATTTTTATTTATTTTATGTTAACTCATCATTTCCCTATCTACATTTGTTTGCAGGGGATTTAACTACATTTTGCTGCCTTTTGCAGCCCTCTAGCCCTTTCCGGGTGTGTTTTACAGCCTTTTTAGTGCCCAAAAGTTCGGGTCCCCATTGACTTCTATGGGGTTCGGGTTCGGGATGAAGTTCGGGTCGAGTTTCGGATCCCGAACCCGAACATTTTTCGAAAGTTCGGCCGAACTCGTCGAACCCGAACATCCAGATGTTCGCTCAACTCTACTCTTCTTTGTATAACCTAAACCAGGATGGTGATACCCCTCAGCCTACCCCTGAGGGAATTAAAGGCTTCTTGGATTCTTTGGATCTCCCAGCTTTGTCTGCCTCAAACCTGGCGGTTTTGAATGCTCCGGTTACTCAGAGGGAAATTAAGAGTGTTATCCAGAGTACCCCTTCCTGCAAGTCCCCGGGTCCAGATGGATTACCGGCGGAATATTATAAATCCTTTCACCAGTCACTAATGCCGATATTGGATAGGCTGTTTTCCCCTTTTCTTAATGATGGCCATATCCCGTCTGAAATGCTATCCGCTACTATTGTCACCCTCCCAAAACCCGGTAAGCCCCCTACGACTCCTGCAAACTTTCGGCCCATCTCCTTACTCAACTCAGGCCTTAAACTTTTTGCCAAATTGTTAGCTTCCAGAATTAACCAGTTTCTGCCCTGCCTGGTCTCATCAGATCAAGTGGGGTTTGTTCCCGGTCGGCAATGCCGAGATGGCACCCGGCGTATGATTGATTTGCTGCAGGTGGCTCACTGGTCCAGGACCCCCAGTATCTTTGTCTCTTTAGACGCTGAAAAAGCTTTTGACAGAGTCCACTGGGGGTTCCTGGAACAGGTCTTGAGGAAATTTGGCTTCGAGGGGGTGATCTTGCGAGCGGTTATGGGTTTATACTCGGATCCGTCAGCGAGAGTGCTTGCCTCCGGTTTCCTTTCAGCCCCATTTATGATCACAAATGGGACCAGGCAGGGCTGCCCGCTTTCCCCCCTCATCTTTCCGCTGGTCATTGAGCCCTTAGCGGCTAAACTCCGGTCCTGCTCAAATATACACGGGATACAGGTGGGGAAGGACTCCCATGTCATTGGGCTTTATGCAGATGATGTGATTTTGACACTGTCCTCCCCCTGAAGTCACTGGAAGCTGCTTCTCAGATCCTGTCCCAATATGCCGCAGTGTCATATTACAAACTAAACCCGAGTAAGACCCAAGTTCTCCCGGTTTTGGTCCCTGACTCAGTGAAACTTGAGATATCGTCCCGACATACCTTCTCCTGGGTGGATCATTCCCTTCCATACTTAGGGGTGGATCTAACATTGTCCCCCACAGACATGGTTTATACGAATTTTACTAGGCTTAGGTCGGAGCTCCAGAAGGATTTTGCCAGACTCTCTATGATTGGACTTTCCTGGATAGCCAGGATAAACCTAGTAAAGATGTTAATACTACCCAAAATTTTATATAAATTTAACTGTATTCCCCTGATTGTTCCGAAACGCCTCATTGAGACACTACAGGGAGATATCTCTCGTTTTATTTGGCAGAATACCCATAGGCGAGTCTCGAGTGACACTCTTTATTTGCCTCTGAGGGATGGGGGCCTGGGGGTGCCCAACTTATTCAACTACTACCTGGCCTCTTTGTTGGATAAGGCTATGCTGTGGTGGTCCACTGAATCTGCTCTACGCTGGCTTAGTATTGAGGAGCACTTTGTCAGGAGGAGGTCCCTCAAATCATTATTAGTGGCCCATGTGATTAAACCTTTCGCTTACCACCCTGTACTGGGCACTGTGAGACCTACTGTGTGGGCTTGGGCAAAGTTGCTCAGACTCCGTCCAAGATTTCCGATCGGCGCCCGGACCATCCCTTTGCCTGTCGTGGAATACCATATCCCCACAATCTCAGTGACCTCTTGGCTGAATGCGGGAATAGGCACGCTGGGGGATGTGTACTCTGGTGGAACCCTGAGAGAATTCCGGTCCCTGCATTCTGAATATGACCTACCCAACTCTTTGTTCTATCAGTATTTGCAGATTCGGCACCTTCTCGCCACGGCCCCACTTTGCTGGGGCCCAGGAGAGGAGGACCCGATATCTGGTCTACTGAAGGGCGAAGAATGGAAGAAATCTAACATTTCAGCCTGGTATACGCTCCTTCTTGCTAATCACATTGGGGACAAAAGACCCTATATGTTGAAATGGGAGTCCGAGATGGGTCAGGCATTCTCTTTGCAGGACTGGAAATCCGCTATGTTGTGGTCTGTTAAATGCACGAAGTGCATTAATCATGTGGAGCAGGCGAGGAAGGTGCAATTGCGCTGGTATCTAACCCCCGATAGGCTCTCACACAGTGTTCCGGGGTACTCCCCGCTATGTTGGAGGGGCTGTGGGGCTCGGGGTACTCCCCTTCATATGTGGTGGGACTGCCCACTTCTTTCTGTCTTTTGGTCCTCAATTGCTGGGGTTCTGTCTGAAGTCATGGGAACGCAATTCCAATTACTCCCCGGGATGGCTGTATTGGGCATTGGCATAGCAAGTATACCAAGGGAGTTTAGATGGGTTGTGGTGCATATCCTCATCGGAGCGCGGAAAGTGATTGCACGACAATGGAAATATGCTGAGTCCCCGTCTATGCAGGAAGTGGTGGCAATGGTGAACTCTCACTTTCACCATGAATTAGTTTTCGCAGCGACACTGCCTCTAAGAATAGCTACGCATAACAGGTGGCTCGCCTGGTTGTCGAGTAAATTCTCGTCACCTCTCCCCATGAGCATTCTATAGGTGCCTTTGGGCTATCCGCGCACAGTTCACCTAATTATTTGTACATGTGTGAGTATGTCTTGTCTGGATCAGGACCTTTTCTTTCTTTCTTCTTACCTTTATCCTGTCGTCTCCCCCCCCCCCCCCCCACACACTTTCTCTGTTTTCTTGCCATCTGTCTTCTAGCTCACCAGGTAGGCAGCGTCCGAGCGGGCGCCCTGGTGTACGTTGTAAGAGTTTTTTATAACTTGATTGACATTGTACTCAGCTGTTGTGGTTGCATCCACTTTGCTACTGTATCATTTTTCTGTATAACCCTTGATAAAAACTTATTGACACTATAAACTGATTCAAACTGTTTTATTTCCAGAACCAGCTGCCATTTACCAAAATGGCTAGATAATAAAGCCAGTTCATGAGAATTAGGAGAAATTGCACTCAGTTGGAGGATTATAATATAGAAGCAGAGAGATTACAGGAGAAATTTACTGCAAAGGGGTATGACAAGGACAGATTAACACAAGAAAAAACCACTATAGCGGAAATAAAAAGGGAAAATACTTCAGAAAAATAAAAATGGATCTAACAAAGAAAATATAATAACAGTAAAAAATAATACAAAACCAGGGACAAATGAAAATGACTACATTCCACCAATCATTATCCCCTATAATGGTCAAACAAAACAGTTCAAGAAAATCACCTTAAGATACTGGGACGTTTTAAAGAAGGATAAAATTATAGGTGATAAAATCCCGATAGCCCCCAGTTTTGTGTATAGGAAAGCGGCAAATATGGGCAATCTCATAGCGTCCACCAACAGATGTGCAGGTATTATAAAAGGGGGGAATACAAAGAAGTCCAATCACCCACTCAGCTTTTTTCCTTGTTTAAACTGTCTAGCATGCAGAAATACTAAAAATATGAAACAACTGGAAATACAGAATACTAAGGGGACATATAGACACAAAATCAAGCAACATATAACATGCAACAGCAAAGGAGTCATATACGCCATAAAATGCCCCTGTGAAAAATACTATATAGGTCGCACTAAAAGAACACTAAAAGAAAGAATTAATGAGCATGTGAATAACATAAGGAAGAAAGACAAAGGACATCCATTATCTAAGCACTACAGTAACAAACATGGAGGACATTTTAGGGGTTCAGTATTTTTTGGACTTGAGATAATAGATAAAGACGCAAGAGGGGGCGACTTTATTAAGAAAATGTCTAAAAATGAGACAAAATGGATATTTAATATGGACACCTTGTACCCCAATAGTTTAAATACAGATATTGAAATTTTTCGATTTCAATAAGGACAGCACTGTCATATACATGTAAAAAACTGTAGGTGCACCAAGGGTTAAACCACTATAGTCAGGGCAACCTATAAGTAAGAGTGAGGCAGGAAACACACAGAATCCCTGAGGAAGAACGACGATTATCATTCGAAACGCGTAGGTTAGCAGTCAGTGTTTTGCCTCCACGCTTACCCCGTAGCTCCTTGAGTGACGTCACGCGCCCCATATTTGGATCACGTGATACCAATTCTATGAATGAGAAAGAGGAGGGTTTTAAGATCCCCGGGATGAGTTCTATTCTGTGTTGAGGACCTTTGAACTACATGATGGTGATTGGATATTTGAATCATGTGACACCAAGTTTATGAATGAGAAAGAGGCGGGTTTTAAGAACACCTAGATGACGTGACCAGTAGTGGAAAAGATTGGAGGAGTTTGCGAGTTATGTGTGATGTATGAGATTAAAAAGACCTTTGATAACGCGGTATGATAAGTGCACAAGTGAGAAACAGAAGTTGGATATTGGTACCGTCCGGAGGAAGGAAATATTTAAGTGTATTAAAGAGACCTATGCATGTTATAAGATTGCGGTGACGTGAAAGCGGATGCATAAGTTGACAAACTAAAAAGTTTTTACTATGTAACTAATTTGGTGGGATACTTTGGATGTACGGCGGATAAATATGATTTTAGCGATGAGAACCAGTCCCCTGATTAAGTTTGTATTTTTACATGAAAGTATATGAGTGCTGTTTAATATATGTTGATTGGGTAATGACTCCCAGAGTTCGGGAATGGGAAACTGGGCTATTTAAAGGGCCATGCTATGGACATGCGCAGTGATCACCCCTGAGGAAGCCAGAGAGCGAAACCCGGGTCGGGCAGGAACCTGATGTATTTTATCTTTGTGATATGCCTGAAAACTACCTGTGTTTGTGAGTAGAATAAACCATTTTTACCAACTACTAAGAGGGTACTTCACTATATGCCGGTCGTTTAATCTTACAGAGGAGACGGTCTGAGGAGGATCGAACCCTTTTGAGAGAGGAGGACAAAGGCTAATACCCTTATATATTCACCTGTGCTACGTACGACGGATTTAGAAGCAGCGCGGTTTCAGACCCTTTACTACAGTTTACTACAAGAAGAGGCAGATTATAGATCACAGTAACAATTCTCATAACTGATTTATAATTGTCCTCTGTATGTAAGATGGTTTGTGTAGTGCGAAAAAAACGGCAATTACATATGCGCGTGAATCGCACAGCATTAGAGTATGATATTGTGTTCAATCAATGGGTTATCTTGGTCTACTCGAATAGACGAATATTGCGAATATAGCACTACATTCGCTATCTTCTCTATATTCGACCCAACAAGCCAACCTAATAGTATACTGCCCTTATGCAGTGCGATTTGCGCGCATATGTAATTGCCGATTTTTCGCACTACACAAACTATCAGTTATGAGAATTGTTACTGTGATCTATAATCTGCCTCTTCTTGTAGTAAACTGTATTTTACATCATGCGAAAAATCGGGAATCACCTATTCGCGTGAATCGCACCGCATAATGGCAGTATGACATTGTGTTCATTCAATGGGTTGTCTTGGTTGGTCTACTCGAATAGACGAACATTGCGAATATAGCACTACATTCGCTATTTTCTTTATCTTCGTCTATTCGACCCAGCAGGCCAACCTAATAGTATACTGGCATTGTGCGATCCGATTTATGCGCATATGTAATTGCCGATTTTTCGCATGCCGTAAAATACAGTTTCCTACATAAAGAGGCAAATTATACATCACAGTAACAATTCTCATTACTGATTTATAATTGTCCTCTGTATGGAAGATAAGTTTGTGTCATGCGAAAATTCGGCAATTACATATGCGCGTGAATCGCGCCGCACAAGGGCAGTATGATATTGTGTTCATTCAATGGGTTGGTTGGTCTACTTGAATAGACGAATATTGCGAATATAGTAGTATATTCGCTATCTTCTCTATATTCGACCCAACAAGCCAACCTAATAGTATACTGCCCTTATGCGATCCGATTCACGCGCATATGTAATTGCCGAATTTTCGCATGACACAAAAATGCAAATATTGCATTCTAAATGACTCTAATTACTGAATACTGATGTATAATTTTCCTCTTTACTGTATTTTATAACTGCTTAGGGGCATCAAGCTATTTTCGTACAGGTTTTGCTTGTTTGAATTTTCGAATATGTAGAATATATTCTCCATGCGAATTTTTTATTTTTTTTTTCTCTACAATGTATGTGGTGACTCATCATTATCACTTTCCCTCCCTTCTCCTAGCTTGAATAGCCAATGAGAAGGCTTTGTCACAACTTAGCAACATCCCTAGCAACCAATAGGAAACTTGACTACCCCTTCACTATATAAGTGACGACATCACCCAGCAGCCATTTTGTGGTGTTGGATTTGTTGGAGCTTGGAGCTGTGTTATTTTGTCTTCTGTGTGTTTTATATAATCTTGATTTAATTTATAATATTCTAATTAGTTAGTTTCAAGTAGTGATTACGGAATAGTGTAGTTTAGTTTTATAGCTAATAGGGTCTAAATAATTTGAGATAGTTTAGTAGTTTAGTAGAGTTAGGAGAAAAATATAGTTAGTGTTAGGGCCTAGTGTAGCAGATAGGGCTCAGTGCGGGGTTAAGTGTAGGGCATCGAGTTAGGTAGGTAGCTGTTATTATGTATTAGTTTTGTTTTTTTTTTCCATTGTTTGTTAATTTTAAAAAGTGTTTTAGTCTAAGTTAGTGTCTGTGTTTAGTTTAAGAAAAAAAAAAAAATTAAGTTTTATATGTTCTTTGTTTAGTCTAGTTCTGTCTGTCCTCCGTTAAAAAACAACAACTTTTTTTTTTGTCTGTGTGTCAGTGTCTGTCTTAGGTTTAAAAACAAAAAAACTTCAAAAGAAAGTTTATAGGTTTACGTGTTTAGTGTAGTTTTTTCTGTCTTACGTTAAAAAAACCCCGTCTTGTAGTCTCTGTGTGTCAGCTACTGTTTGTGTTAGGTTAAATATTGTGTACGTTTTAAGTGTTTTGCATTTAGTGTAGTTTTGCTAGTCGTCCGTTAAGAAAAAAACGTTTTTTAGTCTCTGTGTCAGTTAGTGTCTTTCTTAGGTAAAAAAAAAAAAAAAAAATTAAAGTTTTACGTTTTTTGTGTTTAGTGTAGTTTTGTCAGTCCTCCGTTAAAAATAAAAATAAAATTATTTTTTTGTGTCTGTTAGTTTAGTCTTAGGTTTGATAGCTTTACGTGTTTAGTGTCGTGTGTTACAGTTTTCGTCCTTTCTTTTTTCACCCATCGTCCCCACCCCAATAAAGTTTTCCCCTAATCCCCAGTATGAGTGCAGGCAGTCGTGGGCGTGGTCGGGGTAACAGGGGAGTTGGTTCCCGCGCTGGACCACTCCCAGCACGGGGCCGCTCATCAAGCCACGGACAGGCAGGCGCAGGTGGCAGGGGTGTCCGCCTGATCCGTGACTTTTTCACAAGTGGCAGCCGGCCCATAACTTCCCAGGATGCAGAGGCTGTCTTGGCTCTCGTGGCTGATTCGAGTGCCACAGAGTCCTCTGCCCCGGCTGCCAACAACTGCAGCACACCGCCTCCTGTAGAACCAACCCCCAGCTCCCAAGAATTGTCCCCTCTCATGTTTGAAGACTTTGAGACTGAGAGGGACATCTTGGGGGAGGCAATGCAGGAGGCGGAAATACATTTCAGCCCTGCGGATGGGCAGGACCTGTTGGAAGGGATTGGGGATGAGGAGGAGGAGGGGCCTAAAAAATCCCCCTATGAGATCCCTTCCAACTGGTGCAGGTGGTGTTAGCCACACAACCCCTGCACCTATTCAGACCCAGGCGCCAGCAAGGGGACAGCGGAGCCCGGTCAGGGGCTCAATGTCAGCTGTTCCCGTCAGTCCACCACAGGTTGGCCTTGGGTCTGACATATCAGGGGGTGAAGAGGAGGGTGACCCGAATGGGTGCCACTTCCTTTGTCAGGTGACGGCAGCACCGATGAAGGTAGGCACCCGAGGCAAATGGTGCGCCAGGTCACCAGGGAGCCCAGTGTCAGGGGCTCCACTGGTAATGGCAGCAGGAGTAGGCAGCAGCAGCCAGCTCTACCTGTGCGCACCGAGCCCGAACAGGCGCAAGCCAGCACCACTCCATCTGACAAGAGGTCGGTGCGGAAGTCGTCTGTTTGGGCTTACTTCACCCTGGCAGCAGATGATGTCACAGTTGGCATTTGTAAGCTGTGCAATGCCAGGGTGAGGAGAGGGAGATCTATGGCTCGGCTGGGTACCACGGCCCTCAACCAGCACATCCGAGTCAACCACTGGCGGGAGTGGGAACAGATGCGGGGTGGTCAAAGCAGCAGCGCCACCAGCAGTGTGCGGGAGACAGCAGCTCCTGCCACTGTACTGCAGCCACCCCAACCCGTTCCACCAACTCATTCCCACTCCCGCTCCCTCTAATAGAGGTACTGGTACCGGCAGCCATACCTCTGCCTCCACTGCACCCTCCTCTGCCGTCCGGCGCCAGCCATCTATTTCAGATGCTTTTGAACGCACCGCGCCCTACGCCCCGGGGACCGTCGCGGCGTTCACTCAATGGGCTCCTGGCAGGGTTATCGCCCAACATCTGCTGCCTTACAATCTGGTGGATAGCAATCCATTTAGGCAGATGTTGGAGCAGGCCCAACCCAGATGGCGTGTCCCCAGCCGCCATTACTTTGCCAGGACCGGCGTCCCTGCCCTTCACCAGCACATTGTGCGGAATGTATCCCTGTCGCTGGATCATGCTGTCAGCGACAGGGTGCATCTCACAATGGATGCTTGGACCAGCAGGCATGGGCAGGGACGCTATATAAGCTTCACAGCCCATTGGGTGTCCCTCCGAGGCGCCGGGAGGGATTGGCGGCATCTGATTTTGTGGTGCCGCCCGGGTGTCCAGGGAGAACTGCTGCTCTCCCGCAAGCCACTGTCTCCACAGCTGCTGAGCCCCCCAGCAAGCGCCCCCGTTGCTACGCTAGTGTGGGGCACGTCCGCTGCCAGGCCGTGCTCCAGCTTGTGAGCTTAGGGGACCGGAGACACACTGGACCTGATGTTCTGTCCGCACTACAGGCTCAGGTTCAGAAGTGGCTGACACCCCGAAGGCTCCAAGCAGGTATGGTTGTTCAGACAACGGCAGCAACCTACTCGCCGCCCTTCATGCTGGCAGTCTGACCCACTTGCCCTGCATGGCACATGTCCTCAACCTAGTGGTACAGAAGTTCCTTCGCACGCACTCCAGGGCTGAGTGACATTGTGCTGAGGGCACGTAGGGATTGCCAGCCACTTCAGACGCTCCCCAATTGCCGCCGCGTCCCTGTCCAAACTACAGAGGGACAACAGCCTGCCCCACCACAGGCTGATTGTGGACAGTGTGACGCGGTGGAACTCCACCCTCCACATGCTGGAGAGGTTGTGGGAGCAGCGACGGGCGGTGAGGGAATACCTGCTGGACCTAGGCACTTCAGGGCCATCACACCCACTCCCCTACATCACCAATGCGGAGTGGGGGCAGATACAGCAGGTCTGCCACGTGCTGGCCCCATTCGAGCAGGCGACAAACATGGTCAGCGCGAAGCATGTCGGTCTGAATGACGTGCTCCCCCTAGTGTTCCTGCTGGACAGGACACTAGATCGCCTGCTCGAAGCTGGGGAGAGTGCCTTGGTGGAGCAAGATGAGGCGGCCTTGCTCCACCAGGCCCAGGACGAGGAGGAGAAGGAGGAATCAGTGTACGTCCAGGAGTCTGGGCCTGGTCAGGAGGGAGAGCCGGTGCTGGGGGCACCGTTAGTCCGGGGGTGGGGCATCTCCGACCGGGAGCAGCAGCATGAGGACCAAGAGGTCATGGTCCCGGGCAGTCGTGAAGATTCAAAGCGGGCTGTGCTCTTCCCCATGGCTGCCCATATGCTGCGATGCCTCCGGAGGGACCCCCGGATCAAAAATTTTAAGGAGAGGGAAGACATTTGGTTGGCCACCCTTTTAGACCCTCGCTGCAAGGGAAACTGGAGCAGTTCATCCCAGCCAGCCGGAGGCAGGCCCGTCTCGAAAATTGCGGGCCTGTCTTATCCACCGGCTGGAAGAGGCAAACCTCGGCCTGAAGCTCCAGTTCTCCTCGCCCATCTCACCCAGCAGGCGGCTGGCACTAGCAGCACCACCAGCACCAGCCGAGCAGGTGACCTTCTGGGTGAGATGAGGCTCTTCTACCAGTCTGCGCGACCCAGTACCAGCAGCAGCAGCATCAGTCACCACCAGCGGCTGGCCCGCATGGTGGCAGACTACATGGGGTCGGTTGGTGCTTCTGACAGCATGACCACCGACGACCCCATGGAGTACTGGGTTGCCAGGCTGGACACCTGCCGTGAGCTCGCTCAGTATGCGCTGGAGTTACTATCTTGCCCTCCCTCCAGCGTACTGTCTGAGCGGGCATTCAGCGCGGCAGGTGGGGTGGTCACGGACAAGCGGACCTATCTGTCCACAGACTCCGTGGACAGACTCACATTCATTAAGATGAATGAGTCCTGGATCGGCAGTGACTTCATGGCCCCCGCTGTCGGTTCAGGGCGCTGAAGGGTCCTTTGTCCATACCTCTCCTTTGCTCTCCCTCCCAAATTCCGTTGTTTTTTAATTGTTCCCTCTGTTTTTAACTTTATATGAATTACTTTTTTTAGTTATTTATTGATATTTATTTGATCGATATTTTTTGTCTAGTTTGTATCATGTATATATTAATTTAATTTTTTAATTATGAATTTGTTTTGAACATGTTGAGTTACATTTGGGCCTTTAAACATAATGTCTGCTGTTGGCTGTGCTGCTGAATTTGGCCAAGCTACATGTGGCCATGATAATAGACCACTTCTGAAATCCTGGTTGGGAACTGAGAACATGATCTAGCAGCCAATCATTTACAGCTTTACAGTTTAAACACTCCCCTACAAAATTCTCCCCTCTGCCTGTGCTAAAATTACTTTACACAATGGGTTGATGTAATTATCAATCACAGGCAGGAGAATACATAGTTTTAAACAATGTCTTCTGTCCTGGAGACAACAGAGGAGTCATTCAATTATCTCTCAGGACAAGGGAAATCGCCAATACACATGTGGGGACAATAGGACAGACATCACTATTCAATATACAATGTCCCACCCTTTACAGTACACACAGACATTTAACATATCCCCAGATGGCTTGGATCTGAGCGCTCAATATATCCAAACAGCGCTCAGATGCCACAAGGCTTCTCAAGCACCCATTGGCCAGGTTGGTTCCGCCACACTGCAGTTGATCCCACTGAGGTTGATGTTGCTGCATGTCATGAAAAAGTTGACTTACATTTGATCCTTTTAACATAACGTCTGCTGCTGCCTGTGAAGCCGAATCGGGCCTAGCTAAATGTTGGCCTGATAATACACCACTCCCTAAATCCTGCCGTTGATGCTGCTGCATGTCATGAAAAATTTGACTTACATTTGATCCTTTTAACATAACGTCTTGGAGACACCCCTTTGCTTGGTTTTCCTTCCTTTGAGGGATATCTGGCTTTCATTGTGTTGTAGACCCATAACTGGGGCTCCACATTTATTTTGCATATTCCTGTTTCCCAGGGAACTTTGCACTTCGGATTGCTGTGTTGAGACTCTTAAGTGAGGCTCTGCTGTGTTTTTTGTAGCTGGTCTCCCTGAGATCAGCTATTGTTGTGTTTGAGTAGTCTTCGAAGCATTGCTCCCGGTTAGCCAGAATCCTACTTCACACTGATGAGGGGCAACACCCCGAAACAGCTGTCTGTGGATGGATACCTAGCTTAGGTTTTCCCTGTTACATCCTTAATGCTTGTAAAAAAGCGGGATCTTGATATAGGGGCCACTTAATATGGTGGATTTGGTGATCTCTGTAATGGAGACACCCCTTTGCTTGGTTTTCCTTCCTTTGAGGGATACCTGGCTTTCATTGTGTTGTAGACCCATAACTGGGGCTCCACATTTATTTTGCATATTCCTGTTTCCCAGGGAACTTTGCACTTCGGATTGCTGTGTTGAGACTCTTAAGTGAGGCTCCGCTGTGTTTTTTGTAGCTGGTCTCCCTGAGATCAGCTATTGTTGTGTTTGAGTAGTCTTCGAAGCATTGCTCCCGGTAAGCCAGAATCCTACTTCACACTGATGAGGGGCAACGCCCCGAAACAGCTGTCTGTGGATGGATGCCTAGCTTAGGTTTTCCCTGTTACATCCTTAATGCTTGTAAAAAAGTGGGATCTTGATATAGGGGCCACTTAATATGGTGGATTTGGTGATCTCTGTAATGGAGACACCCCTTTGCTTGGTTTTCCTTCCTTTGAGGGATATCTGGCTTTCATTGTGTTGTAGACCCATAATTGGGGCTCCACATTTATTTTGCATATTCCTGTTTCCCAGGGAACTTTGCAATTCGGATTGCTGTGTTGAGACTCTTAAGTGAGGCTCTGCGGTGTTTTTTTGTAGCTGGTCTCCCTGAGATCAGCTATTGTTGTGTCTAGCTACATGTTGGCCTGATAATACACCACTCCCTAAATCCTGCCGTTGATGCTGCTGCATGTCATGAAAAATTTGACTTACATTTGATCCATTTAACATATCGTCTTCTGCTGCCTGTGAAGCCGAATCGGGCCTAGCTACATGTTGGCCTGAAAATACACCACTCCCTAAATCCTGCCGTTGATGCTGCTGCATGTCATGAAATATTTGACTTACATTTGATCCTTTTAACATAACGTCTTCTGCTGCCTGTGAAGCCGAATCGGGCCTAGCTACATGTTGGCCTGATAATACACCACTCCCTAAATCCTGCTGTTGATGCTGCTGCATGTCATGAAAAATTTGACTTACATTTGATCCATTTAACATAACGTCTGCTGCTGCCTCTGAAGCCGAATCGGGCCTAGCTACATGTTGGCCTGATAATACACCACTCCCTAAATCCTGCCGTTGATGCTGCTGCATGTCATGAAAAATTTGACTTACATTTGATCCTTTTAACATAACGTCTTCTGCTGCCTGTGAAGCCGAATCGGGCCTAGCTACATGTTGGCCTGATAATACACCACTCCCTAAATCCTGCCGTTGATGCTGCCGCATGTCATGAAAAATTTTACTTACATTTGATCCATTTAACATAACGTCTTCTTCTGCCTGTGAAGCCGAATCAGGCCTAGCTACATGTTGGCCTGATAATACACCACTCCCTAAATCCTGCCGTTGATGCTGCTGCATGTCATGAAAAATTTGACTTACATTTGATCCTTTTAACATAACGTCTGCTGCTGCTTCTGAAGCCGAATCGCGCCTAGCTACATGTTGGCCTGATAATACACCACTCCCTAAATCCTGCTGTTGATGCTGCTGCATGTCATGAAAAATTTGACTTACATTTGATCCTTTTAACATAACGTCTTCTGCTGCCTGTGAAGCCGAATCGGGCCTAGCTACATGTTGGCCTGATAATACACCACTCCCTAAATCCTGCCGTTGATGCTGCTGCATGTCATGAAAAATTTGACTTACATTTGATCCATTTAACATATCGTCTTCTGCTGCCTGTGAAGCCGAATCGGGCCTAGCTACATGTTGGCCTGATAATACACCACTCCCTAAATCCTGCCGTTGATGCTGCTGCATGTCATGAAAAATTTGACTTACATTTGATCCTTTTAACATAACGTCTTCTGCTGCCTGTGAAGCCGAATCGGGCCTAGCTACATGTTGGCCTGATAATACACCACTCCCTAAATCCTGCCGTTGATGCTGCTGCATGTCATGAAAAATTTGACTTACATTTGATCCTTTTAACATAACGCCTTCTGCTGCCTGTGAAGCCGAATCGGGCCTAGCTACATGTTGGCCTGATAATACACCACTCCCTAAATCCTGCCGTTGATGCTGCTGCATGTCATGAAAAATTTGACTTACATTTGATCCTTTTAACATAACGTCTTCTGCTGCCTGTGAAGCCGAATCGGGCCTAGCTACATGTTGGCCTGATAATACACCACTCCCTAAATCCTGCCGTTGATGCTGCTGCATGTCATGAAAAATTTGACTTACATTTGATCCTTTTAACATAACGCCTTCTGCTGCCTGTGAAGCCGAATCGGGCCTAGCTACATGTTGGCCTGATAATACACCACTCCCTAAATCCTGCCGTTGATGCTGCTGCATGTCATGAAAAATTTGACTTACATTTGATCCTTTTAACATAACGCCTTCTGCTGCCTGTGAAGCCGAATCGGGCCTAGCTACATGTTGGCCTGATAATACACCACTCCCTAAATCCTGCCGTTGATGCTGCTGCATGTCATGAAAAATTTGACTTACATTTGATCCTTTTAACATAACGTCTTCTGCTGCCTGTGAAGCCGAATTGGGCCTAGCTACATGTTGCCCTGATAATACACCACTCCCTAAATCCTGCCGTTGATGATGCTGCTGCAATTCATGAAAATTTTTAGTGACATTTGATCGCACAGGGAATAATCATAGAGTCCAGACCTTCACACTTTTTTAAATTGGGTTATTTAATTTTGTATTATAAACTGGAAGTGTGCTTACCTGCCAGTGCCTGGCGTTATTCTGCCTAGTTACAAATGGAAACTTATGAGTCAGCATTCTAGTACAGTGTTAACTCTAGATGCTGTATGTCCTGATAGTGTGTAGACAACCATCATGGACCTGATTTTATCTTTTGCACTTTAACAAGTATAGAATTATGAATTCTCTTAACCTGGTTTGCATGTTTCGTATTCTCGCATGTGCTCAGCTTCTTTATGTATTGTCAATATTTCGACATAAAAATATTAAATTAAATAATCTTTTTAAAAAGACATTTCATCTAGCGTTGTTTGGCTTCATTCACAAAATGAAATGATTTTTATTTTAAATTAAGTGTGGTTTGGGGTGGCTATGTTGTGGTTCACGCTTTAGCACGGTGTGGACCGCATGTGGCCTTCCCTTGTCAAAAGGTCTTGTGCAGTTGGCATTGTACAGGACTGATTGATGAACCTACGAAAATTTATATATTTTATTTTTATTTATTTTTTTTTGTTGTCACACGGATTTAGGATCCAACACGGTGTTGTCTGTCATTCTGGGAGGGATGGCTGACTTCCGTGTTGACCTCTCTACATGGTTGGGTGTGACTGGCGTTATACTCATCAGTGTGGAAATCCGGTTTTGTGAATGGAGCCATGTAGCAACATGTAAATATGTATAGGTACTTTTCTTGTTTATGTCACTTATTGGCAATTATGTAATAAGGATTTGCACATGCTAATTATATATAACCACTGCTTTAAGATTTTAAGTATAAACTTTGCACTATATGATGTTCTTGGAGACATGTCACCGGTTAGAGAATTCATATAATCATAGTCATGTAATCAATCATATGTTTCTATGTGTACGGCGGAAGCAATGATACAACATGCAAATTATTATAAAATTGGACGCTATCGAAGAACCATGTTGGTTAGTTCTTACCCCTACCATTTTATTGTTCCAACATTGTTCCTTTTTCTTTTGTTTTATATTTCTGATAATAAGATTGTAAAGAAATTTTTTGAATTAGTAAAAGTTTATAATTTTGCTAATTTTATAAATCAAACAAGGTTTTTTGTAGGTATTATTACTCTGTTCAAGTTTTGTATTTTAGTAGTTAATTGTTTGATGAAAAAATACATTTATTATTCACGATAATTTGAAATTTATCTTACTACATAAAATAATTTAGTTACTAGGGAAATTAACCAAAAAATGTATTTTGAATGTAACTCTGGACTATTAGAATGCTTTGCTTTGTACTTAATATTTAATACACAACCATTACCAATGACTACTACTATTGTGAACCATTTGAGTTATGTGTAGGCCTCATACTACCCTATTTCTATATACCTGCGGATGCTGTATGTCAGGATACTGATTAGTTTGGGAATGTACTCTATGGGCCTTCACTAAAAAATAAATGTTGAACCATTGTAATGAAAACTTTAAAGTTTTTTAATAAAAAATAAAATAAAATAAACTATATAATTACAAAAAAATAAAATAAAACTATTTCAAAGATGTTATTAGGGCAATGCCCTCATATCTTTCACCATCTTCTGTAAATCCCCCACGTCCTTGGCATTCTTCTCCTCCATTTTTCTCAGGCCATTTGAGAACTGGAGCTTCATCTCCCGCATCTTCCGGAGATGATGCTCCCGGAAGGCCTTCATTTCAGCCTGTTGCTCCATACACATCTTCTGGATTTTTAAATCCATTTGTTTTAATACTGTAAAAAAATAAAAACAATAAATAAAATAGACGGTGTCGTTTCTGAAGAAACCACATGATGTTGGCTTAAAAATCTGATTGGCTGTTGGTGGCTCCACCCACTTTTTTGAATTTTAATCCAAGCCCTCCAGTGACCAACTTTGCAAAGTTTGAAGACTGTGACAATAAAAGTCTAAGAGCAGCGGCAGTTTGATTTCCCACCTTTAAACAAATGCCTGAAATTTGATTGGGCAGTGTAGACTCCACCCACTTTTTATAAATTTTAATCCCAGTCACCTAGTAACCCACAGTGCCAAGTTTGGGGACCCTGGCTTAAATATCGTGGGAATGACAGCTTTTTAACGTTTTCACACTGAAGTCATCAGTGAAAATTTGTTTGGTTGTTTGTGGCTCTGCCCACTTTTTAATGTCCCCCAAATTTGACACAAATTTTCAGGGTGACCCCATGAATAAGTGACACAATTTTGGTGACTTTAATTTGAAAGCTGAAGGAATGACAAAACCTAATAGTTTTCCTATGAAAGTCGATTGGACAAAATGGGGTCTCCGGGGGGCCGCTCCAGGGGCCTGGACGGGGGGATCGGTTAACAAAGCACAAACAAAGTTTGTTAATTGTACTCCTAAAACTGTGGGAGGAGTAGCGTATAGAAAATAGCTAAAATTTTATTGGCCAATGGTATCTCCGCCCACTTTGGGGTGCCCCCCCCAAAAAAAATATACCCGTTTATTTGGGTTGACAACAACAATATCTGGTGTGAGTTTGGGGAATAATCATGGCTGTTTGGTATGTCTCAATGTGAATGTGGGAATGTATACCTCGGTGAATCAGTACACCTGTAACTATCGGTTTCAGGGAGGTTTTCTTTAGAAATTATTTTGGGCCTGGGTTTTAATAGTCAGAGATATTGGGTGGGACAGGTCACACCCGTACTACATATTGCGGTTTTCATAACATTGTGGTTAAAAAGGCTGGTAAAGTACAGTTTGGCTAGGCCAGTGATGGGCAACGTGTGGCTCTCCAGCTGTTGCAGAACTACAACTCCCAGCATGCAAAGCCTGTCTATAGCTATCAGCCTACTGCAGGGCATGGTGGGAGTTGTAGTTTAGCAACAGCTGGAGAGCCGCACGTTGCCCATCACTGGGCTAGGCGATTGGAACGCAGAACAATCCTAGAGGGGAACCAAACCTCTGGAAGACTGTAAAGAGTGTTGAGATAGTACTTCTTTGTTATCCCACTTGTACCGAACTGTAAGTGTGGGACTATAGGTTCTCCGATATGTGTGGGCTCAAGAAAGATTATTAGTAAAGCTTTAACATGCTTATTGTTTGCTCCAAAAAAGTGTTTCTATAGTGAAGACTAAACTGACACGTGTGTGTGAACAGTGAGTGATTGAAAACAGCCACAGCACATACTTACTCTCCTTGTGGGGGGTGGTGATAAGCTCCTCCTCTTCTTCTTCCTCCTCCTCCTCCTCGTCCCCGTCATCAGCCACTTGAGGGGGTGAGGTGGGTTGGGGTGAGGGTCCACCCTCCGCTCCTGCCTCTGACTCCTCTGGGGGGCTAGGGGCATGAAGATGCCCTGAGGGTCCGGCCTCCTCCTCCTCTGACGCAGACACCTCCCACACCTGCTGCTGTCTGCGAGGCCTGCGCCTGACTGCAGGCAAAGGAACACCTATAATAACAAATTTTACTACTTTTAGAAAAAAAATCTAAAAACAAAAATGTACAGATGCTTTACATTACTTTTGTATCTTTATTCCAACACTCAGTAATCATTATACCTGGGCATTTCTCATCCCGTATTTCGCGGATTCTTTCCGCGTGCCTCCGTTTTAAATCTGACCATTTTTTTATGGCCAGACGCAGGTGCTTTTTGTTGAACTCTGTCCAGAGCTCATAGGCGAGCCTGCGCACAATGGCCGCCTTCTCTTCATGGGAGCGGGTGAGGTCATACCCCTTCTCCAACATGCGCTGCAGTATAAAAAAAAAGCATACAATCAGATTTTATAACGGTAACTTTAAATCTAATATTTCACTTTCAAACACTAATAATTTTTGGTTTGGTGGTTGAGATGATGAATAAATGTTGGTGACTATGGCTAAGGCAGCGCATGGCGAGAGGTTCCCCAGGCTTAAACTATGACATGCAGATCTTTCAGTTAGACTGTCTCTCGCCGTGCGCTGCATTGCTGCTGCCGTACCGCCGCCCCCGCCACCATTATAGTCAATAGGGATGAAGCGTGGGAGAACTAGCGGCAGTACGGATCCGACAGGCTGTTCATCCCCCTGGAATAGTCAGATGTACTCCCCTGCCGCTAATGTGAAAGTCGCCTAATCTTATTTTTTTTAAATTTGGGATTGTGTTGAAATTGTTTGTGTGTGTAGTATGAGATATTGGATATTGGCCATCTGAGGAGAGATGTACCCGTCTAGTGAAGTGACGGTACGGGGTGTAAGGCTGGTTCGCCTCCCCGTGGTGCACCCTGGGTAACGCTAAATGAACCAGCAAATACTGAATGTCAAACATTACTTCTCCTGGCCAACGGGACACTTATTAGAATCTATATACTAGGCATCCTCAAACTGCGGCCCTCCAGGAAACTGCGGCCCTCCAGGAAACTTCGGCGCTCCTGCTTTTTCCAAACTAAAAATCACATCAATCCATGACATCCTACAGCTATCATCCTATAGTGGGGCATCATGGGAGTTGTAGTTTTACAACACCCGGAGGGCCGCAGTTTGAGAATGCCTGCTATAGATTGTGTATGTGAGTGTGTTGGGGGTGGGGGGTGGTCAGAGGTGGTGTGGGTTTGAGGGGGGGTCTGGTGGTATGTAGTGGTGGGTATATTGTGTGAGGCGGAAGATTAGATGTGCAATGTGAATCATATATAGATTTATCTGCTATCCTTTTTTTTTTTAACCATTAGAAAACGTGGTGTGGTGTTTAACAAGCAGGATATGCTCGAACCCACATGCGGTCGTGCATATATATATATAGGGGAGCACATCCTGCACTTGTAGTCCGTTGCTGATGGCGATCAACAGCAAAAAATGCATACAATGGAAGATGCCAGCAATGGACTACAAGTACCACAATGACCATCCTACATACGATAACGATAATGTGGAGAACAATCAAAAACATAACCATAGCAAAGACTGGCTGGCATCTTCCACTGTATGTATTTTTGCTGTTGCTTGCCATCAGCAACGGATTTCCGGCATCAGGATCCACTGGGCACCCGTAGAAGGCAGGTCCCGATGCCATGCAAGGCATCGGGCAGCCTCTGCACGGCATCAGTCTGCCTTCTCACACATCGCGTCCCCGTCACAGCAGCACGGGGACCCGATGCGCTCGTTCACTAACCGCAAAACACTTCTATGTTGCAGTCAGCGCTGACCGCGACATAGAAGGGTTTAATCCGCCAGCATCGCTGTAAACAGCGATGCCAGCGGATACAGCAGGGGCCTGGCTATCAGGGACTGCCGTACCCCTGCAGTGATTGGTCAGGCACAGCTCCTGCACCCGCCCGATCATCTAGCCGTGCATGCACAGCGTTTTGCGTTAAGGGGTTAATGACAGTGAACTCCACAATGCCCGCCCCTTTAATAGTGGTCCCTGCCCCCCATGCATGTAGCAGTGTAGTTTTGTCGTCATACATGATATAAATGAACATTTAAGGACCTGACAACTATTGAAACCTGTGATCACTTGTTATGGCAATCTGGGGACATGCGAGCTTCTATTGGCTGATAAGGGACATGTGACGTGTGGATGGCAGTTGGGGGCTTGTTTTTGCTAATGCAGGTCATTTTTGGGGGAATATCTCAGAAATAATACGTCCTATAGGCCCCTTTCACACGGGCGAGTTTTCCGCGCGGGTGCAATGCGTGAGGAGGACGCATTGCACCCGCACTGAATCCGGACCCCTTCATTTCTATGGGGCTGTGCACATGAGCGGTGATTTTCACGCATCACTTCTGCGTTGCGTGAAAATCGCAGCATGTTCTATATCCTGCGTTTTTCACGCAACGCAGGCCCCATAGAAGTGAATGGGGCTGCAGGAAAATCGCAAGCATCCGCAAGCAAGTGCGGATGCGTTGCGATTTTCCCGCATTGTTGCTTAGCAACGGGACCCAATCTCTATTATTTCCCCTTATAACATGGTTATAAGGGGAAATAATAGCATTCTTAATAAAGAATGCATTATTAAATGATGAGGAAGGGGTTAAAAATAATAAAAGTTAACTTACCTTAGCCACTTGATCGCGTAGTCGCGATCTGTCCTCTCTTTCCCTGCAGCATCTATGATCTAAAGGACCTGTGATGACGTCACATCACATGGCCCAATCACATGCTCCATCACTATGGTGATGGAGCATGTGATTGGGCCATGTGATGCTGTGACATCATCACAGGTCCTTTTCCTACCAGCAAGCTAACGGAGAGGATGCCGGGCTTCGCGATCAAATGGACCAGGTAAGTTATTATTAGTTTATTATTTTTAACCCATTCAGCACCGGGTTCAACATTAGGAAGATGGCCAAGGGTATTATTTCACAATATAACTATGTTATAATGTGAAATAATACCAGCGGGACAATTTCTGACCCAAACATGCACTTCTGTGAAGAAGTGCAGGTTCGGGTCTGGGTACCAAAAGTGCCGATTTTTCTCCCGCGCGTGCAAAACGCATGACAGCGCTTTGCACTCGCAGGGAAAAATCGCGGCGATACCCGCAACGCACCCGCACTGTTTGACGGAGTGCACCCGCAACGCCCGTCTGAAAGAGGCCATAGAGCTGAGCCCCGGTCTAAAACCTTCCCAGACACCTGATGTACTCGTCTGCCAAACTTAGTGAAGATCGGTCCAGTCGTTTCGTCGGCCATAAATAACAGACAGAAACTCATTTTTATATATATAAGAGATCAGTAGATATTAATGATTTGGGGCAATAAGTATTGTTTTTGAATGCCAACAATACTTGTTTCCACAAATCATTTCTATGTAACCACTGCAGTAAGCAAACTATGTGAAATGAGATTTTATATGTATTGCAAAAATGTGAGAATGTTTTATCTCCATAAACATACATTTGAATGTTACAAGCGTGTGACATGTACTTATAGCTGTAATGTAATGTTCAATCACTTACTGTAATCAGGATATCCTCCTCCTCTCTTGTAAAGTTTCTGCCCACCATCTTGATTCGCATGGATCGCATGCACAACAAGAAAACGTGTTGGAACTGCTCCCAGGAAGAAGCCACGCCTGTATGTGCGCGTGCGCGTGCGCGTGCGCACGAACATGCGCATAACATGCGCACAAAAAAGCGCACGAGCACATACGAATAAGTTGTTATTGCCACCTAACTTGAACAATAACATCTGTACGCACACGAATGTTTATATGAAAATTATTCGCATTAAAGTCGCGTTGTACAGCTACATAAATACGAATACATTATTGGCTTGTTCGAATTAACGAATATGGTGAATGCGAATATATCGCTATATTCTATACGCAAATTCAAAAATGCATTTGCAATAGGAGTTGCCTATATTGACACTCAGCTCCAAGTTGGATTCGCAATGCGAAAAAATTTTTTTTTAACCAATGAACAGAATATGAAGTTGAACACTTCTAAGTAAGTATTGTGATTGTTGAAAAAAAAAAAATGGTAATTTTTTTTCGCAATGCGCATATAACTTAGAGTATTCGTTCATGTTTGCAAGCCATCAGGAGATATGCATTTATATAAAAAGTTCAATTCGCGTCTATGCGAATAAAATATTCGCATATCATCGCGATTAGGTTAATAATGGCGAATATTCGATTTCGGCGAATATATTGCGAATATACATTCGAATATTCGCGATATATCGCGAATTCGAATATGGCACCTCCCGCTCATCACTATGCACCACGTCACATGTTAGTTGGGGAAACATATTAACCCCTTACATACAAAAAGACAATATAATAAAAAAACTACAATTAGACAAAGACTGATAGGTCATTCCTATCATTAAAGCCAAGTGGCCCCATCGCTTCTGTTTTCATAATCCAGAATGCTTCTCTTTGTAATAGAAGCTTTTTTCTATCTCCTCCTCGTTGAGGTAATTTGACTATCTCTAGTCCTGCAAATCTGAGCAGATCCGCGCGATTCTGATGCGATTGTGACATATGTTGAATTAATTTAGTAGCTCCAACTCCTGTTCTCAAATAATTTTTGTGCTCTCTGAAGCGCACAAACAAAGGTCTAAAGGTTTTGCCGACATAGTAGTGGCCGCAGGGACAGAAAATAACATATACTACATAGGTGGATCTGCAATTAATAAAATCGCGCACTCGCCACTTTAAAGATCCCATGTGGAGGTAAGCGCCTAAAATCAAGTGTGCGCTGCGCAACGGCATCTGTGGCAAGGTCCACATAACCACAGATACATGGACCAGTAAGCAATGCCAGACCGCTATATCTCCCTAACTGCACACTGGGTAAATGTAGTGGCAGCTGGGCCTGAGGCAGATAGTGGTTTGGCGCATGTCCTTCCACCACCGAGGATCGCAGGGCATTATTCTTTGCCTCCTGTTGCCTCCTCCTCCTACTCCGCATCCTCCTCCTCCTCCATGGCCAGTGCTGATGATGCCATTGTTAGCAATACAATACCACTTATATGTCTCCTTGAAAAATCAATTACGTCGATGATGGAAGAGGATGTGGCAGAGGAGGAGGAGGAGTAGGAAGAGGGGCATTTTAGAGGGTTTCAGGCCGGTCATTCTGAAGTGGCTCAGAGGGTGGGTTCCTGCACCAGCAGAGGCCAGGTACACATGTGACCAGCCAGGGCACAGTTCTGGCGGACGAGGAGGATGAGGTAGAGGATGAGGAGGAACCGGGTTCATTGCAGGGTGGCAAACAACGCAGCTCAGGGCCATCACTGGAGCATGGCTGGGGGTATACGGTGGACACAGACGATACACCACCTACAGAGGATAGCATTTCCCTACCTCTGGGCAGCCTAGCATACATGAGAGACTACATGCTGCAGTGCCTGAGCAACGACAGCAGAGTTGCCCACATTGTAACTTGTGCTGATTACTGGGTTGCCACCCTGCTGGATCCCCGGTACAAAGACAATGTGCCCACCTTAATTCCCGTACTGGAGCGTGATAGGAAGATGCGCGAGTACAAGCACACGCTGGTAGACATACTCCTGAGGGCATTCCCAACTGACACGGGGGGACAAGTGGAAGCACAAGGCGAAGGCAGAGGAGGAGCAAGAGGTTGCCAATGCAGCTGTGTCAGCTCCTCGGAAGGCAGGGTTAGCATGGCAGACATGTGAAAAAGTTTTGTCACCGCGCCACAGCAAACTGCACCACCAGCTAATACGGAACGTCTTAGCAGGAGGCAGCATTTGAACAACACGGTGGATCAGTACATGTGCACATGCCTCCATGTACTTCCTGATGGTTCTGCACCATTCAACTTTTGTGTCTCCAAATTGTCCACATGGCCTGAGCTTGCCCTTTATGCCTTGGAGGTGCAGGCCTGCCCTGCAGCCAGTGTATTGTCTGAACGTGTATTTAGCACACAGGGGCGTCATTACAGACAAACGCAGCCGCCTGTCCACAGCCAACGTGAACAAGCTCATGTTCAATAAAATGAAGCAGGCAGTGATCCCACAGGACTTCTCTGTACCTTGTGCAGAATAGACATTTATAACCGCCTCAACTATACATTCTTGTACTCCAGTGCACTTATTCATTGAATCCATTTTTTATTTGTACCACTATTTCGGGGGCTACCCCAATTTGAATGAACCTTTCCTCTGTCTGGGTGCCTGCAGCCTAAATTACAAAAAATGACCTGTTGCTTTGGTGGGTGACATGAAGCTTGCTTTGCCATGCATTGACCTTTCTCCTCTGTCTGGGTGTCTGCGGCCTACATTTATGATAATCGCCTGTTGCTTTGCTGGGTGACATGAAGCCTGTTTTGCTGTTACGGGACCTCTCTGCTCTGTCAGGGTGCTATGGCCTAAATTACTGAACGTGGCCTGCTGCATTGGTGGGTGACATGAAGCCTCTTTTGCCGTGCATTGCCCTCTCCTCTGTCTGGTTGCCAGGGGCCTACATTTCAAATAATCGCCTGTTGCTTTGGTGGGTGACATTAACCTTTTTTTGCCGTGCATTGACCTCTCCTCTGTCTGGGTGCCTGCGGCCTACATTAATGATAATCGCCGGTTCCATTGCTGGTTGACATGAAGCCTGTTTTGCTGTTACAGGACCTCTCTCCTCTGTCAGGGTGCTAGGGTCTAAATTACTGAAAGTTGCCTGTTCCATTGCGGGGTGACATGAAGCCTGTTTTGCTGTTACGGGACCTCCCTCCTGTGCCTGTGTGCCTGCGGTCTAAATTACTGAAAATAGCCTGTTGCTTTGGTGGGTGACATGAAGCTTGTTTTGCCGTGCATTGACCTCTCTCCTCTGTCTGGGTGCCTGCGGCCTACATTAATGATAATTGTCTGTTCCATTGCTGGGTGACATTAAGCCTGTTTTGTTGTTACGGGACCTCTCTGCTCTGTCTGGGTGCCTGCGGCCTACATTAATGCTAATCGTCTGTTCCATTGCTGGGTGACATGAAGCCTGTTTTGCTGTTACGGGACCTCTCTCCTCTGTCTGGGTGCCTGCGGCCTACATTAATGATAATCGCCTGTTCCATTGCTGGGTGACATGAAGCCTGTTTTGCAATGCATTGACCTCTCTCCTCTGTCTGGGTGGCTGCGGCCTACATTTATGATAATTGCCAGTTGCTTCGGTGGGTGACATTAACCTCTTTCTTCCGTGCATTGACCTTTCCTCTGTCTGGGTGCCAGGGCCTACATTTATGATAATCGACTGCTGCATTGCTGGGTGACATGATGCCTGTTTTGCTGTTATGTGACCTCTCTCCTCTGTCTTAGTGCCAGGGGCCTAAATTACTGAAAATGGCCTGTTCCATTGCTGGGTGACATGAAGCCTCTTTTGCCGTGCATTGCCCTCTCCTCTGGGTGCCAGGGGTCTACATTTCAGATAATCGCCTGTTGCTTTGGTGGGTGACAATAACCTCGTTTTGCTGTCCAATGACCTCTCCTCTGTCTGGATGACAGGGGCCTACATTTATGATAATCGACTGCTGCATTGCTGGGTGACATGATGCCTGTTTTGCTGTTACGTGACCTCTCTCCTCTGTCTGGGTGCCAGGGGCCTAAATTACTGAAAATGGCCTGTTCCATTGCTGGGTGACATGAAAACTCTTTTGCCGTGCATTGCCCTCTCTTCTGTCTGGGTGCCAGGGGCCTACATTTCAGATAATAGCCTGTTGCTTTGGTGGGTGACATTAACCTCTTTTTGCTGTCAAATGACCTCTCCTCTGTCTGGGTGCCAGGGGTCTCCATTTCTGATAATCGCCTGCTGCATTGGTGGGTGACATGAAGCCTTTTTTGTCGAGCATTGACCTCTCCTCTGTCTGGGTGCCAGGGACCTAACATTTCAGAATATCACCTGTTCAATTGGTGGGTGACATTAACCCATTTTTGCCAGTGATAAGCCACAGCTGTGCATTGCTGGCAGAAAACCAAATTTTGTAAAAACGTATGTTACTGATCAAAATATGCGAGACTACTTACTATAAAAGGCACGCTGGTAGACGCGCTGCTGATGGCATTCCCACCTGATGCCTCCCCAACTTCCTATTCCACCTCTCCTCCGAGTTGCCAATTAATATTGTTTAATTTTTAGCTATTTTATTTTAAGTTATTTCCTTATCCACATTTGTTTTCAGGGCACTTGCCCACATTTTGATGCCTTTTGCAGCTCTCTAGCCCTTTCCAGGGCTATTTTGTAGCCATTTTAGTGCCCAAAAGTTCAGGTCCCCATTGACTTCAACAGGGTTCGGGGTCAAGTTCGGATCACGAACCCGAACAGTTCCGTGAAGTTAAGCCGAACTTCTCGAACCCGAACATCCAGGTGTCCACTCAACTATATTTAAATACCAATTCTAATTGAACCAGGAAATTTATTGGCTGACTCATGGATCAAACATCTGTTGTCAATTTTACCGTTAAGCTCCTTATTAGAGAACTACAAGTTGTGCAAAAAATACAGAAACTTTGAACAGTTTGACATGTACATTCAAAAGTTTAGAGAAGGTCACATTAAGTTCACCTGTAAAGGTTAGAGTGCATTTTAGGTTTATCCACATCCAAATATCCCTAACTTTTTGTGAGTAATATATGTTCCCCAAAATAGTACCAATACAATCTACTGCCCGTACAACAAAAAACAAGCACTCACACAGGTACATTGATGAAAAACTAAAAATGTTATGGATGCTAGTATATGGCGATGCAAAATATAACTTTTTTTTTTTTTTTTTAAATGTGATTTTATGTTTTTTATAGCAGACACCCACGGCTAATGTCCGCAACCGGCAGTGATGCCGTTCATGGACATTTAACCCTTCAGATGCCGTGGTCAATCCTGACTACGGCATCTGAGCGCGCTGAAAACCGAAAGCAAAAGCTTTCAGTTGTGCTCCGGCTCCCCCGTGCGGCAATTGGAGGAGCCGGAGCATGTATGCAGCAGCCTGTGTCTTTATGAATGACACGAGGCCGCTGCATAGTATTTCCTATGGAGCCCTTGCCTGTAATAGGGCTCCATAGGAAAGTAGTAAAATCATCATAGATTCTAATGCTAGTGCATTGGAGTCTATGATAATGGCAACCAGATGATTGCATGTTATAGTTCCCTATGGGAACTATAAAATAGTGTAAAAAAATAAAAAAGTTTAAAAATAATAATAAAAAAACATAAAAATTCAATTCACCCCCCTTTTCCCAAAATATAAATAGGAGAACTAAAAAGATAAAAAAATACACATCATGGTTGTTGCAATGTGCAAAAATGCCCATAGTATAAAAATATAAAAATATATTCCCCATGCAGCAACCAGCAAAACTAAAAAAAGCATCCAAATGACCGATTCGCTGTTTTTGGTCGCTTTTTTTTCTACAAAAGATGAAATAAAAAGTAATTAAAAAGTCATACACATCCCAGAATGGTATCAATGAAAATTTCAGATCGCCCTGCAAAAAATGAGCCCCCATACAGCTCCGTACACATAAATACAAAAAAGTTATAGGGGTCAAAATATGTCAACAATAAAATAAAACAGATTTTTATCCCACTTTTTTATTTTTTTATCTCTATCAAAACGCAAGAAAAACTATACATATAATGTATCTGCGGACTCATACTGATCTGTAGAATAAAAGTAACCAGTCAATTTTATAGTACATTGAACGTCGTAATTAAAAAACCCGTAAAACTGTGGTGGAATTGCTTTTCTTTTAGAAATTTCCCCCCAATTGGAATTTTTTTTCCTGCTTCCCAGTACATCATATGCAATATTAAATGGTGGCATTGGAAAGTACAACTTGTCCTGCAAAAAACAAGCCCTCATATAGCTATATGAACTGACACATATAAAAGTTATGGCTCTGGGAAGGCAGGGAGCGCAAAACAAAAAGGCAAAAAAAAAAAAAAAAGGCCCAGTCCTGAAAGGATTAAAAAAATATATAGATTTCATATCATCAACCCACAAAACAAAGATATCATCATATATACCGAATGAAGAACCTGATAAAAAAACAAAAAACACTGACAGAAAAAGTAAAAAAGCTATTGAAAAAGTCATGTGCACCCAAAATGGTACCAATAAAAACTACATCTTTTCCCATGAAAAACAAGACCTCACACAACTCAGTCAACAAAAAAATAAACAAATTTCATGTTAGAAAAAACAGATACCTCTCCTTCCCTTGTGAATGCTGCATGTCCCCAAACAGCAGTCTATGACGACATACTGTATAGAATGTTGCTGTATTCAAGAAAAAATGCATACACATAACACATTGTGGAGTGCATTTTCACCTGTTACTCCTTGTGAAAATAAAAATTTTGGGCTAAATCATCATTTAATTTTATCATTTTCTCAGCCAAGTGTTTCTAAATTCTTTGATACGCTTGTTAAGTAATATTGCTCACTGCATCCGTCAATAAATTCCTTGAGAGGTGTAATTTCCAAAATGGGATCACTTTGGGTTCTCTTCAAATGCAAAACCTGCCCTCCAAAAACAAAATGCACACCTTCCCTTCTGAGCGCTGTCATGTGCTGACACAGCTGTTTACGACATATATGGGGTGTTTCTGTAAACTGCAGAATCCGGATAATATTATTGAGGTTTACTTTGTTGTGCTACAAGAAAAAATGGATTAGAAAACCTGCACAAAAATTAAGACATTTTTAAATTTCAAAATAAATGTGCAGCCCCAGTATTGGGTCTACAACACAATGAAAGCCGGATATCCCTCAAAGGAAGGAAAACTGAACAAAGGGGTGTCTCTATTACAGAGATCAGCAAATTCACCATATTAAGTGGCCCCTATGTCAAGATCCCGCTTTTTTACAAGCTTTAAGGATGTGACAGGGAAAACCTAAGCCAGTTATCCATCCACAGTGTGCCCCTCATCAGTGTGGAGTAAGATTCTGGCTAACCGGGAGCAATGCCTTGGAGACTACTTTGGATTGCTGTGTTGAGACTCTTAAATGAGGCTCCGCTGTGTTTTCCGTAGCTGGTCTCCCTGAGATCAGCTATTGTTTTATTTTTAAATTTCACCTCCATTTTTCTTTAATTCCTGTGGAACACCTAAAGGGTTAAAAAAGTTTCAAAAATCAGTTTTCAATAATTTGAGGATTGTAGTTTCTCAAATGGGGTCATTTGGGTTGTTTCTTGTTATTCTTAAAGTGATGTCATAACTGAATTGGTCCTTAAAAATTCGGTTTTGAAAATTTTGTTGAAAATGTAAAAAATTGCTTCTAAAATTCTAAGCTTTTTTAATGTCATTTATACTAATAAAAGCCGTGTGTCAGTGAGCGTCCTTACGTGTGTGCCGAATACTCAAGTGCGCATGCGTGGTGCGTGGTCCTAATGTAATGGCAGCGGGGCCTGGTGCATTCACAGTAAATAATAATAACGATATTGTCTTCTTAACTTACTACATGGTGAGGCAGGAGGCCAGGCGGGCGGTCACTGGCAGAGTAACTCACTAAGTGACGCCCCTGCTCCGCCCACTTCATGAATGAAGCAGGTGGCGCAGGTGCATGAGGTAGTGAGTTAAGCTTGCCAGTGACCGCCCGGCCTCCTGCCTCACCATGTAGTAAGTTAAAGGGATTCTGTCAGCAGATTTGACCCTTATAAACTAAAAATATGTTCATGTCCGAACTAATAAGAAGAATCCTAAGATTGCCTTATTATACCTTACTGTGGCTCTATTTGCACAAAAATCAGCTTTTTATGACCTGTCAATCACTTCCTTAAGGTGCCCAAGGGGAGGTCCGTTAATACAGGGTGCCCGGCCGCACCCTTTGCCATCCCTGTCTTCAGTGACGCCTTCCACAGCTCATTGCCGCCTACGCAATCCTCCCCGTCCCTCTGCCACATCCGGCGCCTGCGCACTAGGCTCCTGGCAGCGGCTTCGCTGAGTGCGGGATCTGGCAGAGGGACATGAACATATGTTTAGGTTATAGGGGTAAAATCTGCCGACAGAATCCATTTAAGAAGAGAAGATCGTTATTATTATTATTACAACTACTCATAGTATACCTTCTCTGAGCAGTGCCCGGTGCAATACAGTGACTGTACTGGGCCCCACTGCCATTCCAATCACACTAAACAGCGACACTGTTATAGGGGGATCTGTGGTGATACATAGCATGAGATGGTATGCGTAGAGTTGAGCGAACACCTGGATGTTCGGGTTAGATAAGTTCGGACGGTTTTGGGTACTAAAAAGTCTGTAAAATAGTCCAGGAAAGGGCTAGAGGGCTGCAAAAGGCAGCAAAATGTAGGTAAATCCCCTGCAAACAAATGTGGATAGGGAAATTAATTAAAATAAAATAAGATAAATAAAAATGAAGCAATATCAATTGGAGAGAGGTCCAATAGCAGAGAATCAGGCTTCAAGTCACCCACCAATGGAGAAGGCCACTTTAATTTATTTAGGCCCCAGCACCCAGACAGAGGATGCATAGCAGAGAATCAGGCGTCATTTCACCCACCAATGGAGAAGGCCACTTTTAGATAATTAGGCCCCTGGCACCTAGACGGAGGAGAGGTTCATTCAACTTTTGGTTGCACCGCAATATAATGGTAAAATTAAAAAAAGAGGATTCAATAAAGAAGTGCCCCAGAGTACAAGAATATATGGTTAAGGGGGAGGCAGTTATAAATGACTATTCTGCACAAGGGATGGACAGGTCCTGTGGGATCCATGCCTGGTTCATTTTTATGAACGTCAGCTTGTCCACGTTGGCTGTGGACAGGCGGCTGCGTTTGTCAGTAATGATGCCACCTGCTGTGCTGAATACACATTCAGACAAATGCTAGCAGCCGGGCAGGCCAGTACCTCCAAGGCATTAAAGGCTAGCTCTGGCCACGTGGACAATTTGAAGACCCAGAAGTTAAATGGGGCCGAACCATCAGTCAGTACGTGGAGGGGAGTGTACACGTACTGTTCAAGCACGTTAGTGAAATGCTGCCTCCTGCTAACACGTTCCTTAGCAGGTGGTGGTGCAGTTAGTTGTGGCGTGGTGACAAAACTTTGACACATTTCTGCCATGCGAACCCTGCCCTCAGAGGAGCTGGCCGTGACACAGCTGCGTTGGCGACCTCTTGCTCCTCCTCTGCCTTTGCCTTGGGCTTCCACTTGTTCCCGTGTGACATTTGGGAATGCTCTCAGGAGCGCGTCTACCAGCGTGCTCTTGTACCCGCGCATCTTCCTATCACGCTCCAGTGCAGGAAGTAAGGTGGGCACATTGTCTTTGTACCGGGGACCCAGCAGGGTGGCAACCCAGTAGTCCGCACACGTTAAAATGTGGGCAACTCTGCTGTCGTTGCGCAGGCACTGCAGCATGTAGTCGCTCCTGTGTGCCAGGCTGCCCAGAGGTAAGGACAAGCTGTCCGCTGTGGGAGGCGTCTCGTCATCGTCCTCCGTATCCCCCCAGCCACGCACCAGTGATGGGCCTGAGCTGTGTCGGGTGCCACCCTGCTGTGAACCTGCTTCATCCTCATCCTCCTCCACCTCCTCCTCATCCTCCTCGTCCTCCAGTAGTGGGCCCTGGCTGGCCACATTTGTACCTGGCCTCTGCTGTTGCAAAAAACCTCCCTCTGAGCCACTTCTAACAGACTGGCCTGAAAGTGCTAAAAATGACCCCTCATCCTCCTCCTCCTGGGCCACCTCCTCTTCCATCATCGCCCTAAGCGTTTTCTCAAGGAGACATAGAAGTGGCATTGTAACGCTGATAACGGCGTCATCGCCACTGGCCATGTTTGTGGAGTACTCGAAGCAGCGCAACAGGGCACACAGGTCTCGCATGGAGGTCCAATCATGGGCGGTAAAGTGGTGCTGTTCCGCAGTGCGACTGACGCGTGCGTGCTGCAGCTGAAACTTCACTATGGCCTGCTGCTGCTCGCACAGTCTCTCCAGCATGTGCAAGGTGGAGTTCCACCTGGTGGGCACGTCGCATATGAGGCGGTGAGCGGGAAGGCCGAAGTTCCGCTGTAGCGCAGACAGGCGAGCAGCGGCAGAATGTGAACGCCGGAAGCGCGAACAGATGGACGGCACTTTATGCAGCAGCTCTGACATATCGGGGTAGTTGTGAATGAACTTCTGCACCACCAAATTCAACACATGCGCCAGGCAAGGGATGTGCGTCAAACCGGCTAGTCCCAGAGCTGCGACTAGATTTCGCCGATTATCGCACACCACCAGGCCGGGCTTGAGGCCCACCGGTCGGTCTGTTGTTCAATACCCCGCCACAACTCCTGCGCGGTGTGGGGCCTGTCCCCCAAACATATGAGTTTCAGAACGGCCTGTTGATGTTTACCCTGGGCTGTGGTGAAGTTGGTGGTGAAGATGTGTGGCTGATTGGATGAGCTGGTGGAAGCAGAGGAGAAGGAAGCTGAGTAGGAGGCTACAGGAGGCAAACAATGATGCCCTGCGATCCTTGGCGGCGGAGGGACGTGCGCCAAGGAACTCTCCGACTGGGGCCCAGCCGCCACTACATTTACCCAGTGTGCAGTTAGGGAGATATAGTGTCCCTGGTCATGCTTACTGGTCCACGAATCTGTGGTTAGGTGGACCTTGCCACAGATGGCGTTGCGCAGTGCACACTTGATTTTATCGGATACTTGGTTGTGCAGGGAAGGCACGGCTGTCTTGGAGAAGTAGTGGCGGCTGGGAACAACATACTGTGGGACAGCCATCGCCATCAGCTGTTTGAAGCTGTCTGTGTCCACCAGCCTGAATGACAGCATTTCAAAGGCCAGTAGTTTAGAAATGCTGTCATTCAGACAAAGGGCTCAAGGGTGGCTAGGTGGGAATTTACGCTTTCTCTCCAAGGTTTGTGAGATGGAGAGATGAACGCTGCCGTGTGACATGGTGGAGATGCTTGGTGACGCAGGCAGTGGTGTCGGTGGCACATCCTCTGTTTTGTGGGCGGCAGGTGGCAACATTCCTCTCGAGGCGGAGGAAGAGGACGAGGCAGCAGCTGAAGAGGGAGCAGGGGGAGCCTGAGTGAGTTCCTTGTTTTTAAGGTGTTTACTCCACTGCAGTTCATGCTTTGCATGTAGATGCCTGGTCATGCGGGTTGTGCTAAGGTTCAGAACGTTAATGCCTCGCTTCAGGCTCTGATGGCACAGCGTGCAAACCATTCGGGTCTTGTCGTCAGCACATTTTTTAAAGAAGTGCCGTGCCAGGGAACTCCTTGAAGCTGCCTTTGGGGTGCTCGGTCCCTGGTGGCGGTGGCCAGTAGCACGCGAACTCTCTTGGCGGCGGCTGTTCTGCTTTTGCCCCTTGCTCCTTCATTTGCTATGCTGTTGGCTCGGTCTCACCACTGCCTCTTCCTCTGAACTACTAAAGTCAGTGGCACGACCTTAATTCCATGTGGGGTCTAGGATCTCATTGTCCCCTGCATCGTCTTCCACACAGTCTTCCTCCCTGACCTCCTGTTCGGTCTGCACACTGCAAAAAGACGCAGCAGTTGGCACCTGTGTTTCATCATTATCAGAGACGTGCGGACTCCGATGAGGTGGTATTCCCATGTCCTCATTATCAGGAAACATAAGTGGTTGTGCATCCTATGTCTTCCACCACTGGGGAAGGGCTAGGTGGATTCCCTTGGGAAACCCTGCCAGCAGAGTCTTCAAACAGCATAAGAGACTGCTGCATAACTTGAGGCTCTGACAGTTTCCTTGATATGCATGGAGGTGATGTGACAGTCTGATGGGCTTGGTTTTCAGGTGCCACCTGTGCGCTTTCTGCAGAAGACTGGGTGGGAGATAATGTTGTGAACGTGCTGGATCCACTGTCGGCCAAACAATTGACTATCGCCTCTACCTGCTCAGGCCTTAATATCCTTAGAACTGCATTGGGCCCCACCAAATATCGCTGTAAATTCTGGCGGGTACTGGAACCTGAGGTAGTTGGTTTACTGGGATGTGTGGCTGTGGCAGAATGGCCACGTCCTCTCCCAGCACCAGAGGGTCCACTAACATCACCACGACCGCGTCCGCGTCCCTTACTAGATGTTTTCCTCATTGTTACCGTTCACCAAGCACCATAATAAGAAAAAAAATATTTGGCCCAATGTATTGATTTCAAATTCAGGCCTTTTTTTTACAGGCACCTCACACTATCTGCCTATTTATTTATGTAGTGTATTACACTAATCTAGGCACAGCAGTAACCACTGATTTAGGGGAATATCTCTTTTAGGCCTAGAATTTAGGCCCTGGATGAAAGATATCCTTTTATGGACATAAAAGGATTTAAAAACTTGGCCAGCCACAGCTGAAACCACTGATTTATGGTATTGCTAGTTTGGCAATTGAATTTCACCCCAGAAAAAAATATATCCTTTGCCGGACACTATTAAACTTGTCCAGTCACAGCTGGAACACCAGATTTACGGTATTTCTATTTTTGCAACAGAATTTAACCGCATAAAATAATATTTCCTATGACAGACATTATGAAACTTGTCCAGTCACAGCTGGAACACCAGATTTACGGTATTGCTATTTTGGCAATTGAAGTTCACCCCAGAAAATTATCTATCCTTTGCCGGACACTATTAAACTTGGCCAGCCACTGCTGGGACACCAGATTTACGGTATTGCAATTTTGGCAATTGAATTTCACCCCAGAAAATTATCTATCCTTTGCCGGACACTATTAAACTTGGCCAGCCACTGCTGGGACACCAGATTTACGGTATTGCTATTTTGGCTATTGAATTTCACCCCAGAACAAAATATATCCTTTGCCGGACACTATTAAACTTTGCCAGCCACTGCTCGGACACTAGATTTAGGGGATTGCTATTTTGGCAATTGAATTTCACCCCAGAAAATTATCTATCCTTTGCCAGACAGAAGACAGTATTACACTTGGCTAGCCACAGCTGGAACACCAGATTTAGGGTATTGCTATTTTGGCAATTAAATTTCACCCCAGAAAATAATATATCCTGTGACAAATACTATTAAACTTGGCCAGCCACATCTGAAACCACTGATTTAGGGTATTGCTATTTTGTCAATTGAATTTCACCCCAGAAAATAATATATACTTTGCCGTACACTACTAAACTTGGCCAGCCACAGCTGAAACCACTGATTTAGGGTATTGCTATTTTGGCAATTGAATTTCACCCCAGAACAAAATATATCCTTTGCCGGACACTATTAAACTTTGCCAGCCACTGCTGGGACACCAGATTTACGGTATTGCTATTTTGGCAATTGAATTTCACCCCAGAAAAAAATATATCCTTTGCCGGACACTATTAAACTTGTTCAGTCACAGCTGGAACACCAGATTTAAGGTATTTCTATTTTTGCAACTGAATTTCACCGCAGAAAATAATATATCCTATGACGAGCTCTATGAAACTTGTCCAGTCATAGCTGGAACACCAGATTTATGGTATTGCTATTTTGGCAATTTAATTTCACCCCAGAAAATTATCTATCTACTGTCTGCTGATCTGTGTATCTAATCCTATCATGTGTGATACAGTCTGTTGAGCTGTGTGTCTAATCATATCCTGTGTGATACTATCTGCTGAGCTGCGTATCTAATGCTATCCTATGTGATAATGTCTGCTGAGCTGTGTGTCTAATCATATCCTGTGTGATACTATCTGCTGAGCTGCGTATCTAATGCTATCCTATGTGATAATGTCTGCTGAGCTCTGTATCTAATCCTACCCTTTGTGATACTGTCTGCTGAGCTGTGTATCTAATCCTTGCTGAGCTATGTATCTTATCCTATCCTGTATGATACTGTCTGCTGAGCTGTGTATCTAATCCTAACCTATGTGATACTGTCTGCTGAGCCTTGTATCTAATCCTATCCTGTGTCATATTGTCTGCTAAACTGTGTATCTAATCCTATCCTGTGTGATAATGCTGAGTAGAGATGTCGCGAACATAAAATTTTCCATTCGCGATGGCAAACGCGAACTTCCCCAAATGTTTGCGAACCGGGCGAACCGCCATAGACTTCAATTGGCAGGCAAATTTTAAAACCCCCAGGGACTCTTTCTGGCCACAATAGTGATGGAAAAGTTTTTTCAAGGGGACTAACACCTGGACTGTGGTATGCCGGAGGGGGATCCATGGCAAAACTCCCATGGAAAATTGCGTAGTTGACACAGAGTCGGGTTTTAATCCATAAAGGACATACATCACCTAGCATTCCTAAATTCTTTGGAATAACGTGCTTTAAAAAATCCAGTGTGTGTATACGATCAGGTATTATGTTGTATCGATCAGGTAGTGTAAGGGTTACGCCCGCTTCACAGTGACAGACCAAACTCTGACAGACCAAACTCCCCATTTAACACACCGCAAACAACCGCAAACAGTCCATTTGCACAACCGCAAACTCCCCATTTGCACAATGTTGAATACCAAGCTAGCCGTGTCCCGTTCCTTGTCCTCACTAACGTCATTGAAGGTCTCTTCCTCCACCCAGCCACGTACAACACCAAGGGTCCCCGAAAGGTGACAACAAGCCCCCTGGGACGCCTGCTGTGGTTGGTCTTCCACCTCCTCAAAGCCACCTTCCTCCTCTGACTCCTCTTCTTCAGACTCCTCTCTCTGCGTTGCCGCAGGTCCAGCAATCAACGACGACAAGGCTGCTTCTGGTGGTGATGGTGACCACAACTCTTCCTCTTCATGCTCATCTACGGCCTGATCCAGCACTCTTCGCAGGGCACGCTCCAGAAAAAATGCATATGGGATGAGGTCGATGATGTTGCCTTGGGTTTGACTGACCAGGTTTGTCACCTCCGCAAAAGGAGCATGAGCCTACAGCCATTGTGCATGAGCATTCATTAACGCGGCCAAAAAATACCCAGCTCCAGAGGCTGTCCTCTTTTTTTAAATAAAAAAATCTGTTTTTACTAGCTTATTCTCTGTTTTGTCCCCTATCAGGGGCCGGTGTATGGAATAGATTTTAGGAACCGGGAGATGGAAAAAGATGGTTGGTCGGTCCTCTTACTTCCAATTTGGGGCACTGCGCGTGCACCGTGCAATGTACTGTGCCACCCTATATGAGTGGTGTGTTAAGTAGTACTATTCCTATCAGTTTAATCCCTGCTATGTCCCCTATGAGGGGACGTGTATCGAATAAATTTTAGGAACCGGGAGATAGAAATAGATGATTGTCGGTCCTCTTACTTCCAATTTGGGGCACTGCGCGTGCGCCGCGCAATGTGCTGTGCCACCAATACAAATAGTGTGAACTACTATTCTTACCATTTTAATCTATGTTAAGTCCCCTATCAGGGGACGTGTATTGAATTGAATCCTTGCATGGGGAGATAGAGAAAAAACGCTTGCTCTGTCCGCTTCCTTCTAATTCTGGGCACTTGCAATGGAATTTGCCACCAATGCAACTACTACATAGTAACATAGTAACATAGTATATAAGACCGAAAAAAGACATTTGTCCATCCAGTTCGGCCTGTTTCCTACAAGTTGATCCAGAGGAAGGCAAAAAACCCCTGTGAGGCAGAAGCCAATTTTCCTCACTTAAGGGGAAAAAAAATTCCTTCCCGACTCCAATCAGGCAATCAGAATAACTCCCTGGATCAACGACCCCTCTCTAGTAGCTGTAGCCTGTAATATTATTAGACTCCAGAAATAAATCCAGTCCCCTCTTGAATTCCTTTATTGTACTCACCATCACCACCTCCTCAGGCAGAGAGTTCCATAGTCTCACTGCTCTTACAGTGAAGAATCCTTTTCTATGTTTGTGTACAAACCTTCTTTCCTCCAGATGCAGAGGATGTCCCCTTGTCACAGTCACAGTCCTGGGGATAAATAGATGATGGGACAGATCTCTGTACTGACCCCTGATATATTTATACATAGTTATTAGATCTCCCCTCAGTCGTCTTTTTTCTAAAGTGAATAACCCTAATTTTGATAACCTTTCAGGGTACTGTAGATCCCTCATTCCAGTTATTACTTTAGTTGCCCTCCTCTGAACCCTCTCCAGCACTGCTATGTCTGCCTTGTTCACAGGAGCCCAGAACTGTACACAGTACTCCATGTGTGGTCTAACCAGTGATTTGTAAAGTAGTAGGACTATGTTCTCATCACGGGCGTCTATGCCCCTTTTGATGCAACCCATTATCTTATTGGCCTTGGCAGTAGCTGCCTGACACTGGTTTTTGCAGCTTAATTTGCTGTTTATTAAAATTCCTAGATCCTTTTCCATGTCAGTGTTACCGAGTGTTTTACCATTTAATATGTACGGGTGACTTGCATTATTCCTTCCCATGTGCATAACTTTACATTTGTCAGTGTTAAACCTCATCTGCCATTTTTCTGCCCAAGCCTCCAATCTATCCAGATCCCTCTGTAGCAGAAAACTGTCCTCTTCAGTGTTAATTACTTTACACAGTTTAGTGTTATCTGCAAAAATAGATATTTTACTGTGCAGGGCTTCTACAAGATCATTAATAAATATATTGAAGAGAATAGGGCCCAATACTGACCCCTGAGGTACCCCACTAGTTACAGTGACCCAATCTGAGTATCTACCGTTAATAACCACCCTCTATTTTCTGTCACTCGGCCAGTTACTTACCCACACACAGACATTTTCTCCCAGTCCGAGCATCCTCATTTTATATACTAACCTTTTATGAGGTACGGTGTCAAATGCATACTAACCTTTTATGAGGTACGGTGTCAAATGCATACTAACCTTTTATGAGGTACGGTGTCAAATGCATACTAACCTTTTATGAGGTACGGTGTCAAATGCATACTAACCTTTTATGAGGTACGGTGTCAAATGCATACTAACCTTTTATGAGGTACGGTGTCAAATGCATACTAACCTTTTATGAGGTACGGTGTCAAATGCTAACTTAGTTAATAGTACTGTTAACTAAGTACTATTCCTATCAGTTTAATCTCTGTTTTGTCCCATATCAGGGCCAGGGCCTGTATAGTGATTAGTTTTTTGGAACCGGGAGATGGTTAAAGACCCATGCTCGGTCCGCTTCGTTTGAATTTTAGGTCACTGCGTATGCGCCGTGCAATGTACTGTATTCTGCGTTTTTCTTGCAAGCAAGTGCGGGTGCGTTGCGTTTTTCACTGATGGTTTCTAGGAGATGTTTGTAAACCTTCAGTTTTTTATCACGCGCGTGAAAAACGCATCAAAACGCATTGCACCCACACGGAAAAAACTGAATAACTGAACGCAATCGCAGGCAAAACTGAATGGCTTTGACTGTGAAATCGCACAGTTTTCACTGAACGCATCCGCAACGCATCCAGACCTAAGGCCCCATTCACACATCCGCAATTTTTGTCCGCATCCATTCCGCAATTCGTTGTGAATGGGGCCGGACGTGGTGCGGAGAGCACACTATGTGCTCTCCGCTTCCGCATTTGCGGAGCAGCGGCCCCCGAACTTCCGTGTTTTGGCCCCGAAACATCCGTCCGCGGCTCCGCAAAAGATAGAGCATGTCCTATTCTTGTCAAGAATAGGCATCTTTGTATCTAATCCTATCCTATGTGATACTGTCTGCTGAGTGGTGCATCTAATCCTTGCTGAGCAGTGTATCTATTCCTATCCTGTGTGATAATGTCTGCTGAGCTGTGTATCTAATCCTATTCAGTGTGATACTGTCTGCTGAGCTGTGTATCTAATCCTGTCCTGTGTGATACTGTCTTCTAAACTCTGTATCTACTCCTTGCTGAGATGTGTTTACTGTATCTACTCCTTGCTGAGATGTATCTACTGTATCTAATCCTTGCTGAGATGTGTATTTAATCTTATCCTGTGTGATACTGCCTGCTGAGCTGTGTATCTAATCCAATTTTGTGTGATACTGTCTGCTGAGCTGTTTATCTAATATCCTATCCTGTGTGATACTGCCTGCTGAGCTCTGTCTCTAATCCTATCATGTGTGATATAGTGATGGTAGAGCACCAAAGTATTCGGGTTTTTTGCCCGAACACATTGCTATAGTCGTGTACTGGGAACCTTGTTGTCCGAGTTGTACGCCACTTTTACAGACTGACAAAAATACCCACAAAACCCTCCCCAAAAAAATCTATTTCACAGATAAAATTGTTAGGAAACATTGTTTCCTGTATATTCAATTGTATATAAAGTGCTTCCAAAAATTACAAGCAAGAGGTACTCCGAAACAGCCTGTATATCACATAAAGGAGGGCCTCATTCACATTGTTATACAATTCTTCAGGTAGTGGGACTCCAACACTCATAAAGCCTATGCACTAAGTGAAAGGGCTGCCAAAAATTACAAGGAACTGGCACTACAATACACCCTTTATTACAGATAAAGGAGGGCATCATACACACCCTTGAAAAATTATGATTGGTGTCTAAAGGAAGGTGTCCCGGCTCCATTTTGTCTTTATTGCTTAGCAAGGATGTAACTCATAAGATTCTAGAAAATGTCATGTACTTTGTCTAGTAACCAACAACATTTTTAGCACATTGCCTGCACCTGTACGAAAATGCCAAATAAATACTTCAATGTTTGTGTCTACTTCTCATTGGAGCAAAAGTCAACTTCCTCTTACTGTTAAGTAACTTTCATACAATATATATGAGTGTAATGCCAAAAATAAGCAGAGCTATGTTTCAGACTTCGTTGTGTTGATTGTCTGATTATTAGCTCTCCTGGTACCAGAAAGGGCGCAGTTTCATCCAGGGAATGATTGAGGGATGAAGTGCAGATAAGAAAGTTATCAGAGATACTGGCTTTTAATCTCTTCCCTTTAATTTGGTGGCAGCGAGTGGGATCTGGAAGGTCACCCCCTGTGTCCGGTGAGTAATATTTATTTGCCGACCCAGGGACCCTAACCAACTCCAGATCCTTAAGATACTCCTCAGGTGTCCGGGACGCCAAGGACATATGGTTCTGTGATGACAGACCATCAACATAGTATCAGGGATACTAGGATCTCAGGGAGATTAAGAGTCCGTACATAGTATCAGGGATACTAGAGTCTCAGGGAGACCAAGAGTCCTTACATAGTATCAGGGATACTAGAGTGTCAGGGAGACTAAGAGTTTACTCCCTGGATGAATCCAAGCCAACTACTAACCAATTTAGAGTGATAAGTGAATATTTGTTGTGTGAAATCTGTAACAGATGGTGAGTGTATGCTGCAGTTTCACAGAATAAAGTCATAAGAATACTTTCTATTTTGCATTTGTTGTGTTGTTGTCCTGAAAGACCGTTAGACGCCCCACCACTCTGGCGAGGGAAAACCCATTATAACCCAGAGACCGGTGAATGCAAGTTACGGTCTGGAAGGTTCTCTTGGGGAGAATTGATATAAGGTTTTGTGACCGTGGTAGGTTTTAGAAAACGATGCTCTGTGCCTGGTTGACAGTAAAACTCTATTATCAGTCACAAAATGGGAGATAAAGGCTCCAAACATGAATATCCCCCACCCGAAGAGGGTGAGACATGTAAACATGGCAAGAGTCAGTCCGACAAACTACTACCTAGTTAACACATGGGTAGACAATTATACCCTCTCTAAACACCATAGAGGCAAATCCGACAGCGGACACATATAGTCTGAACACTGAGGCAGGTAGGACTACTATGTGGGGCCAAATCTAAGCACATATGCTGGAGGTTTTTAAACAGAGATCATCTCTACCTGTTGCTGTAAAATGAAAGCAGGAGAAACTGTCACAGAGTTCTGGAAGAGATTCTCTGAGTGTTGGGTACACGAGGCTGGACTACGAGTCACAGATAATGACAGTCTCCTCATCTCAACATTTGTCAATAACTTGCTTCCCTCATTAGTAGTTACCGTGAAACAGCTAATCTCTTCCTGGACCTCTGAAAAAATTACTGACTTTAAGAAACATCTGTATGAAAAAAAAGCAGCCGGATGCTTCGGTAATCTCTCAAAGAAAGCCTCCGCCCCTACACACGCTTACAACCGCATCCGTAATGATAATAAGAGGCGATATAACAAGAATCATGATAGGAACAATGGCCTGAGAAAGAATAACAGAGACAGAAGAACACAGGGGGATGTTGTTATAACTGCGGGAAAAAAGGACATTGGGCACGAAACTGCCGAGCAGAGAGACAAACTCGCCCCCCATCCCCGCACACAACTCACAAAATCCAAACACTAGTGTTGCTACAAATGCTAGCGGCCCCCGATTCCCTGTGGACTGGAGACAGCAACCTCAGCCCTCATACTGAGGATGCCCGGGAGGTGGTACCCCAACTTTCACACAGATCACTTCAAATTGGAAACAAGATCCCACCATCTATCTTTTGGTCGATGGTTGGGAAACCACTTTCATTGTTGATAACAGAGCAACCACCAGTGTTCTGTGTAGTGACCAATATGAAGGTCACTTGAGAAAGTCCACTCCTTCCATGGGAATTAATGGGGTCCTGACAAAAACATACACTACTGAATGTTTGGACATCCATACCCTGAGTGGAGATTATGTCACGTCACACTCCTTTTATGTCATCCCCGAGTGTCCTGTTAACCTTCTGGGGAGGGATCTGATCTGCATACTCAGACTGCAGGTAAAAGCTACTGAGTATGGATTCGATGTTCAATCTGAAGTAATGAAAATAAGTCCCACCCGAAGACTTTTATTGTGTGTCAACAGAACAGAAACTCCGGAATTAGATCAGATTAACCCCAGACTGTGGTCACAGGATGAGTATGACACCGGACTGATTGACTGTACGCTCTACCATGCCACTCTTAAACGCAACACCACCCCCGTATACCAGAAGCAGTTTCCACTGTCCAAAGAAAAAACCAAGGGTCTTATACCCATGATAAAAACCTTCCAGGCTAAAGGTATACTTCAAGAGGTAGTGTCACCATGCTGTACGCCCATCAACCCTGTTACTAAGGCTGATGGATCTGTAAGATTTGTCCAAGACCTGAGAGTCATCAACAATCTCATTGTGCCAATAGCCTCCATAGTGCCAGATGTCACACAGTTGCTCTCTGCCATTCCGTCAGAGGCAGCATGGTTCTCCGTGATAGATTTGAAAAATGCATTCTTTTCTATCCCGGTGGACGAACGGACCAGACTTCTTTTTGCTTTTTCTTTCTAGGGACGTCAACTGACCTGGAGCAGAATGCCCCAGGGATATGCTGATTCACCTGTTGTGTACTGTATTGTCCTCCAAATTACATTGAAATCATGGCACCCCCTGGCCCCCCACCCCCCGACAGGGCTCTGTGCTCCTCCAATACGTGGATGATTTGTTGTTGTGTAGTCTGACAAAGGAGGCATGTAAAACTGATGGGCTGTCACTGTTACAGTGGTTATTTTAATGTGCACACAAGGTGTCAATAAAGAAAATGCAGTGGTGTAAGGTACAAGTTGATTAATTGGGGTTTGTTATCACAAAAGGGGAGAGGAAAATCAGTCCTGAAAGGGCACTGTCAATATCGGGCCTGGTCATCCCAAAAACCAAGAAGGAAATGCTGTCCTTCCTTGGTATGATTAACTATTGCAGACAGTGGATCCCTGATTGCTCATACTACAACAATGTATTGAGACAGACTACTCTGTCAGAAATGCCAGATTTTATCAAATGGACACAAGAAATGTTTGAAGCTTTTAAATACTTGAAATGTGCAATGATGACAAGCCCAGGGTTGGGTCTCCCAGACTATAAGTTAACATTCCACGTATTTGCACGCCAAAATTGTAAAACCATGGCGGGGGTACTGACGCAAAATCATGGAGGAAAGTTACGTCCCTCGCTGCCTGCGCTATGGTCAATGAGTAGGCAGACCACATGACGTACTTGGACTCTTAAAGGGGTTACATACACAACACATGTCCACTCAAAGACTGTCAGGTTACAAAATTCTCTTGTTGAGCAACCCCTCCCTGCAGGTTAAATACTCAACCACTGCCGCTGGACCAGCCTCTATTCTAAACGCGCTATTGTGGTTGAAAGGTCCAGAATAGTGTTGAGCGAACAGTTCGAGCATAGTTCGGGTTCGTACCGAATTTTGGGGTGTCCGGGACACGGACCCGAACCCGGACATTTTCAAAAAAGTTCGGATTCGGGTTCGTTGTTCGGCGATTACTTTACGCTTTCTGAAGGGCTGCACAGCAGCCAATCAGCTAGCGTTTTACTTCTTGCCCTAAGAGCCCATCACAGCCATGCTTACTAATGGCATGGCTGTGATTGGCCAAGTGCAGCATTTGACCCAGCCTCTATTTAAGCTGGAGTCACGTAGCGCCGCACGTCACACTGCTCTGATTAATGTAGGGAGAGGACGCAGCTTCTGTGAGGGCGAGATTAGGCAGGGAAAAGTCAGCAACAGCACCAAATAAACGGATCGATCTACAGCTGTGAATGATTGAACTTCTGCTAGTTACTTGCTCTCTGTTTTTTAGACTGCACAGAGCGTTTTTCTGTCACTTATTTTCTGGGGTGATCGGCGGCCATTTTGTGACTTGTGGTGCACCAGAACAAGCTGCCACCAAGTCCATCAACCCATCAATACTAGTTTTATTTTGCTATATCCTACATCAAGGGCTTGGCTGTGCTAATTGTCACACCTAGAAACTCAGGATAGCAATTTCTATATTTTATTAAGGGGTTAAATACAATTGACCAAATACCAATCCCCTGAATCTGGTGTTCCAGCTTTGGCTAGCCAAGTATAATACTGTCTGCTGTCTGGCAAAGGATAGATTATTTTCTGTGGTGAAATTCAATCGCCAAAATAGCAATACCATAAATCAGTGGTTTCAGCTGTGGCTGGCAAAGTATAATAGTGTCCGCCAAAACATATATTTTGTTCTGGGGTGAAATTCAATTGCCAAAATAGCAATACCCTGAATCTGGTGTCCCAGCTGTTGCAGGCCAAGTTACATAGTGTCCGCAAAAACATATATTTTGTTGTGGGGTGAAATTCAATTGCCAAAATAGCAATACCCTATATCTGGCATCCCAGCTGTTGCAGGCCAAGTTACATAGTGTCCGCAAAAACATATATTTTGTTGTGGGGTGAAATTCAATTGCCAAAATAGCAATACCCTATATCTGGCATCCCAGCTGTTGCAGGCCAAGTTTCATAGTGTCCGCAAAAACATATATTTTGTTCTGGGGTGAAATTCAATTGCCAAAATAGCAATACCATAAATCAGTGGTTTCAGCTGTGGCTGGCCAAGAATCACAAGATTCATAGTGTCCGCAAAAACATATATTTTGTTGTGGGGTGAAATTCAATTGGCAAAATAGCAATACCGTAAATCAGTGGTTTCAGCTGTGGCTGGCCAAGATTCATAGTGTCCGCAAAAACATATATTTTGTTCTGGGGTGAAATTCAATTGCCAAAATAGCAATACCCTGAATCTGGTGTCCCAGCTGTTGCAGGCCAAGTTTCATAGTGTCCGTAAAAACATATATTTTGTTCTGGGGTGAAATTCAATTGCCAAAATAGCAATACCATAAATCAGTGGTTTCAGCTGTGGCTGGCCAAGTTTCATAGTGTCCTGCAAATTATATATTTTGTTCTGGGGTGAAATTCAATTGCCAAAATAGCAATACCATAAATCAGTGGTTTAAGCTGTGGCTGGCCAAGATTCATAGTGTCCGCAAAAATATATATTTTGTTCTGGGGTGAAATTTAATTGCCAAAATAGCAATACCATAAATCAGTGGTTTCAGCTGTGGCTGGCCAAGATTCATAGTGTCCTGCAAATTATATATTTTGTTCTGGGGTGAAATTCAATTGCCAAAATAGCAATACCATAAATCAGTGGTTTCAGCTGTGGCTGGCCAAGATTCATAGTGTCCGCAAAAACATATATTTTGTTGTGGGGTGAAATTCAATTGCCAAAATAGCAATACCCTGAATCTGGTGTCCCAGCTGTTGCAGGCCAAGTTTCATAGTGTCCGCAAAAACATATATTTTGTTCTGGGGTGAAATTCAGTTGCCAAAATAGCAATACCCTGAATCTGGTGTCCCAGCTGTTGCAGGCCAAGTTTCATAGTGTCTGCAAAAACATATATTTTGTTCTGGGGTGAAATTCAATTGCCAAAATAGCAATACCCTGTATCTGGTGTCCCAGCTGTTGCAGGCCAAGTTTCATAGTGTCCGCAAAAACATATATTTTGTTCTGGGGTGAAATTCAATTGCCAAAATAGCAATACCATAAATCAGTGGTTTCAGCTGTGGCTGGCCAAGATTCATAGTGTCTGCAAAAACATATATTTTGTTGTGGGGTGAAATTCAATTGCCAAAATAGCAATACCCTGAATCTGGTGTCCCAGCTGTTGCAGGTCAAGTTTCATAGTGTCAGCAAAAACATATATTATGTTCTGGGGTGAAATTCAATTGCCAAAATAGCAATACCCTGAATCTGGTGTCCCAGCTGTTGCAGGCCAAGTTTCATAGTGTCCGCAAAAACATATATTTTGTTCTGGGGTGAAATTCAATTGCCAAAATAGCAATACCATAAATCAGTGGTTTCAGCTTTGGCTGGCCAAGATTCATAGTGTCCGCAAAAACATATATTTTGTTGTGGGGTGAAATTCAATTGCCAAAATAGCAATACCCTGAATCTGGTGTCCCAGCTGTTGCAGGCCAAGTTTCATAGTGTCCGCAAAAACGTATATTTTGTTCTGGGGTGAAATTCAATTGCCAAAATAGCAATACCCTGAATCTGGTGCCCCAGCTGTTGCAGGCCAAGTTTCATAGTGTCCGCAAAAACATATATTTTGTTCTGGGGTGAAATTCAATTGCCAAAATAGCAATACCATAAATCAGTGGTTTCAGCTGTGGCTGGCCAAGATTCATAGTGTCCGCAAAAACATATATTTTGTTGTAGGGTGAAATTCAATTGCCAAAATAGCAACACCCTGAATCTGGTGTTCGAGCTGTTGCAGGCCAATTGTAAATCTGTCCATAAAAGGATACCTTTCATCCAGGGCCTAAATACTAGCCCTAAAAGAGATATTCCCCTAAATCAGTGGTTACTGCTGTGCCTGGATTAGTGTAATACGCTGCATAAATAAATAGGCAGATAGTGTTAGGTGTCTGTAAAAAAAGGTCTGAATTTGAAATCAATACATTGGGCCAAATATTTTTTTTCTTATTGTGGTGCTTGGTGAACGGTATCAATGAGGAAAACATCTAGTAAGGGACGCGGAAGCGGTCGTGGTGGTTTTAGTGTACCCTCTTGTGCTGGGAGAGGACGTGGCCATTCTGCCACAGCCACACGTCCTAGTGAACCAACTACCTCAGGTTCCAGTACCCGCCAGAATTTACAGCGATATTTGGTGGGGCCCAATGCCGTTCTAAGGATGGTAAGGCCTGAGCAGGTACAGGCGTTAGTCAATTGTGTGGCTGACAGTGGATCCAGCATGTTCACAACATTATCTCCCACCCAGTCTTCTGCAGAAAGCGCACAGGTGGCACCTGAAAACCAAGCCCGTCAGTCTGTCACATCACCCCCATGCATATCAGGGAAACTGTCTGAGCCTCAAGTTATGCAGCAGTCTCTTATGCTATTTGAAGACTCTGCTGGCAGGGTTTCTTAAGGGAATCCACCTAGCCCTTCCCCAGTGGTGGAAGACATAGAATGCACTGATGCACAACCACTGATGTTTTCTGATGATGAGGACATTGGAATACCACCTCATCGGAGTCCGCACGTCTCTGATGATAACGAAACACAGGTGCCAACTGCTGTGTCTTTCTGCAGTGTGCAGACCGAACAGGAGGTCAGGGAGGAAGACTGTGTGGAAGACGATGCAGGAGACGATGAGGTCCTAGATTCCACATGGAATGAAGGTCGTGCCACTGACTTTCATAGTTCAGAGGAAGAGGCAGTGGTGAGACCGAGCCAACAGCGTAGCAAAAGAGGGAGCAGGGGGCAAAAGCAGACCAGCCGCCGCCAAGAGAGTTCGCCTGCTACTGGCCACCGCCACCAGGGACCGAGCACCCCAAAGGCAGCTTCAAGGAGTTCCCTGGCATGGCACTTCTTTAAACAATGTGCTGACGACAAGACCCGAGTGGTTTGCACGCTGTGCCATCAGAGCCTGTAGCGAGGCATTAACGTTCTGAACCTTAGCACAACCTGCATGACCAGGCATCTACATGCAAAGCATGAACTGCAGTGGAGTAAACACCTTAAAAGCAAGGAACTCACTCTGGCTCACCCTGCTCCCTATTCTGCTGCTGCCTCAGCCTCTTCCTCTGCCTCGGGAGGAATGTTGGCACCTGCCGCCCACCAAACAGAGGATGTGCCACCGACAACACCACCTGCGTCACCAAGCATCTCCACCATGTCACACGGCAGCGTTCAGCTCTCCATCTCACAAACCTTGGAGAGAAAGCGTAAATTCCCACCTAGCCACCCTCGAACCCTGGGCCTGAATGCCAGCATTTCTAAACTACTGGCTTTTGAAATGCTGTCATTCAGGCTGGTGGACACAGACAGCTTCAAGCAGCTGATGTCTATGGCTGTCCCACAGTATGTTGTTCCCAGCCGCCACTACTTCTCCAAGACAGCCGTGCCTTCCCTGCACAACAAAGTATCCGATAAAATCAAGTGTGCACTGCGCAACGCCATCTGTGGCAAGGTCCACCTATGCACAGATACGTGGACCAGTAAGCACGGCCAAGGACGCTATATCGCCCTAACTGCACACTGGGTAAATGTAGTGGTGGCTGTGCCCCAGGTGGAGAGTTCCTTGGCGCACGTCCTTCCGCCACCAAGGATCGCAGGGCATCATTCTTTGCCTCCTTTAGCCTCCTCCTCCTACTCGGCTTCCTCTTCCTCTGCTTCCACAGCTCATCTAGTCAGCCACACACCTTCACCACCAACTTCAGCACAGCCCGGGGTAAACGTCAGCAGGCTTTTCTGAAACTCATATGTTTGGGGGACAGGCCCCACACCGCGCAGGATTAGTGGCGGGGTATTGAACAACAGACCGACAAGTGGTTTCTGCCGGTGGGCCTCAAGCTCGGCCTGGTGGTGTGCCATAATGGGCGAAATCTCGTCGCAGCTCTGGGACTAGCCAGTTTGACGCACATCCCTTGCCTGGCGCATGTGCTGAATTTGGTGGTGCAGAAGTTCATTCACAACTACCCAGACATGTCAGAGCTGCTGCATAAAGTGCGGTCTGTCTGTGCACGCTTCCGGCGTTCACATCCTGCCGCTGCTCGCCTGTCTGCGTTACAGCGGAACTTCGGCCTTCCCGCTCACCGCCTCATATGCGACGTGCCCACCAGGTGGAACTCCACCTTGCACATGCTGGAGAGACTGTGCGAGGAGCAGCAGGCCATAGTGGAGTTTCAGCTGCAGCACGCACGCGTCAGTCGCACTGCGGAACAGCACCACTTCACCACCAATGATTGGGCCTCCATGCGAGACCTGTGTGCCCTGTTGCGCTGTTTCGAGTACTCGACCAACATGGCCAGTGGCGATGACACCATTATCAGCGTTACAATACCACTTCTATGTCTCCTTGAGAAAACGCTTAGGACGATGATGGAAGAGGAGGTGGCCCAGGAGGAGGAGGAGGATGAGGGGTCATTTTTAGCACTTTCAGGCCAGTCTGTTAGAAGTGGCTCAGAAGGAGGTTTTTTGCAACAGCAGAGGCCAGGTACAAATGTGGCCAGCCAGGGCCCACTACTGGAGGACGAGGAGGATGAGGAGGAGGAGGATGAGAATGAAGCAGGTTCACAGCGGGGTGGCACCCGACACAGCTCAGGCCCATCACTGGTGCGTGGCTGGGGGGATACGTAGGATGATGACGATACGCCTCCCACAGAGGACAGCTTGTCCTTACCTCTGGGCAGCCTGGCACACATGAGCGACGACATGCTGCAGTGCCTGCGCAACGACAGCAGAATTGCCCACATTTTAACGTGTGCGGACTACTGGGTTGCCACCCTGCTGGATCCCCGGTAGAAAGACAATGTGCCCACCTTACTTCCTGCACTGGAGCATGATAGGAAGATGCGCGAGTACAAGCGCACGCTGGTAGAGGCGCTCCTGAGAGCATTCCCCAATATCACAGGGGAACAGGTGGAAGCCCAAGGCGAAGGCAGAGGAGGAGCAAGAGGTCGCCAACGCAGCTGTGTCATGGCCAGCTCCTCTGAGGGCAGGGTTAGCATGGCAGAAATGTTTTGTCTCCACGCCACAGCTAACTGCACCACCACCTGATATGAAACGTGTTAGTAGGAGGCAGCATTTCAGTAACATAGTTGAACAGTACGTCTGCACACCCCTCCACGTACTGACTGATGGTTCGGCCCCATTCAACTTCTGGGTCCCCAAATTGTCCACGTGGCCAGAGTTAGCATTTTATGCCCTGGAGGTGCTGACCTGCCCGGCGGCCAGCGTTTTGTCTGAACGTGTATTCAGCACGGCAGGGGGCGTCTTTGCTGAGAAACGCAGCCACCTGTCCACAGCTAACGTGGACAAGCTGACGTTCATAAAAATGAACCAGGCATGGATCCCACAGGACCTGTGCCTCCCTTGTGCAGAATAGACATTTATACCTGCCTCCCCCTCAACCATGTATTCTTGTACTCCGGGGCACTTCTTTATTAAATCCTTATTTTTTTGACTTAACATGATCTTGCGGTGCAACCCAAAGTTGAATAAACCTATCCTCTGTATGGGTGGTGGGGCCGAAATAACTGAAAGTGGCCTTCTCCGGTGGTGGTTGATATGACGCATGATTCCTTGCTGTGGGACTTATCTCCTCTGTCTGCATGCTGGGTCCGAAATAACTGAAAGTGGCCTTCTCTAGTGGTGGGTGAAATGACGCATGATTCCTTGCTGTGGGACCTCTCTTCTCTATCTGGGTGCTGGGCCGAAATAACTGAAAGTGGCCTTCTCCAGTGGTGGGTGATATGACGCATGATTCCTTGCTGTGGGACCTGTATCCTCTGTCTGGGTGCTGGGGCCGAAATAACTAAAAGTGGCCTTCTCCGGTGGTGGGTGATATGACGCATGATTCCTTTCTGTGGGACCTGTATCCTCGGTCTGGGTGCTGGGCCGAAATAACTGAAAGTGGCCTTCTCCAGTGTTGGGTGATATGACGCATGATTCCTTGCTGTGGGACTTCTCTCCTCTGTCTGGGTGGTGGGGCATAAATAACTGAAAGTGGCCTTATCCAGTGGTGGGTGATATGACGCATGATTCCTTTCTGTGGGACCTGTATCCTCGGTCTGGGTGCTGGGCCGAAATAACTGAAAGTGGCCTTCTCCAGTGTTGGGTGATATGACGCATGATTCCTTGCTGTGGGACTTCTCTCCTCTGTCTGGGTGGTGGGGCATAAATAACTGAAAGTGGCCTTATCCAGTGGTGGGTGATATGACGCATGAGTCCTTGCTGTGGGACCTCTCTCCTCTGTCTGGGTGCTGGTCCAACATAAATGAGAGTGGCCTTCTCCGGTGGGGGTTGATATGACGCATGATTCCTTGCTGTGGGACCTCTCTCCTCTGTCTGGGTGCTGGGGCCGAAATAACTGAAAGTGGCCTTCTCCAGTGGTGGGTGATATGTCGCATGATTCCTTGCTGTGGGACCTCTCTCCTCTGTCTGGGTGGTGGGGCATAAATAACTGAAAGTGGCTTTCTCCAGTGGCGGGTGATATGACGCATGATTCCTTGCTGTGGGACCTGTATCCTCGGTCTGGGTGCTGGGCCGAAATAACTGAAAGTGGCCTTCTCCAGTGTTGGGTGATATGACGCATGATTCCTTGCTGTGGGACTTCTCTCCTCTGTCTGGGTGGTGGGGCATAAATAACTGAAAGTGGCCTTATCCAGTGGTGGGTGATATGACGCATGATTCCTTGCTGTGGGACCTCTCTCCTCTGTCTGGGTGCTGGTGCATAAATAACTGAAAGTGGCCTTCTCCGGTGGTGGGTGATATGACGCATGATTCCTTGCTGTGGGACCTCTCTCCTCTGTCTGGGTGCTGGGCCGAAATAACTGAAAGTGGCCTTCTCCAGTGGTGGGTGATATGACGCATGATTCCTTGCTGTGGGACCTCTCTCCTCTTTCTGGGTGGTGGGGCATAAATAACTGAAAGTGGCCTTCTCCAGTGGTGGGTGATATGACGCATGATTCCTTGCTGTGGGACCTGTATCCTCGGTCTGGGTGCTGGGCCGAAATAACTGAAAGTGGCCTTCTCCAGTGGTGGGTGATATGACGCATGATTCCTTGCTGTGTGACCTCTCTCCTCTGTCTGGGTGCTGGGGCCGAAATAACTGAAAGTGGCCTTCTCCAGTGTTGGGCGATATGACGCATGATTCCTTGCAGTGGGACCTCTCTTCAATTGATATTGGTTAAATTTTATTTATTTTATTTTATTTTAATTAATTTCCCTATCCACATTTGTTTGCAGGGGAATTACCTACATTTTGCTGCCTTTGGCATCCCTCTAGCCCATTCCTGGACTATTTTACAGCCTTTTTAGTGCCTAAAAGTTCGGGTCCCCATTGACTTCAATGGGGTTCGGGTTCGGGATAAAGTTCGGGTCGAGTTCGGATCCCGAACCCAAACATTTTCGGTAATTTCAGCCGAACTTCCAGGTTTTCGCTCATCTCTAGTCCAGAAGACTTTATACCAGACCCTCATGACTGCAACAACTGCAACTCCTATGAGACCTTCCCAAGACATGACTTGTCCTCGGTTCCAATACCAGACGCACCGGAAATCTTTGTTGACGGTTCATGCAGCCGCCCGAATGACATGGCATACTATGCAGGGTATGCCATTGTACAACTCCCGAACATTGTGTTAGAAGCAAAACCTATCCCATATCAGTCTGCACAAGCCGCTGAACTCATCGCACTCACCAGGGCATATCAATTATATGCAGGTAAAGCAGTCACTATCTACACTGACAGTAGATATTCACACGGGGTAGTGTGGGACCACGGTATCATCTGGCAAAGGAAAGGTTTCGTCACTGCAGATGGTACCCACTCGCAATTAGTCACTGAGTTGCTAGCCGCCCTGTTACTACCTTTACAGCTGGCAATTGTACATTGTAAAGCACACACTGGAGCAAAAGATCATGTCTTACGGGGAAATGCATTTGCTGACGCTGCAGCAAAGAAGGCCGCACTGCAGAGCCCAGCCACTCTGCAGCTCCCCCTTCTCCTTCCTCCCTCACTTGAAGAGTCTTAAATGTTGGTAGATTTACAAGCCTCGGCTACTGAAGAGGAAGTGAAAGACTGGTGCTATCCTGTTTTGCAGAAGAATCCAAAACATTGATTAATCTGCAAAGAGGCGAAACCATGTATACCTCAGCACAGTGCTCCTCTCTTTGTGACACATTTTCATGGGGTAGGGCATAACAGCATACAAACAACACTTATGCTCCTCAAACAAGGATTCTACATTAATGATATTGATGAGATAGTGAAGGATTACATAGGAAGGTGCATCACATGCCTTAGGAGCAACCCTAATAATAAGATCAAAGTGTCACATCAGCATTTGGACTATCCTACCTTACCGTTCACTCACCTGCAGGTAGATTTCACTCACATCACAGGTAAGGCAGGGAAACAGGAGATCGCCCTAGTGTTAGTGGACATGTTGTCAAGATGGCCAGAAGTTTTCCCCACCAAAACAGAAAATGCTAAAACTGTTGCAAGGGTATTGACGCAGAACATAATTCCCAGATGGGGGTTCCCTACCAAAATAGAATCTGATCAGTGCCCCGCATTCACTTCTAAAATTAATAAGGAACTAGGGTAGCTCCTTGAGATAGAATGGAAATTCCATATCCCTTGGCACCCACAATCATCAGGAGTGGTAGAACTAATGAATCGCACAATTAAGATAACAATTAAGATAAACTCAGGAAGGCCACTGCAGGGACATTTGAGAAATGAAAGCCAATTTTACCTATAGTTATTGCAGAAATCAGAATGACACCAAATAAGAGGACAGGACTGTCCCCTTTTGAAATCTTCATGGGAAGACCCTTCCCAACCCGTGGGCAAGGACGCCAGGCATTATTCATGAATGGGACCTGGAACAAATCCAGGATGAATATGTAAGGAAGCTGGTAGAAACTTTGTCCAAACTTGAGGAAAAAGTTGCTTGTAAGTCTCCTTCTCTCCCACAGGAGCCAACACATCCCTTTCAGAGATAAGGTTCTAGTGAAGACGCTCAAGAAGGGGAGAAAACCAGGAGACTTCACGTTTGGCCCCCCCTACCACCGCCGTGGCCATTAACCACACCGCTATCCTCACTGACACCTCACCTACCTGGATACACGTCACAAGAGTGAAACTCATCAACCGACCAGGAGAGCCAGGTGACAAGGAGGCAGTAACGAGGGCAGACAACCCTGGCCTTGAAGAAAGAAAAACAAAGGAGGTAATAACGGAGGCAGACAGCCTCAACCTTGAAAACTCAGCCAACGAGGTACTAACGGGGGCAGACAGCCCTGACCTCGAAGTGATAGCCTGACAATTCTGGGAGTATGCTGACCCTCGGACTCATCTTGAAGCTAATAATTCTATGTTGTTTGATACATAGGAATGCTGCGGAGGTCGACATCATTCAAAAGAATGGTGTCACTACTTTTTGGTATAACTCCTCCAATACTAATGTAGCTACCTATACTTTCTGTTTGTGTGATATTATCACTTGCAATCATCTTACCTTGGGTTCAGGAGATTACTCTGGCAGTGCCTCTCAGGCATATATTTGTCTCACAGGGAGACATTGGGGAGAATAATGTTATACTTGGAAAGCTGTAGGATGTAATGTGGGGTTAGATTGGGGATATAGGACAGCCCTGTAAAGGTATGCCCAAAGAGATCAGCTCCTATTCCAGGTAGCTTTGATCCCCATGTGTATATAGATGCCATAGGCGTCCCAAGAGGGGTCCCTGATGAATTTAAAGCCAGGAACCAAGTAGCAGCTGGCTTCGAATCTATTTTTCCTATTATTACTGTGAACAAAAATGTTGATCGGATCAATTATATCTTTTACAATCAGCAGAGGTTTGTAAACTATACCAGAGACGCTCTTCAAGGTGTGGCTAAGCAACTACAGGCCAACTCCATCATGACATTTCAAAATAGGAAGGCCCTTGATATGATATTGGCTGAGAAAGGGGTTCTCACAGACCCCACTTCCTGTTGTACCTTTATCCCCAATAATATGGGCCCTGATGGCAAAGTAGTGATTTACTGCCTGTAAAGACGGTTAAAATAAAAATAATAACACCTTTATTCTTGTATTATTTAAAATTGTCAGTGATACCATCCCCTCATGGGAACAAAAAGGCAAATAATAAAGGGGTAATGTTTCTGTGCACGGTGTGTGCAACAATGTATCACACCACCGTGTTCTGTGTATCAGAAACTAACATCCAGCAGAGGTCAGTAAATATAAACACCTCAATTACATTGGCTACAATGTTATTGAGCTAAGTGCGATCTGGATGTAGATTCCCCTCCACACAGATATAATTACCAGGGTGAGACCCTGCTGAGAATGAACAACTCAGTAACAGGATGTCTATTCACCCAGAGATCAGAGAGTCCTTGGGCTATTATGTATCGCCTCCAAAGGACACCTAAGTACGCGTGACTACAAAAACCAACACTCCTTGTGAGGAGATATTTTGCAGTCACCGTGCTAGTCTGAACTCACTAGGGGCACCCACCCTATTGTTGTGTGAGTAACATCCATACCCAGGACTTGTGCTCTCTGAGTCAGACTGTCACACAGATATCATGGTGCCCTAAAACCGCTGACCTAATATATAGTTGTCACCAACCTAACCTGCCTAGATCTACACGTTTCTGCGCTCTTTGTGCAAGCGCCTCATCAGGAGCCTATAGCAGCGATTACAGGTAAGTTGTGAATGATAATTAGAACATCTGTGGCGGCGCATTAGCACATGTAGCGTGCACAATGTCGGCGCTATTATGGCTGATGGTAAAGTAACCCGAGCCATTGCCAAACTCACAGAATTATCTGAGGAGCTGAAGCAAAACTCAGGTATTTCCAATCCATGGGACAAATATTTTGGCTGACTTAGTAATTGGAAACAAGTCTTAGCACAATTATGTATTACCATCCTTGTAGTAATTCTCCTAATTGCCATTGTTGTGCTTTGCGCTACACCATGCATAGGAAAATTATTAATAGAGATGAGCGAACACCTGGATGTTCGGGTTCGAGAGGTTCGGCCGAACTTCCGGAAAATGTCCAATGTACACTCTGCTTGTAACCCCGTCTGGTGCCATAACAGCTTCAATCAGATCCAGGGATGCAAGTACCAACATGCATGCTGAGCCCACTATATACTTCTCCTGGAGGCTAATGGCTACTTGTAGGCCCTATAAAAGCAGACTCAGTTTTATACTGACTTTAAAACCAGCCTCCAGGGCAGACTAACTAGTCAGGTGTGCACGACTGCATGGAGATCGGCACGCCTCCAATATATATTACATAGAAAAAAAAGGTGGGGGGGGGGGTTCAGTCGCACAACCCTATATTCAGGTGCACATTGCTATGGCGAAATACACATACAAATGCAAAAACAAAAATGCAATGGCACTCTGCAACCAGCACTCTGCCCTGCTTCCATGCTGGATGTTGAATGAGGCATTAGTGTACATTTTGGCCAAAGCGTAATAAGCCACTCACCACGTCAAGTTCGCCTCCATGAGTGGTCCCTAACACTAGTTCCTACCTGTTATGGGCCATGACAGCCCATAACAGGTAGGAACTAGCACCAGACGGGGTTACAAGCAGAGTGTACCTGGCATGCATGCTGCACCTGCGCTCCCTGGATTTTATGTGGCTGTCATGGCCCATAACAGGTAGGAACTAGTGTTAGGGACCACTCATGGAGGCGACCTTGACGTGGTGAGTGGCTTATTACGCTTTGGCCAAAATGTACACTAATGCCTCATTCAACATCCAGCATGGAGGCAGGGAGTAGTGCTGGTTGCAGAGTGCCATTGCATTTTTATTTTTAGCACATTGCCTGCACCTGTACGATACTGCCAAATAAGTACTTTAATGTTTGTGTCTACTTCTCATTGGAGCAAAAGTCAACTTCCTCTTACTGTTAAGTAACTTTCATGCAATATATATGAGTGTAATGCCAAAAATAAACAGAGCTATGTTTCAGCCTTCATTGTGTTAATTGTCTGATAATTAGCTCTCGTAGTACCAGAAAGAGCACCATTTGATCCAGGGAACGATTGAGGGATGAAGTGCAGATAAGGAAGTTATCAGAGATACGGGCTTTTAATCTCTTCCTTACAGTGTCCTGCTGGTGACCCTCAAAAACATTAGGGGCGAGGGCCTGCGGCTGATCTGACCCTCTTAAACATTAGGGGCAAGGGCCTGCTGGTGAGCTGGCGCTCTAAAACATTATATGCGAGTGCCTGCTGGTGAGCTGATGCTCTAAAACATTATATGCGAGTGCCTGCAGGTGAGCTGATGCTCTAAAACATTATATGTGAGTGCATGCTGTTCAGCTGATGCTCTAAAACATTATATGCAAGTGCATGCTGTTCAGCTGACGCTCTAAAATAATATATGCGAGTGCCTGCAGGTGAGCTGACACTCTAAAACATTATATGCGAGTGCATGCTGTTTAGCTGACGCTCTAAAACATCATATACGAGTGCATGCTGTTCAGCTGATGCTCTAAAACAGGCATGCTCAACCTGCGGCCCTCCAGCTGTTGTAAATCTACAACTCCCACAATTCCCTGCTGTAGGCTGATAGCTGCAGGCTGTTCGGGCATGCTGGGAGTTGTAGTTTTGCAACAGCTGGAGGGCCGCAGGTTGAGCATGCCTGCTCTAAAACATTATATGCGAGTGCCTGCAGGAGAGCTGACGCTCTAAAACATTATATGCGAGTGAATGCTGTTCCACTGATGCTCTAAAACATCATATGCGAGTGCATGCTGTTCGGCTGATGCTCTAAAACATTATATGCAAGTGCATACTGTTCAAATGATGCTCTAAAACATTATATGCGAGTGCATGCTGTACAACTGATGCTCTAAAACATTATATGCGAGTGCATGCTGTTTAGCTGACCCTATAAAAAAAATTGAGATGAGGGCCACAGTTGAGCTGACCCTTTGAAAAATTTGAGTTGAGGGGCTGCAATTGAGCTGACCCTATAAAAAAAATAGAGTGGAGGAAATATATACAATCTGAATGAGGAGGAGGAGAAAACAAGATTCAACCATATACTCTTTTTTAGTGGTGGAAAAGGTGCATGGGAATACACTACAGTAGATTGAGTACATTATAAATGATAGATTGAAATAGCTTTTATGTTCAGCATCAGTTCAGCTCTCCTCTGGTGGACTTGAGAAGTCAGGGGCAAACCTGTCAGCATTGCCAGTGGACAAGCGGATACGCTTATCTGTTATAATGCCACCAGCAGCATTAAATACACGCTCAGACAAAACACTGGCAGCAGGGCAGGCCAGCACCTCCAAGGCGTAGAGCAAAAGTTCATGCCACGTGTCCAGCTTGGACATCCAGTAGTTGTAAGGCAATGAGGGATCATTTAGGACGCTCACACGATCTGCTATGTATTCCTTCACCATCTTTCAAAACTTTTCCCTCCTTGTACCACTAGGCCGCGCTTCAGGGTAAGGTTGCTGGCGGGGTGTCATGAAAGTGTCCCATGCCTTGGAGAGTGTTGCCCTGCCTTTGTTGGAATTGCTGTGTGTTCCCCTTGTCTCCCTTCCTCGGTTGCCTAAGGAAGTATGGACTCTGCCGGCCACGTTGTCAGATGAAAAATTTTGGAGCAGTCTCTCAACACGTTACACGTACCTTCTGGTATTGCACCGTTTTACTCATCCTCTCCACCACAGGAATGAGAGATGAGAAGTTCTCTTTGTAGCAGGGTCGAGAAGGGTGAACACCCAGTAATCTGTGTTATCTGAAATGCGTATAAGGCGAGGGTCGCGGGAAAGGCAGCCTAACATGAAACTTGCCTATAGACAGCTCTAAGTTGGATGCGCAATGAGAGAATATTAAGTAATATTACTCACATTGCGCATCTAACTTAGAGCGGGGTATATGCAACTTACTTATTGTTTGGCTGGGTAGAATTAACGAATATGACGAATACGAATATAGCGCTATATTCTCTATATTCCTTAATTCTAGCAAGCCAACCCAATAGGAAAGTTGACTGTACCCAGCTCTAAGTTGGATGCGCAATGCGAGAATATTACTTTACCTATTTTTGGCAATAAATAGAATAATTAGTCAGTATTCTATTTATTGCAAAAAATAGGTAAAGTAATATTTTCACATTGTGCATCCAACTTAGAGCTGGATACAGTCAACTTTCCTATTGGGTTGTCTTGCTAGAATTAACGAATATAGAGAATATAGCGCTATATTCGTATTCGTCAAATTCGTTAATTCTTCCCAGCCAAACAATAGTAAAGTAGGTTGCATGTACCCCACTCTAAGTTAGATGCGCAATGCGACTAATATTACTTAATATTCTCGCATTGCGCATCCAACTTAGAGCTGGATATAGGCAAGTTTACTTGGCTTGCTAGAATTAACGAAGATAACGAGTACGAATATATCACTATGTTCTCTATCTTTGATAATTCTAGCAAGCCAACCAATAGGAAAGTTATAGCCCGTTCAAAGTTTCATTGGCAGTACGCGAATATTACATAATGTAATATTTTTATTAATGGTATCTTGGGTTCAAATTGAAAAAATAAAAATAAAATAATATTCGTTTTTACTATATTCTAAATATTCGCGAATTAGCGAAGTGCCGATATTCGTAAAAAAAATCACCATTCGAATATTCGCGCTCAACACTAGCTAACACCCTGTGTAATGTCCTCCCTCATTTCCTTGTCTGCCACATTCAGAGCATCCTCCTTAATTGTGAGCAGCGATCGTTTGAGTAGACACAGCAATGGGATGGTTATGCTGATAATAGAGTTATCGCCACTAACCATCTGTATGGATTAGTCAAAGTTTTTCAAAACCTCACTGAGATCTGACATCAATGCCCACTCCTCCTGTGAATAGTGGCAGTTGATTTGAAAGGCGACGACCATGTTGCAGCTGGTAGTCCACAACTGCCCTCTGCTGCTCACAAAGCCTGGCCAACATGTCGAACATAGCGTTCCACAACGTGCTCATGTCCTACAACAGTTGGTGAACTTGAAGCCGCAAGCGCTGCTGCAGCGTTGATAGACCGGCTTAAACTATGGACGACTTGCGGAAATGGGCACACACGCCCTCACTAATAGCTCTTGCAAATTTGGGTAGGTTTTGATAAACAGCTGAACCACTAAGTTTAATACATGAGCTAGGCATGGGATGTGTGTCAGGTTGCCGAGCTCCAAAGCCGCCACCAAGTTATGGCTATTGTCAGAACGTAGTGTAATACGGTACATAAATAGATAGCCAGATAGTGTTAGGTGCCTGTAAACAAAGTGGGGTGAGCTGGAAATTATCTACGAATGCCTGTAAAAAAATGGCCTGAATTTGAATTCAATACATTGGGCCAAATAATTTTTTTCTTATTGTGGTGAACGGTAACAATGAGGAAAACATCTAGTAAGGGACGCGGACGCGGACATGGTAGTGGTGTTGTTAGTAGACCCTCTGGTGCTAGGAGAGGATGTGGCTGTTCTGCCACAGCCACACGTCCTAGCGAGCCAACTACCTCAGGTTCCAGTACCCTCCAGAATTTACAGCAATATTTGGTGGGGCCCAATGCCATTCTAAGGATGGTAAGGCCTGAACAAGTACAGGCGCTAGTCAATTGGGTGGCTGACAGTGGATCCAGCACATTCACAACATTATCTCCCACCCAGTCTTCTGCAGAAAGCGCACAGGTAGTGCCTGAAAACCAAGCCCATCAGTCTGTCACATCACCCCCATGCATATCAGGGAAACTGTCTGAGCCTCATGTTATGCAGCAGTCTCTTATGCTGTTTGAAGACTCTGCTGGCAGGGTTTCCCAAGGGAATCCACCTAGCCCTTCCCCAGTGGTGGAAGACATAGAATGCACTGACGCACAACCACTTATGTTTCCTGATGATGAGGACATGGGAATACCACCTCATTGGAGTCCGCACATCTCTGATGATGACGAAACACAGGTGCCAACTGCTGCGTCTTTTTGCAGTGTGCAGACCGAACAGGAGGTCAGGGAGGAAGACTGTGTGGAAGACGATGCAGGGGACAATGAGGTCCTAGACCCCACATGGAATGAAGGCCGTGCCACTGACTTTCATAGTTCAACGGAAGAGGCATTGGTGAGACCGAGCCAACAGCGTAGCAAAAGAGGGAGCAGGGGGCAAAAGCAGAACAGCCGCCACCAAGAGAGTTTGCCTGCTACTGGCCACCGCCACCAGGGACCGAGCACCCCAAAGGCAGCTTCAAGGAGTTCTTCGGCATGGCACTTCTTCAAACAATGTGCTGACGAAAAGACCCAAGTGTTTTGCACACTGTGCCATCAGAGCCTGAAGCGAGGCATTAATGTTCTGAACCTTCGCACAACCTGAATGACCAGGCATCTACATGCGAGACATGGGCTGCAGTGGAGTAAGCACCTTCAAAACCAAGAAAGGGCTCAGGCCCCTCCTGCTCCCTGCTGCTGCCTCGGCCTCTTCCCCTGCCTCTGGAGGAACGTTGGCACCTGCCGCCCAGCAAACAGAGGAAGTGCCACCAACACCACCACCTCTGTCACCAAGCATCTCTACCATGTCACACGGCAACGTTCAGCTCTCCATCTCACAAACCTTGGAGAGAAAGAGTAAATTCCCATCTACCCACCCTCGAGCCCTGGGCCTGAATGCCAGCATTTCTAAACTACTAGCCTTTGAAATGCTGTCATTCAGGCTGGTGGACACAGACAGCTTCAAACAGCTGATGGCAATGGCTGTCCCACAGTATGTTGTTCCCAGCCGCCACTTCTTCTCTAAGAGAGCCGAGCCTTCCCTACGCAACCAAGTATCCGATAAAATCAAGTGTGCACTGCGTAACGCCATCTGTGGCAAGGTCCACCTAACCAAAGATACGTGGACCAGTAAGCACGGCTAAGGACGCTATATCTCCCTAACTGCACACTGGGTAAATGAAGTGGCGGCTGGGCCCAAGGCGGAGAGTTCTTTGGTGCACGTCCTTCTGCCGCCAAGGATTGCAGGGCATCATTCTTTGCCTCCTGTAGCCTCCTCCTCCTACTCGGCTTCCTCCTTCTCTTCTTCCACCTGCTCATCCAGTCAGTCACACACCTTCACCACCAACTTCAGCACAGCCCGGGGTAAACGTCAGCAGGCTGTTCTGAAACTCATATGTTTGGGGGACAGGCTCCACACAGCGCAGGAGTTGTGGCGGGGTATTGAACAACAGACCGACTAGTGGTTGCTGCCGGTGGGCTTCAAGCCCGGCCTGGTGGTGTGCGATAATGACAAAATCTCGTTATAGCTCTGGGACTAGCCGGTTTGACGAACATCCCTTGCCTGGCGCATGTGCTGAATTTGGTGGTGCAGAAGTTCATTCACAACTACCCCGACATGTCAGAGCTGATGCATAAAGTGCGGGCCGCCTGTGCACACTTCCGGCATTCACATCCTGCCGCTGCTCGCCTGTCTGCCCTACAGTGTGATTTCGGCCTTCCCGCTCACCGCATCATATGCGACGTGCCCACCAGGTGGAACTCCACCCTGCACATGCTGGAGAGACTGTGCGAGCAGCAGCAGGCCATAGTGGAGTTTCAGCTGCAGCATGCATGGGTCAGTCGCACTATGAAACAGCACCACATCACCACCAATGACTGGGCCTCCATGCGAGACCTGTGTGCCCTTTTGCGCTGTTTCGAGTACTCCACCATATGGCCAGTGGCGATTACACCGTTATCAGAGTTACAATACCACTTCTATGTCTCCTTGAGAAAACACTTAAGGAGATGATGGAAGAGGAGGTGGCCCAGAAAGAGGGGTCATTTTTAGCACTTTCAGGCCAGTCTCTTAGAAGTGGCGTTTTTTTTCAGAGGGAGGTTTTTTGCAAAAGCAGAGGCTGGTACAAATGTGGCCAGCCAGGGCCCACTACTGGAGGACGAGGAGGATGAGGAGGAGGAGGATGAGAATGAAGCAGGTTCACAGCGTGGTGGCACCCGACACAGCTCAGGCCCATCACTGGTGCGTGGCTGGGGGGATACGTAGGATGATGACGATACGCCTCCCACAGAGGACAGCTTGTCCTTACCTCTGGGCAGCCTGGCACACATGAGCGACGACATGCTGCAGTGCCTGCGCAACGACAGCAGGGTTGCCCACATTTTAACGTGTGCGGACTACTGGGTTGCCACCCTGCTGGATCCCCGGTACAAAGACAATGTGCCCACCTTACTTCCTGCACTGGAGCGTGATAGGAAGATGTGCGAGTACAAGCGCACGTTGGTACTGGTAGCACGTTGGTTGCTACTGAGAGCATTCCCAGTGGAACAAGTGGAAGCCCAAGGCGAAGGCAGAGGAGTAGCAAGAGGTCGCCAACACAGCTGTGTCACGGCCAGCTCCTCTGAGGGCAGGGTTAGCATGGCAGAGATGTGGAAAAGTTTTGTCACCACGCCACAGCTAACTGCACCACCATCTGATACAGAACTTGTTAGCAGGAGGCAGCATTTCACTAACATGGTGGAATAGTACGTGTGCACACCCCTCCACATACTGACTGATTCAACTTCTGGGTCTCCAAATTGTCCACGTGGCCCAGAGTTAGCATTTTGAGCCTTGAAGGCGCTGGCCTGCCCGGCGGCCAGCGTTTTGTCTGAACGACTATTCAGCACGGCAGGTGGCGTCATTACTGACAAACGCAACCGCCTGTCCACAGCCAACGTGGACAAGCTGACGTTCATAAAAATGAACCAGGCATGGATCCCACAGGACCTGCCCATCCCTTGTGCAAAATAGACATTTATAACTACCTCCCCTTAACCATATATTCTTGTACTTCAGGGCACTTCTTTATTGAATCCTCTTTTTTAAATTTTACCATTATTTTGCGGGGCAACCCAAAGTTGAATGAACCTCTCCTCCGTCTGGGTGCCATTGGCCTAAATATCTGAAAGTGGCCTTCTTCTTTGGTGGGTGACATGAAGCCTGATTCTCTGCTTTGGAACCTCTCTCCTCTGTCTGGGTGCTGGGGCCTAAATGACTAAAAGTGGCCTTCTCCGTTGGTGGGTGACATGATGCCTCTTTTGCTGCTATGGGACCTCTCTCCTCTGTTTGGGTGTCAGGGGCCTAACTTTCACGTACTTGCTTGCTGTCTTGGTGGCAGACATTTAACATTTTTTACTGTCTAATGACCGCCCCATTGTCTGGGTGTCAGGGGCCTATATGTTGTTTAATTATTTGTTGTCTTGGTGGGAGATATTAAACTCTTTTTACTGTCATGACCGCCCCTTTGTCTGGGTGTCAGGGGCCTAAATTTCACGTACTTGCTTGCTGTGTTGGTGGCAGACACTTAAAACTTTTTACTGTCTAATGACTGCCCCATTGTCTGGATGTCAGGGGCCTATATGTCGTTTAATCATTTGTTGTCTTGGTGGAAGATATTAAACTCTTTTTACTGTATAATGACCGCCCCATTGTCTGGGTGTCAGTGGCCTATATTTCATTTAATTGCTTGCTGTCTAGGTGAGAGACATTAAACTCTTTTTACTGTCAAATGACCTCTCCTCTGTCTGGGTGTCAGGGGCCTACATAAATGATAATGGCCTGTTCCATTAAAGGTTGACCTGAGGCCTGTGTTGCTGTTACGGGACCGCTCTCCTCTTTACGGGTGCCATGGCCCTGAGTCTGTGAATGAGGCCTGTGGCACTGCAGGCAGACATGAATCCTTTTTGGCTGTGATGAGAACATCAACTCCCATAGCATTCCCACCTGATGCCTCCCCAACCTCCTATTCCACCTCCTCCTCCTCCAAGTTGCCAATTGATATTGGTTAATTTTTATTTATTTTATTTTATTTTAAGTCATTTCCCTATCCACATTTGTTTGCAGGGGATTTACCTACATTTTGCTGACTTTTGCAGCCCTGTAGCCTGTTCCTGGGCTATTTTACAGCCTTTTTAGTGCCCAAAAGTTCGGGTCCCCATTGACTTCAATGGGGATTGGTTTTGGGGTGAAGTTCGGGTCGAGTTCGGATCCCGAACCCGAACATTTTCGGGAAGTTCGGCCGAACTTCTCGAACCCAAACATCCAGGTGTTCGCTCAACTCTAATCACTAACAAAAATAAAAGTCGTAATATATTTGGTGCATCTAAGTAGTGTTGAGCGAACCCGAACTGTAAAGTTTGGGTTCGTACCGAATTTAGGGATTTTTGGCCCCGGACCCGAACATTTTCATAATTGTAATTTTCGTGGATCCCCGGAAGAAGGCAGGTTGCTGGCGAAACGGTGTTGTGTTAGGCGGCTAAGAGATCTACTCACCATCCAGGGTATGATGACTTTTTCTTAACCACCAAGCTTTTTGCCTTTGCATTCACCTCTGCTGCATTCTTTGCTCGGGGTTTACTGCTTCCAGGCATCTTGGTGTTATTTATTTTTCATTACTTTATTTCTCTTCCCCTGTTCTTTGGTGTGTGACCTCTTGGCCCCCTCCTGGATCTTTTTCCTCATCCCTTGTTCCACTTTTGTGCTGCCTTTTTTTTTTTTTATGTATGTACTCATTATATACTATCAATAAAGTTTTTTTTCAATTCTTACTTCGTGAAGATTGTGGTTCAATTTTAGGGTGATAACCTTTTTTTATTGTTGTGGGTGCAATGGCAGTGTATTTTCTTATGAGGCCAGTGACAAAGACTGTTCTTTTTCTGTGAGTGGTTGGTGTTGGTGGCCATTTTGTGCAAGTGACGTGCACTTGCAGCTGTATATGTGCTAGAGACAGTAATTGAATCCAGTCTTTTTACTTCATTTGACAAAATTTACCAATTTTTAAGTGCATCTGCACTGCATATCTGGCTGTGGAAGGCAAAAATAATACTGTTACTCCGTTTGTGATTTTAGGGACCTAGGGGGGTGACAATTATGTTCTGTAAAGTATCCCTGTCCTGCATATATCCTTGTCATTAATTTTTTAAATCCATCAGATTCTGTTTTATGTGCTAAAAGGTACATTTGCTCTGTGCACTACATTTGTGATAGTGAAAAAAATAATCTGTAAATCCATCTGTCTCACTGTGGGTGAAACAAATATATATTTTTTATCATTAAATGCCTTTTCTGCCTGCTGAGGAAATCTGATACTGAAAAATAATCAGGCAACTGTAAGGCCCCTTTCACACGAGCGAGTTTTCCGCGCGGGTGCAATGCGTGATGTGAACGCATTGCACCCGCACTGAATCCTGACTCATTAATTTCAATTGGTCTGTGTACATGAGCGTTTTTTTTCACGCATCTCTTGTGCATTGCGTGAAAATCGCAGCATGTTCTATATTCTGAGTTTTTCACGCATCCCTAGCCCCATAGAAATGAATGGGGCTGCGTGAAAAGCGCATTGCATCCGCAAGCAAGTGCGGGTGCGTTGCATTTTTCACTGATGGTTGCTAGGAGATGTTGTTTGTAAACCTTCAGTTTTTTATCACGTGCGTGAAAAACGCGTCAAAACGCATTGCACCCGCGCGGAAAAAACTGAACAACTGAACGCAATCGCAGGCAAAACTGAATGGCTTTGCCTGTGAAATCGCACAGTTTTCACTGAACGCATCCGCAACGCATCCGGACCTAATCCGGACACGCTCGTGTGAAAGGGGCCTAAGCCTGACATCAATAGTGGGGAAATTAATGGAAACCATACTCAAGGAGAGGATTGTGGAACATCTAAAAACCCATGGGTTGATTGATAAAAAACAGCATGGGTTTACTTCAGGGAGATCATGTCAAACTAATCTTATTGACTCTTTTGATTGGGTGACTAAAATAATAGATGGTGGAGATGCAGTAGACATCGCTTATCTGGACTTTAGTAAGGCTTTTGATATTGTCCCACATAGAAGGCTTATCAATAAACTGCAGTCTTTGAGCTTGGGCTCACATTGTTGAATGGATTAGGCAGTGGCTGAAGGACAGAAAACAGAGGGTTGTAGTCAATGAAGTATATTCAGACCATGGTATTGTTACCAGTGGGGTACCTCAGGGATCTGTTCTGGGACCCATATTGGTAAGGTGTGTCTTTTTGCAGTTGATGTTCCTGGAGGGGTACACCAAATGGAAAAGGATTTAGGAAAACTAGACGAATGGTCAAAAATCTGGCAACTAAAATTTAATGTCGATAAGTGTTAAAGGCCAGTTTATTGGCCTGTATTTGTGGGCGTGGCGCTGCCATTTGCATAAAGCTTGACAGCTCCACTCCCCCTGTGTACGTCGCTCAGCGTTTCAGAGCGATACACGTACCTGCAGTGTGGAAGAAAGATCGCGTCATCATCCCGGGTCAGCTTCTCAGAGGTATGTTGCTGCCACCTTCTGCAGCCCGCCTCCGTTGCCAGTCGGCGGGGGCCGGTCCCCTTGGTGAGGGGGGACACCCCTGCACCGGCCCGGTCTGCCTGGGGGTGTCGCAGCCTCCCCCGGCGCACGGAGCATCAGCCGGCGAGGCCCGGCTTCCCCCACGGCGAAGGGGGAGCAGCCCGCACTAAGCTCTGTGTCGGGAGCTGCGTACGCTCCCCACGTGGCGTCACATCAGAGGCACAGGGGAGAGCGTATCCCCGCAACACCGGCCTCTCACGTTGATAAAGTCTGGCACTGGCCGCAGTGCCGTTAGTTAGGCAGGGATACAAAGGCAGAGCCTCCTTCAGGCTCATTCATGGGCACTGTCAAATAAAGTTGTGATGGGTACTAGTGGAGGTGGGAGCAAGGGTTAGTGCCATAGATAAGGAGTAATTTTAAGGAGTACAGAAAAAGAAAAAAAAAAAAGGGCAGTTAGATTATGTTGCTGAGGGTGTAGGCATGAAATGAAGGACAAGTCACGTAGGTGCAGGTGCACACCGCTGCGGTTACGTGTCCGTCAAAATTCGCTGGTCTGATGCCGGGGTATGAGTCCGCACAGACTCCTCAGACCCCTTAGTTTAAACACCCTTAAAGATCATGGTCCTTAACGGGCCCTCACGCCAACACATGGAAGGGGGGGAATGAGCAGAATTGCCGCTCATGGCAGTTCTCTTAATACTGCATCCCTTAGGGAGGCTCTAGAGGGCCACCACAACCCGGGGTTTGTGGAATTCTAAATTTCGGGGTTCCAGGTGGGCTTCCATATGGGGCTGATCACCACGCCTGAGAGCACCTACGAATGCAATAACCTACAGTCTGCCGGCAGGAACCCCGACGCTGTTGATAGATTAGTTAAAGCCGAGCTAGACAAGGGGTTCGTGGTCGGTCCGTTCTCCGAACCCCCTTTTCAACGGTGGAGAGTTAGTCCCATTGGGGTGGTCACGGGGAAGTTCAGCAATAAAGAGCATCTCGTGGTAGATCTGTCAGGCCCTCATGGTATTCCCACACCCAGTCTCAACTCCCTCATCCTGTCTGAGGAGGTAAGCATGAGGTACTCCTCTATCGACCAGGCAATCACCATTCTCACCCGTCTAGGACCTGGAGCGTCATTGTCGAAAGCCGACATATCCGACGCTTTCAAGTTGCTACCCATAATGCCGGCACTCTGGCAATGGCATGGCATCAAATGGAGGGGGCAATGTTATTTCGCTACCAAGCTGACGTTTGGTTCCAAGAGCAGCCCGTGGCTGTTCGACCAGCTGGCCCAGTCCTTACACTGGATCCTAGAGAACAAAGTCCGCTGCGAATTCGTCATACACTACCTGGACGATTTCCTGCTCATTGAGAGGCCGGGGTCTACCCCTGTAGGGTTGGGGAATCTGTTGCGTTGTTTTTCACAGTTAGGAGTTCCCATCTCCCCCAAGAAGGTTGAGGGCCCGTCCACCACCATCACGTTTCTGGGCATAGAACTAGACACACTACACATGGTAGCCAGGTTGCCATCCGATAAATTGGCTAGGATCCGAGAAGTTGTCCATAAGTTCACCGTCACGCCAGTAGTCACCAAGGTCAAGTTGCAGTCGTTAGGCATGCTGAACTTCGCCGTGAGGATCATCCCGCAGGGGAGGTCGTTCATTTCCCGGTTACTGTCGCTCCTCGCTTCCGCTCCTAGTCAGGATAGCCCGATCCGTTTGGATAGCCAGGCCCGTGCGGATCTCCACATGTGGGATCTTTTCCTCTGCCACTGGAATGGGTTGTCACTTTTCGTCCCAGAGTTGTCTAGCTCATCCCCCGTAGTTTTTTCCGATGCGGCAGCCACCACGGGGTTTGCTGCTATTTTTGGCTCCCATTGGCTCGCAGGTGAGTGGCCTGCGGAGGTCATGGAGATTCCGGGGTTTCTGCAGACCTCTGCCCTGTTCGAATTTTATCCCATAGTGGCCGCAGCATGCGTTTGGGGCAGTGAGTGGAAGGGCAGTACTGTTCTGTTCGTCTTGGATAATGCCGCGGTGGTCGATATCATTGCGGACGGCCTGTCCAAGTCTCCACACGTCATGAGTCTCATGAGGAGGCTAGTGTACCTGTCACTTGTTCACAACTTCCATTTCTTCAGTTCCCACGTGCCCGGGGACCAGAATGTGGCAGCCGATGCCTTATCGAGGGCTAATCTCTCCCTTTTCTTGCAGGTGATGCCGGAAGCGGACGCCGTGGGCGCCACTCTCCCTCCCCACGAATCTCTCGTGATGGCCTGAACATGTACCTGGGCGTAGCCCATGCCTTGCTGAATAAATCCCTGTCACCCAACACGGCTAGGGCCTATCGGACTGGGTTGGAGACCTTTCGCAAGTTCCAGGGAAAGTGCCCACAGGGTCAATCTGGTTTCATTGAGTACATCTTGGCGTTCATCGGGTACTGCCACTCAGAGCTCCGCCTGTCTCACAGCACAGTCAAAACCTACCTGTCCGGGGTTCAGCACTTCCTCTCGATCGACCAGCCAGAAAGGGTCTCGCTATTTTCAGGCCATGCAGTCAAGGCCGCGCTCAGAGGCCGCTGTAAAATCGGTCCCAGTCGTCGGGGTAACAGGCAAGCAGTCACGGGGCGACTTTTCCGTGACCTGTCCGATTCGTTGAACAGAATGCCTTTCGGGGCCATGCCCAGCTTGGTACTTAAAGCCGCAGCATACCTCGCCTTTTACGGCTTCCTGAGACCTGGCGAGTTCACGTGCTCCTCCAATAACTCTGGGTTCCCCACGATCAGTCAGCTGGTCCGAGGGCCCGAGGGTTTCACGCTCCTTCTACGTTCTTCTAAAACCTCTCAGGTCGGTCCCCCGGTCGCAATTTCTTATTTCCCCACATCCCACCGGTGGTGTCCGGTGCAGGTCCTTCACCAGTTACAGACGGCCTTAGCAGGACGTAGGCAGGACAGTCCTCTGTTGCCGTTTGGGGAGTTGCCCCTCAGCACCCGTCAGTTCATCGCGCATGTTCGATCCCTAGCCACATGCCTGGGCGCAGACCCTTCTTCGATCTCGGGTCACTCCTTCCGCATAGGAGCCGCATCCGCCGCCTCAAAGAATCGGGTTCCAGCACATGTCATCCAGAAGTTGGGTCGTTGGCGTTCCACGTGTTTCAGCCGATACATTCCTTACCCCAAGGCCGAGATGTCATTAGTCTTTGAATCTTTAGTGTGTGATTAAGTTATGCAATAAAAACATCCTTACCTAACCAGTCTGGGTTTTTGCCCTCTTTCAGGCGTCCCTACCACATGCGCGGTTACAGCACAACTCCAACCGCTGGGAGCAGGGTACTTCAGTGGTCTCGTCCCCCGCTTTAGTAAGCCACGACCACAAGTGTTAAAGGCCAGTTAATTGGCCTGTATTTGTGGGCATAGCGCTGCCGTTTGCATAAAGCTCGGCAGCGCGACTCCCCCTGTGTAAGTCGCTCAGCGTTTCTCCCACCCACCCTCCCCTTTTCAAACACACTACATGAAGGGGATGCCCTCTTTCAGGCGTCCCTACCACATGCGCGGTTACGGCACAACTCCAACCGCTGGGAGCAGGGTACTTCAGGGGTCTCGTCCCCCGCTTTAGTAAGCCACGACCACAAGTGCAAGATAATGCACCTGGGGCGTAAAAACTCAAGAGCAGAATATAAAATCAGTGATACAGTACTAACCTCAGTATCTGACCTATGTAGAGCAGCAGGAAATGCCAGCAGAATGCTTGGGTGTATAGGGAGAGGCATTAACAGTAGAAAGAGGGAGGTGCTCGTGCCGCTCTACAGAGCACTAGTGAGACCTCATCGGGAGTATTGTGTGCAGTACTGGAGACCATATCTGCAGAAGGATATTGAAACTTTGGAGAGAGTTCAGAGAAGAGCTACTAAACTAGTACAAGGATTGCAGGACAAAACTTATCAGGAAAGGTTAAAGGACCTTAACATGTATAGCTTGGAAGTAAGAAGAGACAGAGGGGATATGATAGAAACTTTTAAATACATAAAGGGAACACGGTAAAAGAGGAGAGAATATTTAAAGAAAGAAAAACTGCTACAAGAGGACATAGTTTTAAATTAGAGGGGCAAAGGTTTAAAAGTAATATCAGGAAGTATTACTTTACTGAGAGAGTAGTGGACGCATGGAATAGCCTTCCTGCAGAAGTGGTAACTGCAAATACAGTGAAGGAGTTTAAGCATGCATGGGATAGGCATAAGGCCATCCTTCATATAAGATAGGGCCTGGGGCTATCCATAGTATTCAGCATATTGGGCAGACTAGATGGGCCAAATGGTTCTTATCTGCCGACACATTCTATGCTGTGTGCTACTGCTAGTGAAAAAATTTCACTTGCATCCGCCAGTTTCACTGGGGTTGAAGAAATCATATATTTGGTTGAAATAAATTCCATCCTCTCTCTGCACAGTGATCTGATAGTGAAAATAATCTGTTAATTCATCTGTTTCACTGGGTTTAAAAAATCCTCTTTTTTCCAATTAAGTACTGTAAGAGAGTGTCTGGAGTGGTAGTGGATGAAAGATACGTGCCACCGGGGGTCGTGGCCCCGGTGGAGTAAGAGTGGGTCTTTCGTGTTTTGTCAGCAGTGAGTGCTGTCACACAGCGGTCCGGGCCGGCTCTTACTGGGAACAGGCAAAGAGCAGGGTGGGTGTCTGTTCCCCATGGACCACCACGGGTGGACGGGTTTCGGTTGTTGGTGTCAGTCTACACTGATCCTGGCAGGTTGGTTATCTCTGGCCTTAGTTGGGTAGGGAAGGAGTTAATCCTTCACTATGCTCGGTGGGTGTGGTCTTCCTGCTACACCCAGGGCTGTGAATATAGGTTTGATGCTCACTGACTGTGGAGCTGATGAAGTGTGGTCTCCTGTCTCACTGCAGGAGGCTGTACGGGAGGCTGATCGCATAGTCGGGCTGAGCTCTGTAGTCCGCTCGTCAATCAAAGACTGCCCAGTTGCTGCAGGCTCAGGGAAGGGCCAAAAAAAGGGATCCTGTGGCCGGAACCAATCCCTTGTCCAGGCCGACACGTGGCCTGTCTAACTTGCAGGAACTTGGACAAACCCGCCCCACGACAAGGTGTAGTACTGATCACGGATGTGACAGACTGTGTGAACAGGCACCAAGACGCCTGCAGCGTTTGGAGCTTCGTTGTGGGAGGTGGGGTTTATGAACTTTGCTGTTGTGTGAATTGCACAGTTTTGATGTGATGCACTGGTGTGAATAAATGAGCACGGTGTGGACACAAAGCCTGTCTCCTGAGCCTCTATACTGCCACCGCTACCATCTGCCTACCAGAGCAAACCCCCACAGTATCTTTTTGCCTTGTACTGCAAATCAAATAAAATCAGTAAATTCTACTGGGACATTGTGGGTGGAAAAAACATGTAATTTTTGGCACAAAGTAAATTTGTGGCCTGCTGTTTACTACTGCTACCGTCAGTTTCACTGGGGTTAAAGAAATCAACCTGATAGTGAAAAATAATCTGTTAATTCGTCTGTTTCACTAGGGTTGAAAAAATCCTCTTTTTTTCCTATTTTTTTTGCCTTGTACTGAAAATCAAATAAAATCAGTAAATTACACTAGGACATTGTGGTTAAAAACCAACAATTTTGGCCCATAAAGTACCCCTGCGGCCTGCGTTGATGTTCCTTCTGCACTGCATACCCGACTTGCCAAAATTTATTCAGTAAATTAGGAGGCGTACTACTGATTATTGGGGATCTGTGCCCCTCATATCTTTCAAAGTAACTTGTGACCTTAACCAATCTTTTATCTTTAACACGCTGTCAGGGCATATTGGGCAGGCCACACAGTGTAATACATTTGTTTCTCATATTGTGGTGTGACCTAGAAATATCTTTTATCTTTATCACACTGTCAGGGCATATTAGGCAGGCCACAAAGTGTAATAAATTCATCTGTCACATAGAAGTGTGACCAAAACCAATATTTTCTGTTTATGACACGGGCACGGCATACCTGACAGGGAACAAGTTTTATTAAATCTGTCTGTTACTTCGTTGGGTTACCGAAAAGAATGAGGAGAGAGTCAAATAAGGGACATGGCCATGGCCGTGGTTCTACTGGTGTTGGTGGGGCTCCTGTTGTAGGGAGAGGACGTGGTCGATCTGTGCCAGCTACATGCCCAAATTAAACACCTTCCTCAGGTTTGCGTAGATGACAGGGCCTTCAACGTTATCTAGTATGCCCGAATGCCGCTCTACGAATGGTGAGGCCAGAGCACATACAGGCGTTAGTAGATTGGGTGGCTGAGAGTGCCTCCAGTACCTTTACATTGTCTCCCATCCGGTCCACTGCTGAAAGAGCCCCAAGTCATGTAGCAGACTCTCATGCTTTTTGTTGACTCACCTGGCAGGGTTTCCCTGGCCAATCCACCTAGCCCTGCTCCAGAAGTGGAAGAGATTGAGTGCACCAATGCCCAACCACTTATGTTTGAGGATGAGGACATGGGAAGACCACCACAGCACATCTCTGATGATGACGAAACACACGTGCCAACTGCTGCGGCTTTCTGCAGTGTGCAAACTGACAAGGAGTTCAGAAGTGCAGAAGACTTGGTGGAAGATGATGTGGAGGACGATAAGGGTCCTAGACCCTACATGGGATGAAGGTCATGCTAGTGAACTGTGCAGTTTGGAGGAAGAGGCAGTGGTCACACAGAGACACCAGCACAGCAAAAGAGGGAGCAAGGTGCAGAAGCAGAGCGCCCATCCCCTAGACCAGTGTTTCCCAACCAGTGTGCCTCCAGCTTTTGCAAAAATACAACTCCCAGCATGCCCAGACAGCCTTTGGCTGTGCAGGCATGCTGGGAGTTGTAGTTTCGCAACAGCTGGAGGCACACTGGTTGGGAAACACAGCCCTAGACACTACGCCTGCTACTTCCCACCGCACCCAGGGGCCGAGAACACCAAAGACAGCTCCAAGGAGTTCCCCGGTGTGGCTGTTCTTCACTCAATGTGCAGACGACAAGTCACTAGTGATTTGGACGCTGTGTAATCAGAGCCTACAGCGAGGCATAAACCAGGCATCTAAGTGCAAGACATGAGCTACAGTGGAGTAAACACCTCCAAAACCAAGAAAAGTCTCTGGCTCCTCCTTCTCCCTCTTCTGCTGCAATCTTGGCCTCTTCCTCCACCTCTGGAGTGACAGTGGCAATGGCCACCCCGCAAAAGGAGGATGTGACACCAATGCCACCACATCCGTCAACTTCAACAAGCACCACCACAGTGTCCCATGGAAGCGTTCAGCTGTCCATCTCCCAAACACTGGATCGAAAGAGGAAATACCCCCCTACCCACCCACGATCCCTGGCCCTGAATGCCAGCTTTTCAAAATTGCTGGCCTTTGAAATGCTGTCATTCTGTCTGGTGGAGACGGAGAGTTTTAAAAACCTTACGGCGGTGGCTATCCCACAGTACGTCGTTCCAAGCCACCACTACTTTTCCAGGCGAGCCATCCCTTACCTGCACAAGCAAGTGACGGATAAAATAAGGTGTGCACTGCGAACCGCCATCTGTGGTAAGGTACCCATAACTGCTGATACGTGGACCAGTAAGCACGGCAAGGGTGTTATATCTCCCTAACAGCACACTGGGTAAATGAAGTGGCGGCTGGGCCTGAGGCGGATCACTGTTTGGCGCATGTCCTTCCGCCCCCGAGGATCTCAGGGCATCTTTCTTTGCCTTCTGTTGCCTCCTCCTCCTACTCCTCTTCCTATTCTACCACCTCCTCATCCTCTCAGCATAACACCTTCACCACTAACTTCAGAACAGCCAGGGGGAAATGACAGCAGGCAGTTTTTAAACTCATCTGTTTGGGGGACAAACCCCACACCCCGCAAGAGCTTTGGACGGGCCTGGAACAACAGACCGATGAGTGGTTGGTGCCATTGAGCGTCAAGCCCGGCCTGGTGGTGTGCGATAATGGGTGAAATCTCGTAGCACCTCTGGGCCTAGCCGGTTTGACGCACATCCCTTGCCTGGAGCATGTACTGAACTTGGTGGTGCAGAGATTCCTGAAAAACTGCCACGATATGTCAGAGCTGCTGCAGAAATTACGGGCCGTCTATGCGCGCTTTCGGCATTCTCACCCTGCTGCTGCTCGTCTGTGAGCTGCAGTGTAACTTTGGCCTTCCCGCTCACCGCCACATATGCACTGTGCCCACAAGGTGGAACTCCACCTTGCACATGCTGGAGAGACTGTGTGAGCAGCAGCAGGCGATAGTGGAGTTCCAGCTGCAGCATGCATGGGTCAGTCGCTCTGCGGAACAGTAACACTTCACCGCCACTGATTGGGCCTCCATGTGAGATTTGTGTGCCTTGTTGCGCTGATTCGACTACTCCACCAACATACGCAACATCTTAGCAGGAGGCAGCAAGTCAGTAACATGGTGGAGCAGTATGTGTGAACACGCCTACACGTACTGACTGATGGGTCTGCCCCATTCAACTTTTGGGTCTCCAAATTGGGCACATGGCCTGAGCTCGCCTTTTTTGCCTTGGAGGTGCTGGCCTGCCCTGCAGCCAGTGTATTGTCTGAACGTGTGTTTAGCACAGAAGGGGGTGTTATCATAGAAAAGAACAGCCGCCTGTCCACAGCCAATGTGGACAAGCTGACGTTTAGAGTTGAGCGGACACCTGGATGTTCGGGTTCGAGAAGTTCGGCCGAACTTCACGAAAAGGTTCGGGATCTGAACTTGACCAAAACTTGACCCCGAACCCTATTAAAGTCAATAGAGACCCGAACTTTTGGGCACTAAAATGGCTGTAAAATAGCCCTAGAGGGTTGCAAAAGGCAGCACGATGTAGGTAAATCCCCTGCAAACAAATGTGGATAGGGAAATTACTTTAAATAAAATAAAATAAATAAAAATGAACCAAAATTAATTGACAACTTGGAGAAGGAGGTGGAATAGGAGGTTGGGGTGGCGTCAGGTGGGAATGCTATGGTAGTTGAAGTTTTCCTCACAGCCATAAAGGATTCATGACTGCCTGCATCGCCACAGGCCTCATTCACAGCTTCAGGCCCATGGCAACCATACATCGTTGTTGGAGAAGTTCTCATCACAGCCAAAAAGGATTCATGTCCGCCTGCAGCGTCACAGGCCTCATGCACAGACTCAGGCCCCTGGCACCCACAAATAGGAGAGTTCAAATCATGCCAAAACAGTATTGATTTTACCCACCAGTGCCACAGGCAACAATCACTCATTCAGGCCCATCGCTCCCGCAAAGAGGAGAGCGCTACCGTACCAGCAACACGGGACTCGGGGCAACTTGCAATGGAACAGGCCATTATCATTTATGTAGGCCCTTGCACCCAGACAGAGGCATCATGTTACCAAGCAATGGAACAGGCCACTTTCAGCAATTTAGGCCCTAGCAGCCAGACAGAGGAGAGAGGTCCCATAACAGCAAAACAGGCATCATGTCACCCAACAATGTAGCACGCGATTATCATTAATGTAGGCCCCTGGCACTCAGACAGAGGAGAGAAGTCCCATAACAGCATAACAGCAAAACAACTTTCAGCAATTTAGGCCCTAGCACCCAGACAGAGGAGAGAGGTCCCATAACAGCAAAACAGTTATCATGTCACCCACTAATGCAGCAGGCGATTATCATTAATGTAGGCCCCTGGCAACCAGACAGAGGAGAGAGGTCCCATAACAGCAAAAAAGGCATCATGTCACCCACCAATGCAACAGGCCACTTTCAGCAATTTAGGCCCTAGCACCCAGAGAGATGAGAGAGGTCCCATAACAGCAAAACAGGCATCATGTCACCCACTAATGCAGCAGGCGATTATTATTAATGTAGGCCCCTGGCACCCAGACAGAGGAGAGAGATCCCATAACAGCAATACAGGCATCATGTAACCCAACAATGCAACAGGCCACTTTCAGGAATTTAGGCCCTAGCACACAGACAGAGGAGAGAGGTCCCATAAAAGCAAAACAGGCATCATGTCACCCACTAATGCAGCAGGCGATTATTATTAATGTAGGCCCCTGGCACCCAGACAGAAGAGAGAGATCCCATAACAGCAATACAGGCATCATGTCACCCACCAATGCAACAGGCCACTTTCAGGAATTTAAGCCCTAGCACACAGACAGAGGAGAGAGGTCCCATAAAAGCAAAACAGGCATCATGTCACCCACTAATGCAGCAGGGCCCTGGAGTACAAGAATGTATGGTTGAGGGCGAGGCAGTTAGAAATGTCTATTCTGCACAAGGTACGGACAAGTCCTGTGAGATCCATGCCTGGTTCATTTTAATGAACGTGAGCTTGTCCACGTTGGCTGTAGACAGGCGGCTGCGTTTGTCTGTAATGACGTCCCCTGCCGTGCTAAATACATGTTCAGACAATACACTGGCCGCAGGGCAGGCGAGCACATCCAAGGCATAAAGGGCAAGCTCTGGCCATGTGGACAATTTGGAGACCCAGAAGTTAAATAGGGCAGAATTATCAGTCAGTACGTGGAGGCGTGTGCACACGTACTGTTCCACCATGTTGTTGAAATGCTGCCTCCTGCTAACACATTCCCTATCAGCTGGTGGTGCAGTTTGCTGTGGCGCTGTGACAAAACTTTTCCACATCTCGGCCATGCTAACCCTGCTGTCTGAGGAGCTGGCCATAACACAGCTGTGTTGGCTACATCTTCCTCCTCCTCCTCCGCTTCTGCCTTCGCCTTGTGCTTCCACTTGTCCCCCCGTGTCAGTTGGGAATGCCCTCAGGAGCGAGTCTACAAGCGTGCACTTGTAGTTGCGCATCTTCCTATCACGCTCCAGTGTGGGAATTAAGGTGGGCAAGTTGTCCTTGTACCGGGGATCCAGCAGGGTGGCAACCCAGAAGTCAGCACAAGTTAAAATGTGGCCAAGTTATTTAGGCCCTGGTGCCCAGAATGAGGAGAGGTTCTTTCAACTTTGGGTTGCACCGCAAGATCATGGTAAAGTTAAAAAAAAATGAGGATTCAATAAAGAAGTGCCCCGGAGTACAAGAATACATGGTTGAGGGGGAGGCAGTTATAAATGTCTATTCTGTACAAGGGAGGGACAGGTCCTGTGGGATCCATGCCTGGTTCATTTTTATGAACGTCAGCTTGTCCACGTTGGCTGTGGACAGGGGGCTGCGTTTGTCAGTAATGACGCCCCCTGCCGTGCTGACTACACGTTCAGATGTTCAGACAAAACGCTGGCCGCCGGGCAGGCCAGCACCTCCAAGGCATAAAATGCTAACTCTGGCCACGTGGACAATTTGGAGACCCAGAAGTTGAATGGGGCCGAACCATCAGTCAGTACGTGGAGGGGTGTGCACACGTACTGTTCCACCATGTTAGTGAAATGCTGCCTCCTGCTAACAAGTTCCGTATCAGGTGGTGGTGCAGTTAGCTGTGGCGTGGTGACAAAACTTTTCCACATCTCTGCCATGCTAACCCTGCCCTCAGAGGAGCTGGCCGTGACACAACTGCGTTGGCGACCTCTTGCTCCTCCTCTGCCTTCGACTTGGGCTTCAACTTGTTCCCCTGTGACATTTGGTAATGCTCTCAGTAGCGCGTCTACCAACGTGCGCTTGTACTCGCGCATCTTCCTATCACGCTCCAGTGCAGGAAGTAAGGTGGGCACATTGTCTTTGTACTGGGGATCCAGCAGGGTGGCAACCCAGTAGTCCGCACATGTTAAAATGTGGGCAACTCTGCTGTCGTTGCGCAGGCACTGCAGCATGTAGTCACTCATGTGTGCCAGGCTGCCCAGAGGTAACGATAAGCTGTCCGCTGTAGGTGGTGTATCGTCTGTGTCCTCCGTATCCCCCCAGCCACGCTCCAGTGATGGCCCTCCTCACTGGTTCCTCCTCTACATCATTCTCCTCTTCCTCATCCTCCAGAAGTGTACCCTGGCTGTCCACATGTGTACCTGGCCTCTGCTGGTGCAGGAACCCACCCTCTGAGACACTTCTGTATGACCTGCCTGAAACCCTGTGAAATGCTCACTCTTCCTCCTCCTCCTGTGCCGCATCCCCTTCCATCATTGCCGTAATATTTTTTTCAAGGAGACATAGAAGGGGTATTGTAATGTCAACAGCGGAGTCATCTGCACTGGCCATGTTGGTTGAGTACTCGAAAGACCGCAACAGGGTTCACAGGTCTCGCATGCAGGGCCATTTACTGGTGGGGAAGTGGTGCTGATCCGCAGAGCGATTGATCCGTGCATACTGCATCTGAAACTCCACTATCGCCCACTGCTGCTCGCGCAGTCTCTCCAGCAAATGTAAGGTGGAGTCCCACCTGGTGGGCATGTCGCATATGAGGCGGTGAGCAGGAAGGCCAAAGTTACGCTGCAGCGCAGACAGGCGAGCAGCTGCAGGGTGATAACGCTGAAAGCGCGCACATACGGGCCGCACTTTCAGCAGCAGCTCTGACATGTCTGGGTAGTTTTTAAGAAACTTCTGCACCACCAGATTCAGCACATGCGCCAGGCAAGGGATATGCGTCAAACCGACTAGTCCCAGAGCTGCAACGAGATTTCGCCCATTATCGCACACCACCATGCCGGGCTTGAGGCTCACCAGCAGCAACCACTCATCAGTCTGCTGTTCTATGCCCCTCCAAAGCTCCTGTGCGGTGTGGAGTTTGTCACCCAAACACATGAGTTTTAAAATTGCCTGCTGACGTTTCCCCCTGTCTGTGCTGAAGTAGGGGGTGAGGTTATTTTTTCGATGACCGGATGTGGAGGTGGTAGAAGAGGAGTAGGAGGAGGATGATGCGGAGTAGGAGGAGGAAGCAACAGGAGGCAACAAATAATGCCCTGCGATCCTCGGTGGTGGAAGGACATGCACCAAACCGCTATCCACCTCGGGCCCACATTTACCCAGTGTGCAGTTAGGGAGATATATATGACCCTGGCCATGCTTACTGGTCCATGTGTCTGTGGTTATGTGGACCTTGCCACAGATGTCGTTGCACAGCGCACACTTGATTTTATCCTACACTTGGTTGTGCAGGGAAGAGATGGCTCGCCTGGAAAAGTAGTGGCGGCTGGGAACAACATACTGGGGGACAGCCACCGCCATCAGCTGTTTGAAACAGTCCGTCTCCACCAGACGGAATGACAGCATTTCAAAGGCCAGTAATTTTGAAATGCTGGCATTCAGGGCCAGGGATCGAGGGTGGGTAGGTGGGTATTTCCTCCTTCTCTCCAATGTTTGAGAGATGGACAGCTGAATGCTGCCGTGTGACATGGCGGAGATGCTTGGTGATAGTGTCGTATGTGGTGGTGTTGGTGGAACATCCTCTGTTTGCTGGTCACCAGGTGCCACGGTGATGCCAGAGGTGGAGGGAGAGGCCGAGCCACCAGCAGAAGAGGGAGCTGGAGGAGCATGAGAGAGTACCTTGTTTTTAAGGTGTTTACTCCTCTGCAGGTCATGCTTTGCATGTAGATGCCTGGTCATGCAGGTTGTGCTATGGTTAAGAACGTTTATGCCTTGCTTCAGGCTCTGATGGCACAACATGCAAACCACTCGTGTCTTGTCATCAGGACATTGTGTGAAGAACTGCCACGCCACTGAACTCCTTTGAGCAGGCATTGGTGTGATCGGTGCCAGGGTGCGGTGGACAGTAACAGGCGTACTTGTCTCTGGAACGGCCGCTGCGCTTTTGCACCCTGCTCCCTCTTTTGCTGTGCTGTTGCCTCTGTGCGACCACCGCCTCTTCTGCAGAACTGCAAGCCTCATTACCACGACCTTCAGTCCAGTCTGGGTCTAGGACTTCATCATCCTCCACCCTTTCATGACCCCTGCCCTCCTTGTCGATCCTCCTTATTGCAGAAAGCCTCAGCAGTTGGCACCTGTGTTTCATCATCATCAGAGACGTTTTGTGGCGGTATTCCCATGTCCTCATCCTGCAACAAAAGTGGTTGAGCATCAGTGCATTCAAGGTCTTCCTCTTCTGGAAAATAAATGTGAAGCCCCAGTATTGGGTCTACAACACAATGAAATCCAGATATCCCTCAAAGGAAAGAAAACCTAGCAAAGGGGTGTCTCCATTACAGAGATCACCAAATCCACCATATTATGTGGCCCCTTTGTCAATATCCCACTTTTTTACAAGCTTTAAGGATGTGACGGGGAAAACCTAAGCCAGTTATCCATCAACAGACAGCTGTTTCGGGGTGTTGCCCCTCATCAATGTGGAGTAGGATTCTGGCTAACCAGGAGCAATGTCTTGGAGACTACACAAACAAAATAATAGCTGATCTCAGGGAGACCAGCTACAGAAAACACGGCGGAGCCTCATTTAAGAGTCTCAATACAGCAATCCAAAGTGCAAAGCTCCCTGGGAAACTGTAATATGCAAAATAAATGTGGAGCCCCAGTATTGGGTCTACAACACAATGAAAGCCAGATATCCCTCAAAGGAAGGAAAACCGAGCAAAGGGGTGTCTCCATTACAGAGATCACCAAATCCCCCATATTAAGTGGCCCCTATGTCAAGATCCTGCTTTTTTGCAAGCTTTAAGGGCGGGGACGGGAAAAACCTTATTTTGTTTGAGTAGTCTCCCAGGGAGCTTTGCACTTTGGATTGCTGTATTGAGACTCTTAAAAGAGGCTCTGTGGTGTTTTCAGTAGCTGGTCTCCCTGAGATCAGCTATTATTTTTATTTGTGTAGTCTCCAAGGCATTGCTCCCGGTTAGCCACAATCCTACGCCACATTGATGAGGGGCAAAACCCCAAAACAGCTGTCTGTGGATGGATAACTGGCCTAGGTTTTCCCCGTCACATCCTTAAAACTTGTAAAAAAGTGGGATCTTGACATAAGGGCCACTTAATATGGTGGATTTGGTGATCTCTGTAATGGAGACAACTCTTTGCTCGGTTTTCCTTCCTTTGAGGGATATCTGGCTTTCATTGTGTTGTAGACCCAATACTGGGGCTCCACATGTATTTTGCATATTACTCTTTCCCAGGGAGCTTTGAGCTTTGCACTTTGGATTGCTGTGTTGAGACTCTTAAATGAGGCTCTGTGGTGTTTTCTGTAGCTTGTCTCACTGAGATCAGCTATTATTTTGTTTGAGTTTCCTCTTCTGGGGCAGGGCTAGGTGGATGGGCCGGGGAAACCCTTCCAACAGAGTCATCAAAAAGCAAGAGACTTTCCTGCATGATTTGTGGCTCTGACTGCTTGGCTGATTTGCAAGGGGGTGAGGTGGAAGACTGATGGGCATGGGCTGCAGGTTCCAACTCTGAGCTTTCTGCAGAGGATTGGGTGTTAGATACTGTGAAGGAACTGCAGGAACTGTCAGCCACCCAATCTGTCGCCTGTACATGTTCTGGCTTCATCATCCATAGAGCGGCATTTGGGCCTATCAAATAACGCTGCAGATCCCAGGTTAGACAAATGGACTATGTCACCCCTGAAACATAAAAAAGGCAATAAAGGGGACTTGAGCATCCAGAAAAAACAAGATTGCTTACCGGTAATTGTTTTTTCTCGAAACCCACGACGGCACCCTGTGCGACTCAGGACCTCCCATTGGACAGGAAACCTGAGAAGATTAAAGTGGACACACCTCCTCCAAGCACCAGTGGAAGAAATAAACTGTTCTCTGGAGACAACTACTTTGTGTACCTATTGCTCATAGGTTTTATCTGAAATCTATACATACACTATAATTATATATTCTTATTTTATTTATTTATTTATTTTTATTTTATATTTTTTTTTTTATTTTTTTTTTATTAGGGCGGGAAATATCGGGTGCCGTCGAGAAAAACAATTACCGGTAAGCAATCTTGTTTTCCCCTCACCCACGACGGCACCCTGTGCGAGACTAAACTATAAGTAGACCTAGGGAGGGCCCGCCGCCTGAAGGACACCCTCTCCAAAGGAAGCATCAGAATGGATTTTAAGCCTATAGTGTTTTAGAAACGTGTGAGGAGAACTCCAGGTAGCTGCCCTGCAAATCTGAGCTAAAGAAACGTCTGCCCTTTCTGCCCAGGAGGTAGAAACTGCTCTAGTAGAGTAGGCCCCAAACCCAGAAGGTGGAGTAAGGCCCAAAGATACATAAGACTTAACTATGGCCTTTTTTACCCATCTTGCTATGACCCCGTGGAAGCTTTCTTCCCTTTATTTTTCCCTAAAAATTGGATCAAGAGGTTTTCGTCTTTCCTCCAAGGAGCCGTAACATCAAGGTAAGTTAGTAAACACCTTCTGACATCAAGGCAATGGAGCCTTTCTTCGGAACTGGAAGAAGGAAACGGAAAAAAGGAAGGAAGAACGATGTCTTGGCTTCTGTGGAAATCCGAAACCACCTTGGGAAGGAAGGAAGGGAGAGGCCTAATGACTACTTGACTAACTTGTATAACCGTATAAGGTGGAAATGCCGAGAAAGACTGAATTTCTGAAATTCTACGGGCAGAAGTGATAGCTAGAAGGAAGGCCATCTTGATGGATAATACATCTATCGGAACCTCGGATAAGGGCTCAAAGGGTTTATCTGTCAGGCCTTTCAATACCTTATTCAAGTCCCAGGGGGGAGACAAGGGTCTAATGGAGGGACGAATCCGGGCCGTAGCAGACAGAAAGCGTTTAATCCAGGGGTGGACAGCTAACTGTATGTCAAAAAAATAGCTCAAGGCTGCCACTTGTACTTTTAAAGTGGAGGCCTTGAGCCCCTTGTCAATCCCTGCCTGTAGGAAATCCAACACTTTTGGAATGTCTGGAGAGGTAAAAGGATCAGGACTAGAACCTAGGAAGGAGGAGAAGACCTGCCAAACTCTATTATATTTCCTGGCTGTGGTAACTTTTCTACTGCTTAAGATTGTGGAGACTACCTTATCAGAAAGACCCCTTTTTAACCACATGTCCCTCTCAATTTCCACACGGCCAGCTGAAGAATCTGTGGATTGGGATGTAGTACTGGTCCCTGAGAAAGCAGATTTTCTTTTGGCGGAATTTTCCAAGGGGGTTCTATTGTTAGATTCAGCAGGGTCGAGAACCACACCCTCTTTGGCCAGTACGGGGCTACTAGGATAACTAAGGCCCTGTCTTTCTGAATTTTCTTCAGGACTTGTGGTAGGAGTGAAATAGGTGGGAAGGCATATCCGATCTCTCGCCCCCATTTCTGGGCCAGACTGTCTACAGCCGTTGGGTTGTCTGCCTGGCTTAAAGAGCAGAACCTTTCTGTTTTTTTGTTTTCCCGAGAGGCAAAGAGATCTATAGTTGGTTCCCCGAATCTTATTACAATCTGGGAGAAGGTGTCCTTGTCCAGACTCCACTCTGTCTGCCTGAGTTTTACTCTGCTCAGGAAGTCGGCCAAGAAGTTTTCCTTGCCCTTCAGATGGACCGCAGAGAGGGTCAGACTTCTTTCTTCCGCCATTCTGAAGATCTCTTGGCATAAGGAGTTTAGGGACGCTGACCGTGTTCCTCCTTGATGATTTATATATGCTACGGTTGTTGTATTGTCGGAATAAAACGTCAGTTTTTTGTCAACAACCTCCGGACAGGCTACTCTCAGGACTCTATCGCCTTTAGTTCCTTGTAGTTTGATGTGGCTGCTCTGGTCTTTAGGTCCCATCTTCCTTGCCAGTGATTCTCGTTCGAGTGGGCCCCCCAGCCCCATGGACTTGAATCTGTCGTTATCAACATAGGTTCTGTAAACGACCAAGGAGTCCCAGCCGACAAATTTTTTTGAATTGTCCACCAAAGGAGAGAGGATCTCGCTCTGGAGGAGAGATGGAATTTCCGATCTAATGCCCCTGGAAGGCCATTCCAATTCATTAAAATGTCTGATTGTAGGGCTCTGGTGTGAACTTGGCAAAAGGAACTGCCGGAATGGTCGCTGTTAGGTGTCCCAAAACCATCATTGCATACCTGATTGAACAGTTGAAGCTGCGGAAGAGGGACCAGACATTTTCTATCGTGGTGGCTACCTTTTTCTGAGGAAGATAAGTCTTCTGGTTTAAGGAGTCTAGTTGCATTCCCAAGAAGGTGCATCTCTGAGAAGGAGTGAGGCAGGATTTCTGATGATTCATCTTCCAGCCTAAATTTTTTAGAAGGGAACAAGCAAGAGTTAAATCTATTCTCAACTGTTCCTCTGTCTGTGCTATGAACAGAAAATCGTCCAGATAGGGAACGAGAACTATCCTGGACAATCTTAGGTAGGCCACCATTTCTGCCACCACCTTTGTAAAGACTCTTGGGGCTTGTGCCACCCCAAAAGGTAAGGCCCTGTACTGGAAATGACGGATCTGGCCTTTTATCTGAACAGCCGTTCTTAAATATTTTTGGGAGGCTGGATGTATAGGGACGTGATAGTATGCATCTTCTAAGTCTATGCTTGCCATCCAGCAGTCCTTGGACAATAGATTCAAGGTTGTCTTGATTGTTTCCATCCGGAATTTTTTGTATTTCAGAAATTTGTTTAATTGTTTTAGGTTTAGAATCATCCGAAAGGTTCCATTGGGTTTCTTTACTAGAAAAAGGGGGGAGTAAAATCCCTTCCTTTCCTCCCCTTTTGGAACTTGGCATATTACTCCTTTCTCTATTAACAATAGAACTTCTGCTTCCAGAATCAGAGATCTTTGAGGATCTTGCGGAATAGGTGTCAGAGTGAAGAAATCCCTTGGATAGGAGAGGAATTCCAGCCTGAATCCCTCTGCTATCCCACCCAGAACCCATTTGTTTTGGGTTATTCTTGACCAGGCTGGAAGGAAAAGGGACAGTCTTCCTCCAACCCGGAGGACGGCGTCACTGTTTATCTTTGGGTTTGTTGTCTTGAGACTTGAAAAGAAAACCGGAAGATTTCCTTTGAAATCTTTCCTTTTCTTTTCTGTCATTTGGCCTGGTTCTCTGTCTCCTAAACCCTTGCTGAGGTTTACGAAAAAAGGGATTCCTCTGGGGAACAGGAAACCCCCTTTTCTTATCGGAAGCCATCTCTAAGATGTCATCTAGAGAGGATCCAAATAATCTATCTCCCTCACACGGAAGAGCACATAATCTGGCTTTTGACCCTTGGTCCCCTTTCCAGGACCTAAGCCAAATGGCTCTTCTGGCAGCGTTAGACATAGCCGAAGATTTTGCCGAAAACCGTATTACATCCGTGGAAGCATCAGTTAAAAAATCAGCGGCTTTGGCAAAAGTGGGAAGGGACGCTAGGATTTCCTCTCGTGGTTTCTTTTCTTTTAGATGTGTTTCCAATTGGTCAATCCATAAGCGAAGTGAACGGGAGACCCATGTGGAAGCCACCGCTGGTCTGAGAGAGGCAGCGGAAGTTTCCCAGGCTCTCTTTAGATAAATGTCGGCCTTTTTATCCAAAGGATCCGATAAACAACCAAGGTCATCGAAGGGGAGAGCTGATTTTTTAGCTATTTTTGCCACCGGGGCGTCTACCATAGGGGCCTTATCCCAACCAGAAGACACCTGATCGTCAAATGGATATTTTCTTTTAACGGATGCGGGCAAAAAGAATTTCCTGTCTGGATTTTTCCATTCCCTTTTAATTATTGCCTGCATATTTTCATGCATGGAAAACACCCTATGCCTTTTAGGCCCTAAAGCTTGGAAGGCTTGATCCGCTACTGATTTTGTCTGTTTAATATCCTCCAGCTGCATGGTGGCTCTTACCGCCTTCAGTAATGGCTGTATATCTTCCGGAGGAAAAAAAGCTCTTCCTGTATAATCGTCATCCGAGGATTCACTGCTAGAGGAATTTAACTGGCCGGATTCTCTGTCCTCATCCTCAGAAGAATCTATATCAATGCTGTCATATACTGTAGACCTGTCCGGGGACTTGTTTCGGCTTTTATTAACCACTCCCGGACCGCCGTACGCAGGATTGCGTCCTGCGGGCGGCCGGGATCTTCTGAGTGGATGCATCGGCGCGTCCTCTCGCGAGACCCGTGAGTTCCTGTGAACGCGCGTCTGGAGAGTTAGACTACAGCCTGCCAGCGATGATCAATCGCTGGCAGGCTGTAGATGCGATATAAATCGCATCAAACATGTATACCAGACGCTGTTTTGTGAACAGCGTCTGGTATACCAGCTACCTGGTCCTCTGGTGGTCCCATTTGCTGGGATCGACCACCAGAGGACCAGGTAACTATGTAAAGTTGCTCCAAACACTACACTAACCCCCCACCCCCCTCACCTATTAACCCCTTGATCACCCCATCTAGACCCCTGATCACCCCCCTGTCATTGATCACACCACTTGTAAGGCTCCATTCAGACGTCCATATGTGTTTTGCGGATCCGTGGATTCACGGATCCGTGGATCCGATCCGCGGATCCGATCCGCGGATCCGATCCGCAGATCCTCAAAACACGGACACCGGCAATGTGCTTTCCGCATTTTGCAGATCCGCACATTGCCAGAACCATATAGAAAATGCTTTTTCTTGTCCGCAATTGCGGACAAGAATAGGACATGTTCTATATTTTTGCGGAACGGAAGTGCAGACCCGGAAGCGCGGATCCGTAATTCCGGATCCAAACGGGACAAAGTCTGTCCCCATAGAAATGAATGGGTCCGCAATTCCGTTCCGCAAACAGAATTGCGGACGTGTGAATGGGGCATAAGGGTCCCCTATCACCACCAGTTAGTTAGCGCCCAGCCCACTGCACCGCAGTCACTGATTTTGGCAGAGATTTTTTCATGCACATTGACCGATGCGAATGAAAAAATCTGTGCCGTTCATTTTTTTTTTTTTTTTCAGCGCAGAGGCTGAACGAAAAAAAAAAAATCTCATTACCCGTATGCTCAATATAAGGAGAATCGCAGAAACTCCTAATGCTGGCCATACGTGTAATGATTGCGGAGACCCTCAAATGCCAGGGCAGTACAAAAACCCCACATGTGACCCCATTTTAGAAAGAAGACACCCCAAGGTATTCCGTGAGGGGTATGGCAAGTTCATGCAAAATTTTATTTTTTGTCACAAGTTAGTGGAATATGAGACTGTAAAAAAAAAAAAAAAAATCTCCGCTAACTTGTGCCAAATTTTTTTTTCTGTGAACTCGCCATGCCCCTCACGGAATACCTTGGGGTGTCTTCTTTCCACAATGGGGTCACATGTGGGGTATTTATACTGCCCTGGCATTTTAGGGGTCCTAAAGCGTGAGAATCCAAATGCGTAAAAATGGCCTGTGAAATCCTGAAGGTACTCATTGGTTTTAGGGCCCCTTTGCGCATCTTGGCTGCAAAAAAGTGTCACTCATGTGGTATCGCCGTACTCAGGAGAAGTAGGGCAATGTGTTTTGGGGTGTATTTTTACATATACCCATGCTGGGTGTGAGAAATATAGCTGTAAACGACAACTTTTTAAAAAATTTTATTCAAAGTTGCCAATTTACAGAGATATTTTTCTCACCCAGCATGGGTATATGTAAAAATACACCCAAAAACACATCGCCCTACTTCTCCTGGGTACGACGATGCCACATGTGTGACACTTTTTTGCAGCCAAGATGCGCAAAGGGGCCCAAATTCCAACGAGTACCTTTTAGGAGGGCATTTTTACGCATTTTTCTTCTCACGCTTTAGGGCCCCTAAAATGCCAGGGCAGTATAAATACCCCACATGTGACACCATTTTGGAAAGAAGACACCCCAAGGTATTCGCTGAGGGGCATAATGAGTCCATGAAAAATTAAACTTTTTGTCAAAAGTTAGCGGAAAGGGAGACTTTGTGAGAAAAAACAATAAAAAATCAATTTCCACTAACTTGTGCCAAAAAGAAAATATTCTATGAACTCGCCATGCCCCTCATGGAATACCTTGGGGTGTCTTCTTTCCAAAATGGGGTCACATGTGGGGTATTTCTACTGTCCTGGCATTTTAGGGGCCCTAAAGCGTGAGAAGAAAAATGCATAAAAATGCCCTCCTAAAAGTTACTCATTGGTTTTAGGGCCCCTTTGCGCATCTTGGCTGCAAAAAAGTGTCACTCATGTGGTATCGCCGTACTCAGAAGAAGTAGGGCAATGTGTTTAGGGGTGTATTTTCACATATACCCATGCTGGGTGAGAGAAATATCTCTGTAAATTGACAACTTTGAATAAAAAAAATGTAAAAAGTTGTCATTTACAGCGATATTTCTCACACGCAGCATGGGTATATGTAAAAATACACCCCAAAACACATTGCCCGACTTCTCCTGAGTACGGTGATACCACATGAGTGACACTTTTTTGCAGCCTGGGTGCGCAAAGGGGCCCTAAAACCAACGAGTACCTTTAGGATTTCACAGGGCATTTTTACGCATTTGGATTCCCACGCTTTAGGGCCCCTAAAATGCCAGGTCAGTATAAATACCCCACATGTGACCCCATTTTGGAAAGAAGACACCTCAAGGTATTCCGTGAGGGGCATGGCGAGTTCACAGAATTTTTATTCTTTGGCACAAGTTAGCGGAAATTGATATTTTTTTTTTTTTATTTTGTTTTTTACAAAGTCTCATATTCCACTAACTTGTGACAAAAAATAAAATTTTACATGAACTCACCATACCCCTCACGGAATACCTTGAGGTGTCTTCTTTCCAAAATGGGGTCACATGTGGGGTATTTATACTGTCCTGGCATTTTAGGGGCCCCTAAAGCGTGAGAAGAAGTCTGGAATCCAAATGCGTAAAAATGCCCTGTGAAATCCTAAAGGTACTCATTGGTTTTAGGGCCCCTTTGCGATCTTGCTGCAAAAAAGTGGCACACATGTGGTATCGCAGTACTCAGGAGAAGTAGGGCAATGTGTTTGGGGGTGTATTTTTATATATACCCATACTTTGTGTGAAAAATATCTCTGTAAACGACAACTTTTAAAAATTTTTATACAAAGTTGACAATTTACAGAGATATTTCTCTCACCCAACATGGGTATATGTAAAAATACACCCCAAAACACAGTGCCCTACTTCTCCTGAGTACGGCGATACCACATGAGTGACACTTTTTTGCAGCCTGGGTGCACAAAGGGGCCCAAATTCCAACGAGTACCTTTACACTGGGTTCAGACCTGAGCGTTTTGAAGCCTAGCGTTTTATGCGCGTTCAAGACAGGCGTTTAGGCGCGTTTTTTTCAAGCGTTTGTGTAAATAGTGTAGGCGCGTTTAACGCGCGTTTATGTGATTGACTGCATAGTGGACCAATGACCAAACAGCCCTCGCTATATATAGTTTGGCCAATCAGAGTGATTTTGAGTTGTGAAATTCCATGGTGGCTGATATTGTGTGTGTGTTGGGCAAAATGGACTGCTACAGGAGGCGACATGTTGCTGTTGTTGTGACAGCCATCCAACTGGAGCGTTTGAGGAGAAGGAGGGCCAGCAGGCGCCGGTTCTGGGTCCATCCGGTGATTGCACAGCGGCAGGAGAGGGGCCAGTTCTGGGCGCTCTACCAGAACCTGCGTGCCCATGAGGACCATTTTTTTGCCTACATGCGAATGTCCATTTCAAGGTTAGTATGTATACGTGTTTTTAATGTTTTTTTGGTTTTACAGAAAGTGTAGTAATGTCGTAATGTTAATTTTATTTAATTTAATGTGTCTCCAGCTTTGATGAGCTCCTGGGGCTGTTGGAGAGTAGGTTGATGCACCAGGACACCTTCATGCGGGACAGCATTCCACCTGTGGAAAGACTGGTGATAACTTTGCGGTAAGTTTTATATACCTCGTGTCCTTCTAAAACATGTCTATTGTGTAGCGACTGTTTATGATTGTTTTTGCATTTTAGTACTCGTGTGGTTTCTGTGGTATGCCTGTTACCATAAATATTCAGCACATGCATCATGTAGCCACCTTTGCAAGGTGTAACCCTTTCCATGGAAAAAGACTCCAAACATATAGTTAGTAATTGTTTTATGTTTAGTGCAATAAAGAAACTCAGTACATTCCCCAACATGTTTATACGGAGTTCACAAAAATGCACATAACTTTTGTGCAATACGCAAACAAAATGTTCTTCCTTTTAATTCAAAATAAATAACGTAGTGGCCAACTCAAATACCGGCACTTTAATTCGCATTAACATCTCTCACAGGTCCTCATAATCGGGCGGGTTATTTCTGGTTCCGGATCCGGCTTGTAGGAATGTTTGGCCGCGTTAGAAGCTCGGCATTGGCCTGTGTGCTGGTGGTGGTGCTTGTGGATGTGGTCAGGCCATACTGGTGCCCATAATGTGGACCTTCTTGGGGGCCATGTTGGTCGTAATGTGGTCCATAGTATCGGCTATATTGTTGCACCGGTTCCCCAGGTTGTGAATATTGCTCTGCATATGTTGATCCCTGTGGCGCATACTGCTGGGGATATATTGGGCCATATGTTGTTGGATTTGTGGGCCCATGTTGGCTAAATTGGGGACCATGTGGGTGGCCATATTGTTGCCCATAATGGGGGTCCTGTATAGGGGCCTGCATAGTAGGCTGCATTGGATCCTGAATGGGATGCTGCCTAGGATCCGGAATTGTATGCTGCCTAGGAGGCTGCCTAGGAGCGGGGATGGGAGGCTGCCTAGGAGCGGGGATGGGAGGCTGCCTAGGAGCCGGGAGAGGAGGCTGCATAGGAGCCGGGAGAGGAGGCTGCATAGGAGCCGGGAGAGGAGGCTGCATAGGAGCCGGGAGAGGAGGCTGCATAGGAGCCGGCATCGGGCCATGCAAAGAAGCGATTTTTGTGGCCACTTTGGTGCTCATTTCAGAGGCAACTTCTGTGGCCATTTCAGTGGCCACTTGTTGAGCAATCTTTGTGGCCTGGTGTGGTGACAGCTGCGGGGCCTGATGTTGGGCCATTACTGGTTCAAGATGTATGACCAGTTGAGTGGCCAGTTGAGTGGCCAGTTGAGTGGCCAGTTGGGTGGCCATTTGTGAGGCCAGTTGGGTGGCCTGCAGGGGTCCCGGCTGGGTTTCCTGGAATGGTGATGCAAAAGTGTCCAGCGTACGGATCAGCATCTCTTGGACAGTGGTGAGTTGCGGTCTGGGGACATTTTGCAATCTGTCCTCCAGACTGAGAAGGAAATACCCGTTGCTGGTCATTTTTGGTACCGGATGTGCCAGGGCATCCAGGCTGGCTATCAGTCGGTCCTCCTGCCGTTCACCTCTCCGCCTTTTGCCCTTAGCTGGCGAGTCGCTTCTGCCCCAGATGGCCCTGGCTGTGTGGGGCTTGTAAGCGCCGGAGGGCCCTCTGTCCCTGGTGGACTGGTTGGCGCTGAAGATGGTCCTGGCTCGCTGTCCCGAGTGTGGCCAGAGTCCTCTTCCGCCTCATCTGCAGCCTGACTGTGTTCCCAGCTGCTCTCTGTGCTGTTAAAGATAAATATTTTGTTAAATATTTAAAGCATATCATTGTGAATATATGTGACATTATGTAATGCCACATCCTCTCCCCAATGAGGACTACAATGTCTCACCTCCTCATTTCAGTGCAGGGAATCAAGAAGGCCATTTGCTCCGCATGCACATAACAAGAGCGTGTGGGTGAAGAGCCGCTCCTCTGCTCCCTCTCTAGGCGGCGATGTCGTATGAATGCGTCCTTGATACTTTTCCATTTTTTTTGATGGTGTTGACTACAAATATTAAAAATAAAGTTAATGAGCATAATTTCTTATTCTATTTTCAGGTACCTAGGTACAGGCCAGTCGTTGGCGAGTCTGCATTTTTCGTTTTTGATTGGCAAATCCACGGCAAGTGTCATCATCCGTGAGACCTGCGTGGCAATCTGGAATGCACTCCATGCAGCAGTGATGGGCCAACCGCAGAAGGAGCAGTGGCAGGAAATTGCCGATGTGTTCATGCAAACCTGCCAATTCCCCAACTGTGCCGGAGCTATAGATGGCAAGCACATCCGCATTAAGAAGCCGGTGAGAACTGGAAGCCAATTTTACAATTACAAAAAATATTTTTCTTTTGTATTATTTGCGATGTGTGATGCCAACTATAGCTTCCGGTACATTGACGTGGGCTCATATGGCAGTAGGTCCGACTCGGCGGTCTTTGCCCATTCGGAGTTTGGCAAACTGCTCCATGACAAGGCTCTGGATCTCCCTGAGAACACCGCACTGCCTGGCACCACTTCACCAGCGATGCCGTTTGTGTTTGTGGCCGACGAGGCCTTTGCCCTGGGTGAAAACCTAATGAGGCCCTATTCTAGCAGGGGACTGTCTCTAGCCAGACGAGTATTTAATTATAGGCTGACTAGAGCGCGCAGGGTTGTGGAGTGCGCTTTTGGCATCCTCGCCAACAAATGGCGATTTCTCCACACCCCCATCCACCTCAAATTGGAGACTGCAATCTCGGCCGTAAAAGCAGCCTGCGTCCTACATAATTTTGTCCGGGCTAGAGACGGATTTAATTTTGAGGATTCCCTCACCCATTCCCTGCACAGTCATCGGCCGAGTGTTGTGCGTGGCCACAGACAGGGTGCAGCAGTGCGGGAACAGCTCACAGCATACTTTATGTCGCCACATGGGGCCTTACCATGGCAGTTAGACTCGATTTAAATTTATTTGCCATGATTATTTTGTGTTCATATGCGTCCTAATTTATTTTTACTGTAATGTTTGCAGTTTATTTTCACACATATAAATTCTGTTTGACCCATTTTGTCTCATCTTGTTTTTATATATATGATGGGCCATGGAGAGTGGCCTTTAGGAGGCCATATTCCAATCACGTGTGGTACAAAGCATATGGTGGGCGAATTTACGTAACCGCTTTTGGGGTAACTACTCCACCATTATATTTAGTCCTAATGATGGAGCAATTAATGTGTCCATGCAGGTGCCTATAAATGCGAATGTACGAAAAAGTTTCCCACAACAAGCGTGAGCCTTCAGCTGAATATAACTCACAACAAATACCATGCTAACATTGTGTGAAGCTATGGTAGAGCATGATCACAGTAGCATGTATGAAACGGCTGGAGGGCCGAGATTCGACTGCCCTGACGTATACACCACTGAAATGTGTCCGTAAATACATAGGCCACTATCCGTACTATTGTTTTCCATACGTCACCTCACTAGCAATATACTAATCCGCATAACCAGGCCACAAATAGAGCAAAATATCTGCATTGGACAACATGAGCTTTCATACACAGCGCATACAAACACTATTCAGCTGCACCATTTACACGTCAATCATAGTACTGGCCCATTGCACTGACGCATAATGTGCGCAGGGGCAACTACCAACTGGCCACATAACAACTGACACATCCCACATACAACTCCTACACAGACCTCACTAGAAGGGAGACATAAAACATGTAGCAGGAGAAAATAACCATTCTGAAAGCACCCACAGTTTGTGGCGTTTGCTAGCATATTTACAGCTATTTAAACAGGTGACACACAGCAGCAGGCAATTACTACAGGCCAGAGGGTACTGGATCCAAATTATGTGCCCATGAGACAAGGCGAACAATGCTAAAAGAGTGGCTATATACTATATTAAGTTTGATTGAGGATGGTGCGGCACTGTAGGTGATGTCCAAATACAGCTACATGCATGCCTGCAAGGCTCCATCAAGTACAAGACAGCCCACCATTTTGGAAGCTGCTTTAGGACATCACCTCAAGCCGTACTGCCAGAGGTGGCCGGAGCTATTACATATAATATTTTCAACACCACTGCACACTAGATTTTGAGGTCAGAAACTAAATCACACATACCTTTGCCTTGTCGGACAGTCTTGGTAAACTGCGGCCACTCTGGCCAGATGGATTTGCAAATGTCCTCCCAGGCTTGTAGTCGGACCCTGCGATTTTTACAATAGGGGTCTTGGGTGTCATATAGGCACCGTTTGGCCTGCACTAGCCTGATAATGTTTTCAGAATCACAGGCCTCCTCCATGTCTGCTCTCCTGCAAAACTCTGGGTGCTTTGCACATGTTGCTTTGGCCTTTTTCAACAGCATGTTGCAAAGTAGCGTCCATAGGCGCGTTTTACGCGGCACAAACGCGAACAACACGCCTATGGCGTTTCCATTGAAGTCTATTGGAACCAAACGCTGGTTAAACGCCCAAATTAACGCGAACATACTTGCCTATGCGTCTGGCGTTTTTAGGCGCCTACGAACGCGCATTAAAACGCCGCAAGTGTGAGCCACCTCCATTGGAATGCATGGTTCCTGTACTGTTGTGCGCTTTTGCGCGCTACAGAAAGCATGCGTTTACGCGAATGTGTGAACTGAGGGTTAATGCTCGCGTTCGTAGGCGCCTAAAAGCGCCAGACGCACAGGCAAGTATGTTCGCGTGTAATTTGGGCGTTTAACCAGCGTTTGGTTCCAACAGACTTCAATGGGAAACGCCATAGGCGTGTTGTTCGCGTTTGTGCCGCAGAAACTGCGCCCTATGGACGCTACTTTGCAACATGCTGTTGAAAAAGGCCAAAGCAACATGTGCAAAGCACCCAGAGTTTTGCAGGAGAGCAGACATGGAGGAGGCCTGTGATTCTGAAAACATTATCAGGCTAGTGCAGGCCAAACGGTGCCTATATGACACCCAAGACCCTATTGTAAAAATCGCAGGGTCCGACTACAAGCCTGGGAGGACATTTGCAAATCCATCTGGCCAGAGTGGCCGCAGTTTACCAAGACTGTCCGACAAGGCAAAGGTATGTGTGATTTAGTTTCTGACCTCAAAATCTAGTGTGCAGTGGTGTTGAAAATATTATATGTAATAGCTCGGCCACCTCTGGCAGTACGGCTTGAGGTGATGTCCTAAAGCAGCTTCCAAAATGGTGGGCTGTCTTGTACTTGATGGAGCCTTGCAGGCATGCATGTAGCTGTATTTGGACATCACCTACAGTGCCGCACCATCCTCAATCAAACTTAATATAGTATATAGCCACTCTTTAGCATTGTTCGCCTTGTCTCATGGGCACATAATTTGGATCCAGTACCCTCTGGCCTGTAGTAATTGCCTGCTGCTGTGTGTCACCTGTTTAAATAGCTGTAAATATGCTAGCAAACGCCACAAACTGTGGGTGCTTTCAGAATGGTTATTTTCTCCTGCTACATGTTTTATGTCTCCCTTCTAGTGAGGTCTGTGTAGGAGTTGTATGTGGATGTGTCAGTTGTTATGTGGCCAGTTGGTAGTTGCCCCTGCGCACATTATGCGTCAGTGCAATGGGCCAGTACTATGATTGACGTGTAAATGGTGCAGCTGAATAGTGTTTGTATGCGCTGTGTATGAAAGCTCATGTTGTCCAATGCAGATATTTTGCTCTATTTGTGGCCTGGTTATGCGGATTAGTATATTGCTAGTGAGGTGACGTATGGAAAACAATAGTACGGATAGTGGCCTATGTATTTACGGACACATTTCAGTGGTGTATACGTCAGGGCAGTCGAATCTCGGCCCTCCAGCCGTTTCATACATGCTACTGTGATCATGCTCTACCATAGCTTCACACAATGTTAGCATGGTATTTGTTGTGAGTTATATTCAGCTGAAGGCTCACGTTTGTTGTGGGAAACTTTTTCGTACATTCGCATTTATAGGCACCTGCATGGACACATTAATTGCTCCATCATTAGGACTAAATATAATGGTGGAGTAGTTACCCCAAAAGCGGTTACGTAAATTCGCCCACCATATGCTTTGTACCACACGTGATTGGAATATGGCCTCCTAAAGGCCACTCTCCATGGCCCATCATATATATAAAAACAAGATGAGACAAATGGGTCAAACAGAATTTATATGTGTGAAAATAAACTGCAAACATTACAGTAAAAATAAATTAGGACGCATATGAACACAAAATAATCATGGCAAATAAATTTAAATCGAGTCTAACTGCCATGGTAAGGCCCCATGTGGCGACATAAAGTATGCTGTGAGCTGTTCCCGCACTGCTGCACCCTGTCTGTGGCCACGCACAACACTCGGCCGATGACTGTGCAGGGAATGGGTGAGGAATCCTCAAAATTAAATCCGTCTCTAGCCCGGACAAAATTATGTAGGACGCAGGCTGCTTTACGGCCGAGATTGCAGTCTCCAATTTGAGGTGGATGGGGGTGTGGAGAAATCGCCATTTGTTGGCGAGGATGCCAAAGCGCACTCCACAACCCTGCGCGCTCTAGTCAGCCTATAATTAAATACTCGTCTGGCTAGAGACAGTCCCCTGCTAGAATAGGGCCTCATTAGGTTTTCACCCAGGGCAAAGGCCTCGTCGACCACAAACACAAACGGCATCGCTGGTGAAGTGGTGCCAGGCAGTGCGGTGTTCTCAGGGAGATCCAGAGCCTTGTCATGGAGCAGTTTGCCAAACTCCGAATGGGCAAAGACCGCTGAGTCGGACCTACTGCCATATGAGCCCACGTCAATGTACCGGAAGCTATAGTTGGCATCACACATCGCAAATAATACAAAAGAAAAATATTTTTGTAATTGTAAAATTGGCTTCCAGTTCTCACCGGCTTCTTAATGCGGATGTGCTTGCCATCTATAGCTCCGGCACAGTTGGGGAATTGGCAGGTTTGCATGAACACATCGGCAATTTCCTGCCACTGCTCCTTCTGCGGTTGGCCCATCACTGCTGCATGGAGTGCATTCCAGATTGCCACGCAGGTCTCACGGATGATGACACTTGCCGTGGATTTGCCAATCAAAACGAAAAATGCAGACTCGCCAACGACTGGCCTGTACCTAGGTACCTGAAAATAGAATAAGAAATTATGCTCATTAACTTTATTTTTAATATTTGTAGTCAACACCATCAAAAAAATGGAAAAGTATCAAGGACGCATTCATACGACATCGCCGCCTAGAGAGGGAGCAGAGGAGCGGCTCTTCACCCACACGCTCTTGTTATGTGCATGCGGAGCAAATGGCCTTCTTGATTCCCTGCACTGAAATGAGGAGGTGAGACATTGTAGTCCTCATTGGGGAGAGGATGTGGCATTACATAATGTCACATATATTCACAATGATATGCTTTAAATATTTAACAAAATATTTATCTTTAACAGCACAGAGAGCAGCTGGGAACACAGTCAGGCTGCAGATGAGGCGGAAGAGGACTCTGGCCACACTCGGGACAGCGAGCCAGGACCATCTTCAGCGCCAACCAGTCCACCAGGGACAGAGGGCCCTCCGGCGCTTACAAGCCCCACACAGCCAGGGCCATCTGGGGCAGAAGCGACTCGCCAGCTAAGGGCAAAAAGGCGGAGAGGTGAACGGCAGGAGGACCGACTGATAGCCAGCCTGGATGCCCTGGCACATCCGGTACCAAAAATGACCAGCAACGGGTATTTCCTTCTCAGTCTGGAGGACAGATTGCAAAATGTCCCCAGACCGCAACTCACCACTGTCCAAGAGATGCTGATCCGTACGCTGGACACTTTTGCATCACCATTCCAGGAAACCCAGCCGGGACCCCTGCAGGCCACCCAACTGGCCTCACAAATGGCCACCCAACTGGCCACTCAACTGGCCACTCAACTGGCCACTCAACTGGTCATACATCTTGAACCAGTAATGGCCCAACATCAGGCCCCGCAGCTGTCACCACACCAGGCCACAAAGATTGCTCAACAAGTGGCCACTGAAATGGCCACAGAAGTTGCCTCTGAAATGAGCACCAAAGTGGCCACAAAAATCGCTTCTTTGCATGGCCCGATGCCGGCTCCTATGCAGCCTCCTCTGCCGGCTCCTATGCAGCCTCCTCTCCCGGCTCCTATGCAGCCTCCTCTCCCGGCTCCTATGCAGCCTCCTCTCCCGGCTCCTATGCAGCCTCCTCTCCCGGCTCCTAGGCAGCCTCCCATCCCCGCTCCTAGGCAGCCTCCCATCCCGCTCCTAGGCAGCCTCCTAGGCAGCATACAATTCCGGATCTAGGCAGCATCCCATTCAGGATCCAATGCAGCCTACTATGCAGGCCCCTATACAGGACCCCCATTATGGGCAACAATATGGCCACCCACATGGTCCCCAATTTAGTCAACATGGGCCCTAAATCCAACAACATATGGCCCAATATATCCCCAGCAGTATGCGCCACAGGGATCAACATATGCAGAGCAATATTCACAACCTGGGAACCGGTGCAACAATATAGCCGATACTATGGACCACATTACGACCAACATGGCCCCCAAGAAGGTCCACATTATGGGCACCAGTATGGCCTGACCACATCCACAAGCACCACCACCAGCACACAGGCCAATGCCGAGCTTCTAACGCGGCCAAACATTCCTACAAGCCGGGATCCGGAACCAGAAATAACCCGCCCGATTATGAGGACCTGTGAGAGATGTTAATGCGAATTAAAGTGCCGGTATTTGAGTTGGCCACTACGTTATTTATTTTGAATTAAAAGGAAGAACATTTTGTTTGCGTATTGCACAAAAAGTTATGTGCATTTTGTGAACTCCGTATAAACATGTTGGGGAATGTACTGAGTTTCTTTATTGCACTAAACATAAAACAATTACTAACTATATGTTTGGAGTCTTTTTCCATGGAAAGGGTTACACCTTGCAAAGGTGGCTACATGATGCATGTGCTGAATATTTATGGTAACAGGCATACCACAGAAACCACACGAGTACTAAAATGCAAAAACAATCATAAACAGTCGCTACACAATAGACATGTTTTAGAAGGACACGAGGTATATAAAACTTACCGCAAAGTTATCACCAGTCTTTCCACAGGTGGAATGCTGTCCCGCATGAAGGTGTCCTGGTGCATCAACCTACTCTCCAACAGCCCCAGGAGCTCATCAAAGCTGGAGACACATTAAATTAAATAAAATTAACATTACGACATTACTACACTTTCTGTAAAACCAAAAAAACATTAAAAACACGTATACATACTAACCTTGAAATGGACATTCGCATGTAGGCAAAAAAATGGTCCTCATGGGCACGCAGGTTCTGGTAGAGCGCCCAGAACTGGCCCCTCTCCTGCCGCTGTGCAATCACCGGATGGACCCAGAACCGGCGCCTGCTGGCCTCCTTCTCCTCAAACGCTCCAGTTGGATGGCTGTCACAACAACAGCAACATGTCGCCTCCTATAGCAGTCCATTTTGCCCAACACACACACAATATCAGCCACCATGGAATTTCACACCTCAAAATCACTCTGATTGGCCAAACTAAATATAGCGAGGGCTGTTTGGTCATTGGTCCACTATGCAGTCAATCACATAAGCGCGCGTTAAACGCGCCACACTATTTACACAAACGCTTGAAAAAAACGCGCCTAAACGCCTGTCTTGAACGCGCATAAAACGCTAGGCTTCAAAACGCTCAGGTCTGAACCCAGTGTTAGGTTTTACATGGCGGCTCACAATTTAGCCCCGCCCAAAATGCCAGAACAGTAAACACACCCCACAAATGACCCCATTTCGGAAAGTAGACACCCCAAGGTATTCACTGAGGGGCATAGTGAGTCCGTGGAAATTTTTTTTTTTTTTGCCAGAAGTTATCAGAAATTGAAACTTTTTTTTTTTTTTTCAGAAAGTGTCATTTTCCGCTAACTTGTGAAAAAAATGAAATGATACATGAACTCACCATGCCCCTCCGCGAATACTTTGGGGTGTCTTCTTTCTAAAATGGTGTCATTTGGGGAGTATTTATACTATCCTGACATTCTAGCACCTGAAGAAACATGACAGGTGCTCAGAAAGTCAGAGCTGCTTCAAAATGCCGAAATTCACTTTTTGCACCATAGTTTGTAAACGCTATAACTTTTACCCAAACCAATAAATATACACTTATTGGACTTTTTTTATCAAAGACATGTAGAACAATAAATTTAGAGAAAATTTATATAGAAATGTAGTTTTTTTTTAAATTTTACAACAGAAAGTGAAAAATGTCATTTTTTTGCAAAAATTTCGGTAATTTTTGATTAATAGCAAAAAAAGTTAAAATGTCAGCAGCAATGAAATACCACCAAATGAAAGCTCTATTAGTGAGAAGAAAAGGAGGTAAAATTCATTTGGGTGGTAAGTTGTATGACGGAGCAATAAACGGTGAAAGTAGTGTAGTGCAGAATTGTAAAAAGTGGCCTGGTCATTAAGGGTGTTTAAGCTAGGGGGGCTTAAGTGGTTAAGCGTCTTAAAGGATGCTTTAACCTCTGACCTTATTAAGGACCTCATAGATTTAGACAAACTGTGTGATTTTTCTGCCACAAGATTATCAATGCAGGTGGCACATATTGGTTTTTGGTAAGATACTGGAAGGGGGGCTTTGCATCCTGGACATTCTCTATGCCTGGTTTTACTGGCAGACTTTTTGGGTGGCTTTGAGGTCTAAAAACAATCACAGAAATATACCCCATTAGTAAGAAAAAAGAACAGTCTCACCACAGATGAATCTTTTTCCCTTCCCCTCCTTAGGCCAATACCAGACTTGTGGGCCTCACAGGATCCGGGGGATCAGCGCGTCCCTCAGTAGGTTCCGACATCTCAGTGGACTGGGTCTCCTACTGTAGCACCACTGCAGTAGATGGGTGCTCCGCTGGCTGCCTGCACCTGCTGCCATATGTATATTTTAAACAGGGACGCGCTTATGGCCTCCTTTCCCGCGTCCCAGAGAGGCCCCTCCCCTTCCGGCGTCACGTCCCATGACGCCTGACGCCCGCGCATGTGCACAAGCCTCCAGGTGCTCGGGCGCCATATTAGTTACTGGCAGAAGCTCTCCCGTGGAACGCCGGTATGGAGAGCCGCCTGAACACGGCCACAGCGGCTCCCCGCAGGATCAGGAAGGAGTGCACGCACAGGCAGACTTACGAGGAGCGGCTTCCGGCACGGCCACAGAAAACGCCGCTCCACCGGGATAGGCCTTCTCACGGCCCCAGCCACAGACCTTCCCCAGCGACCGGTACTTGACGGTATGTCCTGGAAGTTTTTTGCTGCTTCTCAGGATCTCCCATCCCGGAGAACAGGAAACCTGAACTGGTGCTTGGAGGAGGTGTGTCCACTTTTATCTTCTCAGGTTTCCTGTCCAATGGGAGGTCCTGAGTCGCACAGGGTGCCGTCGTGGGTGAGGGGAAAAAAGGTTTTTTTCCTTCACTGAGCTACAAAATAGGATTAGGCTGATGTCCCTAACCGGCTGGCTGAGCACCACCTTACTAACAGAGGGATTACAAAAAAAAATTTCCCTTGCAGTGGCTGGGTACAGAAATGTTGGATTGCTGAAGCTCCCTCCCTCTCTATTTGCTGTATCTTGTGGATTAATGTAGCACAGGTTTTTCTGTTTTCTGCCCTATTCTGTCCCTGATCGCAGCATTAACATCCTCTCCTTAATCTCAAATCATAAAGAGGCTGGGTCACATTCTGCACTCAGCCAATAACAGCCATGCCATTAGTAGGCATGGCTCTGATGGCTTCTTAGGGCAAGAAGTAAAACGCTTGCTGTTTGGCTGCTGTGCAGCCCTTCAGAAAGCGGTAAGAAATCGCCGAACAATGGACCCGAACCCTAACTTTTTTGAAAATGTTTGGGTCTCTGTCCCGAACACCACAAAATTCGGTAATAACCCGAACTGTACAGTTCGGGTTCGCTCAACTCTAATCATGTTCATTAAAATGACAGGCTTGGATCCCACAAGACTTGTCTGTACCTTGTGCAGAATAGACAAGTATACCGACTTTACACACCCATTGTTATAATCCAGCGCACTTTCTCTTTGTGTTATTTTGTATATTCCACATTGTTTTGTGGTGTACCCAAATAAAAATAAAATAAAAAAAGTGTTGGCTGCCTCCACCTCCTCTACCACCGCTTCCACCTACATCACCAAATCCACCTACACCACCACGGTTACCTACAATGCCACGTTCACGGCCTCCCCAACCTCCTAGCCAATATGGACCTCCTGCTCTTAGTTCAGGATTAAAATTTGTAATTTTTACTTATTTTATTTTACGTTATTTCCCTATACACATATGTTTGCAGGAAACTTACCCACATTTAGCTGCCTTTTGCAGCCCTATAGCCTTTCGTGGACTTTTTTAGAGCCATTTTAGTGCCCCAAAGTTCGGGCCCCCATTGACTTCAATAGGGTTCGAATTCGGGGGCACGTTCGGGTCAAGTTCGGATCCCAAACTATTTTTATGAAGTTCGGCCGAACCCGGCGAACCCGGACTTCCAGGTGTTCGCTCAACTCTACATCTAAGCACTTTTTGGAACAACATAATAGTAAGATTGGGTCCCTCAGATTAACTGGTATAGACAAAGTAAAATTATACAAGCGAGAGAAAAGCTTTCTGGATTTTTACTTAAACGCAGTTCACCCTTATGGAATGAATTATCGGATATTTACAGATATTATCGGATATTTTATTATTCTATTAACCCCTTAAAGACGCATGACATACCTGTACGTCATGGTTTCCGAGTCCTTAACCGCTACAGGACCGCCTAACGCAGGGATGCGTCCTGCGGGCCGTCCTGTAGCTCTGAGACGACGCATCGGCGCGTCATCTCGTGAGAGCCGAGACTTCCTGTGAACGCGCGCGCGATCACAGTGAAGCGCGTCTCAGGAGTTCGGCTACAGCCTGCAGCGATGATGCATCACTGGCAGGCTGTAGATGCGAATAAAATCGCATCAAAGAGCTATATCAGACGCTGTTTTGTGAACAGCGTCTGATATAGCTGCTACCTGGTCCTCTGGTGGTCCCATTTGCTGGGATCGACCACCAGAGGACCAGGTAACTATGTAAAGTTGCACCAAACACTACACTAACCCCCCCCCCCTCACCTATTAACCCCTTGTTAACCCCTTGATCACCCCATCTAGACCCCCTGATCACCCCCCGTCATTGATCACACCCCTTGTAAGGCTCAATTCAGACGTCCATATGTGTTTTGCGGATCCGTGGATTCACGGATCCGCGGATCCGCAGATCCTCTAAACACGGACACCGGCAATGTGCTTTCCGCATTTTGCAGATCCGCACATCGCCAGAACCATATAGAAAATGCTTTTTCTTGTCCGCAATCGCGGACAAGAATAGGACATGTTCTATATTTTTGCGGAACGGAAGTGCAGACCCGGAAGCGCGGATCCGTAATTCCGGATCCAAACGGGACAAAGTCTGTCCCCATAGAAATGAATGGGTCCACAATTCCGTTCCGCAAACAGAATTTCGGACGTGTGAATGGGGCATAAGGGTCCCTTATCACCGCCAGTTAGTTAGCTACTTGTTAGGTAGCTAGCTCCCAGCCCACCGCACCACAGTCACTGATTTTGGCAGAGATTTTTTCATCCACATTGATCGATGCGAATGAAAAAATCTGTGGCGTTCATTTTTTTTTTTTTTTTCAGCGCAGAGGCTGAACGGAAAAAAAAAATCTCATTACCCGTATGCTCAATATAAGGAGAATCGCAGAAACTCCTAATGCTGGCCATACGTGTAATGATTGCGGAGATCTTCAAATGCCAGGGCAGTATAAATACCTCACATGTGACCCCATTTTAGAAAGAAGACACCCCAAGGTATTCCGTGAGGGGTATGGCGAGTTCATGCTAAATTTTATTTTTTGTCACAAGTTAGTGGAATATGAGACTGTAAAAAAAAAAAAAAAAAAAAATCTATTTCCGCTAACTTGTGCCAATTTTTTTTTTTTCGGTGAACTCGCCATGCCCCTCACGGAATACCTTAGGGTGTCTTCTTTCCACAATGGGGTCACTTGTGGGGTTTTATACTGTCCTGGCATTTTAGGGGTCCTAAAGCGTGAGAATCCAAATGCGTAAAAATGGCCAGTGAAATCCTAAAAGGTACTCATTGGTTTTAGGGCCCCTTTGCGCATCTTGGCTGCAAAAAGTGTCACACATGTGGTATCGCCGTACTCAGGAGAAGTAGGGCAATGTGTTTTGGGGTGTATTTTATATATACCCATACTTTGTGTGAGAAATATCGCTGTAAACGACAACTTTTTAAATTTTTTATTCAAAATTGTCAATTTACAGAGATATTTCTCACCCAGCATGGGTATATGTAAAATACACCTAAAAATAAACTTTGTCAAAAGTTAGCGGAAAGGGAGACTTTGTGAGAAAAACAATAAAAAATCAATTTCCACTAACTTGTGCCAAAAAAATCTTCTATGAACTCTGCCATGCCCCTCATGGAATACCTTGGGGTGTCTTCTTTCCAAAATGGGGTCACATGTGGGGTATTTATACTGCCCTGGCATTTTAGGGGCCCTAAAGCGTGAGAATCCAAATGCGTAAAATGCCCTCCTAAAGGTACTCATTGGAATTTGGGCCCCTTTGCGCATCTTGGCTGCAAAAAGTGTCACACATGTGGTATCGCCGTATTCAGGAGATAGGGCAATGTGTTTTCAGGTGTATTTCACATATACCCATGCTGGGTGAGAGAAATATCTCTGTAAATTGACAACTTTGAATAAAAAAATGTAAAAAGTTGTCATTTACAGCGATATTTCTCACACGCAGCATGGGTATATGTAAAATACACCCCAAAACACATTGCCCGACTTCTCCTGAGTACGGTGATACCACATGTGTGACACTTTTTGCAGCCTGAGTGCAAAGAGCCCTAAAACCAACGAGTACCTTTAGGATTCACAGGGCATTTTTACGCATTTGATTCCCACGCTTTAGGGCCCTAAAATGCCAGGTCAGTATAAATACCCACATGTGACCCCATTTTGGAAAGAAGACACCTCAAGGTATTCCGTGAGGAGCATGGCGAGTTCACAGAATTTTTATTCTTTGGCACAAGTTAGCGGAAATTGATATTTTTTTTTATTTTGTTTTTACAAAGTCTCATATTCCACTAACTTGTGACAAAAATAAAATTTTACATGAACTCACCATACCCCTCACGGAATACCTTGGGGTGTCTTCTTTCCAAAATGGGGTCACATGTGGGTATTTATACTGTCCTGGCATTTTAGGGGCCCCTAAAGCGTGAGAAGAAGTCTGGAATCCAAATGCGTAAAAATGCCCTGTGAAATCCTAAAGGTACTCATTGGTTTAGGGCCTTTGCACGCCCAGGCTGCAAAAAGTGGCACACATGTAGTATGCCGTACTCAGGAGAAGTAGGGCAATGTGTTTTGGGGTGTATTTTTATATATACCCATACTTTGTGTGAAAAATATCTCTGTAAATGACAACTTTTAAATTTTTTTATACAAAGTTGACAATTTACAGAGATATTTCTCTCACCCAACATGGGTATATGTAAAAATACACCCCAAATCACATTGCCCTACTTCTCCTGAGTACGGCGATACCACATGAGTGAACTTTTTTGCAGCCTGGGTGCGCAAAGGGGCCCAAATTCCAATCAGTACCTTTAGGTTTTACATGGCGCTCACAATTTATCCCCGCCCAAAATGCCAGAACAGTAAACACACCCCTCAAATGACCCCATTTCGGAAAGTAGACACCCCGAGGTATTCACTGAGGGGCATAGTGAGTCCGTCTGAGATTTTTTTTTTTTTTGCCAGAAGTTAGCAGAAATTGAAACTTTTTTTTTTTTTATTTTCTCAGAAAGTGTCATTTTCCGCTAACTTTTGAAAAAAAATGAAATGATACATGAACTCACCATGCCCCTCCGCGAATACTTTGGGGTGTCTTCTTTCTAAAATGGTGTCATTTGGGGGGTATTTGTACTATCCTGACATTCTAGCACCTGAAGAAACATGACAGGCGCTCAGAAAGTCAGAGCTGCTTCAAAATGCCGAAATTCACTTTTTTGCACCATAGTTTGTAAACGCTATAACTTTTAACCAAACCAATAAATATACACTTATTGGACTTTTTTTTATCAAAGACATGTAGAACAATAAATTTAGAGAAAAATTTATATAGAAATGTATTTTTTTTGGAAAAATTTTACAACAGAAAGTGAAAAATGTCATTTTTTAGCAAAAATGTCGTTAAATTTGTATTAATGGCAAAAAAAGTAAAAATGTCAGCAACAATGAAATACCACCAAATGAAAGCTCTATTAGTGAGAAGAAAAGGAGGTAAAATTCATTTGGGTGGTAAGTTGTATGACGGAGCAATAAATGGTGAAAGTAGTGTAGTGCGGAATTGTAAAAAGTGGCCTGGTCATTATGGGTGTTTAAGCTAGGGGGGTTGAAGCAGTTAAGGACCCATGACGTACCGGAACGTCATGAGTAGTTCCGATCACTGCTGCTCAGCCGGCAGTGATCGGAACAAGGTAAGTGCTGAAATCATTCAGCAGGTACCTTGTTACAATGCCCAGGGGGGCCTTGTGACCCCCCAATATCGGTGATCGCTGCAAACCGCAGGTCAATTCAGACCTGCGGTTTGCAGCGCTTTGTGCGATCTCTGACACAGGGATCAGAGAGTTAATGCCCCCAAAGTGTTAATTTTTAACCCCCCCTGCAGCCCCCAATCATATTTTGGCTGCGGGGGTGCAGGGGGGGTGGTTGCGGGCGGCGGTGCAGGAGCCTCCTCTGTAATATTCCCTGGTGTCTAGTGGATCTATCAGATTGTCAGCACATTGCTGACACTTTGATAGAAACGGCTGGCATCTGTGCTTGATCAGATGCCAGCCGTTTAACCCCTTCCATACCGCGGTCCGTACGGACCGCGGTATGGAATGGTTAACAGGGAGGTAGCTCCTTCCCTCTCCCATAGGGGGGCTGCTGTGCTTTTGCAGCCCCCCAACAGGATGGGATCGCAGAGGGAGGGAGCCCCCCTCCCTCCACATCCATCACCGGCTGCTCTGTTATGGCAACGTGTGATGGTTGCCATGGGAGCAGGACGCTTTCAGAAGAATGGTCCTGAAAGTCTGAATAGGCCTGCTAAAGGTCTATTCAGACTTTGTAAAGTAAAAAATACAGCACAGTGCACTATATAGTGTACTGTACTGTATTATACAGACACCAGATCCACTGGATCTACAAGAACCAAGTGGGTCTGGGTCAAAATAAATGTAAAAAAGTGAAAAAAAGTAAAAATGAAAAAAAAAAAACATATCACTGAATAAAAATTAAAAAAAATAAAATACACTACACATATTAGGTATTGCCACGTCCTTAAAAACCTGCTCTATAAAAATATCACATGACTGAACTCCTCAGGTGAACGTCATAAAAAAAAAAAATTGTGTAAATAAGCCATTTTTTGGCACCTTAAATCACTAAAAGTGTAATCTAAAGCAATCAAAAAGGCGTATGCCTCCCAAAATAGTACCAATCAAACCACCATCTCATCCCGCAAAAAATGAGCCCCTACCTAAAACAATTGGCCAAAAAATAAAAAAACTATGCCTCTCAGACTAAAACATGATTTTTTTTGTTTCAAAAATGCTTTTTAGTGTTAAATGTAAAAAAAAAAACTAAAAAGTAGACATATTGGGCATCTCCACGTCCATAAGAATCTGCTCTATAAAAATATCACATGACCTAACCCCTAAAGTAAACACTGTAAAAAAAAAAAAAACTTTGTCAAAAAGCCATTTTTTTTGTCACCTTACATCACAAAAAGTGTAATAGTAAACAATCAAAAAGTCATATGACCACCCAAATAGTTCCAATCTAACCGTCACCTCATCCCGCAACAAATGAGTCCCTACCTAGGACAATCGGCCCAAAAAAAAATATATGGCTTTCAAACTATGGAGACACTAAAACATGATTTTTTTTTGTTTTCAAAAATGATATTATTGTGTAAAACTTATATAAATAAATAAAAAGTATACATATTATGTATCGCCGCGTCCGTCACAACATGCTGTATAAAAACAACACATGACCTAACCCCTCAGCTGAACACAGCAAAAAATAAAATAAAAATACATCACAAAAAGTGTAATAGCAAGCTACCAAAATGTCATATGCACCCCAAGATAGTGCCAATCAAACCGCCATCTCATCCCGCAAAAAATGAGCCCCTACATAAGACAGTCGCCCAAAAAATAAAAAAAAACTATGGCTTTCAGAATGTGGAAACACTAAAAATAATTTTTTTTCAAACATGCTTTATTATGTAAAACTGAAACAAAAACCCCCAAAAAGTAGTCATATTTGGTATTGTCGCGTCCGTAACAACCTGCTCTATAGAAATAGCACACAATCTAACCTCTCAGTTCAACGATGTAAATAACAAAAAATAAAAATTTTCCATTTTAATCCATTTTTCCAGTAACAAAGCAAGGGTTAACAGCCAAACAAAACTCAATATTTATTGCCCTGATTCTCTTGTTTGCACAACTACCCAATATGTGGTCGTAAACTGCTGTATGGCCAAACGGCAGGGCACAGAAGGAAGGGAACGCCATATGGTTTTTGGAGGAAGATTTTGCTGGACTGCTTTTTTGACACTATGTCCCATTTGAAGCCCCCCTGATGCACCCCTACAGTAGAAATTCCAAAAAAGTGACCCCATTTTGGAAACTACGGGATAAGGTGTCAGTTTTGTTGGTACTATTTTAGGGTAAATATGATTTTTGGTTGCTCTATATTACAGATATAGAGACAAGGTAACAAAAAATAGAAATTGTGAAATTTCATCTCCATTTGCCAATAACTCTTAAGGAACACCTAAAGGGTTAACAAAGTTTGTAAAACTGGTTTTGAATACCTTGACCCTCAGTTCACACTTGCGCGTTTTACAGCGCGTTCGAACGCGCTGTAAAACGCACAACAGGAGAAAACTCATGTTTCCCTATGGGCATGGTTCTCACCTGAGAGTTTTACAGCACGTTTGAATGCGCTGTAAAACGCCCTACGCTCAAAGAAGTTCTTGAGCTTCTTTGGGGCGTCTTGTCGCGCGTTTGCACCCATAGACTTCAATGGGAACGCTCGTAAAACGCGCGTTTAACACGCGTTAAAGTGTCGATATGCCTTATTCAATTGGTCTCCAGAGTCACGAACGCGCGTATGACGCGCGTTTTCTATTTGCAAAAACGAACTGTAATATGCGCGACAAAAACTCGCATAAGACGCGCGTCTCAGAAACGCTCAGGTGTGAACCCAGGGTGAAGGTGTAGTTTCTTAGATGAAGTCACTTTTATGGAGTTTCTTCTCTAGGGGTGCATTGGGGGGCTTCGAATGGGACATGGTGTCAAAAAAACAGTCCAGCAAAATCCACCTTCCAAAAACCCTATGGCGGTCCTTTCCTTCTGCGCCCTGCAGTTTGGCCATACAGCAGTTTACGACCACATATTGGGTGTTCGTGCAAACTACAGAATCGGGGGAATAAATATTAAGTTTTGTTTGGCTGTTAACCCTTGCTTTGTTACTGGAAAAAATGGATTAAAATGGAAAATTTTCCAAAAAATCGAAATTCTGAAATTTTATCTCCATTTGCCATTAACTCTTGTGGAAAACCTAAAGGGTTAATTACGTTTGTAAAATCCGTTTTGAATACCTTGAGGGGTGTAGTTTCTAGAATGGGTAATTTTTGGGTGGTTTCTATTATGTAAGCCTCACAAAGTGACTTCAGACCTGGTCCCTAAAAAGTGGGTTTTTGAACATTTCTAAAAAAAATTCAAGATTTGCTTCTAAACTTCTAAGCCTTGTAACGTCCACAAAAAATGAAATGGCATTCCCAAAATGATCGATACATGAAGTAGACATATGGGGAATGTAAATCAATAACGTTTTTTGGCGGTATTTACTATGTATTATAGAAGTAGAGAAATTGAAACTTGGAAAATTGCAAATTTTTCAAAATTTTTGGTAAATTTTGTATTTTTTTTATAAATAAAAATGAAGTTTTTCGACTTCATTTTACCACTGTCATGAAGTACAATATGTGACAAAAAAAATCTCAGATTGGCCTGGATAAGAAAAAGCGTTTTAAAGTTATCACCACATAAAGTGACACTGGTCAGATTTGCAAAAAATGGCCGAGTCCTTAGGACAGGCATGTCCAAACTGCGGCCCTCCAGCTGTTGCAAAACTACAACTCCCAGCATGCCCGGATAGCCTACAGCTATTAGGGCATGCTGGGAGATGTAGTTTTGCAACAGCTGGAGGGCCACAGTTTGGACATGCCTGCCTTAGGGTGAAAAAGGGCTGAGTCCTTAAGGGGTTAATATAGGATTGTTTCTTATTCCTGTATTATTGTATAACATGTCATTATATTATTTATTTATATATATTGTTTAGTGCAAGTCAGTCCTAAGCCACAGGCATGGACATCAAGGCTTAATATTATCTACTTTTTACCTTGCACCTGCATCTGCGGGCATTCCTTAACATTTTCAATTAATTTCACTTCCCTTTTTGCTCCTTTTCTTCTCACTAATAGAGCTTTCATTTGGTGCTATTTCATTGCTGCTGACATTTTTACTTTTTTTGCTATTAATAAAAATGTAACGACATTTTTGCAAAAAAATGACATTTTTCACTTTCTGTTGTAAAATTTTAAAAAAAAAACTACATTTCTATATAAATTTTTCACAAAATTTGTTGTTCTACATGTCTTTGATAAAAAAAAATCCAATAAGTGTATATTTATTGGTTTGGGTAAAAGTTATAGCGTTTACAAACTATGGTGCAAAAAAGTGAATTTCGGCATTTTGAAGCAGCTCTGACTTTCTGAGCACCTGTCATGTTTCTTCAGGAGCTAGAATGTCAGGAAAGTATGAATACCCCCCAAATGACACCATTTTAGAAAGAAGACACCCCAAAGTATTCGCAGAGGGGCTTGGTGAGTTCATGTATCATTTCATTTTTTTTCACAAGTTAGCGGAAAATGACACTTTCTGAGGAAAAAAAAAAATAATAAAGTTTCCATTTCTGCTAACTTCTGGCAAAAAAAAATAAAATCTCAGACGGACTCACTATGCCCCTCAGTGAATACCTTGGGGTGTCTACTTTCCGAAATGGAGTCATTTGTGGGGTGTGTTTACTGTTCTGGCATTTTGGGAGGGGCTAAATTGTGAGCAGCCCTGTAAAACCTAAAGGTACTCATTGGAATTAGTGCCCCTTTGCACATCTTGGCTGCAAAAAAGTGTCACTCATGTGGTATCGCCGTACTCAGGAGAAGTAGGGCAATGTGTTTTGGGGTGTATTTTTACATATACCCATGCTGGGTGAGAGTAATATCTCTGTAAATTGACAACTTTGTATAAAAAAAAATTAAAAAGTTGTTATCGTTTACAGAGATATTTCTCTCACCCAGCATGGGTATATGTAAAAATACACCCCAAAACACATTGCCCTACTTCTCCTGAGTACGGCGATACCACATGTGTGCACTTTTTTGCAGCCAAGATGCACAAGAGGCCTAAATCCCATGAGTACCTTTAGGATAGGAGCATTTTTACGCATTTGGATTCTCACGCTTTAGGACCCCTAAAATGCCAGGTCAGTATAAATACCCCACATGTGACCCCATTTTGGAAAGAAGACACCCCAAGGTATTCCGTGAGGGGCATGGCGAGTTCACAGAAAAAAAAATTTTGGCACAAGTTAGCGGAAATTGATATATATATATTTTTTTACAAAGTCTCATATTCCACTAACTTGTGACAAAAATAAAATTTTCCATGAACTCACCATACCCCTCACGGAATACCTTAGGGTGTCTTCTTTCTAAAATGGGGTCACATGTGAGGTGTTTGTACTGCCCTGGCATTTGAGGATCCACAATCATTACACGTATGGCCAGCATTAGGAGTTTCTGCGATTCTCCTTATATTGAGCATACGGGTAATGAGATTTTTTCCGTTCAGCCTCTGGGCTGAAAAAAAAAATAAAATGAGCGGCGCAGATTTTTTCATTCGCATCGATCAATGTGGATGAAAAAATCTCTGTCAAATCAGTGACTGCGGTGCGGTGGGCTGGGCGCTAGCTACCTAACAAGTAGCTAACTAACTGGCGGTGATAACGGGACCCTTATGCCCCATTCACACGTCCGCAATTCTGTTTGCGGAGCGGAATTGCGGACCCATTCATTTCTATGGGGACAGACTTTGTCCCTTCGGATCGGAATTACAGATCCGCGCTTCGGGTCTGCACTTCCGTTCCGCAAAAATATAGAACATGTCCTATTCTTGTCTGCAATTGCGGACAAGAAAAAGCATTTCTATATAGTTCTGTCGCAGATCTGCAAAATGCGGAAAGCACATTGCCGGTGTCCGTATTTTGCGGATCCGTAGATCCATGGATCCGCAGATCCATGGATCCATAAAACACATACGGACGTCTGAATGAGCCTGTAGGGGGTGATTAGTGACAGGGGGGTGACAGGGGGTGATCAGGGGGTGACATTGGTGATCAGGGGGTGACATGGGTGATCAGGGGTTAATCAGTGATGGGGGTGGGGGGGTGTGTGTAGTGATTGGTGCACTTTACCTTTGTTTCCTCTGGTGGTCCCAAACAAAGGGACCACCAGACAGAGCAGACAGCAGGCATATCAGGCGCTGTTTACAAAACAGCGTCTGATATGCGATTTAAATGCGTTTTTCGCATCTACAGCCTGCCAGCGCATGATCAGCGCTGGCAGGCTGTAGTTTCAGTTGTCCCGGCTCCGATCACATGAGCGCGCGCACGCGCGCGCGTTCATGTGAAATCTCGGGTCTCACGAGATGACGCCGATAGGCGTGACTGAGACCTGAGAGAGCCGCCGCGCTGACGCCCATCGGCGTTAGCGTGGCGGCAAGTGGTTAAAAATCAGTCACATGCCTGTACCTAAACGCGTTGATTTTATGCAGGAAGATTACTTGTTTATACATTTTTTTAAATGAAGAAATAAAGAATCATTGATTTTACTCGCTGGATCCATTTGGACTTTTTTGCTGCATCTACTTTGGGTGTGAACACAGCCTGGATCCGTGAAGAGCAGGTCAGAGCACCTTTACCACTCAAGAGCGGGACTTTGTTCTATTTACACCATCTGATTACCTGGGCTAGAGGAGTTTGCTAGATAGAAGTTTAAGGCTGGTTTCACCCGAGCCAGTTCAATGCGTGTCTGCGAGTGCTCTTGTCCTGACCTACTTAGCACTGATAGGATTGCATTGCATTGATTTATGATGCTAGGTAACCCTTAGGCCTCTTGCACACGGGCGTCATGTTTGACGCCCGGATAAGATGCGGGTGCGTTGCGGGAATCGCCGCGATTTTTCCGCGCGTGTGCTAACGTTTGTAGTGCGTTGAGCACGCGCGTGAAAAAATCCGCATGCTTGCTACCCAGACCCGAAGTCAGACTTCATCACTGAAGTCTGGTTTCGGGATGAGTATTCTGTATGTGTAATTATTTTCCTTTATAACATAGTTATAAGGGAAAATAATCGCATTCTAATTACAGAATGCAATGTTCCCCGGGCTTTAAAGGGTTAAAAATAATAAAGAGTTAACTTACCTTCTCCCATTGTGCCGCGCAGAGCCCCAGAACGTCTTCTCTCTTGATAGTTTGGATGCTTGAGGACCTGTGGTGACGTCACAGGGTCACATGGTCCAATCATAGAAGCATTTGAGTGGACCATGTGACCCATGTGATCCTGTGACATCACGGCAGGTCCTTCATCAACATTGGATGAAGGACCTGCCGTGATGTCACAGGATCACATGGGTCACATGGTCCACTCAAATGCTTCTATGATTGGACCATGTGACCCTGTGACGTCACCACAGGTCCTCAAGCATCCAAACTATCAGAGAGAAGATGTTCTGAGGCTCTGCGCGTACAATGGGAGAAGGTAAGTTAACTCTTTATTATTTTCAACCCTTTAAAGCCCGGGAACATTGCATTCTGTAATTAGAATGCGATTATTTTCCCTTATAACTATGTTATAAGGAAAATAATAACGATCGGGTCCCCATCCCGATCGTATCCTAGCAACCATGCGGGAAAATCGCAACGCATCCGCACATGATTGCGGATGCTTGCGATTTTCCCGCATCCCTATTCACTTCTATGGGGCCTGCGTTGCGTGAAAATTGCAGAATATAGAACATGCTGCGATTTTCACGCAACGCAAAAGTGATGCGTGAAAATCACCGCTCATGTGCACAGCCCCATAGAACTGAATGGGTCAGGATTCAGTGCGGGTGCAATGCGTCCTCCTCACGCATTGCACCCGCGCGGAAAACTCGCCCGTGTGAAAGGGGCCTTAGACTTCGGGAGTCTATTGATTAATTCAGACATAATGCTGTCAGTGTTATTCAATACATTACAGAACTCTAAAGACTCATTCACACATAAATTGGAAAACCCGTCATGCTGAGTGCACAGCGTCATTGGTTGCTATGACACAGTGCGCTTCATATCGCTGTACAGTAATACACTCGTATAGATCATGAGTAGAGATGAGCGAAAACCTGGATGTTCGGGTTCGTGAAGATCGGCCGAACTTCTCGAAAATGTTTGGGTTCGGAATCCGAAATCGACCTGAAGTTTATCGCGAACCCGAACCCCATTGAAGTCAATGGGGACCCGAACTTTTGGGAACTAAAAAGGCTGTAAAATAATCCAGGAAAGGGCTAGAGGGCTGCAAAAGGCAGCAAAATGTAGGTAAATGCCCTGCAAACAAATAGGATAGGGAAATTAATTAAAATAAAATAAAATAAATAAAAATTTACCAATATCAATTGGAGAGAGGTCCAATGGCAGAGAATCATGCGTCATATCACCCACCACTGGAGAAGGCCACTTTCAGTTAGTTAGGCCCCAGCACCCAGACAGAGGAGAGAGGTCCCACAGCAATGAATAAGGCGTCATATCACCCACCACTGGAGAAGGCCACTTTCAGTTATTTCGGCCCCAGGACCCAGAGAGAGGAGAGAGGTCCCACAGCAAGGAATAAGGCGTCATATCACCCACCATTGGAGAAGGCCACTTTCAGTTATTTCGGCCCCAGCACCCAGACAGAGGAGAGAGGTCCCACAGCAAGGAATCATGCATCATATCACCCACCACTGGAGAAGGCCACTTTCGGTTATTTAGGCCCCAGCACCCAGACAGAGGAGAGAGGTCCCACAGCAAGGAATAAGGCATCATATCACCCACCACTGGAGAAAGCCACTTTCAGTTATTTCGGCCCCAGCACCCAGACAGAGGAGACAGGTCCCACAGCAAGGAATAAGGCGTCATATCACCCACCACTGGAGAAGGCCACTTCCAGATATTTCATTCAACTTTGGGTTGCACCGCAAGATCATGGTAAAGTTAAGAAAACGAGGATTCAATAAAGAAGTGCCCCGGAGTACAAGAATACATGTGTGAGGGGGAGGCAGTTATACATGTCTATTCTGCACGAGGGAGGGGCAGGTCCTTTTTATGAACGTCAGCTTGTCCACATTGGCTGTGGACAGGCAGCTGCGTTTGTCAGTAATGACGCCCCCTGCCATGCTGAATACACTTTCAGACAAAACGCTGGACGCCGGGCAGGCCAGCACATCCAAGGCATAAAATGCTAACTCTGGCCACGTGGACAATTTGGAGACCCAGAAGTTGAATGGGGCCGAACCATCAGTCAGTACGTAGAGGGGTGTGCACAAATACTGTTCAACCATGTTAGTGAAATGCTGCCTCCTGCTAACACGTTCCGTATCAGGTGGTGGTGCAGTTAGCTGTGGCGTGGAGACAAAACTTTTCCACATTTCTGCCATGCTAACCCTGCCCTCAGAGGAGCTGGCCGTGACACAGCTGCGTTGGCGACCTCTTGCTCCTCCTCTGCCTTTACCTTGGGCTTCCACCTGTTCCCCTGTGACATTTGGGAATGCTCTCAGGAGCGTGTCTACCAGCGTGCGCTTGTACTCACGCATCTTCCTATCACGCTCCAGTGCAGGAAGTAAGGTGGGCACATTGTCTTTGTACCGGGGATCCAGCAGGGTGGCAACCCAGTAGTCCGCACACGTTAAAATGTTTGCAACTCTGCTGTCATTGCGCAGGCACTGCAGCATGTAGTCGCTCATGTGTGCCAGGCTCCCCAGAGTTAAGGACAAGCTATCCTCTGTGGGAGGCGTATCGTCATCGTCCTCCATGTCCCCCCAGCCACGCACCAGTGATGGGTCTGAGCTGTGTCGGGTGCCACCCCCTTGTGAAACTGCTTCATCCTCATCCTCCTCCACCTCCTCCTCATCCTCCTCGTCCTCCAGTAGTGGGCCCTGGCTGGCCACATTTGTACCTGGCCTTTGCTGTTGCAAAAAACCTCCCTCTGAGCCACTTCTAACAGATTGGCCTGAAAGTGCTAAAAATGACCCCTCATTCTCCTCCTCCTCCTGGGTAACCTCCTCTTCCATCATCACCCTAAGTGTTTTCTCAAGGAGACATAGAAGTGGTATTGTAAAATTGATAACGGTGTCATCGCCGCTGGCCATGTTGGTGGAGTACTCTAAAACAGCGCAACAGGGCACACAGGTCTCGCATGGAGGCCCAATCATTGGCGGTGAAGTTGTGCTGTTCCGCAGTGCGACTGACGCGTGCGTGCTGCAGCTGAAACTCCAATATGGCCTGTTGCTGCTCGCACAGTCTCTCCAGCATGTGCAAGGTGGAGTTCCACCTGGGGGGCACGTCGCATATGAGGCGGTGAGCGGGAAGGCCGAAGTTACACTGTAGCGCAGACAAGCGAGCAGCAGCAGGATGTGAACGCCGGAAGCGCGCACAGACGGCCCGCACTTTATGCAGCAGCTCTGACATGTCGGGGTAGTTGTGAATGAACTTCTGCACCACCAAATTCAGCACATGCGCCAGGCAAGGGATGTGCGTCAAACTGGCTAGTCCCAGAGCTGCGACGAGATTTCGCCCATTATCAAACACTACCAGGCCGGGCTTACGGCCCACCGGCAGAAACCACTCGTCAGTCTGTTGTTCATTACCCCGCCACAACTCCTGCGCGGTGTGGGGCCTGTCCCCCAAACATATGAGTTTCAGAATGGCCTGCTGACGTTTACCCCGGGCTGTGCTGAAGTTGGTGGTGAAGGTGTGTGGCTGATTGGATGAGCTGGTGGAAGCAGAGGAGGAGGAAGCCGAGTAGGAGGAGGAGGCTACAGGAGGCAAAGAATGATGCTCTGCGATCCTTGGCGGCGAAAGGACGTGCGCCAAGGAACTCTCCGCTTGGGGCCCAGCCGCCACTACATTTACCCAGTGTACAGTTAGGGAGATATAGCATCCCTGGCCGTGCTTACTGGTCCACGTATCTGTGGGTCGGTGGACCTTGCCACAGATGGCGTTGCGCAGTGCACACTTGATTTTATCGGATACTTGGTTGTGCAGTTAAGGCACGGCTGTCTTGGAGAAGTAGTGGCGGCTGGGAACAACATACTGTGGGACAGCCATGGACAACAGCTGTTTGAAGCTGTCTGTGTCCACCAGCCTGAATTACAGCATTTCAAAGGCCAGTAGTTTAGAAATGCTGGCATTCAGGCCCAGGGCTCGAGGGTGGCTAAGTGGGAATTATGCTTTCTCTCCAAGGTTTGTGAGATGGAGAGCTGAACGCTGCCATGTGACATGGTGGAGATGCTTGGTGACGCAGGTGGTGGTGTCGGTGGCACATCCTCTGTTTGGTGGGTGGCAGGTGCCAACGTTCCTACCGAGGCGGAGGAAGAGGCCAATGCAGCAGCAGAAAAGGGAGCAGGGGGAGCCAGAGTGAGTTCCTTGCTTTTAAGGTGTTTTCTCCACTGCAGTTCATGCTGTGCACGTAGATGCCTGGTCATGCAGGTTGTGCTACGGTTCAGAACGTTAATGCCTCACTTCAGGCTCTGATGGCACAGCATGCAAACCACTCGGGTCTTGTCGTCAGCACATTGTTTAACCACATCAGCCCCCCTAGCTTAAACACCCTTAATGACCAGGCCACTTTTTACAATTCAGCTCTACGCTACTTTCACCGTTTATTGCTCCGTCATACAACTTACCACCCAAATGAATTTTACCTCCTTTTCTTCTCACTAATAGAGCTTTCATTTGGTGCTATTTCTTTCTTGCTGACATTTTTACTTTTTTTGATATTTTACTTTTTTTGATGAAATTTTTGCAAAAAAATGATATTTTTCACTTTATGTTGGAAAATTTGTCAAATAAAACTACATTTCTCTAAACATTTTTCTCTAAATTTATTGTTCTACATGTCTTTGATAAAAAAAATGCAATAAGTGTATATTTATTGGTTTGGGTAAAAGTTATAGCGTTTACAAACTATGGTGCAAAAAAGTGAATTTCCGCACTTTGACTTTCTGAGCACCTGTCCTGTTTCCTGACGTACTACAATGCCCAGACAGTAGAAATACCCCATAAATGACCCCATTTCAGAAAGTAGACACCCCAAGTTATTCGCTGATGGGCATAGTGAGTTCATGGAAGTTTTTATTTTTTGGCACAAGTTAGCGGTAATTGATTTTTTTTTTTTTTTTTACAAAGTCTCATATTCCACTAACTTGTGCCAAAAAATAAATTTTACATGAACTCACCATACCCCTCACGGAATACCTTGGGGTGTCTTCTTTCTAATATGGGGTCACTTGTGTGGTATTTTTACTGCCCTGGCATTTTAGGGGCCCCTAAACGTCAGAAGCAGTTTGAATCCAAATGCGTAAAAATGTCCTGTGAAATCTTAAAGGTACTCATTGGATTTAGGGCCCTTTGCGTCTTGGCTGCAAAAAGTGGCACACATTGGGTATCGACGTACTCGGAGAAGTAGGGCAATGTGTTTTGGGCGTATTTTACCTATACCTCACTGGGTGTGAAAATATCTCTGTAAATGACAACTTTGTATAATCTTTTTTAAAAAGTTGTCATTTACAGAGATATTTTTCACACCCAGTATGGGTATATGTAAAAGTACACCCCAAAACACATTGCCCTACTTCTCCTGAGTACAGCGATACCACATGTGTGCCACTTTTTGCAGCCAAGTTGCGCAAATCGGCCCTAAATCCAATGAGTACCTTTTAGGACAGTATTTTTACGCATTTTTCTTCTCACGCTTCAGGGCCCCTAAAATGCCAGGGCAGTATAAATGCTCCACATGTGACCCCATTTTAGAAAGAAGACACCCCAAGGTATTCTGTGAGGGGCATGGCGAGTTCATAGAAGATTTTTTTTTTGCACAAGTTAGCGGAATTTGATTTTTTTTGTTTTTTTCCACAAAGTCTCCCTTTCCGCTAACTTGTGACAAAAGTTCAATCTTTCATGGACTCAATATGCCCCTCAGCGAATACCTTGGGGTGTCTTCTTCCGAAATGGGGTCACATGTGAGGTTTTTGTACTGCCCTGGCATTTGAGGGTCTCCGCAATCATTACCTGTATGGCCAGCATTAGGAGTTTCTGCTATTCTCCTTATATGGAGCATACAGGTAATGAGATTTTTTTCTGTTCAGCCTCTGGGCTGAAAGAAAACGAACGGCACAGATTTCCTCATTCGCATCGATCGATGTGGATGAAAAAATCTCTGCCAAAAATATGCAAGAAAAAAAAGAGGGGCCTGGCGATTGCCAGGACATAGGGGCTCCGCCCAAACATCCATACCCACTTCAGCTCCTATGTCCTGGCAAACGTGATTTCTCCATTCACATCGATCAATCGATCGGTGTGGAGGAAGACATCTTTGCCAGATTTTTTGATACAAAGTGTTTGCCAAAGCATGTGAACTCCAACACCTCTCCTCAGCTCATATGCCAGGGCAAACGTACCTGTCCTGCAGAGGAGAAATCTCGTCTTGCAGCGCCGCATACACCGACTTCACGTGTCTTCTGATAGCAGCGCAATGCTTCTCTCAGAATTCACATCAGTGCTGCGGCGTTTTCGTCGGTTGGTCCGTTGGTCTACCTGGAGAATAAAGGGTGGTTATGGGGGAAAAAAAATAAAAATAAGAAAAAACAGGCAGCAGGCACATAACTTGAACGTTGCAAACTTTATAAACCAGAACATTGTAAAACATGAACATAAAAACCTGCACTAACTCAAGATTTTTTTTTCTTGCTACCTGTTTAATTTTTTTTTTTTTACCATCTCACTCTTTATTTTCCTAGCAGAAACCTCTCCTTTCCCATGGGACAATGTGTAAAGTGTAAATCACACAGAGATGGTGAGAAGTACACTATTCACGTTATCCCAAGTGAAAGGAGAGGTTTCTATCGCTTCAAACTTCTGCTGTAGCACACCAGCACCGTTCCCTATGTGTTAGGGTCTCTCAAAACCTAGTGTCCTGAGAGACCCTAGAGCCTGAGTGGAAAAAAAACTACCTGTGTAGTGCTGTCCCTAGGTCCCTAAGTGTACCTGAGTGTGGTACTTCCGGAAACACTCTTCAAGGCATAGGGCAGGGTGGTCAGGACAGTCAGGACAGAAATAGCGGGTGTCACGCCTTATTCCACTCCTGCTACAGACACAACATCTTTTTCGGGGTGGCGGTTGGGTTAAGGTACCAGGCACAACGCTGGGGAAGTGCCGCTCGTGTAGACGGCTAACTACACTGGTGGTTGGGGCCACGGAACCTCCTGGATACAGGAGGTTCTCGATGATCTCTTCCTGGAATTTGAGGAAGGATCCCATTCTCCCAGCCTTACTGTAGACAACGTAACTGTTATATAGAGCCAATTGAATCAAATATACAGACACCTTCTTATACCAGCGTCTGGTCTTTCGGGAAACCAAATAAGGGGCCAACATCTGGTCGTTGAAGTCCACCCCTCCCATGTGGAGGCTATAGTCGTGGACCGAGAGGGGCTTTTCAACGACACTGGTTGCCCGTTCAATTTGGACTGTCGTGTCTGCGTGAATGGAGGAGAGCATGTAAACGTCACGCTTGTCTCTCCATTTCACCACGAGCAGTTCTTCGTTACACAATGCAGCCCTCTGCCCCCTTGTAAGTCTGGTGGTAATGAGCCGTTGGGGAAGCCCCGGCGACTAGGTCGCACGGTGCCGCAGCAGCCAATCTGTTCTAGGAACAAATGCCTGAAGAGGGCCACACTTGTGTAAAAGTTGTCCACATAAAGATGGTACCCCTTGCCGAATAAGGGTGACACCAAGTCCCAGACTATCTTCCCACTGCTCCCCAGGTAGTCAGGGCAACCGACCGGCTCCAGGATCTGATCTTTTCCCTCATAGATCCGAAATTTGTGCGTATAGCCTGTGGCCCTTTCACAGAGCTTATACAATTTGACCCCATACCGGGCGCGCTTGCTTGGGATGTACTGCTTGAAGCCAAGGCGCCCGGTAAAATGTACAAGGGACTCGTCTACGCAGATGTTTTGTGCAGGGGTATACAAATCTGCAAATTTCTGGTTGAAATGGTCTATGAGGGGCCGAATTTTATGGAGCCGGTCAAAAGCTGGGTGGCCTCTGGGACGGGAGGTGGTGTTGTCACTAAAGTGCAGGAAACGCAGGATGGTCTCAAAACGTGTCCTGGACATGGCAGCAGAGTACATGGGCATGTGATGAATTGGGTTCGTGGACCAATATGACCGCAATTCATGTTTTTTGGTTATGCCCATGCTGAGGAGAAGGCCCAGAAAAGTTCTAAATTCGGAAACTTGGACTGGTTTCCACCGGAAAGGCTGGGTATAAGAGCTTCCCGGGTTGTCGGCGATAAATTGAGTGGCATATCTGTTTGTTTCTGCCACGACTAGGTCATAGAGCTCCGCAGTGAAAAACAGCTCAAAAAACCCCAGCGCCGATCCTATCTGAGCTGTTTCCACCCGAACTCCTGACTGGGCGGTGAAAGGGGGAACTAATGGTGCGGCTGAAGTTGGGGGCTGCCAATCAGGATTTGCCAGCACCTCAGGGACTCTAGGGGCTCTACGGGCCTTTCTGCGCAGTGGCTGCGACGGGGAAACTACTGCACGTGCCACCGTACCAGCTTCTACTGGCCTTCTGGTGCTCGCCACTTCACCATGTTGTACGGCAGTGCTGGTAGAAGGTCCAGGACGGGCTGCGCTGCTGGTGTATGCCTCACCACGTAATCCGGCAGCGCCAGCCCCACTCTGCTGCCCTTGAAGCGGATCCTGCGCAACCTGCGGTCTAGCAACACGGGGCCGGGTACGCCTGGTTCTATCAGGGACCTCAACCTCCTCGTCCGAACTTTGGGTCAGACTGCCACTGCTCTCTACAGGTTCGTATTCTGACCCGCTAGATTCGTCAGATGAGGGTTCCCATTCCTCATCCGACTGGGTCAGAATCCTGTAGGCCTCTTCAGAGGAATACCCCTTGTTTGACATTTGGGCGTCTAAATTTAGGGGTATTCCCTGAGACTACCCAAGAAAAAAGCAAGCCTGTCTTACAATTGAGAGGGTAGCGAAGTACAGAAGCCGCTGCGATTGATAAAAAGATCAAAACTGATTTTTTTATCGCCGCAGCGCTTGTGAAGGGATTGTGCAGTGATTACAAAAAAAAATTTTTTTGTCACTGCGGCGGGGCGGGCGTGGGTGAACGCAGGTGTGGGCGACCGATCAGGTCTGATCGGGCAAACACTGCGTTTTGGGTGGAGGGCGAACTAAAGTGACACTAGTACTATTATATATCTGACCGTGATCAGTTCTGATCACTTACAGATACTATAAAAGTACAAACGCTGATTAGTGCTACGTTAATCAGCGAACCAGTGACTGCGGTGCGGTGGGCTGGGCACTAACGCTAACTACCTACCAAAGGGGCCTAAAGTAATCTAAACCTAAAAGTCAATCCTAGTGAAAAAAAAAAAAGTGACAGTTTACACTGATCACTTTTTTCCCTTTCACTAGATGATTGACAGGTGATGAAAGGGGTGATCAAGGGGTTAATTTGGGTGATGGGGGGCTGATCAGGGGTTAGTGTGTGGTGCTTGGGTGTACTCACAGTAAGGTGTGCTCTCTCCTGGGTCCAACCGACGAAAAGGACCCAGGAGAGGGCACAGAAGCCATTTAATCCATCATATTTACAAATATGATGGGTTCAATGGCTTCTCATTCGTTTTTTTAAAAGTCATCAGCCCGCCAGTGCTGCCGATTGGCTGGCAGGCTGATGACCAACTCTCCCTGCGCCTTTTGCCGTGCGCGATCTGCACATGCGCGGGCGCATCTATGCGAAATCTCGCGTCTCGCGAGATCACGCGTAGATGCGTCCGATCAGAAGAGCCCGGCCGCCCGCAGAACGCGATCCTGCGTACGGCGGTCCGGGAGCGGTTAAAGAAGTGCCATGCCAGGGAACTCCTTGAAGCTGCCTTTGGGGTGCTCGGTCCCTGGTGGCGGTGGCCAGTAGCAGGCGAACTCTCATGGAGGCGGCTGTTCTGCTTTTGCTCCCTCTTTTGCTACGCTGTTGGCTCGGTCTCACCACTGCCTCTTCCTCTGAACTATGAAAGTCAGTGGCACGACCTTCATTCCATGTGGGGTCTAGGACCTCATCATCCCCTGCATCGTCTTCCACACAGTCTTCCTCCCTGACCTCCTGTTCGGTCTGCACACTGTAGAAAGACGCAGCAGTCGGCACTTGTGTTTGGTCATCATCAGAGACGTGCGGACTGCGATGAGATGGTATTCCCATGTCCTCATCATCAGAAAACATCAGTGGTTGTGCATCAGTGCATTCTATGTCTTCCACCACTGGGGAAGGGCTAGGTGGATTCCCGTGGGAAAACCTGCCAGCAGAGTCTTCAAACAGCATAAGAGACTGCTGCATAACTTGAGGCTCAGACAGTTTCCCTGATATGCATGGGGGTGATGTGACAGACTGATGGGCTTGGTTTTCAGGTGCCACCTGTGCGCTTTCTGCAGAAGACTGGGTGGGAGAAAATGTTGTGAATGTGCTGGATCCATCCTTAGAACGGCATTGGGCCCCACCAAATATCTCTGTAAATTCTGGCGGGTACTGGAACCTGAGGTAGTTGGTTCACTAGGACGTGTGGCTGTGGCAGAATGGCCACGTCCTCTCCCAGCACCAGAGGGTACACTACTAACACCACCACGACCGCGTCCGCGTCCCTTACTAGATGTTTTCCTCATTGTTACCGTTCAACAAGCACTACAATAAGAAAAAAAATATTTGGCCCAATGTATTGATTTCAAATTCAGGCCTTTTTTTTACAGGCACCTAACACTATCTGCCCATTTATTTATGTAGCGTATTACACTAATCCAGGCACAGCAGTAACCACTGATTTAGGGGAATATCTCTTTTAGGGATAGTTTTTAGGCCCTGGATGAAAGTTATCCTTTTATGGACAAATTTAAACTAGGCTAGCAACAGCTGGAACACCAGATTCAGAGTATTGCTATTTTGGCAATTGAATTTCACCGCAGAACAAAATATATAATTTGCAGGACACTATGAAACTTGGCCAGCCACAGCTGAAACCACTGATTTATGGTATTGCTTTTTTGGCAATTTAATTTCACCCCAGAACAAAATATATGTTTTAGCAGACACTATTATAGTTTGCCAGCCACAGCTGAACCCACTGATTAATGGTATTGCTATTTTGGCAATTGAATTTCACACCAGAACAAAATATACCCTGTTACGTACAGATTTAAACTAGGCCTGCAACAGCTGGGACACCAGATTCAGGGTATTGCTATTTTGGCAATTGAATTTCACCCCAGAACAAAATATATCCTTTGCAGGACACTATGAAACTTGGCCAGCCACAGCTGAAACCACTGATTTATGGTTTTGCTATTTTGGCAATTGAATTTCACCCCAGAACAAAATATATCCTTTGCAGGACACTATGCAACTTGGCCAGCTGTAGTGTACGGGAGTTGTAATGCCCGTCACTACAGAAGGGTCACTTGAGTGCTGTCGTTCCCCTCATTTATGGGGAAGCTGGTATAAGTCCTCTTTATAAAATGCAATGTAATGTAATGCTATGTAATTCCCTGTTACTGTGTTATTGCTATATTAAGGCCTGCTAGGGATGTCGTTCCAGCTCTAGTCACTAGAGGGAGCTAGGGAGCCCTAGTTTATATAAGGCCCAGTCGGGGAAGGGAAAGGCAGTTTAGACGGTGTCTAAGACAAGTGCAGGCCATGAGCCTGTGAAGTCCACTCCAGGCCATGGGCCTGTGAAGGCAGTGCAGACCCTGGAGTCTGTGAAGGCCACATGTCACGGGCTTAGGCAGGTCAGCAGGAGTCAAGCTGAGGCAATCCTTAGAGCAAGAGGTACTGTAATGTCAGAGGAGGTACGCAGCAAACTGGAGATTCAAGGATATAAGCCAGAAGTAGGGCATTGGGGCCTTGAAGTATAATTGCCAGTCAGGACAAGCCAGGAAGAAAGTAAGGTTCGCCTGCAATTCAAAAGTCCTGTTATTTAACCCTCTGTTTACCTTGCTGGATATAAGCCTGCTGTAATTGAGACCGTACCTAAGCCAATTGTCTGCAAAAGAACTGTTTAAGAGAGTGCCTTCTGTATTACCACTGTTTCAGTAAAGTTGGAATTCTGTTTCAAGATACAAGTCTGCACCTCCATTATTCCCACTATAAATACGGTGTGCCACCGTTTACTGGCACTGGCGTCACGAAACATCAGGGACTTAGCCATAGGCACGTTAATCTACAACACCAAGGGCACCTCACATTGCACCTGGCTGTGTCCCTCCAGAACCCGGAGAGTGCCCCAGAGGAACAGCGTGCCGACCTCTCCTTCACTGGCATTCCCCAGGTTAGTCCCACACATTGCTCTGACTTGGGGATGCTACACAGCCACAGCTGAAACCACTGATTTATGGTATTGCTATTTTGACAATTGAATTTCACCCCAGAACAAAATATATCCTTTGCAGGACACTATGAAACTTGGCCAGCCACAGCTGAAACCAATGATTTATGGTATTGCTATTTTGGCAATTGAATTTCACCCCAGAACAAAATATATGTTTTGGCGGACACTATTATAGTTTGCCAGCCAGTGCTGAGAAACCAGATTTAGGGGATTTCTATTTTGGCAATTGAATTTCACCCCAGAACAAAATATATTTTTTGGTGTACACTATTACCCTAAGTTCACACCTGAGCGTTTACAGCGCGCTCAAACGCGCTGTAAAACGCTCAACACATGAAAACCAATGCTTTCCTATGGCCCTGGTTCTCACTTGAGCGTTTTACAGCGCGTTTAAACGCGCTGTAAAACTTCCGACGCATAAACAAGTACTTGAGCTTTTTTGGGGGCGTTGGTCGCGCTTTTTGTGATTGACACCACAGTAGTCAATCACAAGAACGCGCAGCATCGAACGCGCGTTCCTATTTGCAAAAACGCGTGACAAAAACGCTACAGTAAACGCGCGTTTTAGAACGCTCAGGTCTGGAACCCAGGGTTATAGTTTGCCAGCCACAGCTGAAACCACTGATTTATGGTATTGCTATTTTGGCAATTGAATTTCACCCCAGAACAAAATATACCCTGTTACGGACAGATTTAAACTAGGCCTGCAACAGCTGGAACACCAGATTCAGGGTATTGCTATTTTGGCAATTGAATTTCACCCCAGAACAAAATATATCCTTTGCAGGACACTATGAAACTTGGCCAGCCACAGCTGAAACCACTGATTTATGGTTTTGCTATTTTGGCAATTGAATTTCACCCCAGAACAAAATATATCCTTTGCAGGACACTATGAAACTTGGCCAGCCACAGCTGAAACCAATGATTTATGGTATTGCTATTTTGGCAATTGAATTTCACCCCAGAACAAAATATATGTTTTGGCGGACACTATTATAGTTTGCCAGCCAGTGCTGAGAAACCAGATTTAGGGGATTTCTATTTTGGCAATTGAATTTCACCCCAGAACAAAATATATTTTTTGGTGTACACTATTACCCTAAGTTCACACCTGAGCGTTTTACAGCGCGTTCAAACGCGCTGTAAAACGCTCAACACATGAAAACCAATGCTTTCCTATGGCCCTGGTTCTCACTTGAGCGTTTTACAGCGCGCTTAAACGCGCTGTAAAACTTCCGACGCATAAACAAGTACTTGAGCTTTTTGGGGCGTTGGTCGCTTTTGTGATTGACACCACAGTAGTCAATCACAAGAACGCGCAGCACGACACGCGCTTCCTATTTGCAAAACGCTGTGACAAAACACGCGTAAACGCGCGCTTTTAGAACGCTCAGGTCTGAACCCAGGGTTATAGTTTGCCAGCCACAGCTGAAACCACTGATTTATGGTATTGCTATTTTGGCAATTGAATTTCACCCCAGAACAAAATATACCCTGTTACGGACAGATTTAAACTAGGCCTGCAACAGCTGGAACACCAGATTCAGGGTATTGCTATTTTGGCAATTGAATTTCACCCCAGAACAAAATATATCCTTTGCAGGACACTATGAAACTTGGCCAGCCACAGCTGAAACCACTGATTTATGGTTTTGCTATTTTGGCAATTGAATTTCACCCCAGAACAAAATATATCCTTTGCAGGACACTATGAAACTTGGCCAGCCACAGCTGAAACCACTGATTTATGGTATTGCTATTTTGGCAACTGAATTTCACCCCAGAACAAAATATATGTTTTGGCGTACACTATTATAGTTTGCCAGCCAGTGCTGGCACACCAGATTTAGGGGATTGCTATTTTGGCAATTGAATTTGACCCCAGAACAAAATATATGTATTGGCGGACACTATTATAGTTTGCCAGCCATAGCTGAAACCACTGATTTATGGTATTGCTATTTTGGCAATTAAATTTCACCCCAGAACAAAATATATCCTTTGCAGGACACTATGCAAATTGGCCAGCCACAGCTGAAACCACTGATTTATGGTATTGCTATTTTGGCAATTGAATTTCACCCCAGAACAAAATATATCCTTTGCAGGACACTATGAAACTTGGCCAGCCACAGCTGAAACCACTGATTTATGGTATTGCTATTTTGGAAATTGAATTTCACCCCAGAACAAAATATATGTTTTGGCGTACACTATTATAGTTTGCCAGCCAGTGCTGGGACACCAGATTTAGGGGATTGCTATTTTGGCAATTGAATTTGACCCCAGAACAAAATATATGTTTTGGCGGACACTATTATAGTTTGCCAGCCACAGCTGTGACACCAGATTTATGGTATTGCTATTTTGGCAATTGAATTTCACCCCAGTACAAATTATATGTTTTGGCGGACACTGTTATAGTTTGCTAGCCAGTGCTGGGACACCAGATTTAGGGGATTGCTATTTTGACAATTGAATTTCACCACAGAAAATAATCTATCCTTTGCCAAACAGCAGACAGTATTATACTTGGCTAGTCAAAGCCTAAAAAAAACTAGTATTGATGGATTGATGGACTTGGTGGCAGCTTGTTCTGGTGCACCACAAGTCACAAAATGGCCGCCGATCACCCCAGAAAATAAGTGACAGAAAAACGCTCTGTGCAGCCTAAAAACCAGTGAGCAAGTAACTAGCAGAAGTTCAATCATTCACAGCTGTATATCAATCAGTTCATTAGGTGCTTTTGCAGACTTTTCCCTGCCTAATCTCGCCCTCACAGCAGCTGCGTCCTCTCCCTACACTAATCAGAGCAGTGTGACGTGAGGCGCTACGTGACTTCAGCTTAAATAGAGGCCTGGTCACATGCTGCACTTGGCCAATCACAGCCATGCCATTAGTAGGCATGGCTGTGATGGGCTCTTAGGGCAAGAAGTAAAACAATAGCTGATTGGCTGCTGTGCAGCCCTTCAGAAAGCGGGAAGAAATCGCCGAACACCGAACCCGAACCCGAACTTTTTTGAAAATGTTCGGGTCCAGGTCCGTGTCCCAAACACCCAAAAATTTGGTACGAACCCGAACTATGCTCGAACTGTTCGCTCAACATACCAACACCCTAAGATTCGGTAAGAACCGGACTATTCAGTTCGGGTTCGCTCATCCTAGTCCTGAGCAAACAGCAGTGTCACTCAGGAGCTTCCACTGGCTGACAACGAAGTTACACAGGGCGTGCTCTATCCACTTGGATCATCATGAAATCGTTGATGGCCATTCTCTGTTCATATAGTCGGTCCAACATATGGAGGGTGGAAACTGCATATCAGCCGATGTTTGGGGAGGCCTTTCTGCCGTTGCAGCTCAAGGAGAGGTGTTCTTTGTGGTGTACGAGTGGCTAAAGTGCATGCAGGATGTCTTGGAAGACTGGTAGGCTTCAGGAAACGCTTGACAACTAGATTGAACACGTTTGCCATGCAGGGTTCATGGCTCAGCCTTCCTTGACTCAGAGCCGACACCATGTTCTTACTGTTGTCGGTCACCATGGTTCTGATTTTCAGTTGTCGTGAGAAAGCCAGGATTCGATTTCTTGATGAATCATACTGAGCAGTTCCTCCTGTGTGACTCTGCTCACGAAGGCAAACCAGGTGCAGAACAGCGTGACTCTGCCGTGCCCTGCACATGTGGTATGCTGGAGGGGCATTGTAACTTGTCCCTGCAGTGGAGGTTGAGGCACATGGTGGAGGTTGAGGACATGGCTGTGATGGCTCTTGAGGCAAGAAGTAAAACGCTAGCTGATTGGCTGCTGTGCAGCCCTTCAGAAAGCGGGAAGAAATCGCCGAACACCGAACCCGAACCCGAACTTTTTTGAAAATGTTCGGGTCCAGGTCCGTGTCCCAAACACCCAAAAATTCGGTACGAACCCGAACTATGCTCGAACTGTTCGCTCAACATACCCAACACCCTAAAATTCGGTAAGAACCCGGACTATCCAGTTCGGGTTCGCTCATCCCTAGTCCTGAGCAAACAGCAAGTGTCACTCAGGAGCTTCCACTGGCTGACAACGAAGTTACACAGGGGCGTGCTCCTATCCACTTGGATCATCATGAAATCGTTGATGGCCATTCTCTGTTCATATAGTCGGTCCAACATATGGAGGGTGGAAACGCTGCATATCAGCCGATGTTTGGGGAGGCCTTTCTGCCGTTGCAGCTCAAGGAGGGTGTTCTTTGTGGTGTACGAGTGGCTAAAGTGCATGCAGGATGTCTTGGAAGACTGGTAGGCTTCAGGAAACGCTTGACAACTAGATTGAACACGTTTGCCATGCAGGGTTCATGGCTCAGCCTTCCTTGACTCAGAGCCGACACCATGTTCTTACTGTTGTCGGTCACCATGGTTCTGATTTTCAGTTGTCGCGGAGAAAGCCAGGATTCGATTTCTTGATGAATCATACGGAGCAGTTCCTCCCCTGTGTGACTCTGCTCACGAAGGCAAACCAGGTGCAGAACAGCGTGACTCTGCCGTGCCCTGCACATGTGGTATGCTGGAGGGGCATTGTAACTTGTCCCTGCAGTGGAGGTTGAGGACATGGTGGAGGTTGAGGACATGGCTGTGATGGCTTCTTGAGGCAAGAAGTAAAACGCTAGCTGATTGGCTGCTGTGCAGCCCTTCAGAAAGCTGGAAGAAATCGCCGAACAACGGACCCGAACCCGAACTTTTTTTAAAATGTTCGGGTCCAGGTCCGTGCCCCGAACACCCCAAAATTCGGTACAAACCCGAACTATGCTCCAACTGTTCTCTCAACACTACATATGAGTGTACTACTGTACAGCAGCGGCAGCACGAAGCACATGGAGTCATAGCAACCAATAACGCTGTGTGATCGTGCGCTCAGCAGAGGCTCACAGCATTATTAATCATGATAATGCCATGCACTTATGTAGTCCAGCCTGCAGGATCCCTCTCTCACATGGAGCACGATTACCACTAGGGTAATGCTCGTGTGAAAGAGCCCTAGGGTCTCTTTCACATGAGCGTTATAGATTCTGTCAGGGTTATTTCAGGAAAAAACTGATGGTTGCATGCAAATTCAGTCAATCTTGTCTGCGATTGCGTTCAGTGTTTCAGTTTTTTCTGCATGGGTGCAATCAGTTTGGATGAGTTTCAAGCATTAAAAAAAGCCTGAAGAATAACATTCTACATCTTCTAGCAACCATAAGTGAAAGACGTATTGCATCTGAATGCCTTCCATTCTTCATGCATGCCTCATTCACCTCTATGGTACCAGAGTTGTGTAAAAAACATGCTGTGATTTTTCCTGAATGCAGAAATGATGCGTGAAATGAATGGATCAGGAGTCAGTCCAGTTGCTATGCATTTGCTCCATGCATTGCAACCGGACGGAAAACTTGCTTGTGTGAAAGAGGCCTAAGGGTATACAATGTATCATGCATATATTTTAGTACAGAGAGCTTAAACTGTTCTCTGTCTTACAATCTAAATGTGATTTTCCACACAGCCAATTTTATAAATATCCTATTATGCCACACAATTAATATAATACTTGTTAGAGAATGTGGTAATTTCTTTATAGCCGTGTGCCATCCTATTTTGACTATGGTAGCTGAAGAAGAACAAACTACTGGGTTCATATGTACAGTCTTGGCCAAAAGTTTTGAGAATTACATAAATATTGGAAATTGGAACAGTTGCTGCTTAAGTTTTTATAATAGCAATTTGCATATACTCCAGAATGTTATGAAGAGTGATCAGATGAATTGCTTAGTCCTTCTTTGCCATGAAAATTAACTTAATCCCAAAAAAAACTTTCCACTGCATTTCATTGCTGTCATTAAAGGACCTGCTGAGATCATTTCAGTAATCGTCTTGTTAACTCAGGTAAGAATGTTGACGAGCACAAGGCTGGAGATCATTATGATGGGCTGAATAGGTTAAAAGGGCAGACTTGACATGTTAAAAGGAGGGTGATGCTTGAAATCAGCTTCACAGGCAAGGATATTGTGGCTACTAAGATTGCACCTCAATCAACAATTTATAGAATCATCAAGGACTTCAAAGAAAGAGGTTAAATTTTTGTTAAGAAGGCTTCAGGGCGTCCAAGAAAGTCCAGCAAGTGCTAGGATCATCTCCTAAAGAGGATTCAGCTGCGGGATCGGAATTCCACCAGTGCAGAGCTTGCTCCAGAATGGCAGCAGGCAGGTGTGAGCGCATCTGCACGGACAGTGAGGCGAAGACTTTTGGAAGATGGCCTGGTGTCAAGAAGGGCAGCAAAGAAGCCACTTCTGTCTAAAAAAAAACATCAGGGACAGATTGATCTTCTGCAGAAAGTATGGTGAATGGACTGCTGAGGACTGGGGCAAAGTCATATTCTCCGATGAAGCCTCTTTCCGATTGTTCTTTGGGGCATCTGGAAAAAGGCTTGTCCGGAGAAGAAAAGGTGAGCGCTACCATCAGTTCTGTGTCATGCCAACAGTAAAGCATCCTGAGACCATTCATGTGTGGGGTTGCTTCTTATCCAAGGGAGTGGGCTCACTCACAATTTTGCCCAAAAACACAGCCATGAATAAAGAATGGTACCAAAACACCCTCCAACAGCAACTTCTTCCAACAATCCAACAACAGTTTGGTGAAGAACAATGCATTTTCCAGCACAATGGAGCACCGTGCCATAAGGCAAAAGTGATAACTAAGTGGCTCGGGGACCAAAACGTTGACATTTTGGGTCCATGGCCTGGAAACTCCCCAGATCTTAATCCCATTGAGAACTTGTAGTCAATCCTCAAGAGGCGGGTGGACAAACAAAAACCCACTAATTCTGACAAACTCCAAGAAGTGATTATGAAAGAATGGGTTGTTATCAGTCAGGAATTGGCCCAGAAGTTGATTGAGAGTATGCCCAGTCGAATTGCAGAGGTCCTGAAAAAGAAGGGCCAATACTGCAAATACTGACTCTTTGCATAAATGTCATGTAATTGTCAATAAAAGCCTATGAAACGTATGAAGTGCGTGTAATTATATTTCACTACATCACAGAAACAACTGAAACAAAGATCTAAAAGCAGTTTAGCAGCAAACTTTGTTAAAACTAATATTTGTGTCATTCTCAAAACTTTTGACCATGACTGTAGACTATATGCGCTTCTTTTGGAGAAAGAAACGAGGAGGTTTCCATCGACAATTAATGCTAGGAAGGGGACTTAGGGCCCATATAGAATACTTGCTGGCACTTAGTGACTCGCATAGACCGTCTCAGATTGATCTATTGCATAGAATATACCGAACACCACTATTCTTTCATAAAATCGGGGTGAGGGATTCCCCTTATTGTAAAAGATTTAAGGCTAAATTGGCAGACCTTTTTCATATCAGCTGGGGTTGTCCCCTCTCACTGTTTTAAGGTGGTAGATTTGATTGACACTCTGTACACAAATAAAGTCAATAAGATACCATTTGTCTGTATACTTGCTGTGCTTGAAGAATTTCCAGTTTCTGACTCAGTTAAAGGGGTTGTGTCACTTTAGCAAATAGCATTTATTATGTACATAAAGTTAATACAAGCCACTTACTAATGTATTGTTATTATCCAATTTGTCTCCTTTTTTGGCTGGATTCATTTTTCCATCACATTATACACTGCTTGTTTCCATGGTTACGACCACCCTTAAAACCATCAGTGGTGGCCGCGCTTGCACATGATAGAAAAAAGCACCAGCCTATGTAAGCTCCTATAGTCCCAGCCACAGAGAGGCTGCCTCTGTTTCCTATACTGTGCAAGCATGACCACTACTGGATTACAGGGTGGTCGTAACCATGGAAACGAGCAGTGTATAATGTGAATGGAAAATTAATCCAGCCAGCAGGAAGCAATATGGACAATAACAATACATTAGTAAGTGGCTTGCATCAACTTTCTCTACATAATAAATGCCACTTACTGAAGTGACACAACCCCTTTAAGGTAGCCGTAGTGAGGATGTTGTACCTAGATGAAAAACTTATTGCAAGTCACTGGTTTCAGTAATGTTCTCCAACATGCCAAGAGTTTATAGACCGGATGAACTGGCTTATCTATATGGAGAAATCTATATACATAAAAAAGAGGGGTGGGGAAAATATTTTGAATATATGGTCCACTTGGATTGAGAAAATGGGTTTGGTAAGCTGTGAGTACCATCAGGGTGTAGACTTCTTCATGCTCATAGCTAATAATTAATGTAGTCATTATAGTTGGGTGTGGTATCTCATACTTTTATCTGCAAGTGAAAGTAGACTCTAACTTGGTCCCTTTTATTTGAGTCAATTATATATATAAAAGCATATGTACGTAATAGATATGACACGTGCAGTGTTGCTATGTTAATGTACCTGTACTTTTTGTGTTTGGGGGGTTTGATGTTTATGTTTACCTCCCCCCTGCAGCCACAAATCTGCTTGCGCGTATCCTGCAATCACCTTTTTCTCCTAAATTCAATTTGACATTTATAAAGTCCCTTCACGTGTAAAATCACTACATACAAACACCTGTTAATAAATAAAATTTTACACACTTTACTCGGGTTCAATCACACGCATTACAAATCCCAATAAAAATACAAATGAGCCGAGCATTCAGCTAAGGAGGCATATGCCATTGCTGTCTCTAAAACTGATACGGCCAGTGAGGGAGAAGAGGATGCCAAATTTGTCTTCTCCTCTTCCTCCTTCTCCTCTTCCAGGTGATAAGGGAGCCTCAAGAAGGTTCCCCAGAACAACAGCTAAGGCAGCCCCTCATGGTGATCCCATATGAACCCCACCCCCTGAAGAATATCAGCCCCTAATTTCTGAGTTTGCGGGTAGCTCAGGAATTCAGATTGACTGTGGGGGCTTCAAAGAAATAGATTTTTTTTTTCAAAATATTTTTCTCTGAAGAATTTATACATTTATTAGTGATACAAACAAATGTATATGCCAAGATCATTATTGCCCAGAACCCCACATTGTCATGTGCTCGGCCCCTGGGTTGGATCTGGGTAAATGCAGCAGAGATTAAGACATTTTGGGGGCCTGTGTTGCATATGGGCCTTGTTAAAAAAAAAAATGAAAATGGACAGTTTTGGAGTGCAGAGGTTTTGTACTACACTCAGTGGCGTAGCGTGGGTTGCCAGCACCCGGGGCAAGCCAAGTATTGCGCGCCCCCCCCCCCCCAACCTGTGGCCACACCCCTTTTTACAGATAATGTAGTAGATGTCACCTGCAGTCCTATGTAACCCCACTGATAACACAGTAATAACTCTCTGAGTACAGATAATGGAGTAGATGGGTGTGAGGCCCCAGAATTCAAAACACGCACAGTGTGACCTGGAGTCTGGGGCCAGGATGCGGCAGGGTCGGCCAAATACTACATCCCCCCAACACATATTTGGATGGACATACATTGCTATGAAATATACAGTGTATTACAGCACATACCTGTTACATCCAATGACCTCTCCTGGGATGTAGACTTTTCTCAGCGTCTTCATTCGGGATAAGGACCGTCATGACACCTTCTTTCTGCCGCATCTCATCTCTGCAGAGTTTCACAGAAAATGCTTAGATTTCTCCCCTCCCCCATAATGCCCTCTGTATAATTATAATATATAATGGCCCCTCTGTGTTATTGTTATTATTATAATGGCCCCTCTGTAGTATTATAGTAATAATTATGCCCCCTTCAGCCCCTCTAGCATACAGTACCATGTAAAATACATCACTCCCCGCCTTCAGCCCCTCCAACATACAGTCCCATGTAAATTATAACACCGTCCCTCTCTTCACTGCCTGCCTTCAGCCCCTCCAGCATACAGTCCCAAATAAGATACATCACTCTCCTGTCTTCAGCTCTTCCAGGCTCCAGCACAGTCCCATGTATAATATATCACCCCCCTCAGCTCCTCCAAGCTCCAGCCCCATGTATAATATATCACCCTCCCCTCAGCTCCTCCAAGCTCCAGCCCCATGTATAATATATCACCCCATCCCCCTTCAGCTCCTCAGGCTCCAGCACAGTCCCATGTATAATATATCACCCCCTCCTCCCCCTCAGCTCCTCCAGTCTCCAGCCCCATGTATAATATATCACCCCCTCAGCTCCTCCAAGCTCCAGCCCATGTATAATATATCACCCCCCTCAGCTCCTCCAAGCTCCAGCCCCATGTATAATATATCACCCCCCTCAGCTCCTCCAAGCTCCAGCCCCATGTATAATATATCACCCCCCATCAGCTCCTCCAAGCTCCAGATCCATGTATAATATATCACCCCCTTCAGCTCCTCCAAGCTCCAGCCCCATGTATAATATATTACCCCCACCCCTTCAGCTCCTCAGGCTCCAGCACAGTCCCATGTATAATATATCCCCCCTCAGTTCCTCCAGGCTCCAGCCCCATGTATAATATATCACCCCCACCCAGCTCCTCTAGGCTCCTCCAGGCTCCAGCCCCATGTATAATATATCACCCCCCAGCTCCTCCAGGCTCCAGCCCCATGTATAATATATCACCCCCCAGCTCCTCCAGGCTCCAGCCCCATGTATAATATATCACCCCCACCCACCCCTTCAGCTCCTCAGGCTCCAGCACAGCCCCATATATAATATATCATCCCACCCCCCCCACCCCCCCTCTGTGAGTCACTGTCACTCACTGTTGTGTTGCTCTCTCTTACACAGGCTGCTCTCCCTCCTGAAGCAGCAGCCATCTTCTTCTTGAGTTCCTCTTGCTCCGCAGTGCCTGGAAGGTGGGAGGAGCCTATGCCTGTGAGTACTGCCATGTGGCTGGTGTTACCGGCCCTGCGCTGTTTCCGGCTCCTTACTCATACAATTATGAATTATTGTCAGCAGCTGGCCAGCGCCCCCCTGCAGTGTGCGCCCGGGGCAACGGCCCCCCTGGCCCCCCCCACGCTACGCCCCTGACTACACTCACTGCATAGTAGAAGAAGGGGATCAGCAGTCGCCCTTTGATGCTAATAAATCTTTCATCCTCTCACCCCCAGTCATTTTTATGCAGAGGAAACTGCTATTTTTTATTGAATTGTTAACTATGTTACTTTATGAAAATTATTTCCTTTCTAGGGATTCTTTTTACCAGCAGCGTTGTGGGACCGCAATGGGTTCGAATGTTGTGCCACCGTATGCAAATTGTAATATGCATGTTAAAAGAAAGAATTTGTATAGACCAACTGCTTGTTTCAGAAACATTGCATTCTATGGCATCGATTCATTGACAATATATTTTGTGTATGAAGAGGCGACATTCTGACCCTAGAGGACTTTTGTATCCAGTTGAATTCAGTGTGGGATGAGTTAAAATTCCCTTTACATATAAGTAAGGAAAGAGTAAGCATCCTGGATACTTGGGTCATAAAGGCTGAGGGAAGACGCCTGCAAACTGACTACACCAAGGAGACTGATAAAAATAGACTTCTGCATTACTCCAGCAATCGCCCAGAAAACACAAAAAAATCATTACCAAGGTCACAATTCCAGAGGGTCAAACGCTTAGTCTCCAACCCTGATATACAAGAAATGAGACTCAATGAGATGGAGTGGGAAACCTACAAGATTTGCTTACCAGTGAGAGGAGTTCCTTGGATAATAATATCAGATCACATAGGAATAATTCCAAAAGGTTACCTTTTGGCAATAAATACCATCCCTGGGCCTACAGAATCCATTCAGCCGTTAGTAAACATTGGCACATACTTACTCACTCACAACCTGATATTGAGGAATTCCAGCATCCTCTATTAATTTGCTTCAAACACTCAGAATATAAAAGATCGGTTGGTAAAGGCAGATGTAGGGAGCAGCAAACCAAGACTATAGCAAAGATATTCAACCACCCCCAGAAATGGCATATATCCCTGTCTCTATTGTGCACAATGTTCAAGTATGATTAAGGGTGATGGGGTACATGAAGGGACATTATACCTGTGATAGCACTTTTGTCATCTACATTCTCAAATGTCCTTGTGGCCTGCTGTATGAGGGGGAGACCACACAGCACATAAAGGACAGATTCTCACAACAGTAATCTACCATTAGAAATCAGAATCTAATGCTCCCTGTTCCCCACTATTTACATAAAGCTCGCCACAGAGTATCACAGTTGAAGTTCCAAATCTTAGAACAGATCCAACTACCTAGGAGAGGAGGGAATAGAGTCCAGTTACTTTATCACAGAGAAGCTTACTGGATTCACAGACTCCAAACATTGGAGCCAAAATATATAATATAACTAGCTGAAGGACTCAGCTTCGCCCGGGTATATTTAATCTATTTCATTTAATGTTTGTGTGTGTCGTTAAAAGATATTGACAGTATCCCCCATAACAGTGACCTCCACAGCACCCAGTCCCCTTAACAGTGAACTCCACAACCCCCCACCCCTTAACACTGACCCCCTCGTTCCTTAAAATAGGACCGCCACAGAAGCCCACCCCCTTAACTTTGACCTTTACAGCAGACGTCCCCTTTAATAGTGAGTTTCACAGCACACTACCCCTTGACAGTGACCTCCACAGGGGCCCGTCCCCCTTAACAGTGGCCTTTACAGCAATCTGCCCCTTAACACAGACCTCCATAGTGGACCATTCCCTTAACTGTAATTTCCACAGCAGCCTGCCCTTAGGGTGGCCAGAGGTCCAGTTTTAGGCTGGACAGTCTGGTTTTCTGACTCCCTGTCCTCCGTGTGGCGCAGGGCCTGGATGGACACAGGGATGTCTTTTTGAATAACTCACTCTCAGACAGCAGCAGTGAGAAACTCACTCTCACTCCCACCCCTGCAGCTGACAAAAATAGATTTTTAACTTCCATCGGCTGCGGAGGGGGAGGGGGTGAGGCCTTACAAGTTCAGGGCTGTGGCTTAGCGGGACCTAGAAGTTGATTTTCAACTTAATATTTTCAATCCCTGTCGGCTGAGTAGTGGAGAAGGCGTGGCCTAACCTGACCGGGGGTGTGACCTTTTTAACAGCTCACCCTAAGACAGCAGCACATCCTCTCTGAGTGTGAGCTGCAGAGAGAAAGTCACTGTCCCTCTGCAGCTGACAGAAGTTGGTTTTTAACTTGATTTTGTCAATCCCCGCCGGCTGCGGAGGGGAAGGGGCATGGCCTAACAGTATCGGGGTGTGGCTTAGCGGGACCTAGAAGTTGATTTTTTATTTTATTTTTTCAGTCCCTGTTGGCTGAGTGGGAGGGGGCGTGGTCTAAGCAGATCGGGGTGTGTACTTTTTAACAGCTCACTCTAAGACAGCAGCACTGTGCTGTCTGAGTGTGAGATGCAGGGAGAAAGTCACCGTCTCTCCCACCTCTGCAGCTGACGGAGGCTGATTTTTAACTTCATTTTTTTAATCCCTGTCGGCTGAGGATTGGGGAGGTGTGACCTAATCAGATTGGGGGTTGTGGCTTAGCGGACCTAGAAGTTGATTTTAACCTAATTTTTTCAATCCCTGTTGGCTGAGTGGGAGGGTGTGTGGCCTAATGGGATCAGGAGTGTGTCCTTTTGAACAGCTCTCTCTAAGACATCAGCACTGCTCTGTATGAATGTGAGCTGCAGGGAGAAAGTCACCATCCCTCAAACCCTGATATTGAGGAATTCCAGCATCCTCCATTAATTTGCTTCAAACACTCAGAATATAAAAGATCGGTTAGTGAGGGCAGATGTAGGGAGCAGCAAACCAAGACTATAACAAAGATATTTAACCACACCCGCTCTCGGGGGAGAGAATCCCTAAGAAGGGACATTATACCTGTTATAGCAATTTTGTCATCTTCATTCTCAAATGTCATTGTGGCCTGCTGTATAAGGGGGAGACCACACAGCACATGAAGGACAGGTTCTCACAACAGAAATCTACCATTAGAAATCAGAATCTAATGCTCCCTGTTCCCCACTATTTACATAAAGCTCGCCACAGAGTATCACAGTTGAAGTTCCAAATCTTAACAGATCCAACTACCTAGGAGAGGAGGAAATAGAGTCCAGTTACTTCATCACAGAGAAGCTTACTGGATTCACGGACTCCAAACATTAGAGCCAAAATATATAATATAACTAGCAGAAGGACCCGGCTTCGCACGGGTATATTTCATCTATTCCATTTCATGTTTCCGTGTGTCGCAAAAAGATATCAACAGTATCCCCCATAACAGTGACCTCTACAATGCCCTGCCCTGCTGTCTGCTGAGCTGTGTATCTAATCCTGTCCTGGATGATACTATCTGCTGAGCTGTGTATCTAATCCTATCCTGTGTGATACTGTCTGCTGAGCTGTGTATCTAATCCTATCCTGTGTGATACTGTCTTCTAAACGGTGTATGTAATCCTATCCTGTGTGATACTGTCTGCTGAGTGTGTATCTAATATTCTATTCTGTGTGATACTATCTGCTGAGCTGTGTATCTAATCCTATCCTGTGTGATACTGTCTGCTGAGTGTGTATCTAATATTCTATCCTGTGTGATACTGTCTGGTGAGCGTGTATCTAATATTCTATCCTATGTGATACTATTTGCTGAGCTGTGTATCTAATCCTATCATGTGTGATACTGTCTGCTGAGCATGTATCTAATATTCTATCCTGTGTGATACTGTCGGCTGAGCGTGTATCTAATATTCTATCCTGTGTGATACTGTCTGCTGAGCTGTGTATCTAATCCTATCTTGTATGATACTGTCTGATGAGCGTGTATCTAATATTCTATCCTGTGTGATACTGCCTGCTGAGCTGTGTATCTAATCATATCCTGTCTGCTGAGCTGTGTACCTAGTAATTGATTTTTAACTTTACTCACTTTACCTACTCAGCCAATCCCTGTTGGCTGAGTAGGAGGGGGCATGGCCTAACTGGATTGGGGAGTGTCCTTTTGAACATCTCAATCTAAGACAGCAGCACTGTCCTCTCTGAGTGTGAGCTGCAAAGAGAAAGTCACCGTCTCTCCCACCACTGAAGCTGACAGAAGTTGATTTTTAACTTCATTTTGTCAATACTCATTGGCTGCAGAGGGGGAGGGGCATGTCCTAAAGGTATCAGGGGTGTGGCTTAGCGGACCTAAAAGTTGATTTTTAACTTTTTTTCAATCCCTGTTTGCTTAGTGGGAGGGGCATGGCCTAACATGATTGGGGGCATGTCCTTTAAAACAGGTCTCTCTAATACAGCAGCACTGTTCTGTCTGAATGTGAGCTGCAGGGAGAAAATCACCATCCCTCCCACCTCAGGAGGGGAGGAGGCATGTCCTAACCAAATCAGAGATGTGGCTTATCTGGACCTGGGGGCGGGGTTTTAAGGGTGACTTGAATGGCCACCCTACTTTTCCCCTGAACTGTGACCTCCATAGCAGTCTGCTCCCTTAACAGTGTCATCCACAGCGCCCTGCCCCTTTAAAGCTAACCTGCAGCAGTAAAGAGAAATGGCCGAGTTGTTATGGAAACCTCAGGAAATAAGGTACTAAGTGCTATTAGGCCCTGGCTTTACTTCTATGGTGTTTATCCTGGTGACAGATTTCCTTTAAACGTCATCTAGAGCAGTGAGGAAACATGACGGGGTTGTTATGGTTACCTGGAGTAAAACTGTGTGTGTGGAGACGAACTGCCAGGTAGCAGTAAATGGCAGTTAGGATTTAATTGAATGGCTAGCAGGCTTGTATTGGCTATAATGCATGCCATTTTTTGGGAATATCTCAGGAACGGTAAGTCCTAGAGAGCTTAGAACTGATCGAAAACCTTCCCTGACACCTGATGTACCCGTGTGCCAAATTTGGTGAAGATCGGTCCAGTCGTTTGGTCGCGCATAAAGAACATCTAGACAGAAATTCATTTTTATATATATATATAAGAGATAAGAGACTAGCTGAAGGACCCAGCTTAGCCCGGGTATATTTAATCTATTTCATTTAATGTTTGTGTGTGTCACTCTAAGACAGCAGCACAGTGCTGTCTGAGTGTGGGCTGCAGGGAGAAAGTCACCGTCCCTCCCACCTCTGCAGCTGACGGAAGCTGATTTTGTACTTCATTTTTCAATCCCTGTCGGCTGAGGAGTGGGGGGGGGCCTGACCTAACCGGATTGGGGGTCGTGGCTTAGCGGACCTAGAAGTTGATTTTAACCTCATTTTTTCAATCCCTGTTGGCTGAGTGGGAAGGGGAGTGGCCTAATGGGATCGGGATCGTGTCCTTTTGAACAGCTCACTCTAAGACAGCAGCAGTGCTCTGTATGAATATGAGCTGCAGGGAGAAAGTCACCGTCCCTCACCCCTCTGCAACTGACAGAAGTTGATTTGTTCATTTTGTCAATCCCTGTCGGCTGCAGAGGGGGATAGGCCGTAGCCTAACCGAATCAGAGGTGTGGCTTAGCCTGAACTGGGAACGGGGTTTTAAGGGTGACTTGAATGGCCACCCTTCTTGCCCCTGAACTGTGACCTCCACAGCACTCTGCTCTCTTAACAGTGTCATCCACAGCGCCCTGCCCCTTTAAAGCTGACCTGCAGCAGTAAAGAGAAATGGCCGAGTTGTTATGGAGACCTCGGGAAATAAGGTACTAAGTGCTATTAGGCCATGGCTTTACTTCAATAGCGATTATCCTGGGGACAGATTTCCTTTAAAACTCATCTACAGCAGTGAATAAACATGGCTGGGTTGTTATGGTTACCTGGAGTAAATCTGTGTGTGTATGGAAATGAACTTCCAGCGAGCTTTTATTGGCTGATAAGGTTCATGTGACCAGGCTTCTATTGGCTAATGCATTTTTTGGGAATATCTCAGGAACGGTACGTCCCAGAGAGCTGAGACCTGGTCTAAAACCTCCCCGGACACCTGATGTACCCCTGTGCCAAATTTCGTGATTGTAAATGTGATGGTGCAGATTCCTTTAGCGGACATACAGAAATACACTCGGCTTTATATATTAGATAATTATTGTGAACATTATTGGTGCACTGCTATTAATATCTATGTTCTCTCCCTTCCTTGACAGATGCATTAGTATTTTAGTCCACAATTGTGAAGAGAACTACCATTGCAGTTTGGACTGACACAATCTTTCTGTTGATTTGTTCTGATGGTGATATCACATCATTTTCTATGTACTCTTGATAATACAGTAACAATTGTTATGTATCTATATTTCGTTAACACACATGAATTGAACTACAACTGTTTTGGATTACATTTAAATGGACATAAAACTATGCCATATCTGTATAGTGGATCTGTCATGATGCAGTATTCACAACATTGACCAAGTATTCTAGAGCACTTCATGAATATAGCATACTTCATGAATAGAACTACTAATGCAGTTTGGACTGACACAAAATTTTTCACACCTATTTCTATTTGACTCCTTTTGATTAGAAATCATACTTATTACGATGGGCCTTAGGGTACATCTTTTATCATGAACTACAATCTTAGTCTACAGCACAAATGGAACAACCAATGCAGATCTTTTTAGGTCCATTTTTGGCACATTAATCGCACCACTTACCTTAGGAAGAATTGAATTTAGTACACTACTTTACTTAAAATAAACTGTTCCTCAGCCATGATTTGCACATGTCGGATTAACACCTACCGTTCATAACCAAATACATATTTATCTCTATGGCTACAATGCTCTGTATACATTCCTATTCCCCATGGCACTACTTGTAATTGATTAGGTTTGCATGTTATATTGATTCACTGTAGATGCATATGTAGCCAAATTCGGATCTTATGTAATTGTTTTTTTTTTTTTTGTTTATGTAGATTTTATGTTACTACTTCTGTTTACAACATGACCTGAAGCATGTGATCTATGCTGGAGTCACATGTTGTTATAGGACCAATCGGTGAGGTACACACCCCATAGGGGAGTGTCGCTACACTAGGACTCCATCTTTAATGTGCCTCTTTTTGCTATATACCGTGTTTTTCGCCCTATAAGATGCACCGGCCCATCAGAAGCACCTAGGTTTTAGAGGAAAAAAATAATAAAAAAATATATTTTATTAGACCTTAGGTCAGACCTCCAATGTTAATCAGACCTCAGATGACAACCTCAATGTTAATAAGACCCCAATAAGACCTCAGATCAGACCCCCAATCAGACCCCAATGTGAATGACCCCCAATCAGACCTCAGATAAGAGCCCCATTCCTCTTATCATCAGCCCCCATGCCTTATATCACATAAAAAAAAAAATATACTTACCTCTCCTGCTCCAGACGCAGCCGCTCCTTACCTCCAGCACTCTTTCTGCTCTTCCTGCTGTGGCTGTGCTGTGACACATCGCACACAGCTTGAGGTCACAGAGCGCCCTCACGCTGTGCGCAGACACAGAACAGCCAACAGACAAGGACCAGGAAGCGGTGAGTACAGAGCCTTCTGCCCTTCCCAGTCCTCTGGTACTAATGAGCACTTCCATAATGGAAGCACTCATTAGTATTCGCTCCATAAGACACAGGGACATTTTGCCCCCACTTTGGGTGGAAAAAAAACTGTGTCTTACGAGGCAAAAATATGGTATATGTATTATGCTGTATAATGTGACATGCTTGTTTGAAAAAGGCTGTTTAGCCGAAACGCGTCACATTTGCCTGTATTCTGTTTATGGCAATAAAGTAAAGACTTATTAGCATTAAAGGGCGAGTGCTGAAGCATAGACTTTACCTGCACACAATTTGTATCAATTTTGAAATTTTTACATTATAATGCACAGTGCCCGCCCCCAAATGACCCAAAATTTTGTAGTCTATTTAAAATTAGATCATTTTATCACCAAATTTGCTGAGGTGTATATCCCCGAAAAAAGCATCAGCATAGACACGATGCATATGTTTTAAAGTGAGGGTAAAATTCCGTCAGTACCTTCCTAGCAGCAAGGTATAGTATTACATTGTACAAGCTGTGTGAGAGTACCCAATGTGGATAACTATTATACAAGCATTCCACTATTTAAGTCCCAAAATTCCAGTGCTACTTTAGTGTGTGACAGAGCTTTGTGAAGATTGCTGCTAACAGAACATAAAGATGACCGCAAAGATATCTGGGGTAGCGATCTGCTTAACACCTGCCTTAGCTTCCTGTCTTAGGCGTCATGCACACGACCGTATGTGTTTTGCGGTCCGCAAACCGCTCATTCGCAAAACATGCTCTATTTTTTTTGCGGGGCCACGGAATGGAGCAACGGATGCGGACAGCACAAGGAGTGCTGTCCGCATCTTTTGTGGCCCCATTGAAGTGAATGGGTCCGCTCCTGAGCCGCAAAATATGCGGCTCGGATGCGGACCAAAACAACAGTCGCGTCCGTGAGGCCTTAGTCTATAGAAACATTTGTTATATGCCCTATATGAAACCATAAGTAAGCCACATAGACAGAACAGTTATTTTCCATTATGCTGCCATCAGAAGCATTATAATATAGCTTGTGCTACTGATAATTTCTACACATTATCTTGGCATGCCTGAGGTGTTTTTTATTGTCTCTCTGCCGGCAGAAATAAACTGGACCTACCTTTTTTAACCTCTTAAGGACGAAGGGCGTACATGTACGCCCTTCGTCCACTTACTAAGATGGCGCCCGCTCCTGCACGGAGCGGGCGCACAGCTGCGGGTAAAGCTTGATTCATCAAGCTGACACCCGCAGCTCATGTCCGTGACCGGCAGCGATGCCGATCGCGGACATTTAACCCCTCAGATGCCGTGGTCAATCCTGACCACGGCATCTGATCAGCACAAACCGAAAGTTTCACTTTCGGTTTTGCTCCAGCTCCCTGATGGCCACAAGGGGAGCCGGAGCATGCATGTAGTACCCTAGGTTTCTGTGAATGAAACCTAGGGTACTACACAATATTCCTATGGAGCCTATGACTGTAATAGGCTCCATAGGAAATATGCGATTTTCTCATATATTCCAATGCTATTGCATTGGAATATATGAGAATAACAATCTGATGATTGCATCTTATAGTTCCCTATGGGAACTATAAGAAAGTAGTAAAAAAAAAAAAAAGTTTAAAAAATAAAAATTAAATAAAAAAATATAAAAATTCAAATCACCCCCTTTCCCCAAAATGAAAATAAAATAAATAAAAAAATAAAAAATTACACATAATGGGTGTCACAATGTGCGAAAACGCCCATACTATAATAATATTAAAAATATTCACCATACGGTAAACATAAAAACGGAAGAAAGCGTCCAAATGGCTAATTCGCCATTTTTGGGCGCTTCATTTCCTAAAAAAATGAATAAAAAGTGATCAAAACATCATACGCACCCCATAATGGTATCAATTAAAAGTTCAGATTGCCCCGCAAAAAATGAGCCCCTACACTGCTCCATACGCATAATTACAAAAAAGTTATAGGGGTCAAAACATGGCAACAAAAAATAAAATAAAAAAATTCCCACTTTTAATTTTTTTCACTATCAAAGCACAAGAAAAACTATACATATTAGGTATTGCCGGATTCGTACTGACCTGAAGAATAAAATTAACCAGTCAGTTTTATCGCAAATCGAACGTTGTAATTTAAAAACCCGTAAAACTGTGGTAAAATTGCTTTTTTTTTGCAATTTCACCCCATTTGGAATTTTTTTCCCGTTTCCCACTACATCACATGCAAAAATAAATGGTAGCGTTAAAAAGTACAACTTGTCCCGCAAAAAATAAGCCATCATATGGCTATGTGAGCGGAAATATAAAAATGTTATGGCTTTTGGAAGGCAGGGAGCGCAAAACAAAAACGCAAAAATCCCAAAACCCCCGGTCCTTAAGGGGTTAATTCAGATGACCATGTCCCTCAATCATTGATAATTTGAAAATAATTCTAACATCTTGGTCCTGCGAACCTGAAATACAACATCCTCTGTCTTCATCCAGACATGGGCTGAAAACTGTGCACGGGGAAGTCTCGGACTTCTTGAGTCAAAAGTGCCCTGCCTGAATTGCCGTAAAAAGAGGTCGGTCCACCTTGACTGAGGCGGGATGACGGATTGTGAATAGCCAGAGGAGAGAGTGGGTACTTTTTCATCTGAATTAGGGTAACTAAAATAGAAATTGTTTTTGTCTTTGTCCTTTGTGAAAAGAACTTAGTATCTGGATCATTATAACCAGAGTCTCTGTGTTAAAAGAATTAAGTTCTTGGTACGCCCTTCTTAGTATCTGGTTCAATATAACTAGGGGACTAAGTTTTGGGACGATACAACCGAGGTCTTAAAGTATTGCCTTTAAGATAAGAGACAGAGCGAGTCCATAGTCTGTGTGAGAAGACTTTAGGAATAAATAACTGTGTGCAGCACTTTAAAGATAGTACTGAGCTCTGAGCGTCTTGTGGTAAGTGTTTTGTTGTTGACATTTTCAGTTTTCTGTTGTGGTACCGTAAGACTTGTTAAAGTTCCAAACGTCCAAATATACAGTTGAAAACAGAAGTTTACGTACACTATATAAAAAGACACATATGCATGTTTTTCTCAATATGTGACATGAAATCAGAATAAAACTTTTCTGTTTTTGGTCAATTAGGATTACCATAATTATTATTGCCAAATGCCAGAATAATGAGAGAGAATGCTTTAAAGCATTTTTATTACTTTCTGCAAAGTTAAAAGTTTACATACACTAATAGTACTATGCCTTTAAACAATTCTGGACTGCCCATATGATGATGTCATGTGTTTGGAAGCTTCTGTTAGGTTTGTTGGAAACATCTGAGTTAATTAGATGAATTTAAATGCACACCTGAAACATACTGCTTCTTTGTGTAGCATCATGGGAAAGTCTAAAGAAATCAACCAAGATATCGGGAAAAGAATTGTGGACTTGCACAAGTCTGGCTCAATCTTGGGTGCAATTTCAAGATACCTGAAGGTGCCTTGTTCATCTGTACAAACAATTAAACGCAAGTACAAACAAGATGGTAATGTCCAGCCATCATACCGCCCAGGAAGGAGACGGGTTCCGTGTCCCAGAGATTAACGTGCTTTGGTGCGATGTGTGCATATCAACCCAAGAACAAAAGCAAAATACCTTGTGAAGATGATGGCAGAAGCTGGTAAGATTGTGTCAATATTCACAGTGAAAGAGTACTGTATCAACATAGGCTGAAAGGTGACTCTGCCAGGAAGAGGCCATTACTCCAAAAGAAACATAAAAAAGCCAGATTAATGGTTGTAAATGCACACAAGAACAAAAACCTACATTTTTGGAGACATGTCCTGTGGTCTGACTAAACTAAAGTTGGCCATAATGACCACCGTTACTTTGGAAGAAAAAGGGAGAAGCTTGGAAGCCTAAGAACACCATCACAACTGTGAAACACGGGGGTGACAGAATCATGTTGTGGGGTAGTTCTGCTGCAGGAGGGACTGGTGCACTTCACAAAATAGATGATAGCATGAGGAAAGAAGATTATGTGGAAATACTGAAGCAACATCTCAAGACATCAGCCAGGAAGTTAAAGCTTGGGCAGAAATGGGTCTTTCAAATAGACAATGACCCGAAGCATACTGCCAAACTGGTTACAAAGTGGCTTAAGGATAACAATGTCAATGTTTTGGAGTGGCCATCACAAAGCCCTGATCTCAATCCTATTGAAAATGTATGGGCAAAGCTGAAAAGACAGGTGCAAGCAAGGCGACCAACAAACATGGTTCAGTTACACCAGTTTTGTCAGGAGGAATTGGCCCAAATTCCGACCAACTATTGTGAAAAGCTTGTGGAAGGATATCCAAAACATTTGACCCAAGTCATACAGTTTAAGGGCAATGGTACCAAATATTAATGAAATGTATGTAAACGTTTGACTTTGCAGAAAGTAAAAAAAATGCCTTAAAACATTCTCTCTCTCATTATTCTGGCATTTGGCAAATAATAATAATTATGGTAATCCTAACTGACCAAAAACAGGAAAGGTTTATTCTGATTTCATGTCAGATATTGAGAAAAACATGTATATGTGTCTTTTTATATAATGTATGTAAACTTCTGGTCTCAACTGTATCTTACTAAAATATCTTTGAATATTACACATGAAAGAGTAGATATTGGCAAATTTTGAAATAATTGCTAGATGTGTACATAGTGATTAGAGATGAGCGATTTTTTAAAAAAAAACAATTTGGTTCGATCCGAATTTATTTTCGGCAAATTGCGTTAAAAAACTGTTATTTCCTGGCTTCAGAGAGCCTTTGTAGTGGTGTAGAACACTGTGCCTGTTCTATTAAACGCTTAGATAAGTAGAGCCCCCGACAGAGTGAAGAGGGTGTTAGCAGTAAGTTTGTGTTGACGTCACTGATTATTTTGCCCTTCCTCTGATCCGTCAGAACAATAACCCCAAAAAAACGGATCCTGTCTGTGGAGCATCCGCCTTCACTCGGTCAGCATTTGGTCAGTAATCTATCAGTATTGCTAATGCAAAGAAAAACATGAGTGGATCAAAAACAGAGATGACCAATGAGGAAACCACAGAGTGACCCAATGACAAAGTCTGGAGGTGGCAGCAGCATTAGGAGGAGGCCACAGAGTAGCACAATCACAGTGTAGAGGTGGCGGCATCAGGGGACCACAAAGTGGCAAGGTGACATAGTGAGTAGGTGGCAGCAGCATCAGGAGACCAGAGAGTGACCCGGTGACAGAGTTGGGAGGTGAGTGGCAATACGAGTACCAGCTGAAGATGGTGAGTGAAAGAAGGAGTACTTGGCATCAGATATGTGGCATCAGGCAGGTGGCAGCATCAGAATAGAAGCTGAGGCAGGTAGCCAGAAGAAACCAGTCTCTTTTTTCAAAGTGTTGATGTGGCACCATGGATGATGTAGTCTGATGCATCAGGCATTGGTGGGTGGAAATCATGGCTGATCCACACCTGATTCATCTTGACAAAAGTCAGTCTCTTCACATTTTGGGTGGACAGGCGTGTTCTTCTTGGGGTAACTATGGCCCCCGTCGCACTAAACACCCACTCTGATGCCACACTACTGGCCGGGCAGGACAGCTTTTCCAGGGCAAACTCTGCTAGTTGCTAATACAGTAATACACACCAAAAAGGGCTATAATTTTCCCACTTCAACACACCATGACTAATAAGCCCTTTTTCTTTTTACCCACTAATACACGCCAAAAAGGCTTTAGAACATATCCGCTGAACGGCAAATATATATATTTTTTAGCCACTAATACATGCCAAAAAGGGCTTTACAGCATATAACTGCACCGCTGAATGGCAAATAGGCCCTTTGTTTTTTCCACTTATACATGCCACAAAAGGCTTTAGAACATATAACTGAACATATAAAAAATATATTTTTATTTTGCCACTATTACACGACAAAAAGGGCTATATAACATAACTGCACCGCTGAATGGCAAATATATTTTTCTTCTGCCACTAATACACGACAAAAAGGGCTGTAATTTTAGCACTTAACCACACTATGGCTAATAAGCATCTTTTTCCACTAATACAAGCCAAAAAATACTTTAGAACACACAAGGGCAAATAAGACATATAAATATATCCTTGTAATAAACCCTGTTAATGGCTGCTTCAAACAGCACTTGCACCCCAATAACAAGAAACGGTTTGCTGGAATCACAGAACTGCAAAATGCCAGTCAGTGCAGCAAGGTGTAATAGGATTGATCCTATTACCCAGGCTGTAACCTCCCCTACTTAACCCTGTTCAACATAAAAGCTGTGGAATGAGTCCTCCCTATCCTTTCCCTACACCTTGAATAATCTTTCCCTGCACTTGTAAATCATTTTTTTTTAGCACAATTAACCCCTTAGTGACCAAGCCTGTTTGGGCCTTTATGACCAAGTGTTTTACTTCCTTTTTTCATGGTCTCGTTCCAAGAGCTATAACTTTTTTATTTTTTTTGTCTATATAGCTTTATGAGGGCTTGTTTTTTACGGGACAAGATGTAGTTTTTAATGGCACCATTTTGGGGTACATGTAACTTTCTGATTAACTTTTATTAACTCTTTCTGGGAGGGAGATGGGGAAAAATGGCAATACTGCCACTGCGTTTTTACATTATAAATTTTACGGCGTTCATTTTTCGGTACAAATAACATAATATCTTTATTCTCTGGGTCAGTACGATTACAGTGATACTAAATACTTATAATTTTTTTTACGTTTTACTACTTTTTTTTGCAATAAAAAACCTTTTATTAACCCAAAAAATTATTTTGCATTGCCACTTCCCAAGACCCATAACTTTTTTATTTTTTTTTATTTTTGAGGGAAGACTTGTATTTTTCATTGGTATCAATTTGGAATAAATGCCGCTTTTTGATCGCTTGTTATTACGTTTTTTTTCGTGGAAACTAAGAATAAATTAAAAATTCTGTCTTTTTTATTTATTTATTTTTTACAGCGTTCACTATAGGGGATAATTTATGTAATATTGATGTAGTCCGGGTTGTTACGGACGCGGCAATACCAAACATATGGGGGATATTTTCTTTTTGCAATTTTTTTCATTGAAAAGCGTATTTTCAATGGAAAAAAAAGCATATATTTTTATTTTATGGAATTTTTTTTATTTAATAAATGTGTATTTTTTTTCTATTTTTTTTACTACTTAATAGTCCCACAAGGGGACTATAATATACAGTATTTTGATTGCTTTTAAAATGTAATGCATTATGTCTATAATGCATTACATTTTAATAGCAATGCTATTCCAACTTTGACCAGCAGGCTGCGCCAGAGAGGCACAGTCTGCTGGAGATGCCGGAAGACAGGCCCGGGGCCCTGATCAGAAGCTAGGTAAGCTTCCCAGCACATCAGCACCCCGCAATCGCATTTGCGGGGTGCTGATGGGAGACAGAGGGAGTCCGCTCCCTCTGTTACCACTTTACATGCAGCGGGCGCTATTGCGCCCGGCATGTAAAGTGTTAAACAGCCCGGATCAGCACTCCTGCCGGTTCGGGCTGTTAGAGCAGGGCCCCGGCTCTCATGTGAGAGCTGGGTCTGTGCTCCCCGCTGCACGGGGGAGCCGTGCAGCGCTTAGACTGGGCCGCCGTAAAAACGCGGCGGCCCAGCCTAAGGCCCCTTAGTGACCGCCGTAAAAACACGTATGGATGGTCACTAAGGGGTTAAGTATTTCCTAGCACTGTCCCAAGCGCCTGCTGAAGTCTCTCCCTTCCCTAAATACACTGATAAATGGCAGAATCCAAGATTGCTGAGACTATTTATAGGGCTGTGACATCACAGGGCTGGCTCCTGATTGGATTTATGCATGGCATTATGGGTGATCCCGCCTTCCCAGAGTTCCTTGCTCCATGTCCTCATACGTGCAGCAGCCATTTTAGGAAAAAATGCGATTTGTTATCACAAAGCGCAAGGAAATTCGGCTTCGGTGTAAATCAAAATTTAGTGATGTATTTCTGTACTACAAGAAAAATATATACGCAGTTCACTGTTGCAATTATTTGCGGTAAAAGCGTTTAGTGGCCTATTTTATTACAAAAAGAAAAATATCTACTCCATTCACTTCTGCAGCTATATGTGCTGAGAGCGATTAGTGACATATTTCTGTACTACAAGAAAAATATATACGCAGTTTACTTCTGCAGCTAGATGTGGTGAAAGGGTTTAGTAAAGTATTTCTGTACTACAAGAAAAATATATATGCAGTTCACTTCTGCAGTAATTTGGGGTTAAAAGAGTTTAGTGAGGAATTTCTGTACTATAAAAATATATACGCAGTTGACTTTTCCTGTTTTTTTGTGGTGATGAAAGTGTTTAGTGGCCTATTTCAGTACAAAAAGAAAAATATATTTGTTGCTTCTAGGGGTGTTTTAATTTGATTTTAATTTATTTTGTTCAGGTAAAAGTATGTCTGACAGAGAAGTGCCAGGCCAAGCACAGAGGAGCGGCAAAGACCTAAATGTTTCTGGCGCAGGCAGAGATCGCAACAGAGTAAGGGTGTGGCAGCAGTAGTCGCAGCGAAAGGCCTGAGCTCCCGGTGTCATCTAGTGGTCGTGTCTTGATCAGGAACCCCTGCGGTTCTTGATTGGTTGACTCGGTCATCCACTTAATCCCAAGTGACATCAGACACCCCCAGCCAACAGTTGGTGGGTTCGTCAGACACAACCCTTAGTTGGCATGGCCGGTAGCAGGCCCTGTGCCCTCACCTGTCCTCAGCCTGCCTCTGTCATTTGCTGTTCCCTCACCGTGAGAAGTAGGATATGATGTAGGATCAGATACACTTTTCAGCGAGGAAGAGCTACTAGAGGACAGTCAGCAGCTACTGCCCAGCCATGATCTGGAGGAGACATCCACCGCTTACTCCCCTAGGCAGGCAAGTACTGATGAGGAGAGTGGCGTGTGCGGTGGTGTTGTGAGCGGTCAGGAGCGGTGAGCGGATCCTGACCCAGAGATCGTTCAGGAGGACATTAGTGATGTGCAGACACTACTCGATGATAATGAAGCCGATAGCACTTGAGAGCCGGGTGCAGAAGGGGCTTCATCATCATCAGGAGAAGAGGGTGGCAGCTTGCCCGTGAGGCTATGCTGGAGCCAGCAAGGTGATAGCATGGCTGGGAGTCAGCAGGGTGGCAGCAGTGGGAGGTCGATAGCCAAACATGCTTTGGGGTAGACCACCTGCTTCGCAGCAGCATACCTGCCCGGGAAGTAGTGGTGCAGGAGTTAACGGAGGCAGCAATATTACCAGTCAGTCAGTGCGGACTGTTGGTGGGCGGCGTGGCAGTTTTTTTTGGAAAGCGCCAGAAGAGGTGAACGTGGCCATATGTCGAATCTGTGGACAGAAGGTGAAGCGTAGCCAGGGTGCCACTACATGTTGGCACTACGGCCCTGCGTCAACATATGCAGCGTCGCAACCTATGCAGTGTCGCCATACAGTGGCCTGGGAGAACCGTGGCTCTGATGTGGTAGTCCAGCCTTCCGCAGCAACCACTGCATCATCGAGTGGCACTCACCCGGTTTCAGGCAGTCTAGGCTCCACCACCTCAGCCTCCTGCTACTTCTCCTCCTACTCCTCGTCAGTCATTCCACCAGCAATCGATCAATGAAGCGATTGCCAAGAGACAGCAGTATGCGTGCACACATCCAACAGCGCAGAAGCTGAACGCGCTCCTGTTCAAGTTGTTGGTGCTGCAGTCCCTCCCTTTCCTAGTGATGGACTCTGCACCTTTGAGAGAACCGATGGCTTGTGCCGAGCTGAGGTGGAGAGTGCCAAGCTGTGATTTCTTTGCCAAAAAGGCAGTACCAGCCATGCACAAATATGTAGAAGAAAAGGTGGGCAGTTGGCAATTGAGCCTGTCGGTGTCTGCCAAAGTGCACAGCGGCGCCGACGTGTGAAGCTGTAACTACGGTCAGGGACAGTACATGTCCTTTACGGCCCACTGGGTTAATGTAGTTCCTGCAGAGCAACACCAGCAACTGCCTCTGGCTCCTCATCCTCCACCATGTCCATAGCTTCCACTGCAGGGACAAGTCACAGTGCCCACCCCTAGTATACCACATTTGCAGGGCATGGCGGTGTCACACTGTTCTGCACCTCATTTCCCTGGGTTTTCCCTGAGTCACACAGGGGAGGAACTGCTCCGTGTGATTCATCAAGAAATCGAATCCTGGCTTTCTCCTCGACAACTGAAAATTGGAACCATGGTGACCGACAACGGCAATAACATGAAGTCGGCGCTGCATCAAGGAGGGCTGAGCCATGCGCCCTGCATGGCACACGTGTTCAATATGGCTGTCAAGCGGTTCCTGAAGTCTTCCACCCATCTGCAAGACATACTAAAAATGGCTAGGAAACTTTGCATGCACTTCAGCCACTCGTCCGCCGCAAAGCACACCCTCCTTGAGTTGCAGCGGTAGAACTGCATCCCCCAACATATGCTGATATGCGACGTTTCCACCTGTTGGAATTCCACCCTCCATATGTTGGACAGACTATATGAACAGAGAAAGGCTATGATGATTTCTTGATGATGCAAGCAGATAGGAGTACTCCTGTGTAACTTCGATGTCAGCCAGTGGCAGCTCATGAGTGACACCTGCCGTTTGCTCAGGTCTAGAGATGAGCGAATTTGCCCAAAATTTGATTTGGTGATTCGCCGAATTTTTCCGGAAAAATTTGTTTTGATCCGAATATATTCGTGGCAATTTATTGGCTGCTGAGAACATTTATAGCGGTGTAAAACACTGTGCCTTGCAGTAACATACATAGGGAGTCTGCTTTGGTAGTGGAATTATACTGTAAGTCTGTATGACATGCAGATGACAGGCATCGCTCTTAGAATCACTGCATACTTCACTTATTTGGGCAGTCACAGGGCCAAAACTGACCAACTAACTCAAGAATCAACTCAGGCTCACAGGTAGATGTTAGCGTCAAGAAGAAGCGCACTCCATTTATACCCTCATCAGCTGATTCCACATAGATGTCTACAGAACCTGTTCAATTAAACGCTTATACAAATAGAGCCCCCGGACAGAGTGGAGAGGGTGTCAACAGTAAGTTTGTGTTGAAGTCACTGATTAATTTTCCCCATTCTCTGATCTGTCAGAACAATTACACAGAAAAAATGCATCCTGTCTGTGGAACATACGCCTTCATTCGGTCAGCATTTGCTCAATAATCCATCAGTATTGCTAAAGGCCAAAAAAAAGCGCTTAATGCTGAATACAAGTTTTTTCTCCACCGAAATAATTTAAAAAAGATTTTACTGCATATAAGTGCAGCTCTTTTCTTTTCAATTCTCTTTTTATTGAAATTTTTTTTTTTTTTTTTAAAGTGTTGTAACAACAATGAGAAAGGCATAAATACACCTAGGAATTCCAGAGAATATGAGTATATGGAACACAGTCATAACAGAATATAACAGGTTTCAATCACCAATAATAAAAGTTATGAAGGGGGGAAAGGAAGGGGGAATGAGGGCAGAAGGGGGGAGGAGGAGGGAAGCCATGGAGTCACGAGTGTTAAAGATTGTATGTACTAAAAGTGGCAATGAGAGTCACAATAGAGTCGAAATTTGAGGACCACTAGATTAAGTTATATCTGAGAATGCCGCTAAAGCCATCGGGGAGGAGCGGAAAGTAATCCAATCACCCCAAATGTTTTGGAAGGAGTGGTGGGTTCTGTGTTCCCACGCGGAAAGTTCCTCCATATGGTAAATTAGATCAATTTTCTTGAGCCAATGATTAATTGAGGGTTGAACCGGGCAGTTCCAATATTGTGGAATAATAGATTTCGCAGCTGCTGATAAGAAATGGAAAAGACGTCTTTTATTAGGGGGGATGTCATCTAGTCTGATGTGGAGAAGCACTGAAGTTGGGGAGGGGGTTGTTTGAGTGGAACATATTTGTTTTATCACAGCGAGAACCTCGTCCCAGAACGGTCGAAGATTTGGGCAGTGCCACCACATATGTATGTAGTCTGTGTCGGGGCTAGAACATCTCCAGCATTTATCCGTACTCAGACAGCGCATCTGTTTGAGACGTTTCGGGGTGAGGTACTACCGCGATACTAATTTAAATGAGTTTTCTTGTAATCTAGTGCATCTCGTTACGCCGTGGGAGAGAAGATATATCTGCTTAATCTCTTGATTCGTCCATTTAGTATTTAGGTCCTTTTCCCAGTCACTAATGTATTTCCTCTCTTGTGGGAACTTCGATGTTTGAAGTAGTTTATATATTTGCGAAAGGAGATGCTTCGGTTGGGAATGTTGTGCCACCAATTTCTCGAAGGGGGTCAGTTCCGTGCGAACCTTCGGTTGATTTAGGTATGGTCGCAATATAGCGCGGATGTGTGATTTTTGTAAAAAATGGAGTGGGCTCTTATCTTAAGAGCTTCTAAAGCTCAGGCAGAAGAGAAATTAGCTCAGTCGGTGAAAAAAGGTGATAAGACATTCTTCAGATACATAAATGAAAAAAGGAAATTAAAACAAGGAATTACCAAATTAAAAACAAAAGAAGGAAGGTATATGGAAGAGGATAAAGAACTAGCTGACTGCCTCAATGAATACTTCTGTTCAGTTTTTACAAAGGAAAATGAAGGAGAAGGACCTCAGTTAGGGAGGAAGACTAATGAATCCTTTGATGCATGTGTCTTTACAGAGGAAGAGGTTCTAAGTCAGCTGTCCAAAATTAATACAAATAAATCACAGGGGCCTGATGGGATACACCCAAAGCTATTAAAAGAGCTTAGAGGTGTACTAGCAAATCCATTAACAGATTTATTTAGCCAATCACTGTAACAGGTGTCGTCCCAGAAGATTGGAAATTAGCAAACGTTGTGCCAATTCACAAGAAAGGTAGTAGAGAGGAATCAGGCAACTATAGGCCAGTAAGCCTGACATCAATAGTGGGAAATTAATGGAAACCATACTCAAGGAGAGGATTGTGGAACATCTAAAAACCCATGGGTTGATTGATAAAAAACAGCATGGGTTTACTTCAGGGAGATCATGTCAAACTAATCTTATTGACTTTTTTGATTGGGTGACTAAAATAATAGATGGCGGAGGTGCAGTAGACATCGCTTATCTGGACTTTAGTAAGGCATTTGATACTGTCCCACATAGAAGGCTTATCAATAAACTGCAGTCTTTGAGCTTGAGCTCACATATTGTTGAATGGATTAGGCAGTGGCTGAAGGACAGAAAACAGAGGGTTGTAGTCAATGGAGTATATTCAGACCATGGTATTGTTACCAGTGGGGTTCCTCAGGGATCTGTTCTGGGACCCATATTGTTTAATATCTTTATCAGCGAAATTGCAGAAGGCCTCAATGGTAAGGTGTGTCTTTTTGCTGATGACACAAAGATTTGTAACAGGGTTGATGTTCCTGGAGGGATACACCAAATGGAAAAGGATTTAGGAAAACTAGAGGAATGGTCAAAAATCTGGCAACTAAAATTTAATGTCGATAAGTGCAAGATAATGCACCTGGGGCGTAAAAACCCAAGAGCACAATATAAAATCGGTGATACAGTACTAACCTCAGTATCTGAGGAAAGGGATTTAGAGGTCATTATATCAGACGACCTAAAGGTGGGCAGACAATGTCATAGAGCAGCAAGTAATGCCAGCAGAATGCTTGGGTGTATAGGGAGAGGCATTAACAGTAGAAAGAGGGAGGTGCTCGTGCCGCTCTACAGAGCACTAGTGAGACCTCATTGGGAGTATTGTGTGCAGTACTGGAGACCATATCTGCAGAAGGATATTCAGAGAAGAGCTACTAAACTAGTACATGGATTGCAGGACAAAACTTACCAGGAAAGGTTAAAGGACCTTAACATGTATAGCTTGGAAGTAAGAAGAGACAGAGGGGATATGATAGAAACTTTTAAATACATAAAGGGAATCATCACGGTAAAAGAGGAGAGAATATTGCTACAAGAGGACATAGTTTTAAATTAGAGGGGCAAAGGTTTAAAAGTAATATCAGGAAGAATTACTTTACTGAGAGAGTAGTGGACGCATGGAATAGCCTTCCTGCAGAAGTGGTAGCTGCAAATACAGTGAAGGAGTTTAAGCATGCATGGGCTAGGCATAAGGCCATCCTTCATATAAGATAGGGCCGGGGCTATTCATAGTATTCAGTATGGAGACCATATCTGCAGAAGGATATTGAAACTTTGGAGAGAGTTCAGAGAAGAGCTACTAAACTAGTACATGGATTGCAGGACAAAACTTACCAGGAAAGGTTAAAGGACCTTAACATGTATAGCTTGGAAGTAAGAAGAGACAGAGGGGATATGATAGAAACTTTTAAATACATAAAGGGAATCATCACGGTAAAAGAGGAGAAAATATTTAAATTAGAGGGGCAAAGGTTTAAAAGTAATATCAGGAAGAATTACTTTACTGAGAGAGTAGTGGACGCATGGAATAGCCTTCCTGCAGAAGTGGTAGCTGCAAATACAGTGAAGGAGTTTAAGCATGCATGGGCTAGGCATAAGGCCATCCTTAATATAAGATAGGGCCTGGGGCTATTCATAGTATTCAGTATATTGGGCATAAGGCCATCCTTCATATAAGATAGGGCCTGGGGCTATCCATAGTATTCAGCATATTGGGCAGACTAGATGGGCCAAATGGTTCTTATCTGCCGACACATTCTATGTTTCTATGTTTCTATCTAGCGTGTCCTCTATAATTTCAGGGTCTGTGAACGAGTGAACGAAGATGTTTTGTAGTTCTAACTTTTTGAGACCAATGTCAGTATATCTATTCTGATAGATCTCGGTCAGGTCAGCTAAGGTCATTAAAGGCGAGATGATCGGGCTCAGAGATGATCTGTATTTGTGCCAGACCTTTGTAGTAGCTTTGGTTAAAGCGTTGCGTATAAGGGGGCGCGGAAGCTTCGGGTCGTCTAGGCACCAAAGAAGTGAACGTAGAGGACCCGGGCTTAATTCTTCTTCAGGAGAGACCCAAAGTTTATCCGAATCTCGTCTTATCCAGTGGACAAGTCGTGAGAGTTGTACTGCATCATAATAAAGTTCCCAATCAGAGAGCGCCATACCCCCTCTCGATTTATGTTGTGTCAATAGTGCAACATTTAATCTGGGCTTCCTGTCTCTCCATAGGAATTTATTTGTGGCCTTCCGCGCCGCCAAAAAAAAGGTGGAGGGTAGCGGGAGGGGGAGTGTTTGAAAGAGATAAAGCAATTTTGGCAACAGTATGGCTTTGATCAGGTTTTTTCGACCCATCCAGGAAAGAAATGGAAGTGACCAAGACTCTGTAATTGACTGGAATATCTGTGGAATGGGGGAATAGTTTAAGGTGTATAAATTTTTCCACTCGGGGGAGATTTTCAATCCCAGATAGGTAATATGTGACGATGGCCATTGGTATGGGAATTGGCTCTGAAGGAAGGATTTGGTAGTGGGAGAGATATTAACGCCAATGGCTTCAGACTTTGAAGGATTCACTTTAAAGTTAGAAATGGAGCTATATGTATTTAGAATAGATTGCAGCGCTGGGAAGGCAGTGAGGGGTTTGTGATAATTAAGAGGACGTCATCAGCGTAAGCCGCCGTGTAATGGGTGGTCTGTCCGTCGTTGTAGCCTTCGATGTCAGGGTGTTTTCGGATGGATAGGAGCAATGGTTCTAGTGCTAGCACGAATAGAGAGGGGAGAGGGACAACCCTGTCTGGTTCCATTATGTATTTCGAAAGGGTCTGTCAAAGATTTATTGATTCGAAGACGTGCAGAGGGACAGGAGTACATTGCAAAGATAGCAGAGATGAAAATCTGCGGGATGCCAAATCGGGCTAACACTAATTTCATATAGGTCCAGTCCACCCTGTCGAACGCCTTTTCAGCGTCAGTTCCCAGTAACACTAGTGGGGATTTCTTGTGCGTGGCATTCTGCAAGATAGATAGGATCCTCATCGTGTTGTCCTTCCCCTCTCTGCCAGTCACGAAGCCTACTTGCTCTGGTGAGACTAAGGATGGTATATAGGGTTTGAGCCTATTTGCAAGTAAATTGGCATATACCTTAATGTCTGCATTTAGTAATGAGATAGGCCTATAACTGCCGCATTGGGAGGGGTCCTTTCCCTCTTTGTGTATAAGAGTTATGTAGGCCTCTAAAGCTTGTTTGGGTATCGAAGAGCCCTGTAGATAGGCGTTGAAGGTATCAACCATCTGTGGGAGTAGGAGAGAGGAGAAGGAGCAATAATAAGAGGATGGGAGACCGTCTGGGCCTGGCGCTTTAGATTTTGGGCAACGTTTCAGGGTGGACTGGATCTCCAATTGAGAGAAAGGAAGGGTCAATTTATCCCTATCAAGTGAAGACAGTGAAGGGAGATCAATCCGCGCAAGGAAGTCATTAATATAATCGATATGTGTGGGCTGTGCCGTGGCGTAGTCGTTGGGGTTCAGTTGGTATAGAGAGGAATAAAAGGAGAGGAATTCCTTTTCAATAGTTGTCGGGTCGGTGGTAGAGTTTCCTGCTCCCGTTTTAATTTCCTGTATATGTGATCGTGATTTTCGTTTTTTAATAAGGGACATCATCAGTTTAGAAGCTTTGTCTCCGTGAGCATAGAATGAGTGTCTGACCGACATGTATACCTTAGCAGAGTTCTTATTAAAAATATCTCGGAGTTCTAGACGAGCTTTAGTGAGCGATTGAAGGTGAGATATCGCCAAAGATCGTTTATGTAATTTCTCAAGTTTTTCAATCTCAATCTGCAACTGCCTGATCCGGGCATCTCTTTGTTTTTTATAATAAGAACTCGCGGAGATGAACTCTCCTCTAATTGTGGCCTTATGGGCCTCCCATACTATTGGAATAGAAACACCTTCAGTTCTATTTTGGGAGAAATAGAGTTCCAGTCGGGTTGCGATTTTAGAACGTATCTCCGGGACCGACAGGAGAGTCTCATTAAGGCGCCATGATGGTTTAGTTGGAGGGGTCGAATTTTAATGCAAAGGACAAATCTATTGGGGAATGGTCAGAATGTATACTGGATCCAATACTAGCGGAGAGCAGCTTAGGGAGAGAAGAATTATGTATGAAAAAGTAGTCAATTCTGTGGTAAGAATTATGAGGTTGTGAATAGAGAGAGTAGTCCCTGTCAGTAGGGTGGAGGAAACGCCATGAATCAATTAACGAGAACATGTGAAGGGGAGTCTTAATATGTCTCAATGCTTTGTAAGAAAGAGGGGATTTGCCAGAAGATGTATCTTGCAAGGGGTCGAGGGAGACATTTAAATCTCCCCCCATTATAAGCTCTCCTTGTTTGAGGCTGTCTATTAATGCAAATGTGGAGCGGATCCAACTTGCCTGGTGTGTGTTTGGAGCGTAAAAATTTACTAAGGTGACCAAAGTGCCTTCTAATCTACCTATCACTAGTAGGACCCTTCCATCTAAGTCTTTATAGGAGTCAAGTAGTTCAAAGGAAATGTGTTTGGCTATGGCTATGGAGACGCCACAGGAATTCTTGCGCAGGGTGAAAGCATGAAACCATTTATCGAAGTAATGCCTATGAAACAGAGGGGCTTTTGACGACCTAAAGTGGGTTTCTTGTAAGAGGAGCACATCCGCTCCTGATTTCTTACAATTATGTAAAATTTGTGAGCGTTTGACAGCTGCATTGAGTCCTCTAGTGTTAAAGATATAAGTGCAGCTCTTAACGCAGAATACAAGATTTTTTTCCAATAAAATTATTCAAAAAAGATTTTACCACATATAAGTGCAGTGCTTAATGCTGAATACAAATTTTTTCTCCACCAAAATAATTCAATAAAGATTTTACCGCATATAAGTCCAGTGCTTAATGCGCAATACAAGATTTTTTCCAACAAAATAATTTTTAAAAGATTTTACCGCATATATAAGTGCAGCGCTTAATGCTGAATACAAGTTTTTTCTTCACTGAAATAATTCAAAAAAGATTTTACCGCAGATAAGTGTAGCGCTTTATGTGCAACACAAGATTTTTTCCAACAAAATAATTCAAAAATGATTTTACCGCATGTAATTGCTGCGCTTAACGCAGAATACAAGAATTTTTCTCAACCAAAATAAGTTACAAAAGATTTTACCACATATAACAGCATCGCCGAATACCAACTCCTTGGAAGGTCATGGAGCGTCCCGGTCATCCGCTCCGTTGAAGGATTATTTTGAAAGTGTGTAGAAGCCCCACAGGGGCCCCCATATTGCATATTTATCATAGAGACATCATGGAGATCTTACCGCATATAAGTGCAGCGCTTAATGCTGAATGCTATTTTTTTTTCCACCAAAATAATTCAAAAAAGATTTTACCGCATAAGTGCATCGCTAAACGCCAAATATCTTTTTCTTTTTCTACTCGTATACGCCCCTAAAGGCATTACCACATATAACTGGAACAGTGAATGGCTAGTCTATTTTTCTTTTTCCACGTATATATGCCATTAAAGGCTATTCAAAAGAGGGTTAGGCTGTCAGTTTCAAAAAACAATGGCACCTGAGGCAGAGTGTTCTGAAGTGAACGGGACGTAGCGGAGGAAGTAGATCTGCGCTGAAAGAGTGAGACGCGGTCCTTGTGCGGTTTCTGTGCTGCAGAAAAGTCCCTGTATTGTCCAGTAAGCAATACCGCAGATAGATGCGGGCTGGTGTGAATTAGCTCGAACTTTTGTGCAGGGTTGTAAGCACGCAGTGTGTGAAACGTAAATACAAAATTTCACCACAGCGTAATTCGGTCCATACCGCAAAAATGACTTTCCCACATATAACTACAGCGCTAAACACTGAATATATCTTGATTTATCTACATAAATACACCACTAAAGGCTTTACCACATATAACTGCAACAGTGAACGCTGAATATATTTTTATTTTTTTACTGATATACATCAATAAAGTGCAGCAGCGACTGGCAAATGTATATTTCTTTATCTACTGATATACGTCAATAAAGGTTTTTCCACATATAAGTGCACCAGTGAATGGCGAATGTATATTTCTTTTTCTACTGCAATACGGCAGTAATAGCTTTACCAGATATAAATGCAACAATGACCAGAGAATATACTTTTCTTGTTGGACTGAAATACGCCCCTATACACTTTCACCAAAAATAACTGCAACAGTGCAGTGCGTATATATATTTTTCCTCTTTTTACTGTAATACGCCCCTATACGCTTTCACCAGAAATAACTGCAGAAGTGACCAGAGAATATATTTTTCTTGTTGTACTGAAATATGCCCCTATATGCTTTCACCAGAAGTAACTGCAACAGTGCAGTGTGTATATATATATATATTTTCTTTTACTGTAATACACCCCTATATACTTTCACCAGAAATAATTGCAGAAGTGACCAGAGAATATATTTTTCTTGTTGGACTAAAATACACCCCTATTCGCTTTCAGCAGAAATAACTGCAAAAGTGCAGTGTATATATATATATATATATATATATATATATATATTTGTGTGAATGGCTCAAGGTGGGACCGACGTGAACCGGGCTAGCCTACTTATCCAGCTGGCGGTGTTGTGCCGGGAGCCAGCGTGGGGGTAAAGCCTAGTAAGAGGGCCACCCATAGGGAAACCTTAGCAAAAGGGGCGGGAGGGAGGGAACGAACACGGCGGTGTCCTGAGCAAAAGGGGGGCCTGACTTATAAAGGAAGAGCCCCTCCCACAAATTCAGGATGCTTGCAGCCTTCAATACTTGTGTGAATGGCTCAAGGTGGGACCGACGTGAACCGGGCTAGCCTACTTATCCAGCTTGCGGTGTTGTGCCGGGAGCCAGCGTGGGGGTAAAGCCTAGTAAGAGGGCAAAGAATAATCGAGTCAACTGTAGGGTAGAAAAAACAAATTTATTATAAACATGAATATTACAAAGCTAAGGATCGAAATGCCCTAGATATTTCAACCTGAGGGTTCGGTATGTACCGCGCATAGCATGACGATCGCCACCGTCCCATCCTACGTATGACATGGGGAGGAACCTGGTTGCGGGAGGCTGCGGACGCGGCCCCAATCCGAAAGGAATGACCCGAGATTGACGCAGGGTCTACCCCCAAACCTGCCACCAAAATACGCACATGATCAATGAATACGGCTGAGGAAAGAGGTTTACCACCAAACGGAAGAAGGGGGTCATTTGGACCGGAACCTTGGTTCCTGGCCATCAGCTGATTGAGGACCCTGACCGGACACCAATTATTGCGGGAGGGGAAAAACCTGACTAACACCGGTGGACCCACTTGATTGGTTTTGGACTTCGAGATAGCTAACGAGAAATGGGAATCACACCAAACCAGGTGACGTTTGAGCAACGTGGACCTGGAGAGAGAGTTGCAGGTGAATTCCCCCGGCTGGAGAAAGCCATAAAAGCCCAAGTATACGGCAGCTTTGATGACTATGCTGTTTAAGCGCCCAAAAGGGTCACCATCTAGGGCCAGGGAGATTCCCCTGAACGCCTCACCCGAAATGGCCTGCCTTCGGGACACGGGGCCCGTAGCATCCTTCTGGAGACCTCTTAAGGCTGCCTTGACCACCTGGTTGGAAAAAATTGACCTACACTGAAGGATCCGCAAGCACCCGATGATGTTGGACCCCAGCCAGGTACAGCTTAACTGTATTATGTGACAAGTGGAGTGTCTTGTGACAATAGGCGATGAAGGCCAAGATGAAAGAAATATCGTCCGTGTCACCTTGCGGGAATTCCTGTGCAAACCGCTGAAACAACTTGAAACCAGTGAGGTAGTTCCGAGCGGTGTTAGGGGCTAGGGAGTCCTGTGCCAGTTTTCTAGCCGACTCGACCAGACGGATCAGTTCAGGATGAGCGACTCGTATGGAGGGACTGGCGTGCCTTGTCGATCTGCGTCCGGAAGAGCCTGAAAGAAGACAGGAAAGTTGAAGCGAGACAAGGCGTCTGCCGCCACGTTTTGAACCCCTGCTAGGTGAGACGGACAGATGTGGAAATTAAACTGAAGTGAGAGTAAAGTTAACCTGCGGAGGAGCGACATGATCCGGGGCGACTTGGCTCTACCCTTTGCGAGTATATCAACCAACACTTGGCTGTCAGTTATCACTTTTACGGGCTTGTCTCTCCAGGAGTACCCCCAGACTCGGGCGGCAGCGACCACGGGGTAGAGTTCTAACAAGGGAGAGGATGCTAACGATCCTTGCTGCGCCAACAGCTCTGCAGGCCAACAACCTGCCAACCAGTGAGGGTGAAAAATGGCCGCGAAACCGCGTGAGGCCGCCGCATCCGATATAATGGTGGGGGAGTCGGCCCTGGGGGCTGAAACGAAAAAAGAAGCGCCGTTCCAGTCAGCCAAGAATGCCTGCCACATCAAAAGATCGGATACCGCCTGGTTGTCCAAGTGGATGGAGGAGTCCTGGTCCGGAACCCCTGCTAGCATATCCAGCAGTCGGGAGGTGAAGGCCCTACCTTGTGGCATGATCCTGGTGGCGAAGTTCAGGGACCCCAATAAAGATTGCAACTCTACCTTGGATAAGACCCTACTCGAGACCGCCGAGGTGATGGAAAACCTGAGCTTAGAAAGTTTATCTGCAGGAAGACTGGCCTCCATCCTCCGTGTATCGAGGACGATGCCTAGGAAAGTAATGCGAGTACTAGGGCCTTCCGTCTTGTTGTGCGCAACCGGAACCTGAAGACCACCGAAAAGCTGGAACAGGATTTCGAGCCCCCGTGGGGGAGATCGAGTCCCTTCTACAATCAGGAAATCATCGAGGTAATGTATCACTTTCTCTAAACCCCAGGATCCAATGTAGGGCCCCTGCGACCTGTCGAACAGCCACGGGCTGCTTTTTGAACCAAACGTGAGCCTATTGGCGAAGAAATACTGCTGGTCCCATTTGATACCGTAGAGACCCCATAGCTGAGGGAGGATAGGAAGGAGCTTGAAAGCGTCAGCAATGTCGGCTTTGGATAGCAGAGCTCCCCTACCCTCCCGCAGGATGAAACTGATGGCGTCATCGATGGACGAGTAGCTCATGGAGAACTCCTCTGACGGTATCAATGAATTCAAGCTCGGGGTGGCCGATGCATGAGGGGCGGACAAATCATAGATTAATCGTTTTTTATTTGAATTTTGTTTAGTAACAAGGCCGATAGGGCTCACTCTCCATTGGCTAAAGGGGCTGCGGTCAAATGGTCCTAAAAGGAAACCTTTCTGAACCTCGCTATCTAGGAGGGACCTTACAGCCTCGGGATCCTGACGGACCGAGCGTAAGTTCTCCCCCTCCCAGGTCTCCCGGGGAACAGCCACCAGACCAGTGTGGAAACCCCCCCCCCCAAAACCCTGAGAGGAGGAACTCAACCAACTGCCGATCTGGGTGGTCCCGTAACAAGGCCCCCAGGAGATCGACGTTAATGTCGGCCAGTCAGGACTTGCTAGCTTTTTTGGGGCAGCTGGACCGAGGATGAGCCCTAAAACAATTTGAACACACATGTAAGGCCCTACACGCACTGAAGTTGCAACCCCCGTAGTTAAAGTTATTACAAATCTGACTTTGACCAAGGTAGGCGATAGGCCTCCCTAATTTATCTACGGACGCTTGGGTTTTCTGAGACCCGGAGGAACCCGGGACTGCTTGCTCCAGATGGGTCAAAGCCGTGTTGGGGCACCAGTCGGCTGTATGTAAGATCGACTGGCACGAGTTGCAAGTGGGGGCTCTTAAACCGGCAAAGTGCCGGCAAAAAAGCTCCATGTCGAGGCAGGCCCAGTTAGTAATATACTGAAACTGGGTCAGTGCTGCAGCGGCTTTGGCCGAAAAGGAGCGATGATAATCATAAAAATTTTGACCACTATATTTGACCCCGAGATCGGTAACCCTGTAAAGATAGGTATCCAACGCCTCCTGTCGATGCGGTTGCACTGAGCAGACCACATCGCGGTAAAGGCTGAAGGCCAGAACGAATTCCGGTATCGAGAGTTTCCGATTCAAGCGAACGTCCTTGGCCTTCAGCAAGACAGCCACTACTCCGCAGTTGATAAGTTTATTTTCCGCCACGTCCTGGGACGCTATTAATATTGAAGCCAGGTTGACATCTTTACCCGCGATGATATCTTTTTTCAAGTTCTCGGGAATAAAGTGGGAGGGGGCGACTGAGGGGCTGGGTGCCAGCTGGCATGTCAGGCTACTCGTACCTGGCCTGGATTCCAGAGAGCTCGGCGGACTATTATCCTCTGGCGCTGGACCAGGTGCCCCTGCCACCCTAGACTCCAAAGAGGCGACCCTTGATTGCATGTCGGTCATGGAACCGGCCAAGCCATCCAAGGTTGCCTGGAGTTGGGACAAGGCTGAATGGATGGAAGGGGAAGGCGACCGTTCTCGGACATTCCCCGTCTCTGTCCTGAGAAGGCGGTAGAGCTCCGCTTTCCTTGCGGACGCCGAATGAGGGATACCGCGACGGTTCAATTCGGCTATAAGCTTTGGCACTGTCCAACGCCGATAGGAAGGGCTACTGGAGGGACCCGAAGCGGGGGAGCCACGAGCGGAGATGCTATCTTCGACGTCCGACACCTGAGACATCTTAAGGACCTGAAGATTGGCTGGACCCTAAGACCTTGCGGACCTGAAAATATGAATAGACTGCCATGAGTCGAGAGCTGCAGCCAGGACCGGCCCGCAGCATCGCAACTCCTTACCTGATGACTGTGAACACCAGAGCCAACCGCCACGGAGGAATAGCGACCCCCGTACACCTGTGGAACGTGAACATGTAACGACAAGATCAGAAGAAAGCAGGAGCAAGGACGCCTGAACCAGACGAGCATGAATCTGGAATGTAAGGGAGCGGAACCCGAGTACCACTGGAAGCGGAGGCCAGAACGGCCGGGTGACGAAGTACGAAAAGGGAAAGGGGGAGCACCTGAGTCGCAGCTAGAAAAAGAAGCCTATCCCAGAGGAAGCGAACCTGGGCGATCCAGAAAGAGAAGAGAGGGTCCTGAACGCTTCAGGGCCAGAACTGAACTACGTGAAAAGTAAGAGGATCAGCGCTGATCGGCATGGCCAGACCAGAGTGAAAAAGCAAATGGAGTAGCTTCACCTGAGCGATTCAGGGAGCTAGATCTTACCTGATGATGAGAATACGTGAACAGTCTATGAATCCAAGCGACAGGCTTGCCACGGGTTGAGCCACGCAGACCTAAATACGAAAAGAAATAAACCACCTAATGGATGAACACGGTTGAGCCACGCAGACCTAAATACGAAAAGAAATAAACCACCTAATGATGCCCGAGGAACTGACCCGCGCTGAGTCAGAGAGGACCCTGAGCGATTCAGAAATTAAATCGGCGAACCTGGGCGATCCAGGAACCATGCGTACCGCTATGCAAATGACTAGCCTGGGCGATCCAGGCCTTAACTTGCTTGCCTGCCTGCGATAGGCAGACCCGTGCAAATGACGACCCTAAATGAACCCTGCGGCCCCTGAGCGATTCAGGGGACGAGCGGGGAGTCCTGAGAAAACAAAGGCTATTAGGGATGGCGAAGACGAGCCCCCCTCTATATTTCTTTTTTTTTTGCGACTCTGACAATCAGCACAAGAAACGGGCCAAAGCCACCCAAAAAACGAGAATCCTAAGTAAAGCACGACTACCCACCGTGGGACCTCTGTCCCCCGAAAAATAGAAGGTAAAACAAACCACCAGACCTGAGCATCATAAAAGACATTTCCCTGGGGGACAACGACTCCCTGACCGCCGAGCATGCAGCATGGAAGGAAATTGCCCCCCTCCCCCCTGAACCTGAATTCCCTGAGACGGCATCGGGAAATCCAGAATCAGGTCGGTGAGCGGCAAACCAGCAACCCGGGAGGGAAGAGCGTAATCCCCCCTCTTGTTTTTTTTTTTTTTTTGTGCAGCGACTGTATGAATGCAAAAGTGAGCAGCGTATAGGGTTTTTTTTTTTTTGTTACATTTACCATCACTAACACGACGTGCATCACTTGAACTGACTGCAGACACGCACCCAGCATGAAAAAAAGGTATCAGAACATACAATCATCTGCTACTATAAGCACCTGCTACCCCAATGGCCTCCACAGGCCTCTGAATAGCCAACAATACTAGTGATCATGATAGAGCGTTAGAGCAACCATGGCCTCCTTCCAGAGCGAAATCCACCCCCCCCTCCCCCTTTTTTTCTTTTTTTTTTTTTTTAAGCCGGGGGTGCCGCGGGTGATCCCCATTACCATACCACATGGGACGCCGGACGTCGAGATGCGGGTAGAAGGGTATAATACTTAAATATGTCCACCGAACTGGAGTTGATGCTCGGCGGTCTTATAATGAGTTTAGACTGGACCCCAGAAACTCCGGTCCAACGTGGTTAAGTTGAATATTACTGTGAGCCCCTGGATCTGACCTAGCGAGCCTCACACAGTAATATCAAGTTTAAAAAAGGGGGAGTTCCTGTGGATGATAGAGGAACCCTGATGCGTGGCATGCAAGCAGGGAACAGCATTCCCCGCCCCCCCAGGATGGAGAACCAGGTTGGTTTACCACCACATAGAAACCGGAGCGCTGCTCAGTGGCCAGGGAGGTGCGGCATGGTGCCGGCAGCTGCGGTGGAGCGACAACCGGGAAGGCCCTGAGCGCGCTGCCGGGCATGAAAAAACCCTGACACTTACGTGCCTGCGGGGTGCAGGGAGGGAGCCGAGGCGCGCCACCCGGATCCTCCATGAGAGAAGACATCCAGGCGGACGAGCTGTACCAGGGGCGCCGCAATAGCCCGCGATCGAAGGGCTGAGGAGGCGAGCCCACACGCGGCACGCTGAATGCGGAAGTGACGTAGCGGGGGCGGACCCCGCATCTTACCTTACGCCGTCTGAGGGGAGAATTCCCTGGAGAGAAAACGAACACGGCGGTGTCCTGAGCAAAAGGGGGGCCTGACTTATAAAGGAAGATCCCCTCCCACAAATTCAGGCTGCTTGCAGCCTTCAATATATATATATATATATATATATATATATATTTATTTTTTACTGTAATACGCCCCTGTACACTTTGAACAGAAATAACTGCAATAGTGCAGTGCGTATATATTTTTCTTCTTGTACTGAAATACTGTACGCCCCTATACACTATCAACAGAAATAACTGGAGAAGTGAACTGAGAATATATGTATCTTGTAGTACTGAATTGGATACTAAGATATAAACCACAAAAGGCTTTTCAACATAACACTTGCAGCCCAATACCAAAAAGCTGGAATGACAGAGCTGTCTAATGACTATTTGAATCCCCAAATAATCTTTCCCTGCACTTGTAAATCCCTTTCCTATCAATGTCCTTAGTGCCTTCTGACGTCTCTCCCTGCACTAAGATGCTGTGAAATGATTCCTCCCTATCCTTTCCCTGCACTTATAAATCATTTTTTTTCTGTCAGTTTTTTTTCCACAATCGTTTTTCCACTTGCTGTCCCTAGCACCTTCACACGTCTGTCCTACACTCTGGAAACGCTAGAAAATGTCTGACTGTAAGATGGCCCACTATTTTGCCTTTCGGCCTGGCTGACATCATCATTTATTTGACCTCTCTTCTGATCTGTCAGAAGCAAGGAAAAATGAGACGCACAACAGATCCTGTCTTTGTAGCCTCTGTAAGGCCTGTATGGTCCCATCAGAATTGGATTATGATTTGGTAGCCAAAAGCAGGAGTGGGTGTAAAACACAGAAGACATGCAAATATTCCATTCAGGTGTCATCTCTGCTTTGAAACCACTCCTGTTTTTTTTTTTGGCATTAGCAATACTGATGGCTTGAATACTGATTGAGCAAATGCTGACTGAGTAAAGGCGTATGCTCCACAGACAGGATACGTTTTTAGTGGGTTATTATTCTGATGGATGAGAGGAGGGCAAAATAATCAGTGAAGTCAACACAAACTTACTGCTGACACCAGGGGGGCTCTACTTGTATAAGCATTTAATAGAACAGGTTCTGTAGACATCTATGTGGAATCAGCTGATGATAGTGAAAAAGGACTGAGCTTCTTCTTGATGTTAACATCTTCCTGTATGAGTTCATTCACATTTCAGTGGTGTATTGGGGATCCGCAAATTGCAGATATGCAATACACAGGCCGCACATGGCCGGCACTTAATTGAGAAGTCCTATTCTTGTCCACAGCTTCGGACAAGAATAGGACATGCTCTATTTTCTTGCGGAAAGTTCGGGGCCACTCTCCGGAAATGGGTCCGCATCCGTTCCGCAGAATTGTGGAATGGGTGCAGACCATATTCACGGACGTGTGAATGAACCCTAAGGCTGAGTTGATACTTGAGTTGTTTGTTCAGTTTTGGCCCCGTGACTGCCCAATTAAGTGAAGTTTGCAGTGATTCTAAGAGCGACCCCTGTCATCTGAATGTCATACTGACTCACAGTATTATCTCACTACCACAGCAGACTCCCTATGCGTGTTACCGCAAGGCACAGTTTTCTACACCCCTATAAAGGCTCTCAGCAGCCCAGAAATAGCCGTTTATTAACGCGATTCGCTGCAAATAAATTTGGATCAAAGCTAATTTTTCAAAATAAATTCGGCGAATCTCTAGTTGGTGGTTCTGTAGCCATGTTCAATGACCATCCTGTGAGCAGAGGGAATTCAATGACAATGTAGACAAGGGCTACAAATACTACTAAATATTATGCAGTAGGGATCAGACAAAAAAAAAGAAGACAGTAAACGTAATAACTAGAGTTGAGCGAACCCGAACTGTATAGTTCGGGTACGTACCGAATTTTGGGGTGTTTGGGAAACGGACCCGGACCCAAACATTTTCAAAAAAGTTCGGGTTCGGGTCCGTTGTTCGGCGATTTCTTCCCGCTTTCAGAATGGCGGCACAGCAGCCAATCAGCTAGCATTTTACTTCCTGCCCTAAGAAGCCATCACAGCCATGCCTACTAATGGCTTGGCTGTGATTGGCCAAGTGAAGCATGTGACCCAGCCCCTATTTAAGCTGGAGTCAGGTAGCGCTGCCCAACACTCTGCTATGATTAGTGTAGGGATAGGATCCAGCTGCTGTGTGGGCGAGATTAGGCAGGGAAGAGTCAGCAAAACCACTTTTCTTTTTTGTTTAATACATTTTTATTTTAATCATCTCAAATAATACATTCTGTAAAAAAGAAAGAATTACAAAATCATCCCCTAAAAGGCATAAATCAACTAACATTCCTAAATTGTTTGGAATAACATGCTTTAAAACATCCAGTGTGTGTATACGATCAGGTATGATGTTGTATTGATCAGGTAGTTTTAGGGTTACGCCCGCTTCACAGACATTGACAGACCAAACTCCCCTTTTAATGCACCGCAAACAGTTCATTTGCACAACCGCAAACTCCCCATTTGCACAAGGTTGGATACCAAGCTAGCCACGTCCCGGTGATGTCATTAAAGGTTTCTTCCTCCACCCAGCCACGTACAACACCAAGGGTCCCCAAAAGGTGAATTGAATTGATTTTTCGAACGGGGAGATGGTTAAAAAAAACTCTGGCTCCCTCCCCTTTGTTTTTATCCACGGTCACTGCGTCTGCGCCGTGCAATTTACTGTCACACCCGATATTAGTGGTATTTTCTGTAGTACTATTCTCATCAGTTTAATCCCTCTAACGTCCCCAATCTGGGGGCCATTTATTGAATAGATTTTTCGAACAGGGAGATGGTTAAAAAAAACTCTGGCTCCCTCCCCTTTGTTTTTATCCACGGTCACTGCGTCTGCGCCGTGCAATTTACTGTCACACCCGATATGAGTGGTATTTTCTGTAGTACTATTCTCATCAGTTTAATCCCTCTAACGTCCCCAACTCCCCAATCGGGGCCATTTATTGAATAGATTTTTCGAACGGGGAGATGGTTAAAAAAACGCTGGCTCACTCCACTCTGTTTTAATCCACGGTGACTGCGTCTGCGCCGTGCAATTTACTGTCACACCCGATATGAGTGGTATTTTCTGTAGTACTATTCTCATCAGTTTAATCCCTGTAACGTCCCCATTCTGGGGGCCATTTATTGAATAGATTTTTCGAACGGTGAGAAGGTTAAAAAAACGCTGGCTCCCTCCACTCTGTTTTAAACCACGGTGACTGCGTCTGCGCCGTGCAATTTACTGTCACACCCGATATGAGTGGTATTTTCTGTAGTACTATTCTCATCAGTTTAATCCCTGTAACGTCCCCATTCTGGGGGCCATTTATTGAATAGATTTTTCGAACGGGGAGATGGTTAAAAAAACGCTGGCTCACTCCACTCTGTTTTAATCCACGGTGACTGCGTCTGCGCCGTGCAATTTACTGTCACACCCGATATGAGTGGTATTTTCTGTAGTACTATTCTCATCAGTTTAATCCCTCTAACGTCCCCAATCTGGGGGCCATTTATTGAATAGATTTTTCGAACGGGGAGATGGTTAAAAAAATGCTGGCTCCCTCCACTCTGTTTTAAACCACGGTGACTGCGTCTGCGCCGTGCAATTTACTGTCACACCCGATATGAGTGGTATTTTCTGTAGTACTATTCTCATCAGTTTAATCCCTGTAACGTCCCCATTCTGGGGGCCATTTATTGAATAGATTTTTCGAACGGGGAGATGGTTAAAAAAACGCTGGCTCCCTCCACTCTGTTTTAAACCACGGTAACTGCGTCTGCGCCGTGCAATTTACTGTCACATCCGATATGAGTGGTATTTTCTGTAGTACTATTCTCATCAGTTTAATCCCTCTAATGTCCCCAATCTGGGGGCCATTTATTGAATAGATTTTTCGAACGGGGAGATGGTTAAAAAAACGCTGGCTCCCTCCACTCTGTTTTAAACCACGGTGACTGCGTCTACGCCGTGCAATTTACTGTCACACCCGATATGAGTAGTATTTTCTGTAGTACTATTCTCATCAGTTTAATCCCTCTAACGTCCCCAATCTGGGAGCCATTTATTGAATCGATTTTTCGAACGGGGAGATGGTTAAAAAAGCGCTGGCTCCCTCCACTCTGTTTTAATCCACTGTCACACCCGATATGAGTGGTATTTTCTGTAGTACTATTTTCATCAGTTTAATCCCTGTTACGTGTCCCATATCAGGGATTGCCTTTTGTGAAAAAATTTTTAGGCCGGGTACCTTCGACTGCCTTCACAGTGACAGACCAAACTCTCATACACCAAACTGAATTGATTTCAGGAAACGGGAGATGGAAAAAGCAGCTTGGTCGGTCCTCTTACTCCCAAATTGGGGCACTGCGCGTGCACAGAGCAATGTGCTGTGACACCCTATATGAGTGGTGTCTTAACTAGTACTATTCCTATCAGTTTAATCCCTGTTACATACCCTATCCGGTCGAATTGATTAACCATTGTCGAATTAGCGAACCAATACGACATCATGAAATAATTTAGTTCTGAGCTCTGTACTTGCTTTGTATTGGAATTGATGGGGATTTTTTTAATTGTCTGCATCATTTCTAATAAACTAATAAGAGACTTTATTATGATTTTTTATTTTATGTATTAAAACCCATACAACATATAAAAAAATAGGTAAATTAATGTTTTTTCTATGAAATATTATCCAGCCGTCCGATCGCTTTTGGTCTGACCATAATGAAGCAACGGCCTTATCATCTGGGGTGTGGCAACATTGCCACCACACTCATAGAGGTGATGATTGCTTCATTGTGATACGCAAGCCCCTTCACCACAACAAGGTAACGATCACGAAGGGGAATTGACACTTGTATGTGCCTTTTTTTTTTGGTTTGTTTTTGCAGCCACAGTGCTGCACCATAGGACAGACAAATTAGGCATGTACACATGCCTGAAAAATAATGGCATTGTTGCAGCCGCTATTGTAGCAGAGGCCGGAAAAATTGATGTTTTCCAGGCAGAAAAGTGACTAAAACATTGCGCTTGAACCCTAGTTAGTGGTGGAGAATTCACGAAAGTCATCCGGTATGCAGACATTAAATACAGCAGCGTGGGGACCATTTTGAGGCCAAGGCATGTAATCAGGCCTTTTGTTAGTCAAACGTATCCCCCACTGTCAGTCCCTTCGGGATCCATGCCTCATTCATTTTTATGAAGGTGAGGTAATCAACACTTTTTTGACCGAGGCGACTTCTCTTGTCAGTGACAATGCCTCCTGCTGCACTGAAGGTCTTTTCTGACAGGACACTTGAAGCAGGGCAGGCCAGAAGTTATATCGCAAACTGGGATAGCTCAGGCCACAGGTCAAGCCTGCACACCCAGTAGTGAAGGGGTTCATTGCTCCTCAGAGTGTCGATATCTGCTGTTAAGGCGAGGTAGTCTGCTACCTGTCGGTCTAGTCATTCTCTAAGGCTGGATCCCGAAGGGCTGTGGCGATGAGTAGGACTGAAAAAGCTCTGCATGTCCTCCATAAACAACACATCTGTAAATCGTCCAGTCCTTGCCGCCGTGGTAGGAGGAGGTTTACACTCACCTCTTCCCCTGTTAGATTCCCGTTGTGCTGTGACATCCCCCTTATAAGCTGTGTAAAGCATATTTTTTAGTTTGGTTTTGAACTGCTGCATCCTTTCCGACTTTCGGTAATTGGGTAACATTTCTGCCACTTTCTGCTTATACCGGGGGTCTAGTAGCATGGCCACCCAGTACAGATCGTTCTCCTTCATCCTTTTTATACGTGGGTCCCTCAACAGACATGACAGCATAAAAGACCCCATTTGAACAAGGTTGGATGCAGAGTTACTCATTTCCCGTTCCTCGTCCTCACTGATATCATTGACGGTCTGTTCTTCCCCCCAGCCACGTACAACACCATGGGTCCCAGATAGGTGACAACAACGAGCACCCTGGGATGCATGCTGTGGTTGGTCTACCTCCTCCTCAAAGCCGCCACATTCCTCCTCTGACTCCTCTTCCTCATACTCCTCTTCCAGCGTTGCTGCAGGTCCGGCAAGCGATGATGACAAGGCTGTTTCTGGTGGTGATGGTGACCACAACTCTTCCTCTTCCTCCTCACGCTCATCTACAGCCTGATCCAGAACTCTTCGCAGGGCACGCTCCAGGAAGAAAACAAATGGGATGAGGTTGCTGATGGTGCCTTCGGTGCGACTGACTAGGTTTGTCACCTCCTCAAAAGGAAGCATGAGCCTACAGGCATTGCGCATGAGTGTCCAGTAACGTGGCATAAAGATTCCCAGCTCCGCAGAGGCTGTCCTAGCACCCCGGTCATACAAATACTCGTTGGCGGCTTTTTCTTGTTGGAGCAGGCGGTCGAACATTTGGCGTGTTGAATTCCAACGTGTCGGGCTGTCGCATATCAAGCGCCTCACTGGCATGTTGTTTCGCCGCTGAATATCGGAAAAGTGCACCATGGCCGTGTAGGAACGCCTGAAATGGCCACACACCTTCCTGGCCTGCTTGAGTACGTCCTGTAAGCCTGGGTACTTAGACACAAAGCGTTGTACAATCAGATTCAGCACATGTGCCATACACGGCACATGTGACAACTTGCCCAAATTTAATGCCGCCAACAGATTGCTTCCATTGTCACACACCACTTTGCCGATCTCCAGTTGGTGCGGGGTCAGCCACTGATCCACCTGTGCATACAGGGCGGACAGGAGTGCTGGTCCTGTGTGGCTCTCTGCTTTCAGGCAAGTCAACCCCAAGACAGCGTGACACTGTCGGATCCGGGATGTGGAATAACCCCTGGGGAGCTGAGGGGATTCAGTTGATGTGCAGCCAGGCGCCGCAGCAGAAGAGGACTCAGCCGAGGAGGATATTGAAGAGGATGGAGTAGGAGTAGAGGAGGTGGCAGTAGGTCTGCCTGCAAGTCGTGGCGGTGTCACCAACTCCGCTGCGGAGCCACGCATTCCATGCTTGTCAGCCGTCAGCAGGTTGACCCAATGCGCAGTGTACGTGATATACCTGCCCTGACCGTGCTTTGCAGACCAGGTATCAGTGGTCAGATAGACCCATGCCCCAACACTGTATGCCAAAGATGCCATGACTTCCTTTTCAATGACATGGTAGAGGTTTGGGATTGCCTTTTTTGCAAAAAAATTTCGTCCGGGTACCTTCCACTGTGGTGTCCCAATAGCGACAAATTTTTTGAAGGCCTCAGACTCTACCAGCTGGTATGGTAAAAGCTGGCGGGCTAAGAGTTCCGTCAAGCCAGCTGTCAGTCGCCGGGCAAGGGGGTGATTCTGTGACATTGGCTTTTTACGCTCAAACATGTCCTTGACAGACACCTGACTGTGGGCAGATGATCAGGAACTGCTGAAGGTGAGAGATGGAGTGGAGGGTGGTTGAGAGGGGGCAGGGAGGACAGCAGTGGTTGACGTGGCTGAAGATGCTGGACCAGGAGGAGCATGGTGGCTTTGAGTTTGTGTGCTGCTTGTACTCATATGTTGATCCCATAGGCGTTTGTGATGTGAGATCATGTGCCTTCGCAAAGCAGTTGTACCAAGGTGGGTGTTGGACTTCCCACGACTCAGTTTCTTTTGGCACAGGTTGCAAATGGCATTGCTGTTATCAGAGGCAGACACACAAAAAAAATGCCACACTGCTGAGCTTTGCAATGACGGCATTCTGGTGGTGGCAACAGCATGCGTTGACTGGCGTGCTGTCTGGCTGACCCCAGGTGCCGATACATGCTGTCTGACTGTGCCACTAACTCCTTGCGACAACCTCCCCCTGCTTCCAACTCGTCTCCTCATTCTCTCTGTCTCCACTTCTGAACTTTCCCCCTCTTCTTCTCTTCGAGCAGGCACCCAAGTGGCATCCGTGGACACATCGTCATCATCAACCACTTCACTTGTATCTGACACCTCAGCAAAGGAAGCAGCAGCGGGTACAACATCATCATCATCATCATCATCACACTGTACGTCCATGTGTGTAATCCTGCCTGACTGAGACATATCCCTGTAATCTACATCATCTGGCAATAATGGTTGCGCATCACTAATTGCATCCAACTGATGTGTAAATAACTCCTCTGACGGATCAAGTGAAGCGGCTGTGGTGGCTGTGGTGGTAGTGGTGGTGGTGGCGGCGGGCGGGTGCGTGGTAACTTGAGAGCAGGTGACCGAAGCTGAGCTGGAGGAGGATGGTGCATCAAGGTTCTTAGCGGAAGCTGTTGAAGATTGGGTGTCCTGTCTAAGCCAGTCAACTATGTCCTCAGAATTTTTCGGGTTCAGGGTACGTGGCCTCTGAACATTGGGCATTATTCCAGGGACAGTGGAAATCACAGCACCACGACCACGACGGCCCCTGCGGGTGGCCTGCCTCTGCCTGTCATTTTTTTAGATAAGTGGTACTACGCGTGCTAGGTACTGTGCCACCCGGTATCAGTGGTGGGCACTGGCATTGGGCACACTACAGTCAGTGGAAGTGGGCCTGACACACACTGGCAGCAGGCAAGCAACTGAATTTAGACTACTGTCTAAAAATAAATGCCTTATTTATCGGCAAGCTACTGTGCCACCCGGTATCAGTGGTTGGCACTGGCAGTGGGCACACTACAGTCTGTGGAAGTGGGCCTGACACACACTGGCAGCAGGCAAGCAACTGAAATTAGACTGTCTAAAAATTAAATGCCTTATTTATCGGCAAGCTACTGTGCCACCCGGTATCAGTGGTTGGCACTGGCAGTGGGCACACTACAGTCTGTGGAAGTGGGCCTGACACACACTGGCAGCAGGCAAGCAACTGAATTTAGACTACTTCTAAAAATGAAATGCCTTATTTATCGGCAAGCTACTGTGCCACCCGGTATCAATGGTTGGCACTGGCAGTGGGCACACTACAGTCAGTGGAAGCGGGCCTGACACACACTGGCAGCAGGCAAGCAACTGAATTTAGACTACTGTCTAAAAATTAAATGCCTTATTTATCGGCAAGCTACTGTGCCACCCGGTATCAGTGGTTGGCACTGGCAGTGGGCACACTACAGTCTGTGGAAGTGGGCCTGACACACACTGGCAGCAGGCAAGCAACTGAAATTAGACTACTGTCTAAAAATTAAATGCCTTATTTATCGGCAAGCTACTGTGCCACCCGGTATCAATGGTTGGCACTGGCAGTGGGCACACTACAGTCTGTGGAAGTGGGCCTGACACACACTGGCAGAAGGCAAGCAACTGAAATTAGACTGTGTAAAAATGAAATGCCTTATTTATCGGCAAGCTACTGTGCCACCCGGTATCAGTGGTTGGTACTGGCAGTGGGCACACTACAGTCTGTGGAAGTGGGCCTGACACACACTGGCAGCAGGCAAGCAACTGAAATTAGACTACTGTCTAAAAATTAAATGCCTTATATATCGGCAAGCTACTGTGCCACCCGGTATCAGTGGTTGGCACTGGCAGTGGGCACACTACAGTCTGTGAAAGTGGGCCTGACACACACTGGCAGCAGGCAAGCAACTGAAATTAGACTGTCTAAAAATTAAATGCCTTATTTATCGGCAAGCTACTGTGCCACCCGGTATCAATGGTTGGCACTGGCAGTGGGCACACTACAGTCTGTGGAAGTGGGCCTGACACACACTGGCAGCAGGCAAGCAACTGAAATTAGACTGTCTAAAAATTAAATGCCTTATTTATCGGCAAGCTACTGTGCCACCCGGTATCAGTGGTTGGCACTGGCAGTGGGCACACTACAGTCTGTGGAAGTGGGCCTGACACACACTGGCAGCAGGCAAGCAACTGAAATTACACTAAAGTGTAAAAATTAAATGCCTTTTTTTGATGCAAAGTACTGTGCCACACGGGATGACAGGGGTGGGCACTGGCAGTGGGCACACTACAGTCAGTGGAAGTCGGCCTGACACACACTGGCAGCAGGCAAGCAACTGAAATTGCACTAAAGTCTAAAAATTAAATGCCTTTTTTTGATGCAAAGTCCTGTGCCACACGGGATGACAGGGGTGGGCACTGGCAGTGGGCACACTACTGTCAGTGGAATTCGGCCTGACACACACTAGCAGCAGGCAAGCAACTGAAATTACACTAAAGTTTAAAAATGAAATGTCTTTTTTTATGCAAAGTCCTGTGCCAGCCGGTATGAGTGGTGGGCACTGGCAGTGGGCACACTACAGTCAGTGGAAGTCAGCCTGACACACACTGGCAGGCAACTAACCTGAGATTAAAGTGTAAAAATTAAATGCCATTTTTTGATGCAAAGTCCTGTGCCACACGGGATGTCAGGGGTGGGCACTGGCAGTGGGCACACTACAGTCAGTTGAAGTCGGCCTGACACACACTAGCAGCAGGCAAGCAGCTGAAATTACACTAAAGTGTAAAAATTAAATGCCGTTTTTATGCAAAGTCCTGTGCCAGCCGGTATGAGTGGTGGGCACTGGCAGTGGGCACACTACAGTCAGTGGAAGTCAGCCTGACACACACTGGCAGGCAACTAACCTTAGATTAAAGTGTAAAAATTAAATGCCATTTTTTGATGCAAAGTCCTGTGCCACACGGGATGACAGGGGTGGGCACTGGCAGTGGGCACACTACAGTCAGTGGAAGTCAGCCTGACACACACTGGCAGGCAACTAACCTGAGATTAAAGTGTAAAAATGAAATGCCATTTTTTGATGCAAAGTCCTGTGCCACACGGGATGTCAGGGGTGGGCACTGGCAGTGGGCACACTACAGTCAGTGGAAGTCGGCCTGACACACACTGGCAGCAGGAAAACAACTGAAATGACACTAAAGTGTAAAAGTTAAATGCCTTTTTTTGATGCAAAGTCCTGTGCCACACGGGATGACAGGGGTGGGCACTGGCAGTGGGCACACTACAGTCAGTGGAAGTCGGCCTGACACACACTGGCAGCCGGAAAGCAACTGAAATTACACTAAAGTGTGAAAATTAAATGCCTTTTTTTGATGCAAAGTCCTGTGCCACACGGGATGACAGTGGTGGGCACTGACAGTGGGCACACTACAGTAGGTGGAAGTCAGAATGACACACTGGCAGGCAACTAACCTTAGATTAAAGTGTAAAAATGAAATGCCTTTTTTGATGCAAAGTCCTGTGCCACATGGGATGACAGGGGTGGGCACTGGCAGTGGGCACACTATGGTCTGTGGGCCTGCAGCTTCTCACACACAGGCAGGCCAGGCAACTGCAATATGTATATGGAGAAAAAAAAAAGCAGACTAATGTTGCAGCCCTAAAAAGGGCTTTTTGGGGTTCTGTCAGGACGCTGTCCTTACAGCAGAGATCAGATGAGTCTTTCAGGAATGGAGTGGACACTGAAATCACTAGCCTAGCTATCGATTTCCCTATTAAATCAGCAGCAACTACACTCTCCCTCCTCTCACTAAGACTGCAAATTCCGAATGAATCTAAAATGGATGCTGTTCAGGAGATGGGAGGGTCTGGGAGGGAGGGTATGCTGCTGATTGGCTGGAATGTGTCTGCTGACTGTGAGGTACAGGGTCAAAGTTTGCTCAATGATGATGTATAGGGGGCGGACCGAACATCGCATGTGTTAGCCCGTTGAGGCGAACACGAACAAGCTATGTTTGCCGGGAACTGTTCGCCGGCGGATAGTTCGGGCCATCTCTAGCTGACAGTTAACCTCCGATAAATCCCCCAAAACCCATACTTTGGGGGATAGAGGAATATCAACATTAAGCCTCCGAACCAGAGTTGTCTCCAGTATTTACTCACTATTGGGCCATCCCAAAACAGATGTAAATGATCTGCCCCGGGATCCCCACAGCGAGGACAATCAGAGGAGGCTCTAAATCCTCTCCTATGGAGCCATAAGGGTGTCACATATATGTTATGTATAATATTAAACTGTACGACAGTATGATTAAAATTGTGCGAAGCCTGACTTAAATTTTCCCCTATATTCTCCCAATCCGGGGAGCCCACCTCTGACAGTGAAACAGACCAGGATCTCTGTCCTGGAGAAAAACAATCCGAAAAAATTATTTCATCAAGTGTCTATAACAATGTGATAATTTAACTTTAATACCACCTTTCTTAGAAATCAAATCGTGCAAAAATTCAGGAGTGTCTACATTAAGTGAATGACTATCGGTAATACTAAGAAGTGCCGACCTCAGTTGAAAATATGCATACCAAGCCATCTCACCTACATTTACCTTTTGTTTTAGCTCCATAAGAGACAGGATTTGCCCATCTTTGACCACCTGATTCAGATACTAAATGTTTTTTATCCTCCAGTATTGCCGACAGTTTGGATCCTCTAAATTCAAAAGCTTTGAGTTATGTCATAATGGAGTGCAAGTAAGTGATGCCTTGATTTTAAACCAGCTCTTTATAACCAGCCAGGCTTTAGTAGCCATTCTGCAGAAGGGTTTATAACCAGTCTGTATGTTAAGTAAATAGTCGGACTCTAATACTGTAAAAAAAATCCGAAAAACCTGAATCTTTCACCAATTTTCTGCAGAGATGGCTATTTTCCCAATCATTGAAAAAACAAAGTTGGGAAGCCATAAAGTAACCCCTAAAATAGGGGAGGTTAAGACCTCCCCGATTGTAGGGCATAGAGAAGTAGAGCGCCTTTAATCTCACACGCTTCCTCCCCCATAGTAAATCATTAATCATCCGCTCTATCAGTCTAAAGTACTTGTCTTCAATCCATATAGGCGAATTGCGAAGAACATAAAGAAGCTGGGGCAGCACCACCATTTTTATTACGGAAATTCTGTCCGCTCTTGCGGGCAGAATTTTTTGCCATATTTTAATTTTAGATCTCAACTTTGACAGTAAAGAAAACAAGTTGAGTTGTAAATAATCTTGAATTTTGGCAGAGACTGTTATATCCAGGTACTTTATTGAATCGGAGATCAATAACCGATTGGTAGAATCTCCCATAGATCCACGCAATTCGTCTACAGGGAGAAGAGCGGTCTTCTCCCAATTAACCTCCAAACCTGAGGAATAAGAAAATAAATTAACTGATTCCATTATTCGAGGAAGTGTGTTTTCTGTTTGATGGATAAAAAACAGGATGTCATCTAGGATATACGATCCTGCTTCCCCATTACTCCAAAACCAGCCACTCTCGAATCCTGCCTTATACTAGCTGCGAGAGGTTCGATATAGATATTAAATAAGAGAGGGGAGAGAGGACATCCTTGTCGAGTACCTCTTCCCAATACAAAACTCTCTGTCAGCATATCATTGATCCTGATCCTGGCAACTGGACATTTATATAGTAGCTGAACCATCGCCATAAACTTGGGGCCAAAACCCATTTTTTTCATAACCTCCCAGAGAAACACCCACTCGACCCAGTCGAACGCTTTAGTGGCATCCAATGACAGGACAGAGCGAGTGCCGCTCCCAGGAGATTGAATGTTAGTGAAGAACCTATGCAGGTTATGATGGGTGCCCCTTTTTTGGCATAAAGCCATTTTGATCTGGATGAATAACAAAAGACATAACCCGGGAGAGCCTCTTAGACAGAACTTTTGATAACTTAACATCCGAATTTAATAAAGAAATTGGTCTATATGAGCTCAAGTCCACCGGATCTTTATCTTTTTTAGGAATTAAAACTATTAAGGCTTCCATCATAGACTGTGGCAGAACCCCTCCCTGCAATGCTTGGGAAAACACCTCCAGTAAATGGGGAAGGATGGCATCACTATACTTGCGATAAAATTCATACGGAAGACCATCTGACCCTGGCGATGAGTTCCCAGAGATAGACCTCAAGGCCTCTTGAATCTCCGAAAGAGATAATTCTCTTTCCAAAAATATTTTTTGGGCTTCCGTTAGCATCGGAAGAGAAATTTTCTCCAGGAACTGTCTCGCCAGGTCAGGTGGCAAGCCAGGAGAGGCTCCATATATCTGCGAAAAGTATTGCAGAAAAGTATCTCTAATTCCCTCTGGGTCTGATATAATTACTAGTGTTGAGCGCGAATATTCGAAAAGCGAATTTTTTTAGCGAATATCGGCACTTCGCTAATTCGCGAATATTTCGAATATAGCGCTATAAATTCGCTATTTCGAATATTCGTTTTTTTTTTGTTTTTTTTTAGTTATATTTTTTTCTTTCCTACTTCCCAAAAGTAGTTCTTACCTGTCCTGAGGATTCCTGGCTTCCTGGCTGCTCTAGTCAGTGCCCGTTGCCGCTTCTGCCGACTTCCGTGCTCATGTGGAGCGTCCCCATCCATGGGAGAATCTCCATATACTAAAATGTACTGTCGGATTTGAGGAATTACGTTGAAATCGCAATGCGATTAATTCAAGTTATATTAATCGCATTGCGATTACAACTTAGCACTGCTATCTTACATAGGCTAGAATTAACGAATATGGAGTATAGCTAATAGCTATGCACTAGCAGTGCTAAGTTGAAATCGCAATGCGAATACTTTAAGTTAAATTAATCGCATTGCGATTACAACTTAGCACTGCTATCTTACATAGGCTAGAATTAATGAATATGGAGTATAGCTAATGCTATGCACTAGCAGTGCTAAGTTGAAATCGCAATGCGAATACTTTAAGTTAAATTAATCGCATTGCGATTTCAACTTAGCACTGCTGCTATATTCCATATTCGTTAACTTCGTTAATTCTAGCAAGCTGACCCATTATAAACCCAGCTCTAAGTTGAAATCGCAATGCGATTAATATAACTTGAATTAATCGCATTGCGATTTCAACGTAATTCCTCAAATCCGACAGTACATTTTAGTATATGGAGACGTTCCCATGGTGATGGGGACGCTCCATGAGCACAGAAGTTATGGTTGGCTTGGTAGAATTAGCGAATAGCTGAATATGACGAATGTATTCGTCATATTCCTCAAAACGAAGATAACGAAGTATTCTACATCTTCGTTTTAGCTACCTATTCGTCTCGTCATCGTCAACTTCGCTATTCGCTAATTCTAGCAGCAATCAAATAGGAAGGTTGACTTACAGATATAGTTGTGTAAATTCGCTATGCGATATTTTTTTTTAATACAATAATTATATTACTTGATAAAATTATTATAAGTATTCTATTTATTTAAAAAAAAAAAAAAATCGCATAGCGAATTTAACACAGCTGTCTCACTCTCTATAGTCAACCTTCCTATTTGATTGCAAGAATTAGCGAAGTTGACGAATAGGTAGCTAAAACGAAGATGTAGAATACTTCGTTATCTTCGTTTTGAGGAATAGACTAATACATTCGTCATATTCGTCATCCTCGCTAATTCTAGATATGAAACCAATAGGAAAGTAGCCTTAAGTACAAATCACAATATGCGATTATGTAAATCGCATGTTAATCGCGATAACTAGAAAAAATGACGAATATTCGATTTCGACGAATATGAAACGAATATTCATTCGAATATTCGCGAATTTCGTCGAAATCGAATATGGCACCTGCCGCTCATCACTAATAATTACCCCATCTAGGTTGTAAATCAAAGTAATAGCTTTCTTTTTCTTATCCTGTTGTGCAATTATTCTAGCTATAAGCTTACCGGGGAGTCCGGATTCTGAAAAATACTTCTGTCCCTTAAAAAATAATCTGTGGTTTGCTTTCTCGATTACATATTCCTTCAAAAAGCAACTAGCCTTCTGCATCTCTTCCTTATTATATTCAGTAGGTTGATTAATAAATCGCTCCGTTGTGGATGCCACGGTCTTAACCAAGTCCACCTCTTTTTTCCTGAATGTTTTCCTCGCAGCAGTAGTATCACTTATAAGGACCCCACCTCAGATATGCTTTCAGAGCATCCCAAACGGAATTGATGTTGGCAGAGGGGAGATTCACTTCCCAAAAGGAGGATACATGCAATTTAGTAGACTGATAATTATCCATAATGGTAAGCCAATATGGATTCAGTTTAAAACCAAGCCCCCTATTGTCTTTATCCTCCCCAGTGCGAACCTCAGTTGATACAGGTAAGTGGTCTGAAACTGTTCTTACTCCATATCGTATCTTTCTAATATTGTTCAAATTACTCTCATTGGTAAGTGCTAAATTAATCCTGGACATTGCTCTACCCCCTCTACTAACACAGGAGTATACTCTCTTTCCTCCGCCAACATATTCCCATATATCCACCAGTCCAACTTCAAAACAAAACTGAGGCAGTGGTGAATTACAGATGTTCCTCCCCAGATCTGCACCTAAAGTCAGTCTGTACTTTTATGGATCCATAACAGCGTTAAAGTCTCCCATAAGAACAAGCCGACATTCTGGTTTCTTTTCCAAAAAACGCAATAGTTGGGTAAGTGGATACATCGAAAATGGCGGAGGTATATAAAAAAAGGCGAGAGTATAGCTGTAACCATAGAGCCTACCATACAAAAAAATTAATCTACCATGGTCATCTATATAAGATTCTAAAAATCTATTGAATTATGAATCAGAACCGATACACCCCTACCGGGTCACGGTCTCTTTAGTGAGATGGGTTTCCAATATACAAATAATTGCAGGAAGGTATCTTTTCATTGCATCCATAATAGCTTGCCTCTTAACCCTTTTCCCAAGACCTCTAACGTTCTAAGAGACAATTCTAGTAGACATCAGAGAAAAAAGAAAAAAAAAAAAAAACACCCCTTTCCCTGCAAGGTAGGTTCCCTCCCCCTCTTCCCCTTCCCCCCTCCATTGGTCCGCCCGATCTAGTCAGCAAACCTCTACCTTCGGGCCATTCTCCCCCCCCCCCCTCACTTCGTTTTAAAAAGTTTCATATGCCCAGTTGCTCCATCCAATACAGCGCTTGTGGTTTTTCAAAAAAATAGGAAGTCCCGTTATAAATCACTCTTAATTTCGCTGGGTACTGTAAAGAGTATTTAATGTCCTTGGACGCCAAACGTTTCTTTATCTCAATGAAACTTCTTCTTTTTTCTTGAGTCTGCAAAATCGGGAAAAAATAACAATTTAGTACCCTGATAGTCGATGGGTGAGCATTCTCTTGCTCTTCTCAATATCATAACTCTGTCCATAGTTAATAACAGCTTCATTAAGATTGCTCGCGGAGGCCTCCCTGGAATAGGTTTCACCCCTGGTATCCGATGGGCTCTTTCTATTTGAAACATAGGAGAGAAGTGTTCACTGCCCAAATTTTCCGAAATCACATCCTTAAGTTGTTCAGCTAGCTGCCGGCCTTCAACTCCTTCTGGAAATCCAACTATGCGGATATTATACCGCCTTGATCTATTTTCCAAATCCTCCAGCTTATTTTGTAAAAGATGATTTTCTGAGACAAGGGACAGAGTCTTGGATTTTATCATATCCATATCAGATTGCAGAGAGTCGACCGTCTTTTCCACATTAAAGACTCGATCACGGATTTTTGCCAGATCCTCTCTTAATAAGGATAGGTCACTCTGCATTGACCCCAATTGAGTGGACATCCCCTGCACTAGCATGCCATTATTTTTCACAGCACACAAGATTTTTTCCAGGGCTAATGGGTCATGTTCGATTTCTATTCGCGACAGCAGACTTTCCTACCCTCCTTCCTGACCCGCCTCTGATGGCCCATCCTCAGAAAATTCCTCCACTTGGGGAGCTTTAACAGTTTTCTTAGGGTTAGTACTCATTTTCCCTTTGAACAAGCCCTTTTCATTAAGGGAGGGGGATTTCAGGAGCTTATCGATTTTGCTCTCTGGTGTCTTAGACCCCAGCTTTGTTCCAGAAGAGTCAATCGACCGCCGCTTTGGAGCCATTGGACACCTTTTCGATATATTTTTTGATTTTGATATTTTAAAAAAAAAACTTTTTTTTCAGTTTTCTTTTCTCTCCTTCTTTATATTCTATTGTTGTTCTTCTTTTCTCCTTTATACCTGCTTTTATTCTGTTTTCAACACTGATTTTATTATAACCTTTAATTTTACTCCCCCCCCTTTTTTTTTTTTTTTTGCTCTCTTTTTGCTCACTTTTCCTTTATTCCCCTTGCTCCCCTTTCTTCAAATATCAAATACCAAAGTCTTTAGTATAAGACAAAAACCACACAGAAAATACTGAATCCCCGAGTCTATAGTATAAAGCGGAGCCACGCAAAGAAGTGCATAATATAGGCAAAGGAGAAAGCAGGGAAGAAAATATATCAGACACTTTTTTTTTTTCCTCACTTGTCCGCCGTCTTCATCTAATGGGATCAGGCGGGAGGCAAGGGAACCATCAAAAACGACCAAGGGTCCGGGGAATGACCCCAACGCAGGGAGGGAGCAGGAATATCAAGTCCGGCAGAAGAGCAGGCGAGGCAGGCAAGGTGAGCAAGAACGGCCAAGCAGAGCCAGAGCAGGAGAGGAAAAGCAGTCAAACACTTACTGCAAGCAACGACCGGCAGCAGGCAGGGGACTGCAGAGGACCCGGCGTTCTACAGTGCTCTCAAGGCGGTGTGAGACGGGAGACGGTAAGAAGCTGCAGGGAAGTCCGGAGGCACCCAGTCACTGTGGGCAGCAGCAAACCCTGGGCAGGAAGCCCCGAGCGGTCCGACGTTCTCCTCGAGGCAGCGGGAGGTGGCGGAGGGGGTCTGGCGTGTCAAGAACTCAAAGCATCAGGGAGCCAGAGAGCCGGTGAGCGATGGAGGGAGGGCAAGGAGGAGAGCGCAGCGTGTCGTATTCACGTCACGTCATCACGCCCCTTCTCCAGCAAAACCACTTAATGAAGTGATCGATCTACATCTGTGAATCATTCAACTTCTGTTAGTTCATTGCTCACTGATTTTTAGGCTGCCCAGAGCGTTTTTCTGTCACTTTTTTCTGGGGTGATCGGCGGCCATTTTGTGATCTTATGGTGCACCAGCACATGTTTTCAGCTGCCACCTAGTTCAACATACATTTTTGGGTTCAACAGTAGGCTTTTTTTTTGCAATATCCTACATCAGGGGTTGTGCTTAATGTCACACCTTGAAACACAGGATAGAAATTGTTATATTTTATTGAGGGTTGAAATTGAATTGCCAAAATACCAATCCCCTAAATCTGGTGTTCCAGCTGTGGCTGGCTAAGTTTAATACTGTACGTCAAAGGATAGATTTTTTTCTGGGGTGAAATTCAATTGCCAAAATAACAATCCACTAAATCTGGTGTTCCAGCTGTGGCTGGCTAAGTTTAATACTGTACGTCAAAGGATAGATTTTTTCTGGGGTGAAATTCAATTGCCAAAATAATAATCCCCTATATCAGGGGTTCCAGCTGTGGCTGGCCAAGTGTAATACTGTCAGTCAAAGGATAGATTTTTTCTGGGGTGAAATTCAATTGCTAAATAGTGATGAGCGGGAGGTGCCATATTTGAATTTGCGATATATCGCGAATATTCAAATGAATATTCGGAATATATTCGCCAAAATCGAATATTCGTCATTATTAAAATTAACGCGAGTAATATGCGAATATATTAGTCGCATAATGCGAATTGAACTTCTAATATAAAGGCATATTTACTACTGGTTTGCAAGCATGAACGAATGCTCTAAGTTGTTTGCGAAATGCGAAAAAAAATTATATTATTTTTTCAATTATCAGATTACTTAGTCGTCTTCAACTTCATATTCTGTTCATTGCGAAAAAAAGAAAAAAGAAAATATTTTCGCATTGCGCATCCAACTTGGAGCTGTCAATAGGCAACTTTACTATTGCAAATACATTTTTTGAATTAGCGAATATAGCGATATATTCACATTCACCATATTCGCTAATTCGAACAAGCCAATCGTATTTGTAGTTCTGTATCCGTACAAAGCGACTATAATGTGAATAATTTACATAGAATTATTCGTGTGCGTACAGATGTTATTCAAGTTCGGCAGGCGGCAATAACTTATTCGTATGTGCGCGTGTGTGTGCTTATGCGCATGCACACGCGCACATACAGGCGTGGCTTCTTCCTGGGAGCAGTTACAAGTTTTGTTGTGGTGCATGCGATCCATGCGAACAAAAATGTTGGGAAACAATTTTACCAGAGAGGAGGAAGATATCCTGATTAAAGTAAGTTATTGAACATTACATTACAGCTATAAGTACATGTGACACGCCTGTAACATTCAAATGTATGTTTATGGAGATAAAACATTCTCAAATGTTCGCAATACATATAAAATCTCATTTCACATAGTTTTCTTAATGCAGTGCTTACATATAAGATTTGTGGAAACAAGTATTGTTGGCATTTAAAAACAATAATTGTCCCAAATCATTAATATCTACTAATCTCTTATATATATATAAAAATGGGTTTCTATCTGTCTGTTAATTATGGGCGACTAAACGACTGGACCGATCTTCGCTAAATTTGGCAGACGGGTACATCAGGTGTCTGGGAAGGTTTTGGACCGGGGCTCAGCTCTCTATGACGTATTATTCCTGAGATATTCCCCCAAAAATGACCTGCATTAGCCAAAACAAGCCCCCAACTGCCATACACACGGCCACATGTCCCTTATCAGCCAATAGAAGCTGGCATGTCCCCAGGTTGCCATAACAAGTGATCACAGGTTTCAATAGTTTTCAGGTCCTTAAATATTCATTCATATGATGTATGACGACAAAACTACACTGCTACATGCATGGGGGGCAGGGGCCACTATTAAAGGGGCGGACATTGTGGAGTTCACTGTCCTTAACCCCTTAACACAAAACGCCGTGCATGTACACCGGGGGAACTTGTGCCAGTACACATTCCGGAGTTGCGCCTGACCAATCACTGCAGGGGTACGGCAGTCCCTGATAGCCAGGCCCCTGCTCTATCCGCCGGCATCGCTGTTTACAGCGATGCTGGCGGATTAACCCTTTCTATGTCGCGGTCAGCGCTGACCGCGACATAGAAGTGGTTTGCGGTTAGGGAACGAGCACATCGGGTCCCCGTGCTGCTGTGACGGGGACCAGATGTGTGAGAAGGCAGACTGATGCCATGCAGAGGCTGCCCAATGCCTTGCATGGCATCGGGGCCTGCCTTCTACGGGTGCCCAGGGGATCCTGATGCCGGAAATCTGTTGCTGATGGCAATCAACAGCAAAAAAATGCATACAATGGAAGATGCCAGCCAGTCTTTGCTATTGTTAAGTTTCAGATTGTTCTCCACATCCACATAATTGTTACCTTATGTAAGGATGGTTATTGTGGTACTTGTAGTCCGTTGCTGGCATCTTCCATTGTATGCATTTTTTTGCTGTTGATTGCCATCAGCAACGGACTACAAGTGCAGGATATGCTCCCCTATATATATGCACAACCGCATGTGGGTTCGAGCATATCCTGCCTGTTTAACACCACACTACGTTTTCTAATGGTTCAAACTAAATGGATAGCAGACAAATCTATATATGATCTCACATTGCACATCTAATCTTCCGCCTCACACAATATACCCACCACTACATACCACCAGACCTCCCTCAAACCCACACCACCTCTGACCACCCCCACCCCCACACACACACACATACACAGTCTATAGTAGGCATTCTCAAACTGCGGCCCTCCAGCTGTTGTAATACTACAACTCCCATGATGCCCCGCTATAGGATGATAGCTGTAGGCTGTCATGGAATGATGTGATTTTTAGTTTAGAAACAGCTGGAGGGCCACAGTTTGCTGGAGGGCTGTAGTTTGAGGATGCCTAGTATATAGATTCTAATAAGTGTCCCGTTGGTCAGGAGAAGTAATGTTTGACATTTAGTATTTGCTGCTTCTTTTAGCGTTACCCAGGGTGCACCAATGGGAGGCGAACCAGCCTTACACCCCATACTGTACCTTCTCTTCACTAGACAGGTACATCTCTCCTCAGATGGCCAATATCCAAAATCTCATACTACACACACATACAATTTCAACACAATCCCAAATTTAAAAAAAAATAAGGTTAGGTGACTTTAACATTAGCGACAGGGGAGTACGTCTGACTATTCCAAGAAGATGAACAGCCTGTCGGATCCGTACTGCTGCTAGTTCACCTACGCCCCTAGAATGACGCTTCGTCCCTATTGACTATAATGGTGGCGGGGGCGGCGGTACGGCGGCGGTACGGCAGCAGCAAGGCAGCGCACGGGGAGAGACAGTCTAACTGAAAGCTCTGCATGTCGTAGTTTAAGCCCGGGGAACCTCTCACCGTGCGCTGCCTTAGCCATAGTCACCAACATTTATTCATCATCTCAACACCCAAACCAAAAATTATTAGTGTTTGAAAGTAAAATATTAGATTTAAAGTTACCGTTATAAAATCTGATTATATGCTTTTTTTTTTTTATACTGCAGCGCATGTTGGAGCAAGGATACGACCAGACCCGCTCCTATGCTGATAAAAATAAAATTGTCCGCAGGATCGGGTACGAGCTGTGGCAGGACTATCAAGGCCAGCACAAACGTCTGGCCATTTTAAAAAAATGGTCGGACCTGAAAAGGAGACACGCTGAAGGAATCTGCGAGATCCGGGACCAAAAATGTAAAGCATATGTACATTTTTGTTTTTAGATTTTTTTCTAAAAGTAGTCAAATTTGTTATTATAGGTGTTCCTTTGCCTGCTGTCAGGCGCAGGCCTCCCAGACAGCAGGTGTGGGAGGTCTCGGCGTCAGAGGAGGAGTAGGAGGAGGCCGGACCCTCAGGGCAACAGCATGCCCCTAGCCCCCCAGAGGAGTCAGTGGAGGGTGGACCTTCACCGCAACCCGCCTCACCCCCTCAAGTGGATGATGACAGGGACAAGGAGGACGAGGAGGAGGAGGAGGAGCTGATCACCACCCCTCACAAGGAGTGTAAGTATGTGCTGTGGCTGTTTTCACTCACTCACTGTTCACACACACACACACATGTCAGTTTAGTCTTCACCATGGACATACTTTTTTGGAGCAGAAAATTGGCATGTTAAAGCTTTACTAATAATCTTTCTTCAGCCCACACATATTGGAGAACCTTTAGTCGCACACTTACAGTTCCGTACAAGCGGGATATCAAAAAAGAACTATCTCAACACTCTTTACAGTCTTCCAGAGGTCTGGCTCCCCTCCTACTGTTCCAATCGCCTAGCCACACTAGATTTTAACAGCCTTTTTTAACCACAATGTTATGAAAACCCCAAGATGTAGTATGGGTGTGACCTGTCCGACCCAATGTCTCTGACTATTAAAACCCAGGCCCAAAATAATTTCTAAAGAAAACCTCCCCGAAACCTATAGTTACAGGCGTACTGATTCACCGAGGCATACATTCCCACATTCCCATTGAGACATACCGAGCAGCCATTATTATTCCCCAAACTCGGACCAGATATTGTTGGTGTCAACCCGAATAAACGGGTATATTTGGGGGGCACCCCAAAGTGGGCAGAGATACCATAGGCCAATGAAAATTTAGCAATTTTCTATACGCTACTCCTCCCACAGTTTTAGGAGTACAATTACCAAACTTTGCTTGTGCTTTGTTAACCGATCCCACCCTCCGGGCCCCTGGAGCAGCCCCCCGGAGATCCCATTTTGTCCCATCGACTTTCATCGAAAAACTAAGTTTTGTCACTATTGAGCTTTCAAGTTAAAGTCACCAAAGTGGGGTCACTTAGTTATGGGGTCACCCTGAAAATTTGTGTCAAATTTGGGTGACGTTAAAAAGTGGGAAGAGCCACAAAAAACAAATCAAATTTTCACTGTTGACTTCAGTGTGAAAACTTGAAAAAGCTGTCATTCTCACAGTATTTAAGCCAGGGTCCTCAAACTTGGCACTGTGGGTTAATAGGTGACTGGGATTAAAATTTATAAAAAATGGGGTGGAGTCTACAACGCCCAATCAAATTTTAGGCATTTGTTTAAATGGGAAAAATTCAAACTGCCGCTGCTCTTAGACTTTTATTGGCACAGTCTTCAAACTTTGCAAAGTTGGTCACTAGAGGACCGGGATTAAAATTAAAAAAGTGGGTGGAGCCACCAACAGCCAATGAGATTTCAAGCCAACATCCTGTGGTTTCTTCTGAAACGACACAGTCTATTTTATTTATTTATTGTTTTTATTTTTTTACAGTATTGAAAGAACTGCAACAAAAAATTATGGACGTAGAGAGGAAGCACCAGTAAGCGGTGAAGGCCTTCCGGGAGCAGCATCTCCGGAAGCTGCGGGAGCTCAAGCTCCAGTTTTCCAACAGCATGAGAGAAATGGAGGGGAGGCATGCCAAGGCCGTTGGCCATCTAAAAAAAATTGTGAAACAAATGAGGGCATTGCCCTATTAAGATTTGTTAAATTATATTTTTTTTATTTATTTGTAATTATATTGTTTAGTTTTATTTTTTTAAATTAAAAACTTTTAAGTTTTCAGTATAATTGTTAAACATTTTTTTAAGTAAAGGCCCCTAGAGTCCGTTCCCAAACTCATCAGTATCCTGACATACAGCATCCGCAGGTATATAGACATTGGGTAGTATGAGGCCTACACATAACTCAAATGGATCACAATAGTAGTAGTCATTGGTAATGGTTGTGTATTAAATATTAAGTACAAAGCAAAGCATTCTAATAGTCCAGAGTTACATTTAAAATAAACTTTTTGGTTAATTTTCCTAGTAACTAAATTATTTTATGTAGTAACAAAAATTTCAAATTATCGTAAATAATAAATGTCTTTTTTCATCAAACAATTAACTATTAAAATACAAAACTTGAACAGAGTAATAACAACTACAAAAAACCTTGTTTGATTTATCAAATTAGCAAAATTATAAACTTTTACAAATTCAAAAAAATGATTTACAATCAAATCTTGTTATCAGAAATATAAAACAAAAAAAAAAATGTTGGAACAATAAAATGGTAGGGGTAGGAACTAACCAGCATGGATCTTTGATAGCGTCCAATTTTTTTATACTTTGCATGTTGTAGCATTGCTTCCGCCGTACAGATAGAAACAGATGATTGATTACATGACTATGATTATATAAATTCTCTAACCGGTGACATGGCTCCAAGATCATCATATAGTACACAGTTTATACTTAAAATCTTAAAGCAGTGGTTATATATAATTAGCATGTGCAAATCCTCATTACATAATTTCCAATAAGTAACATAAACAAGAAAAGTACCTATACATATTTACATGTTGCTAAACGGCTCCATTCACAAAACTGGATTTCCACATGGATGAGTATAACGCCAGTCACCCCCAACCATGTAGAGAGGACAACACGGAAGTCAGCCATCCCTCCCAGAACAACAGACAACACCGTGTTGGATCCTAAATCCGTGTGACAACAAACAAACAAAAAAATATATATATAAATTTTAGTAGGTTCATCAATCAGTCCTGTACAATGCCAACTGCACAAGACATTTTGACAAGGGACGGCCACATGCGGTCCACACCATGCTACAGCGTGAACCACAACATAGCCGCCCCAAACCACACTTAATTTAAAATAAAAAATTATAAAATAAAGTAAAATCATTTCATTTTGTGAATGAAGCTGAACAACGCTAGAGAAAATTCCTTTTTAAAAAGATTATTTAAATAAACATTTTTATGTCTAAATATTGACAATACATAAAAAAGCTGAGCACATGCGAGAATACGAAATATGCAAACCAGGTTAAGAGAAATCATAATTCTATACTTGTTAAAGTGCAAAAGATAAAATCAGGTCCATGATGGTTGTCTACACACGATCAGGACATACAGCATCTAGAGTTAACACAGTACTAGAATGCTAACTCATAAGTTTCCATTTGTAACTAGGCAGAATAACGGCAGGCACTTGCAGGTAAGTACACTTTCAGTTTATAATAAAAAATAAAATAACCCAATCGAAATTTTACTGTAAAAAAGGTGTGAAGGTCTGGACTCTATGATTGTTCCCTGTGCGATCAAATGTAACTCAACATTTTCATGACATGCAGCAGCATCAACGGCATTATTTAAGGAGTGCTGTATTATCAGGGCGACATGTAGCTTGGCCCAATTCGGCAGCACAGACAGCAGTAGACCTTATGTTAAAAGGCCCAAATGTAACTCAACATCTTCATGACATGCAGCAGCATCAACTGTATTGTTTAAGGAGTGGTGTATTATCAGGGCAATATGTAGCTTGGCCCAATTCGGCAGCACAGGCAGCAGCAGACGTTATGTTAAAAAGCCCAAATGTAACTGAACATCTTCATGACATGCAGCAGCATCAACGTCAGGATTTAAGGAGTGGTGTATTATCAGGGCAACATGTAGCTTGGCCCAATTCGGCAGCACAGGCAGCAGCAGACGTTATGTTAAAAAGCCCAAATGTAACTCAACATCTTCATGACATGCAGTAGCATCAACGTTAGGATTTAAGGAGTGGTGTATTATCAGGGCAACATGTAGCTTGGCCCAATCCGGCAGCACAGGCAGCAGCAGACCTTATGTTAAAAGGCCCAAATGTAACTCAACATCTTCATGACATGCAGCAGCATCAACGGCATTATTTAAGGAGTGGTGTATTATCTGGGCAACATGTAGCTTGGCCCAATTCGGCAGCACAGGCAGCAGCAGACGTTATGTTAAAAGGCCCAAATGTAACTAAACATCTTCATGACATGCAGCAGCATCAACTGCATTATTTAAGGAGTGGTGTATTATCAGGGCAACATGTAGCCTGGCCCAATTCGGCAGCACAAGCAGCAGCAGACGTTATGTTAAACAGCCCAAATGTAGCTCAACATCTTCATGACATGCAGCAGCATCAACATCAGGATTTAAGGAGTGGTGTATTATCAGTTCAACATGTTGGTTGGCCAAATTCAGCAGCACAAGCAGCAGCAGACGTTATAGTGAAATGCCCAAATGTAACTCAACATCTTCATGACATGCAGCAGCATCAACGGCAGTGTGGCAAAACAAACCTGGCCACTGGGTGCTGGAGAAGCCTGGTTGCCAGCCTCTTGCCCCAGGATTATGGGCCCTCTCATCAGCCCATGCTAAACTTAAAACCCAGGGTAATTTGACTGTGTTTGTGGCATCTGAGCGCTGTTTGGATATATTGAGCGCTCAGATCCAAGCCATCTGGGGATATCTTAACTGTCTATATTTACTGTAATGGTTGGGACATTCTATATTTGAATAGTGATGTCTGTCCTATTGTCCCCACGTGTGTATTGGCGATTTCCCTTTGTCCTGAGAGATAATTGAATTACTCCTCTGTTGTCTCCAGGACAGAAGACATTGTTTAAAACTATGCATTTTCCTGCCTGTGATAATTACATCAACCCATTGTGTAAGGCAATTTTATCACAGGCAGCGGGGAGAATTTTGTAGGGGAGTGTAAAGCTGTAAAGGATTGGCTGCTAGGTCATGTTCTCAGTTCCCAACCAGGTTTTAAGAAGTGGTGTATTATCATGGCCACATGTAGCTTGGCCAAATTCAGCAGCACAGGCAACAGCAGACATTATGTTTAAAGACCCAAATGTAACTCAACATGTTCAAAACAAATTCATAATTAAAAAATTAAATTAATATATACATGATACAAACTTGACAATAAATATCGATCGAAGAAATATCAATTAATAAAAACAGAGGGAACAATTAAAAAACAACGGAGTTTGGGAGGGAGAGCAAAGGAGAGGGATGGACAAGGGACCCTTCAGCGCCCTGAACCGACAGCGGGGGCCATGAAGTCACTGCCGATCCAGGACTCATTCAACTTAATGAATGTGAGTCTGTCCACTGAGTCTGTGGACAGACAAGTCCGCTTGTCCGTGACCACCCCACCTGCCGCGCTGAGTGCCCGCTCAGACAGTACACTGGAGGGGGGGCAAGATAGTAACTCCAGCGCATACTGAGCGAGCTCATGGCAGGTGTCCAGCCTGGCAACCCAGTACTCCATGGGGTCGTCGGTGGTCATTCTGTCGGAAGCACCTACCGACCCCATGTAGTCTGCCACCATGCGGGCCAGCCGCTGGTGGTGACTGATGCTGCTGCTGGTACTGGATCGCGCAGACTGGTAGAAGAGCCTCATCTCACCCAGAAGGTCACCTGCAAGGCTGGTGCTGCTGGTGCCAGCCGCCTGCTGGGTGAGATGGGCGGGGAGAACTGGAGCTTGAGGTCGAGGGTTTGCCTCTTCCAGCTGGCAGATCAGACAGGCCCGCAATTTTTCAAGACGGGCCTGTCTCCGGCTGGCTGGGATGAACTGCTCCAGTTTCCGCTTGCAGCGAGGGTCTAAAAGTGTGGCCAACCAAATGTCATCCCTCTCCTTGAATTTCTTGATCCGGGGTTCCCTCCTGAGGCATCGCAACATATGGGCAGCCATGGGGAAGAGCACAGCCCGCTGCGACTCTTCCTGACTGCCCGGGACCAGGACCTCTTGGTCCTCCTGCTGCTGCTGCTCCCGGTCGGAGATGCCCCACCCCCGGACTAACAGTGCCCCCAGCACCTGCTCTCCCTCCTGACCAGGCCCAGACTCCCGGACGTGCACTGATTCCTCATCCTCCTCCTCATCCTGGGCCTGGTCCTGGTGGAGCATGGTTGACTCTTCATGCTCCATGAAGGCACTCTCCCCAGCTTCGAGCAGGCGATCTAGTGTCCTGTCCAGCAGGAACACTAGGGGGAGCATGTCATTCAGACCGACATGCTCCCCGCTGACCATCTTTGTCGCGTGCTCGAATGGGGCCAGCAGGTGGCAGACCTGCTGTATCTGCCCTCACTCCGCATTGGTGATGTATGGGAGTGGGTTGGTTGGCCCTGGAGTGCCTAGGTCCAGCAGGTATTCCCTCACCACCTGTCGCTGTTACCACAACCTCTCCAGCATGTTGGCAGTTGGGGAGCGTCTGAAGCGGCTGGCAATCCTACGTACCCTCAGCACAATGTCACTCAACCCTGGGTACGTACGAAGGAACTTCTGTACCACTAGGTTGAGGACATGTGCCATGCAGGGCACGTGGGTCAGACTGACAGTATAAAGGGCAGCGAGTAGGTTGCTGCCGTTGTCACAGACAACCATACCTGCCTGGAGCCTTCAGGGTGTCAGCTACTTCTAAACTTGAGCATGTAGTGCGGACAGAACATCAGGTCCAGTGTATCTCCGGTCCCCTAAGCTCACAAGCTGGAGCACGGTCTGGCAGCGGACGTGCCCCACACTTGCGTAGCAACGGGGATGCTTGCTGGGAGGGCTTAGCATCTATGGAGAAACTGGCTCACGGGAGAGCAGCAGTTCTCCCCTGGACACCCCGGGGTGGCACCACAAAGTCAGATACCGCCAATCCCTTCCCGGCGCCTCGGAGGGACACCCAATGGGCTGTGAAGCTTATATAGCATCCCTGCCCATGCCTGCTGGTCCAGGCATCCATTGTGAGATGCACCCTGTCGCTGACAGCATGATACAGCGACAGGGATACATTCCGCACAATGTGCTGGTGTAGGGCAGGGACACCGGTCCTGGCAAAGTAATGGCGGCTAGGGAAACGCCATCTGGGTTGGGCCTGCTCCAACATCTGCCTAAATGGATTGCTATCCACCAGATTGTAAGACAGCAGATGTTGGGCGATAACCCTTGCCAGGAGCCCATTGAGTGAACGCACGCGACGGTCCCCGGGGGCGTAGGGCGCGGTGCGTTCAATTGCATCTGCAATAGATGGCTGGCGCCGGACGGCAGTGGAGGGTGCAGTGGAGGCAGAGGTATGGCTGCCGTTACCAGTACCTCTATTAGAGGAAGCGGGGGAGTGGGAATGAGTTGGTGGAAGGGGTTGGGGTTGCTGCAGTAAAGTAGCAGGAGCTGCTGTCTCCTGCACACTGCTGTTGGCGGTGCTGCTTTGACCACCCCGCATCAGTTCCCACTCCCGCCAGTGGTTGAACCAGATGTGCTGGTTGAGGGCCGTGGTACCCAGCCGAGCCATAGATCTCCCTCTCCTCACCCTTGCATGGAACAGCTTACAAATGCCAACTGTGACATCATCTGCTGCCAGGGTGAAGTAAGCCCAAACAGGCGACTTCCGCACTGACCTCCTGTCAGATGGGGTGGTGCTGGCTTGGGCCTGTTCGCACTCGGTGCGCACAGGTGGAGCTGGCTGCTGCTGCCTACTCCTGCTGCCATTACCAGTGGAGCCCCTGACACTGGGCTCCCTGGTGACCTGGCGCACCATTTGCCTCGGGTGCCTACCTTCATCGGTGCTGCCGTCAGCTGACAAAGGAGGTGGCACCCATTCCGGGTCACCCTCCTCTTCGCCCCCTGATATGTCAGACCCAGGGCCAACCTGTGGTGGACTGACGGGAACAGCTGACATGGAGCCCCTGACCGGGCTCCGCTGTCCCCTCGCTGACGCCTGGGTCTGAATAGGTGCAGGGGTTGTGTGGCTAACACCACCCGCAGCAGTTGGAAGGCATTTCACAGGGGGATTTATAGGCCCCTCCTCCTCCTCATCCCCAATCCCTTCCAACAGGTCCTGCCCATCCGCACGGCTAAACAGTATTTCCACCTCCTGCATTGCCTCCCCCAAGATGTCCCTCTAAGTCTCAAACTCTTCGAACATGAGAGGGGATAATTCTTGGGAGCTGGGGGTTGGTTCTACAGGAGGCGGAGTGCTGCAGTTGCTGGCAGCCAGTGCAGAGGACTCTGTGGCACTCGAATCGGCCACAAGAGCAAAGACAGCTTCTGCATCCTGGGAAGTTATGGGCCGGCTGTCACTTTTGAAAAAGTCACGGATCAGGTGGACACCCCTGACACCTGTGACTGCCTGTCCGTGCCTTGAGGAGCGGCCCCGTGCTGGGAGTGGTCCAGCGCGGGAACCAACTCCCCTGTTACCCCGACCACATCCACGGCTGCCTGCATGGCCTGGTACACTCATGCTGGGGATTATGGGAAAACTTTATTGGGGTGGGGACGATGGGTGAAAAATGAAAAGGACGTAAACTGTAACACACGACACTAAACACGTAAAGCTATCAATTTTTTTACATTTTTTTTTAACCTAAGACTAAACTAACAGACACAAAGAGACTAAAAAACTTTTTTATTTTATTTTAACAGAGGACTGACAAAACTACACTAAACACAGAACACGTTAAACTTTAAAACTTTTTTTTTTCTTTTAACCTGACACAGACAGTAACTGACACACAGAGACTACAAGACATGTTTTTCTTTTTAACGAAGGACAGAAAAAACTACACTAAACACGTAAACCTATAAACTTTTTTTTTCTATTTTTTATTGTTTTTAAACCTAAGACAGACAATAACTGACACACAGACAAAAAAAAGTTTTTTTTTAATGGAGGACAGACAGAACTAGACTAAACAAAAAACATATAAAACTTCAAAACTTTTTTTTTTTTGAACCTGACACAGACACTAATTGAGACTAAAATACTTTTTTAAATTAACAAATAATAGCAAAAATATAAAACTAGTACACTAACTGGACAGACACTGATAGACAGACAAAACAGACAGCTAGACCCTACACTATACTATATCCCTAACTAACCTAAACTACACGCTGCCCTGAAAAATCTAAACTTTACTATTCCCTAACTGTAGCCCTAATACCTAACCTAAACTATCAAGCACTATCTATCTATCTATATTATATATTACAGCTACCTACCTAACTCGATGCCCTACACTAAATCCTGCACTGAACCCTATCTGCTACACTAGACCCTTACACTAACTATGTTTTTCTCCTAACTCTACTAAACTACTAAACTATCTCAAATTATTTCGACCCTATCAGCTATAAAACGATACTATTCCCTAATCACTACCTGAAACTAACTAACTAGAATATTATAAATTAAATCCAGATAATATAAATCGCACAGCAGACAAAATTGCACAGCTCCAAGCTCTAACAAATCCAACACCACAAAATGGCTGCTGGGTGATGTCACTTATATAGTGAAGGGGTAGTCTAGTTTCCTATTGTTTGCTAGGGATGTTGCTAAGTTGTGACAAAGCCTTCTCATTGGCTATTCAAGCTAGGAGAAGGGAGGGAAAATGCAAATATTGTATTCTAAATGATTGTAATTACTGAATACTGATGTATAATTTGCCTCTTTACTGTATTTTATGTCATGCGAAAAATCGGCAATTACATAAGCGCGTGAATCGGATCGCATAAGGGCAGTATACTATTGGGTTGGCTTGTTTGGTTGAATAGACGAAGATAGAGAAAATAGCGAATATAGTGCTATATTTGCAATATTCGTCTATTCGAGTAGACCAAGATAACCCATTGAATGAACACAATATCATACTGCCCTTATGCGGTGCGATTCACGCACATATGTAATTGCCAATTTTTCACATGACATAAAATACAGTTTTCTACATAGAGAGGGAAATTATACATCAGTAACAATTCTCATTGCTGAATTATAATTCTCCTCTGTATGTAAGATAGTTTGTGTCATGCGAAAAATCGTCAATTACATATGCGCGTGAATCGCACTGCATATGGGCAGTATACTATTAGGTTGGCTTGCTGGGTCGAATAGACGAAGATAGAGAAAATAGCGAATATAGTGCTATATTCGCAATATTCGACTATTCGAGTAGACCAAGATAACCCATTGAATGAACACAATATCATACTCCCCTTATGTGGTGCGATTCACGCGCATATGTAATTGCCGATTTTTCGCATGACATAAAATACAGTTTCCTACATAAAGAGGGAAATTATACATCACAGTAACAATTCTCATTACTGATTTATAATTCTCTGTATGTAAGATAGTTTATGTCATGCGAAAATTTGGCTATTACATATGCGCGTGAATCGCACCGCATAAGGGCAGTATACTATTAGGTTCATTCAATGGGTTGTCTTGGTCGACTCGGTCATAAGATAGATAAGAAGCAAGCCAACCATTAGGAACTCACCTCTAAGTTAAATTCGCATTGCGATTAATATAACCTGTAATACTCGCATTGCGAATTCAACTTAGAGCTGGGTTCCTAAAGGTTGGCTTGCTAGAATATTACGATTATCACGAATTCACAAATATAGCACTATATTCACAATCTTCGTTATATTCCAGCATGTAGCAAGTTCAACCAACCAACCATTAGGAGCTCAGCTCAAAGTTTAATTTGCGATGCGAACATATACTCGCATCGTGAATTTAACTTTGAGCTGGGTGCCTCACGGTCGCATTGCTATAATTGACGAAGATTGAGGATATAGCGCTATATTCTCAATCTTTATATTCTAGCAACAACCATTAGGAACCCAGCTCTAAGTTTAATTCGCAATGCGAACATATACTCGCATTGAGAATTAAAGTTAGAGTTGGGTTGATGGATTCCCATTGAAAATGAAAACATGATTCCTTCCTGTTTAAGTTGCTTGTGGGCCAATGACTCATTGACCCACAAAACAGAAGCAGGGACAATTCATGTTTTCGCCTTTCAGATATTGGAAAAATGGCGAATATTCAAAATAGCGAATATATATCATGATATTCTAAATATTCGCGAATTATTGAAGTTGCGATATTCGCAATAAAAATTCGCAATTCGAATATTCGCGCTTAACACTATTGCCAAAATACCAATCCCCTAAATCTGGTGTTCCAGCTGTGGCTGACTAAGTTTAATACTGTACGTCAAAGGATAGATTTTTTTCTGGGGTGAAATTCAATTGCCAAAATACCAATCCACTAAATCTGGTGTTCCAGCTGTGGCTGACTAAGTTTAATACTGTACATCAAAGGATAGATATTTTTCTGGGGTGAAATTCAATTGCCAAAATACCAATCCCCTAAATCTTGGGTTCCAGCTGTGGCTGTCAAAGTGTAATACTGTACGTCAAAGGATAGATTTTTTTATGGGGCTAAATAAAATCCCTGAAATAGAAATCATAAACATCTGAGCTATCCGCTGTTCCTCTCCAAGTGTAATTCTGTCCGCAATAGGGTATATTACATTCAGCGTGTCAGCGTCTAAATACAAGGCCTGGAAAATAAATCCTCTATATTTGCACACGCTATTGTGCATCTCTAAGTGTAATTCTGTCCGTAATAGGATACCTTTCAGCCTGGGCCTAAATACTAGGCCTAAAATTGCTATTCCTCTAAATCTGTGGTTTCTGCTGTGCCTGTATTAGTGTAATACGGTATATAAATAGATAGCTAGATAGTGTTGGCTGCCTGTAAATAAAGGCCTTAATTTGAACTCTATACATTGGGCCAAATAAGTTTTTCTTTATTGGGGTAAGTGGTAACAATAAGGAAAACATCTAATACGGGATGCGGACATGGTCGTGGCGGTGTTAGTGGACCCTCTGGTGCTGGAAGAGGACGTGGCTGTTCTGCCACAGCTACACGTCCTAGTGAACCAACTACCTCAGGTCCCAGTAGCCGCCAGAATCCACAGCGATATTTGGTCGGGCCTAATGCCGTTCTAAGGATGGTAAGGCCTGAGCAAGTACAGGCGCTACTCGATTGGGTGGCTGACAGTGGATAAAGCAGGTTCACATTATCTCCCATCCAGTCTTCTGCAGAAAGCGTACAGGTGGCGCCTGAAAACCAAGCCCATCAGTCTGTCACATCACCCCCATGTATATCAGGGAACCTGTCTGAGCGTCAAGTTATGCAGCAGTGTCTTATGCTGTTTGAAGAATCTGCTGGCAGGGTTTCCCAAGGGCATCCACCTAGCCCTTCCCCAGCGGTGGAAGACATAGAATGCACTGACGCACAACCACTTATGTTTCCTGATGAGAACATGGGAATACCACCTCAGCAGAGTCAGCACATCTCTGATGATGATGAAACACAGGTGCCAACTGCTGCGTCTTTCTGCAGTGTGCAGACCGAACAGGAGGTCAGGGAGGAAGACTGTGTGGAAGATAATGCAGGGGACGATGAGGTCCTAGAGCCCACATGGAATGAAGGTCGTGCCACTGACTTTCAGAGTTCAGAGGAAGAGGTAGTGGTGAGACCGAGCCGACAGCTTAGCAAAAGAGGGAGCAGGGTGCAAAAGCAGAAGAGCCGTCGACAAGACAGTTAGCCTGCTACTGGCCACCGCCACCAGGGACCGAGCACACCAAAGGCAGCTTCAAGGAGTTCCCTGGCATGGCACTTCTTCACACAATGTGCTGACGACAAGACCCGAATGGTTAGCACGCTGTGCCATCAGAGCCTGAAGTGAGGCATTATTAACATTCTGAACCTTAGCACAACCTGCATGACCAGGCATCTACATGCGAGACATGGGCTGCAGTGGAGTAAGCACCTTCAAAACCAAGAAAGGGCTCAGACCCGTCCTGCTCCCTCTTCTGCTGCTGCCTCGGCCTCTTTCTCTGCCTGTGGAGGAATGTTGGCACCGGCCACCCAGCAAACAGAGGATGGGCCACCAACACCACCACCTCTGTCACCAAGCATCCCACCAGGTCCTACTGCAGCATTCAGTTCTCCATCTCACAAACCGTGGAGAGAAAGCATATATTCCCACCTCTCCACCCACGATCCCTGGCCCTGAATGCCAGCATTTCTAATCTACTGGCCTTTGAAATGCTGTCATTCAGGCTGGTGGACACGGACAGCTTCAAACAACTGATGGCGGTGGCTGTCCCACTGTACGTTGTTCCCAGCCACCACTACTTCTCCAAGACAGCCGTGCCTTCCCTGCACAATCAAGTGTCTGATAAAATCAAGTGTGAACTGCGCAACTCCATCTGTGGCAAGGTCCACCTAACCACAGACACGTGGACCAGTAAGCATGGCCAGGGACGCTATATCTCCCTAACTGCACACTGGGTAAATGTAGTGGCGGCTGGGCCCCAGGCGGAGAGCTGTTTCGCGCACGTCCTTGCGCCGCCAAGGATCGCAGGGCATCATTCTTTTCCTCCTGTTGCCTCCTCCTCCTACTCGGCTTCCTCCTCTTTTTCTTCCACCTGCTCATAAGGTCAGCCACAGACCTTCACCACCAACTAAAGCACAGCTCGGGGTAAACGTCAGCAGGCCATTCTGAAACTCATGTGTTTGTGGGACACGCCCCACACCGTGCAGAAGTTGCGGCGGGGTATAGAACAACAGACCGACGAGTGGTTGCTGCCGGTGAGCCTCAAGCCCGGCCTGGTGGTGTGCGATAATGGGCGAAATCTCGTTGCAGCTCTGGGACTAGCTGGTTTGACGCACATCCCTTACCTGGCGCATGTGCTGAATTTGGTGGTGCAGAAATTCATTCACAACTACCCCGACAGAGCTGCTGCATGAAGTGCAGGCCATCTGTGCGTGCTTCCGGCATTCTCATCCTGCCGCTGATCGCCTGTCTGCGCTACAGCGTAACTTCGACCTTCCCTCTTACCGCCTCATATGCGACGTGCCCACAAGGTGGAACTCACAAAAAGAGAAAAAACACTTAGGGCGATGAGGGAAGAAGATGTGGCCCAGGAGGAGGAGGAGGAGGAAGAGGGGTAATTTCTATCGCTTTCAGGCCAGTCTTTTAGAAGTGGCTCAGAGAGAGGTCTTTTGCAACAGCAGAGGCCAGGTACAAATGTGGTGGAGTATGAGGTGGAGGAGGATGAGGATGAAGCATTTTCACAGCGGGGTGGCACCCAACGCAGCTCGTGCCCATCACTGGTGCGTGGTTGGGGGGAAACGGAGGATCATGACGATATGCCTCCCAAAGAGGACAGCTTGTCCTTTCCTCTAGGCAGCCTGGCACACATGAGTGACTACATGCTGCAGTGCCTGCGTACCGACAGCAGAGCTGCCCACATCTTAACGTGTGCTGACTACTCCGTGGCCACATTGCTATATCCCCCGTACAAAGACAACGGGCCCACCTTAATTCCTGCACTGGAGTGTGATAGAAAAATGCGCGACTACAAGCGCATGCTGGTAGACGCGTTCCTGAGAGCACTCCCAACTGACACGGAGGGACAAGTGGAAGCACAATGCGAAGGCAGAGGAGGAGCAAGAGGTCGCCAACGCAGCTGTGTCACGGCCAGCTCCTCTGAAGGCAGGGATAGCATGGCCGAGATGTTGAAAAGTTTTGTCACAGCGCCACAGCTAACTGCATTACTAGCTGATAGGGAACATGTTAGCAGGAGGCAGCATTTCAACAACATGGTGGAACAGTACATGTGCACACGCCTCCACGTACTGACTGATGGTCCAGCCCCATTCATCTTTTGGGTCTCCAAATTGTCCACATGGCCAGAGCTAGCCTTTTATGCCTTGGCGGTGCTGGCCTGCCCTGCGGCCAGTGTATTGTGTGAACATGTATTTAGCATGGCAGAGGGTGTCATTACAGACTAACGCAGCCGCCTGTCCACAGCAAACATGGACAAGCTAACGTTTATAAAAATGAACCAGGCATGGATCCCACAGGACCTTTCCATCCCTTGTGCAGAATAGACATTTATAACTGCCTCGCCCTCAACCATACATTCTTGTACTCCAGGGCATTTCTTTATTAAATCCTCTTTTTTAAATTGTACCATTATTTTGGGGGCAACACCAAGTTGAATGAACTTCTCCTCTGTCTGGGTGCCGGGGTCCCACATTTCAGCTAATTGCCTGCTGCTTTTTTAACCTCTTTTTGCTGTCAAATGACCTGTCTGGGTGTCAGGGGCCTAAATAACTGAAAGTGGCCTGTTCCATAGGTGGGTAACATGATGCCTGCTTTGCTGCTATGGGACCTCTCTCCTCTGTCTGGGTGCTGTGGCCTAAATAACTGAAAGAGGTCTGTTCCATTGGTGGGTAACATGATGCCTGTTTTGCTGCTATGGGACCTCTCTCTTCTGTCTGGGTGCTGGGGCATAAATTACTGAAAGTGGCCTGTTCCAATGGTGGGTAACATTATGCCTCTTTTGCTGCTATGGGACCTTTCTCCTCTGTCTGGGTGCAAGGGGCCTACATTTCAGATAATCGCCTGTTGCTTTGGAGGGTGACATTATCCTCTTTTTGATGTCGAATGACCTCTACTCTGTCTTGGTGTCAGGGTCCCATTTTTCATTTAATTGCTTGCTGTCTTGGTGGGAGACATTTAACTCTTTTAATTGTCAAATGACTGCCCCATTCTGTGGGTGTCAGGGGCCTATATGTCGTTTAATCATTTGTTGTCTTGTGGGAGATATTAAACGCTTTTTACTGTCAAATGACCGCCCCATTGTGTGGGTGTCAAAGGCCTATATATTTCGTTTACTTGCTTGCTGTCTTGGTAGGAGACATTTACCTCTTTTTACTGTCAAAGGACTGCCCCATTGTGTGGGTGTCAGGGGCCTATATGTCGTTTAATCATTTGTTGCTTTGTTGGGTGACATTTTCCTCTGTATACTGTCAAATGACCTCTACATAGTCTGGTTGTCAGGGGCCTATATTTTGTTTCATCGCATGCTGCCTTGGTGGGACATATTAAACTCTTTATACTGTCAGATGACCTCTACATTGTCTGGTTGTCAGGGGCCAATATTTCATTCAATTGCTTGCTGTCTTGGTGGGAGACATTAAACTCTTTTTACTGTCAAATGACCTCTCCTCTGTCTGCGTGTCAGGGACGTACATAAATGATAATGGCCTGTTCCATTGCAGGTTGACCTAAGGCCTGTGTTGCTGTTACGGGACCCCTCTCCTCTTTTCGGGTGCCATGGTCCTCCTGAATTAGTAACTGAGGCCTGTGGCACTGCTGGGTGAAATCAATACTGATTTGACATGATTGTAACTCTCCTCTTTGTGGGTGCCATGGGTCTGAATCTGTGAATGAGGCATGTGGCATTGCTGGGTGAAATCAATACTGTCTTGGCGTGATTTTAACTCTCCTCTTTGTGGGTCCCGTGGGCCTGAATGTTTGAATGAGGCCTGTGGCCCTGCAGGCAGACATGATTCCTTCTTGGCTGTGATGACAACTTCAACTCCCATGTATGGTTGCCATTGGCCTGAGTCTGTGAGTGAGGCCTGTGGCACTGCAGGCAGACATGAATCCTTTTTGGCTGTGATGAGAACTTCAACTCCCATAGCATTTCCACCTGACGCCACCCCAACCTCCTATTCCATCTCCTCCTCCAAGTTGCCAATTGATATTGGTTAATTTTTATTTATTTCATTTTATTTTAAGTCATTTCCCTATCCACATTTGTTTGCAGGGGATTTACCTACATTTTGATGCCTTTTGCAGCCATCTAGCTCTTTTCTGGGCAATTTTACTGCCTTTTTAGTGCCCAAAAGTTCGGGTCCCCATTGACTTCAATGGGGTTCGGGGTCAAGTTCGGGTCGAGTTCGGATCCCGAACCCGAACATAACTAGAATGTATTAATTCCAAGTTTTGTAAAGCCTTGTGTCTAAGTGTGGTTAGTAGCAAAGGTCTGGTTTGAGCAATATTATTGATTCAGATTATACTGTTTTTGTCAGAGAACTTCTTAAGCAGCTGTGATAAAGTTCACAGCATGTCCAAACATTCTTCAGAAATATGCAATAAATTGTATTTTTTCAATTATCATTTGGGGGATATATATATATATATATATATATATATATATATATATATATATATATATATATATATATACATATATTGATTTTGAAAAGTCTTCAGTCACATTTGTTGTGACTGCGGTTTTGATTTATGTTGTTCAGGGGTGTCATATAGGTATCGGTTGAACCCTATATACCTGACAACATCCAGGTTTTGTATCGGATGATCACATATTTAATAGCTTGTTTGGTCCTGCTCAAGATAGAGTCTGGGGCACTGGTCACCTATATTAAGGGTAACTGAGCCTATTTTGAGTGCCCTTGCGACTGGTCTCTGCCTATATATATTTTTAGCGCAGGATCACCAATGGTACACACAGGCAGACCCTTTGCATTTCTACCATTCTTTCAACATTTAGGTTGGTCTGTGTGTGCACTGGTTATCCTATGCACGTTTGCCCTATCTTGGGCTTGATTTTGTGTCCGGATAAACTGTCGTTCTTCTGACCCTCTGTCCTGGGTAATTACTTGGACTACTTGCTTTTTACTAATACTAGTACTCCAATATATTTTACCAGGTACCCTTGGACTTAGGGCTTAGCGTTCCTGTACTGGGGTATATTAATTGATTTTACATTGAGTCACTGTATTGTGTCACTGATTGGTCAGTACTTGTATCTTTGTGGCCCATGAAACATCTAGGGTATTTTCCCTCTATTTATGTAGTCCCCTGATGAACCACATCAAGTGTGATGTGGGGAAATGCGTTGGGACAAGGGACATGGAGAACTGTATACTAGAGGTAGAATATATTACCCCTAGGAAAATATAATCTAACAAAACCCCTAGGAAAATATAATCTAACAATTAGGGGGTGAATTTAACCCCTGGATTATCTGGCAAACTGTATAAAGGTATTTTGTTGTTTGTATCTTGACTGACCAAAATATTGACTGCAGACGGCACTGCAACTTTGGTGGTGGGTCTTTTCTGCATCAGGAACATTTTAGGGATTATAGGAGGTTCCTGATGCAGGATCGCCCCTATCGGGGCAGCTATTCTGCGGTGCTAGGCAGGGTACCCAGAAACTAGGGTGAGTGTAAGGGTCAGGTTTTTTCCTCCCTACATATCCTATACCTGCCTGGTCTAATGATTATCACACATTAGAGTAAGTTTTTGATAAACTCTGTCTGATATTGGTGGTTATCTTTTAGTGACTATAATAAAAGTTATAGTTTAGTGGTGTTTTCTGTTAACCCCGTTTTTCTTTATGTATTTTATATCTAGTGATGTCCTGAACTATTCGTCGGCGAACAGTTCCTGGCAAACATAGCTTGTTCGCGTTTGCCGCGGCAGGCGAACATATGCGATATTCGGTCCGCCCCTATACATCATCATTGAGCAAACTGTGACCCTGTACCTCACAGTCAGCAGACACATTTCAGCCAATCAGCACCCTCCCTCCCACACCTTCCCACCTCCTATAAAAATGTCAGACATTTTAGATTAAGTCTAAAGCTGCAGTGTGTTAGTGAGAGCATGGAGAGAAAAGCTGCTGCTTTGCTGCTGATGAATTCATAGGAAAACCGTTAGCTGTGCCAGTGTTCTGTGTCCACAGACTCATCTGCTGTAAGGACAGCGTCACAGCACCCCAAAAAGCCAGTTTTAGGGCTGCTACATTAGTCTGCTTTTATTTATTTTTTCACCATACATATATTGCAGTTGCTTGGCCTGCCCGTGTGTGAGAGGCTTCAGGCCCACAGACTGTAGTGTGCCCACTGCCAGTGCCCCCCACTCATACCGTGTGGCACAGGACTTTGCATAAAAAAAGGCATTTCATTTTTAGACTTTAATCTAAATTTAGTTGCTTGCCTGCTGCCAGTGTGTGTCAGGCGCACTTCCACTGACTGTAGTGTGCCCACTGCCAGTGCCCCCACCACTCATACCGTGTGGCATAGGACTTTGCATTAAAAAAAGGCATTTCATTTTTACACTTTAATCTAATTTCAGTTGCCTGCCTGCTGCCAGTGTGTGTCAGGCCCACTTCCACTGACTGTAGTGTGCCCACTGCCAGTGCCCACCACTCATACCGGGTGGCACAGTAGCTTGCCAATAAATAAGGCATTTAATTTTTACCCTTTATTCTAAAGTTAGTTGCCTGCCAGTGTATGTCAGGCCCACATCCACAGACTGTAGTGTGCACACTGCCAGTGCCCACCACTCATACCGGGTGGCACATTAGCGTGCCGATAAATAAGGCATTTAATTTTTACCTTTTGATCTAAGGTTAGTTGCCTGCCAGTGTGTGTCAGGCCCACATCCACTGATTGTAGTGTGCCCACTGTCAGTGCTGTGGGGAGTCGCTCTGGTAGATAGCGGTGCGGGTGCAGTACCGAGGCAAAACAAGGAGTCCAGAATGTGCAATAAACAGTGTTTTATTCACACTTGCACAACATAAATGAAAAACTGTCTCTTGGTGATAAATCACACACAGCAGAAACAATGTGGCAAAACAAAACAGGCCAACACAGGGTTCAGTCACCTGGGAGGCTTAGGTGAGGGTTCACACCTAGCAGTCGGCCCAGCCTCAGGAGATTCCACCTTCAAGTTGCAGGGAAAAACACCACCTTGCTGAGCTCTTTCCTCCAGGTCAGAGAACTCCACAGAACTGTTAGCAGGTCCAAGACAATCACAACCCTCAGCTGCTGGTGCTGGCTGAGTTTATAAACCCAGCTCAAAACCCGGACTGGGTCGTGGGGAGCAGCCACCCACCCTACACTTTAGCTGCTCCCGGTAAGAGCCGGCCCGGATCGGCTTTGCAGCCATGCTATTTAAAACTATGTCAGTAGCACTAGCTGCTGCTGACATCAACAAAAACGGCTTTTACCTCACCGAGGCTATGAACCTCGGTGACACATACCTGCCATCCACGACGGCACCCTGCACCTTACCACAGTGCCCACCACTCATACCGGGTGGCACAGCAGCTTGCCGATAAATTAGGCATTTCATTTTTGCCCTTTAATCTAAGCTTAGTTGCCTGCCAGTGTGTGTCAGGTCCACTTCCACTGACTGTACTGTGCCCACTGCCAGTGCCCACCACTCATACCGGGTGGCACAGTAGCTTGCACGCATAGTACCATTAATCAAAAAAAAAAAACAGGCAGAGGCAGGCCACCCCGCAGGGGCTGTCATGGTGCTGGGATTTCCTTTGGCCCTAGAATAATGCCCAGTGTTCAGAGGCCACATACCCTGAACTTGAAAAATTCTGAGGACATAGTTGAATGGCTTACACAGGACACCCAATCTTCTACAGCTTCCGCTCGGAACCTTGACGCACCATCCTCCTCCAGCTCAGCTTCGGGCACCTCTCAAGTTACCACTTGCCCGCCCGCCGCCACCACCAACACTAGCACCACAGCCGCTTCATTTGATCTGTCAGAGGATTTATTTACACATCAACTGGAAGAAATGAGTGATGCGCAACCATTATTGCCAGAGGATGTAGATAACAGGGATATGTCTCAGTCAGGCAGCATTACACACATGGACGTATGGTGTGATGATGATGATGTTGTACCTGCTGCTGCTTCCTTTGCTGAGTTGTCAGATACAAGTGAAGCGGTTGATGATGACGATGTGTCTGTGGATGTCACGTGGGTGCACGCTCGAAGAGAAGAAGAACAGGGGCCAATCAATGCATGCTGTTGCCACCACCAATATGCTGTCATTGCAAAGCTCAGCAGTGTGGAATTTTTTTTGTGTGTCTGCCTTTGATAACAGCAATGCCATTTGCAACCTGTGCCAAAAGAAGCTGAGTCGTGGGAAGTTCAACACCCACCTAGGTACAACAGCTTTGCGAAGGCACATGATCTCACATAACAAATGCCTATGGGATCAACACATGAGTACAAGCAGCACACAAACTCAAAGCCACCATGCTCCTCCTGGTCCAGCATCTTCAGCCACGTCAACCACTGCTGTCCTCCCTGCCCCCTCTCAACCACCCGCCACACCGCCTCAAACCTTCAGCAGATCCTGCTCATCTGCCCACAGTCAGGTGTCTGTCAAGGAAATGTTTCAGCGTAAGAATCCAATGTCACAGAGACACTCCCTTGCCCGGCGTCTGACAGCTGGCTTGTCGGAACTCTTAGCCCGCCAGCTTTTACCATACAAGCTGGTGGAGTCTGAGGCCTTCAAAAAATTTGTAGCTATTGGGACACCGCAGTGGAAGGTACCCGGATGAAAAAAAATTTCACAAAAGGCAATCCCCAACCTGTACTCTATTGTGGAACAGGAAGTCATGGCATGTCTGGCACACAGTGTTGGGGCAAGGGTCCATCTGACCACTGAGACCTGGTCTGCAAAGCACGGTCAGGGCAGGTATATCACGTACACTGCGCATTGGGTAGACCTGCTGACGGCTTCCAAGCATGAAATGCGTGGCTCTGTAGCTGAGTTGGTGACACCGCCACGACTTGCAGGCAGGCCTGCTGCCACCTCCTCTACTCCTCCTACTCCATCCTCTTTGCTAACCTCCTCGGCTGAGTCCTCTTCTGCTGCTGCATCTTGCTCCACATCATCAACTGCACCCTCCCAGCTCCCCAGGGGCTATTTCACATCCCGGATACGACAGTGTCACACCGTCTTGGGGTTGACTTGCCTGAAAGCAGAGAGTCACACCGAACCAGCACTCCTGTCCGCCCTGAACGTACAGGTGGATCAGTGGCTGACCCCGCACTAGCTGGAGATTGGCAAAGTGGTGTGTAACAACAGAAGCAATCTGTTGGCGGCATTGAATTTGGGCAAGTTAACACATATGCCGTGCATGGCACATGTGTTGAATGTGTGTAAGTACCCAGGCTTACAGGACATCCTCAAGCAGGCCAGGAAGGTGTGTGAACATTTCGGGCGTTCCTACAAGGCCATGGCGCACTTTTCCGTCATTCAGCGGCGAAACAACATGCCAGTGAGGCGCTTGATTTGCGACAGCCCGACACGTTGCAATTCAACACTCTTAATGTTCGACTGCCTGATCCAACAAGAAAAAGCCGTGAATGAGTATTTTTATGACCAGGGTGCTAGGACAGCCTCTGCGGAGCTGGGTATTTTTGTGCCACATTACTGGACGTTCATGCACAATGCCTGTAGGCTCATGCATCCTGTTGAGGAGGTGACAAACCTAGTCAGTCGCACTGAAGGTACCATCAGCGACCTTATCCCATTTGTTTTCTTCCTGGAGCGTGCCCTGCGAAGAGTGCTGGATCAGGCAATAGATGAGAGTGAAGAAGAAGAGGAAGAGTTGTGGTCACCATTACCACCAGAAACAGCCTTATCATCATCACTTGCTGGACCTGCGGCAACGCTGGAAGAGGAATCTGAGGAAGAGGAGTCAGAGGAGGAATGTGGCTTTCAGGAGGGGGAAGACCAACCACAGCAGGCATCCCAGGGTGCTCGTTGTTGTCACCTATCTGGGACCCATGGTGTTGTATGTGGCTGGGGGGAAGAACAGACCTTCAATGACATCAGTGAGGATGAGGAACGTGAGATGAGTAGCTCAGCATCCAACCTTGTGCAAATGGGGTCTTTCATGCTGTCATGCCTGTTGAGGGACCCTCGTATAAAAAGGCTGAAGGAGAACGACCTGTACTGGGTGGCACGCTACTAGACCCACGGTATAAGCAGAAAGTCGAAAAGGATGCAGCAGTTCCATAACAAGTTAAAAAGTATGCTTTACACTCGTATAAAGGTGATGTCAAGGCACAACAGGAATCTAACAGGGGAAGAGGTGAAAGTAATCCTCCTCCTACCACGACCACGCCGGCAAGGACAGGACGCTTTACAGACGTGTTGTTGATAGAAGACATGCAGAGCTTTTTCAGTCCTACGCATCGCCACAGCCTTCGGGGTCCACCCTCAGAGAACTACTCGACCGACAGGTAGCAGACTACCTCGCCTTAACTGCAGATATCGACACTCTGAGGAGCGATGAACCCCTTGACTACTGGGTGTGCAGGCTTGACCTGTGGCCTGAGCTATCCCAATTTTCGATAGAACTTCTGGCCTGCCCCGCTTCAGAAAGGACCTTCAGCGCAGAAAGGACCTTCAGCGCAGCAGGAGGTATTGTCACTGACAAGAGAAGTCACCTTGGTCAAAAAAGTCTAGATTACCTCACCTTTATTAAGATGAATGAGGCGTGGATACCGAAAGGACTGACAGTGGGGGATACATTTAACTAAAAAATGCCTGATGAGATGCCTTAGGCTAAAATAGGTCCCCACGCTGCTGTATTTAATCTCTGCATGCCGGATGACTTGCGTGACTTCTCCGCCACCAACTAGGGTTCAAGCCGCAATGTTTTAGTACACTTTCTGCCTGGAAAACATCAATTTTTCCGGCCGTTGCTACAGCAGCGGCTGCAACAATACCTAATTTTTCAGGCATGTGTACATGCCTAATTTTTCTGTCCTCTGGTGCTGCACTGTGGCTGCAAAAACAAAACAAAAAAAATGACACATACATGTGTCAATTCCCCTTCGTGATCGTTACCTTGTTGTGGTGAAGGGGCTTGCGTGTCACAATGAAGCGATCACCTCTATGAGTGTGTTGGCAATGTTGGCACACCCCAGATGATAAGGTCATTGCTTCATTGTGAACAGACCAAAAGCGATCGGCTGAATAATTTTTCATTAAAAAAAATTAATTTTCTTTGTGATCATCTAAGAAGGTGATCATTAAAGCCTACTAGGCCAACAATGGGCCCACACTGCACAATCATTGTTTTCTGGGTCACTTAACTACCTCAGCACGACCGTAGGCTTTAAAAAACCGCCATCGCCTGTAATCTCCCAAACGTGCGCACGAGCACAGTTATCACTACACCAAGATTGACGCATAATGGAATAAAATTTATGTCATGAGTGTGTCAACTGTTGACAACTCTTTGTGGTTCAATCCTACTAGTTTAGATCAGCATATAAAGGAACGCTATCCTACAATCAAACATCAATATCTCAAAAATACGGATGGCACAAAGTTCCATTAAAATAAATAGTTTATTGATAACATTATTAAAAACATACACTACAATTCATTATGCATGGGAAACCATTCATAAAAGCGCCATAACACATCCTGCAAATAAGTTGTAACCAGGGTACATACGCCCAGTATAACTTCTCCACGATAGTCTTATCTATGTCCTAACTTAAATAGTCCTCCTACTTTCTATAGTACAGCCCTTACACATTAGTATGAGATAGTTCACAGGTATGGCACCATCAGGCATCAACATACATAGACTGCTGTATCCTTATCTTCAATGAATGAACCTGGCTGACCATATAGCATTAAGAAGTAGATCGAGATTACATACCCTTAAAAGTTCTCCTGTGCAGGAATGGCGCCCCCTCTACGCGCGTTTCGCGTGTTTGCTTCGTCAGGAGGAGAGGCCGCCTGTGAGTTTGAGTGAGCTATTTACATGTGTGCTGCCCAATCATAGGTCACGGTGCCGATCACGTGAATCAGTATAATGACGGCGCATCGCGCGTCATCCAGGTCCAGAATCGCGCACTTCCGCCCATACCCCTGATCGGCCTCAGTGAGGGCGGACGTAAATCCTATCCACTGATCACCGAGGCCAGACCTTGTGGAGCATGCGCAGAAGCACGCTGAACCCTCCGACCGCGATGCGCACTAACACTGATCCTGAAGGGAATAAATCAAAGGGAAATCTACGCAGAACGGGAGGAAAGGGAAGACCTAATAGTACCATAACAGGGGATTAATATAGTAAATATCGGCAATATATAGCCATATATCTGATTCTAATATACTCTATACACAGAATTCTAACAATGAGTCCTCCACAGTTATACAGGTGTGAATTTAAAATAACCTAAATATAATTAATACTCCTCTCTATCCTTTCACCTCTAACCTATAATTATTGATCTACATACTGTTAAATACATTAGAAATAAAGTTGAAGTGAATTAATATATTTTTAAGTGCCTGTGCTCCATAAAAAATATATAAGAATAAATATATAGTGAGAAAGTGTCAAGTAAAAACGTATATAGAAATATATATAAATATTAGTGTAAAAATATACATAATTACATTCATATTAGTTCCTAGATCAGTGATGATAATGTGTCTATCAAAATATCATCATAAAAATATAAAATATAACACCATTCAACTCAAAAACATCAAATGTTCATAATTAGTGTACAGTATTAAAGTGCAACTGCTAATCCTACCATCCTTCCATGGAAACAAATCCGCGGAATCGGGAACGCTTAAGGGCTATCTAAACCCACCATATCACCAAATGTGTAGATGTATAATGGATATATCTCAATTATGTTATTTGTTGTAGGCTAAACCCATCACCTAAATTTCTCATCATTGTGTGAGAGGTATATTAATTTTCCCCATATAGATTTTACTTTAGTTGAGTCCCTTATGTAAAAGTACAATTCTTTGTTTATTCTCCTTTTCTTCTCTTCAGGAGATCCTCCCCTTCTTGGCTCCACACACATCCAAAGAACACGGTAAGTACTAGAATATCAAACAAACATATAACAAGTATTAGCTCAACAATCTATAAAACCTAAATTAAAACCACTACAAGAAGGATCCAAATCCCTGCGATTCATTAAGTCCTATCGGGGCCATCGTGTCCAATGTAAAAATCCATTTACTTTCTCTCTGCGCTAGTCTTTTACCCATATCTCCTCCTCTCATTCCCAGATGAATCATGTCTATGCCCACAAATTTCAGGAGGCCTCCATTACTCTGATGATATAACTTAAAGTGCTTTGGTATCGTTTTGAGATTATACAAATCCTCCTCCTCCTTACCTTTTTCGATGTCCCGAACATGTTCTCTGACTCTCCTTCTAAGTTCTCTGGTTGTCAGTCCTATGTACATCTTATTACATGGACAAGTGGCTTGATATATAACCCCTCTCGATGAGCAGTTAATGAATTCTCTTATCTCATATTGTTTGCTGTTTCGCATACCTGTAAAGGTCTTTGCCTTGCTCATGTTCCTACATGCTATGCATTTTCCACATGGATACGAGCCTTGCACACTTCGCATATTTTCATTTCTGGTGTCAGTTGGTACATAATGGCTGTGTACTAATGCATCTTTCAAATTTCTTGCCCGCTTTGCTGTCATCATCGGTCTCTCTGTGATGCATGTTTTCAAGGTATTATCTGTCTGTAGGATATTCCAGTGTTTTTGTAGAATATCCTTAATTTGCCACCACTGTTTGTTGTAGTCTGTAATAAATCTAGTATGTTGATCCACCGCCAGGTTTTTCACCACATTAGGACAAAGTAGTTGTTCTCTTGATTTAGCATTGGCCCTCCAGATGCCATTCTTTATTTGTCTATTGCTGTATCCTCTGGCTTTAAATCTAGCTCTTAATTTTTCCTCTTGTGTTTTTTATCCCTGTTCTTCCGAACAAATTCTCTTTATCCTCATAAACTGGCCTGTAGGTATACCATTTATTGTGGACTGTGGGTGGGAAGATCGTGCATGTAATAGCGCATTGACTGCCGTCTCTTTCCTATAGACGTCTGTTACCAGTTTTCCATCTGGTCCAACCACGATCCTTAGATCAAGAAAATTGACTTCTTTTCCAGCCTGGAAGGTCAAAAAGATGTTTTTAGTGTTTTGATTCAAACGTCTCATGAATCCCTCCAGCTCTTCTTTAGTTCCTTCCCATATAAATAACACATCATCGATAAAGCGCATCCAATTATGCACCTTATCGATACCTGGAACTGGATTTTTAGAGAAGATGTCTCTTTCCCATGCTCCCAGAAACAGATTAGCATAGGATGGGGCACACGTTGCCCCCATCGCTACGCCCTGGGTCTGTAGGTAGAAGCGATCTTTAAAAAGAAAAAAGTTGTGGTTTAATACAAATTCCAATAATTCCAGTATGAATTCATTAAATTCTCCCGTTCGGTTATTACCTTGAAGAAACTGTGCCGTTGCTCTCATTCCATCATCATGTTTGATGTTGGAGTATAAAGCCTCCACATCCGCTGTCACTAGTAGCATGTCTTCCTCCAGCTGGATATATGTCAATCTGTTCAGGGCCGCTGTGGTATCCTTAATAAAGGAAGGCAGAGTCGCCACCAAGGGTTTAAGATGGTAATCAATCAATTGTGATATTTTCTCACTCAGGCTATATGGGTTATGGGTTAGGGGTTTAGCCTACAACAAATAACATAATTGAGATATATCCATTATACATCTGCACATTTGGTGATATGGTGGGTTTAGATAGCCCTTAAGCGTTCCCGATTCCGCGGATTTGTTTCCATGGAAGGATGGTAGGATTAGCAGTTGCACTTTAATACTGTACACTAATTATGAACATTTGATGTTTTTGAGTTGAATTTTGTTATATTTTATATTTTTATGATGATATTTTGATAGACACATTATCATCACTGATCTAGGAATTAATATGAATGTATTATGTATATTTTTTACACTAATATTTATATATATTTTTATATACATTTCTACTTGACACTTTCTGACTATATATTTATTCTTATATATTTTATATGGAGCACAGGCACTTAAAAATATATTAATTCACTTAAACTTTATTTCTAATGTATTTAACAATATGTAGATTAATAATTATAGGTTAGGGGTGAAAGGATAGAGAGGAGTATTAATTATATTTGGGTGATTTTAAATTCACACCTGTATAACTGTGGAGGACTCATTGTTAGAATTCTGTGTATAAAGTATATTAGAATCAGATATATGGCTATATATTGCCGATATTTACTATATTAATCCCCTGTTATGGTACTATTAGGTCTTCCCCTTCCTCCCGTTCTGCGTAGATTTCCCTTTGATTTATCCCCTTCAGGATCAGTGTTAGTGCGCATCGCGGTCGGAGGGTTCAGCGTGCTTCTGCGCATGCTCCATAAGGTCTGGCCTCGGTGATCAGTGGACAGGATTCATGTCCGCCCTCACTGAGGCCGATCAGGGGTATGGGCGGAAGTGCGCGATTCTGGACCTGGATGACGCGCGATGCGCCGTCATTATACTGATTCACGTGATCGGCACATTGACCACACTCAAACTCACAGGCGGCCTCTCCTCCTGACGAAGCAAACACGCGAAACGCGCGTAGAGGGGGCGCCATTCCTGCACAGGAGAACTTTTAAGGGTATGTAATCTCGATCTACTTCTTAATGCTATATGGGTCAGCCAGGTTCATTTATTGAAGATAAGGATACAGCAGTCTATGTATGTTGATGCCTGATGGTGCCATACCTGTGAACTATCTCATACTAATGTGTAAGGGCTGTACTATAGAAAGTAGGAGGACTATCTAAGTTAGGACATAGATAAGACTATCGTGGAGAAGTTATACTGGGCGTATGTACCCTGGTTACAACTTATTTGCAGGATGTGTTATGGCGCTTTTATGAATGGTTTCCCATGCATAATGAATTGTAGTGTATGTTTTTAATAATGTTATCAATAAACTATTTATTTTATTGGAACTTTGTGCCATCCGTATTTTTGAGATATTGAACTCTTTGTGGTTGTCTAAAATCTATTCGATACACGTCCCCTGATAGGGGACGTAACAGGGATTAAACTGATAAGAATAGTTCTACTTAACACACCACTCATATAGGGTGTCACAGAACATTGTGTGGCGCTTGCGCAGTGCCCCAAATTGGAAGTAAGAGGAATGACCAATCATCTTTTTCCATCTCCCGGTTCTGAAAATCTATTCACGTCCCCGATAGGGGACGTAACAGGGATTAAACTGATAGGAATAGTACTACTTAACACACCACTCATATACGGTTGCACAGTACATTGCATAGCGCATGCGCAGTGCCTCAAATTGTAAGTAAGAGGAACGACCAAGCTTCTTTTTCCATCTCCCGGTTCCTAAAATCTATTCGATACACGTCTCCTGATAGGGGATGTAACAGGGATTAAACTGATAAGAATAGTACTAAGTACCACACCACTCATATAGGGTTGCACAGTACATTGCACGGCGCATGCGCAGTGCCCCAAATTGGAAGTAAGAGGAACGACCAAGCTTCTTTTTCCATCTCCTGATTCCTAAAATCTATTTGATACACGTCCCCTGATATGTGACGTAACAGGGATTAAACTGATAAGAATAGTACTAAGTACCACACCACTCATATAGGGTTGCATGGTACATTGCACAGAACACGCGCAGTGCCCCAAATTGGAAGTAAGAGGACCGACCAAGCTTCTTTTTCCATCTCCCGGTTCCCAAAATCTATTTGATACACGTCCCTTGATAGGGGACGTAACAGGGATTAAACTGATAAAAATAGTACTACTGATAGTCATGTGATTCTGTGATGGATTGACTCGGCCGCTCCTCCCATCACATCACTCGTATCTCCTGCGCTTCTCCTGGAATACTTCCGTGCTTGTTTAGGTCATGGACCACGTGACTGGTCATGTGACTGACCGGGCGTGGGGTATAACCCAGGTAACGGGTCATGCGCAATCCTGGATACAAGACGTGGAGGATGGCGCCATTAACTTCCACTTGTTGTTGTAAGTTTTTTTTATATACTTGGATGCACCCTATTGGCTGCTTTTTAATCATCACTGATATTCACAGTTGATTACAATAAATTGAATTATGGACTTTGGCACTTTATCATGAATATTACAATGTTAGAGACTTTTTTCTGTATACACTCACTTGTTATAACTATATGGCTCCATTCACACGACCGTATGTTGTCCGCAAAAAAACGGATCCGTGTCCGCAAAAAAAACGGATTGCATTCCGTTTTTTGCTGATCCATAGACTTCAATAGGACATGGCCCTATTGAAGTCTATGGATCAGCAAAAAAACGGACACGGATCCGTTTTTTTGCGGACACGGATCCGTTTTTTTGCGGACAACATACGGTCGTGTGAATGGAGCCTTAGATGTATGAATTTTCTCTTGATGTTTTATTTATTAACTCTGTACACGTTATACTTGTATAATATGTTAATGACCACTAATTAACCCACTATGAATTGTGGGTATATAACACTGGTTCTGACACCATTTTGGTATGCTTGATAATGACTACAAGGAGCAGCTGAAACATTGCAATGGGAAAATAAAGCGGGTCCCCTACTTGTATTTGATATTGGAGTGCTGTCTCTTCTTTGAAGAAATATATTTACTAAGGACTGCTTTGCCAGCAGCCGTAGGAATTGCACCCTGATTTATTCTATTGTGCTGCTGATTTTCTTTGCTTATATATATATATATATATATTGTGGTAAGGTGCAAGGTACCTTTGTCGATGGCAGGTACGTGTCACCGAGGTTCCTGGCCTCGGTGAGGTGAGAGCCGGGTTTTTATGTGTCAGCAGCAGCTAGTGCTGCTTGACATTGTTAGTTAGTTTGGCTGCAAAGCCAATCCGGGCCGGCTCTTACTGGGAGTAGGCAAAGAGTTGGGTGGGTGCCTACTCCCCACGGTCCAGGCCGGACTTTATCCGGGCCTTTAAAAGGCAGCCTCCTCAGCAGCTGAGGGTGTGATTATCCTGGAGCTGGTGTTAGGCTGTGGAATCATCTGAGTTTGGGAGTTCTGATCCATTCTGTGCTGTGTGGAGTTCACGCTGGAAGCAAGAGCCCAAGCAAGGAGGAGCGCAGACGGCCTGGAAGCATGAGGTCGATCGCCTTGCGGCTGGACTGACAGCCAGGTGCGAACCTGCACCTAAAACCTCCCAGGTGACTGGAACCTGTTTTTGGACTGTTTTGTTTTGCCTCATGATTTCGGATGTGTGTGATTTAACACCAAGAGACTGTTTATTGTTTATGTTGTGCAAGTGTGAATAAAACACTGATTATTGCACCTTCTGGACTCCCTTTGCCTCTGTACTGCACCCGCACCGCTATCTACCAGAGCGACTCCCCACATTTGGTGGCGGATGCGGGCATGCGCAGTGAGGCTGGCGTGAACGCCGAACTTTGTTTGTTTTGCTGAGCACAAGTGAATGTCATATGTCAAGCCGGCAAAGTTTCAACACGTGAACCCTGACAAGATGGAGGCAGTTGTAAAGGCTCTCGTGGAGGCCAATTTACAGCAGCGGGAGGCCAACAAGCAGCAGCAGGAGACAAACCAGCTGCTGTTGCAACAGGTAATGGCTTTGCAAGCGTCTGGAGCCTCTCACCGTGCCCATGATGCCCGGAAAGCGGTCCGTGCAGCGATTCCCAAGATGACCCCCGAGGATGATGTTGAGACCTACCTGGCAGTCTTCGAAAAAGTGGCCGTGAGGGAGAAGCTGCCCCGTGACCAGTGGGCTGAGGTGGTCGCTCCATTCCTGGCTTCCGGACCCCAGCAGGTGTTTTTCGACTTGGCGGACGACCAAGCGGTCGATTATGACACCGTGAAAAGAGAGATCCTGGCCAGACTGGGGGTGAACGTGCTGGTCTGCGCTCAAAGAGTCCACCAGTGGGACTTTAAAACGACTGAACCCGCTAGGCCGCAGTACTACGATCTGCTGCACAGGCTGCAAAAGTGGCTGCAGCCTGATGTTCTAAGTCCGGCTGCTATGCTGGACCGTCTGCTGGCCGACATCTTTTGGAGGGCCCTGCCTTATCCCCTCCAGCACAGGCGTCTCCGGTATGTGCCCTGGAGATGGTCGACCTGGTGGAGCGTTACGAGGCCACCAGAAACCTGCAGGGGAGTCTTGCTGGGAAGGGGTCAGTCAAACCCCGGAGGCCTCCACCCCAGTTCCGACGTCCGGCGACAGAGAGGCCTGCACGGAATGTACCCCCTGCGGATCCGCCTCCCGTGGTATGCTGGAGGTGTCAGGAGCCAGGCCACATCAGGGCCGACTGTCCGCATCGGGGTGAGCCGATGGTTGTGAACTACGGGGGTCGCCACTCCCTGTATGCACGGAAGCTGTGCGCAACTGGCACCCGTGAGGTGCAGGATAAAAACCACCTGTGTCAAGTAGAGGTGGGAGATTCCCTGGCGGTGGCCCTGCTGGACTCCGGGAGTCTAGTCTCCTGGTAAGAGCTGCCCTAGTACGGCCTGCGGAGTATACCGGCCGTAAAATTGGGGTCCTGTGCATCCACGGAGACTTAAAAGACTACCCCACTGCACTAGTGACTTTGTCCACAGCGGCTGGTAAGTGGACCCACGAGGTGGCTGTTGCTACCAAACTCCCACATGAACTGATACTTGGGAGGGACTTCCCAGGTTTCCCGGCGCTGTGGCCGGCAATAAAAGTGTCTGATGGACCCGAGACAGGGGTAACCCTAGTAGAGTGGCCTGATACCACTGGAAGGCCAGAACCCTGGGAGCCCGAGTCTGAAGGCCCAGCGGTAGGGGTGACCACTGCTCCAGCGGTAGAGGGGGAGACAACCCCACTGAGGGTAATGGTGGGAGACACGGAGGACTTGCCACCGGGACCTGAGTTGGCAGACCTCAATGTCTCCGGGGAAAATTTTGGGACCGCACAACACCGGGACCAAACCCTAACCAGGGCCTGGGAAAGTGTTGTAATGATTGATGGTAAACCCCAGAAACCTGGGGCTGAATTAATGTTTCTGCGATTTATTGTTCTTCAGGATATGTTGTATCGGGTGAACCAACTCCGAGGTGAGCCAGTTGAACAGTTGGTGGTGCCCACCGCATATCGCAAGCTTGTTATGGAGCTTGCCCACCAACATGTTCTTGGGGGACACTTGGGGTGGCAGAAAACCCAGGACCGCATACTGCAGCGGTTTTATTGGCCTGGTGTGTTTAAGGAGGTAGAAGAATATTGTAAATCCTGTCCGACCTGTCAGGTAAATAGCCCCCAGCCGCATTACAGAAGTCCCCTGGTCCCTCTCCCAATAATTGAGGTCCCATTCGAGCGTATTGCCATGGATCTGGTCGGACCCGTACCGAAGTCTGCTAGGGGTCACCAACATATCCTGGTGATTCTGGACTATGCTACTCGATATCCAGAGGCGGTGCCTCTGCGACATACCTCGGCTAAGATCATTGCCAAAGAGTTAATGGAAATGTTTTCCCGTATGGGCCTGCCAAAAGAGATTCTGACCGACCAAGGGACCCCTTTTATGTCCAAAGTTATGAGGGAACTGTGTAAATTGTTGCGTATAAAGCAGTTACGGACGTCCGTGTACCATCCGCAAACAGACGGTCTTGTCGAGAGGTTTAACCAAACTCTAAAAAATATGTTAAAAAGGGTGGTGTCTAGAGATGGGAAGGACTGGGATCTGCTTCTGCCCTATCTCATGTTCGCAGTGCGAGAGGTGCGCCAGGCCTTTACTGGGTTCTCGCCCTTCGAACTGCTTTATGGCCGACACCCTCGGGGCCTGTTGGATGTCGCCAAGGAAGCGTGGGAACAACAGCCTGTCCCCCACAAAAGTGTCATTGAGTATGTCACCCAGATGTAGGAACGGATGGAAAGGGTGTTGCCGCTGGTCCGGGAGCATATGGAGGCAGCGCAACAAGCCCAGAGTAGGGTGTATAATCGTCAGGCTCGGGTACGGGACTTCAACCCGGGAGATCGGGTTTTGGTTCTGGTGCCCACCCTTGACAGCAAGTTCCTAGCTAGGTGGCAGGGCCCCTATGAGGTAATCGAGAAGGTAGGGGAAGTAAATTACAAAGTACACCAGCCGGGGCGGCGCAAGCCGGAGCAGGTGTACCACGTGAATTTACTGAAGCCGTGGAAAGACAGGGACACGGCCGACGACAACAGCACCCGGCCAGGGCTTCTAGGTGACAAGGGTCCAGCCCCACAGTTCGAGGCCTGCGAAGCGGTAGCCACGGTAAAAATTGCAGACAGCCTGTCTTCCAAACAAGTTCAGGAAGTCAGGGAGTTCATCAGTCGGAACACGGATGTGTTCTCGGACCTCCCTGGCCGCACGTCTCTCATCCAACATGACATCGTCACTGAGCCTCAGGCCAAAATCCGGTTAAAACCATACTGGGTACCCGAGGCTCGGCGACGGGCCATCATGGACGAAGTGCAATTAATGTTGAAGCTCGATGTCATTGAGGAGTCGAAAAGTGAGTGGGCCAGTCCCATAGTCCTAATACCCAAGCCGGATGGGACGTTGCGGTTCTGCAACGATTTTCGCAAGTTAAATGAAGTGTCCAAGTTTGATGCGTATCCCATGCCCCGGGTAGATGAGCTTGTTGAGAATTTAGGGCAAGCCCGTTATTTTTCTGTGCTCGACCTCACTAAAGGGTACTGGCAGGTACCCTTAACGGAGTCGGCCAAGGAAAAACGCTTTGTTACCCGCAGGGCCTGTATCATTACAAGGTATTACCCTTTGGCCTGCATGGCGCCCCCGCCACCTTCCAAAGGTTAATGGATATTGTGCTGCGACCTCATCGTCGGTACGCCTCGGCCTACTTAGATGATGTAATCATCCACAGCACCGACTGGGAAAGCCATTTGCCCAAAGTGCAGGCGGTAGTAGATGCCCTGAGGAAAGCTGGTCTAACCGCCAATCCAAAGAAGTGTGCGATTGGGTTGGAAGAGACCAAATATCTGGGATATGTTATTGGGCGCGGAGTCCCCTTCCTGGGAATTGTAGGGTACTACATGCGATTTGTGCCCCACTTTGCCACAATAGCAGCGCCGTTGACAGACCTGTTGAAGGGGCGAAAGTCTGGGAAGGTTAGCTGGAGTGAGAAGGCGGAGGAGGCTTTCTCTGCTCTAAAGTCGGCCCTGTGTGGGTCCCCGGTTTTGGTGACGCCCGACTTCAAGAGAGAATTTGTGGTAGAGACCGATGCCTCTGAAGTGGGCCTCGGGGCTGTACTCTCTCAGGAAAACAATGGGGAGGAGCATCCCGTGGTTTTCCTGAGTCGCAAACTCACCCCAGCCGAGACCAGGTACAGTATAGTGGAGAGAGAGTACCTGGCCATCAAGTGGGCACTAGAGTCTCTCCGCTATTATCTGCTAGGGAGAAAGTTCCGTCTGGTGACCGACCATTCCCCTCTAAAGTGGATGTGCCAGGCGAAAGACAGGAATGCTCGGGTCACCAGATGGTTCTTGTCTCTGCAGAATTTCAAGTTTTCGATAGAACACAGGGCAGGCCGCTTGCAGGGTAACGCAGATGCCCTGTCCCGCGTCCACTGCCTCACATGTGTTCACCCCCTCAGGGTTGAACAAAGGGGGGGGGTATGTGGTAAGGTGCAAGGTACCGTTGTCGATGGCAGGTACGTGTCACCGAGGTTCCTGGCCTCGGTGAGGTGAGAGCCGGGTTTTTATGTGTCAGCAGCAGCTAGTGCTGCTTGACATTGTTAGTTAGTTTGGCTGCAAAGCCAATCCGGGCCGGCTCTTACTGGGAGTAGGCAAAGAGTTGGGTGGGTGCCTACTCCCCACGGTCCAGGCCGGACTTTATCCGGGCCTTTAAAGGCAGCCTCCTCAGCAGCTGAGGGTGTGATTATCCTGGAGCTGGTGTTAGGCTGTGGAATCATCTGAGTTTGGGAGTTCTGATCCATTCTGTGCTGTGTGGAGTTCACGCTGGAAGCAAGAGCCCAAGCAAGGAGGAGTGCAGACGGCCTGGAAGCATGAGGTCGATCGCCTTGCGGCTGGACTAACAGCCAGGTGCGAACCTGCACCTAAAACCTCCCAGGTGACTGGAACCTGTTTTTGGACTGTTTTGTTTTGCCTCATGATTTCGGATGTGTGTGATTTAACACCAAGAGACTGTTTATTGTTTATGTTGTGCAAGTGTGAATAAAACACTGATTATTGCACCTTCTGGACTCCCTTTTGCCTCTGTATTGCACCCGCACCGCTATCTACCAGAGCGACTCCCCACAATATATATATATATATATATTTATAAATATATTCATTTTGAAAAGATTTTAGTCACATTTGTTGTGTTACTGCCTTGTATTAGAATAAAAGAAAGTTAACTTTTTCGCCCATTTTTCTGTACTCAATACCCCATAATGAACACGTGAAAATAGAATGTTTTAAATCTTTGCTAATTTTTGCTCATTTATTGGGAAAGGAAAACAAAATTTTTTAATTGACATAGATATCCAGACCTTTTACTCAGTACATAGTTGAAGCACCTTTGGCACACCAGGATTTGTCAATTTTCTGCCATTCTTCTCTATAGATCCTCTAAAGCTCTTTCAGATTGGATTAGGGCCATCAGTAGACAGGCATTTTCAGGTCTCTCAAGAGATGTTTGATTGGGTTCAGGTCAGGGCTCTGGCCAGATCATTTAAGGGCTTTCACAGATTTGTCCCTAAGCCATGTGTGCGTGTCTTGGCTGTGTGCTTTGGGTCATCGTTCTGTTGGAAGGTAAACCTTTGGCTCAACCTGAGTCCCAGAATCCCAGAACACACTGGATCAAGTTGCCATTAAGAATATCTCTGTACTTTTCTTCATTCAGCTTTCCCTCAACTCTGACCAGTCTCACTGTCCCAGCATCAGAAATACCACTACCATGCTTCACTGTTAGGATGGGCAGTGCCTGGTTTCATCCAAACATGATGCTTAGAAATTAGGTAAAAAAAAGTTGAATCTTGGCTTCATCCGACAAGAGAATCTTGGTTCTTACAGTCTTAAAGTCCCTTTTTTTTTTTGTAAACTGTCATATGGCTTTTACTAAAGAGGCTTCTTTCCGTTCACTCAGCCATAAATCCCGGACTGGTTTAATGCTGCAGGGATAGTTGGCCTTCTGGAAATGTCTCCCATGTGCACACAGGATGTCTGGACTCAACCAGAGTGATCATTGGGTACTTGGTCACCTCTTTTACCAAGGCCTTTATCTCCTGATTAATTAGTTTGGTGGGGCATACAACTTTAGGAAGAGACTGAAAGGATCTTTCTTCTGCACCCTGCTTTCCCTTCGGACGTCCGGAGAGTATATTTCAATGAGACACGTACACACAATTCTAGTCTCAGTAAAAATAACTCTAATTTTTATTTGTATAGCCTCAGTCTTATATACATTAATTCTACCAATCATTAACATGTGTGTGTTACATAAACAAGGTTGCTGAGTACAACGATTCCCTATATAGGCCATTGCAAACATACTTGACTGATATCCTTGGTACAGATCAGATAGCATTTTGTTATGAAACTCCTCACTACATAGCATATGGCTTGCTTGATTTAACCCTTCAATCTCCTCTTAAGTCATGAATATGACTTATCTTCTTTATCTCAAAGAGAGGTAAGTAGCATATGGTTGTCCAGGATCTGTGGGTTTTGGACAAATTGCGCAAAACATCTGAATGAGAGAATGAATACATTGAATACAACAACATATGATAATCAAGGAAGCAATTATAATTATAATACTGATAAATAATATTCTTACCAACTCAAGTCCGGCAGCCAGCTCAATAACCAGTCCCACGAGGAGGATGAATCGACATCCTTCTTAATATTATTAGCGATTTCATGTAACCCTTGAATATGGGACTGGATTGATCTGGAATGGTCAGATAGATTAAAGCAACACATTCCTTTAAAATCTTGACATCCTATATTATGTTTAAGTAACAGATAATCTACAGCAAGCCTAGTTTCTAGCACTGCTCCTCTTACTCCTTGTAGATCTAAAAGTATGTCTAATAAAGCGATAGAGGTGTGATTCAGAGTTTTAGCCAAGGCACATGCAATAGAATTTATAGTACGAGCATTATATATAGCCAGTCCGGGCACTCCTAATATAGAGGTACCCAAACTGATATATTCTGTACGGCTGAGGAGGGGTAAAGTAGAGCCACAATCTTCTGATAAAGTCTCGGTAACCGATCTGTGAGATCTCCTGATAGGGGGTTGGCTGGGAAGGGCCAGAGTCAGCCGGGATAACGCACAGGGACCTCCAATAACATTAGCAGGAATGTAATTGTAAGTGTTGTTACCACAAGACAAAAACCATCCCTTAGGGAGCATTAAATTATAGGTAAAACTAGGAGTCACAATGGTCTTATTACAACTCATGGAATTATTCAGGGAGCTAGCAAGCCTACTATCCTTTTTACAGGTGTCGTCGATGTAAGTATATACACTATTCTTAGGTAATCCACTTTTTATGTTTCTACCATCACAATATAAAGTCATATCCTGGGAAAAGGTGAAACAAGTCTCTGCTGCAGTCACATTGATAGTAATTATTCTAATATTATCCTGGTTATCTCCTAATTTCTGGCCCTCCCCACAGAGGTCATACAAGGGAATAAAAGATTGTGTATTGTTAGCCATCGACCAAACTTCAAGGAGGGATTCATCGGGTGTAGGCACAGCAATAACATATGTTTGTATAAGATCCTGTGGACTCTGTAAGTCTTTAAGGCACAATGAACTAACATTTAGGGCATTTGCCATCCTAATTATACTGTTCTGTTCAGAATAAAAGGGGCCAGAAGCAAAGGGATCTTGCTCCTGAGCTCTTTTATGTACTGTCCGATTATTTAGTGCACCACAGAAGAAACTCCTCTCCTCTGGGTGATAAATACATGTAGTAATAAGCCAGACTGGCTAGAAAACACAAAGACTACTAATTATCAGCAGACAAACAAATCTCCCAGAATATTGTGGGGTCATCATCTTCAGCCCGTGGCAAGTCACTTTTCAGGGATTTCACACCTGCTTCACCCTCTTTGTCTTTGTCCGTCACTGGAGAAGAAGCCTCTGGGACCCTTTTTATCCTGCTAGCGTGAATCCAGATTGGAGCCTCTTCTGTGAGAATTGCTGTTCTGGTGACTGCTACCACTCGGGTGGGTGGTCCAAACGGGAACTCGATCTGTTTTCGTCCTTTTGCCAGGCGCTGGACTATCACCACATCTCCTGGTTGGAAAGAATGCGTAGGTTCCTGTGGAGAGAAAGGAGAGGCACGAGCAACATCTCGTTCAATTTGATCTAAAGTTTCTACAAGTTTCCTCACATATTCTGCCTGTACTACTTCTAGATCCCCTTTTTCTATTACGTTGTGCGCTTGCAACTGGAATACATGGTTTCCCCTCTTTGCAGATAAGACCCGTATCAGGGTCTTGTACTGCACCTACCGACTGCCATTCCATCTTGTCACTACTGGTAGCCAAATCCTGGAGGCTGAGCAATAGATTGTCAGCGAGGGTAATTTCCGGAACTAGGGAGGGCATTTGAACAGGCTTTGCTTTCTAATTGCAGCCTCTTTTGCTGCCTGATCAGCTAGGACATTCCCTTTAGCTATGTGCATTGGAGACCAGTATGTGCCCTGCAATGGATAATAGAAACTTTGCGTGGTTATTCGGATGGCGGCCAGGAGATCATGTACTAGGGTGGAATGTGAGATTTTCTTCCCATCTGCAGCTATGAAGCCTCTTCTCTGCCAGATTACCCCATGATCATGGACAACCCCAAAGGCATATTTTGAATCGGTGTATATGTTTACATCTCTTCCCTTAAAAAGACAACAAGCTCTAGTGAGGGCAATCAGTTCAGCTGCTTGGGCTGACTGAAAAGGTATAGGATTTGATTCCAGAATGACATCAGGGAGTTGAACCACAGCGTATCCTGCATGATAAGTGTTGTCATTAGGGTGGAAACAGGATCCATCCACAAAAATATCAGGTGCTCCTTCAATGGGTGTGGACTGTAAGTCAGGCCTAGGTGAGGTATGTTCATGTATAAGCTCAGTACATACACGGGGAGGAGGCAAATCATCCTGCTCTCCCTTGTAGCCAAGTAAGGCATTCAGTATAGCCATTGGACCGAATGTGGGGGCTGAGTATTTGATATGAAGTTGAGGATTAGAGAGCAACAAGACTTCATATCCATTCAGTCTTTGTGCTGACATGTGTTGAGTATATATGTTCTTCAACAGGGCCTGAACATTGTGTGAGGTATGCAGAGTGGTGGGATGACCTAGGGTGACAGGCGTAGCCATCTCAGCGACCATAGCGCAAGCTGCCAAACTCCTGAGACATGCAGGCATGCACTGAACCTGTACAGGAACCACTTTTGAGAAAAAAGCAACAGGGCAGAATATGCCTCCATGGTCTTGCGCCAGGACTCCCGCCATGGTTTTACAATTGTCCCTGGTAAATAAGTGAAACATCACGCCATAGTCGGGTAGGCCCAAACCAGGACTTGAAACCATTGCACATTTCAAATGACTAAAAGCTTGTAACATTGCATCAGACCATGTAATGAAGTCAGGCATATCAGTATGAGTGGCTTGTCTCAGGATATTATCATAGTAGGAACAATCAGCAATCCATTGGCGGCAGTAACCAATCATGCCAAGAAAGGTCAACATGTCTTTCTTGGTTTGTGGGCGGGGCAGACCCAGTACGGCAGTAATTCTGGCATGGCTGATTTTCCTCTCACCTTTACTGAGAACAAAGCCCAAGTATTCAACACTGTCCATACACCATTGTGATTCTTCCTAGAAACTTTGTGGCCACATTCACATAACCACAATAATAGACTAACACAGTCTGCCTGGCAGGCCTCCCAAGTAGAATTACATATGAGGAGATCGTCCACATATTGTAGAAGGACAGAACCATGAGGGGCAGTCCAAGGGCGCAGTGTAGCTTGGAGGACAATGGAGTAGACTACTGGGGAGTCTACATAACCCTGAGGCATTCTACACCAAGTATATTGGCGAAATTTACATGTGGAAGCAAAGAGTGGTCGTGTCTCCTTGTCCACTGGGACAGAAAAAAATTCATTCTTTAAATCAATAACAGAGAAGAACTCTGCATGGGCAGGAATGGCTGATAGCAGACATGGTACGTCTGGAACCACAGGGGCTATGGGTATGATCTGTGCATTTTCTGCTCTAAGATTCTGGACAAACCTAAAGGTATTGTCAGCCTCTCTCACTAGGTTGATAAGTGTATTATAGGGAGAAATAATTTCCTCAATTACCCCTGCCTCTAGGAATTCCATCAACATAGGCTCAATCCCCTTTCCTTTTTCTGGGAAAAGGGAGTATTGTTTCTTTTTATATCCCTCCTGGTTCTCTGCCTTCTGTTCCTTCACCTTTTTATTTGATATGATACCAATATGGTGCATAAGTAAGCCAATTTTCCCCTCCTAACTTCATATACTGCATGTCCCACTGAGGGTCAGGACTATTATATGGGTAAGCTTCAATGTCACCCAAACATAACCCTTTTACCATGTCCATATGGAAGGTGTCATTGGCCCCTTCCCAAGGGAACGGATCTATATTCTTCATCCCCTCTGTCCATCCTGCCATATTATCCACCCAGGGAGTAACTAAATAATGATTAGTCCCACAGACCCGGGCTACATAATCCTTGCATTTTTCTCCCACATTTGGAGGGGGTGGAGAGACTTTTCCTTGCTTTGCACACATTTTTTATAAATTAATTGAGACGGAAGCAGTGCAGACCTTTTGTCAGGACTGACTACTGGGTGGAAGACTTATGTCTGTGCTCAACTTCCTTCTCAACTGCCTATTAGTATTATCCCCTAAAACCGTCACTTGCGTTCACCTGGTTCTGGGTTAGCAGGTTTCCCCTCGACAGAGTGGTGGGGCGTCTTACGGTTTTCCAGGACACACAATAAAGTTAGTACAGATTTCACAATATTATGCGCCACTTACCTTCAACGAGGGAAAATTTTACAAGCTGCTTACCGTCAGCAAAAATTACTTAATGTTTCATAACATCATAATATAACAGAGAGCACAAGAAAGCAACAGATAAGAAGCGGTAGACATGGGGTGACAAGAGAGACCAGGGTGCAGATAATATTTTGAATTCTTGCCAAAAGAATTCCTATTTTAAATTCTTACCCAAAGAATTTATCTCATAGAGCTAGAGACTGTTTACAGTTTATCTTGCCTGAAGATCAACCGTCCATCTTACCTAAAAATGGAGCCTCTATTTACAGTCCTGCTTGCCAAAAGTAGGCCGCCTACCATGCCAAATGATAGAAACTCTATTTACAGTCCAGCTTGCCTAAAGCCGACCTCTATCTTGCCAAAGATAGATTAATCCTTACCAAAAGGATTGTGCTATTAAATTCCACTATTCTATCTTTCCTAAATATAGATACTATTCCTTTCAGTGTATCTGAAGTGGATTCAAAATAGAAACAACAGTGAATTTTCGGAAAGCATCGGAATCTCCCAATCCTAAAGGCAGGGATTTTCCAAACTCACCGAATTCCTGTATGTTCTATCCCGGACGATGCCCTCAGCTGAAAGGATCTTTCTTCTGCACCCTGCTTTCCCTTCGGTCATCCGGAGAGTATATTTCAATGAGACACGTACACACAATTCTAGTCTCAGCAAAAATAACTCTAATTTTTATTTGTATAGCCTCAGTCTTATATACATTAATTCTACCAATCATTAACAGGTGTGTGTTACATAAACAAGGTTGCTGAGTACAGCGATTCCCTATATAGGCTATTGCAAACATACTTGACTGATATCCTAGGTACATTTCGTTATGAAACTCCTCACTACATAGCATATGGCTTGCTTGATTTAACCCTTCAGAGACCTTGTTGTTCCAAACTTTCTTCATTTAAGAATTATGAAGGTCACTGTACTCTTAGGAACTTTTAGTACAGCAGAAATATATTTTTTTTCTCTTCTTCACATCTGTACCCACACACAACCGTGTATGTGGGCTCTTCAGGCAGCTCTTTCCTCCTAATGGCTTCGTTCTGTTTTTATTTTTTTTTATTAAGGGGGATTAAGTGTAGAATGGAGGGAAACTTGATTTTTTTAAATTTATTTTAGCAAAAGGCGTAATAGAACAAAACATGAAAAAAATGAAAGGGTCTGAAGACTTCCTAAATGCCCGATAGATAGACAGACATACAGACAAATAGATAGATAGACAGATACATTTGTAACTGGAAAAAATAAATAAAGCTGCAGTCTGGTTGGTTGATCTGGGTCACTGCTCTACTTTTTGTCCATTCTAGTTTTTGCAAATGAGGCCACACATAGTGATAGCTGACTGACCTGATAATATGAATAGACATATTAAAAGTGATTTTAGATTATGCTACAATTTAAGTGTTTAATTCCTTGCTTTCTGGTTCAAAGAACATAACTTTAAATTCAATGGTGGATTCCTGAGAACTGTCCTAATGGGCCCTTTTTATATTATGAAAAATAACTTTTTAAATTTGTGTACAAATTTTGCTGTAAATTATTTTGTTCTGAAACAAATTAATTTAACATTCTTGGGTGTGTACATATTAGTAAGAACATGGGTGACATAATGAAAACAAATTAACTTTTTACAAGTGAAATGTGCAACTCTTGTTTGAGATGTGGTTTTACTTTTCTTCACGCAGCACTGATCTGTGGATTAAAACACATGATCCCAAATAAAGTTAAAAGGAGCCTTACGTGTTTTATTGTTCATACTTGCTTGACATTAATTATATAGCTGAGTTCTTGAAAACACTTCACAATACACTTATTAACACTATTTGTAGAATATTCTGAAACATTTATAGGAGACCTATCACCTGGGTTGGGTTTTATTAAAAAAAAAAAATATTAGGAACCTTAAAAAGAATTAACTCTTTAAACATATCACTTAATTTTTTTTTAAATAATGTCTAACAATAATTCATTTTTTTTAGATAAGACCCAGGTTATATGTCATCTTTAAATTAAGGAATTTTTTAGAACAGTGTATAATTAAACAACATTACTACAAAATAAACAATCCTATAGATATTTATAAATGACTCAATAGAAGTACAGCATTGTGTATGTGTTAGGCTACTTTCACATTGGCGTTTTTGGGTCCGCTTATGAGATCCGTTTCAGGGCTCTCACAAGCGGTCCAAAATGCATCAGTTTTGCCCCAATGCATTCTGAATGGATAAGGATCCGTTCAGAATGCATCAGTTTGGCTCCGTTCAGTCTCCATTCCGCTCTGGAGGCGGACACCAAAACGCTGCTTGCAGCTGAGCCAAACGGATCTGTCCTGACATACAATGTAAGTCAATGGGGACGGATCCGTTTCAATGACACAATAGAAAACTGATCTGTCCCCCATTGACTTTCAATGGTGTTCAAGACGGATCCGTTCTGAACGGATGCATGTGGTTGTATTATCAGTGCGGATCCATCTGTGCAGATACATGACGGATCCTCACAAGACGCCAGTGTGAAAGTAGCCTTAAGGGGTTATTAAACAAAAAGTATTAGTATGCAATGAATTAGACATTTCAAATGAAGTATTGTTGCAATATATGTGCAATTAAATGTAAATAAGTCTTTCTCCAGGAATGCAGGGTGCATTCTACAGACCAGTGTCTTTGTTATTCTACCCTAACTTGTGTAATCAGACTGATATTTCATCAATGTCTTCATGTCTTACTCCGTCTGGGAGGTTCTACTACTGTAAGTTACTTTGTCTCAGTATTTTGCCATGCCCTGCATCAAGTTCCATATGGGGTCCAGGCATGTTTCTATGTTGTCTGCATGTAGTGGTCTGCATGTGGGGGTAAAGTGCCATACTCGCTGGTGTGAGAAATGTTCATCAAGTCGCCGGAGGACAACAGCTTGGCCATATGTAGGATATGTAGGTAAACGATGAAGAGCAGCCAGGGTGCCAATATTGGAACCAAGGCCCTGCATCAACACATGGAGAGTCACTATAAAGCCTGAGAATACTGTAGCACTAATGTAGTGGTAAAGCCTGATGCAGCAACCATTTCATGCATCTACCAGTGGCCCTCACCCCTTCTCCAGCAGTCAAGGCTCCAGTACCTCAGCAGAAGGGAGCTGTGTTTCCTTCCCATTGTCTACTGGTCCTGATGCTCCTCCTCCTTGTAATGCATTTTGCCAGCAATCGATCACCAAGATGATTGCAAAAAGACAATAGAATGCTTGAACTCCTCCAATGTGCTCCCGGCCAAGTTGCTGGTACTACAGTACTCCCTTTCAACACAAAATGTTGACAGGTTAACCCTTATAAACATGGATCAGCCAGGATTTCCACAAACCTGTAAGACCATGAACCGGGGAGGGCTCCCCAGGATACAGCGAAGTCCCAGACGAGGAAAGCGACACATACACCGGCTTTTGCAAGCAAAAACTTATTTACTGAAACACAGCAATATAACCTACAGGCTACAGCTCTAAAATACAGTTAGCATGAAATAAAGTTACAAGGGGACATCCTCTGCGTCTGGAGGAAAGAAGGTTTGTACACAAATATAGAAAAGAGTTCTTCACGGTAAGAGCAGTGAGACTATGGAACTCTCTGCCTGAGGAGGTGGTGATGGTGAATACAATAAAGGAATTCAAGAGGCGCCTGGATGTATTTCTGGAGTGTAATAATATTACAGGCTATAGCTACTAGAGAATGGTCGTTGATCCAGGGAGTGATTCTGATTGCCTGATTGGAGTTGGGAAGGATTTTTTTCCCCCTTAAGTGGGGAAAATTGGCTTCTGCCTCAAAGGGGTTTTTTGCCTTCCTCTGGATCAACTTGTAGGAAACAGGCCGAACTGGATGGACAATTGTCTTTTTTTGGTCTTATATACTATGTTACTATGTTACTATATACAGTTGTGTTCAAAATTATTCAACCCCCAATGCTGTAAAGGGTTTTAGGGAATTTAGGGTACATTTGTAATTGTGTTCAGAATGAAATCTTACAAGAACTTTTTAAAGAACCAAATGCAACTGAAATGACATCAATTGTTTTTGTAATACAGTATTAAATGTTTTTTTTGTGATTTCTTCATTGACACATTTATTCAACCCCTTAAAGACTACCACTCTTAAGAACAGAGGTTCATTCAAGTGTTTTCGATCAGGTATTGAATACTCCTGTGGATGTCAAGGAGCATCAATAAAGCATAATAAGCACCAATTAGGCAGATTTAAAATGACTGTGATACTCAGCTCCATCTAGACATTTACTGGTGTGTTTACAAACATGGTGAAGTCAAGAGAATGGTCCAGGAAGACAAGAGAAGAGGTGATTTCTCTTCACAGGAAGGGCAATGGCTATAAGAAGATTGCAAAGATGTTAAACATACCAAGAGACACCAGGAAGCATCATTCGCAAATTCAAGGCAAAGGGCACTGTTGAAACGCTACCAGGTTGTGGCAGAAAGAAGATGCTAACTTTGACTGCTGTGCGCTACCTGAAGCGCAAAGTGGAGAAAAGTCCCCGTGTGACTGCTGAGGAACTGAAAAAAGATTTGTCAGATGCGGGCACTGAAGTTTCAGTTCAGACAATAAGGCGCACACTGCGTAATGAAGGCCTCCATGCCAGAACTCCCAGGCGCACCCCCTTGCTGTCTCCAAAGAATAAGAAGAGTCGACTGCAGTATGCCAAAAGTCATGTGGACAAACCACAAAAGTTTTGGGATAGTGTTCTGTGGACTGATGAAACAAAATTAGAACTGTTTGGGCCCATGGATCAACGCTATGTTTGGAAGAGGAAGAACAAGGTCTATGAAGAAAAGAACACCTTGCCTACTGTGAAGCATGGCGGGGGGTCAATCATACTTTGGGGCTGTTTTGCTTCTACAGGTACAGGGAAGCTTCAGCGTGTGCAAGGTACCATAAATTCTCTTCAGTACCAGGAGATATTGGATGAAAATGTGATGCAGTCCGTCACAAACCTGAGGTTTGGGAGACGTTGGACCTTTCAACAGGACAATGATCCCAAGCATACCTCCAAGTCCACTAGAGCATGGTTGCAGATTAAAGGCTGGAACATTTTGAAGTGGCCATCGCAGTCACCAGACTTAAATCCGATTGAGAACCTCTGGTGGGACTTAAAGAAAGCAGTTGCAGCGCGCAAGCCTAAGAATGTGACTGAACTAGAGGCTTTTGCCCATGAAGAATGGGCGAAGATACCCGTAGATCGCTGCAAGACACTTGTGCCAAGCTATGCTTCACGTTTAAAAGCTGTTATAACTGGAAAAGGATGTTCTGCTAAGTACTAAGATTGAATGTCACTTGGGGGTTGAATAAAACTGAAAATGATGTGAGCACAGAAAAGACATTTGTGGTTATTTCATTAGAAATGTTATGTTATATTTGTCTGACTTACAAGTGCCTCTTTGATTTAATTGTAAACAAGATGACTGAAATGATCAAAATCAATGTCAAACTGGCCAAAACACTCAATTTCAGCGGGGGTTGAATAATTTTGAACACAACTGTACTCAGCCTGAAGCTGAGACCTCTACGTTAACAGCAGGGCACTCGCTACTGGTGGCTGGAAAAATTTACCTACTGAGAGCAGAGTTAACATACCTGCTGATCCTGTTCTTGAAGCATCCATAGGCCCTCTATTACGCAGTCAGTATTTTGTATCTGAATTTTATAATGATTTGGAAGCCAAAAGTAGGAGTGGGTCCAAAACATAAAAAACATGCAAATATTTTCTTCACATGTCATCTCTGTTATAACCCATTGGATACCACTGCCATAGATATACAGAGCTGCGGGATGTGACTTAAACCTAGGTCCATACAGGTACGGCAGGCTGATCAGGAGGGTGCAGGAGCTATGTCCGCCTGATCAGCAGCAGTGGTCTGGCTGTTTCTGACAGCCTTGCCCCTGCTGTATGCGCCAGCATGAGTGAAAACACAGATGCCAGCACATTAACCCTAGCTGTGCCATGGTCAGGGCTGACCGCGACATGTACAATATGTGTGGAGGAAGCTCCCTCCCCATCCCCATTGGGTCCCCACGCTGTGGTGATGGGGACCTGATGGCTGGGAAGGCAGCCCGATGCCTCCCATAGGCATCGTGCTGCCTTCTACGGAAGCCTATGAGACCCAGACCCCTGTGTACACTGCGTAATACACTTATAGCCAATACATTACAATACAGATGTATTGTATTGCATTGTGGAGGAGAGTCCCTCTACAGTGCATTAAAATTTGAAGTCTCATAGTGGGACAAAAAATAAAGTAAAAAAAAAAACTTTAAAAAAGTGTAGGTAAAAATAGGTATAACCGCATCCGTAACAACCTGCTCTATACAAATATAACATGATATGCCCCCTCAGGTAAATACTGTAAAAAAATTAAAATATGTGCCGAAACAGAAGTTTTTTGCCACATTGCCTCTCAAAAAGTGGAATACCAAGTGATCAAAAAGTCTTATGTACCCCAAAATGGTTTTAATGAAACTCTCATCTAATCCTGCAAAAAATGAGACCCTACATAAGACAATCATCAGAAGAGTGAAAAATAATATGGCTCTTAGAACATGGCAACAGAAAAACATTTTCCTACAATGGCTGCTGACCGTATGAGGACATGGAGCAAGGAACTCTGGGAATGCGAGATCACCCATAATGCCATGCATGCAGCCAATCAGCAGCCAGCCAGCCCTGTGATGTCACAGCCCTATAAATAGCATCAGCCATCATAGATTTTGCCATTTACCAGGGTACTTAGTGCAGGGAGAGACGTCTGCAGGCGCTAGGGACAGTGATAGGAAATACTTGATTGTGGTGAAAAAAAACTATTTACAAGTGCAGGGAAAGATTACTCAAGGTGTAGGGAAAGGATAGGAAGGAATCATTCCACCAGCATTTGTGTTGAACAGGGTTCAGTCGGGGAGATGATAGCCTGGGTAAAAGGAACAATCCGATTACACCTTGCTGCACTGACTGGGGATCCAAATTGCCATTATACAGCTCTGTAATTCCAGCAAACCTGTTTTATTAGTGTGCAAGTGCTGTTTTATATAGCCATTAACAGGGTTTATTACAAGGAAATCTTTCATTTGCCTTTGTGCAGTGCAGTTATATGTTCTAAAGCATTTTTTGGCTTCTATTAGTGGGTAAAAAGGGTTTATTAGCCGTTGTGTGGTGAAGGGCGAAAATGACAGCCCTTTTTGTCGTGTATTAGTGGCAAAAGTAAAAGATATTTGCTGCTCAGCGGTGCAGTGATATATTCTGAAGCCAAGTTTTCCGTGTATTAGTGGCAAAATTAAAATATATTCGCCGTCCAGCATTGCATACAGTGGATATAAAAAGTCTACACCCTCCCTGTTAAAATGTCAGGTTTCTGTGCTGTAAAAAAATGATACAATGAGTTAAGATAGAGCGAATTATGAACAGTTCCAAATGCCAGTCAATATTGGCACAAAACCTTCAGGCTTCTGCTAGAAAGCTGAACAGGAAGAGGAACTTCATCTTTCAGCATGACAATGACCCAAACATACATCCAAATCAACAAAGGAATGGCTTCACCAGAATAAGATTAAAGTTTTGGAAGGCCCAGCTAGAGCACAGACCTGAATCCAATTGATAATTTGTGGGGTGATCTGAAGAGGGCTGTGAACAGGAGATGTCCAAGCAATCTTAAAGATTTAGAGTGTTTTTGCAAAGAAGAGTGGGCAAATCTTGCCAAGTCAAAATGTGCCTAGCTGATAGACTCATACCCAAAAAGACTGAATGCTGTAATAAAATCAAAAGGTGCACACTTATGCAACAATATTATTTTATTTTTATATTTTTTCTTCCCTCTACCGAAAAGATTTTAGTTTGGTTTTCAATTGAGTTGTACAGTTTATTGTCATATTAAAGGTGGAAAAAGTTCTGAAATGATTTATCTTTGTCAAATTTTTTTACAGCACAGAAACCTGACATTTTAACAGGGGTGTGTAGGCTTTTTGTATAGACTGTATATCTGTTGAAAAGACTGTTGTGCAAAAGTAGAAAAAAAATTGGGCCTAATTGACGTTCTGCGGTGCAGTGATATATTCTGAAGCCCAGTTTGCTGTGTATTAGTGGAAAAAAAAAAATATATTCGACATTCATTGTTGCATTTATCTGTTGATAAGCCTTGTGTAGTGTAAAAGTTTAAAAAAATAAAGGACTATTTGCCATTCAGCGGTGCAGTTATATGTGGTAAAGGTTTTTTTGGGAAGTGCTTTTTTTGGGAAATTTCATGGGTGCCTCCTTTTGTTGTATGGACTAGTGATGAGCGGTAGGTGCCATATTCGAATTTGCGATATATTGCGAATATTCGAATGAATATTCATAATATATTCGGCAAAATCGAATATTCAACATTATTAAAATAGTCGCGATAATATGCAAATATTTTATTCGCATTACGCGAATTGAACTTCTTATATAAAGGCATATCTCCTACTGGCTTGCAAACATGAACGAATACTCTAAGTTGGATGCGCATTGCGAAAAAATTACCATTATTTTTTTCAACAATCAGAATACTTACTTAGAAGTGTTCAACTTCATATTCTGTTCATTGGGGAAATTTTTTTTTTCGCATTGCGCATCCAACTTGGAGTTGTCAATAGGCAACTTTCCTATTGCAAATGCATTTTTTGAATTAGCGAATATAGCGATATATTCGCATTCACCATATTTGCTAATTCGAACAAGCCAATCGTATTCGTAGTTCTGTAGCCATACAACGCGACTTTAATGCGAATAATTTCCATAGAAACATTTGTGTGCGTACAGATGTTATTGTTCAAGTCAGGCGGCAGTAACTTAACTTATTCGTATGTGCTCGTGCGCGTATTTGTGCACGTGTTTGTGCGCGTGTTCGTGCACATGCGCACACGCACATACAGGCGTGGCTTCTTCCTGGGAGCAGTTCCAACACGTTTTCTTGTGGTGCATGCGATCCATGCAAATAAAGATGGTGGGCAACAATTTTACCAGAGAGGAGGAAGATATCCTGATCACAGTAAGTTATTGAACATTACATTACAGCTATAAGTACATGTGACACGCTTGTAACATTCAAATGTATGTTTATGGAGATAAAACATTCTCAAATTTTTGCAATACATATAAAATCTCATTTCACATAGTTTGCTTACTGCAGTGCTTACATAGAAATGATTTGTGGAAACAAGTATTGTTGGCATTCAAAAACAATACTTATTGCCCCAAATCATTAATATCTACTAATCTCTTATATATATAAAGATGAGTTTCTGTCTGTCTGTTATTTATGGCCGACCAAACGACTGGACCGATCTTCACTAAGTTTGGCAGACGGGTACATCAGGTGCCTGGGAAGGTTTTAGACCAGGGCTTAGCTCTATAGGACGTATTATTTCTGAGATATTCCCCCAAAACAAGCCCCCAACTGCCATCCACACGGCCACATGTCCCTTATCAGCCAATAGAAGCTCGCATGTCCCCAGGTTGCCATAACAAGTGATCACAGGTTTTCATTAGTTTTCAGGTCCTTAAATGTTCATTTATATCATGTAGGACGACAAAACTACACTGCTACATGCATGGGGGGCAGGGGCCACTATTAAAAGGGCGGGCATTGTGGAGTTCACTGTAATTAACCCCTTAACGCAAAACGCTGTGCATGCACGGTGAGATGATCGCGCGAGTGCAGGAGCTGCCCCTGACCAATCACTGCAGCGGTACGGCAGTCCCTGATAGCCAGGCCCCTGCTGTATCCGCCGGCATCGCTGTTTACAGCGATGCTGGCGGATTAAGCCCTTCTATGTCGCGGTCAGCGCTGACCGCGACATAGAAGTGTTTTGCGGTTAGTGAACGAGCGCATCGGGTCCCTGTGCTGCATGGCATCGGGATCTGCCGTCTACGGGTGCCCAGGGGATCCTGATGCCGGAAATCCGTTGCTGATGGCAATCAACAGCAAAAAAATGAATATAGTGGAAGATGCCAGCCAGTCTTTGCTATTGTTAAGTTTCTGATTGTTCTCCACATCCACATAATTGTTACCTTATGTAGGATGGTTATTGTGGTACTTGTAGCCCGTTGCTGGCATCTTCCATTGTATGCATTTTTTGCTGTTGATTGCCATCAGCAACGGACTACAAGTGCAGGATATGCTCCCCTATATATATGCACAACCGCATGTGGGTTCGAGCATATCCTGCTTGTTTAACACCACACCACGTTTTCTAATGGTTAAAAAAAACGCATAGCAGATAAATCTATATATGATTCACATTGCACATCTAATCTTCCTCCTCACACAATATTCCCACCACTACATACCACCAGACCCCCCCTCAAACCCACACCACCTCTGACCACCCCCCACCCCCTAACACACACACACATACACAGTCTATAGCAGGTATTCTGAAACTGCGGCCCTCCAGCTGTTGTAAAACTACAACTCCTATGATGCCCCTCTATAGGATGATAGCTGTAGGCTGTCATGGAATGATGTGATTTTTAGTTTAGAAAAAGCTGGAGGGCCGCAGTTTGCTGGAGGGCCGCAGTTTGCTGGAGGGCCGTAGTTTGAGGATGCCTAGTATATAGATTCTAATAAGTGTCCCGTTGGCCAGGAGAAGTAATGTTTGACATTCAGTATTTGCTGGTTCATTTAGCGTTACCCAGGGTGCACCACGGGAAGGCGAACCAGCCTTACACCCCGTACCGTCACTTCACTAGACGGGTACATCTCTCCTCAGATGGCTAATATCCAATATCTCAGACTACACACACATACAATTTCAACAGAATCCCAAATTAAAAAAAAAATAAGATTTGGCGACTTTAACATTAGCGGAATACTTCCTATTCCAGGAAGATGAGCAGCCTGTCGGATCTGTACTGCCGCTAGTTCACCTACGCCCCTAGAATGACGCTTCGTCCCTATTGACTATAATGGTGGCGGGGGCGGCGGTTCGGCAGCAGCAAGGCAGCGTACGGCGAGAGACAGTCTAACTGAAAGATCTGCATGTCATAGTTTAAGCCCGGGGAACCTCTCGCCGTGCGATGCCTTAGCCATAGTCACCAACATTTATTCATCATCTCAACCACCAAACCAAAAATTATTAGTGTTTGAAAGTGAAATATTAGATTTAAAGTTACCGTTATAAAATCTGATTATATGCTTTTTTTTTTATACTGCAGCGCATGTTGGAGAAGGGCTACGACCTGACTCGCTCCCATGCCGAGAAGAACGCCATTGTGCGCAGGCTCGGCTATGAGCTGTGGAGGGACTATAACAGCCAGCACAAGCGCCTGGCCATTTTAAAAAAATGGTCAGACTTAAAGAGGAGGCACGCGGAAAGAATCCGCGCAATACGGGACGAAAAATGCCCAGGTATAATGATTACTGAGTGTTGGAATAAAGATACAAAAGTAATGTAAAGCATATGTACATTTTTGTTTTTCTAAAAGTAGTAAAATTTGTTATTATAGGTGTTCCTTTGCCTGCTGTCAGACGCAGGCCTCCCAGACAGCAGGTGTGGGAGGTATCTGCATCAGAGGAGGAGGAGGAGGCCGGACCCTCAGGGCAACTTCATGCCCCTAGCCCCCCAGAGAAGTCAGTGGAGGGTGGACCTTCACCCCAACCCACCTCACCCCCTCAAGTGGCTGATGACGGGGACGAGGAGGAGGAGGAAGAAGAAGAGGAGCTGATCACCACTCCCCACAAGGAGAGTAAGTATGTGCTGTGGCTGTTTTCACTCATTCACTGTTCACACAAACATGTGTCAGTTTAGTCTTCACCATAGACACACTTTTTTGGAGCAAACAATAGGCTTGTTAAAGCTTTACTAATAATCTTTCTTGAGCCCACACATATCGGAGAACCTTTAGTCCCACACTTACAGTTCCGTACAAGCGGGATATCAAAGAAGTACTATCTCAACACTCTTTACAGTCTTCCAGAGGTCTGGTTCCCCTCTAGGATTGTTCTGCGTTCCTATCGCCTATCCACACTGTATTTTACCAGCCTTTTTAACCACAATGTTATGAAAACTGCAAGATGTAGTACGGGTGTGACCTGTCCCACCCAATGTCTCTGACTATTAAAACCCAGGCCCAAAATAATTTCTAAAGAAAACCTCCCTGAAACCTATAGTTACAGGCGTACTGATTCACCGAGGTATACATTCCTACATTCCCATTGAGATATACCGAGCAGCCATGATTATTCCCCAAACTTGGACCAGATACTAAACGAAAACTACATCCACAATTGTGCAGTCCAGCAATAGTTGTGCAAATAGCGTGCATGTGCAAATGAACAAATCCAACTGTGCAAAAACGCAATATATATCCAGTGCCTCCTTAATTGATCCAATGCCACCGTTTTTAGTTAATAGTGATGATAATTAATTGTAGTCTCAATGTCCCTCTAAAATCAATCCAATAACACCATTTGTTAGTTAATGATAATGATAATTGATTGTCCAGTGTTCATATTTAACAGTCCTTATTTGAAGTCCAGCTTATATAACTAAAATCCTCAGAGTCTCACCATTCAATATCAGTCTGCCGGCTGATACAGGAACGCTCTTACCCCCGGTATTGAGGTTCGGCTTTCAGGAGGTATTTCACTTTCACTCCCGTTTGTTCAGCCTTCTCTCCTTTAATTTGCTGTAACACGTGGATCGCCCGACCGTAGTTCCAAAGTCCAGGCTTCCTTGTTCATTCAGCGTATAAATCGTTCCACGGGGCATATACTTGAGAATTGGCGTTCTCTGTATTAGTGCACTATTCAGGGGTCCGACCAGACGCGTTTCGGGGCTTTGGTCCCCTTCTTCAGTGGTGACTGACCCCTGTAGTGGACCCTCTTAAATAGGCCGATTGTTTGCGAAAAAAAAAAAAAAAAACTGATTGTTTGAGAAAAATAAATAAATAAATAAAAAAAAAATGTATTGTTCATACTAAAAGTGACAAAAATCTTCCAAATGAGACAGATCAAAGTTCTATATTTTCATAATAAGAGACTGTTCATATTTAATGTACAGGTTGCTCCATCTCAGAAACCTAAAACCATAATGGCTTAACAGTAAAGTCCCATTCATTAACTGGAATCCCATTCACTAAAAAAGTTGATAAATTCCAGCTGTGTATTCAAATCTCATTCTTTAATTATAAGCCGTTCGCTACATACGTACAAATAAGAGTCCTCTGCCGGGGGCGGGCCCGCCAAGAATTGCAATAACTTGATCGGATCTAACTCCGGCCGAGGACTCCCATCTATCCCTATAGGAAACCAAAAAGTTCGAATTCAGCGTTGAGACCACCCGGGATTAATGTGTCTAATTCAAAAATAAATTGTGTCTCACGTCTCGACATTTTTAAAATGTGATTTCCACCCCTCCAGTCCTTCATAACCTTTTCTAATGCCATAAATTTCAATCCTGTTGTTGGGTTACTGTTATGTACCCTTTTAAAGTGACTGGAAAGAGAGTGAGTTTCTAAACCTTTTCTAATGTTAACCACATGTTCCGCGATCCTCTTCTTCAAAACCCTCTTGGTTCTCCCTATATATTGTAGTTTACAGGGGCATTCTATCATGTAGATTACATTTTCAGATGAACAGGATAAAAATTCTTTAATTTCATGTTTGTAACCATTAGATGTGGATATTGCCTCACTGGTTTTGCGAGCAAAAGACGTAATTTTACAGTTGCAACAGTGTCCACATCTGTAAAATCCATACATATGGCCCCATTCCTGAAAGCTAAATCCCGTCTCCTGTTTTTTCTTTATTGTTGGGGCTATTTTATTTCCAAGATTGGAGCCTTCGTAAAGGTGATCAAGGGTTTAATTGGCATATTAAGTCCTAATATGTTATCCTTTCTGAGTAAATGCCAATGTTTCGTTATAATTTTCTTAATTATTCTATAATCACTGCTATAAGGTAGAATTAAGCGTATTTGGTCATTTCCTTGATCCCCTTGTTCCACATTTTTTTCTTTAAAAAATTCTCTTCTATCCATCATCCTTACTTTGTTTAAAGCTCCCTCTATTAAGGGTTCTGGGTATTGTTTCTAAAAAAAAAAATGTTTTCATTTTTTCAGCCTCAACTTCAAACTGTGTGTCCACAGTGCAGTTCCGTCTGACTCTACGGAACTGACCCTGCGGGATATTCAGGAGCCAGCTAGGGAGATGGCAACTGTTGTACAATATGTAACTGTTTCTCGTAGTAGGTTTCATGTATGTGCAAATTCTTAATTGTTCCCCTTCAACATAAATTTGTAGATCTAAAAATTCTATCTTTATACTGCTGGTAATTCCTGAGAATTTGAGATTCCAACTGTTTTGGTTAATATCCGCTAAAAACATATCCAACTCATCCCTTCCTGATCTCCAGATAAAAAAAATGCCATCAATATATCGCTGCCATAGCACCAGGTCCGTCCCCAGTTTAGGCGTGATGACTTGATGTTCCCAGTCCGGTTACAAACATGAAATTAAAGAATTTTTATCCTGTTCATCTGAAAATGTAATCTACATGATAGAATACCCCTGTAAACTACAATATATAGGGAGAACCAAGAGGGTTTTGAAGAAGAGGATCGCGGAACATGTGGTTAACATTAGAAAAGGTTTAGAAACTCACTCTCTTTCCAGTCACTTTAAAAGGGTACATAACAGTAACCCAACAACAGGTTTGAAATTTATGGCATTAGAAAAGGTTATGAAGGACTGGAGGGGTGGAAATCACAATTTAAAAATGTCGAGACGTGAGACACAATTTATTTTTGAATTAGACACATTAATCCCGGGTGGTCTCAACGCTGAATTCGAACTTTTTGGTTTCCTATAGGGATAGATGGGGGTCCTCGGCCGGGGTTAGATCCGATCAAGTTATTGCAATTCTTGGCGGGCCCGCCCGGCGGAGGACTCTTATTTGTACGTATGTAGCGAACGGCTTATAATTAAAGAATGAGATTTGAATACACAGCTGGAATTTATCGACTTTTTTAGTGAATGGGATTCCAGTTAATGAATGGGACTTTACTGTTAAGCCATTATGGTTTTAGGTTTCTGAGATGGAGCAACCTGTACATTAAATATGAACAGTCTCTTATTATGAAAATATAGAACTTTGATCTGTCTCATTTGGAAGATTTTTGTAACTTTTAGTATGAACAATAAAGTTTTTTTTTTTCTTTTTTGTTTTTTTTCTCAAACAATCAGTTTTTTTTTTTTTTTCCCTCAAACAATCGGCCTATTTAAGAGGGTCCACTACAGGGGTCAGTCACCACTGAAGAAGGGGACCAAAGCCCCGAAATGCGTCTGGTCGGACCCCTGAATAGTGCACTAATACAGAGAACGCCAATTCTCAAGTATATGCCCCGCGGAACGATTTATACGCTGAATGAACTACGGTCGGGCGATCCACGTGTTACAGCAAATTAAAGAAGATAAGGCTGAACAAACGGGAGTGAAAGTGAAACACCTCCTGAAAGCCGAACCTCAATACCGGGGGTAAGAGCGTTCCTGTATCAGCCGGCAGACTCAGGTAGGAGAGACACGTGTCTAATTGTTTTGCAGCGGGACGCAGCTGATGTGGAATATAGCGGGACGCCGCTAATACAACCTGCAGGATTGAATGGTGAGACTCTGAGGATTTTAGTTATATAAGCTGGACTTCAAATAAGGACTGTTAAATATGAACACTGGACAATCAATTATCATTATCATTAACTAACAAATGGTGTTATTGGATTGATTTTAGAGGGACATTGAGACTACAATTAATTATCATCACTATTAACTAAAAACGGTGGCATTGGATCAATTAAGGAGGCACTGTATATATATTGCGTTTTTGCACAGTTGGATTTGTTCATTTGCACATGCACGCTACTTGCACAACTATTGCTGGACTGCACAATTGTGGATGTAGTTTTAGTTTAGTGTCATTTTAGGAGAATATTTCACTATTAATAGTATTGTTCATAACAGACAGACTATTGGAGGAGTTATATCTATAGGTCCTGTGAATATCTAGTGGAGAACATGTTGGATTGATGGTCAATAGAGAACTGGAGACAAATCCCTAGTTTATTTCTGCTGGAGACTAATGTGTATATAATTTGGTTTTAATAATAAAAACTTTCGATATTGTCATTTTATCAATTCACTATTTTTCTCAATATCCTTGGAGTGCCCAGTATATTGTTATATTTTTGATACTCTTTTTGTGGTGGTAAGGGTGTATCCACCATACTGAGAGCACCCGATTTGTTTTCCTGTGAATCCTGTGCGTCACTTTTACTGTTATAATTATCAGGCCAGATATTGTTGGTGTCAACCCAAATAAACGGGTATATTTGGGGGGGGGCACCCCAAAGTGGGCGGAGATACCATTGGCCAATGAAAATTTATCAATTTTCTATACGCTACTCCTCCCACAGTTTTAGGAGTACAATTAACAAACTTTGCTTGTGCTTTGTTAACCGATCTCACCCTCCGGGCCTCTGGAGCGGCCCCCCGGAGACCCGATTTTGTCCCATCGACTTTCATAGGAAAACTATTAAGTTTTGTCACTCCTTCAGCTTTCAAGTTAAAGTCACCAAACTTGGGTCACTTAGTCATGGGGTCACCCTGAAAATTTGTGTCAAATTTGGGGGACATTAAAAAGTGGGCAGAGCCACAAACAACCAAATTTTCACTGTTGACTTCAGTATGAAAACGTTAAAAAGCTGTCATTTCCACGGTATTTAAGCCAGGGTCCCCAAACTTGGCACTGTGGGTTACTAGGTGACTGGGATTAAAATTTATAAAAAGTGGGTGGAGTCTACACTGCCCAATCAAATTTCAGGCATTTGTTTAAATGGGGAAAATCAAACTGCCGCTGCTCTTAGACTTTTATTGGCACAGTCTTCAAACTTTGCAAAGTTGGTCACTGGAGGACCTGGATTAAAATTCAAAAAAGTGGGTGGAGCCACCAACAGCCAATCAGATTTTAAGCCAACATCATGTGGTTTCTTCAGAAACGACACCGTCTATTTTATTTATTGTTTTTATTTTTTTACAGTATTAAAAGAAATGGACTTAAAAATTAGGAAGATGGAGAGGGAGCACCAGGCTGGGATGAAGGCATTCCGGGAGCAGCATCTCCGGAAGATGCGGGAGATCAAGCTCCAGTTCTCAAATGGCATGAGAGAAATGGAGGAGAGGCATGCCAAGGACGTGGGGGATCTTAAAAATATGGTTAAAACTATGAGGGCATTGCCCTATTAAGATTTGTGCAATTGTTTTATTTTATTTTTTTGCAATTATATTGTTTATTTTTATTTATTTTTTATAAAAAAACTTTGAAGTTTTCACTATAATGGTTAAACATTTTTTTTAAGTAAAGGCCCCTAGAGTCCGTTCCCAAACTAATCAGTATCCTGACATACAGCATCCGCAGGTATATAGAAATAGGGTAGTATGAGGCCTACACATAACTAAAATGGATCACGATAGTAGTAGTCATTGGTAATGGTTGTGTATTAAATATTAAATACAAAGCAAAGCATTCTAATAGTCCAGAGTTACATTTAAAATACATTTTTTGGTTAATTTTCCTAGTAACTAAATTATTTTATGTAGTAACATAAATTTTAAATTATTGTAAATAATAAATGTATTTTTTCATCAAACAATTAACTATTAAACTACAAAACTTGAACAGAGTAATAATAACTACAAAAAAACTTGTTTGATTTATCAAATTAGCAAAATTATAAACTTTTACAAATTCCAAAAATTTCTTTACAATCAAATCTTGTTATCAGAACTATAAAACAAATAGAACAGCAGAATAGTGAGTGTAGGTGGGGCGTGATGACGTGAACACGCCACGTCGCGCTCTCCTCCTCCTGCCCTCCTCCCCCCTCCTCGTTCTCTTGCTCCTCGACTCTCCGGCTGATTCTTTGAGTCCTGGGCATGTCTGAGCCCTCTACTGCCTGCCGCTAGTCGCTAGCCGCCTACCGTCTGCCGCCTGCTGCTGCCGTCCTGAGAGGGGTGTCGGACCCTGGTGCCCTGTTGCCTGTTCCTGGTGCCGTCTATCGGCTGACGTTGTTGTGCTGAGAGGACCCCTTGTGCTCTGCTGCTGCCGCTTGTTCCTGGTGCCGCCCACTGCTGCCGCTGCCGCCCTGAGAGGGGCGTCAGACCCCCTGCACTCTGCCGCTTGTTTCTGGTGAGCTCCCGGACCTCCCCGATGTCGTCTTCTGCTGCCTGATCCCCTGTGCCCTGAGAGATTCGGGTTCCGCCTGCCATCCGTCTGCTGCTGCCTGCAGGGAGTGTGTGTCCGTCTCCCCATTCGCTCTCACTGCTTGTTGCCCTGCTGGATTGGATTCACTGTGCTTCAGTTTTCCGGTTTCTATTCCTCCTACTTCGGTTTGGCTTGTTCTCCTGTTCATCCCAGTTCTCCTGCTTCTGGACGCTGGACACGTGAGAAAAAAAAAAAAAAAAAAAGCCTCTTTGGCTCTCCTTTTTGCCTCTTTTGCCTTTTTGCTTATAAGTCCTGTACTGGCTGTGTGACTCTGCCCTTGTGTGACTTTGCCTAATATTATAGGCTCTGGTGTTTGGTATTTTAAAGGAGAGTAAAGGGGAATAAAGAAAAGAAAAAGGAAGGAAAGGGGAAAAAAAAGGGGGGGGGGAAGGGAAAAAAAGGGAATTAAAATTAAACTGAATTCAAAGCGGGAGGAGAGCAGTGCTGAAAGCAGAGCAGAGGCGGGTGTGAAAAGGTGGAGAAAGGAGGATTAAAAAAAAAACTTACAAATTAAGGAAGAAGAGAAAAGAGGAACTAAAAGGAAAAAAAAAAAAAAAACAAAGAAAGAAGAAAGAAAGGGAAAAGGGAAAAGAAAAAAAACAAAAGGTGGAAAGAAAAGAAAGAAAAATATGCAAAAAGGAGAAAAAAAAAAGGGGATCTCCTAAACACTAAAATAAACTAAAATATATATATATACTGAAGGGGGCCTTATACGAACAATGGCTCCAAAGCGGCGGTCGGTTGATTCCTCTGGAACAAAAGTGGGGACTAAGACACCAGAGGGCAAAATTGATACGTTTCTGAAATCCCCCTCCCTCAATGAAAAGGGGTTATTTAAAGGGAAAATAAGTATCAACCCTAAGAAAACTGCTAAAACTCTTCAAGTTGAAGAATTCTTTGAGGATGGGTTAGTAGATCAGGAAGGAGGGGAAGAAAGTCTTTCAGCGCGAGCAGAAACTGAACAAGATCCCCCAGCTCTGGAAAAAAATTTGTGCGCTGTGGAAAAAAACGGTATGCTAGCGCAAGAGATGTCTATTCAACTAGGGTTAATGCAGAGTGATATATCCCTAATAAGAGAAGACCTGACTAAAATCCGGGATCGAGTACTTGATATGGAGAAGACGGTTAACTCTCTCCAATCCGATATGGATATGATAAAATCTAAGACTTTGTCTCTTGCTTCAGAAAACCACCTCCTACAAAATAAATTGGAGGATTTGGAAAATAGATCAAGGCGGTATAATATCCGCTTAGTCGGATTCCCTGAGGGAGTTGAGGGTAGGCAGCTAGTTGAACAACTTAAGGATGCAATTTTGGAAAATTTGGGCAGCGAACATTTTTCCTCCATGTTTCAAATAGAAAGAGCCCATCGGATTCCAGGGGGAAAACCCACTCCAGGGAGGCCGTCGCGAGCAATCCTAATGAAACTATTACTATCTATGGATAAAGATACGATATTGAGAAGGGCAAGAGAATGTTCACCCATTGACTATCAAGGGACTAGATTGCTATTCTTCCCTGATTTCACTCGACAGACTCAGGAAAAAAGAAGTGAGATAAAAAAACGTTTGGCGTCAAAAGACATTAAATATTGTTTACAGTATCCAGCGAAATTAAGAGTGATTTATAACGGGACTATTCCATTTTTTGAGAAACCGCAACAAGCGTTGGAGTGGATGGAGCAAATGGGCCTTTGAAATATTTTTTATAATAAGTGATGGAGGGGATGGAGGGAGGATGGGATTAGTGGGGGGGAGAATGGCCGGAAGGTAGAGGTTTGCTGACTAGATCGGGCGGACCAAAGGGGGGGGGGGAGAGGGAATGGGGGAGGGAATTCAACCTGCAGGGAAGGTTTTTTTTTTTTTTTTCGTTTTTTTCTCTTTAACTGATGTCGGTTAGAATCGTCTCTTGGAATGTCAGAGGTCTTGGGGAAAGGGTTAAGAGGCAAGCTATTATGGATGCAGTAAAGAGATATCTTCCCGCAATTATTTGTATAGTAGAAACCCATCTCACTGAAGAGACCGTGTCCCGTTTGATGACGGGATGGCATTCTCAATTCTACCATTCTACTTTTAGCGGTGCCTCCAGGGGTGTATCGGTTCTGATTCATAATTCCATAGATTTTTCCTTAATAGAATCTTATATAGATAATCAGGGCAGATTTATTTTTCTGTATGGGAAGCTCTATGGATGTAGTTACATTCTTGCTTTTTTTTATGTACCACCGCCATTTTCTATGTATCCACTTACCCAACTATTGCGTTTTTTGGAAAAGAAACCGGAATGTCGGCTTGTTCTGATGGGAGACTTTAACGCTGTTATGGATCCTAAAAAGGACAGACTGACTCTAGACGCAGATCGGGGAAGGAATATTTGTAATTCTCCACTGCCTCAGTTGTGTATGGAAGTTGGATTGGTGGATATATGGGAATATGTTGGCGGAGGAAAAAGAGTGTACTCCTGTGTTAGCAGAGGAGGTAGAGCAATGTCTAGGATTGATTTGGCACTTACTAATGAGAATAACTTGAATAACATTAAAAGGATGCGATACGGAGTAAGAACAGTTTCGGACCATTCACCGATTTTAATTGAGGTTCGCATTGGGGAGAATATACACAATAGGGGATTCGGGTTTAAGCTGAACCCTTATTAGCTTACTATTATGGATAATTATCAGTCTATTAAAATACATGTATCTTCCATTTTGGAGGTGAATCTCCCCTCTGCTAACATCAATTTAGTCTGGGACGCTCTGAAAGCGTATCTTAGGGGGGTTCTTATTAGTGATATCACTGCTGTGAGGAGATCATTCAAAAAAAGAGAGGAAGACCTGACCGATATCGTGGCTTCCACAACGGAACGATTTATTGATCAATCTACTGAATATAATAAAGAAGAGATGCAGAAGGCTAGTTGCTCTCTGAAGGAATACGTAATTGAGAAAGCAAACCATAGTTTACTTTTTAAGGGACAGAAGTACTTTTCAGAGTCCGGACGTCCTGGTAAGCTTTTAGCTAAAATAATCCTACAACAGGACAAGAAAAAGAAGGCTATTACTCTAGTTCGTAATTTAGATGGGGTAATTATATCAGACCCAGAGGGAATTAGAGACACTTTTCTGCAATACTTCTCTCAGATATATACAGCTTCTCATGGTTTGCCACCTGACCTGGCGAGACAGTTCCTGGAGAGAATTTCTCTTCCGACGTTAACAGAAGTCCAAAAAGAATCTCTGGAAAGAGAGCTGTCTCTTGCAGAGATTCAAGAGGCCTTGAGGTCGATCTCCGGGAACTCATCGCCAGGGTCAGATGGTCTTCCATATGAATTTTATTGTAAGTATAGTGATGTCATCCTCCCTCATTAATTGGAAGTGTTCTCTCAAGCATCGCAGGGAGGGGCTCTGCCACAGTCTATGATGGAAGCTGTGATAGTTTTAATCCCTAAAAAAGATAAAGATTTGACGGACTTGAGTTCATATAGACCAATTTCCTTAATAAACACGGATGTAAAGTTGCTATCAAAGGTTCTGGCCAAGAGGCTTTCTCAGGTTATGTCTTCTCTGATTCACCCAGATCAAAATGGCTTTATGCCAAAAAGGGGCACCCATCATAACCTGCATAGGTTTTTCACTAATATTCAGTCCCCTGGTGGCGACGCCCGCTCGGTCCTGTCTCTGGATGCCACTAAGGCGTTCGACAGGGTCGAGTGGACGTTTCTCTGGGAGGTGATGAAAAGAATGGGTTTTGGCCCTAAATTTATGGGGATGGTCCAGTTGTTATACACAAGTCCAGTGGCCAGGATTAGGATTAATGATATGCTGACAGAGAGTTTTGCATTGGGAAGAGGTACTCGTCAAGGATGTCCTCTTTCCCCTCTTTTATTCAATATTTATATTCAACCTCTTGCAGTTAGTATAAGGCAGGATTCGAGAGTGGCTGGCTTTGGTGTAAGGGAGAAACAGGATCGCATATCTCTCTATGCAGATGATATCTTGTTTTTTATCCACCAAACAGAAAAAACACTCCCTCGAATAATGGAATTGGTCAATCTATTCTCTGATCCTTCTGGCTTGGAGGTTAATTGAGGGAAGACTGTTCTTCTTCCTGTAGACGAACTGCGAGGATCTATGGAAGAGTTTGCCAATCGGTTATTGATCTCCGATTCAATTAAATACCTGGGGATAACAGCTTCTGCCAAAACCAAGGATTATCTTCAATTTAATTTGATTCCCTTGTTGTCCTGACATCACTTGTCACGGTTCTAGCGGCCCATCAGCTGGTTGGACGGACTGCCAGTTTATCATATGCTGGAGCCCGTCCCTTGTAGAAGGAGCCCTTATCAGTGGGCCCCCCCTTCCTGGACGGCCCTCATCTTTGGGCAGCCCTGGCTTATATTTTTGACTTTGACCTTTTCTCAAGGGTGTTATATCTGCCCTTAGGAATGGCTTGTCAATTTAAATAACTTTATGTAGGCATGCTTTGGTATACACTTGTTTATCTTTTGTGTGATTGCTTATGCCTATCATTCTCTTCTGTTTCTTCCCTGTGTACACCACACCCCTGATGATTCTATTGATGAAACGTGCATGTAGGGTCTAGCTGCACTAGGGTCTTACAGGGTCCCCAACCGTTGAGGGAAAGGTTCCGGACGGGGTCGTTCTTTTCAGGACGGTTACTCCGTGGTTAGGACCCTTAGGGACAGAGCACTCCCCCTAAACTAGGGAATTCTAGGGCATTTATTAATCTTTGCCCCTTTGTTTTTTCTCTGCTCCCCCTGAATTACCTCGTCCGGTTCCTACCACTTTATCCTGCTGACATCTACAAAGGTAGGACCAACGGTTTATTCACTGTATGGTGCCGCCGTGCACATTTTTATCCATCAGATGCCTCTATATATCTTTAAGGTACTTTTTTCGTCCATTGGCTTGTCGTCCATTGGTATGTTATATGTCAGGCAATATCTGTGCCTTTGTTTATAGGTTATCAAATAAGGAATGAGTATTTTATTGCAATCATAAGTAAAAGTTAAGTTTTAGACTGCCACGACGTTCTTTGATTACTTGATTAATTTCTGTGGTTGTCATAGCAGCCAGGATTTATCTCTGGATTTAGTATTTCCCCTTGTTCCATTTGTAACTAGGCAGAATAACGCCAGGCACTGGCAGGTAAACACACTTCCAGTTTATAATAAAACATTAAATAACCCAATCAAAATTTTACTTTAAAAAAAGTGTGAACGTCTGGACTCTATGATTATTCCCTGTGTGATCAAATGTCACTCAAAATTTTCATGACATGCAGCAGCATCAACGGCAGGATTTAAGGAGTGGTGTATTATCAGGGCAACATGTAGCTTGGCCCGATTCGGCATCACAGGCAGCAGCAGACGTTATGTTAAAAGGCTCAAAGGTAAGTCAAAATTTTCATGACATGCAGCAGCATCAACATCAGGATTTCAGGAGTGGTGTATTATCAGGGCAACATGTAGCTTGGCCCGATTCGGCATCACAGGCAGTAGCAGACGTTATGTTAAAAGGCTCAAATGTAAGTCAAAATTTTCAAGACATGCAGCAGCATCAATGGCAGGATTTAAGGAGTGGTGTATTATCAGGGCAACATGTAGCTTGGCCCAATTCGGCATCACAGGCAGCAGCAGACGTTATGTTAAAAGGCTCAAATGTAACTCAAAGTTTTCATGACATGCAGCAGCATCAACGGCAGTGTGATCAACGGCAGTGTGGCGAAACCAACCTGGCCAATGGGTGCTGGAGAAGCCTTGTTGCCAGCTTCTTGAACCAGGATTATGGGCCCTCTCATTAGCCCATGCTAAACTTAAAACCCATTGTGATTTGACTGTGTTTGTGGCATCTGAGCGCTGTTTGGATATATTGAGCGCTCAGATCCAAGCCATCTGGGGATATGTTAAATGTCTATATTTACTGTAAAGGGTGGGACATTGTGTATTGAATAGTGATGTCTGTCCGATTGTCCCCATGTGTGTATTGGCGATTTCCCTTTGTCCTGAGAGATAATTGAATGACTCCTCTGTTGTCTCCAGGACAAAATACATTGTTTAAAACTATGTCATCTCCTGCCTGTGATAATTACATCCACCCATTGTGTAAGATAATTGTATCACTGGCAGCGGGGAGAATTTCGTAGGGGAGTGTTTAAACTGTAAAGCTGTAAAGGATTGGCTGCTAGGTCATGTTCTCAGTTCCCAACCAGGATTTCAGAAGTGGTCTATTATCATGGCCACATGTAGCTTGGCCAAATTCAGCAGCACAGGCAGCAGCAGACATTATGTTTAAAGGCCCAAATGTAACTCAACATGTTCAAAACAAATTCATAATTAAAAAATTAAATTAATATATACATGATACAAACTTGAAAAACAATATCGATCAAATAAATATCAATAAATAAATAATAAAAGTAATTCATATAAAGTTGAAAACAGAGGGAACAATTAAAAAACAACGGAGTTTGGGAGGGAGAGCAAAGGAGAGGGATGGACAAGGGACCCTTCAGCGCCCTGAGCTGACAGCGGGGGCCATGAAGTCACTGCCGATCCAGGACTCATTCATTTTAATGAATGTGAGTCTGTCCACGGAGTCTGTGGACAGACGGGTCCGCTTGTCCGTGACCACCCCACCTGCCGCGCTGAATGCCCGCTCAGACAGTACGCTGGAGGGGGGGCGAGATAGTAACTCCAGCGCATACTGATCGAGCTCACAGCAGGTGTCCAGCCTGGCAACCCAGTACTCCATGGGGTCATCGGTGGTCATGCTGTCAGAAGCACCTACCGACCCCATGTAGTCTGCCACCATGCGGGCCAGCCGCTGGTGGTGACTGATGCTGCTGCTGCTGGTACTGGGTCGCGCAGACTGGTAGAAGAGCCTCATCTCACCCAGAAGGTCACCTGCTCGGCTGGTGCTGCTGGTGTTGCTGGTGCCAGCCGCCTGCTGGGTGAGATGTGCGGGGAGAACTGGAGCTTGAGGCCGAGGGTTTGCCTCTTCCAGCCGGTGGATATGACAGGCCCGCAATTTTTCAAGACGGGCCTGCCTCCGGCTGGCTGGGATGAACTGCTCCAGTTTCCCCTTGCAGAGAAGGTCTAAAAGGGTGGCCAACCAAATGTCTTCCCTCTCCTTACATTTTTTGATCCGGGGGTCCCTCCTGAGGCATCGCAGCATATGGGCAGCCATGGGGAAGAGCACAGCCCGCTGTGACTCTTTACGACTGCCCGGGACCATGACCTCTTTGTCCTCCTGCTGCTGATGCTGCTGCTCCCGGTCGGAGATGCCCCACCCCCGGACTAACGGTGCCCCCAGCACCGGCTCTCCCTCCTGACCAGGCCCAGACTCCTGGACGTACACTGATTCCTCCTCTTCCTCCTCGTCCTGGGCCTGGTCCTGGTGGAGCAAGGCCGCCTCATCTTGCGCCACCAAAGCACTCTCCCCAGTTTTGAGTAGGCGATCTAGTGTCCTGTCCAGCAGGAACACTAGGGGGAGCACGTCATTCAGACCGACATGCTCCCCGCTGACCATCTTTGTCGCCTGCTCGAATGGGGCCAGCACGTGGCAGACCTGCTGTATCTGCCCCCACTCCGCATTGGTGATGTAGGGGAGTGGGTGTGATGGCCCTGAAGTGCCTAGGTCCAGCAGGTATTCCCTCACCGCCTGTCGCTGCTCCCACAACCTCTCCAGCATGTGGAGGGTGGAGTTCCACCGCGTTCCACACTAGATTGTAAGGCAGCAGATGTTGGGCGATAACCCTTGCCAGGAGCCCATTGAGTGAACGCACGTGACAGTCCCCAGGGGCGTAGGGTGCGGTACGTTCAAAAGCATCTGCAATAGATGGCTGGCGCCGGATGGCAGAGGAGGGTGTAGTGGAGGCAGAGGTATGGCTGCCAGTACCAGTACCTCTATTAGAGGGAGCGGGGGAGTGGGAATGAGTTGGTGGAAATGGTTGGGGTGGCTGCAGTACAGTGGCAGGAGCTGCTGCTTTGACCACCCCGCATCTGTTCCAACTCCCGCCAGTGGTTGACTCGGATGTGCTGGTTGAGGGCCGTGGTACCCAGCCGAGCCATAGATCTCCCTCTCCTCACCCTGGCATTGCACAGCTTACAAATGCCAACTGTGACATCATCTGCTGCCAGGGTGAAGTAAGCCCAAACAGGCGACTTCCGCACCGACCTCCTGTCAGATGGGGTGGTGCTGGCTTGCGCCTGTTCGTGCTCGATGGGCACAGGTGGACCTGGCTGCTGCTGCCTACTCCTGCTGCCATTACCAGTGGAGCCCCTGACACTGGGCTCCCTGGTGACCTGGCGCACCATTTGCCTCGGGTGCCTACCTTCATCGTTGCTGACGTCACCTGAAAAAGGAGGTGGCACCCATTCCGGGTCACCCTCCTCTTCGCCACCTGATATGTCAGACCCAGGGCCAACCTGTGGTGGACTGACGGGAACAGCTGACATGGAGCCCCTGACCGGGCTCTGCTGTCCCCTTGCTCGCGCCTGGGACTGAATAAGTGGAGGGGTTGTGTGGCTAACATCACCCGCACCAGTTGGAAGGGATTTCATAGGGGGATTTATAGGCCTCTCCTCCTTCTCATCCTCAATCCCTTCCAACAGGTTCTGCCCATCCTCAGGGCTGAACAGTATTTCCGCCTCCTGCATTGCCTCCCCCAAGATGTCCCTCTCAGTCTCAAACTCTTCGAGCATGAGAGGGGACAATTCTTGGGAGCTGGGGGTTGGTTCTACAGGAGGCGGTGTGCTGCAGTTGCTGGCAGCCGGGGCAGAGGACTCAGTGGCACTAGAATCGGCCACGAGAGCCAAGACCCTGCATCCTGTGAAGTAATGGGCCACTGCTACGAAAAAGTCACGGATCAGGTGGACACCCCTGCCACCTGCGTCTGCCTGTCCGTGGCTTGATGAGCGGCCCCGTGATGGGAGTGGTCCAGCGCGGGAACCAACTCCCCTGTTACCCCGACCACGTCCACGACTGCCTGCACGGCCCGGTACACTCATTCTGGGGATTATGGGAAAACTTTATTGGGGTGGGGACGATGGGTGTAAAATGAAAGGACGGAAACTGTAACACACGACACTAAACACGTAAAGCTATCAAATAATTTTTTTTAACCTAAGACTAAACTAACAGACACAGAGACTAAAAAACTTTTTTTTTTTTTTAACGGAGGACTGACAAAACTACACTAAACACAAAACACGTAAAACTTTTTTTTTTTTTTTTTTTACCTAAGACAGACACTAACTGACACACAGAGAAAAAAAAACGTTTTTTTTTTTTTTTAACGGACGACAAACAAATCTACACTAAATGCCAAACACTTAAAACGTAAACTCTTTTTTTAACCTGACACAAACAGTAACTGACACACAGAGACTACAAGACGGGTTTTTTTTAACGTAAGACCGAAAAAACTACACTAAACACGTAAACCTATAAACTTTTTTTTGTAGTTTTTATTGTTTTTAAACCTAAGACAGACACTAACTGACACACAGACAAAAAACAAAGTTTTTTTTTTAACGGAGGACAGCCAGAACTAGACTAAACAAAGAACATATAAAACTTCAAATTTTTTATTAAAAAGACTTTTTTAAATTAACAAATAATGGGAAAAAAAAAAACAAATACACTAACTGGACGGACACTAACTGACAGACAAAACAGACAGATAGACCCTACACTATACTATATCACTAACTAACCTAAACTACACCCTGCCCTGAAAAATCTAAACTTTACTATTCCCTAACTGTAGCCCTAATACCTAACCTAAACTATCAAGCACTATCTATCTATATTATATGTTACAGCTACTTACCTAACTCGATGCCCTACACTTAACCCTGCACTGAACCCTATCTGCTACACTAGGCCCTAACACTAACTATATTTTTCTCCTAACTCTACTAAACTACTAAACTATCTCAAATTATTTCGACCCTATCAGCTATAAAACTAAACTACACTATTCCCTAATCACTACCTGAAACTAACTAACTAGAATATTATAAATTAAATCCAGATGATATAACTCGCACAGCAGACAAAATAACACAGCTCCAAGCTCCAACAAATGCAACACCACAAAATAGCTGCTGGGTGATGTCGTCACTTATATAGTGAAGGGGTAGTCTAGTTTCCTATTGGTTGCTAGGGATGTTGCAAAGTTGTGACAAAGCCTTCTCATTGGCTATTCAAGCTAGGAGAAGAAAGGGAAAATGATAATGATGAGTCACATCATACACTGTAGAAAAAAATAAAAAATAATTTGCATGGAGAATATATCACTATATTCTACATATTCGAAAATTCTAACAAACAAAACCTGTATGAAAATAGCTTGATGCCCCTACATGATTACAAAAATACAAATATTGTATTCTAAATTATTCTAATTACTGAATACTGATGTATAATTTTCCTCTTTACTTAATTTTATGTCATGCGAAAAATCGGCAATTACAAATGCGCGTGAATCGGATCGCATAAGGGCAGTATACTATTAGGTTGGCTTGCTGGGTCGAATAGACGAAGATAAAGAAAATAGCGAATATAGTGCTTTATTCGCAATATTCGTCTATTCGAGTAGACCAACCAAGACAACCCATTGAATGAACCCAATATCATACTGCCCTGATGCGGTGCGATTCACGCGCATATGTAATTGCCGATTTTTCGCATGATGTAAAATACAGTATAATACATAAAGAGGCAGATTATACATCACAGTAATAATTCCCATTACTGATTTATAATTCTCTGTATGTAAGATAGTTTATGTCATGCGAAGAATCGTCAATTACATATGCGCGTGAATCGCACCGCATAAGGGAAGTATACTATTAGGTTCATTTAATGGGTTGTCTTGGTCGACTCGGTCATAAGATAGATAAGAAGCAAGCCTATTAGGAACTCACCTCTAAGTTGAATTTGCATTGCGATTAATATAACCTGTAGTACTCGCATAGCGAATTAAACTTAGAGCTGGGTTCCTAAAGGTTGTCAATGGCTTGCTAGAATATTACGATTATAACGAATTCACGAATATAGCACTATATTCACAATCTTCGTTATATTCCAGCAAGTAGCAAGTTCAACCAACCATTAGGAGCTCAGCTCAAAGTTTAATTTGCGATGCGAACATATACTCGCATCGCGAATTAAACTTTGAGCTGAGCTCCTAACGGTTGCATTGCTATAATTGAAGAAGATTGAGGATATAGCGCTATATTCTCAATCATCTTCTAGCAACAACCATTAGGAACCCAGCTCTAAGTTTAATTCGCGATGCGAACATATACTCGCATTGAGAATTAACGTCAGAGTTGGGTTGATGGATTCCCATTTAAAATGAAAACATGATTCCTTCCTGCTTAAGTTGCTTGTGGCCCAATGACTCATTGGCCCACAAGAAGAAAGCAGGGACAAGTCATGTTTTCGCCTTTCAGATATTGGAAAAATGGCGAATATTCGAATTTGCGAATATATAGCATCATATTCTAAATATTCGCGAATTATCGAAGTTGCGATATTCACGATAAAAATTCGCAATTCGAATATTTGCGCTCAACACTAGTATGGACCAAATTGCGTAGTGGTGAAATTTATTAAAAAACTGCCTTTTTTTCGTCAAATTTATGGGTGATTGCACGCCTCCTTTTGTGGTATGGGCTGAATTACGTAGTGTGGAAATTTGTAATATGAAACTGGCTTCTTTTGGGAAAATTCATGGGTGACTGTACACCTCCTTGTGCTCTATGTACGGAATTATGTAGTGGTGAAAGTTGTTACATGATACAGGCTTTTTTTAATCAAATTTATTTGTGATTGTACACCTCCTTTTGAGGTATCGACCAAATTACTTAGTGGTGAAATTTGATATGAGAAACTGGCATTTTTTCATCACATTTATGGGTGATTGAACACCTCCTTTTGCGGTAAGGACCGAATTACGTAGTCGTGAAATTTTTGATGTGAAACAGGCCTTTTTTGGCAAACTTGATGGGTGATCATACAGAAGAAAGTGTACAAACAGAATATCATAATACTTTCATTATAAACATAATGAAGACGCTGATGACAACACACCAGCAGACTTTGCCTTTACCAACTATTCACAATTAAATCAAGCAGCTTCCGTAAGTTGAAAATATTCATGGGTTTTTATCTGCTCCGTCCGCATTTGATCTCCACAACACACAAGACATGACAGGAGAGCCTCTGCTTTGGAGTCCAAGTCCAGTTTCTTAAGATCAGGAGATCCATCAGAATTGTGCATAACATTCTTTCTCCCCATATAAAGCCATAGCAAAGGATTCTTTAGGCATACACATTAGTAGAAGCTGAAGCTGGTTGCCCCAATTTTAATTCAGGACCGGAGCAGTAAGTAGCAGGTTGACTAACAAGATGGATGGTGCAGGATCCACAAATGGTGGCTCAGGTTCTCTGTCATTGTGCCAATATGTGGTCTCCTGATGCTGCCGCCACCTCCACACTCTGTCATTGTGCCACTCTGTGGCCTCCTGATGCCACCGCCACCTCCACACTGTCATTGTGCCCCTCTGTGGCCTCCTGATGCTGCCTCCAAATCCACACTCTGTAATTGTGTCGCTCTGTGGTCTCCTGATGCTGCTGTCACCTCTACACTCTGTCATTGTGCCGCTCTGTGGCCTACTGGTGCTGCTTCTGCCACCTCTACACTGTCATTGTGCCACTCTGTGGCCTCCTGATGCTGCCGCCACCTCCACACTATGTCAAAGTGTCGCTCTGTGGTCTCCTGATGCTGCCGCCAGCACCGCACTCCGTCACTGTGCCGCTCTGTGGTCTCCTGATGCTGCCGCCACCTTCACACTGTTATTGTGCCACTCTGTGGCCTCTTGATGCTGCTTCCACCTCACCACTATGTCATTGTGCCCCTCTGTGGACTTCTAATGCTGTTCCCACCCTCCCAACTTCATGATTGGGCCACTATTTTGCATTTTGGCCTTGCTGACATCATCATTTATTTGACCCTTCTTCTGATCTGTCAGAAGGAGGAAAAAATGAGACGCAAAACAGATCCTGTCTATGTAATATCTGTAAGGCCTGCATGCCATGGTCTCTTTTTTGCATCAGAATAGGCTTTTGATTTGGTAGCCAAAAGCAGGAGTGGGTAGAAAACACAGAAGACATGCTAATATTCCTTTCATGTGTCATCTCTGTTTTAGATCCACTCCTGTTTTTTTGGGCATTAGCAATACTGATGGATTAATGACCAAATGCTGACTGAGTGAAGGAAGATTCTGCACAGACAGGATCTGTTTTTTGGGGGTTATTGTTCTGACAGATCAGAATAATCAGTGACACCAACACGAACTTACTGCTGGCACCCTCTCCACTCTGTCAGGGGGGCTCTACTTGTTTAAGCGTTTAATAGAACAGGTTCTGTAGACATCTATGTGGAGTCAGCTGATGATGGTGTAAAAGGAGTGCATTTCTTCTTGGCGCTATCATCGACCTGTAAGGTTGAGCTCATACTTGAGTAATTTGGTCAGTTTTGGCCCCGTGTCTGCCCAAATAAGTAAAATCTGTAGTGATTCAAGGAGCGACGCACTATAAAGGCTATATATGCTGTCAGGTAAATGCTGTAAAAATAAATTAAATAAAAACTATGTCAGAACAATAATTTTTTTTGTCACCTTGCCTTACAAAATGCATAATATCGAGTGAGCAAAAAGTAATATGTACCCCGAAATGATACCAATGAAAACGTCACTTCATCCTACAAATAATGAACGCCAAATCTAATAATGAACCGCAAATCTATTTTTTTTCCCCACATACTCACTCAAAAAATAAAAACCAATGGTGCCTGTAAATTTATCCATCAAAATCTGCACTGCAAAAGCGATATGGAGCTCCTTCCTTTCTGCCATGCGCCCCCACAACAGTTTACCATCGAATATGGGGTGTTGCTGTATTTAAGAGAAAATGGGTAACAAATTATGGGGTGCTTTTTCTCCTGTCACCCCTTGTGAAAATGAAAAAATTGGGGCTAAAGCAACATTTTATTGGAAGAAATTAAACTTTTAATTTTCACAGACAAGTGTTTCCAAATCCCGTAAAACGCTTATGGGGTCAAAATGCTCAGTACACCCCCTTAATATATTCTGTGAGGGGTGTAGTTTCCAAAATGGGGTCACTTTTTGAGGTTTTCCACTGTAGGGGTAACTCTTCAAATACAAAATGGTGTCCAAAAACCATTCTAGCAAAGTCTGTCTCCAAAAACCATATGCCACTCCTTTCCTTCTGACCACTGCTCCTACAGCAGTTTACCACCACATATGGGGTATTTATTTAAAATGCAGAATCAGAGTAATGTATATTGAGGTTTATTTTGCTGTTAACCCTTGCTGTGTTACAAGAAAAAAATGATTAACATAAAAAAATGACATTTTGAAAATTCACCTCCATTTTCCTTTTATTCTTGTTGAACAGCTCAAGGGTTAACAAAGTGTGTAACATCAGTTTAGAATAATTTGAGGGGTGTAGTTCCTAAAATGTGGTCATTTATGGGTGGTTTCCATTACATAACCCTCTCAAAATCTTTATAACTGAATTGGTTCTTAAAAAAATGGTTTTGGAAATTTTCTTGAAAATTTGAAAAAACTGCTTCTAAAATTATAAGCCTTCTCACATCCTAAAAAAATTAAATTACATTTACAAAATGATGGAAACATAAAGTAGACATATGGAAAATGTGAAGTAATAACTAATAACTATTTTGTGAGGCTTCACTATGTCATAAAAGCAGAGAAATTCATATTTAGAATATAGGGAATTGGATTTTTTAAATAAATAAAGTTAAAACATATTGACTCAAATTTATCACTAATATGAAGTACAAAGTGTCATGAGAAAACAATCTCAGAATGGCTTGTATAATAAAAAGCTTTCCAAAGTTATTACCACCAAAAGTGACACTGGTCAGATTTGCAAAAATCAGCCTGGGATTTAAGGTGAAAAGGGGCATAGTACTAAAGAGGTTAAACCTACTCCTGTTTTTGCCTTATCAATACTGATCAATTTCTGACCAAATACTGACCATGTTAAGGCGGATACTCAAAAGACAGGATATTTTTTTTTATTCTTTTTTATTTGGGGGGGGGGTTGTTTTACTGATGGATCAGAAGAAGGGAAATGTAAACATTGATGTCAACACAAACTTACTGCTGACAGACTCCCCACTCTGTTGTGGCACCACTACTTGTATCAGTAGGTAACAGAACAGGTTCTCTAGCAGTCTATGTAGAAACATCACTGTGGGATATAGCCGATTTCATGCGCTTTATGACAACTTAGTTCGGAACAAAGCTAATTTTTTTAAAAATTTCGGCAAGGCATCAGAATTACATTTTTGAAAACTTCATTCATCTCTAAATATAGCCTTTGTTCATATTCTGAGCCTTTGATATATTTTATAAGTAGTGTTGAGCGAACAGTTCGAGCATAGTTCAGGTTCGTACCGAATTTTGGGGTGTCCGGGACACGGACCCGAACCCGAACATTTTCAAAAAAGTTCGGGTTCGTTGTTCGGCGATTACTTCCCGCTTTCAGAAGGGCTGCACAGCAGCCAATCAGCTAGCGTTTTACTTCTTGCCCTAAGAGCCCATCACAGCCATGCCTACTAATGGCATGGCTGTGATTGGCCAAGTGCAGCATGTGACCCAGCCTCTAATTAAGCTGGAGTCACGTAGCGCCGCACGTCACACTGCTCTGATTAGTGTAGGGAGAGGACGAAGCTTCTGTGAGGGCGAGATTAGGCAGGGAAAAGTCAGCAACAGCACCTAATGAACTGATCGATCTACAGCTGTGAATGATTGACCTTCTGCTAGTTACTTGCTCACTGGTTTTTAGGCTGCACATTTTTCTGTCACTTATTTTCTGGGGTGATCGGCGGCCATCTAGTTTTTCTTTTGCTATATCCTACATCAGGGGCTTGGCTGTGCTAATTGTCACCGCTAGAAACTCAGGATAGCAATTTCTATATTTTATTAAGGGGTTAAAAACAATTGTCCAAATACCAATCCCCTAAATCTGGTGTTCCAGCTTTGGCTAGCCAAGTATAATACTGTCTGCTGTCTGGCAAAGAATAGATTATTTTCTGTGGTGAAATTCAATTGCCAAAATAGCAATACCATAAGTCAGTGGTTTGAGCTGTGGCTGGCCAAGTTTGATAGTGTCCTGCAAAGGATATATTTTGTTCTGGGGTGAAATTCAATTGCCAAAATAGCAATACCCTGAATCTGGTGTCCCAGCTGTTGCAGGCCAAGTTCCATAGTGTAAGCAAAAACATATATTTTGTTCTGGGGTGAAATTCAATTGCCAAAATAGCAATACCATAAATCAGTGGTTTCAGCTGTGGCTGGCCAAGATTCATAGTGTCCGCAAAAACATATATTTTGTTGTGGGGTGAAATTCAATTGCCAAAATAGCAATACCCTGAATCTGGTGTCCCAGCAGTGGCTGGCAAAGTATAATAGTGTCCACCAAAACATATATTTTGTTCTGGGGTTAAATTCAATTGCCAAAATAGCAATAACCTGAATCTGGTGTTCCAGCAGTTGCAGGCCTAGTTTAAATCTGTCTGTAACAGGGTATATTTTGTTCTGGGGTTAAATTCAATTGCAAAATAGCAATACCCTGAATCTGGTGTCCCAGCAGTGGCTGGAAAAGTATAATAGTGTCCTGCAAATTATATATTTTGTTCAGCGGTGAAATTCAATTGCCAAAATAGCAATACCCTGAATCTGGTGTCCCAGCTGTTGCATGCCAAGTTTCAAAGTGTCCGCAAAAACATATATTTTGTTGTGGGGTGAAATTCAATTGCCAAAATAGCAATACCATAAATCAGTGGTTTCAGCTGTTGCTGGCCAAGATTCATAGTGTCCGCAAAAACATATATTCTGTTGTGGGGTGAAATTCAATTGCCAAAATAGCAATACCCTGAATCTGGTGTCCCAGCTGTTGCAGGCCAAGTTTCATAGTGTCCGCAAAAACATTTATTTTGTTCTGGGGTGAAATTCAATTGCCAAAATAGCAATACCCTGAATCTGGTGTCCCAGCTGTTGCAGGCCAAGTTTCATAGTGTCCGCAAAAACATATATTTTGTTCTGGGGTGAAATTCAATTGCCAAAATAGCAATACCATAAATCAGTGGTTTCAGCTGTGGCTGGCCCAGTTTCATAGTGTCCACAAAAACATGTATTTTGTTCTGGGGTGAAATTCAATTGCCAAAATAGCAATACCATAAATCAGTGGTTTCAGCTGTGTCTGGCCAAGATTCATAGTGTCCGCAAAAACATATATTTTGTTGTGGGGTGAAATTCAATTGCCAAAATAGCAATACCCTGAATCTGGTGTCCCAGCTGTTGCAGGCCAAGTTTCATAGTGTCCGCCAAAACATATTTTGTTCTGGGGTAAAATTCAATTGCCAAAATAGCAATACCCAGAATCTGGTGTTCCAGCTGTTGCGGGCCTAGTTTAAATCTGTCCATAACAGGGTATATTTTGTTCTGGGGTGAAATTCAATTGCTAAAATAGCAATACCATAAATCAGTGGTTTCAGCTGTGGCTGGCCAAGTTTCATAGTGTCCGAAAAAGCATATATTTTGTTCTGAGGTGAAATTCAATTGCCAAAATAGCAATACCATAAATCAGTGGTTTCACCTGTGGCTGGCAAAGTATAATAGTGTCCGCCAAAACATATTTTGTTCTGGGGTGAAATTCAATTGCCAAAATAGCAATACCCTGAATCTGGTGTTCCAGCTGTTGCGGGCCTAGTTTAAATCTGTCCGTAACAGGGTATATTTTGTTCTGGGGTGAAATTCAATTGCCAAATAGTGATGTCGCGAACATAAAATTTTCCGTTCGCGAATGGCGAACGTGAACTTCCGCGAATGTTCGCGAACGGGCGAACCGGGCTAACCGCCATAGACTTTAATAGGCAGACGAATTTTAAAACCCACAGGGACTCTTTCTGGCCACAATAGTGATGGAAAAGTTGTTTCAAGGGTACTAACACCTGGACTGTGGCATGCCGGAGGGGAATCCATGGCAAAACTTCCATGGAAAATTACATAGTTGACGCAGAGTTGGGTTTTAATCCATAAAAGGCATAAATCACCTAACAATCCGAATTTTTTTTGAACAACGTGGTTTAAAACATCTAGTGTGTGTATACGATCAGGTATGATGTTGTATCGATCAGGGTTACGGGGTTGTATTGATAAGGGTTACGCCCGCTTCATAGACATTGACAGACCAAACTCCCCTTTTATTGCACAGCAAAAAACCGCAAACAGTTAATTTGCACAACCGCAAACTCCCCATTTGCACAAGGTTGGATACCAAGCTAGCCACGTCCCGGTGATGTCATTGAAGGTTTCTTCCTCCAGCCAGCCACGTACAACACCAAGGGTCCTCGAAAGGTGAATTGAATTGATTTTTCGAACGGGGAGATGGTTAAAAAAAACGCTGGCTCCCTCCCCTTTGTTTTTATCCACAGACACTGCGTCTGTGCCGTGCAATTTACTGTCACACCCGATATGAGTGGTATTTTCTGTAGTACTATTCTCATCAGTTTAATCCCTCTAACGTCCCCAATCTGGGGGCCATTTATTGAATTGATTTGTCGAACGGGGAGATGGTTAAAAAAACGCTGGCTCCCTCCCCTTTGTTTTTATCCACGGTCACTACGTCTGCGCCGTGCAATTTACTGTCACACCCGATATGAGTGGTATTTTCTGTAGTACTATTCTCATCAGTTTAATCCCTCTAACGTCCCCAATCTGGGGGCCATTTATTGAATTGATTTGTCGAAGGGGGAGATGGTTAAAAAAACGCTGGCTCTCTCCCCTTTGTTTTTATCCACGGTCACTACGTCTGCGCCGTGCAATTTACTGTCACACCCGATATGAGTGGTATTTTCTGTAGTACTATTCTCATCAGTTTAATCCCTCTAACGTCCCCATTCTGGGGGCCATTTATTGAATTGATTTTTCGAACGGGGAGATGGTTAAAAAAACGCTGGCTCCCTCCACTCTGTTTTAAACCACGGTCACTGCGTCTGCGCCGTGCAATTTACTGTCACACCCGATATGAGTGGTATTTTCTGTAGTACTATTCTCATCAGTTTAATCCCTGTTACATCCCATATCAGGGATTGCCTTTTGTGAAAAAAAATTTAGGCCGGGTACCTTCGACTGCCTTCACAGTGACAGACCAAACTCTCATACACCAAACTGAATTGATTTCAGGAACCGGGAGATGGAAAAAGCAGCTTGGTCGGTCCTCTTACTCCCAAATTGGGGCACTGCGCATGCACAGAGCACTGTGCTGTGACACCCTATATGAGTGGTGTCTTAACTAGTACTATTCCTATCAGCTTAATCCCTGTTACGTACCCTATCCGGGGATGTCTGTCGAATTAATTAACCATTGTCGAATTAGCGAACCCTTACAACATCATGAAATAATTTAGTTCTGAGCTCTGTACTTGCTTTGTATTGGAATTGATGGGGATTTTTTTAATTGTCTGCATTATTTCTAATAAAACTATTAAGAGACTTTATTATGATTTTTTATTTTATGTATTAAAAACCCATACAACATTAAAAAAAAGGTAAATTAATGTTTTTTCTATGAAATATTATCCAGCCGTCCGATCGCTTTTGGTCTGACCATAATGAAGCAACGGCCTTATCATCTGGGGTGTGGCAACATTGCCAACACACACTTATAGAGGTGATGATTGCTTCATTGTGATACGCAAACCCCTTCACCACAACAAGGTAATGATCACGAAGGGGAATTGACACTTGTATGTGCCTTTTTGTTTTGGTTTGTTTTTGCAGCCACAGTGCTGCACCATAGGACAGAAAAATTAGGCATGTACACATGCCTGACAAATAATGGCATTTTTGCAGCCGCTATTGTAGTAGCGGCCGGAAAAATTGATGTTTTCCAGGCAGAAAAATGACTAAAACATTGCGGCTTGAACCCTAGTTGGTGGTGGAGAATTCACGAAAGTCATCCGGTATGCAGACATTAAATACAGCAGCGTTGGGACCATTTTGAGTTTTCGGGATCCATGCCTCATTCATCTTTATGAAGGTGAGGTAATCAACACTTTTTTGACCGAGGCGACTTCTCTTGTCAGTGACAATGCCTCCTGCTGCACTGAAGGTCCTTTTTGACAGGACACTTGAAGCAGGGCAGGCCAGAAGTTCTATCGCAAACTGGGATAGCTCAGGCCACAGGTCAAGCCTGCACACCCAGTAGTGAAGGGGTTCATTGCTCCTCGGAGTGTCGATATCTGCTGTTAAGGCGAGGTAGTCTGCTACCTGTCGGTCGAGTCGTTCTCTAAGGCTGGATCCCGAAGGGCTGTGGCGATGAGTAGGACTGAAAAAGCTCTGCATGTCCTCCATCAACAACACATCTGTAAATCGTCCAGTCCTTGCCGCCGTGGTAGGAGGAGGATTACACTCACCTCTTCCCCTGTTAGATTCCCGTTGTGCTGTGACATCCCCCTTATAAGCTGTGTAAAGCATATTTTTTAGTTTGGTTTTGAACTGCTGCATCCTTTCCGACTTTCGGTAATTTGGTAACATTTCTGCCACTTTCTGCTTATACCGGGGGTCTAGTAGCGTGGCCACCCAGTACATGTCGTTCTCCTTCATCCTTTTTATACGAGGGTCCCTCAACAGACATGACAGCATGAAAGACCCCATTTGAACAAGGTTGGATGCAGAGCTACTCATTTCCTGTTCCTCGTCCTCACTGATGTCATTGACGATCTGTTCTTCCCCCCAGCCCCGTACAACACCATGGGTACCAGATATGTGACAACAACGAGCACCCTGGGGTGCCTGCTGTAGTTGGTCTTCCTCCTCCTCAAAGCCGCCACATTCCTCCTCTGACTCCTCTTCCTCATACTCCTCTTCCAGCGTTGCCGCAGGTCCGGCAAGCGATGATGACAAGGTCATCATGTTTCTGGTGGTGATGGTGACCACAACTCTTCCGCTTCCTCTTCACGCTCATCTACAGCCTGATCCAGCACTCTTCGCAGGGCACGCTCCAGGAAGAAAACAAATGGGATGAGGTCGCTGATGGTGCCTTCGGTGCGACTGACTAGGTTTGTCACCTCCTCAAAAGGACGCATGAGCCTACAGGCATTGCGCATGAGCATCCAGTAACGTGGCCAAAAAATTCCCAGCTCCGCAGAGGCTGTCCTAGCACCCCGGTCATACAAATACTCGTTGACGGCTTTGTCTTGTTGGAGCAGGCGGTCGAACATTAGGAGTGTTGAATTCCAACGTGTTGGGCTGTCGCATATCAAGCGCCTCACTGGCATGTTGTTTCGCCGCTGAATATCGGAAAAGTGCGCCATGGCTGTGTAGGAACGCCTGAAATGGCCACACACCTTCCTGGCCTGCTTGAGGACATCCTGTAAGCCTGGGTACTTAGACACAAAGCGTTGTACGATGAGATTCAACACATGTGCCATGCACGGCACATGTGACAACTTGCCCAAATTCAATGCCGACAACAAATTTGTTCCATTGTCACACACCACTTTGCCGATCTCCAGTTGGTGCGGGGTCAGCCACTGATCCACCTGTGTGTTCAGGGCGGACAGGAGTGCTGGTTCTGTGTGGCTCTCTGCTTTCAGGCAAGTCAACCCCAAGACAGCGTGACACTGTAGTATCCGGGATGTGGAATAGCCCCTGGGGAGCTGGGGGGATTCAGTTGATGTGCAGCCAGACACCGCAGAAGAAGAGGACTCAGCTGAGGAGGATTTCGAAGAGGATGGAGTAGAAGTAGAGGAGGTGGCAGTAGGTCTGCCTTCAAGTCGTGGCGGTGTCACCAACTCCGCTGCGGAGCCATGCATTCCATGCTTGTCAGCCGTCAGCAGGTTGACCCAATGCGCAGTGTACGTGATATACCTGCCCTGACCGTGCTTTGCAGACCAGGTATCAGTGGTCAGATGGACCCTTGCCCCAACACTGTATGCCAGAGATGCCATGACTTCCTTTTCAATGACATGGTAGAGGTTTGGGATTGCCTTTTTTGAAAAAAAATTTCGTCCGGGTACCTTCCACTGTGGTGTCCCAATAGCGACAAATTTTTTGGAGGCCTCAGACTCCACCAGCTGGTATGGTAAAAGCTGGCGGGCTAAGAGTTCCGTCAAGCCAGCTGTCAGTCAACGGGCAAGGGGGTGATTCTGTGACATTGGCTTTTTACGCACAAACATGTCCTTGAGCAGGAACTGCTGAAGGTGAGAGATGGAGTGGCGGCTGGTTGAGAGGGGGCAGGGAGGACAGCAGTGGTTGACGTGGCTGAAGATGCTGGACCAGGAGGAGCATGGTGGCTTTGAGTTTGTGTGCTGCTTGTACTTATGTGTTGATCCCAGAGGCGTTTGTGATGTGAGATCATGTGCCTTCGCAAAGCAGTTGTACCAAGGTGGGTGTTGGACTTCCCACGACTCAGTTTCTTTTGGCACAGGTTGCAAATGGCATTGCTGTTATCAGAGGCAGACACACAAAAAAAATGCCACACTGCTGAGCTTTGCAATGACGGCATTCTGGTGGTGGCAACAGCATGCGTTGACTGGCGTGCTGTCTTGCTGACCCCAGGTGCCGATTCATGCTGTCTGACTGTGCCACTAACTCCTTGCGACGACCTCCCCCTGCTTCCAACTCGTCTCCTCATTCTCTCTGTCTCCCCTTCTGAACTTTCCCCCTCTTCTTCTCTTCGAGCAGGCACCCACGTGGCATCCGTGGACACATCATCATCATCAACCTCTTCACTTGTATCTGACACCTCAGCAAAGGAAGCAGCAGCGGGTACAACATCATCATCATCATCATCACACTGTACGTCCATGTGTGTAATCCTGCCTGACTGAGACATATCCCTGTAATCTACATCATCTGGCAATAATGGTTGCGCATCACTAATTGCATCCAACTGATGTGTAAATAACTCCTCTGATGGTACAAGTGAAGCGGCTGTGGTGGTAGTGGTGGTGGTGGCGGTGGGCGGGTGCGTGGTAACTTGAGAGCAGGTGACTGAAGCTGAGCTTGAGGAGGATGGTGCGTCAAGGTTCTTAGCGGAAGGTGTTGAAGATTGGGTGTCCTGTCTAAGCCAGTCAACTATGTCCTCAGAATTTTTTGGGTTCAGGGTACGTGGCCTCTGAACACTAGGCATTATTCCAGGGACAGTGGAAATCACAGCCCCACGACGGCCCCTGCGGGGTGGCCTGCCTCTGCCTGTCATTTTTTTTTTAGATAAGTGGTACTACGCGTGCTAGGTACTGTGCCACCCGGTATCAGTGGTTGGCACTGGCAGTGGGCACACTACAGTCAGTGGAAGTGGACCTGACACACACTGGCAGCAGGCAAGCAACTGAATTTAGACTACTGTCTAAAAATGAAATGCCTTATTTATCGGCAAGCTACTGTGCCTCCCGGTATCATTGGTTGGCACTGGCAGTGGGCACACTACAGTCAGTGGAAGTGGGCCTGACACACACTGGCAGCAGGCAAGCAGCTGAATTTAGACTGCTGTCTAAAAATTAAATGCCTTATTTATCGGCAAGCTACTGTGCCACCCGGTATCAGTGGTTGGCACTGGCAGTGGGCACACTACAGTCTGTGGAAGTGGGCCTGACACACACTGGCAGCAGGCAAGCAATTGAATTTAGACTACTGTCTAAAAATTAAATGCCTTATTTATCGGCAAGCTACTGTGCCACCCGGTATCAGTGGTTGGCACTGGCAGTGGGCACACTACAGTCAGTGGAAGTGGACCTGACACACACTGGCAGCAGGCAAGCAGCTGAATTTAGACTGCTGTCTAAAAATTAAATGCCTTATTTATCGGCAAGCTACTGTGCCTCCCGGTATCATTGGTTGGCACTGGCAGTGGGCACACTACAGTCAGTGGAAGTGGGCCTGACACACACTGGCAGCAGGCAAGCAGCTGAATTTAGACTACTGTCTAAAAATTAAATGCCTTATTTATCGGCAAGCTACTGTGCCACCCGGTATCAGTGGTTGGCACTGGCAGTGGGCACACTACAGTCAGTGGAAGTCGGCCTGACACACACTGGCAGCAGGCAAGCAACTGAATTTAGACTACTGTCTAAAAATTAAATGCCTTATTTATCGGCAAGCTACTGTGCCACCCGGTATCAGTGGTTGGCACTGGCAGTGGGCACACTACAGTCTGTGGAAGTGGGCCTGACACACACTGTCAGCAGGCAAGCAACTGAGTTTAGACTACTGTCTAAAAATTAAATGCCTTATTTATCGGCAAGCTACTGTACCACCCGGTATCAGTGGTTGGCACTGGCAGTGGGCACACTAAAGTCAGTGGAAGTCAGCCTGACACACACTAGCAGCAGGCAAGCAACTGAAATTACACTAAAGTGTAAAAATGAAATGCCTTTTTTTGATGCAAAGTCCTGTGCCACACAGGATGACAGTGGTGGGCACTGGCAGTGGGCACACTACAGTCAGTGGAAGTCGGCCTGACACACACTGGCAGCAGGAAAACAACTGAAATGACACTAAAGTGTAAAAGTTAAATGCCTTTTTTTGATGCAAAGTCCTGTGCCACACGGGATGACAGGGGTGGGCACTGGCAGTGGGCACACTACAGTCAGTGGAAGTCGGCCTGACACACACTGGCAGCCGGAAAGCAACTGAAATTACACTAAAGTGTGAAAATTAAATGCCTTTTTTTGATGCAAAGTCCTGTGCCACACGGGATGACAGTGGTGGGCACTGACAGTGGGCACACTACAGTAGGTGGAAGTCAGAATGACACACTGGCAGGCAACTAACCTTAGATTAAAGTGTAAAAATGAAATGCCTTTTTTGATGCAAAGTCCTGTGCCACATGGGATGACAGGGGTGGGCACTGGCAGTGGGCACACTATGGTCTGTGGGCCTGCAGCTTCTCACACACAGGCAGGCCAGGCAACTGCAATATGTATATGGAGAAAAAAAAAAGCAGACTAATGTTGCAGCCCTAAAAAGGGCTTTTTGGGGTTCTGTCAGGACGCTGTCCTTACAGCAGAGATCAGATGAGTCTTTCAGGAATGGAGTGGACACTGAAATCACTAGCCTAGCTATCGATTTCCCTATTAAATCAGCAGCAACTACACTCTCCCTCCTCTCACTAAGACTGCAAATTCCGAATGAATCTAAAATGGATGCTGTTCAGGAGATGGGAGGGTCTGGGAGGGAGGGTATGCTGCTGATTGGCTGGAATGTGTCTGCTGACTGTGAGTTACAGGGTCAAAGTTTGCACAATGATGATGTATAGGGGGCGGACAGAACATCGCATGTGTTCGCCCGCTGCGGCGAACGCGAACAAGCTATGTTCTCCGGGAACTGTTAGCCGGCGGATAGTTCGGGCCATCTCTATTGCCAAAATAGCAATACCATAAATCAGTGGTTTCAGCTGTGGCTGGCCAAGTTTCATAGTGTCCGCAAAAACATATATTTTGTTTTGGGGTGAAATTCAATTGCCAAAATAGCAATACCATAAATCAGTGGTTTCGCTGTGGCTGGCCAAGTTTCATAGTGTCCGCAAAAACATATATTTTATTCTGGGGTGAAATTCAATTGCCAAAATAGCAATACCCTGAATCTGGTGTTCGAGCTGTTACAGGCCAAGTGTAAATCTGTCCATAAAAGGATACCTTTCATCCAGGGCCTAAATACTAGCCCTAAAAGAGAAATTCCCCTAAATCAGTGGTTACTGCTGTGCCTGGATTAGTGTAATACGCTACATAAATAAATAGGCAGATAGTGTTAGGTGCCTGTAAAAAAAGGCCTGAATTTAAAATCAATACATTGGGACAAATATTTTTTTTCTTATTGTGGTGCTTGGTGAACGGTAACAATGAGGAAAACATCTAGTAAGGGACGCGGACGCGGTTATGGTGGTGTTAGTGTACCCTCTGGTGCTGGGAGAGGACGTGGCCATTCTGCCACAGCCACACGTCCTAGTGAACCAACTACCTCAGGTTCCAGTACCCGCCAGAATTTACAGCGATATTTGGTGGGGCCCGATGGTAAGGCCTGAGCAGGTACAGGCGCTAGTCAATTGGGTGGCCGACAGTGGATCCAGCACGTTCACAACATTATCTCCCACCCAGTCTTCCGCAGAAAGCGCACAGGTGGCAACTGAAAACCAAGCCCATCAGTCTGTCACATCACCCCCATGCATATCAGGGAAACTGTCTGAGCCTCAAGTTATGCAGCAGTCTCTTATGCTGTTTGAAGACTCTGCTGGCAGGGTTTCCCAAGGGAATCCACCTAGCCCTTCCCCAGTGGTGGAAGACATAGAATGCACTGATGTACAACCACTGATGTTTCCTGATGATGAGGACATGGGAATACCACCTCATCGGAGTCCGCACGTCTCTGATGATGACGAAACACAGGTGCCAACTGCTGCGTCTTTCTGCAGTGTGCAGACCGAACAGGAGGTCAGGGAGGAAGACTGTGCGGAAGACGATGCAGGGGACGATGAGGTCCTAGACCCCACATGGAATGAAGGTCGTGCCAGAGACTTTCATAGTTTAGAGGAAAAGGCAGTGGTGAGACCGAGCCAACAGCGTAGCAAAAGAGGGAGCAGGGGGCAAAAGCAGACCAGCCGCCGCCAAGAGAGTTCGCCTGCTACTGGCCACCGCCACCAGGAACCGAGCACCCCAAAGGCAGCTTCAAGGGGTTCCCTGGCATGGCACTTCTTTAAACAATGTGCTGACGACAAGACCCGAGTGGTTTGCACGCTGTGCCATCAGATCCTGAAGCGAGGCATTAACGTTCTGAACCTTAGCACAACCTGCATGACCAGGCATCTACATGCAAAGCATGAACTGCAGTGGAGTAAACACCTTAAAAACAAGGAACTAACACAGGCTCCCCCTGCTCCCTCTTCTGCTGCTGCCTCGGCATCTTCCTCCGCCTCGGGAAAAATGTTGCCACCTGCTGCCCACCAAACAGAGGATGTGCCACCGACACCACCACCTGCGTCACCAAGCATCTCCACCATGTCACACGGCAGCGTTCTCCATCTCACAAACCTTGGAGAGAAAGCAAAAATTCCCACCTAGCCACTCTCAAGCCCTGGGCCTGAATGCCAGCATTTCTAAACTACTGGCCTTTGAAATGCTGTCATTCAGGCTGGTGGACACAGTCAGCTTCAAACAGCTGATGTCCATGGCTGTCCCACAGTATGTTGTTCCCAGCCGCCACTACTTCTCCAAGACAGCCGTGCCTTCCCTGCACAACCAAGTATCCGATAAAATCAAGTGTGCACTGCGCAACGCCATTTGTGGAAAGGTCCACCTAACCACAGATACGTGGACCAGTAAGCACGGCCAGGGACGCTATATCTCCCTAACTGCACACTGGGTAAATGTAGTGGTGGCTGGGCCCCAGGTGGAGAGTTCTTTGGCGCAGGTCCTTCCGCCGCCAAGGATCGCAAGGCATCATTCTTTGCCTCCTGTAGCCTCCTCCTCCTACTCGGCTTCCTCCTCCTCTGCTTCCACCAGCTCATCCAGTCAGCCACACACCTTCACCACCAACTTCAGCACAGCCTGGGGTAAACGTCAGCAGGCCATTCTGAAACTCATATGTTTGCTGGACAGGCCCCACACCGCGCAGGAGTTGTGGTGGGGTATTGAACAACAGACCGACCAGTGGTTGCTGCCGGTGGGCCTCAAGCCTGGCCTGGTGGTGTCCGATAATGGGCGAAATCTCGTCGCAGCTCTGGGACTAGCCGGTTTGACGCACATCCCTTGCCTGGTGCATGTGCTGAATTTGGTGGGGCAGATGTTCATTCACAACTACCCCGACATGTCAGAGCTGCTTCATAAAGTGCCTGTCTGTGCTACAGCGTAACTTCAGCCTTTACCGCTCACCGCCTCATATGCGACGTGCCCACCAGGTGGAACTCCACCTTGCACATGCTGGAGAGACTGTGAGAGCAGCAGCAGGCCATAGTGGAGTTTCAGATGCAGCACGCACACGTCAGTCGCACTGCGGAACAGCACCACTTCACCACCAATGATTGGGCCTCCATGCGAGACCTGTGTGCCCTGTTGCATTGTTTTGAGTACTCCACCAACATGGCCAGTGGCGATGACACCGGTATCAGCGTTACAATACCACTTCTATGTCTCCTTGAGAAAACGCTTAGGGCGATGATGGAAGAGGAGATGGCCCAGGAGGAGGAGGAGGAGGATGAGGGGTCATTTTTAGCACTTTCAGGCCAGTCTGTTAGAAGTGGCTCAGAGGGAGGTTTTTTGCAACAGCAGAGGCCAGGCACAAATGTGGCCAGCCAGGGCCCACTACTGGAGGATGAGGAGGATGAGGAGGAGGAGGATGAGGAGGAGGTGGAGGAGGATGAAGCAGGATCACAGCGGGGTGGCACCCGACATAGCTCAGGCCCATCACTGGTGCGTGGCTGGGGGGATACGGAGGACGATGACGATACGCCTCCCACAGAGGACAGCTTGTCCTTACCTCTGGGGAGCCTGGCACACATGAGCGACTACATGCTGCAGTGCCTGTGCAACGACAGCAGAGTTGCCCACATTTTAACGTGTGCGGACTACTGGGTTGCCACCCTGCTGGATCCCCGGTACAAAGACAATGTGCCCACCTTACTTCCTGCACTGGAGCGTGATAGGAAGATGCGCGAGTACAAGCGCACGCTGGTAGAGGCGCTCCTGTGAGCATTCCCAAATGTCACAGGGGAAAAGGTGGAAGCCCAAGGCGAAGGCAGAGGAGGAGCAAGAGGTCGCCAACGCAGCTGTGTCACGGCCAGCTCCTCTGAGGGCAGGGTTAGCATGGCAGAAATGTGGAAAAGTTTTGTCTCCACGCCACAGCTAACGGCACCATCACCTGATACGGAACGTGTTAGCAGGAGGCAGCATTTCACTAAAATGGTTGAACAGTACATCTGAACACCCCTCCACGTACTGACTGATGGTTCGGCCCCATTCAACTTCTATGTCTCCAATTTGTCCACGTGGCCAGAGTTAGCATTTTGTGCCTTGGAGGTGCTGGCCCGGCGGCCAGCGTTTTGTCTGAACGTGTATTCAGCACGGCAGGGGGCGTCATTACTGATAAACGCAGCCGCCTGTCCACAGCCAACGTGGACAAGCTGACGTTCATAAAAATGAACCAGGCATGGATCCCACAGGACCTGTGCCTCCCTTGTGCAGAATAGACATTTATAACTGCCTCCCCCTCAACCATGTATTCTTGTACTCAGGGGCACTTCTTTATTGAATCCTCATTTTTTTAACTTTACCATGATCTTGCGGTGCAACCCAAAGTTGAATGAACCTCTCCTCTGTCTGGGTGGTGGGGCTGAAATAACTGAAAGTGGCCTTCTCCGGTGGTGGGTGATATGACGCATGATTCCTTGCTGTGGGACCTCTCTCCTCTATCTGGGTGCTGGGCTGAAATAACTGAAAGTGGCCTTCTCCAGTGGTGGGTGATATGATGCATGATTCCTTGCTGTGGGACCTCTCTCCTCTGTCTGGGTGCTGGGGCCGAAATAACTGAAAGTGGCCTTCTCCGGTGGTGGGTGATATGACGCATGATTCCTTGCTGTGGGACCTCTCTCCTCTGTCTGGGTGCTGGGGCCGAAATAACTGAAAGTGGCCTTTTCCGGTGGTGGGTGATATGACGCATGATTCCTTGCTGTGGGACCTCTCTCGTCTGTCTGGGTGCTGGGGCCGAAATAACTAAAAGTGGCCTTCTCCAGTGGTGGGTGATATGACGCATGATTCCTTGCTGTGGGACCTGTATCCTCGGTCTGGGCCGAAATAACTGAAAGTTGCCTCCTCCAGTGGTGGGTGAAATGACGCATGATTCCTTGCTGTGGGACCTCTCTCCTCTGTCTGAGTGCTGGGGCCGAAATAACTGAAAGTGGCCTTCTCTAGTTGTGGGTGAAATGACGCATGATTCCTTGCTGTGGGACCTCTCTCCTCTATCTGGGTGCTGGGCTGAAACAACTGAAAGTGGCCTTCTCCAGTGGAGGGTGATATGATGCATGATTCCTTGCTGTGGGACCTCTGTCCTCTGTCTGGGTGCTGGGGCCGAAATAACTGAAAGTGTCCTTCTCCGGTGGTGGGTGATATGACGCATGATTCCTTGCTGTGGGACCTCTCTCCTCTGTCTGGGTGCTGGGGCCGAAATAACTAAAAGTGGCCTTCTCCAGTGGTGGGTGATATGACGCATGATTCCTTGCTGTGGGACCTGTATCCTCGGTCTGGGTGCTGGGCCGAAATAACTGAAAGTGGCCTTCTCCAGTGGTGGGTGAAATGACGCATGATTCCTTGCTGTGGGACCTCTCTCCTCTGTCTGAGTGCTGGGGCCGAAATAACTGAAAGTGGCCTTCTCCAGTGGTGGGTGATATGACGCATGATTCCTTGCTGTGGGACCTCTCTCCTCTGTCTGGGTGCTGGGGCCAAAATAACTGAAAGTGGCCTTCTCTAGTTGTGGGTGAAACGACGGATGATTCCTTGCTGTGTGACCTCTCTCCTCTATCTGGGTGCTGGGCCGAAATAACTGAAAGTGGCCTTCTCCAGTGGTGGGTGATATGACCCCTTATTCCTTGCTGTGGGACCTCTCTCCTCTGTCTGGGTGCTGGGGCCGAAATAACTGAAAGTGGCCTTCTCCAGTGGTGTGTGATATGACGCATGATTCCTTGCAGTGGGACCTCTCTCCAATTGATATTGGTTAAATTTTATTTATTTTATTTTATTTTAATTAATTTCCCTATCCACATTTGTTTGCAGTGGATTTACCTACATGTTGCTGCCTTTGGCAGCCTCTAGCCCGTTCCTGGACTATTTTACAGCCTTTTTAGTGCCTAAAAGTTCGGGTCCCCATTGACTTCAATGGGGTTCGGGATAAAGTTCGGGTCGAGTTCGGATCCCGAACCCGAACATTTTCATGAAGTTCGGCCGAACTTCCCGAACCCGAACTTCCAGGTGTTCGTTCATCTCTATTTATAAGCCATGTCCACTTAAGAAAAGCTACACAATGAGGTCCTGTCCATAAGATAGCTGCTGATGGAGGGTCATGTGACCAGGCAAATCACCTCCATGTGATATCTGCATTAAACATCCAACAGTACAAGTGCAGATGGCAGGTGCAGTGTATTTGAATGAAGGAGATATCACATGGTTATTTCTCTGGTCACATGACCCTCCATCAACATTTATGGACAAGACCTCTGTATGGATAACACAAAAGACTTGGACAACAATGGGTCACAGCTTATGAAATATAGCAAATCACGCAGAATTTTAACAAAGTACCATATAATCTTCTTACAAACTGGTCAGTAGTAACCAGAAAGTGTCCAACCCCTTAAATAAACTATAAAATGGTTAATTCACCCTGCAGATTATGGAAATTCATTTGTTTTAATTATGTTGAGTGTCTACACCAGTCTGATGCCCACAGAAATATAAAGTGCCTAAAAGAAAAAATACGGTATGACTCGAAAGGCTCAATAAACTAGTCAAGAGAACATACAGTATATCTCTTATCTCTTATATTATAAAAGTTAGTTTCTGTCTGTCCCAATGTCTCTGTCTGTCTGTTCTTTATGCGCGACCAAACGACTGGACCGATCATCACCAAATTTGTCACACAGGAACTCTTTCTCTTCATAACCAACTGCCATACACACGGTCACATGTCCCTTATCAGCCAATAGAAGCTTGCAGGCCCTTAGTCTCCACATAAACACAGTTGTACTCCAGGTTTCCATAACACCCCGGCCCCTTAACAGTGACCTTTACAGCACCCCGCCCCTTAATGCTGACCTCCATAGAGGACTGTCCCCTTATCTGTGACCTCCACTGTTCCCTGCTCCCTTAACCACCTCAGCCCATCTAGCTTAAACACCCTTAATGACCAGGCCACTTTTTACAATTCTGCACTACACTACTTTCACCGTTTATTGCTCCGTCATACAACTTACCACCCAAATGAATTTTACCTCCTTTTCTTCTCACTAATAGAGCTTTCATTTGGTGCTATTTCATTGCTGCTGAGATTTTTACTTTTTTTGCTATTAATCAAAAATGACCGAAATTTTTGCAAAATTTGTCAAATAAAACTACATTTCTCTATAAATTTTCTCTAAATTTATTGTTCTACATGTCTTTGATAAAAAAAAATAATGCTATCAGTGTATATTTATTGGTTTGGGTAAAAGTTATAGCGTTTACAAACTATGGTGCAAAAAAGTGAATTTCCGCATTTTGACTTTCTGAGCACCTGTCCTGTTTCCTGACGTACTGCAATGACCAGACAGTAGAAACACCCCATAAATGACCCTATTTCGGAAAGAAGACATCCTAAGGTATTCACTGAGGGGCATAGTGAGTTCATGGAAGTTTTTATTTTTTGTCACAAGTTAGCGGAAATTTATTTTTATTTTTATCCCAAAATTTCATTTTCTGCTAACTTGTGACAAAAAATAAAAACTTCCATGAACTCACTTTGCCCATCAGCAAATACCTTAGGGTGTTTACTTTCCGGAATGGGGTAACTTGTGGAGTATTTTTACTGCCCTGGCATTTTAGGGGCCCTTAAAGCGTGAGAATCCAAATGCGTAAAAATGCCCTGTGAAATCCTAAAGTTACTCATTGGATTTAGGGCCCCTTTGCGCATCTCGGCTGCAAAAAAGTGTCACACATGTGGTATCACCGTACTCAGGAGAAGTAGGGCAATGTGTTTTGGGGTGTATTTTTACATATACCCATGTTGGGTGAGAGAAATATCTCTGTAAATTGACAACTTTGTATAAAAAAAATTAAAAAGTTGTTGTTTACAGCGATATTTCTCACACAAAGTATGGGTATATATAAAATACACCGCAAAACTGATTGCCCTACTTCTGCAGAGTACGGTGATACCACATGTGTGCCACTTTTTTGCAGCCTAGATGCGCAAAGGGGCACTAAAACCAATGAGTACCTTTAGGATTTCACAGGGCAATTTTACGCATTTGGATTTCAAACTACTTCTCACGCTTTAGGGGCCCCTAAAATGCCGGGACAGTAAAAATACCACACAAGTGACCCCATTACGGAAAGTAGACACCCTAAGGTATTCTCTGATGGGCATAGTGAGTTCATGGAAGTTTTTATTTTTTGTCACAAGTTAGCGGAAATTGTTTTTTTTCTTTTCTTACAAAGTCTCATATTCCACTAACTTGTGACAAAAAATAAAATTTTACCTGAACTCACCATACCCCTCACAGAATACCTTGGGGTGTCTACTTTCTAAAATGGGGTCACTTGTGGGGTATTTTTACTGCCGTGACATTTTAGGGGCCTCTAAACGTGAGAAGTGGTTTGGAATCCAAATGCGTAAAAATGTCCTGTGAAATCCTAAAGGTACTCATTGGATTTAGGGCCCCTTTGCGCCTCTTGGCTGCAAAAAAGTGGCACACATGTGGTATCGCCGTACTCGGGAGAAGTAGGGCAATGTGTTATGGGGTGTATTTTTACATATACCCATATTGTACCCATATTGTGTGTGAAAAATATCTCTGGAAATAACAACTTTTTCAATTTTTTTATACAAAGTTGTCAATTTAAAGAGATATTTCTCTCACCCAGCATGGGTATATGTAAAAATACACACCAAAACACACTGCCCTACTTCTCCTGAGTACGGCGATACCACATGTGTGCCACTTTTTTGCAGCTAAGATGCGCAAAGGGGCCCTAAATCCAATGAGTACCTTTAGGATTTCACAGGGCATTTTTAGGCATTTGGATTCCAAACTCCTTATCACGCTTTAGGGGCCCCTAAAATGCCAGGGCAGTATAAATACCACACAAGTGACCCCATTTCGGAAAGTAGACACCCTAAGTTATTCGCTGATGGGCATACTGAGTTCATGGAAGTTTTTATTTTTTGTCACAAGTTAGCGGAAATGGAATTTATTTATTTTTTTTATTTTTTTTTAACAAAGTCTCATATTCCACTAACTTGTGACAAAAAATAAAATTTTACATCAACTCACCATACCCCTCACGGAATACTTTGGGGTGTCTGCTTTCTAAAATGGGGTCACTTGTGTGGTGTTTTTACTGCCCTATCATTTTAGGGGCCCCTAGAGTGTGAGAAGGAGTTTGGAATCCAAATGCGTAAAAATGTCCTGTGAAATCCTAAAGGTACTCATTGGATTAGGGCACCTTTGCGCATCTTGGCTGCAAAAAAGTGGCACACTTGTGGTATCGCCATACTCGGGAGAAGTAGGGCAATGTGTTTTTGGGTGTATTTTTACATATACCCATGCTGGGTGTGAAAAATATCTCGTTAAATGACAACTTTTTCCATTTTTTTATACAAAGTTGTCAATTTACAGAGATATTTTTCACATCCAGCATGGGTATATGTAAAAATACATGCCAAAACACATTGCCCTACTTCTCCAGAGTACGACGATACCACATGTGTGCCGCTTTTTTGCAGCCAAGATGCGCAAAGGGGCCCTAATTCCAATGAGTACCTTTCGGATGCCATTTTTACGCATTTTTCTTCTCACGCTTTAGAGCCCCTAAAATTCCAGGGCAGTAAAAATACCCCAAATGTGACCCCATTTTAGAAATAAGACACCACAAGGTATTTTGTGAGGGGCATGGCGAGTTCATAGAAGTTTTCTTTTTTTTTGGCACAAGTTAGCGGAATTTGATTTTTTTAGTTTTTTCTCACAAAGTCTCCCTTTCCGCTAACTTGTGACAAAAAGTTCAATCTTTCATGGACTCAAAATGCCCCTCAGCGAATACCTTGGGGAGTCTTCTTTCCAAAATGGGGTCACATGTGAGGTTTTTGTACTGCCATGGCATTTGAGGCTCTCAGCAATCATTACATGTATGGCCAGCATTAGGAGTTTCTGCTATTCTCCTTATATGGAGCATACAGGTAATGAGATTTTTTTTCTGTTCAGCCTCTGAACAGAAAAAAAAAAATGAATGGCACAGATTTCCTCATTTGCATCGATCGACGTGGATGAAAAAATCTCTGCCAAAAAATATGCAAGAAGAAAAAGAGGGGCCTGGTGATTGCCAGGACATAGGGGCTCCGCCCAAACATCCATACCCACTTCAGCTCCTATGTCCTGGCAAACGTGATTTCTCCATTCACATCGATCAATCGATCGTTGTGAAGGAAGACATCTTTGCCAGATTTTTTATACAAAGTGTTTGCCAAAGCATATGAACTCCAACACCTCTCCTCAGCTCATATGCCTGGGCAAACGTACCTGTACTGCAGAGGAGAAATCTCATCTTGCAGCGCCGCATACACCGACTTCACGTGTCTTCTGACAGCAGCGCAATGCTTCTCTCAGAATGCACATCAGTGCTGCAGCGTTTTCGTTGGTTGGTCCGTTGGTCTACCTGGAAAATAAAGGGTGGTTATGGGGAAAAAAAAAAAAAAGAAGAAAAAACAGGCAGCAGGCACATAACTTGAACGTTGCAAACTTTATAAACCAGAACATTGTAAAACATGAACATAAAAACCTGAACTAACTCAAGATTTTTTTTTTCTTGCTACCTGTTTAATTTTTTTTTTTTTTACCATCTCACTCTTTATTTTCCTAGCAGAAACCTCTCCTTTCCCATGGGACAATGTGTAAAGTGTAAATCACACAGAGATGATGCGAAGTACATTATGCACTTTATCCCAAGTGAAAGGAGAGGTTTCTACCTTTTCACATTTCTGCTGTAGCACACCAGCACCCCTATGTGTCAGGGTCTCTCAAAACCTAGTATCCTGAGAGACCCTAGAGCCTGAGTGGAAAAACTTCCTGTGTTGTGCTGTCCCTATGTCCCTAAGTGTACCTGAGTGTGGTACTTCCGGAAACACTCCCCTAGTCATAGGGCAGGGTGGTCAGGACAGTGAGGACTGAAATAGCGGGTGTCACACCTTACTCCACTCCTGCTACAGACACGTCATATAGTTGTGGACCGAGAGGGGCTTTTCAATGACACTGGTTGCCCGTTCAATTTGGACTGTCGTGTCTGCGTGAATGGAGGAGAGCATGTAAACGTCATGCTTGTCTCTCCATTTCACCGCGAACAGTTCTTCGTTACACAAGGCAGCCCTCTCCCCCCTTGCAAGACGGGTGGTAAGGAGCCATTGGGGGAAGCCCCTGCGACTAGGTCGCACGGTGCCACAGCAGCCAATCTGTTTTAGGAACAAATGCCTGAAGAGGGGCACACTTGTGCAAAAAATGTCCACATAAAGATGGTACCCCTTGCCGAATAAGGGTGACACCAAGTCCCAGACTATCTTCCCACTGCTCCCCAGGTAGTCAGGGCAACTGACCGGCTCCAGGGTCTGATCTTTTCCCTCATAGATCCGAAATTTGTGTGTATAGCCTGTGGCCCTTTCACAGAGCTTATACATGTTGACCCCATACCGGGCGCGCTTGCTTGGGATGTACTGTTTGAAGCCAAGGCGCCCGGTAAAATGTATAAGGGACTCGTCTACACAGATGTTTTGTGCGGGGGTATACAAATCTGCAAATTTCTGGTTGAAGTGGTCTATGAGGGGCCGAATTTTGTGGAGCCGGTCAAAAGCTGGGAGGCCTCTGGGATGGGAGGTGGTGTTGTCGTTAAAGTGCAGGAAACGCAGGATGGTCTCAAATTGTGTCCTGGACATGGCAGCAGAGTACATGGGCATGTGATGAATTGGGTTCGTGGACCAATATGACCGCAATTCATGCTTTTTTGTTAGGCCCATGTTGAGGAGAAGGCCCAGAAAAGTTTTAAATTCGGAAACTTGGAGTGGTTTCCACCGGAAAGGCTGGGCATAAGAGCTTCCAGGGTTGGCGTTTATAAATTGAGTGGCATACCGATTTGTTTCTGCCACGACTAAGTCATAGAGCTCCGCAGTGAAGAACAGCTCAAAAAACCCCAGTGCCGATCCGATCTGAGCTGTCTCCACCCAAACTCTTGACTGGGCGGTGAAAGGGGGAACTAATAGTGCGGCTGAAGTTGGGGGCTGCCAATCAGGGTTTGCTAGCACCTCAGGGATTCTAGGGGCTCTACGGGCCTGTCTGCGTGGTGGCTGCGACGGGGGAACTATTGCACGTGCCACCGTACCAGCTTCAACTGCCCTTCTGGTGCTCGCCACTTCACCATGTTGTACGGCAGTGCTGGTAGAAGGTCCAGGATGGGCTGCGCTGCTGGTGTATGCCTCACCACGTAATCCGGCAGCGCCAGCCCCACTCTGCTGCCCTTGAAACGGATCCTGCGCTACCTGTGGTCTAGCGACACGGGGCCGGGTACGCCTGGTGCTATCAGGGACCTCAACCTCCTCGTCTGAACTTTGGGTCAGACTGCCACTGCTTTCTACAGGTTCATATTCTGACCCGCTAGATTCGACAGATGAGGGTTCCCATTCCTCATCCGACTGGGTCAGAATCCTGTAGGCCTCTTCAGGAGAATGGAAGACTAAATTTAGGGGGTATTCCCTGAGACTACCCAAGAAAAAAAGCAAGCCTGTCTTACAAATGGGAGGCTAGCGAAGTACAGGAAGCCGCTGCGATTGATAAAAAAGATCAAAACTGATTTTTTTTATCACCGCAGCGCTTGTGAAGTGATTGTGCAGTCACTGCGGCGGGGTGGGCGTGGGTGAACGCACATGTGGGCGAGCGATCAGGCCTGATCGGGCAAACACTGCATTTTGGGTGGGGGGCGAACTAAGGTGACACTAATACTATTATAGATCTGACCGTGATCAGTTCTGATCACTTACAGATACTATAAAAGTACAAATGCTGATTAGCACTACGCTAATCAGCGAATCAGTGACTGCGGTGCGGTGGGCTGGGCGCTAACGGAAGCTAACTACCTACCAAAGGGGCCTAAACTAAACTAAACCTAACAGTCAATACTAGTGAAAAAAAAAAGTGACAGTTTACACTGATCACTTTTTTCCCTTTCACTAGTGATTGACAGGTGATTGAAAGGGGTGATCAAGGGGTTAATTGGGGTGATGGGGGGTGATCAGGGCCTGAAGTGTGGTGCTTGGTGTACTTACAGTAGAGGTGTGCTCTCTCCTGGGTCCAACCGACGAAAAGGACCCAGGAGAGGGCACAGAAGCCATTTAACACATTATATTTATAAATATAATGTGTAAGGTGGCTTGCGATTCGTTTTTTAAAAAAATCATCAGCCTACCAGCGATGATCATTGGCTGGCAGGCTGATGACCCCTTCTTGAACTCCTTCTTTAACTTTTCACATCCGCGCAGTGCGCATGCGCGGCGGCATCAGCGCGAAATCTCACATCTCGCGAGATGACACGCAGATGCGTCCACCCAGATTAAGAGGACCGCCCGCCGGACGCATCCGTGCGTTAGGCGGTCCTCAGGTGGTTAACAGAGACCTCCACAGCACCCGTCTCTTCAACAGTAACCGCCACCCATTACCTTAACAGTGACCTCCACAGTACCCCACTCTCTTAATGGTGACCTCACAGTACCCTGCTGCCTTAACAGTGACTTCCACATGACTTGTCCCTTTAATAGTGGCCCCTGCCCCTTAACAGTGACCGCAGCAGTGTCCGCCCCCTTAACATTGACCTCCACAGCGGCCTGTCTCCTTAACAGTAACATCCACAGTGAATGCCCCACTAACAGTAACCTCCACAGTTCTTGCCCCTTTAACAGTGACCTCCACAGCAGCTGCCCCTTTAATAGTGGCCCCTGCCCCCTTAACAGTGACCTGCACAGTGCCCTACTGCCCTGCCCCTTTAGTGCTAGGGCTACACAACGACATGTGGCGTGGTATTTTGGCTATGGTGTCGCACTGTGATATGCAACATACTGCGACACGACAGTCGCAAAAAATCGATCCAAGATAATTTTTCCTGCGACTGTCATGTCGCAGCATGTTGCATGTCGCAGTGCAACACCATAGACTATCATTATAAAAATTTCGCGCGACACATGTAGCAGTGTAGTTGTGCCCTAGGTGTCATGCGACTTATTGTTTTGTGACACATGTCGTCGTGATACGTTTTTATCTGTATAAGAGACTAGCAGAAGGACCCGGCTTCGCACAGGTTTATTTCATCTATTTCATTTAATGTTTCTGTGTGTTGTTAAAAGATATCGACAGTATCCCACCATAACAGTAACCTCTACAGCACTCCGCCCCACTGTCTGCCGAGCTGTGTATCTAATGCTATCCTATGTGATACTGTCTGCTGAGCTGTGTATCTAATCCTATCCTGTGTGATACTGCCTGCTGAGCTGTGTATCTAATCCTACCCTGTGTGATACTGTCTGCTGAGTTGTGTATCTAATCTTATGTGGTATGATACTGTCTGCGGAGCTGTGTATCTAATGCTATCCTGTGTGATACTGTCTTCTGAGCAGTGTATCTAATCCTATATTGTGTGATACTGTCTGCTGAGCTGTGTATCTAATATCCTATCCTGTGTGATAATGCCTGTTGAGCTGTGTTGGGGCAAACCCCCCACCTCTATGATTGTCAGGATTCCAATTGGACTTTTGGTTTATGTGCGCTCAGAGGGAGCTGACACAGGCACACTGCTGAATCAACTACTCTATTTTATTCTAGTGATGAACATCATAGGCAATATTGGAATTCGCGATATTTCGCAAATTTTTAGCCGAATATTCGCCATAAATTCGAGAATTCGTAATCTCCAGTCATTATTTACTCGATTGCGAAAATCGGCAATGTAATATATTCGTGATAAAAATTTGTGATTAGAATATTCACGATCGACACTAAGGGATAGGCAACTTTCCTATTGGTTTCTAGGGATGTTGCTAAGTGCCGATATTTGGGATTAATTCGCGATAAATTCGCGAGTAGAATATTTGCAATCAACACTATTCGCGAATACGAATATATAATACTATATTCTAAATATTTTCGAATTCTCGAAGTGGTGATATTCGCGCTCAACACTACTTTATTCCATAAAAGCATACATTTTTATAATGCTATGGATAACATCAGACAAATCTGGCACGCCACCAAGGGGGTGGAGATCGAGACTAATGATTTGATTCGTGATTCATAAAAGGGCAATACTTCCGTACCATACTAACAAAATTCTACTAATTATAACGTTTCTGTAGCATCTTATCTCAAAGTTTACATTTCAGCAGTACCTACCAAACTCAGGAGGAACATAACTCTTTCTTCTATGTCAACTCTGATAAGGGGAGCGAGGGGCCCGATTACCTTGGCTTCGTAGCTAGAACACATTTTAACTATCCTCATCTAGTGTTGAGCGCGAATATTCGAATTGCGAATTTTAATCGTGAATATCTCCACTTCGAGAATTTGAGAATATTTAGAATATAGTGCTTTATATAGTGCTTTATATTTAGTATTTGCGAATAGTGTTAGAGCAAATAGTGTTAGAGCAAATAGAGCAAATATTCTTATTCATATGTACAAGATGTAGGACATGTTCATACAAAATGGATTCTCATCCCTCACAATTCCCCCATTTTGAGATATCTTGGAACTGACATCTTAACCCAGAGGTACTTCCGGTGGGATAGGTCCAACTGCCAGTCGGAGGCCAGATTCCCTCTAAGGTATTGATGCAGTTCCCAAGACCTCGCAATAATCTGGATAGTTTCTCCTGTTGGTACAGAACCTGTTGGTGCACATAAACATAAGCTTAATCACAGCATATACTACTATTATATATTGTACACTTAGTGTACCTTATTAGAATTTATTAAACGTAACTTTTAATATTCCTCAAAGTAAAATATATGAGACAAAAAATAATATATAGCTTGTTATTTGCTGCTCTTATTGTAAGAGAGAATGGGTCCTGCCACTTTAAATCAGCCCTATTGCCTGTTTTATTCAGTCACGGGGGGATTGCCTGATAGTGTCACTAATAGTTTGAGGTGCTCAGACTGCCTACTTTCCCTAGTCAGCTGGTCTTAAGCTGGGAAAATCCCTGACAGGCTGTAGTCGGAGCACTAGCCCTGATAAGTGCGACCCCAGCCGCTGGAACCTCGGGCCTATGCTAGGAATCCTTTTCTTAGTTCCCTATAATCTAGTTTCCATAATCAAATGCGTTTCGCCGTGAACTATGGCTCTTTAGGGCTATGGTTTTGTTCTGCAGAGCGCTCGGTGTAGTGGCAGCGTTCTACATAGTATAGAGGCAGTGGCAGCGTGTGTGTGTGCAGCTGGTTCCTATTTATTGCTATGGCCACACCTCCTCCAAAACCCTGGTCCAATGGGCACAATGGAGGCATTGCTACGCCGATTACTCCCACCTCTTCTGTCAGCCAATCCGCCGTGGCGCGCAAGGTCCTGGAATTCAGCTCACGGCTGTACCAGCAGCATAAGCATAAGAGACCACATCAACGACATTCAAAATAAAAAAGATACCTCAGTGGCTCGACATGTGGTCCAGATACATGGAGGTGACATTACCTGTTTGAAATTCATTGGTATACAGCATATCTCAAAATCAAGGAGAGGGGGTGACTGGGATAAGAAGATACTGAGGGCAGAAACGAAGTGGATATATAGATTGAATTCAGTGACACCCAATGGCCTGAACGAATATCTGTCATATAAACATATAAACCGTTTCTTTGAAAAGAGACATAAAGAGACTGGATTGTTTAACCCACAATAGGTAACAATAAGATGCACTCAGCAATCTTCCGATATTTATTTTAACACAAACTATACCAGTCCACAAAATGCGTCAATATTATTGAACACTATTAAAAGGCAACTTCTTTCCCTACAGAACGGATGGAATGACTTGACTCAATATGTACCCCCCCTCTCCCCCCCCAAATAAATACAGAAAGAGTGATTGAATAAAGAAGCATATGCTGTTCGATACATCCAAAAAATACAGTATATCGGATATACCCTGTTAGTATGTCCCATAGCACTCTTACAAATATGCCCCCAATAATAGGAGAAAGGCGATTTAAAGCAGGGTATTATCAGGTGCCGATCAGGCAATGAAGAGTTTAAGTATGAGGGAATATTGTAAAAAGAACACAATATATACAATAGCCTGTAACAATTTTAGCCTTGGCAATAACTCTGTATATGGCCATGCATTTTAGCGCAGATGCAGCGATCATAAGACTTGCGCAGTAAAGTCTTCCGGGGACGCGGAGTGAGATCCCATAGCAACTAACACGCCCACATAGTATGTCACTTCCGGTAACGAGCGTAGCGACGAGATGCCGGTACAGCTGTGAGCTGGATTCCAGGACCTTGCGCTCCATGGTGGATTGGCTGACAGAAGAGGTGGGAGTAATCGGTGTAGCAACGCCTCCATTGTGCCCATTGGACCAGGATTTTGGAGGAGGTGTGGCCATAGCAATAAATAGGAAACAGCTGCACACACACGCAGCCACTGCCCCTATACTATGTAGAACGCTGCCACTACACCGAGCGCTCTGCAGAACAAATCCTTAGCCCCGAAGAGCCATAGTTCATGGCGAAACACGTCAGATTATGGAAACTAGATTATAGGAAATTAAGAAAGGGATTCCTAGCATAGGCCCGAGGTTCAAGCGGCTGGGGTCGCACTTATTAGGGCTAGTGCTCCGACTACAGCCTGTCAGGGATTTTCCCAGCTTAAGACCAGCTGACTAGGGAAAGCAGGCAGTCTGAGCACCTCAAAACAGGCAATAGGGCTTATTTAAATTGGCAGGACCCATTCCCTCTTACAATAAGAGCAGTTAATAACAAGCTGTTTATTATTTTTTGTCTCCAATAAGGTACACTCAGTTTACAATATACAATTTGAGACCACCGAGGATATTCGCAGGGTGTCATAGGTAAAACAACCATGACCTCCATTAAATGTGCTCTGTCTTATACTACTATTACAATCAACACTACTTGCATTATTGTTTGTAAAATTCCCACCAACCACCCCCCGACTGATTTGAACCAATTAGCAGGATTTATAAATGAGAAAGTATCTCCCCACTATGACTTATTATGGAGGGTCCTAACTAGTCCCTGCATACTACCTTGATCTGTACTGGAGCCATCCAGAAGCCGAAAGGGAACTTGGACAGGAAATTCAAGTTTCCCCAGATAAAGCTGTGGTACCTTTTTCCTGGCCCACTTCTGCCTGTCAAAATTCCATACCCGCACTGTAGCATCTTTCTGGGCAGTCAGATTTGCTTGCCACTAAGTGGCCTCCACCCACCCTGCTATGGGGAGAGGGACTGCAATGGTATCATACTTTTGATCATCAGGCCCTGGTCTTCTTTGTGAAACAAACTGTCAACAAGACATATGAATAAGTTGTTTAAAAGTCAAAAGGATTGCTAGATAAGATAAGGCATAGTTCTTGAACTCACTGGACTTTGAGTACAGATCCAACAGTCCTTAATTTTACTGTCATTGTCATAGGGTCCTCTAAACAGCACCTGGTGGTGTTGGATAACTGCATTGTACCAGTTATCCGTCAGTTGTTGGTACAGTGCCATTGTTCCCAGGATTAGGGCAGACATCAGCAGGAGGATCCTCATCCTTAGGCGGCAGAACTTTCTTGCAATGAGAAGCGTGTATACAGTTAGGCTTTCCTTCAACCTTTACTGCTGTATGAATAGTCAACAGGTTTTGGAAAGGACCGTCAAATCTGGGATCCAGGCCTTTTCTCACATGTCTTATTATCACCACCAAGCCTCCTGGTTGCAGACTGTGTGTTCCTTCTACTGAATCTGGATCTGGAAGGGAAGAAAACACTTGTTTATGGGTGTTCTCAAGCCTCTTTTTGAGGGCCCACATGTGGCTTGTTAGGCTATCATTATTTGCAACTGTTGTGGAACATACAATCCTAATCTGGGGGCACTTCCAAACAGAATCTCAAATGGGGATAATCCTGTCTTTCTGTTTGGAGTGGTCCTGAGTATAAGGCTAAAGGCAAACACTCTGGCCAAGGCTGCTGAGTTTCCTGCATGGCTTTCTGAATTTTTAATTTGAGCGTGCCATTTAGGTGCTCGACCGCTGCTTTGGGGATGGTATGCTGTATGAAAAGCTTGGGTGACCCCTAGAGCCTGCATTACTTCCCTCATTACTTCTCCTGTAAAGTTGAAACCTCTGTCTGATTTAATAACTTTAGGGACACCATACCTGCACAACAGTTCACTAACCAGCTTCTTTGCTGTGTTCTTTGCATTTGCCTTTGCTACTGGGAAGGCTTCCTGGCTTTGGCCACGCTGAAAAGAGATCAACATACACAAGGACAAATTCATATACTCCTACCTTAGGCAGTTGTATATAGTCTATCTGCAGTCTCTGGAATGGGTAAAGTGGCTTGGGGGTGGGCTTGCTTGGAGTTTTCACTACTTGAACGGCATTGTTCAATGCATAGACCATACATCCTTGTACAAACCAAGCGTCTACTGTGTAAATCCTGGAGCAATCCACCCTGCATTAACCACACTTACCATGGCACTTTTTTTATAGGTGAGTGGGCCCTTGGGCCTCCTGAGCCGTAACTGGGTATAGAGGGTGTGGTAGACAAATTTTGTCCTTGTTTCTCCAAATTCCATGTTCATCAGGTTTGGCACTTTGTTTCATTGTGTTTTATTGCCATATATTATTTCTGAATGTCATACTTCATCTCATGTTGTCATATTCTACCATGTCACTATGTGATTCTATGTAAGATCCTTTCATTCAGGCCAGTTCGATGGCACTATTCTTACCAGTAGATGGGGGCAGTTTGACAGTGTATGTATAGCTTAGCTTGGGCCTAGTTAGTCAGTTCTTACCTCAAGTTTAGTCAGTGTACAGTCAAGATGTAGCGGCCTGCTAGAGGGAGGCCTCCTGCCTCTCTACTCTCTCCCTGATGGCTCCACAGTCCAGGGTTAAAGCTTATAATATTCAGCCTAGAGATAAGAAATCTACTTATATAGCTTGCCCCTCGTGGGTGACCAGTGACAAAGCTGCAAACAGCAAGTTCAAAGGGGATTAATATATATTTACAAATATTCAAGTCAAAGGATAGCAAACAGCCATACTTGAGGGCTTCCCAGGCACCTTTGCAATTAGGTGTAGGACGCAGCTTCCGGCATCAACACCTCCAGTTTAAATCCTGAGGACAGTCAGGCCAACTGTTCATAGGAGATAGATAAAACACCAGCTCACCTGCTGTATACGTAGTAGCTTAAACCGATGAAGTGCACGGACCATCAAGCAAAGACTTGTGTATATAGTAGAAAGAAAAGATCCAGCACTGCCGTTTTCAATTGAAAAAGCCAAAATACCTTTATTCCGTTGCATAAAATACAAGCGACAGCTTTGCCTTGACTCATGGAAACACACTCCTCGGTCTACGCGTTTCAGACACACCTGTCCTTAATCATGACCTCCAGGTCATGATTAAGGACAGGTGTGTCTGAAACGCGTAGACCGAGGAGTGTGTTTCCATGAGTCAAGGCAAAGCTGTCGCCTGTATTTTATGCAACGGAATAAAGGTATTTTGGCTTTTTCAATTGAAAATGGCAGTGCTGGATCTTTTCTTTCTACTAGTCAGGCCAACTGTCAGAAAAGCACTGAAAATAGAGGTTTAAGGATTCTGAAAACCACCTTTAATCAGACACTGTTTTATACTTGGATGTAACTGTTACTAGGGGCAACATTCAGTAAAAGTCATAAGTTGGATTTCACTGCTGTCTCAGTTTCCAATTCCTCAATTACTACTACTATAAATTGTTGTACCACCACAAAAGGTACTGGTGTCACGACAATAAGGGATCTTGCCATAGGCACATTAATACAGACCACCAAGGGCACCTCGAACCACCACCTGGCCTGTGTCCCTTTATCAGAGCGTGCCCCAGAGAATCGTTGTGCCGTTCTATTCATCACTTATGCAAGCCTTCCCAGGGACGACATAACCGTAATTAACCAGAACTTTGTTTGCCTCGGCCCACTTTATACTCACACCGTGACCTCATATATAATTCCCCTGTCGGTCTGGCACACTGCATTTTGCCCAAAGTTCTTTTTCCTCTGGAGGGGCTTGTTCGAGCATTCTTTGAAATGTACTTACAGAAATGTCTTCAGGTCTCAAGGCTCTCACTGGGGTGGTGTCAGCATTTAGTGGCTGGAGTGCAGGTTGTTTGGCTGCCTTGTCTGCTCCATCATTGCCTTTTGCTTCCACCGTGGTACATCTTGTATGAGCCTTTACCTTAATAATAGCAACTTCCTATTACCAATAGCAACTGGTAATAACAGAGTTCCAAAGTTCAAGTATAGCATCTTTATTTTTAAATGGCTGGCCTGCTGATGTTAGAAAGTCTCTAGCCCGCAATATGGGTCCATAGTCATGTGCAATACCAAAACCATACCTTGAGTCCGTGTAGGTGTCCACCTTCTTCCCCTTGGCCAATTTACACGCCTCAGTGAGTGCCTTCAGCACCGCCTCTTGTGCTGACATGTGAGGTGGGAGTGGTTCAGCTATTCCTACCTCATGCTGCGTGGCCACTGCATATCCAGTGTGGAACCGTCCGTCCTCTCCCATGAAACTGCTTCCATCTACAAAATACTCAAAATCAGGGTTGACAAGGGGGTTTTCATGTAAATAATTAAATCCTTATGTTTCCTGTTGCATTTATTGTAGACAGTCATATGGGTCATGTTCCATCGTGTCATTTAGGTGGCTGCCCTCTTTCCCCATTTCTGAATCTGTGATTGGTAACAAAGTAGCAGTATTTAGAGTAGTAGATCTTTTGAAAGAAATGTTAGCAGGCATGAGGAGTGCACATTGGAGTCTGAGTTACCTGGCTATAGAAATATGCTTAGGTTGAACTTGTGTTAATATGCCCTGTATGTCATGGGGTATTTGTACAATCACCAGGTAGTCTAACACAATTTCAGAGGCTTTTTCTATCATTGCCTGCACTGCCGCTACCGCCCTGACACAGGAGGGAGCACCTCTGGAGACAGGATCTAATCTGGCTGAAAAGTACACCACTGGCCGCTGGTGGTCACCATGTTTCTGCGTCAGTACAGCCATGCTGTGACCCTGCATTTCTGAACAGAACAGGTTAAATTTGTCATCATATTTTGGAATACTCAGGGCTGGGGCCGAGGTTATGCACAGCTTCAATGTATAAAAAATATTCACTACCTCATCTGTAAGGTGAAATGGGTCAGATGACAGACAATCATACAGAGGCTGCATTAATATGGAGGCATGTCTAATCCAGGGACGACAGTATAACACCAGCCTCAAAAACACCCTTAGGCTTTGTGCTCCTTTGGGCACTTGTATCCTTTCAGCAGCCTCCTTTCTTTCTGGAGTTAGGTGGCAAGCTCTATGGAAGAGGCAGTGTCCTAGAAGTACAACCTTGTTTTTACAAAACTGCAGCTTCTGCTTTGAGGCTTTACACCCGTTCTGATGTAGGAAAATTAAAAGAGATATAGTTGCCCCACAGCAAATCTCACTGTCTTCAGCACACTGGAGCAAATCATCCATGTATTGTAACAGGACCGCTGAGCCGGGCGGTGTTCAGTTTGTAAGGACAGATTGCAGAGCCTGTGTATACATGGTCGGGGAGTTCTGAGCTCCCTGAGGCAGGACGGTCCAAGTATAAACAGATACTGACATTCTTGATGGAACGGGACGCTAAAGAAAGTATTTGCCAGATCTATCACTGTGAAACACGTAGCAGTGGATGGAACTTGTGAGAGTAAGGTATGTGGGTTTGGCACTATTGGAGTTTGTAAAACTGTCACCTTAACTTCTCTAAGATGATGAACCATCCGGTAACTGATAGGCTGTCCCTTAACTGGTTTCTTCTTTATTGGGAACAGCGGGCATTAGCGGGAGATAATGTTTTTATCAATACACCTGCCTAGAGAAAAGCATCAATTTGACTGGCCACTGATATCTCCTGGGCATGACTGAGGGGGTACTGTTTCACTTGAGGGGGCTGACATCCTGGCTTAAGATCTACAGTGACCGGAGACACGGGGAGTTTCCCTATGTCTGTTTTTTATGTTGCCCATAAATCCTTCGGTACCACCTCAAGAACAGCCTGGTTTACAAGAGTTCATTCTGATGGTTCAGTCTCAGGCAGGGCCAGTTTCGCTATAAAGGGACATAATACTTCCTCTGGGGCCCCAAAATCGACACGGATAGTGCCATCAGAGTAAAAGTATGTGGGCTCCCAATGCTTGCAAAACATCAGTCCCTAAAAGAGGTTCTGGCGTTTTCTTTAACTAACAATTGGGTAACAACCATACTGTCTTTTATGTTTAGTTTAACTGGCTCAGATTCACGGACAAAAACTGTTTCTCCTGTAAATCCCACAGCCGGTACATAACATGGGGTTAACTGATGAGGCTGCAGTGTGAGCTGCCTCCCCCAGCCTGCACGCTGGGCTTCTCCTCTCCATCCCTCGGTTTCAACCTCATGAGCTACTTTTATCCATATATCTTCACATCCATGATCCTTTATCCAACCACAATATGTTCTTTTGAATCTTTCCCAGCCTAACTTCCTCCCTAAATCAGGGTGCCACCGTACTAGTACTCCTAGGGCTAAGATTCCCATACTTCATCCCTGCCTTCTCCAACACCCTGTCCACATTCTTCAGACCCTCCTTACCTCCTCTTTCCTTCACCAATATTTTGACTGTCTTATAACCTTCGGGTATACTAAAATTATTCGCCATTGCTTTTCAACTGTACCAGAACAAATATAAAAGTAACAAAATTCACAGACGTCTGTTTTCCCTCAGTTTCCCCAGAGCTTCTTCCTCACTATATCACCTAGTGTACTCTGTGCTGAGATCTATTTTACAAATTAAGTCTACAAATGAACATCGGAGTCCAAAGACTTTGATTTCCCTTTCTATAATGTTCTGCCATTTTCCAAACACAATAGAGAACAAACAAAACGTATACCGTGATTCGTAAAGCCAGACCAAAAACATCCCAATTAAAGTTACTCATCATCAGAAACTAAACCCAACAATCATAGGTATTTTCTACTTTCACGGTTCTTTATCAATATGAAATCGACTGTAAAAGGACTTTATACGTACGTTCCTTCAACAATCCCCCGAGCCAGACAACCGGTCAGGGAGGCACAGATATAATGTAAGATAAAGTATCCTCCTTGCAGGGCTGTCTTTTATATCTGTCCATCCCGATCCGGATTATCCAAGTTGTTGGGAGATCAATGAAGAGCCCTTTAGTCGAGCCCCTCGTTGAGACGCCAAGTTTTGTTGTGGCAAAACCCCCACCTCTATCATTTATGGGATTTCAATTGGAGTTTTGGTTTATGTGCGCTCAGAGGGAGCTGACACAGACACACTGCTGAATTAACTACTCTACTTTATTCCATAAAAGCAAACATTTTTATGATACTATAGATAACAACAGACAAATCTGGCACACCACCAAGGGGGTGGAAATCGAAACTAATGATTTGATTTGTGATTCATAAAAAGGCAATACTTCCGTATCTTACTAACAAAATTCTACCAATTAAAAAGTTTCGGTAGCATCTTATCTCAAAAATAACCTTTCAGCAGTACCTCCCAAACTCAGGAGGAACATAACTCTTTCTTGACCCCCGGACGAAGGCAAGGCAAAACGCATGTCAGGGTAGCGCCATTCTGGCATACGCACCTTACAGTTTTGTGAGTAAAAGTTTCTACTTCACCATGCGATATTGAAGGTTTTCACTTGACTCAGTTCTTACTTTGTTTTGCTTGGGTCTAGATATTGTGGTTACTTCACCCAGGCTCTTTTGAATAATGCTCTCATGGATTGGCATGATTTGCTATTGCTTGTGTGTAGTCATATAGCGCGGTATGACTAAGAGTCTGCAAGCTTCTATTGGCTGATAAGGGACATGTGACCGTGTGCATGGCATTTAGGGGCTTGTATTGGCTAATGCAGGTCATTTTTGGGGAATATCTCAGGAACGGTACGTCCTAGAGAGCTGAGACCCAGTCTAAAACCTTCCCGGGCACATGATGTGAAGATCGGTACAGTCGTTTGGTCGTGCATAAAGAACGGACAGACAGGCATCGGGACAGACAGACAAAAACTCATTCTTATAATATAAGAGATGAGTTTCTGTCTGTCTGATTGTCTGTTCTTTATGTGCGACCAAACAACTGGGCCAATCTTCAGCTAATTTGGCACACAGGTTCATCAGGTGTCCGGGAAGGTTTTATACCGGGTCTCAGCTCTCTAGGACATACCGTTTCTGAGATATTCCCAAAAAATGACCTGCATTAGCCAATACAAGCCCCTAACTGCCATGCACACGGTCACATGTCCCTTATCAGCCAATAGAAGCTTGCAGACTCTTAGTCTCCACATACACACAGTTTTACTCCAGGTTTCGATAACAACCCAGCATTTTTCTTCACTGCTATAAATCAGCTTTAGGCTAGGGCTACACGACGACATGCACAGCTCAGGAGACAGTATCACACAAAAGACTTAGATACACAGCAGACATTATCACACATGATAGGATTAGATACACAGCTCAACAGACAGTTGAGATACACAGCTCAACAGACAGTATCACACTAGTGATGAGCGAGCATGCTCGGCCGAATATCTGTTCGGCGTGCAGGTAAGTACTGCCCTCAATGTAAAGCCAGTAGCCTTGTTGGCTGCTGGCATTACAGTGATTGGCTGGCTAGAACGCATCATCGGATGCTATATAGCACCCGATGACGCATGTTCGGCTCAGACTTAGACAGGGAGAGCAGAGCGTAGGAAGGGAAAGACAGAGTAGGGAACAAATTTCACAGTTTTAATTCTGAGAAAGCTTTTCCAAGACCCAAAAGTCCTTTTAAGGACTACTGTGTGTGTGTGTGTGTGTGTGTGTGTGTGTCTTAGAGCAGCAATCTATTTACCTCCTGCACTCTCAGGGACAGTGCTTTGGAAGGGACAGATAGTGCAGAGTAATTTGCTGTTTTTACTACCAAAAGCTTTTTAAAGACCCCAATGTTCTTTTAAGGACTACTGTGTGTGTTTGAAAGCAGCAAGATATTATTATTTTATACCTATATTAGTGAGATATACTGTACATCATCTGCAGACTGTGTCTTTAATAATCTGGGCCACATCTAATGTCCATAGTGTGTGGCTTTGGGTAAAAAATACTGGACTACACCTGCAAACAGTGTCTGTATTACAAATTCCAATAATCTGGGCCTAATATAGTGTCCATATGCTGTGGGTTTCTGTGACACATACTGTCCTGCATCTGAAAACAGCGTCTGTGTTACAAATTCCAACATTCTGGGCCTAATATAGTGTCCATAATCTTTGGTGTTCTGTAGCCAATACTGTCCTGCATCCGAAAACAGTGTCTGTTTTGCAAATTCCAATAATCTGGGCCTGATGTAGTGTCCATATTCTGAGGGTTTCTGTGACATATACTGTCCTGTATCTGAAAACTTTGTCTGCATTGCAAATTCCAATAATCTGGGCCTAATATAGTGTCCATATCCTGTGGTGTCCTGTGACATATACTGTCCTGCATCCGAAAACAGTGTCTGTATTGCAAATTTCAATAATCTGGGCCTAATATAGTGTCCATATACTGTCCTGCATCCGAAAACAGTGTCTGTATTGCAAATTCCAATAATCTGGGCCTAATATAGTGTCCATATTCTGTGAGTTTCTGTGACATATACTGTCCTGCATCCGAAAACAGTTTCTGTATTGCAAATTCCAATAAACTAGGCCTAATACAGTATCCATAGTATGTGGTGTTCTGTAACCAATACTGTACTACATCTCCAAACAGTGTCTGTATTACAAATTCCAACAATCTGAGCCTAATATAGTGTCCATAATCCGTGGTGTTCTGTAACCAATACTGTCCTGCATCCGAAAACAGTGTCTGTATTGCAAATTCAAATAATCTGGGCCTGATATAGTGTCCATATTCTGTCGGTTGCTGCGACATATACTGTCCTGCATCCGGAAACAGTGTCAGTATTGAAAATTCCAATAATCTGGGCCAAATATAGTGTCTATAATCTGTGGTGTTCTGTAACCAATACTGTACTACATCTGCAAACAGTGTCTGTATTGCAAATTCCAATAATCTGGGCCTAATATAGTGTCCATATTCTGTGGGTTTCTGTAACATATACTGTCCTACATCCTAAAACAGTGTCTGTATTGCAAATTCCAATAATCTGGGCTTAATATAGTGTCCATATTCTGTGGGTTTCTGTGACATACTGTCCTGTTTCTGAAAACTTTGTCTGTATTACAAATTCCAATAATCGGGGCCTAATATAGTGTCCATAATCTGTGGTGTTCTGTAACCAATACTGTACTACATCTGAAAACAGTGTCTGTATTACAAATTCCCATAATCTGGGCCTAATATAGTGGCAATTAGATGTGATGTTTTGTAACCAATACTGTACTACATCTGCAAACAGTGTCTGTATTACAAATTCCAATAATCGGGGCCTAATATAGTGTACATATTCTGTGGGTTTCTATGACATATACTGTCCTGCATCCGAAAACTGTGTCTTTAGCTAACAGTAAAACAATCTGTGCCACACCTAGTGACAAAACCATTAATATGAAGAAGGCGAGCACTAAGGGACGGGGAAGGGGGCTTGATGCTGATGGTGCAAGCAGAGGCCGTGGCCCTGGGGGCAATTAAACTGTTCCTGCTGCCAGTGCACCAGAAAAAAAAAATATCCACCGTATAATCTGAGTTTCATGTCCAGCCTAGCTGGGTGGTGCAGGACAACACTGTCTAAGTCGGACCAGTGTGAAAAGTTTGTCTCTGTAGCCAAGAGTCTGGTCAACCGAATCCTCACTCTGATCATCCACTATGGAGAGGCTTGCCAAACCAGTGATCCCACACTCGAATATTCCGAGAAGCTCTTTCCAGCACCACTATTAGATTTGGCCCTCGTGCCCAGCATGCTTGAAGAGGTACCTGAGATATTGTGCCCTGATTTCCACCTCTTGAGCCTTCACAGTCTCAAGAAGATGACGGTGGTGAACGGCAATCATTCGTTCACGAGGTGGATGATGATTAAACACAGTTGTCAATCACTGAGGTTGTGGATAGGTCAAGTCAGGAGGAGGAGCAGAGTGAGGAAGAGGAGGTGGTGGATGATGAGGGCACTGACCCAACATGGGAAGGTGAAAAGCCCAGCATGAACAGCATGACAGAGGGGGAGGGATCCGCAGCACCTCAACAGTGTGGAAGAGGCAGTGGGTTTGCAAAAGAGAGACGTCAGTCCACACAAAAGGGGCTCGCAACCGTTACACAGAGCACTCCCATGTGTAAATCTACCTTGCCAAGGGGTTGGTATTCCGCAGTATGGCGCTTTTTTTAGGAAAGTGCAGATGACAAAAGAGTGGTAGTTTTCAACCTGTGCTGTACCAAAATGAGCCGGGGCGTCAACACTAGCAACCTCACCACCACCAGCATGATTCGCCACGTGCCATCCAAACACCCTAATAAGTGAGCCGAACACCTGGGTCCACAATCTGGGTCTGCGGGTCACACCACTGCCTTCTCTTCCCTTGGTTACGCACTGCTGGCCAATCCCCTGTCGAAGGCGCAGGCCTAGATGCCCCTTGCCCTGCACCTGGACCTGCGCATGAACCGTGAGCAACTACATCTACTTCCCTGTCCCAGCACAACGTCCAAACGTCGATAACACAGCCACCCACAGGCCATAGCACTAAATTCGCAATTTTACGAAATTACTGGCCCTTGAAATGTTGCCATTTAGGCTTGTGGACACTGAGGTCTTCCGCAGCCTGATGTCGGTGGCCGTCCCAAAGTATGCAGTCCCCAGCCGCCACTATTTTTCACAGTGTGCCGTGCCCGCCTTACACCAGCATGTGTCCCAGAACATCACCTGTGCCCTGACCAATGCACTTATTGGGAAGCTCCACTTTACCACGGACACATGGACACATGCTGGTGGCCAGGGACGTTACATTTCCCTGAACGCACACTGGGTTAATGTTGTGGAGGCCGGGAGTGAGTCGTACCCTGGTATGGCACAGGTGCTACCCACACCCAGGATTGCAGGCCCTACGTCCATCATGGTCTCTGCCAGCAGCTATGTTACTTGCTCCAACCCCCACTTCTCCTCCTCTGCCGCCTTCTCCTCCACCTCCAGCAGCAGTCAGCCATCAGTCGCTAGCTGGAAGCAGTGTAGCACTGCTGTGGGTAAGCGTCAACAGCCGTGCTGAAGCTGATCTGCTTAGGGCACAAACAGCACACTGCCGCAGAGCTGTGGCAGGATATAAGGGACCAGACCGAGCTGTGTCTCTCGCCACTCAACCTATAACTAGGCATGGTTGTGTCTACGGTACATAATACGGTACTATAATAATAACCACAGATCATAATACGGTACTATAATAATAACCACAGACAGTAACCACAGATTTAGGGGAATATCAATTGTAAGCCTTGTATTTAGGCCCTGGATGAAAGGTATCCTTTTACGGATAGATTTACACTTGGAGATGCACAGTAGCGTGTGAAAAAATATATAGGATTATGCTTTCAGCACTTGTATTTTAACACTTTGTGTAATATACCCTTTAACGGAAAGAAATACACTTAGAGATGCAAAACAGTGTGTGCAAATGTAGAGGATTATGCTGTATTTTAACAATTACTGTAATATACCCTTTAATGGAAAGAAATACACTTGGAGATGCACGCTGAGTGTAATATACCCTTTTACGGACAGATTTACACTTGGCCTGGAACAGCTGGAACACCAGATTTTGGGTATTGCTATTTTGGCAATTGAATTTAACCCCGGAAAATAATATATCCTTTGATGGACACAATGAAACTTGTCCAGTCACAGCTGGAACACCAGATTTACGGTATTTCTATTTTTGCAACTGAATTTCACCCCAGAAAATAATATATTCTTTGACGGACACTATGAAACTTGTCCAGTCACAGCTGGAACACCAGATTTACGGTATTGCTATTTTTGCAACTTAATTCCCCCTCAGAAAATAATATATCCTTTGACGGACACTATGAAACTTGTTCAGTCACAGCTGGAACACCAGATTTACCATATTTCTATTTTTGCAACTGAATTTCACCCCAGAAAATAATATATCCTTTCACGGACACTAAGAAACTTGTCTAGTCACAGCTGGAACACCAGATTTACGGTATTGCTATTTTTGCAACTGAATTTCTCCCCAGAAAATAATATATCCTTTGACGGACACTATGAAACTTGTCCAGTCACAGCTGGAACACCAGATTTATGGTATTGCTATTTTGGTAATCGAATTTCACCCCAGAACAAAAGCTATCCTTTGATTATCACTATAAAACTTTTCCTACCACAGCAGAAACCACTGATTTAGGGTATTGCTATTTTGGAAATTGAATTTCACCCCAGAAAAAAATATATATTCTTTGCCAGACAGTATTACACTTGGCTAGCCACAGCTGGAACACCAGATTTAGGGGATTGCAATTTTTTTTGTGAATTTCACCTCTCAATAAAATATAGAAAATTCTATCCTGAGTTTCTAGGGGTGACAATAAGCACAGCTAAGCCCCTGATGTAGGATATAGCAAAAAAACTATTGATTGATTAATGGACTTGGTGGCAGCTTGTGCTGGCGCACCACAAGACACAAAATGGCCGCTGATCACCCCAGAAAAAAGTGACAGAAAAACATTCTGGGCAGCCTGAAAACAGTGAGCAATTAACTAGCAGAAGTTGAATGATTCAGAGCTGTAGATTGATCACTTCATTAAGTGTTTTTGCTGAGTTAATCCCTGCCAAATCTCGCCTAACAGCAGCTGCATCCTATCCCTACACTAATCATTGCAGAATGACGTGCGGTGCGACGTGACTCCAGCTTAAATAGAGGCTGGGTCACATGCTGCACTTGGCCAATCACAGCCATGCCATTAGTAGGCATTACTGTGATGGCTTTATTAGGGCAAGAAGTACAAAGCTAGCTGATTGGCTGCTGTGCAGCCCTTTAGAATGCTTCACAATAACGGTCTCTACCGGAGTATAACACACCCTAAATCAATTTATGGGTGCTCTCCAATCTTACATAAACAACACTAATCAAAAAACCTTAATAAAAAACAAATTTTATTGACTCATTTATCATAAAATACTTCTATCACATAAAAATTAATGAAGGGACAAGAACAGGTATCCAATACCCTCCCACAATGTCATGCATCATACAAATAAATGGATACAAAAATGATTTCAAACAGTTATACTATAGCTCAAGCTGATTCTATACACCGCAGTGATATAGACACGTCACGGAAATAAATTAATGCATATTCAGACAAATCTAATGTGCTATACCAGACTAACACTGCGGCAATCCTCCATAAATGCCCGCAAATCCATGCATGGCTTCTGACAATGTTCAGCAGCAAGGTTCTAACATTTGGTAATCAATGTATCCATAAAAATAGGGGCTATTTAGCCTTACCCAATATCATATAGCAGGGGAGAGTACGGGTGCTCCTCGACGCACGTTTCGCGTATTCAGCTTCCTCAGGAGGAGTATGTAAACTTAGGGAAAAGTAGGGAAGTTTAAAAAGGCATCCTGCGCCAATAGAAATCGTATTCGGCCATCACGGGATACAAGGCGGCCACATGACGGCGCATGACCAATCGCACCCTGCCACAAAAAGATTAAAACATGGTGGAATAAAACCACCTTGGAAAAATATATAAATAAAAAAATTATCCCCAGAGGTTTAAGGATACAAAAATTCCCTAATTTTGGTTTTGATGATGAAGAACTAAAACGAAGGTGGGAAGAGTCTACTAATCGATGTTCTCTAGAAATGATGGGAATAATTGTTGAAGCTAATGATAGAAAATTGAGAGTTATGCAGGATGAAATCATCACACTTTATACACAGATTAAAAGTGAGTTAAATAATGATGAACTTATGAAGTTTGAGGAATCCCTTTCATCTAATTACACCATCTGGGAAAAGGAGATTACAGAGTTGAAAATTAAAAAATTTCAACGTGATATAACCGATTATGGCAATGGTAGAGTATATAAATGGCAACAGGACAACAATGATGGCCATAATCGGTCCCGTACCTCTTCCTTTTCCTCAGTGAGTTCAGCTCATGATTTGAGTTCTCAGAAAAGTGAAGAATCTCTCCCCAGGAGGGGAAGAGCAAAAAATCACTGGCAAAATCGTACCACATCAGGCAAACGAAAAATGGATGAAAAAATAGAGAACAAGGTTTCAAAGAAAGGAAAGGATGATACCCCACAGGTAATTAATTTGTCACAGATTAACTTAACTGATGATCAAATTAGAGTGTTACAAAGAGGTCTAAGCTTTTGTCCAACAGCTAATATGGACCTTTTTACAGTGACGAAGGATATCCATTTATTCGCAAGAAAGCTCCTCCTGAAAAAACTACATATAAATAAAAGAAATGATGATTGGTGTGAAACGGAGGAAGAAAAGGAAGTCCTAAAAATATTGGAAGATCTAATTAAGGAGAATGAATGTAAAGAGCCTGAAAAAATAGGTAATATTCCCAAGGAAATTTTGAAAAATCACAGGTCTTCCCATCCTTTAACCTTTGTCCAGCTATAGAAATTTTTGTCAAGATGGTGAGTGAAGAGCTGGGGAGACTTGAGAAAAAGATGTCCCCCAATAATCTATCCAAATCTGAGTTCATAGCTTTGGAAGAATTAATTCATTTGAAGGGGGCCGTTATCAAACAAGCGGACAAAGGGGGAAATACAGTAATATGGCCTATAGATATGTATGAACGACAAGTCTTTAAGTTGTTAAGAGACAAAAAATGTTATCGTATTTTACCTAATAATCCTCTTCTGATATTTCAGGACAAATTAAATCGAATTTTAGATGTCGCTGTTGATAAAAATATAATTGCAAAACTGTAAAAGATTGTTTATTGAAGCAATATCCAAAGGTGGCCACCTTTTATATTATTCCTAAAGTGCATAAGGATAGTTTAGATCCACCAGGTCGCCCCATTGTGGCAGGTAATGAAAGCCTGAGTGAAAATATCAGCAGATATGTAGATTATTTTCTACAGTTAGAAGTAATGAGCCTACCTTCTTTCGTTCAGGATTCCACGGCTGTGTTGAATCGTCTGGAGGGAATACAGATGTCGGATGATATGCTCCTTGTGACCGCTGATGTGGAATCACTATACACATGTATTAAACATGAAGATGGATTAAAAGCGGCAGCTGAGTTTTTAAAAAGTAATAATCAAGAGCCCATTTTTAATGAATTCGTGTTGCAACTCTTGGAGTTCATACTGTATCATAATTTTTTGTTTTTAAGGATCGATATTATTTACAAACACAAGGAGTGGCGATGGGGGCCACATGTGCCCCCTCGTATGCTAACCTCTTTTTGGGGGCTTGGGAGAGAAAGATCTTCCAAGAGGAACCTATCAAATACAGTGATAAGGTTCATAATTGGATGAGATATATCGATGACATCCTGTTCATATGGGATGGCACGATAGAAGAACTCCAAGAATTTAAAGAGATATTAAATAACAACTTTTGTAACATCAAGCTTACTTTTCGTGCAGGACGGGATCTGGATTTTCTGGACCTGAAGATTGAGGTGGATCCAGAGGGAAAGCTGCAGACGAATATCTTTAGAAAAGAAACAGCAGTCAATTCAGTATTGCATGCAAGCTCGGCTCACCCCATTGCCACTATAAATGGAATTCCAAAAGGTCAGTTTTTAAGATTAAGGAGAATATGCTCAAAGGAGGATGAATTTAGGGTACAAGCTATCAAGATGACTGACAGATTTAAAGATAGAGGATATAGCAACAGACAGATCAAGAGAGGAACACGGGTGGCTTTAGGCAGCCAGAGAGCAAAATTACTCTGTCCAAACCAAAGAAATAAGAAGGAAGGAGACAAAGAGGTTCGGATTATTACGACGTATAATAAACAATGGGGGAAATCTATTCAATTATAAACAAATATTGGAATATTTTGAAGACAGATGTAAAATTAAAGTCATGCATCTCTGAAAAACCTCTGATGACGGCGAGACGGTCAAGGAATTTAAAAGACTTGTTAGTACATAGTCATTACACACAAGAAAAGGATAAAAAATCTTTGACTTGGGGCTCATATCCTTGTGGGTCCTGTAAAGCTTGTCCCAATGTGGATAAAGTTAAACATTTCACAAATTCTGATAAATCCCGTACTTTTCAGATCAGGGAGTACATTTCATGTACATCCACAGGGGTCATTTACTATGCAACTTGTCCGTGTGAGAAGATCTATGTTGGACTGACTACCAGGGAATTTCGCAGAAGAATACGAGAACATGTGCGTGATATTGAGAAAGCTAAAGATGAGAAGGACATTATGCTGTTGAAAACCATCCCTAAACATTTTAAATTGTATCATCAGTGTGACGCGAAGTTGTTCCGTTTTCGTGGGATTGACAAGATCCATCTGGGCATCAGAGGTGGCAACTATGGAAAGAGGTTAGCACAAATTGAGAGTCGTTGGATTTTCAGACTCAATACTGTGACTCCTATAGGGCTAAATGAGAATTTTGGTTTTAGCTCTTTCTTATAAGTAGTGGCATTGTTATTTTAGGGGTTTAAATAAGGGGATTTGGTTTTTAGGTCATGGTTTTGTGTACTAATTGGTTGTTTCTTGTTTTTTTGAATAAAATAATAAATTGCCTCCTGCATTTGAAAATGGCGTCTTTCCATCCGGGATTCAAAGATCGACTGATTTATTGCGGACATCTGGACTTGTTTTATACTAGGCTCCTCTTCTTTTTCTGGTGCTTTGTAATGTTTATAATTTCTATGGATTGCAAATTATATGTATTAATATTAATAATGATATTTATTTTTACACATATATTTATAACTTATTAGAGTTGTAGAGTTTATCATTGTATTTATTAACATTATGAATAATAATTATTCTCACTAATTATATGTATTTTTTCACCTTTTGGATTCATTGGATCCATATTTATTATACACTTTTATTGACATCCCTATTTGCACTATAAAAAATTTTTAGATGAATTTTTGTATTTGCACTAGCACCTGAATTATTGTGTATATTTTTATTAATTTGATTTGACACTTGCACAGTAGCACCTTAAATGAATGGCAATCAGACATATTGTGTATTTTATTATAGGCACTAGGTATTTGTAGGTCTGTATTATTCAGAGGATTCATTTCATCTCTGTCATCCCGTTTTTCGGATATTAGTATTGCAGGGCTGCCGCTTGTGCGCATGACCGCTCTACGCCCTCCTCTGCCTTCCGCCCGCGCTCCTTTTAGCTCGGCATTCGCAACAGGCTATCAAATGTGATTGCCCTTCCGGATGTCGGCTTCGGGGTGAGGGCGGAAGTGCTCATGACGTGGCAGGGTGCGATTGGTCATGCGCCGTCATGTGGCCGCCTTGTATCCCGTGATGGCCGAATACGATTTCTATTGGCGCAGGATGCCTTTTTAAACTTCCCTACTTTTCCCTAAGTTTACATACTCCTCCTGAGGAAGCTGAATACGCGAAACGCGCGTCGAGGAGCACCCGTACTCTCCCCTGCTATATGATATTGGGTAAGGCTAAATAGCCCCTATTTTTATGGATACATTGATTACCAAATGTTAGAACCTTGCTGCTGAACATTGTCAGAAGCCATGCATGGATTTGCGGGCATTTATGGAGGATTGCCGCAGTGTTAGTCTGGTATAGCACATTAGATTTGTCTGAATATGCATTAATTTATTTCCGTGACGTGTCTATATCACTGCGGTGTATAGAATCAGCTTGAGCTATAGTATAACTGTTTGAAATCATTTTTGTATCCATTTATTTGTATGATGCATGACATTGTGGGAGGGTATTGGATACCTGTTCTTGTCCCTTCATTAATTTTTATGTGATAGAAGTATTTTATGATAAATGAGTCAATAAAATTTGTTTTTTATTAAGGTTTTTTGATTAGTGTTGTTTATATTTCCTTTAGAATGCGGGAAGAAATCGCCGAACAACAAACCCGAACCCAAACTTTTACGTAAATGTTTGGGTTCGGGTCCGTTTCACGAACACCCTAAAATTCGCCACGAGCCCGAACTATACAATTCGGGTTCGCTCATCCCTATTAGTGATATCTTTCACATGTTTAACCCCTTTAGGACACATGACGTACCGGTACGGCATGTTTCCCGAGTCCTTAAGGACACATGACGTACCGGTACGTCATGAGTTGTTCCGATCACTGCTGCTCAGCTGGCAGTGATCGGAACAAGGTACCTGCTGAAATCATTCAGCAGGTACCTTGTTACAATGCCCAGGGGGGTCCTGTGAACCCCCATATGGGCGATCGCTGCAAACCGCAGGTCAATTCAGACCTGCGGTTTGCAGCGCTTCTGTGCGATCTCTGATCCTCGCGGTCTGTGACCGCGGGGATCAGAGAGTTAATTGCCCCTGAGTATTTATTTTTAACCCCCCCTGCAGCCCCCAATCATATTATGGCGGCGGGGGTGCAGGGGGGTGGTTGCGGGCGGCGGGAGGCGGCCTCATCTGTAATCTATCCCTGGTGTCCAGTGGGTCTATCAGAGTGTCAGCACATTGCTGACACTCTGATAGAAACGGCTGGCATCTGTGCTTGATCAGATGCCAGCCGTTTAACCCCTTCCGTACCGCGGTCCGTACGGACCGCGGTATGGAAGGGGTTAACAGGAGGGAGCTCCCTCCCTCTCCCATCGGGGGGCTGCTGTGCCTTTGCAGCCCCCCAACAGTATGGGATCACAGAGGGAGGGAACTCCACTCCCTCCCCATCACCCCCTGCTCAGTTATGGCAGCGGGTGATGGTTACCATGGAGACAGGACGCTTTCAGAAGCGTCCTGCTCTCCATGGTGCTGAAAGTCTGAATAGACCTGCTAAAGGTCTATTCAGACTTTCTAAAGTACAAAATACAGTACAGTGCACTATATAGTGTACTGTAATGTATTATACAGACACCAGATCCACTGGATCTTTCAGAACCAAGTGGGTCTGGGTCAAAAAAAAATGTAAAAAAGTGAAAAAAAAAGTAAAAATGAAAAAAACACATATCACTGAATAAAAAAAAAAAAAAAAAAATACACTACACATATTAGGTATCGCCACGTCCGTAAAAACCTGCTCTATAAAAATATCACATGACTGAACTCCTCAGGTGAACGCCATAAAAAAAAATAAAAAAATTGTGTAAATAAGCCATTTTTTGGCACCTTACATCACTAAAAGTGAAATACAAAGCGATCAAAAAGGCGTTTGCCTCCCAAAATAGTACCAATCAAACCACCATCTCATCCCGCAAAAAACGAGCCCCTACCTAAAATAATTGGCCAAAAAATAAAAAAACTATGCCTCTCAGACTAAAACATGATTTTTTTTGTTTCAAAAATGCTTTTTAGTGTTAAATGTAAAAAAAAATTTAAAAAGTAGACATATAGGGTATCTCCACATCCGTAAGAATCTGCTCTATAAAAATATCACATGACCTAACCCCTCAAGTAAACACTGTAAAAAAAAAATTATAAAAACTTTGTCAAAAAGCAATTTTTTTGCCACCTTACATCACAAAAAGTGTAATAGCAAGCGATCAAAAAGTCATATGACCCCCCAAATAGTGCCAATCTAACCGTCACCTCATCCCGCAAAAATGATACCCAACCTGAGACAATTGCCTAAAAACTGAAAAATATATGGCTCTCAGACTATGGAGATACTAAAACATGTTTTTTTTTCATTCAAAAAGGATATTATTGTGTAAAACCAAAATAAATAAAAAAAGGTATACATATTATGTATCTCCGCGTCCGTAACGACCTGCTCTATAAAAATATAACATGACCTAACCCCTCAGATGAACGCCGTAAACATAAAAAATAAAAACGTTGTCAAACAAGCCATTTTTTTGTCACCTTACATCACAAAAAGTGTAATAGTAAGCGATCAAAAAGTCATATGCACCCCAAGGTAGTACCATTCGAAGCGCCATCTCATCCCGCAAAAAATGAGCCCCTACATAAAACAATCGCCCAAAAAAAAAAATATATATGGCTCTCAAACTATGGAGACACTAAAACATGATTTTTTTTTTGTTTTAAAAAATGATATTATTGTGTAAAACTTATATAAATAAATAAAAAGTATACATATTATGTATCGCCACGTCCGTAACAACCTGATCTATAAAAATAACACATGACCTAACCCCTCAGCTGAACACAGCAAAAAAAAAAAAAAAAAATACGGTGTCAAAAGCCATTTTTGTCACCTTACATCACAAAAAGTGTAATAGCAAGCGACCAAAATGTCATATGCACCCCAAGATAGTGCCAATCAAACCGCCATCTCATCCCGCAAAAAATGAGCCTCTACATAAGACAGTCGCCCAAAAAAATAAAATAAAACTATGGCTTTCAGAATGTGGAGACACTAAAAAAAAAATTATTTTCAAAAATGCTTTATTATGTAAAACTGAAACAAAAAAACCCAAAAAGTAGTCATATTTGGTATTGTCGCATCCGTAACAACCTGTTCTATAGAAATAGCACACAATCTAACCTGTCAGTTCAACTATGTAAATAACAAAAAATAAAAACAGTCCCAAAACAGCAATTTTTTTGCAAATTTTCCATTTTAATCCATTTTTCCAGTAACAAAGCAAGGGTTAACAGCCAAACAAAACTCAATATTTATTTCCCTGATTCTCTTGTTTGCACAAACACCCCATATGTGGTCGTAAACTACTGTATGGCCAAACGGCAGGCCACAGAAGGAAGTGAACGCCATATGGTTTTTGGAAGGCAGATTTTGCTGGACTGGTTTTTTGACACTATGTCCCATTTGAAGCCCCCCTGATGCACCCCTACAGTAGAAACTCCAAAAAAGTGACCCCATTTGGGAAACTACGGGATAAGGTGTCAGTTTTGTTGGTACAATTCTAGGGTAAACATGATTTTTGGTTGCTCTATATTACACTTTTTTTGAGACAAGGTAACAAAAAATAGAAATTTGGAAATTTCATATCCATTTGACAATAACTCTTGTGGAACACCTAAAGGGTTAACAAAGTTTGTAAAACTGGTTTTGAATACCTTGAGGGGTGTAGTTTCTTAGATGGAGTCACTTTTATGGAGTTTCTACTCTAGGGGTGCATCGGGGCGCTTCAAATGGGACATGGTGTCAAAAATCCAGTCCAGCAAAATCTGCCTTCCAAAAACCATATGGCGCTCCTTTCCTTCTGCGCCCTGCAGTTTGGCCATACAGCAGTTTACGACCACATATAGGGTGTTTCTGAAAACTACAGAATAGGGGCAATAAAAATTAAGTTTTGTTTGGCTGTTAACCCTTGCTTTGTTACTGGAAAAAATGGATTCAAAGGGAAAATTTTTCAAAAAATCGAAATTCTGAAATTTTATCTCCATTTGCCATGAACTCTTGTGGAAAACCTAAAGGGTTAATGACGTTTGTAAAATCAGTTTTGAATACCTTGAGGGGTGTAGTTTCTAGAATGGGGTCATTTTTGGGTGGTTTTTATTATGTAAGCCTCACAAAGTGACTTCAGACCTGAACTGGTCCCTAAAAAGTGGGTTTTTGAAAATTTCTGAAAAATTTCAAGATTTGCTTCTAAACTTCTAAGCCTTGTAACGTCCCCAAAAAATAAAATGGCATTCCCAAAATGATCGATACATGAAGTAGACATATGGGGAATGTAAATCAATAACTTTTTTTGGCAGTATTACTATGTATTATAGAAGTAGAGTAATTGAAACTTGGAAAATTGCAATTTTTCAAAATTTTTGGTAAATTTGGTATTTTTTTATAAATAAAAATTAAATTTTTTGACTTCATTTTACCACTGTCATGAAGTACAATATGTGACGAAAAAACAATCTCAGAATGGCCTGGATAAGAAAAAGCGTTTTAAAGTTATCACCACATAAAGTGACAATGATCAGATTTTGAAAAAATGGCCTGGTCCTTAAGGTGAAATAGGGCCGTGTCCTTAAGGGGTTAAGAAAATTCAGTTTTCTGAATGTACTGCCTATTAGAGATGAGCGAATAAAAAAAAAAATTCTGGAAAAATTTGATTCGATCCCAATATATTTGCAGCAAATTACGTAAACAAATGACTATTTTCTGGCTGCTGAGAGCCTTTATAGTGGTGTGGAACATTGTGCCTTGCAGTAAGTAGGGAGTTTGCTGTGTTATGAAATAATACTGTGAGTCTGTATGACATGCAGATGACAGGCGTTGCTCTTAGAATCCCTGCACTCCTTATACACCGTCGCCAGCTGATTTCACATCGTTGTCAACAGAACCTGTTCTATTAAATGCATATACAAGTAGAGCCCACCTGACAGAGTGGAGAGGGTGTCAGTAGTAAGTTTGTGACAATGTCACTGATTAATTTTCCCTTCCTCTGATCCGTCAGAACAATAACGCACAAAAAACAGATCCTGTCTGTGGAGCATACGCCTTTACTCGGTCAGCTCAATAATCCATCAGTATTGCTAATGCCCCCCCAAAAAAACAGGAGTAAATCTAAAAGAGAAATGACACGTTAATGTAATATTTGCATTTGTCTTCTGTGTTTTGTACCCACTCCTGATTTTGGCTACCAAATCATAAGCCAATTCTGATGGGACCATACAGGCCTTACAGCTACTACACAGAGAGGATCCATTGTGCATCTCATTTTTTGTTCTGACAGATCAGAAGAAAGGTCAAATAAATGATGATGTCAGGAGGCCGAAAGCCAAAATAGTGGACCAGTCATGAAGTGGGGAGGGTGGGAACAGCATGAGGAGACCACAGGTTGGCCCAATGACAGGGTCTGGAGTTGGCAACAGTATGAGGAGGCCACCGAGTGGCACAATGACAGAGTCTGGAGGTGGTTGCAGTATGAGGAGGCCACCGAGTGGCACAATGGCAGAGTCTGGAGGTGGCGGATGCAGCAGCAGCATCATGAGAAGGCCACCGAGTGGCCCAATGACAGAGTCTGTAGATAGCAGCAGTATGATGAGGCCACCGAGTGGCAAGGTGGCATAGTGTGGAGATGACAGCAGCAACAGCAGGATACCACAGAGTGGCAATGTGACATAGTGTGGAGATGGCAGTAGTAGCAGCAGCAGCATCAGGAGGATATGACAGAGGGGAAAGGAGACATAGTGTGGAGATGGCAGCAGCACCTGGAGGGCACCGAGTGGCAAGGTGACATAGTGTGGATATGGCAGCAGCATGAGGAGACCACAGAGTGGCTCGATAACATAATGTGGAGATGGCAAAAACAGCAGCAGCAGCATTAGGAGAATACCACAGAGTGGCAAGGTGATATAGTTTGGAGATGGCAGGCAGTAGCAGCTGCAACAGGAGACTACAAAGTGACCCGGTAACAGAGTGGGGCGGTGGGTGGCAATACCAGTACGAAGGTGGGTAAAATAAGGAACACTTGGCATCAGTTGTGTAGCATCAGGCGGGTTGCAGCATCAAAGTAGTAGCTGAGGCAGGTAGTCAGAAGGAACCGGTCTTTTGTATCAAAGTGTTGGTGTGGCACCATGGATGATCTAGTCTGATGCATCAGGAATTGGTGGTTGGAAATCCTGGCTGATCCACGCCTGATTCATCGTGACAAAGGTCAGTCTCTCCACATTTTTGGTGGACAGGCGAGTTCTTCTTGGGGTAACTATGGCCCCCGCCGCACTAAACACCCGTTCTGATGCCACACTACTGGCCAGGCAGGATAGCTTTTCCAGGGCAACAGAGGCGGCGTGACAACGTGGAGACGGAAGCGGCGTCAACTGTCTAAGTTGGTGGTGTGGCTGTGCAGGAACCACATTCACCCAGTGGGCCGTAAAGGACATGTATTGTCCCTGGCCGTATTTATATGACTCCCGACCATGCTAGCGACTTGCTTGCTCATCCGCTGCCTGACGGGCAAGCTGCCACTCTCTTCTGCTGATCATAAAGAAGCCCCTTTTTCACCCGGCTCCCAAATGCGATCGTCTTCATCATCATCGAGTAGTGTCTGCACATCACTGATGTCTTCCTCAATGGCCTCTGGATCAGAAGCCAGACCACTCGCAACACAAGCTCCCATGCCACTCTCCTTATCACTACTTGTTCAATATAGGAGTATGGGACAGCACTACCTAGACTTCATGTCTTGTAATATCTCATTTGGCAGTGCCCACGATGTTGGATCCTGGTCTGATCCCTGTTCATGCAGTAGTATATATATATAAAACCGCGGCACTCACGTAGCTGGGAGAAATAAAGAAGACTTTACAGCTACGTGAGTGCCGTGGTTTTTTATATATATACTACTGCTTATCACTACTTGCCCGCTTTGCGGAGGAAGCAGCGGATGTTTCCTCCACATCTTGGCTGGACAGTAGCTGCTGACTGTCCTCTAGTACCTCATCCTCGCTGAAAATTGAAGCTGAGCCCACTGCATGTAGTACTTCTTGCAGTGAGGGAACAGAAAAGCCAAGAGGCTGGTTGAGGACAGGTGAGGTAACAGGGCCTGCTCCCGGGCCATGCCAACTAAGGGTTGTGTCTGACGAACCCACCAAATCTTGGCTGGGGTGTCTGATGTCACTTGGGATGACATGGATGACCGAGTTAACCAATCAAGAACCGATGGGTTGCTGGTCAAGACACGACCGCTAGATGACACCGGGAGCTCAGGCCTCTCATTGCTACTACTGCTGCCACGACCTCTTACTCTGCTGCGACCTTGCACCAGAAACATTTAGGCCTCTGCCATGGCCTGGCACTTCTCTGCCTGACATACTTGTAGCTGAACTAAACAAATTAAATGGAACTTAAAACACCCCTAAAAGAGACAAATATATTTTTCTTTTTGTACTGATATAGGCCACTAAACTCTTTAACCACAATTATTGTAACTGCGGAAATGCACTGAGAATATATTTTTGTTGTTGTACTAATGTACGACCCTATATGCTTTGACCAGAAAAAACTGCAATAGTGCAGTGCGTATATGTATTTCTTGAAGTACTGAAATACGCCACTATACACTTTCACCAGAAATAACTGCAACAGTGCAGTGCGTATATATATTTTTCTTTTTTTACACATTCATCCACGACACTTACACTTTCAACAGAAATAACTGCAACAGCGCAGTGCGTATATGGTTTTCTTTTTTTACTGTAATACGCCACTATACGCTTTTAACAGAAAAAACTGCAGCAGCCCACTAAGAATATATATTTCTCGTTGGACTGAAATAGGCCACTAGATGCTTTGACCAGAAAAAATGTAAAGAAGTGCGTATATATATTTCTTGAAGTACTGAAATAAGCCCCTATATGCTTTCAACAGAAATCGCTGCAGCAGTGGACTGAGAATATATATTTCTTGTTGCACTTAAATTGGCCACTATACGCTGTAACCAGACAACAATTAAAGAGTGAAGTGTGTATATATATTTTTCTTGTAGTACTGGAATACACCCCTATACGCTTTCACCAGAACAGTGCAGTGCTTATATATTTTTCTTTTTTACTGAAATACGCCCCTATACGCATTCAACAGAAATAACTGCAGTAGTGAACTGAGAATATATATTTCTTGTTGGACTGAAATAGGCCACTATACGCTGTAACCAGAAAAATATTAAAGATTGAAGTGCGTATATTAGTGTTGAACGAGCATGCTCGGCCGAACACCAGTTTGGCTCGAGCATCGCGATGCTCGGCACATCGTGGTGTTCAGCCGAATACCGTGTTTGCTCGATCGCGATGATTGAGTCTCCTCCCCGCACATTTGTTGGCTGCTAAGCACTTACGGTAATGCCATAGCCATGTTGGTTACTGGCATTACAGTGATTGGCTGGCCGGAACGCGTCATCCGGTGCTATAAAGCACCTAATGACAAGTGTTTGTCTCAGTCTTAGTCAGGGAGAGCTGTGCTGTAGAAGGGACAGATGGTGTAGGGAATTGAATTTTATTTTTTGTTAGGCAGGGTGTTAGAGACTTTTAAGGACTATTGTTCTGTCTGGCAGCAATATATTTTTTATTCGCAACCTGCGCTACATAGCGTTCAATTATTTGGCCCCTGCAGACAGCGACATTATCTGCGCCAACACAGTTAATGGCAAGGTTCACTTAGTACATAGGCTTTGAGTGTAGGAGTCCCACTACGTGAACAATTGTACCACAGTGTGAATGAAGCCCTTCTTTATGGCAGCACTTTCACTTTATGTACAATAAATATACAGGAAAGAATGTTTCCTAAAAATTTTTCCTCTAAAATCGATTTTATCTTCAGTCTTGTGCATATTATTGTCAGTCTGTAAAAGTGGCGTACTACTCTGACAGCATCGTTCGCAGCAGTGATCTGGGAGTTAAAGATGCATCCAGACATACTCCCCATGCTGTTCCCAAACCATTTTGGTGCTATTTCCATCAATTTCAGACTTTTTCCTTTGAACCAGACTCCCTTCCCCTCTTCAGAGCAGGGGGTGCCTGGTTTAATGCTGTGGTTCTCCCATTGAATTCCATTGTGCTCTGGTTCTCTATAGAGCACCCGAGCATCCCAAAGTGTTCTACTCGAGCACCAGAGCACCAGAGCACCTAAGCACTTTGGTGCTCGGTCAACACTATAGGATATAAAGGGGGGTACGGCAGACACATCTCCCTGCCAAATAGCAGGTCATCAATGTATCTGTGTACCACCTAATATTATCCAAAAAATGATTATTTTCATTTTAAATATACATTGTCTCCCAGTAAGCCATGGCCAGATTGTCCAGGGAAAGAGAGTATTTGTACCCATATGGACACCAGTTTTTTGTAGAAAAAATGTTTTGTTAAACTGAAAAAATTGTTTTTAATTGGAAAAACAGTAATTTCTAAAATAAAGTGTATGAGATCCAATGAGTATTCACTATAAGCTCTCAAATAAAATTCCAGAGCTTGTATTATAAACCCATGTGATAATGATGGATACAAAGCTGTTACATCACAGCTAAGCCACCAGTTATTACAGTGCAAGATTCTATGTTCCAGTAATTATTTTGTGTCCTTTATTAAGCCTGGTAATCTGCATACTAAGGGTTGTAGTAAATTGTCTAACCAGGATCCCAGATTTTCACAAAGGGAATTCATACCTGAAACAATAAGTCTCAGTGGGGGGAGAGAGACCCCCTTGTGAACCTTCATAGACAATAGGTGCAATGGGTTCATTAATAAGTGAAAATTCACTTTGTTTTTGGCTAATGACTCCAAAAGCTAGACCTTCAGATAACAAGATTGTTATTTGTTTCAATAGGTTTTTAGCGGGGTCCCTAGTCAGGATTTAATAAATGAGTGGCGGGTTCAACATACTTATGATTTGCTGGTTATATTGCACAGTGTCCATCACAACCACGTTACCTCCTTTATCTGCCATTTTTATAGTGACAGAGGACTCATTCTGTAATTGTGATAATGCAAGTTTTTTAGCTGGCAGAAAAGTTGTGATGGACATGTGCAGCATCATATTGAATGCAAATTTCTGATCTCCCTAATAGAGTTGAGCGAACACCTGGATGTTCGGGTTTGAGAAGTTCGGCCGAACTTCACGAAAATGTTCGGGTTCAGGATCCGAACTCGACCCGAACTTCATCGCGAACCCGAACCCCATTGAAGTCAATGGGGACCCGAACTTTTGGGCACTAATAAGGCTGTAAAATAGTCCAGGAAAGGGCTAGAGAATCAGGCGTCAAATCACCCACCACTGGAGAAGGCCACTTTCAGTTATTTAGGCCCCAGCACACAGACAAAGGAGAGAGGTCCCACAGCAAGGAATCATGCGTCATATCACCCACCACTGGAGAAGGCCACTTTCAGATATTTAGGACCCAGCACCCAGACAGAGGAGAGAGGTCCCACAGCAGAGAATCAGGCGTCATATCACCCACCACTGGAGAAGGCCACTTTCAGTTATTTAGGCCCCAGCACCCAGACAGAGGAGAGAGGTCTCACAGCAGAGAATCAGGCGTCATATCACCCACCACTGGAGACGGCCACTTTCAGTTATTTAGGCCCCAGCACCCAGACAGAGGAGAGAGGTCCCACAGCAAGGAATAAGGCGTCATATCACCCACCACTGGAGAAGGCCCCTTTGAGTTATTTAGGCCCCAGCACCCAGGCAGAGGAGAGACGTCCCACAGCAGAGAATCAGGCGTCATATCACCCACCACTGGAGAAGGCCACTTTCAGTTATTTAGGCCCCAGCACCCAGACAGAGGAGAGAGGTCCCACAGCAAGGAATAAGGCGTCATATCACCCACCACTGGAGAAGGCCACTTCCAGATATTTAGCCCACGGCACCCAGACAGAGGAGATTGGTCGCATGGCACACCCACCATTGTAACAGGACACTGTCAGTTATTTAGGCCCCGGCGCTCAGATTGAGGAGAGGTTCATTCAACTTTGGGTTGCATCGCAAGATCATGGTAAAGTTAAAAAAATGAGGATTCCATAAAGAAGTGCCCCGGAGTACAAGAATACATGGTTGAGGGGGAGGCAGATATAAATGTCTATTCTGCACAAGGGAGGGACAGGTCCTGTGGGATCCATGCCTGGTTCATTTTTATGAACGTCAGCTTGTCCATGTTGGCTGTGGACAGGCTGCTGTGTTTGTCAGCAATGATGCCCCCTGCCGTGCTGAATACACGTTCAGACAAAATGCTGGCCATCGGGCAGGCCAGCACCTCCAAGGCATAAAATGCTAACTCTGGCCACGTGGACAATTTGGAGACCCAGAAGTTGAATGGGGCCGAACCATCAGTCAGTACATGGAGGGGTGTGCAGACGTACTGTTCAACCATGTTAGTGAAATGCTGCCTCCTGCTAACACGTTCCGTATCAGGCGGGGGTGCAGTTAGCTGTGGAGTGGTGACAAAACTTTTCCACATTTCTACCATGCTAACCCTGCCCTCAGAGGAGCTGGCCGTGACACAGCTGCGTTGGCGACCTCTTGCTCCTCCTCTGCCTTCGCTTTGGGCTTCAATCTGTTCCACTGTGACATTTGGGAATGCTCTCAGGAGCGCGTCTACAAGCGTGCGCTTGTACTCGCGCATCTTCCTATCACGCTCCAGTGCAGGAAGTAAGGAGAGCACACTGTCTTTGTACCGGGGATCCAGCAGGGTGGCAACCCAGTAGTCCGCACATGTTAAAATGTGCGCAACTCTGCTGTCGTTGCGCAGGCACTGCAGCATGTAGTCGCTCATGTGTGCCAGGCTCCCCAGAGGTAAGGACAAGCTGTCCTCTGTGGGAGGCGTATCGTCATCGTCCTCCGTATCCCCCCAGCCACGCACCAGTGATGGGCCTGAGCTGTGTCGGGTGCCACCCCGCTGTGAACCTGCTTCATCCTCATTCTCCCCGTCCTCCAGTAGTGGGCCCTGGCTAGCCACATTTGTACCTGGCCTCTGCTGTTGCAAAAAACCTCCCTCTGAGCCACTTCTAACAGACTGGCCTGAAAGTGCTAAAAATGGCCTCTCATCCTCCTCCTCCTCCTCCTCCTGGGCCACCTCCTCTTCCATCATCGCCCTAAGCATTTTCTCAAGGAGACATAGAAGTGGTATTGTAACGCTGATAATGTTAATGATAACTCGAAACAGCGCAACAGGGCACACAGGTCTCGCATGGAGGCCCAATCATTGATGGAGAAGTGGTGCTGTTCCGCAGTGCGACTGACACGTGCGTGCTGCAGATGAAACTCCACTATGGCCTGCTGCTGCTCACAAAGTCTCTCCAGCATGTGCAAGGTGGAGTTCCACCTGGTGGGCACATCGCATATGAGGCTGTGAGTGGGAAGGCCTAGTCCCAGAGCTGCGACGAGATTTTGCCCATTATCGCACACCACCAGGCCGGGCTTGAGGCCCACCGGCAGAAACCACTCGTCGGTCTGTTGTTCAATATCCCGCCACAACTCCTACGCGGTGTGGGGCCTGTCCCCCAAACATATGAGTTTCAGAACAGCCTGCTGACATTTAGCCCAGGCTGTGCTGAAGTTGGTGGTGAAGGTGTGTGGCTGACTGGATGAGCAGGTGGAAGAAGAGGAGGAGGAAGCCGAGTAGGAGGAGGAGGCTACAAGAGGCAAAGAATGATGCCCTGCGATCCTTGGCGGCGGAAGGACGTGCGCCAAAGAACTCTCCGTCTGGGGCCCAGCCGCCACTACATTTACCCAGTGTGCAGTTAATGAGATATAGCGTCCCTGGCCGTGCTTACTGGTCCACTTATCTGTGGTTAGGTGGACCTTGCCACAGATGGCGTTGCACAGTGCACACTTGATTTTATAGGATACTTGGTTGTGCAGGGAAGGCACAGCTGTCTTGGAGAAGTAGTGGCGGCAGGGAACAACATACTGTGGGACAGCCATCGCCATCAGCTGTTTGAAGCTGTTTGTGTCCACCAGCCTGAATGACAGCATGTCAAAGGCCAGTAGTGGGGTCTAGGACCTCATCGTCCCCTGCATCGTCTTCCACACAGTCTTCCTCCCTGACCTCCTGTTCGGTCTGCACACTGCAAAAAGTCAGTGTAGTCTATGTCTTCCACCACTGGGGAAGGGCTAGGTGGATTCCCTTGGGAAACCCTGCCAGCAGAGACTTCAAACAGCATAATAGACTGCTGCATAACTTGAGGCTCTTACAGTTTCCCTGATATGCATGGGGGTGATGTGACAGACTGATGGGCTTTGTTTTCATGAGCCATCTGTGCGCTTTCTGCAGAAGACTGAGTGGGAGATAATGTTGTGAACGTGCTGGATCCACTGTCGGCCACCCAATTGACTAGCGCCTGTACTTGCTCAGGCCTTACCATCCTTAGAACGGCATTAGGCCCCACCAAATATCTCTGTAAATTCTGGCAGGTACTGGAACCTGAGGTAGTTAGTTCGCTAGGATGTGTGGCTGTGGCAGAACGGCCACGTCCTCTCCCAGTACCAGAGGGTCCACTAACAACACCATGACCATGTTCGCGTCCGCGTCCCTTACTAGATGTTTTCCTCATTGTTACCGTTCACCACAATAAGAAAAAAAGTTATTTGTACCAATGTATTGAATTCAAATTCAGGCCTTTTTTTACAGGCACCTAACACTATCTGGCTATCTATTCATGTACCGTATTACACTAATCGAGGCACAGCAGTAACTACAGATTTAGGGGAATATCAATTGTAGGCCTAGCATTTAGGCCCTGGATGAAAGGTATCCTTTTACGGACAGATTTACACTTTGAGATGCACCATAGCGTGTGATAAAATATATAGGATTATGCTTTCAGCACTTGTATTTTAACACTTTGTGTAATATACCCTTTAATAAAAAGAAATACACTTAGAGATGCAAAACAGTGTGTGCAAATGTAAAGGATTATGCTGTGTTTTAACACTTACTGTAATATACCCTTTAACGGAAAGAAATACACTTGGAGATGGATCACCAGATTTTGGGTATTGCTATTTTGGCAATTGAATTTCACCCAAGAAAACAATATATCTTTTGATGGACACTATTAAAGTTGGCCAGCCACAGCTGAAACCACTGATTTATTGTATTTCTATTTTGGCAATTGAATTTCACCCCAGAAAAAAAATATATCCTTTGCCGGACACTATTAAACTTGTCCAGCCCCAGCTGGAACACCAGATTTACGGTATTTCTATTTTTGCAACTGAATTTCACCGCAGAAAATAATATATCCTATGACGGACAATATGAAACTTGTCCAGTCACAGCTGGAACACCAGATTTACTGTATTTCTATTTTGGCAACTGAATTTCACCGCAGAAAATAATAAATCCTTTGCCGGACACTATTAAATTTGGCCAGCCACTGCTGGGACACCAGATTTACGGTATTGCTATTTTGGCAATTGAATTTCACCCCAGAAAAAAATATATCCTTTGCCGGACACTTTTTAACTTGTCCAGTCAAAGCTGGAACACCAGATTTACGGTATTTATATTTTTTCTACTGAATTTCACCGCAGAAAATAAGATATGCTATGACGGACACTATGAAACTTGTCCAGTCACAGCTGGAACACCAGATTTATGGTATTTATATTTTTGTAACTGAATTTCACCCCATAACAAAATATATCAATTTGTCGGACACTATTAAACTTGTCCAGTCACAGCTGGAACACCAGATTCAGGGTATTGCTATTTTGGCAATTTCATTTCACACAAGAAAAAAATGTACCCTTTTACGGACAGATTTAAACTAGGCCTTCAACAGCCGGAACACCAGATTTACTGTATTTCTTTTTTTGCAACTGTATTCCACCCCAGAAAATAATATGCTCTTTGACGGAAACTATTAAACTTGTCCAGTCACAGCTTGAACACCAGATTCAAAGAATTGCTATTTTGGCAATTAAATTTTACCTCAGAAAATAATATATCCTTTGATGAACACTAGTAATCTTGGCCAGCCACAGCTGAAACCACTGTTGATGGTATTGCTATTTTGGCAATTGAATTTCACCCTTGAAAAAAATATATCCTGTGCCGGACACTATTAAACTTGTTCAGCCACAGCTGGGACACCAGATTGACTGTATTTCTATTTGTCCAACTGTATTTCACCCCAGAAAATAATTTATCCTTTGACGGACACTAGGGAAATTGTCCAGTCACAACTGGAACAACAGATTCAGGGTATTGCTATTTTGGCAATTGAATTTCACCCCAGAACAAAATCTATCCTTTGATGGATATTATTAAACTTGTTCAGTCACAGCTGGAACACCAGATTTTCTGTATTTCTATTTTTGCAACTGTATTTCACCCCCCGGAAATAATATATCCTTTGACGGACACTAGGGAGATTGTCCAGTCACAGCTGGAACACCAGATTCAGGGTTTTGCTATTTTGGCAATTAAATTACACCCCAGAAAATAATATATCCTGTGATGGACACTATTAAACTTGGCCAGCCACAGTTGAAACCACTGATTTATGGTATTGCTATTTGGGCAATTGAATTTCACCCCAGAACAAAATCTATCCTTTGCTGGACACTATTAAACTTTGCAAGCCACTGCTGGGACACCAGATTTACGGAATTACTATTTTGGCAATTGAATTTCACCCCAGAAAAAAATATATCCTTTGCCGGACACTATTAAACTTGTTCAGTCACAGCTGGAACACCAGATTTACTGTATTTCTATTTTGGCAACTGAATTTCACCCTAGAAAATAATAAATCCTTTGCCGGACACTATTAAACTTGTCCAGTCACAGCTGGAAAACCAGATTTACGGTATTTCTATTTTTGCAACTGAATTTCACCGCAGAAAATAATATATCCTATGACGGACACTAAGAAACTTGTCCAGTCACTGCTGGAACACCAGATTTATGGTATTGCTATTTTTGCAATTGAATTTAACCCCAGAAAATTATCTATCCTTTGCTGGACACTATTAAACTTGGCCAGCCACGGCTGGGACACCAGATTTACGGTATTGCTATTTTGGCTATTGAATTTCACCCCAGAACAAAATATATCCTTTGCCAGACACTATTATACTTTGCCAGCCACTGCTGGGACTCCAGATTTAGGGGATTGCTATATTGGCAATTGAATTTCACCATAGAAAAAAATCTATCCTTTGCCAGACAGCAGACAGTGGTACACTTGGGTAGCCACAGCTGGAACCAGATTTAGTGGATTGCTATTTTGGCAATTGAATTTAACCCCTAAATAAAATATAGAAATTTCTATCCTGAGTTTCTAGGGGTGACAATAAGCACAGCTAAGCCCCTGATGTAGGATATAGCAAAAAAACAAACTAGTATTGATGGATTGATGGACTTGGTGGCAGCTTGTGCTAGTGCACCACAAGACACATAATGGCCGCCGATCAAAGTGACAGAAAAACGCTCTGTGTAGCTTAAAAACCATTGAGCAATTAACTAACAGAAATTGAATGATTCAAAGCTGTAGATCGATCACTTCATTAGGTGTTTTTGCTGACTTTTCCCTGCCTAATCTCGCCCTCAAAGAAGCTGCGTCCCTACACTAATCAGAGCAGTGTGACGTGCGGCGCTACGTGATTCCAGCTTAAATAGAGGCTGGGTCACATGCTGCACTTGGCCAATCACAGCCATGCCATTAGTAGGCATGGCTGTGATGGGCTCTTAGGGCAAGAAGTAAAACAATAGCTGATTGGCTACTGTGCAGCCCTTCAGAAAGCGGGAAGAAATCGCCGAACAACGAACCCGAACCGAACTTTTTTGAAAATGTTCGGGTCCGGGTCCGTGTCCCGAACACCCCAAAATTCGGTACGAACCCGAACTATGCTCGAACTGTTCGCTCAACACTACCCAACACCCTAAAATTCGGTAAGAACCCGGACTATCCAGTTCGGGTTCGCTCATCCCTAGTCCTGAGCAAACAGCAGGTGTCACTCAGGAGCTGCCACTGGCTGACAACGAAGTTACACAGGGGCGTGCTCCTATCCACTTGGATCATCATGAAATCGTTGATGGCCATTCTCTGTTCATATAGTCGGTCCAACATATGGAGGGTGGAAATGCTGCATATCAGCCGATGTTTGGGGATGCCTTTCTGCCGTTGCAGCTCAAGGAGGGTGTTCTTTGCTGTGTACGAGTGGCTAAAGTGCATGCAGGATATCTTGGAAGACTTGTAGACTTCAGGAAATGCTTGACAACTAAATTGAACACGTTTGCCATGCAGGGTTCATGGCTCAGCCTTCCTTGACTCAGAGCCGACACCATGTTCTTACTGTTGTCGGTCACCATGGTTCTGATTTTCAGTTGTCGCAGTTCCTCCCCTGTGTGACTCTGCTCGCGAAGGCAAACCAGGTGCAGAACAGCGTGACACTGCCGTTCCCTGCACATGTGGTATGCTGGAGGGGCATTGTGACTTGTCCCTGCAGTGGAGGTTGAGGACATGGTGGAGGATGAGGAGACAGAGGCAGACATTGTTGCAGGTGCAACGGCGTGACAACGTGGAGGCTGAAGCGGCGTGACCTGGCCAAGTTGCTGGTGTGGCTGTGTTGGAACCACAATCACCCAGTAAAGGACATGTATTGTCCTTGACCGTAGCTACAGCTTCACACATCGGCGCTGCCGTGCACTTTGGCAGACACCGACAGGCTCAATTGCCAACTGGCCCACCTTCTATTCTACATATTTTTGCATGGCTGGTATTGCCATTTTGGCAAAGAAATGACAGCTTGGGACTCTCCACCTCGGCTTGGAACAAGCCATCAGTTATCTGAAAGGTGCAGAGTCCACCACTTTGAAAGAAAGGGACTGCAGCCCCAGCAACTTGGTCAGGAGCACAACTTTGGCTGAGGTGGTGGAGCGTTGACTAGTGTTGATCACGAATATTCGAATAGCGAATTTTAATCGCGAATATCGGCACTTCGAGAATTCACGAATATTTATAATATCTCAAAAAAATATTCGTAATCGCGAATATTCGTTTTTTTTTTTACATACCATTCTATGCAAAAAAAATTTATGTAAATTTTATGCAAATTTTTTTATGCGAATTTTCTCAATCAAGAAAATAATGCCTGAGGATCAGGTATTTGCGAATTCGCAAATATTGGGCGATTATTCGCCCAAATATTCGCAAAATATCGCAAATTCGAATATTGCCCCTGCCGCTCATCACTAGCGTTGACTGCCTGAAACTGGGTGCGTGCCACTGGGTGATGCAGCGGCCGCTGTGGCAGGCTGGACCACCACAATGGAGCTACGGTTCTCCCAGGCCACTTTATGGTGACGCTGCATATGTTGATTCAGGGCCGTGGTACCAACATTGGCACCCTGGCCACACTTCACCTTCTGCCCACAGATTCTACATATGGCCATGTTCACCTCTTCCCAGGGTGTAACAAAAAACTGCCACACCGCCGAGTAGGTGATTTTCCCCCTAACAGTCCGCACAGACTAAATGCTACCGCAGCTGCTTCCTTAAAAACCTGCACCACAAAGCAGGTGGTCTACCCTCGTCACGTTTGGCTCCCGACCTCCCACTGCTGACTCCCGGTCATGCTAGCAGCTTGCTGGCTCCGCTGCTGCATCACGGGCAAGTTGCTACCCTCTTCTCCCGATAATGATGAAGCCCCTAATTCACCTGGCTTCTTAGTGCGATCAGCTACATCTTCATCATCGTGTACTGTCTGCATGTCACTGATGTCCTCCACAATGGTCTCTGGGTCAGGAGCCTGACCGCTCGCAACACCACCTCCCATCCCACTCTCCTCATCACTAGTTGCCCGCATACCGGAGGAAGCGGCGGATGTCTCCTCCAGATTGTGGCTGCCCAATAGCTGCTGACTGTCCTCTAGTAGCTCATCCTCGCTGTATAGTGGAGCTGAGCCCACAGCATACAATACTTCTGTGGCTGAGGGAACAGCAAGGGACAGAGGCAGGTTGAGGACAGGTGAGGGCAAAGGGCCTGCTCCCAGGCCATGCCAACTAAGGGTTGTGTCTGACGAATCCATTGACTGTTGGCTGGGGGTGTCTGATGTCACTTGGGTTGAAGTGGATGACCGAGTTAACCAATCAAGAACCGCTGGGTTGCTGGTCAAGAGACAACAGCTAGATGACACCAGGAGCTCAGGCCTCTTGCTGCGACTCATGTTGCCACACCACATACTCTGCTGCGACCTCTGCCTGCGGCAGAAACATTTTGGCCTCTGCCGCTCCTCTGCCACTTCTCTGTTTGACATACTTTTAGCTGAACTAAATAAAAGAAAAGCAAACTAAAACACCCCTAAAAGTGATGACTATATTTTTCTTTTTGTACTGAAATAGACCACTAAACTCTTTAAGCGCAAATAGCTGCAAACGCGAACTGTGTATATATTTATCTTGTAGTTATGAAATGCGACACTTTTAAAGCAAATAACTGCAAAAGTGATCTGGGTATATATTTCTCTTGTAGTACTGAAATTTGCCAGTAAACGTTTTTAGCGCAAGTTAACCACAAAAGTGAACTGAGTATATATTTCTCTTTTAGTAAAATACGACACTAAACACTTTTAAAGCAAATAACTGCAAAAGAGAACTGCGTATATATATTCCTCTTTTTTTCTACTGAAATACGCCAGTAAATGCTTTTAGCGCAATTAACTGCAAAACTGAACTGTGTATATATTTCTCTTGTCGTACTGAAATACGACACTAAACGCTTTAGACGCAAATAACTGCAATAGGGAACTGCGTATATATGTCTCTATTTTGTACTGAAATAGGCTAGTAAACGCTTTTAGCGCAAATAACTGCAAAAGTGAACCGCGTATTTATTTCGCTTTTTTACTGAAATAGGCTAGTAAACGCTTCTAGCGCAAATAACTGCAAAGGTGAACTGTGTATATATCTCTCATGTACTACTGAAATACGACACTAAATGCCTTTAACACAAATAACAGAAAAAGTAAACTGCGGATATATTTCTATTCTTGTACTGAAAAAGGCCAGTAAGCGCTTTTAGCGCAAATAACTGAAATATTGAACTGCGGATATATTTCTTGTTTTGTACTGAAATAGGCCAGTAGATGCTTTTAGTGCAAATAACTGCAAAAGTGAACTGCGTATATATTTCTCTTGTAGTACTGAAATATGCCAGTAAACGCTTTTAGCGCAAATAACTGAAAAAGTTATAAGTTTCTCTTTTTTCTGAAATACGAAACTAAATGTTTTTAGCGCAAATAACTGCAAAAGTGAACTGTGTATATATTTCTCTTTTAGTTCTGAAATACGACACTAAACGCTTTTAGCGCAAATAACTGAAAAAGTGAACTGCGTATATATTTCTCTTGTAGTAAAAAAATACGAGACTAAACGCTTTTAACGCAAATAACTGCAAAAGTGAACTGCGTATATATTTCTCTTTTTGTACTGAAATAGGCCAGTAAACGCTTTTAGATCAACTAACTAAATAATAGCTTATCTTAAGGAGTACAGCTACAGAAAACACCACAGATCCTCACTTAAGAGTCTTAACACAGCAATCCAAACTGCAAAGCTCCCTGGGAAACAGTAATATGCAAAATAAATGTGAAGCCCCAGTATTGGGTCTACAACACAATGAAAGCCAGATATCCCTCAAAGGAAGGAAAACCGAGCAAAGCGGTGTCTCCATTACAGAGATCACCAAATCCACCATATTAAGTGGCCCCTATGTCAAGATCCCGCTTTTTTACAAGCTTTAAGGATGTGACGGGAAAGCCAGTTATCCATCCACAGACAGCTGTTTCGGGGTGTTGCCCCTCATCAGTGTGGAGTAGGATTCTGGCTAACCGGGAGCAATGCCTTGGAGATCAAATAACTACAAAAGTGAACTGCGTATATATTTCCCTTGTAGCACTGAAAAACGACACTAAACGCTTTTAGCGCAAATAACTGCAAAAGGAAACTGTGTATATATTTCTCTTTTTGTACTGAAATAGGTCAGTAAACGCTTTTAGCGCAAATAACTGCAAAAGGGAACAGGGTATATATTTTTCTTGTAGCACTGAAATACGACACTAAACGCTTTTAACACAATTAACTCCAAAAGTGAACTGCATATTTATTTCTCTTTTTTTACTAAAATAGGCCAGTAAACGCTTTTAGATCAAATAACTGCAAAAGTGAACTGCGTATATATTTTTCTTGTAGTACTGAAATATGACACTAAACGTTTTTAACGCAAATAACTGCAAAAGTGAACTTCGTAATTGTAAGCCTGCGGGGGGGAGGGACCGGGGGGTAGCGTCGGTTATGGACACTTACGGAGGCACAGCTGGCATAAACTTCATGTGACTTTTATTAGGGTCCGATTTCAGGAGGTTTATATCAACACATGTTTTTTAGTGGAACCCAGGATTTTCGGTATTGCAGTAACAAATCACAAAAACAAAAGCTTTCCCGTCTGGGACTAACTAATAACACAAAGAGTTTGTCTCGCCTAGGCTACAGTTGTAGGCTGACGTTCACACAGCATGTAGTTTGCTCACTGGTCCTCAGTGTTCATAGCACCATGTGCTGTCCTTGCAGGCCTCTTTTTAAGTGAGACACAGAACCTTGTATATAGCAAGCTAACAAGGTTAACTGCATTTAGGTGTTTCAGAGCATACCAACAAACTGGTCTGAAAGGGAGGGAACGGTTGCTCCCTCTACCAACCTTAACAACTGTTTCACATAATCCAGGCCCCAGGTATTTACAGAAAGAATCCTTTCTAAACAACTAAATTTGTTCAGGCCACAGCACTACCTGGATTACACTTACTTTACTCAGGTGAGAAATCTGGGTGATATATACCTTCCATTCACCAGTATTCCACCTGCATGACCGCAGTATATATTTTTCTTTTTGTACCAAAATAGGCCAGTAAACGCTTTTAGCGCAAATAACTGCAAAAGTGCACTGTGCATATATTTCTCTTGTAGTACTGAAATACGACACTAAACGCTTTTAGCGCAAATAACTGCATAAGTGAATTGCGTATTTATTTCTTTTTTTATATTGAAATAGGCCAGTAAACGCTTTTAGCACAAATAACTGCAAAAGTGAACTGCGTATATATTTCTCTTTTTATATTGAAATAGGCCAGTAATCGCTTTTAGAGCAAATAACTGCAAAAGTGAACTGCACTTATATTTCTCTTGTAGTACTGAAAAACTACATTAAACACTTTTAACGCAAAATAACTGCAAAAGTGAACTGCGTATATCTTTTTCTTTTTGTACCAAAATAGGCCAGTAAACGCTTTTAGCGCCAATAACTGCAAAAGTTAACTGCGTATATTTTTCTCTTGTAGTACTGAAATACGACACTAAATGATTTCACCACATATAGCTTTAGAAGTGAACTGTGTATATTTTTTTCTTTTTCCACAGATATAAGCCACTAAAGGCAGTTCAACATAACACTTGCACCCCAAGAACAAATTGCTGGAATGACAGAGCTGTATAGTGGCTCTTTGTATCCCCAAATAATCTTTCCCTGCACTTGTAAATCGCTTTTTTTCACAATTAAGTTTTCACTATTACTGTCCCTAGCGTCTGTTCTGACCTCTCTCCCTGCACTAAGATGCTGTGAAATGATTCCTCCCTATCCTTTCCCTGCACTTATAAATCATTTTATTTTATTTAATTTTTTTCATAATGAAGTTTTTCCATTTGAAGTCCCTAGCGCCTTCTCTGTCCCTGCACTCAGAACGCTGGAAAATGTCTGAATCTAAGATCGCCGCTGTATTTATAGGGCTGTGACATCACAGGGCTGGCTGGCTGCTGATTGGCTGCATCAAGCATGTTAGTCTGGTTGTTCCCACCTTCCCATACTTCCTTTCTTCATGTCCTCACACGTGCAACAGCCATTTTAGGGGAAAAAAGATTTCTTACTATGAAGAGCAAGGAAATTCGCATTCATTGCAAATCAAATTTTTCCTGAAATTCGGATCGAATTCCACTTCGTCAGCTTCAATATGCATATCTCTATTTATAAAGTTCTTCATAGTATTCATGAAATAAACTACAGATCTGTTCTGAAGATTTTACTATTTGCCTGTTATTATTTTTCATTTGGCTTATCCACTTTTTTTTTTTTTTTGCTGATTACTGGATATAAATGCCAAGAGCTTCCCAACTTTTCATCCTCTGCCAATGGTCTTACTCCCTTGAAAAACAGAGATGTTTGGGATTTTTCCATTTACTTTTCTTTAACCATTTCTTTTATTTCCTCCCAATGTCTCATGTTTTCCAATGAGGGGTCCTTTGCACAAAGTATTTTAGTTTCAAATCTAATTTCCGGAGTTTACCATTTACTTTTTTTTCCCAGTCAATTACATTTTTGCATAATATTCCCCTTAGAAATGCTTTCACCGCATCCCAAATCCATTGTTTTTTAGCGGAATCCCTATTAATCTAAAAAATTCCAGCATTCTCCTGTTACACAAAACCGCATCTATCCTAGACCAGGACTGATGGGTCTTTCATTAATAGGAAAACAACTTTTTTGGGGGGTTATACAACCGCCAGATGTCAGTCCAGCCAAATTCCATTATTAACCTGGCAAAATTAGTATTGTAATTTGTAATATACTGTTTTACCCTTAGATAATCTGTCCATCCTTGGATCCAACACTGTGTTATAGTCCCTTGCTGCCAACATTGCACAATCTTGTCTTTCAATCAAAGATATCAAATCTTTTCAAACTTTCTCTTAACCCGAGCACATTAATAGAAATGAATCTTAACATTCAAAAATAAATAAATATATATCAACCATCCTCTCACTCTCTTGGAAAAACAGAAAACCCACCCAACTACCTCCCCCTTTTTGCTCCCCATTCTTATAACAGAGAGCCCCATTTACTTGCATGGTTTACTCCGTATACCCACCCCCACCCATTTATTAACAATAGTGTTCAGCGAGCATGCATGGCCGAACACCATTTTGGCTCGAGCATCGATATCTTTTATATGTGTGTGTGTATATATATATATATATATATATATATATATATATATACACACATATGTAGCAGGGGTGACACTCAAACCATTAACTCAAATTTTTGAACTCGTTGTGTTATCTTGAAACAATAGCAATTGAAAAGCAATTGCTTAACGTGTTTAGTTGCATTTAGTTTAGATAACACGTCTCATAAAGCATGAGTGTTAGCCCTACTACATCCGTATATCCGTATATATAATTTTTTTAGTAATTTCTCATTTATTATCATACATTTTTTACAATTACTAAAAAAAAATATTAAATATATAAATCTAATTTAACCTCTATTTCTGAAAAAGTTTGTGACGGGATTTTAACTGCATCCCAGCTTAGAACTTTAAAAGTTTGTGTATCCACTGCATCTCTTTTTTCTATAACAGGTTTAATCTACTGCCCGCTCTCCTGGGTATAGGTACATGATCCAATATCCAACATTTTAGATCCCTTTCAGAATGTTTAGAAAGTCAGAAAACTGTTTGGAAACAGGTAGATCGAGACGCTTTTTACGTATAATGTATCAATGGTTATTTAACTGCGTCTTCAATTCAGTTGATGTCTTGCCTACGTACAGTAGGTTATATGGACAGGACAGTACAAATATAACAAAACTATAGTCACAAGTTAAGTGAAAGCAAATATGGTAAGTAACACCCGTAATGGGGTGTATAAATATCTTCCCTTTGCAACTATAATGACAGTTGACACAGCTTAAACATGGAAAGCATCCCAGTCCAAAGCTGTGTCAACGTGGTCTGCTTCATGTGTCTTTTAGGACCAATATCTGCTCCCACCAACTGATCACACATATTTCTAGATCTGCGATATGAGAATAATGGGGGAAAGCAAAATTCTGGGATGTTGCCTAAACAACCACCCAGGGCAGGCGCGTCTTATAAGCGGACTAAGCAGCCGCATAGAGCGCCCCTTGGGAAGGGGCGCTGCTAGGAGCGCCGGCCCCGCCTCATGCTGCAGCCGCCCGAACGCTCTATATTGAGCCTCTGGCGGCTGCAGCACTGCCCGGGCTGGCACGTCCATGAGGGCGCACCGGCCGGGCGCAGCAAGAGGAGAGGAGTTGACAGGAGGGAAGTGCTCAGCACTCCCTCCTGTCAGTCTCTCATTGTAGCGTGGCCGAGCCCTGTATGGTCCACGGGTACAGGGAGCATCTGTCTCCTGTACCCGGCCGGACTGACATGAAGTCTGGCCGGGTTTTGTTTCCTGTCAGTCCGTTCGGGTACAGGAAACAAAAGCACCTGTATCCGCGGACCATACAGGGCTCGGCCACGCTACACCAGAGGTAGGGGGGAATGGGAAAGAGAATGACATGGGGGGGGGAGAATGACAAGAAAGGGAGAGAGAATGACAAGGGGGGAAAGAGGATGACATGGGGGGGAGAGAATGACAAGAGGGGGATGAGAATGACAAGAGGGGGAAGAGAATGACATGGGGGGGGGAATGACAAGAAAGACAAAGAGAATGACAAGGGGGGAAAGTGAATGACAAGAAGGACAAAGAGAATGACATGGGAAGGAACAGAATGACATAAGGGGGAGAGAGAGAACTGACGTTAGTTAAGGGGGTTCTGCAGTTTATTTAAACTGATGATATATCCTCTGGATAGATCATCAGCATCTGACTGGCAGGGGTCCAACACCTGGGACCCTTGCCGATCAGCTGTTTGAGAAGGCAGCGGCGCTGGCAGTAGCACCTCGGAGTTTTTGCTGTTTACCTCAGGCGCAGTGATGTCATGACTAGTATCACTGGCCTTGGAGGGGTTAAGCTCTGTTCACTTGACTGAAGCTTAGCCCCACCCAGGCCAATTATACTAATCGTGATGTCACTGCGAGAAGGCTGAGGCGCTACTGCCAGAGCTGCTGCCTTCTCAAACAGCTGATTAGCGGGGGTCCCGGGTGTCGGACCCCTGCCGATCAGTTTAAATAAACTTTAGAACCCCTTTAATATGGCAGATCATATGGGTGGGGCATTGTGATGTCACATGGGGGGGGCGGCAAACTTTTCTTTTGCTTAGGGCGGCAAAAATCCTTGCACTTCCAGGAATTTTTCCACCATGGTGTTCAAAGTAGTGTCTAGTAAGCTATGGTCAGATACAACACGTTTTGCCCGTGGAAAAAATGGAAGATGTCTCACCATCTATCTAGGGTGACAACTATTATAACATAGAATAGTGTTTCTATCAGTCGGCTTAGTAAAAAACTGAGGAGACACAACTCCATTAGTATAAACTTGGATCTCTGTATCTGAATGCACCAACGTAAACTGTAAGTCAATGTCAACACCATTTTAAAAAGTCTGAAAATCAAGTAATTGGGCCTCACTACCAATCCAAATGAGGAAGATGTCGTCAATGTATCTCCACCACCGCAGGCCATGCCTGAAGTGGTGGAGCAAATAGACGACATCTTCCTCAAAACACCACATAAAAATATTTCCATAGGTTGATTGTACCTGTGTTAAATCAATACTCTCAAGTTTACGTGGAAAATCGGAAGTGTCCTGTATATCTGAGGTGCCCCCAATAGCATAATTACATAAAATTATATAAAAAAAAATAGTAATGTGACTAAAGATAGAGTCTGTCCCAGACACAATGGGGTGTACAGGGGGATCAATCAAAGATTTATGAATTTTTGGTAGTACATCTATCACAGGTGTGACCGGATGAGCTACCGTGAGATAATCATGAAGATGATTATCAATCAAACCTGCTCTCATTGCATCAGACAGACTTTGCTTAATTACTTTTGCAATCTCAAACTTGGGATCAGATTGGATGGCACAATATACAGTATATGTTTTTTATTTTTCGTTTTTTGAATTTTTCCATGATGTCTATGATCGATTCGATACAGATTCACCTGGTGGCTTTACCTATACGCAGGAGGAGGCTGACCGCATTCTACAGAGAATAAAGGGAGAAAACAAGAAAGAAACTAGAGCCCACAACTTTCCAAATTTAGAAAAATATATATATCTTTATTATCACATAATATAAATAGATAAATGTTAAAAAAGGGGATAGGGGACAGAAAACACCATCCCAGTGGCCCAAGTCATGATTACATTACATACAATTGAAAAATACATGATTATTGAAAGGTAAAATATACGTATACAGATCACACAGGGTGTACATATGTTATAAATTAATAGTAAATAAATAGAGTGAGAGTCTGCAAACAGCATGAGCAGAGGGAGAAATCATCAATGCTAATAGTGCCACAAAAAATATATATATACTACTATCTCTGACATGACCAAGTAAGTCGTGTCATACCTGCCCATAGACAATATAAATAGTAACTCTTCTACTCAGGCAAGATGGTCAATATCAACAGGTCTCTTGTGTATCGTATACCAAGTATAGACGACTCACCTCTATAAACCAGGGCCTAAACAGCTGGGATGGCGTTACCCCGACGCGCGTTTCGGCGTGCCTTCGTCTGGGAGAATAGAGGGAGATGCCACCTTTCTCAATACCCCATCCGTTAAGGAATTAAGAAGAAAATATGAGGTCCAATGTGGCCCCAACCTATGCAAATATTTTTATGTAGTGTTTTGAGGAAGACGGTTAAAAGATGGCTGCACAATACATCATAAACCAATGGAAAAAAATAAAAAAGGGGCTCATTCCAAAATGGAATGAAGGAAGCTCTTAGCGCACATTTTTGATCAAAAGTATGTCGGGCCCAAGTGCCACGTCACGGCGGCTTCCGCACAAGGGTCCCTAACACTACAGATACTGCCTCTTATAGACTTACCAGTCTCGTTTTATTCAGGGCACTGCAGGAACCAGCTAAATTGATTTTGTGCTGAGAAGTCAAGGCAAATAAAGTTGGTTAAAAGATGGCTGCACAATACATCATAAATCGTGTTGAGCGAACAGTTCGAGCATAGTTCGGGTTCGTACCGAATTTTGGGGTGTTCGGGACACGGACCTGGACCTAAACATTTTTTAAAAAGTTCGGGTTCGCGTCCGTTGTTCAGTGATTTCTTCCCGCTTTCTGAAGGGCTGCACAGCAGCCAATCAGATAGCGTTTTACTTCTTGCCCTAAGAAGCCATCACAGCCATGCCTACTAATGGCATGGCTGTGATTAGCCAAGTGCAGCATGTGACCCAGCTTCTATTTAGGCTGGAATCACGTAGCACCACACGTCACACTGCTCTGATTAGTGTAGGGATGCAGCTTCTGTGAGGGCGTGATTAGGCAGGGAAAAGTCAGCAAAAACACCTAATAAAGTGATCGATCTACAGCATTGAATCATTCAACTTCTGTTAGTTAATTGCTCAATGGTTTTTAGGCTACACAGAGCGTTTTTCTGTCACTTTGATCGGCGGCCATTATGTGTCTTGTGGTGCACCAGCACAAGCTGCCACCAAGTCCATCAATCCATCAATACTAGTTTGGTTTCTTTGCTATATCCTACATCAGGGGCTTGGCTGTGCTTATGGTCACCCCTAGAAACTCAGGATAGAAATTTCTATATTTTATTTAGGGGTTAAATTCAATTGCCAAAATAGCAATCCCCTAAATCTGGTTCCAGCTGTGGCTAGCCAAGTGTACCACTGTCTGCTGTCTGGCAAAGGATAGATTTTTTTCTATGGTGAAATTCAATTGCCAATATAGCAATCCCTTAAATCTGGTGTCCCAGCAGTGGCTGGCAAAGTATAATAGTGTCCGGCAAAGAATATATTTTGTTCTGGGGTGAAATTCAATAGCCAAAATAGCAATACCGTAAATCAGTGGTTTCAGCTGTGGCTGGCCAAGTTTAATAGTGTCCAGCAAAGGATAGATAATTTTCTGGGGTTAAATTCAATTGCCAAAATAGCAATACCGTAAATCTGGTGTTCCAGCTGTGACTGGACAAGTTTCATAGCGTCCGTCATAGGATATATTATTCTCTGTGGTGAAATTCAGTTGCAAAAATAGAAATACCGTAAATCTGGTGTTCCAGCTGTGACTGGACAAGTTTAATAGTGTCTGTCATAGGATATATTATTTTCTGCGGTGAAATTCAGTTGCAAAAATAGAAATACTGTAAATCTGGTGTCCCAGCAGTGGCTGGCCAAGTTTAATAGTGTCCGGCAAAGGATATATTATTTTCTGCGGTGAAATTCATTTGCAAAAATTGAAATACAGTAAAACTGTTGTTCCAGCTGTTGCAGGCTTCTTTTAAATCTGTCCGTAAAAGAGTATTTTTTTTTCTGGGGTGAAATATAATTGCCAAAATAGCAATACCCTGATTCTGGTGTTCCAGCTGTTGAAGGCCTAGTTTAGATCTGTCCGTAAAAGGGTATATTTTTTTCTGGGGTGAAATTTAATTGCCAAAATAGCAATTGTCATAGAATGTTAGTCCAGCTCACCTGTACTTTGAATGTCTGTTCCTCCTGTGCACGGATAAACAAGGAAGTCCTTGGATACAATATGGAAGATGTAGCAATGGATCCAGCACTCCAATTATGATGAAAATCCAATAATCCTTTATTACGGTGTAATCACAAATACATACAGCAGTAAAATCTCCAGCACAGATGTACACTCCTGTACTGTCTACGCGTTTCGAACCGTCCGGTTCTTAATCATGAATGCCAGTCTGTCCACAACCCTAAGTCTAATATAGTGGCTAGTGAATGAGCAGTCCCTCCCATGGTGTGGGATTAACTGCAGGTGTGTCCACTAAATTGACAGGCTGTGGGCAACTCAGAGAGTTTAGTTGCTTTCATATAACTAGACATAATAAAACCAAATAATGCATAACCTGTGCACAAAAAGTTTGACATGAAATAACAAACCTGACAGAAGTGTTGAGTGTAACATGTTCATATACAACATATATAAATAAATAAAAGTACATTCAAATTGTCTTGTTGCGAGCAACTGACAAAAGATTGAAAACATGCACTGTGTGAACACTGTTTAGAGTTAATCCATACAGAAATAGAAAATAATATGCCACATTGCAGAACCATATTCAAAAGCTCGCTATTGTCATTGATAAAAATGTAAAAACTCTTTTCTAAAGTTCATACCCATGGGAAATCTTGCATTTAATTTGAAAAGCCAATAGGCCTCCCTGAGTAGTACCTTGCGTTTGATGTTGCCGCCCAGAGGCGGAGGGGATACTTTTTCTATCGCGAAGGCTTTGAAATATCCTGTGCTTCTGTTATGTGTAGAAATGAAATTTTTAGCGGCTCCAGACACATTTATACTAGACTCATTAGTGATGTAATTCAAATGTTCCAGTATGCGGACTTTGAATTTTCTGGTGGTACTGCCCACATATAAGATATCGCAACTCGTGCATGCGATAATGTAAATAACGCATGCACTGTTGCAATTAATGTAGGACTTGATGGTGTATGTCATAGCTTTGATGGAGTCCTGGAACATTTTTGTGGGAGTCAGGAACCTGCATGTTTTGCAGGGATGGCTGCCGCAATGACTACCTGCTCACCTACAGTAGACAATTTAAACAGATAAAGGACATCATCATGAAAAAAATTTCCATTCTTCATGAGAATGATGTGGTAAGCACAATTCTGAAGGAAGGGTTTAGGATAGTTAGTAAATGTTCTCCCACTATTGCATCGGTAGTCTCGCCATCTTTTTTCTCCTCGTCCAAATCCCATGGAGAGGGCAGAACATGGCTAGACTACAAGGGCTTTTTTCATTGCGGCAGCCATCCCTGCAAAACATGCAGGTTCTTGACTCCCACAAAAATGTTCCAGGACTCCATCGAAGCCATGACATACACCATCAAGTCCTACATTAGTATACAGTGTACAGTTCTGGGCTCCTGTGAACAAGACAGACATAGCAGAGCTGGAGAGGGTTCAGAGGAGGGCAACTAAAGTAATAACTGGAATGAGGGATCTACAGTACCCTGAAAGGTTATCAAAATTAGGGTTATTCACTTTAGAAAAAAGACGACTGAGGGGAGATCTAATAACTATGTATAAATATATCAGGGGTCAGTACAGAGATCTGTCCCATCATCTATTTATCCCCAGGACTGTGACTGTGACAAGGGGACATCCTCTGCGTCTGGAGGAAAGAAGGTTTGTACACAAACATAGAAAAGGATTCTTCACTGTAAGAGCAGTGAGACTATGGAACTCTCTGCCTGAGGAGGTGGTGATGGTAAGTACAATAAAGGAATTGAAGAGGGGACTGGATTTATTTCTGGAGTGTAATAATATTACAGGCTACAGCTACTAGAGAGGGGTCGTTGATCCAGGGAGTTATTCTGATTGCCTGATTGGAGTCGGGAAGGAATTTTTTTCCCCTTAAGTGAGGAAAATTGGCTTCTGCCTCACAGGGGTTTTTTGCCTTCCTCTGGATCAACTTGTAGGAAACAGGCCGAACTGGATGGACAAATGTCTTTTTTCGGTCTTATATACTATGTTACTATGTTACTATGTTACTATGTTACTATATTAATTGCAAATGCAAAAGTGCATGCGTTATTTGCACGAGTTGCAATATCTTATATGTGGGCAGTACCACCAGAAAATTCAAAGTCCGCATACTGGAACATTTGAATTACATCACTAATGAGTCTAGTATAAATGTGTCTGGAGCTGCTAAACATTTCATTTCTACACATAACAGAAGCACAGGATATTTCAGAGCCTTCGCGATAGAAAAAGTATCCCCTGTTGGGGCGGCAACATCAAACGCAAAGTACTACTCAGGGAGGCCTATTGACTTTTCGAATTAAATACAAGATTTCCCATGGGTATGAACTTTAGAAAAGAGTTTTTACATTTTTATCAATGCCAATAGCGAGCTTTTGAATATGGTTCTGCAATGTGGCATATTATTTTCTATTTCTGTATGGATTAACTCTGAACAGTGTTCACACGGTGCGTTTTTTCAATCTCCTGTCAGTTGCGCGTAACAAGACAATTTGAATGTACTTTTATTTATTTATATATGTTGTATATGAACATGTTACACTCAACACTTCTGTCAGGTTTGTTATTTCATGTCAAACTTTTTGTGCACAGGTTATGCATTATTTGGATTTATTATGTCCAGTTATATGAAAGTAACTAAACTCTCCGAGCTGCCCACAGCCTGTCAATTTAGAGGACACACATGCAGTTTTTCACACCCCATGGGAGGGACTGCTCATTCACTAGCCACTATATTAGACTTAGGGTTGTGGACAGACCGGCAGTCATGATTAAGAACCAGACGGTTCGAAACGCGTAGACAGTACAGGAGTGTACAACTGTGCTGCATATTTTACTGCTGTATGTATTTGTGATTACACCGTAATAAAGGATCGTTGGATTTTCATCATAATTGGAGTGCTGGATCCATTGCTACATCTTCCAAAATAGCAATACCCTGAATCTGGTGTTCTAGCTGTCGCAAGCCTAGTTTAAATCTGTCCGTAAATTGGTATATTTTTTTCTGGGGTGAAATTTAATTGCCAAAATAGCAATACCCTAAATCTGGTGTTCCAGCTGTGACTGGACAAGTTTAATAGTATCCGTCAAAGGATAGATTTTGTTCTGGGATGAAATATAATTGCCAAAATAGCAGTACCCTGAATCTGGTGTTCCAGCTGTGACTGGACAATTTCCCTAGTGTCCGTCAAAGGATATATTATTTTCTGGGGTGAAAGTCAGTAGCAAAAATAGAAATACAGTAAATATGGTGTCCCAGCAGTGGCTGGCCAAGTTTAATAGTGTACGGCAAAGGAGATATATTTTTTCTGGGGTGAAATTCAATTGCCAAAATAGCAATACCATAAATCAGTGGTTTCAGCTGTGACTGGCCAAGATTAATAGTGTCCGGCAAAGGATATATTATTTTCAGCGGTGAAATTCATTAGCAAAAATTGAAATACAGTAAAACTGTTGTTCCAGCTGTTGCAGGCTTCGTTTAAATCTGTCTGTAACACGGTATATATTTTTCTGGGATGAAATATAATTGCCAAAATAGCAATATTCTGATTCTGGTGTTCCAGCTGTTGAAGGTCTAGTTTAGATCTGTCCGTAAAAGGGTATATTTTTTTCTGGGGTGAAATTCATTTAACAAAATAGAAATTCAGTAAATCTGGTGTTCCAGCTGTGACTGGACAAGTTTAATAGTATCCGTCAAAGGATAGATTTTGTTCTGGGGTGAAATTTAATTGCCAAAATAGCAATACCCTGAATCTGGTGTTCCAGCTGTGACTGGACAATTTCCCTAGTGTCTGTCAAAGGATATATTATTTTCTGGGGTGAAAGTCAGTAGCAAAAATAGAAATACAGTAAATCTGGTGTCCCAGCAGTGGCTGGGCAAGTTTAATATTGTCCGGCAAAGGATATATATTTTTTCTGGGGTGAAATTCAATTGCCAAAATAGCAATACCATAAATTAGTGGTTTCAGCTGTGGCTGGCCAAGTTTAATAGTGTACCGCAAAGGATATATTTTTTTTTCTGGGGTGAAATTCAATTGCCAAAATAGCAATACCATAAATCAGTGGATTCAGCTGTGGCTGGCCAAGTTTAATAGTGTATGGCAAAGGATATATTTTTCTCTGGGGTGAAATTCAATTGCCAAAGTAGCAATACCATAAATCAGTGGTTTCAGCTGTGGCTGGCTGGCCAAGTTTAATAGTGTACCGCAAAGGATATATTTTTTTCTGTGTTGAAATTCAATTGCCAAAATAGCAATACCATAAATCAGTGGATTCAGCTGTGGCTGGCCAAGTTTAATAGTGTACGGCAAAGGATATATTTTTTTCTGGGGTTAAATTCAATTGCCAAAATAGCAATACCAAAAATCAGTGGTTTCAGCTGTGGCTGGCCAAGTTTAATAGTTTACGGCAAAGGATATATTTTTTTCTGGTGTGAAATTTAATTGCCAAAATAGCAATACCCTGAATCTGGAGTTCCATCTGTTGCAGGCCTAGTTTAAATCTGTCCGTAAAAGTATATTTATAAAGGTATATTTTTTTATGGGGTGAAATTCATTTGACAAAATAGAAATACTGTAAATATGGTGTTCCAGCTGTGACTGGAGTAGTTTAATAGTATCTGTCAAAGGATAGATTTTGTTCTGGGGTGAAATTCACTTGCCAATGTAGCAATACCCTGAATCTGGTGTTCCAGCTGTTGCAGGCCAAGTGTTAATCTGTCCGTAATAGGGGATATTACACTCAAGGTGTATATACAAGTGCATAGAGTGTCATCCTCAATAACTTCACACGCTACTGTGCAACTCTCATTGTATTTCTGTCCGTTAAAGGGTATATTACACAAAGTGTTAAAATACAATTGCTGAAGGCATAATCCTACATATTTTTTCACACGCTACTGTGCATCTCCAAGTGTAAATCAGTCCATAAAAGGATACCTTTCATCCAGGGCCTAAATACTAGGCCTACAATTGATATTCCTCTAAATCAGTGGTTACTGCTGTGCCTGGATTAGAGTAATATGGTACATAAATAAATAGGCAGATAGTGTTAGGTGCCTGTAAAAAAAAGGCATGAATTTGAAATCAATAAATTGGGCCAAATATATTTTTTCTTATTGTGGTGCTTGGTGAACGGTAACAATGAGGAAAACATCTAGTAAGGGACGCGGACACGGTCGTGGTGGTGTTAGTGGACCCTCTGGTGCTGGGAGAGGACGTGGCCATTCTGCCACAGCCACACGTCCTAGTGAATCAATTACCTCAGGTTCCAGTACCCGCCAGAATTTACAGCGAAATTTGGTGGGGCCCAATGCCGTTCTAAGGAAGTGTGTACTGCCAGTGCCCACCACTCATACCGGGTGGCACAGTAGCTTGCCGATAAATAAGGCATTTAATTTTTACACTTTAGTCTAATTTCAGTTGCTTGCCTGCTGCCAGTGTGTGTCAGGCTAACTTCTACAGACTGTAGTGTGCCCACTGCCAGTGCCCACAACTTATACCTGGTGGCACAGTAGCTTGCCGATAAATAAGGCATTTCATTTTTACACTTAAGTCTAATTTCACTTGCTTGCCTGCTGCCAGTGTGTGTCAGGCTGACTACTACAGACTGTAGTGGGCCCACTGACAGTGCCAACCACTCATTCCGGGTGGCACAGTAGCTTGCCGATAAATAAGGCATTTAATTTTTACACTTTAGTCTAAATTCAGTTGCTTGCCTGCTGCCAGTGTGTGTCAGGCCGACTTCTACAGACTGTAGTGTACCCACTGCCAGTGCCCACCAAACATACCGTGTGGCACAGTAGCTTGCCGATAAATAAGGCATTTCATTTTTTCACATTAGTCTAATTTCAGTTGCTTTCCTGCTGCCAGTGTGTGTCAGGCCGACTTCCACAGACTGTAGTGTGCCCACTGCCAGTGCTCACCACTCATACCGGGTGGCACAGTACGTAGCACGCGTAGTACCACTTATCTAAAAAAAAATGACAGGCAGAGGCAGGCCACCCCGCAGGGGCTGTCGTGGTCGTGGTGCTGTGATTTCCACGGGCCCTGGAATAATGGCCAGTGTTCAGAGGCCACGTACCCTGAACCCGAAAAATTCTGAGGACATTGTTGACTGGCTTAGACAGGACATCCAATCTTCAACAGGGGAGGGAGCCAGCATTTTTTTAACCATCTCCCCGTTCGAAAAATCAATTCAATAAATGGACCCCAGATTAGGGACATTAGAGGGATTAAACTGATGAAAATAGTACTACAGAAAATACCACTCATATCGGGTGTGACAGTAAATTGCACGGCGCAGACGCAGTGACCGTGGATTAAAACAAAGGAAGGGAGCCAGCGTTTTTTTAACCATCTCCCCGTTCGAAAAATCAATTCAATAAATGGACCCCAGATTGGGGACGTTAGAGGGATTAAACTGATGAGAATAGTACTACAGAAAATACCACTCATATCGGGTGTGACAGTAAATTGCACTGTGCAGGTGCAGTGACCGTGGATTAAAACAAAGGGGAGGGAGCCAACGTTTTTTTAACCATCTCCCCGTTCAAAAAATCTATTCAATTCACCTTTCGGGGACCCTTGGTGTTGTACGTGGCTAGGTGGAGGAAAAAACCTTCAATGACATTACCGGGACATGGCTAGCTTGGTATCCAACCTTGTGCAACAGGGGAGTTTGCGGTTGTGCAAATGGACTGTTTGTGGTTGTTTGCGGTGCATTAAAAGGGGAGTTTGGTCTGTCAATGTCTGTGACACAGGCGTAACCCTTACACTACCAGATCGATACAACATCATACCTGATCGTATACACACACTGGATGTTTTAAAGCATGTTATTCCAAACAATTTAGGAATGTTAATTGATTTATGCTCTTTATGGATTAAAACCCAACTCTGCATCCACTACGTAATTCTCCATGGGAGTTTTGCCATGGATTCCCCTACGGCATGCCTTAGTCCAGGTGTTAGTCCCCTTGAAACAACTTTTCCATCACTATTGTGGCAAGAAAGAGTCCCTGTGGGTTTTAAAATTTGCCTGCCTATTGAAGTCTATGGCAGTTCGCCCGATTCGCCTGTTCGCGAACATTTGCGGAAGTTCACGAACGGGAAATTTTATGTTCGCGACATCACTACATGGGAATACCACCTCATCGGAGTCCGCACGTCTCTCATGATAACGAAACACAGGTGCCAACTGCTTCGTCTTTTTGCAGTGTGCAGACCGAACAGGAGGTCAGGGAGGAAGACTGTGTGGAAGACACGATGCAGGGGACGATAAGGTCCTAGACCCCACATGGAATGAAGGTCGTGGCACTGACTTTCATAGTTCAGAGGAAGAGGCAGTGGTGAGACCGAGCCAACGGCGTAGCAAAAGAGGGAGCAAGGGGCAAAAACAGAACAGCCGCCGCCAAGAGAGTTCGCCTGCTACTGGCCACCGCCACCAGGAACCGAGCACCCTAAAGGCAGCTTCAAAGAGTTCCTTGGCATGGCACTTCTTTAAACAATGTGCTGACGACAAGATCCGAGTGGTTTGCACGCTGTGCCATCAGAGCCTGAAGCGAGGCATTAACGTTCTGAACCTTAGCACAACCTGCATGACCAGGCATCTACATGCAAAGCATGAACTGCAGTGGAGTAAACACCTTAAAAACAAGGAACTCACTCTGGCTCCCCCTGCTCCCTCTTCTGCCTCAGCCTCATCCTCCGCCTCGCGAGGAATGCTGGCACCTGCCGCCCACCAAACAGAGGATGTGCCACCGACACCACCACCCGCGTCACCAAGAATCTCCACCATGTCACACAGCAGCGTTCAGCTCTCCAACTCACAAACCTTGGAGAAAAAGCGTAAATTTCCACCTAGCCACCCTCGAGCCCTGGGCCTGAATGCCAACATTTCTAAACTACTGGCCTTTGAAATGCTGTCATTCAGGCTGGTGGACACAGACAGCTTCAAACAGCTGATGGCCATGGCTGTCCCACAGTATGTTGTTCCCAGCCGCCACTACTTCTCCAAGACAGCCGTGCCTTCCCTGCACAACCAAGTATCCGATAAAATCAAGTGCGCACTGCGCAACCACAGATACGTGGACCAGTAAGCACAGCCAGGGACGCTATATCTCCCTAACTGCACACTGGGTAAATGTAGTGGCGGCTAGACCCAGGCGGAGAGTTCCTTGGTGCACGTCCTTCCGCCGCCAAGGATCGCAGGGCATCATTCTTTGCCTCCTGTAGCCTCCTCCTCCTACTCGGCTTCCTCCTCTTCTGCTTCCACCATCTCATCCAGTCAGCCACACACCTTCACCACCAACTTAAGCAGAGCCCGGGGTAAACGTCAGCAGGCCATTCTGAAACTCATATGTTTGGGGGACAGGCCCCACACTGTGCAGTAGTTGTGGCGGGGTATTGAACAACAGACAGAGGAGTGGTTTCTGCCGGTGGGCCTCATGCCTGGCCTGGTGGTGTGCGATAATGGGCGAAATCTCGTCGCAGCTCTGGGACTAGCCGTTTTGACGCACATCCCTTGCCTGGTGCATGTGTTGAATTTGGTGGGGCAGAAGTTCATTCACAACTACCCCGACATGTCAGAGCTGCTTCATAAAGTGCCTGTCTGCGCTACAGCGTAACTTCAGCCTTTACCGCTCACCGCCTTATATGCGACGTGCCCACCAGGTGGAACTCCACCTTGCATATGCTGGAGAGACTGTGCGAGCAGCAGCAGGCCATAGTGGAGTTTCAGCTGCAGAACGCACGTGTCAGTCGCACTGCGGAACAGCACCACTTAACCACCAATGAATGGGCCTCCATGCGAGACCTGTGTGCCCTGTTACGCTGTTTCGAGAACTCCACCAACATGGCCAGTGGTGATGACACCGTTATCAGCGTTACAATACCACTTCTATGTCTCCTTGAGAAAACAATAGGGCGATGATGGAAGAGGAGGTGGCCGAGGAAGAGGAGGAGGAGGAGGATGAGTGGTCATTTTTAGCACTTTCAGGCCAGTCTGTTAAAAGTGGCTCAGAGGGAGGTTTTTTGCAACAGCAGAAGCCTGGTACAATTGTGGGCAGCCAGGGCCCACTACTGGAGGACGAGGAGGATGAGGATGAGGTGGAGGAGGATGAGAATAAAGCAGGTTCACAGCCGGGTGGCACTCGGCACAGCTCAGGCCCATCACTGGTGTGTGGCTGGGGGGATACGGAGGACGATGATGATACGCCTCCCACAGAGGACAGCTTGTCCTTACCTCTGGGGAGCCTGGCACACATGAGCGACTACATGCTGCAGTGCCTGCGCAATGACAGCAGAGTTGCCCACATTTTAACGTGTGCGGACTACTGGGTTGCCACCCTGCTGGATCCCCGGTACAAAGACAATGTGCCCACCTTACTTCCTGCACTGGAGCATGATAGGAAGATGCGCGAGTACAAGCGCACGCTGGTAGAGGCGCTCCTGAGAGCATTCCCAAATGTCACAGGGGAACAGGTGGAAGCCCAAGGCGAAGGCAGAGGAGGAGCAAGAGGTCGCCAACGCAGCTGTGTCACGGCCAGCTCATTTGAGGGCAGGGTTAGCATGGCAGAAATGTGGAAAAGTTTGTCTCCACGCCACAGCTAACTGCACCACCACCTGATACGGAACATGTTAGCAGGAGGCAGCATTTCACTAACATAGTTGAATAGTACGTCTGCACACCCCTCCACGTACTGACAGATGGTTCGGCCCCATTCAACTTCTGGGTCTCCAAATTGTCCACGTGGCCAGAGTTAGCATTTTATGCCTTGGAGGTGCTGGCCTGCCCGGCGGCCAGCGTTTTGTCTGAACGTGTATTCAGCATGGCAGGGGGCGTCATTACGGACAAACGCAGCCGCCTGTCCACAGCCAACGTGGACAAGCAGACGTTCATAAAAATGAACCAGGCATGGATCCCACAGGACCTGTCCCTATCTTGTGTAGAATAGAGATTTATAACTGCCTCCCCTTCAACCAAGTATTCTTGTACTTTGGGGCACTTCTTTATTGAATCCTCATTTTTTTAACTTTACCATGATCTTGCTGTGCAACCCAAAGTTGAATGAACCTCTCCTCAATCTGGGCGCCGGGGCCTAAATAACTGAAAGTGGCCTGTTACAATGGTGGGTGACATGAAGCCTGAACCTGTGCCTTGCGAACTCTCTCCACTGTCTGGGTGCTGGGGCCTAAGTAACTCAAAGTGGCCTTCTCCAGTGTTGGGTGATATGAAGCTTGATTCTGTGCTATGGGACCTCTTTCCTTTGTCTGGGTGCTGGGGCCTAAATAACTCAAAGTGACCTGTTCCAGTGGTAGGTGATATGAAGCTTGACTCTGTGCTACGGGACCTCTCTCCTTTGTCTGGGTGCTGGGGCCTAAATAACTAAAAGTGGCCTTCTCCAGTGGTGGCTGATATGACGCCTGATTCTCTGCTGTGGGACCTCTATCCTCTGTCTGGGTGCTGGGGTCTAAATAACTGAAAGTGGCCTTCTCCAGTGGAGGGTGATATGACACATTATTCCTTGCTGTGGGATCTCTCTCCTCTGTCTGGGTGCTGGCGCCTAAATAACTGAAAGTGGCCTTCTCCAGTGGAGGGTGATATGACGCCTGATTCTCTGCTGTGGGACCTCTATCCTCTTTCTGGGTGCTGGGGTCTAAATAACTCAAAGTAGCCTTCTCCAGTGGTGGGTGATATGACTCCTTATTCCTTGCTGTTGGACCTCTCTCCTCTGTCTGGGTGCTGGGGCCTAAATAACTGAAAGTGGCCTTCTCCAGTGGTGGGTGATATGATGCCTGATTCTCTGCTGTGGGATCTCTCTCATCTGTCTGGGTGCTAGGGCCTAAAAAACTGAAAGTGTCCTTCTCCTGTGGTGGGTGATATAACGCCTGATTCTCTGCTGTGGGACCGCTCTCCTCTGTCTGATTGCTGGGGCCTAAATAACTCAAAGTGGCCTTCTCCAGTGGTGGGTGATATGAAGCTTGATTCTGTGCTATGGGACCTCTCTCCTTTGTCTGGGTGCTGGGGACTAAATAACTGAATGTGGCCTTCTCTAGTGGTGGGTGATATTATGCCTGATTCCCTGCTGTGGGACCTCTCTCCTCTGTCTGGGTGCTGGGGCCTAAATAACTGAAAGTGGCGTTCACCAGTGGTGGGTGATATGAAGCTTGATTCTTCAGTGGTGGGTGATATGACGCCTTATTCCTTGCTGTGGTACCTCTCTCCTCTGTCTGGGCGCTTGGGCCTAAATAACTCAAAGTGGCCTTCTCCAGTGGAGGGTGATATGAAGCTTGATTCTGTGCTATGGGACCTCTCTCCTCTGTCTGGGTGCTGGGGCCTAAATAACTGAAAGTGGCGTTCTCCAGTGGTGGGTGATATGACACCTTATTCCTTGCTGTGGTACCTCTCTCCTCTGTCTGGGTGCTGGGGCCTAAATAACTCAAAGTGGCCTTCTCCAGTGGTGGGTGATATGAAGCTTGATTCTGTGCTATGGGACCTCTCTCCTTTGTCTGGGTGCTGGGGCCTAAATAACTGAAATTGGCCTTCTCCAGTGGTGGGTGATATGACGCCTGATTATCTGCTGTGGGACCTCTCTCCTCTGTCTGGGTGCTGGGGCCTAAATAACTGAAAGTGGCCTTCTCCAGTTATGGGTGATATGACGCCTTATTCCTTGCTGTGGGACCTCTCTCCTCTGTCTGGGCGCTTGGGCCTAAATAACTCAAAGTGGCCTTCTCCAGTGGTGGGTGATATGAAGCTTGATTCTGTGCTATGGGACCTCTCTCTGTTCAGTCTGGGTGCTGGGGCCTAAATAACTGAAAGTGGCGTTCTCCAGTGGTGGGTGATATGACGCCTTATTCCTTGCTGTGGTACCTCTCTCCTCTGTCTGGGCGCTTGGGCCTAAATAACTCAAAGTGGCCTTCTCCAGTGGTGGGTGATTTGAAGCTTGATTCTGTGCTATGGGACCTCTCTCCTCTGTCTGGGTGCTGGGGCCTAAATAACTGAAAGTGGCGTTCTCCAGTGGTGGGTGATATGACGCCTTATTCCTTGCTGTGGTACCTCTCTCCTCTGTCTGGGTGCTGGGGCCTAAATAACTCAAAGTGGCCTTCTCCAGTGGTGGGTGATATGAAGCTTGATTCTGTGCTATGGGACCTCTCTCCTTTGTCTGGGTGCTGGGGCCTAAATAACTGAAATTGGCCTTCTCCTGTGGTGGGTGATATGACGCCTGATTTTCTGCTGTGGGACCTCTCTCCTCTGTCTGGGTGCTGGGGCCTAAATAACTGAAAGTGGCCTTCTCCAGGTATGGGTGATATGACGCCTTATTCCTTGCTGTGGGACCTCTCTCCTCTGTCTGGGTGCTGGGGCCTAAATAACTTAAAGTGGCCTTCTCCAGTGGTGGGTGCTATGATGCTTGATTCCCTGCTATGGGACCTCTCTCCAATTGATATTGATTAATTTTTATATATTTTATTTTATTTTAATTCATTTCCCTATCCACATTTGTTTGCAGGGCATTTACTTACATTTTGCTGCCTTTTGCAGCTCTCTAGCCCTTTCTTGAACTATTTTACAGCCTTTTTAGTGCCCGAAGGTTCGGGTCCCCATTGACTTCAATGGGGTTCGGGTTCGGGATGAAGTCCGGGTCCAGTTCGGATCCCGAATCCGAACATTTTCGGGAAGTTCGGCCGAACTTCTCGAACCCGAACATCCAGGTGTTTGCTCAACTCTAATCATAAACTAATGGAAAAAAATAAAAAAGAGGCTCATTCCAAAATGGAATTAATGAAGCTCTTAGCACACATTTTTGATCAAAAGTATGTCGGGCCCAAGTGCCACGTCATGGCGGCTTCCGCACGAGGGTCCCTAACACTACAGATACTGCCTCTTATAGACTTACCAGTCTCCTTTTATTCAGGGCACTGCAGGAACCAGCTAAATTGATTTTGTGCTGAGAAGTCCCAGGTACTTGGGCGTTGCTCAGTCCAAATGAGGCGCCACCTGATTGTCATTGATGGATTTTTTTTATTCACATTGTATTTTTTTACATTATTGTATGAATTATTGTATGATTTATTTAATGAGCAATTATGATATGTAATCATTTAATTGGACATGTAATTGTTCTTTGGGTATATATACTTCTGACTTTGCCTTGGTTCTTTGCTTGAGAAAGGCTCTATTGTTGAGCCGAAATGTTGCTGCTGCACCACATGGGTGAATAAAGTTTTTTATTCTTATTTTTTGTAATTTGGAGTGCTGTCCCCTTTGATAGATAGATAGATAGATAGATAGATAGATAGATAGATAGATAGATAAAATTATACTTCATAATATGTGGGAAAATACTACAGATGTTTTTAGCCATAATACATGCTTCTCACACAAAAATAGATATCAGTGTGTGCGTCAAATTAGTCAACTTTTGATTCTCAGCCTGAAAGACGTATTTTAAAACAAAACAATCACCTTTTATATATAAGTTTCTTAAAATCTGAGGATTAGTCCTATACTGACATAGATCAAGTCCTCAGGCTACCGGGTTAGTGATATGTGGAGCAGGATTTCTGTATGAGCTTGCACACATATACTTAGCCCAGACAAATGTCATGTATCTCATCACATAACTGTGATCACGAGACACAACTGATGTGAGAACACAGCGAAGGTTTATTCGGGCCAGTGAGAGGGGACCACAAATATGAGAACACCTATCCCTTACAGTTTAATGCCATTTAAGGGTTGGTGACTAGTGTTTACAGGTGACTCGCTTGAGAACTAGCTAGCTGTGTGGCTGCTTGTATATATGCAGGAATAATACACTTCTTCCTCACTCTGGCTGCTAATCTATCTGAAGGGAGTCTTGAATTCCTTAATAGTGTTGAGCGCGAATATTCGAATAGCGAAATTTTTTAGCGAATATTGGCACTTTGCTAATTCGCGAATATTTAGAATATAGCGCTATAAATTCGCTATTTCGAATATTCGTTTTTTTTTTTTGTTATATTTTCTTCTTTCCCACTTCCCAAAAGTAGTTCTTACCTGTCCTGAGGATTCCTGGCTTCCTGGCTGCTCTAGTCAGTGCCCGTTGCCGCTTCTGCCGACTTCCGTGCTCATGGAGCTCATGGAACGTCTCCATATACTAAAATGTACTGTCGGATTTGAGGAATTACGTTAAAATCGCAATACGATTAATTCAAGTTATATTAATCGCATTGCGATGTCAACTTAGCACTGCTATCTTACATAGGCTAGAATTATAACGAATATGGAATATAGCACTAGCAGTGCTAAGTTGAAATCGCAATGCGATTACTTCAAGTTAAATTAATCGCATTGCGAATTCAACTTAGAGCTGGGTTTATAATGGGTCAGCTTGCTAGAATGAACGAAGTTAACGAATGTGGAATATAGCAGCAGTGCTAAGTTGAATTCGCAATGCGATTAATTTAACTTGAAGTAATCGCATTGCGATTTCAACGTAATTCGTCAAATCCGACAGTACATTTTAGTATATGGAGACGTTCCCATGGTGATGGGGACGCTCCATGAGCAAGGAAGTTTATGGTTGGCTTGGTAGAATTAGCGAATAGCGAATATGACGAATGTATTCGTCATATTCCTCAAAACGATGATAACGAAGTATTCTACATCTTCGTTTTAGCAACCTATTCGTCAACTTCGCTAATTCTAGCAATCAATAGCAAGGTTGACTATAGAGACAGCTGTGTTAAATTCGCTATGCGATTTTTTTTTTTTAATAGAATAATTATATTACTTGATATAATTATTATAATTATTCTATTTAGAAAAAAATATATATATATAATCACATAGCGAATTAAACACACTTGTCTCTATAGTCAACCTTCCTATTTGATTGCTAGAATTAGCGAAGTTGACGAATAGGTAGCTAAAACGAAGATAGAGAATACTTCGTTATCTTCGTTTTGTGGAATATGACGAATACATTCATCATATCCGTCATCTTCGATATAATTCTAGATATGAAACCAATAGGAAAGTAGCCTTAAGTTAAAATCGCAATACGCGATAATTTAACCCCTTAAGGACGAAGGGCGTACATGTACGCCCTTGCGTCCTGGTACTTAAGGACCAAGGGTGTACATGTACGCCCTGTGAATTTCCGATCACCGCTGAGCACGTGGCGGTGATCGGAACAAGATGCCTGCTAAAATCAATCAGCAGGCATCTTGGCACAATGCCCAGGGGGGTCCTGTGACCCCCCCATGTCGGCGATCGCAGAAAACCGCAGGTCAATTCAGACCTGCAGTTTTCTGCGGTTCCGGGTCATTCGGGTCTCAGGTGACCCGATAACCCGGAACAGGATGGTGATCAGTGGTGCTATAATGCACCACCAATCACCATCCTTGCCGTTGGCCAGAAATCGCCCTGATTGGCTGTGCAGGGGCGGCGGCAGACGCTAACCGCCGGAGCTTCTCCCCTGCACACTGCCTGTCCTGACGCCGTAGGATCCAGACGCCCGTCGCCCCAGCCGGACCCATCGCACCCCAGAAGGACCCCAGGAGGACCCCAGGAAGACCCCAGAAGGACCCCATCCCACCCATCAGACCCCCGATCAGCCCCAGCAGCTCACCCAGCCACCGACAGCCCCAGCCATCCACAGCCCCAGACATCCAGCGTTCCAGCCCCAGCCAGCCCCAGCAGCAGCAGCAGCAGCATCTAAGTAAGTGCACCTGGGTGTCTGGGGTCCACAGCACTTAGTTGTGTGACCCTAGACCCCCAGGGGTGCAATCGCCCCCGCCCCCCACCACATTTTTTGTGGGGCTTTTCTTTTTTGCGTGCGCTGACTGTGGTCGGCGCTCTTAGCGACCGGCCACTGTTAGTGCATCGCTCACCCCACTGCTGATCACCGCTATCAGCTAGTCAGGCAGTTTTTTATTTTTTACACTTTTCCTTTTTTTTAGTTAGTTTTTTTTTTTTTAGTTAGTTTAGTGCGCGAACACCTGGCCCCACACACACGCACACTTGAATAATGTTTTGTTTACACACACGCACACACACACGCACAACACACACACCCATGGACCGCCCGGCTGTTCACGGTGGAGGAGGCATACGCCCAGATGCTCTCCGACACCGAGGCGCCAGTGAGGATGAGGATGACCCCACATTCCTCCTGTCATCCGCATCCTCCTCTTCATCATCTGATGATGATGAGCCCCCAAGGCGGCGGAGACGCCGCCAGGCGGAGCCAGGGTCCCCACATGCTAGGGACCCCGTGGCCAGCACTAGTACGAGCGGCCCTGGGACTCGTACTAGTTTTCCGGCCCACCAGCCAAGTGCACCTGAGCCCCCTTCAGGTGAACGAGTCTGGTGCATCCCAGTGGACTATCAGCCTGCGATTCCTGAATTTGTTGGCAATCCAGGAATCCAGATTCCCACAGTGGGATTTACTGAAATAGACTATTTTAGTTTTTTTCAGTAACCCACTTGAGAATCTGATGGTGGAGCAGACGAATCTGTACGCCCAACAGTTCGTCGCTCAGCACCCAGGCTCTTTTTTGGCCAAGCCCGGTGGCTGGACGCCAGTCAGTGCAGCCGAAATGAGGACATTTTGGGGCCTCGTGCTGCACATGGGCCTGGTCAAAAACCAAGTGCCAGGCATTACTGGAGTGGGGACGTCCTCTACCAGACCCCACTGTACAGTATGGCTATGGCACGTACCGGTTTGAGGCCATACGGAAATGTCTGCATTATGCAAATAATGCAGCATGTCCCCCCCGAGGTGATCCTGCCTATGACCGGCTGTACAAGATACGGCCAATCATAGATCACTTTGGGGCCGCATTTGCGCAGGCCTACGTACCTGGAAGGGAGGTCGTGGTTGTTGAGTCTCTCGTTGCTTTCAAGGGGAGACTCATTTTCCGCCAATACATTCCCAGCAAGCGAGCGAGGTATGGCGTGAAACTATACAAAATTTGTGAGAGTACCTCAGGGTACACTTACAAATTTCGTGTTTACGAGGGACGAGATTCCCGTATTCAACCCCCAGAATGTCCCCCCACTCTGGGTGTTAGCGGGAAACTTGTGTGGGACCTTGTGCACCCACTGCTGGATAAGGGTTACCACCTGTACGTGGATAACTTTTATACCAGTATTCCCTTGTTCCAGGCCCTCTCAGCCAGATCCACGTTCGCTTGTGGGACCGTGCGGAAAAATCATCGCGGCCTCCCTACCCACCCCCTCCAGGTACCTATCCCCAGGGGTGAGACCCGTGCCCTTACCAGCGACAACCTGTTGCTGGTCAGATATAAGGACAAGAGGGATGTCCTTATGCTGACCACAATCCATGGTAATGGCATCACCCCAGTCTCTGTGCGAGGAACCGCGGCAACGGTCCTCAAACCCGATTGTATCGTCGACTACAATCGGTATATGGGAGGAGTTGATCTATCTGATCAAGTCCTCACACCATATAATGCCATGCGCAAAACCCGGGCATGGTACAAAAAGTTGCGGTCTACTTGGTACAGGTTGCCATGTACAACGCTTTTGTACTATCCCGATGCGCTGGCAGCACAGAGACTTTCCTCCAGTTCTATGAGGCAGTCCTCAAGGACCTGATCTTTTCAGACCGGGAAAGAGCAGGTCGGAGTACCTCGGGAATTGGAGGCGCCCAGGTCGTCCCTGGCCAACATTTTCCAGGTGTGGTCCCCATACTGGAAAAAAGGGACGATCCCAAAAAAAGTGCAGAGTGTGTCGCAAGAGGGGGATCCAGAAATACACCACCACTCAGTGTGACACGTGCCCCGATCATCCGGGCCTCTGCATTGACGGTTGCTTCAGGGAGTATCACACTTCCATGGAGTACTAAATTATTATAATTCCCTACAGTCCCCTAGAAAAAACATAACATTATGGCTCTCAGACTTTGGAAACACGGAAACAACTTTTTTTTTTCCATAAATTATTTTATTGTATATAAGTTTTTTTTTAAATGTTGTTTTAGTGTATCCAAAGTCTGGGAGCCATACATATTGGGCATCGTCGCGTCCGTAACAATCTTATGTATAATAATAAAATATTACCTAACCCCTCAGATAAACACCCATTTAAAAAAAAAAAAATTTGTCACCTTAGATCCCAGAAATTATAATAGCACGTCATAAAAAAAATCGAATGCCCCCCCCAAATAGAGCCAATCAAACTGCCATCTCATCCCGCAAAAAATGAGCCCCTAGATAAGACAGTCGCCCAAAAAAAAAAAAAAAAATTATGGCTTCCAGTATGTGGAGGTACAAATTTTTTTTTTTCCAAAGTTGGTTAATGATGTCATGCTGAAGCCAACTTTTATAAAAGTAGTCATATTAGGTATTGCCACGTCCGTAATAATGTGCTCTATAAAAATAACATTTGACCTAACCCCTCAAATAAACGCTGTAAAAAAAAAAAAAAAATTAAAAAAAGCCATTTTTTTTGTTACCTTACATCATAAAAAGTGTAATAGTGTGCGATCAAAAAGTCATATGCCCCCCAAAATAGTGCCAATAAAACCGCCATCTCCTCATGCAAAAAATGAGCCCTTACATTAGATAGTTACCACAACAACAAAAAAATGGAGATAGTAAAATTATTTATTTTTTCTGCCTAAAATGATAAAATAGTGTAAAATCTAAATACATCAAAAAAAGTAGACATATTAGGTATCTACGCGTCCGTAATACTCTGCCCTACAAAAATAACATTAGACCCAGCCTCTCGGATGAACGGTGTTAAAAAAATAAAATAAAAACGGTGCCAAAACAACCATGTTTTGGCAAATTTCCGTTTTAATCCATATTTTCAGGTAATAAAGCAAGGGTTAACAGTCAAACAAAACTAAATAGTTATTGCCCTGATTCTGTAGTTTTCAGAAACACCCCTTATGTGGTCGTAAACTTCTGTATAGCCACAATGCAGGGCATAGAACGAAGGGAACGCCACATGGTTTCTGGAAGGCAGATTTTTATTTTTATACCATGTCCCATTAGAAGCCCCCCCTGATGTAGCCTAGACTAGAAACTCCAAAAAGTGACCCCATCTAAAAACTACACCCCTCAAGGTATTCAAAAATTACTTTACCAACTTTGTTAACCCTTTAGGTGTTCCACAAAACTTAATGGCGAATTTAGAAAGAATTTTAGAATTTCCATTTTTTGTTATCTTGCCTCAAAAAAGTGTAATATAGAGCAACCAAAAATCATATTTACCCTAAAATAGTCCAAAACAACAACCACCATATCCTGTAGTTTCCTAGATGGGGTCACTTTTATGGAGTTTCTACTCAAGGGGTGCAGCAGGGGGCTTGAAAGGGTACATGGTGTAAATAAACCAGTCCTGCAAAATCTGCCTTTCAAAAACCATATGGCGTTCCCCTTCTTCAATGTCCTCCTGTTTTGCCAAACAGTAGTTTAGGACCACATATGGGGTGTTTCTACAAACTAGAGAAACAGGGCAACCCACATTGAGTTTTGTTTGGCACGTAACCCTTACTTTATTACTGGAAAAAATGGATTATAATGGAAAATTTTCCAAAAAATCGAAATTCCAAAATTGTTTCTCCATCTTCCATGAACTGTTGTGGAACACCTAAAGGGTTAACAGAGTTTGTAAACCCAGCTTTGAATACCTTGAGGGTGTACTTTCTTAGATGGAGTCACTTTTTTGGAATTTCTATGCTAGGGTGCATCAGGGGGGCTTGCAATAGGACATGGTGTTAAAAAAACCAGTCCCGCAAAATCTGCCATTCAAAACCCATATGGCGTTCCCCTCCTTCAATGTCCTCCCGTTTGGCCAAACAGTAGTTTAAGACCACATATGGGGTGTTTCTACAAACTAGAGAAACAGGGCAACCCACATTCAGTTTTGTTTGGCAGGTAACCCTTACTTTATTACTGGAAAAAATGGATTATAATAGAAAATTTTCCAAAAAATTGAAATTCCAAAACTGTTTCTCCATCTTCCATGAACTGTTGTGGAACACCTAAAGGGTTAACAGAGTTTGTAAACCCAGCTTTGAATACCTTGAGGGGTGTACTTTCTTAGATGGAGTCACTTTTTTGGAATTTCTATGCTAGGGTGCAGCAGGGGGGCTTGCAATAGGACATGGTGTTAAAAAAACCAGTCCCGCAAAATCTGCCATTCAAAACCCATATGGCGTTCCCCTCCTTCAATGTCCTCCCGTTTGGCCAAACAGTAGTTTAGGACCACATATGGGGTGTTTCTACAAACTAGAGAAACAGGGCAACCCACATTGAGTTTTGTTTGGCAGGTAACCCTTACTTTATTACTGGAAAAAATGGATTATAATGGAAAATTTTCCAAAAAATCGAAATTCAGAAATTTTATCTCCATTTTCCATGAACTGTTGTGAAACACCTAAAGGGTTAACAAAGTTTGTACAATCAGTTTTGAATACCTTGAGGGGTGTAGTTTCTAAAATGGCGTCATTTTGGGTGGTTTCTATTATGTAAGCCTCACAAAGTGACCTCAAACCTGGACTGGTCCATAAAAAGTGGGATTTGGAAAATTTCAGAAAAATTTCAAAATTTGCTTCCAAACTTCTAAGGTATGTAACATCCCCAAAAAATAAAATAGCATTTCCCAAATACTTCAAACCTGAAGTAGACATATGGGGAATGTAAATTCATCACTTTTTTGGGGGGGGTATTACTATGTATCATAGAAGTGGAGAAACTAAAACTTTAAAATTTGCAAAATTTTGCAAATTTTTTGGTAAAATTTGTATTTTTTATGCAAAAAAATAAACTTTTTTGACCCAATTTTAGTAGTGTCATGAAGTACAATATGTGACGAAAAAACAATCTCAGAACGGCCTAGGTAAGTAAAAGCGTTTTAAAGTTATTCACACTTAAAGTGACAGTGGTCAGATTTTGAAAAAATGTCCTGGTCCTAAGGTGAAAATGAGCCCGGTCCTTAAGGGGTTAAATCGCATATTAATCGCGATAACTAGAATAATGACGAATATTCGATTTCGACGAATATAAAACGAATATTCTTTCGAATATTCGCGAATTTCGTCGAAATCGAATATGGCGCCTGCCGCTCATCACTATTCCTTAATCCCTATATAGCAGTTGCGGTCCATGCCTGCCAGGTTACGCTGCACCTAACCTGACTGTGGAATAGTAGTGGTGCCTCACTCCAATATTATGAAGGCAGAGCTGCCTTAAATTGCCACTAGCAGCTCCGTACTGGCTCAGAGCCTGTGTCTCACTGCATAGATGTTGCGGATCAACGCGTTTCTGTGTAACTTAATGAAGCTGTTACACTTCCTCAGAAGCCTATTGATTAGCCTGGAAAGCAGAACAGTAGCCCAGCATTTTTGCGTGTGAGCTCCGGCGCTGTGATGGCCGTGCGCGGCTGACAGAACGCCAGGATTATATAACTAAAGCCCCACCCTCCCTAGGTGTAGCTGGAGCAGCCCTCCAATCACGGTGTGGGGCGTGTCTACATACCCCGCCCCCTGACTGGAAAAGCAGCTCACTAGACGTGAATAAAGCCATAGGAGGATCGTGCACGCGTGCTGCATTATACACAGGCTGTGCCACCTCGCTGAGACCCGATGTGACACTTAGTAGGGAGTAGTGTTGAGCGAACAGTTCGAGCATCGTTCGGGTTCGTACCGAATTTTGGGGTGTTCGGGACCCGGACCCGAACCCGGACATTTTCAAAAAAGTTCGGGTTCGGGTCCGTAGGTTCGTCGATTTCTTCCTGCTTTCTGAAGGGCTGCACAGCAGCCAATCAGCTAGCGTTTTACTTCTTGCCCTAAGAGCCCATCACAGCAATGTCTACTAATGGCATGGCTGTGATTGGCCAAGTGCAGCATGTGACCCAGCCTCTATTTAAGCTGGAGTCACGTAGCGCCGCACGTCACACTGCTCTGATTAGTGTAGGGAGAGGACGCAGCTTCTGTCAGGGTGAGATTAGGCAGGTTAAAGTCAGCAACAGCACCTAATGAACAGATCGATCTACAGCTGAGAATCATTAAACTTCTGCTAGTTACTTGCTCGCTGGTTTTTAGGCTGCACAGAGCGTTTTTCTGTCACTTATTTTCTGGGTTGATCGGCGGCCATTTTGTGACTTGTGGTGTACCAGAAAAAGCTGCCACCAAGACCATCAATCCATCAATACTAGTTTTTTTTTGCTATATCCTACATCAGGGGCTTGGCTGTGCTAATTGTCAACCCTAGAAACTCAGGATAGCAATTTCTATATTTTATTATGGGGTTAAATACAATTGCCCAAATACCAATCCCCTAAATCTGGTGTTCCAGCTTTGGCTAGACAAGTATAATACTGTCTGCTGTCTGGCAAAGGATAGATTATTTTCTGGGGTGAAATTCAATTGCCAAAATAGCAATACCATAAATCAGTGGTTTCAGCTGTGGCTGGCAAAATAGAATAGTGTCCGCCAAAACATATATTTTGTTCTGGGGTGAAAATAATCTTGCAAAATAGCAATACCATGATTCTGGTGTCCCAGCAGTTGCAGGCCAGATTTCATAGTGTCTGCTAAAACATATATTTTGTTCTGGGGTGAAATTAATCTGGCAAAATAACAATACCCTGATTCTGGTGTCCCAGCAGTTGCAGGCCAGATTTCATAGTGTCCGCTAAAACATATATTTTGTTCTGGGGTGAAATTAATCTTGCAAAATAGCAATACCCTGATTCTGGTGTCCCAGCAGTTGCAGGCCAGATTTCATAGTGTCCGCTAAAACATATATTTTGTTCTGGGGTGAAATTAAATTCCTAAACTAGGAATACCATAAATTAGTGGTTTCAGCTGTGGCTGGCAAAATAGAATAGTGTCCGCCAAAACATATATTTTGTTCTGGGGTGAAATTAATCTGGCAAAATAGCAATACCCTGATTCTGGTGTCCCAGCAGTTGCAGGCCAGATTTCATAGTGTCTGCTAAAACATATATTTTGTTCTGGGGTGAAATTAATCTGGCAAAATAGCAATACCCTGAATCTGGTGTCCCAGCAGTTGCAGGCCAGATTTCATAGTGTCTGCCAAAACACATATTTTGTTCTGGGGAGAAATTAATTTTGCAAAATAGCAATACCCTGAATCTGGTGTCCCAGCAGTTGCAGGCCAGATTTCATAGTGTCCGCTAAAACATATATTTTGTTCTGGGGTGAAAGTCAATTCCTAAAATAGTAATACCATAAATCAGTGGTTTCAGCTGTGGCTGGCAAAATAGAATAATGTCCGCTAAAACATATATTTTGTTCTGGGGTGAAATTAATCTGGCAAAATAGCAATACCCTGATTCTGGTGTCCCAGCAGTTGCAGGCCAGATTTCATAGTGTCCGCTAAAACATATATTTTGTTCTGGGGTGAAATTAATCTGGCAAAATAGCAATACCCTGATTCTGGTGTCCCAGCAGTTGCAGGCCAGATTTCATAGTGTCTGCTAAAACATATATTTTGTTCTGGGGTGAAATTAATCTGGCAAAATAGCAATACCCTGAATCTGGTGTCCCAGCAGTTGCAGGCCAGATTTCATAGTGTCTGCTAAAACATATATTTTGTTCTGGGGTGAAATTAATCTGACAAAATAGCAATACCCAGAATCTGGTGTCCCAGCAGTTGCAGGCCAGATTTCATAGTGTCCGCTAAAACATATATTTTGTTCTGGGGTGAAATTCAATTCCTAAAATAGCAATACCATAAATCAGTGGTTTCAGCTGTGGCTGGCAAAATAGAATAGTGTCCTCCAAAACATATATTTTGTTTTGGGGTGACATTCAATTGCCAAAATAGCAATACTCTGAATCTGGTGTCCTAGCTGTTGCAGGCCACGTTTCATCGTGTCTTGCAAAACATATATTTTGTTCTGGGGTGAAATTCAATTGCCAAAATAGCAATACCCTGAATCTGGTGTCCCAGCTGTTGCAGGCCAGGATTCATAGTGTCCGCAAAAACATATATGTTGTTCTGGGGTGACATTCAATTGCCAAAATAGCAATACCCTGAATCTGGGGTCCCAGCTGTTGCAGGCCAGATTTCATAGTGTCTGCCAAAACATATATTTTGTTCTGGGGTGAAATTAATCTGCCAAAATAGCAATACCCTGAATCTGGTGTCCCATCTGTTGCAGGCCAGGTTTCATAGTGTCCGTCAAAACATATATTTTGTTCTGGGTTGAAATTAATCTGCCAAAATAGCAATACCCTGAATCTGGTGTCCCAACTGTTGCAGGCCAGGATTCATAGTGTCTTGCAAAACATATATTTTGTTCTGGGGTCACATTCAATTGCCAAAATAGCAATACCATAAATCAGTGGTTTCAGCTGTGGCTGGCAAAATAGAATAGTGTCCGCCAAAACATATATTTTGTTCTGGGTTGAAATTAATCTTGCAAAATAGCAATACCCTGATTCTGGTGTCCCAGCAGTTGCAGGCCAGATTTCATAGTGTCTGCCAAAACATATATTTTGTTCTGGGGTGAAATTAATCTGCCAAAATAGCAATACCCTGAATCTGGTGTCCCATCTGTTGCAGGCCAGGTTTCATAGTGTCCGTCAAAACATATATTTTGTTCTGGGTTGAAATTAATCTGCCAAAATAGCAATACCCTGAATCTGGTGTCCCAACTGTTGCAGGCCAGGATTCATAGTGTCTTGCAAAACATATATTTTGTTCTGGGGTCACATTCAATTGCCAAAATAGCAATACCATAAATCAGTGGTTTCAGCTGTGGCTGGCAAAATAGAATAGTGTCCGCCAAAACATATATTTTGTTCTGGGTTGAAATTAATCTTGCAAAATAGCAATACCCTGATTCTGGTGTCCCAGCAGTTGCAGGCCAGATTTCATAGTGTCTGCTAAAACATATATTTTGTTCTGGGGTGAAATTAATCTGGCAAAATAACAATACCCTGATTCTGGTTTCCCAGCAGTTGCAGGCCAGATTTCATAGTGTCCGCTAAAACATATATTTTGTTCTGGGGTGAAATTAATCTTGCAAAATAGCAATACCCTGATTCTGGTGTCCCAGCAGTTGCAGGCCAGAATTCATAGTGTCTTGCAAAACATATATTTTGTTCTGGGGTCACATTCAATTGCCAAAATAGCAATACCATAAATCAGTGGTTTCAACTGTGGCTGGCAAAATAGAATAGGGTCCGCCAAAACATATATTTTGTTCTGGGTTGAAATTAATCTTGCAAAATAGCAATACCCTGATTTTGGTGTCCCAGCCGTTGCAGGCCAGATTTCATAGTGTCTGCTAAAACATATATTTTGTTCTGGGGTGAAATTAATCTGGCAAAATAACAATACCCTGATTCTGGTTTCCCAGCAGTTGCAGGCCAGATTTCATAGTGTCCGCTAAAACATATATTTTGTTCTGGGGTGAAATTAATCTTGCAAAATAGCAATACCCTGATTCTGGTGTCCCAGCAGTTGCAGGCCAGATTTCATAGTGTCCGCTAAAACATATATTTTGTTCTGGGGTGAAATTAAATTCCTAAACTAGCAATACCATAAATCAGTGGTTTCAGCTGTGGCTGGCAAAATAGAATAGTGTCCGCCAAAACATATATTTTGTTCTGGGGTGAAATTAATCTGGCAAAATAGCAATACCCTGATTCTGGTGTCCCAGCAGTTGCAGGCCAGATTTCATAGTGTCTGCCAAAACACATATTTTGTTCTGGGGAGAAATTAATTTAGCAAAATAGCAATACCCTGAATCTGGTGTCCCAGCAGTTGCAGGCCAGATTTCATAGTGTCCGCTAAAACATATATTTTGTTCTGGGGTGAAAGTCAATTCCTAAAATAGCAATACCATAAATCAGTGGTTTCAGCTGTGGCTGGCAAAATAGAATAATGTCCGCTAAAACATATATTTTGTTCTGGGGTGAAATTAATCTGGCAAAATAGCAATACCCTGATTCTGGTGTCCCAGCAGTTGCAGGCCAGATTTCATAGTGTCCGCTAAAACATATATTTTGTTCTGGGGTGAAATTAATCTAGCAAAATAGCAATACCCTGAATCTGGTGTCCCAGCAGTTGCAGGCCAGATTTCATAGTGTCTGCTAAAACATATATTTTGTTCTGGGGTGAAATTAATCTGGCAAAATAGCAATACCCTGAATCTGGTGTCCCAGCATTTGCAGGCCAGATTTCATAGTGTCTGCCAAAACACATATTTTGTTCTGGGGAGAAATTAATTTTGCAAAATAGCAATACCCTGAATATGGTGTCCCAGCAGTTGCAGGCCAGATTTCATAGTGTCCGCTAAAACATATATTTTGTTCTGGGGTGAAATTCAATTCCTAAAATAGCAATACCATAAATCAGTGGTTTCAGCTGTGGCTGGCAAAATAGAATAGTGTCCGCCAAAACATATATTTTGTTCTGGGGTGACATTCAATTGCCAAAATAGCAATACTCTGAATCTGGTGTCCTAGCTGTTGCAGGCCATGTTTCATCGTGTCTTGCAAAACATAAATTTTGTTCTGGGGTGAAATTCAATTGCCAACATAGCAATACCCTGAATCTGGTGTCCCAGCTGTTGCAGGCCAGGATTCATAGTGTCCGCAAAAACATATATTTTGATCTGGGGTGACATTCAATTGCCAAAATAGCAATACCCTGAATCTGGTGTCCCAGCTGTTGCAGGCCAGGATTCATAGTGTCTTGCAAAACATATATTTTGTTCTGGGGTGACATTCAATTGCCAAAATAGCAATACCCAGAATCTGGTGTCCCAGCAGTTGCAGGCCAGATTTCATAGTGTCCGCTAAAACATATATTTTGTTCTGGGGTGAAATTCAATTCCTAAAATAGCAATACCATAAATCAGTGGTTTCAGCTGTGGCTGGCAAAATAGAATAGTGTCCGCCAAAACATATATTTTGTTCTGGGGTGACATTCAATTGCCAAAATAGCAATACCCTGAATCTGGTGTCCCAGCTGTTGCAGGCCAGGATTCATAGTGGCCGTCAAAACATATATTTTGTTCTGGGTTGAAATTAATCTGCCAAAATAGCAATACCCTGAATCTGGTGTCCCAACTGTTGCAGGCCAGGATTCATAGTGTCTTCCAAAACATATATTTTGTTCTGGGGTGACATTCAAATGCCAAAATCGCAATACCCTGAATCTGGTGTCCCAGCTGTTGCAGGCCACGTTTCATAGTGTCCATCAAAACATATATTTTGTTCTGGGGTGAAATTCAATTGCCAAAATAGCAATACCATAAATCAGTGGTTTCAGCTGTGGCTGGCAAAATAGAATAGTGTCCGCCAAAACATATATTTTATTCTGGGGTGAAATTAATCTGCCAAAATAGCAATACCCTGAATCTGGTGTCCCAGCTTTTGCAGGCCAGGATTCATAGTGACCGTCAAAACATATATTTTGTTCTGGGGTGAAATTAATCTGCCAAAATAGCAATACCCTGAATCTGGTGTCCCAGCTGTTGCAGGCCAGGATTTATAGTGTCTTGCAAAACATATAATTTGTTCTGGGGTGACATTCAATTGCCAAAATAGCAATACCCAGAATCTGGTGTCCCAGCAGTTGCAGGCCAGATTTCATAGTGTCCGCTAAAACATATATTTTGTTCTGGGGTGAAATTCAATTCCTAAAATAGCAATACCATAAATCAGTGGTTTCAGCTGTGGCTGGCAAAATAGAATAGTGTCCGCCAAAACATATATTTTGTTCTGGGGTGACATTCAATTGCCAAAATAGCAATACCCTGAATCTGGTGTCCCAGCTGTTGCAGGCCAGGATTCATAGTGACCGTCAAAACATATATTTTGTTCTGGGTTGAAATTAATCTGCCAAAATAGCAATACCCTGAATCTGGTGTCCCAGCTGTTGCAGGCCAGGATTTATAGTGTCTTGCAAAACATATATTTTGTTCTGGGGTGGCATTCAAATGCCAAAATCGCAATACCCTGAATCTGGTGTCCCAGCTGTTGCAGGCCACGTTTCATAGTGTCCGTCAAAACATATATTTTGTTCTGGGGTGAAATTCAATTGCCAAAATAGCAATACCATAAATCAGTGGTTTCAGCTGTGGCTGGCAAAATAGAATAGTGTCCGCCAAAACATATATTTATTCTGGGGTGAAATTAATCTGCCAAAATAGCAATACCCTGAATCTGGTGTCCCAGCTGTTGCAGGCCAGGATTCATAGTGACCGTCAAAACATATATTTTGTTCTGGGGTGAAATTAATCTGCCAAAATAGCAATACCCTGAATCTGGTGTCCCAGCTGTTGCAGGCCAGGATTCATAGTGTCTTGCAAAACATATATTTTGTTCTGGGGTGACATTCAATTGCCAAAATAGCAATACCCTGAATCTGGTGTCCCAGCTGTTGCAGGCCACGCTTCATAGTGTCCGTCAAAACATATATTTTGTTCTGGGGTGAAATTCAATTGCCAAAATAGCAATACCATAAATCAGTGGTTTCCAGCTGTGGCTGGCCAAATAGAATAGTGTCCGCCAAAACATATATTTTGTTCTGGGGTGAAATTAATCTGCCAAAATAGCAATACCCTGAATCTGGTGTCCCAGCTGTTGCAGGCCACGTTTCATAGTGTCCGTCAAAACATATATTTTGTTCTGGGGTGAAATTCAATTGCCAAAATAGCAATACCCTGAATCTGGTGTCCCAGCTGTTGCAGGCCAGGATTCATAGTGTCCGCAAAACATATATTTTGTTCTGGGGTGACATTCAATTGCCAAAATAGCAATACCCTGAATCTGGTGTCCCAGCTGTTGCAGGCCACGTTTCATAGTGTCTCGCAAAACATATATTTTGTTCTGGGGTGACATTCAATTGCCAAAATAGCAATACCACTGAATCTGGTGTCCCAGCTGTTGCAGGCCAGATTTCATAGTGTCCGCCAAAACATATATTTTGTTCTGGGGTGAAATTCAATCTGCCAAAATAGCAATACCCTGAATCTGGTGTCCCAGCTGTTGCAGGCCAGGTTTCATAGTGTCCGCCAAAACATATATTTTGTTCTGGGGTGACATTCAATTGCCAAAATAGCAATACCCTGAATCTGGTGTCCCAGCTGTTGCAGGCCAAGTGTAAATCTGTCCATAAAGGATACTCTTTCATCCAGGGCCTAAATACTAGCCCTAAAAGAGATATTCCCTAAATCAGTGGTTACTGCTGTGCCTGGATTAGTGTAATACGCTACATAAACAAATAGGCAGATAGTGTTAGGTGCCTGTAAAAAAGGCCTGAATTTGAAATCAATACATTGGGCCAAATATTTTTTTTCCTTATTGTGGTGCTTGGTGAACGGTAACAATGAGGAAAACATCTAGTAAGGGACGCGGACGCGGTCGTGGTGGTGTTAGTGTACCCTCTGGTGCTGGGAGAGGACGTGGCCATTCTGCCACAGCCACACGTCCTAGTGAACCAACTACCTCAGGTTCCAGTACCCGCCAGAATTTACAGCGATATTTGGTGGGGCCCAATGCCGTTCTAAGGATGGTAAGGCCTGAGCAGGTACAGGCGCTAGTCAATTGGGTGGCCGACAGTGGATCCAGCATGTTCACAACATTATCTCCCACCCAGTCTTCTGCAGAAAGCGCACAGGTGGCACCTGAAAACCAAGCCCATCAGTCTGTCACATCACCCCCATGCATATCAGGGAAACTGTCTGAGCCTCAAGTTATGCAGCAGTCTCTTATGCTGTTTGAAGACTCTGCTGGCAGGGTTTCCCAAGGGAATCCACCTAGCCCTTCCCCAGTGGTGGAAGACATAGAATGCACTGATGCACAACCACTGATGTTTCCTGATGATGAGGACATGGGAATACCACCTCATCGGAGTCCGCACGTCTCTGATGATGACGAAACACAGGTGCCAACTGCTGCGTCTTTCTGCAGTGTGCAGACCGAACAGGAGGTCAGGAGGAAGACTGTGTGGAAGACGATGCAGGGGACGATGAGGTCCTAGACCCCACATGGAATGAAGGTCGTGCCACTGACTTTCATAGTTCAGAGGAAGAGGCAGTGGTGAGACCGAGCCAACAGCGTAGCAAAAGAGGGAGCAGGGGGCAAAAGCAGACCAGCCGCCGCCAAGAGAGTTCGCCTGCTACTGGCCACCGCCACCAGGGACCGAGCACCCCAAAGGCAGCTTCAAGGAGTTCCTGGCATGGCACTTCTTTAAACAATGTGCTGACGACAAGACCCGAGTGGTTTGCACGCTGTGCCATCAGATCCTGAAGCGAGGCATTAACGTTCTGAACCTTAGCACAACCTGCATGACCAGGCATCTACATGCAAAGCATGAACTGCAGTGGAGTAAACACCTTAAAAGCAAGGAACTCACTCTGGCTCCCCTGCTCCCTCTTCTGCTGCTGCCTCGGCCTCTTCCTCCGCCTCGGGAGGAATGCTGGCACCTGCCGCCCACCAAACAGAGGATGTGCCACCGACAACACCACCTGCGCCACCAAGCATCTCCACCATGTCACACGGCAGCGCTCAGCTCTCCATCTCACAAACCTTGAGAGAAAGCGTAAATTCCCACCTAGCCACCCTCGAGCCTCTGGGCCTGAATGCCAGCATTTCTAAACTACTGGCCTTTGAAATGCTGTCATTCAGGCTGGTGGACACAGACAGCTTCAAACAGCTGATGTCCATGGCTGTCCCACAGTATGTTGTTCCCAGCCGCCACTACTTCTCCAAGACAGCCGTGCCTTCCTGCACAACCAAGTATCCGATAAAATCAAGTGTGCACTGCGCAACGCCATCTGTGGCAAGGTCCACCTAACCACAGATACGTGACCAGTAAGCACGGCCAGGACGCTATATCTCCCTAACTGCACACTGGGTAAATGTAGTGGCGGCTGGGCCCCAGGCGGAGAGTTCCTTGGCGCACGTCCTTCCGCCGCCAAGGATCGCAGGGCATCATTCTTGCCTCCTGTAGCCTCCTCCTCCTACTCGGCTTCCTCCTCCTCTGCTTCCACCAGCTCATCCAGTCATGGTGTCCCATCTGTTGCAGGCCAGGTTTCATAGTGTCCGTCAAAACATATATTTTGTTCTGGGGTGACATTCAATTGCCAAAATAGTAATACCCTGAATCTGGTGTCCCAGCTGTTGCAGGCCAGGATTCATAGTGTCTTACAAAACATATATTTTGTTCTGGGGTGACATTCAATTGCCAAAATAGCAATACCCTGAATCTGGTGTCCTAGCTGTTGCAGGCCACGTTTCATAGTGTCTTGCAAAACATATATTTTGTTCTGGGGTGACATTCAATTGCCAAAATAGCAATACCCTGAATCTGTTGTCCCAGCTGTTGCAGGCCAAGTGAAAATCTGTCCATAAAAGGATACCTTTCATCCAGGGCCTAAATACTAGCCCTAAAAGAGATACACCCCTAAATCAGTGGTTACTGCTGTGCCTGGATTAGTGTAATACGCTACATAAACAAATAGGCAGATAGTGTTAGGTGCCTGTAAAAAAAGGCCTGAATTTGAAATCAATACATTGGGCCAAATATTTTTTTCCTTATTGTGGTGCTTGGTGAACGGTAACAATGAGGAAAACATCTAGTAAGGGACGCGGACGCGGTCGTGGTGGTGTTAGTCTACCCTCTGGTGCTGGGAGAGGACGTAGCCATTCTGCCACAGCCACACGTCCTAGTGAACCAACTACCTCAGGTTCCAGTACCCGCCAGAATTTACAGCGATATTTGGTGGGGCCCAATGCCGTTCTAAGGATGGTAAGGCCTGAGCAGGTACAGGCGCTAGTCAATTGGGTGGCCGACAGTGGATCCAGCATGTTCACAACATTATCTCCCACCCAGTCTTCTACAGAAAGCGCACAGGTGGCACCTGAAAACCAAGCCCATCAGTCTGTCACATCACCCCCATGCATATCAGGGAAACTGTCAGAGCCTCAAGTTATGCAGCAGTCTCTTATGCTGTTTGAAGACTCTGCTGGCAGGGTTTCCCAAGGAAATCCACCTAGCCCTTCCCCAGTGGTGGAAGACATAGAATGCACTGAGGCACAAACACTGATGTTTCCTGATGATGAGGACATGGGAATACCACCTCATCGGAGTCCGCACGTCTCTGATGATGACGAAACACAGGTGCCAACTGCTGCGTCATTCTGCAGTGTGCAGACCGAACAGGAGGTCAGGGAGGAAGACTGTGTGGAAGACGATGCAGGGGACGATGAGGTCCTAGACCCCACATGGAATGAAGGTCGTGTCACTGACTTTCAGAGTTCAGAGGAAGAGGCAGTGGTGAGACCGAGCTAACAGCGTAGCAAAAGAGGGAGCAGGGGGAAAAAGTAGACCAGCCGCCGCCAAGAGAGTTCGCCTGCTACTGGCCACCGCCACCAGGGACCGAGCACCCCAAAGGCAGCTTCAAGTAGTTCCCTGGCATGGCACTTCTTTAAACAATGTGCTGACGACAAGACCCGAGTGGTTTGCACGCTGTGCCATCAGATCCTGAAGCGAGGCATTAACGTTCTGAACCTTAGCACAACCTGCATGACCAGGCATCTACATGCAAAGCATGAACTGCAGTGGAGTAAACACCTTAAAAGCAAGGAACTCACTCTGGCTCCCCCTGCTCCCTCTTCTGCTGCTGCCTCGGCCTCTTCCTCCACCTCGGGAGGAATGTTGGCACCTGCCGCCCACCAAACAGAGGACGTGCCACCGACAACACCACCTGCGTCAACAAGCATCTCCACCATGTCACACGGCAGCGTTCAGCTCTCCATCTCACAAATCTTGGAGAGAAAGTGTAAATTCCCACCTAGCCACCCTCGAGCCCTGGGCCTGAATGCCAGCATTTCTAAACTACTGGCCTTTGAAATGCTGTCATTCAGGCTGGTGGACACAGACAGCTTCAAACAGCTGATGTCTATGGCTGTCCCACAGTATGTTGTTCCCAGCCGCCACTACTTCTCCAAGACAGGCGTGCCTTCCCTGCACAACCAAGTATCCGATAAAATCAAGTGTGCACTGCGCAACGCCATCTGTGGCAAGGTCCACCTAACCACAGATACGTGGACCAGTAAGCACGGCCAGGGATGCTATATCTCCCTAAATGCACACTGGGTAAATGTAGTGGCGGCTGGGCCGCAGGCGGAGAGTTCCTTGGCGCACGTCCTTCCGCCGCCAAGGATCGCAGGGCATCATTCTTTGCCTCCTGTAGCCTCCTCCTCCTACTCGGCTTCCTCCTCCTCTGCTTCCACCAGCTCATCCAGTCAGCCACACACCTTCACCACCAACTTCAGCACAGCCCGGGGTAAACGTCAGCAGGCCATTCTCAAACTCATATGTTTGGGGGACAGGCCCCACACCACGCAAGAGTTGTGGCGGGGTATTGAACAACAGACCGACGAGTGGTTTCTGCCGGTGGGCCTCAAGCCCGGCCTGGTGGTGTGCGATAATGGGCGAAATCTCGTCGCAGCTCTGGGACTAGCCGGTTTGACGCACATCCCTTGCCTGGCGCATGTGCTGAATTTGGTGGTGCAGAAGTTCATTCAAAACTACCCCGACATGTCAGAGCTGCTGCATAAAGTGAGGGCCTTCTGTGCGCGCTTCCGGCGTTCACATCCTGCCGCTGCTCGCCTGTCTGCACTACAGCGGAACTTCGGCCTTCCCGCTCACCGCCTCATATGCGACGTGCCCACCAGGTGGAACTCCACCTTGCACATGCTGGAGAGACTGTGCGAGCAGCAGCAGGCCATAGTGGAGTTTCAGCTGCAGCACGCACGCGTCAGTCGCACTGCGGAACAGCACCACTTCACCACCAATGATTGGGCCTCCATGCGAGACCTGTGTGCCCTGTTACGCTGTTACGAGTACTCCACCAACATGGCCAGTGGTGATGACACCGTTATTAGCGTTACAATACCACTTCTATGTCTCCTTGAGAAAACGCTTAGGGCGATGATGGAAGAGGAGGTGGCCCAGGAGGAGGAGGAGGAGGATGAGTGGTCATTTTTAGCACTTTCAGGCCAGTCTGTTAGAAGTGGCTCAGAGGGAGGATTTTTGCAACAGCAGAGGCCAAGTACAAATGTGGCCAGCCAGGGCCCACTACTGGAGGACGAGGAGGATGAGGTGGAGGAGGAAGAGGATGAAGCAGGTTCACAGCGGGGTGGCACCCGACACAGCTCAGGCCCATCACTGGTGCGTGGCTGGGGGGATACGGAGGACAATGACGATACGCCTCCCACAGAGGACAGCTTGTCCTTACCTCTGGGGAGCCTGGCACACATGAGCGACTACATGCTGCAGTGCCTGCGCAACGACAGCAGAGTTGCCCACATTTTAACCTGTGCGGACTACTGGGTTGCCACCCTGCTGGATCCCCGGTACAAAGACAATATGCCCACCTTACTTCCTGCACTGGAGCGTGATAGGAAGATGCGCGAGTACAAGTGCACGCTGGTAGAGGCGCTCCTGAGAGCATTCCCAAATGTCACAGGGGAACAGGTGGAAGCCCAAGGCGAAGGCAGAGGAGGAGCAAGAGGTCGCCAACGCAGCTGTGTCACGGCCAGCTCCTCTGAGGGCAGGGTTAGCATGGCAGAAATGTGGAAAAGTTTTGTCGCCACGCCACAGCTAACTGCACCACCACCTGATACGGAACGTGTTAGCAGAAGGCAGCATTTCACTAACATGGTTGAACAGTACGTCTGCACACCCCTCCACGTACTGACTGATGGTTCGGCCTCATTCAACTTCTGGGTCTTCAAATTGGCCACGTGGCCAGAGTTAGCATTTTATGCCTTGGAGGTGCTGGCCTGCCCGGCGGCCAGCGTTTTGTCTGAACGTGTATTCAGCACGGCAGGGGGCGTCATTACTGACAAACGCAGCCGCCTGTCCACAGCCAAGGTGGACAAGCTGACGTTCATAAAAATGAACCAGGCATGGATCCCACAGGACTTGTCCCTCCCTTGTGCAGAATAGACATTTATAACTGCCTCCCCCTCAACCATGTATTCTTGTACTCCGGGGCACTTCTTTATTGAATCCTCATTTTTTTAACTTTACCATGATCTTGCGGTGCAACCCAAAGTTGAATGAACCTCTCCTCTGTCTGGGTGGTGGGGCCGAAATAACTGAGAGTGGCCTTCTCCGGTGGTGGTTGATATGACGCATGATTCCTTGCTGTGGGACCTCTCTCCTCTGTCTGAGTGCTGGGCCGAAATAACTGAGAGTGGCCTTCTCTGGTGGTGGTTGATATGACGCATGATTCCTTGCTGTGGGACCTCTCTCCTCTGACTGGGTGCTGGGGCCTAAATAACTGAAAATGGCCTTCTCCAGTGGTGGGTGATATGACGCATGATTCCTTGCTGTGGGACCTGTATCCTCGGTCTGGGTGCTGTGCCGAAATAACTGAAAGTGGCCTTCTCCAGGGGTGGGTGATATGACGCATGATTCCTTGCTGTGTGACCTCTCTCCTCGGTCTGGGTGCTGGCCGAAAAAATTGAGAGTGGCCTTCTCCGGTGGTGGTTGATATGACACATGATTCCTTGCTGTGGGACTTCTCTCCTCTTTCTGGGTGCTGGGCCGAAATAACTGAGAGTGGCCTTCTCCGGTGGTGGTTGATATGACGCATGATTCCTTGCTGTGAGACCTCTCTCCTCTGACTGGGTGCTAGGGCCTAAATAACTGAAAATGGCCTTCTCCAGTGGTGGGTGATATGACGCATGATTCCTTGCTGTGGGACCTCTCTCCTCTGTCTGGGTGCTGGGGCCGAAATAACTGAGAGTGGCCTTCTCCAGTGGTGGGTGATATGACGCATGATTCCTTGCTGTGGGACCTCTCTCCTCTGTCTGGGTGCTGGGCCGAAATAACTGAGAGTGGCCTTCTCCGGTGGTGGTTGATATGACGCATGATTCCTTGCTGTGGGACCTCTCTCCTCTGTCTGGGTGCTGGGGCCGAAATAACTGAAAGTGGCTTTCTCCAGTGTTGAGTGATATGACGCATGATTCCTTGCAGTGGGACCTGTCTCCAATTGATATTGGTTAAATTTTATTTATTTTATTTTATTTTAATTCATTTCCCTATCCACATTTGTTTGCAGGGGATTTACTTACATTTTGCTGCCTTTGGCAGCCCTCTACCCGCTCCCGGACTATTTTACAGCCTTTTTAGTGCCTAAAAGTTCAGGTCCCCATTGACTTCAATGGGGTTCGGGTTCGGGATAAAGTTCGGGTTGAGTTCGGATCCCGAACCCGAACATTTTCGGGAAGTTCGGCCGAACTTCTCGAACCCGAACATCCAGGTGTTCGCTCATCTCTAGTAGGGAGCCATCGGGAGGGCACACGTTACAGAGAAAGAGAAAAGGACCAGTCTCTGCTGAAAGGAACGATGTTTCAAAATAAATAAAAAGGGGGAGACATAATCCCACTGCAGAACATATCAATGTTGGATACGTTACATGAGTCATGAGCCACTAATGTAGAAAGGTGTGTACAATTTAACCCATAATAGGGTATACTCATGATAAAGATACGATGAATACTGTGGAGTCCATTTAACGGACCTATATTGTGTCACTATAATAGGAAAACCGTGTGTGGATATATACATGAGTATCATTAAATGTCGGTTACATCGCTTTGTGCCAGCCCTTATACCCTGATTAAGGATATATCCACCAACTAGCATACATCATACTGCAAGAGGTATTCATCTTACAACCCTTTCTCATCCTAGTCTATGACCAATAGCACTATCAGGTTGCATATCATTAGGCGGGAGAGTATAATGCCCTCTAATAGTCAGATGAAGACAGGGCATACGACAGGGATTCATTAAGCCTGTGGATGAACTTTTGCAGATAAAAATCCACATTGCCTCTTTTCGCAGTAGGGCTACATCAACATCTCCTCTGCGAAAAGAGGCAATGTGGATTTTTATTATACTGTATTTTCACTTTTACACTTAGTCTGATCAGACTTCTGCCTTTAGCAGAAGTCAGATCAGACTTACATTACCATGGCAAGCAGGACGCCTCTGAAAGCGTCCTGTGCCATGGTAACTATCACCCGCTGCCAGAACAGAGCAGCGGGTTATGTGGAGGGAGGGGAGGCCCCTGCGTCTGTGATCCCATCCTGTCGGGGAGCTGAAAAGGCACAGCAGCCCCCCTGATGGGAGAGGGAGGGAGCTCCCTCCCTGTTAACCCCTTCCATACAGCGGTCCGTATGTAGTTTATAGCAGAGTGTCAGCAATGTGCTATACCACTATGCCACAAACGAGTATTACAGAGGCTGCTTCACTAGCACCAGCCGGTTCACCAATCGTGGCTCCAGCCATCGCCCTGGATGACCAGGAAGTTAGCCGGGCTCACATGATACCGGAGCACTTGAAGAGAGATATCCTGGAAGGTAAATACGTCAACCTGGCCTCCCTGTTGATTGCTTCCCAGGATATTGTGGAAAACAAAACTTATGCATATGAGGACGTGTCTGTTGTTGTCAGATCCAGGATGCCTGCCTAAACAGGAAATTGACCATTCCCGAATTTGTCCTAGCTTTCGAATTTACAGGGAGGTCCTATGTGCGGTATATCCCAACAGAAGAGAGGAGTTGGATCTTTACATGCACAAACTGGTAGATCTAGGCAACAAATATGGTGGTTCAGCCTACTATACGCATGATTCCTTGCTGTGGGACCTCTCTCCTCTGTCTGGGTGCTGGGGCCGAAATAACTGAAAGTGGCCTTCTCCAGTGTTGAGTGATATGACGCATGATTCCTTGCAGTGGGACCTGTCTCCAATTGATATTGGTTAAATTTTATTTATTTTATTTTATTTTAATTCATTTCCTATCCACATTTGTTTGCAGGGGATTTACTTACATTTTGCTGCCTTTGGCAGCCCTCTAGCCCGTTCCTGGACTATTTTACAGCCTTTTTAGTGCCTAAAGTTCAGGTCCCCATTGACTTCAATGGGGTTCGGGTTCGGATATAGTTCGGGTCGAGTTCGATCCCGAACCCGAACATTTTCGGAAGTTCGGCCGAACTTCTCGAACCCGAACATCCAGGTGTTCGCTCATCTCTAGTAGGGAGCCATCGGGAGGGCACACGTTACAGAGAAAGAGAAAAGGACCAGTCTCTGCTGAAAGGAACGATGTTTCAAAATAAATAAAAAGGGGGAGACATAATCCCACTGCAGAACATATCAATGTTGGATACGTTACATGAGTCATGAGCCACTAATGTAGAAAGGTGTGTACAATTTAACCCATAATAGGGTATACTCATGATAAAGATACGATGAATACTGTGGAGTCCATTTAACGGACCTATATTGTGTCACTATAATAGGAAAACCGTGTGTGGATATATACATGAGTATCATTAAATGTCGGTTACATCGCTTTGTGCCAGCCCTTATACCCTGATTAAGGATATATCCACCAACTAGCATACATCATACTGCAAGAGGTATTCATCTTACAACCCTTTCTCATCCTAGTCTATGACCAATAGCACTATCAGGTTGCATATCATTAGGCGGGAGAGTATAATGCCCTCTAATAGTCAGATGAAGACAGGGCATACGACAGGGATTCATTAAGCCTGTGGATGAACTTTTTGCAGATAAAAAATCCACATTGCCTCTTTTCGCAGTAGGGCTACATCAACATCTCCTCTGCGAAAAGAGGCAATGTGGATTTTTATTATACTGTATTTTCACTTTTACACTTAGTCTGATCAGACTTCTGCCTTTAGCAGAAGTCAGATCAGACTTACATTACCATGGCAAGCAGGACGCCTCTGAAAGCGTCCTGTGCCATGGTAACTATCACCCGCTGCCAGAACAGAGCAGCGGGTTATGTGGAGGAGGGGAGGCCCCGCGTCTGTGATCCCATCCTGTCGGGGAGCTGAAAAGGCACAGCAGCCCCCTGATGGGAGAGGGAGGGAGCTCCTCCCTGTTAACCCCTTCCATACAGCGGTCCGTATGTAGTTTATAGCAGAGTGTCAGCAATGTGCTATACCACTATGCCACAAACGAGTATTACAGAGGCTGCTTCACTAGCACCAGCCGGTTCACCAATCGTGGCTCCAGCCATCGCCCTGGATGACCAGGAAGTTAGCCGGGCTCACATGATACCGGAGCACTTGAAGAGAGATATCCTGGAAGGTAAATACGTCAACCTGGCCTCCCTGTTGATTGCTTCCCAGGATATTGTGGAAAACAAAACTTATGCATATGAGGACGTGTCTGTTGTTGTCAGATCCAGGGATGCCTGCCTAAACAGGAAATTGACCATTCCCGAATTTGTCCTAGCTTTCGGAATTTACAGGGAGGTCCTATGTGCGGTATATCCCAACAGAAGAGAGGAGTTGGATCTTTACATGCACAAACTGGTAGATCTAGGCAACAAATATGGTGGTTCAGCCTACTATGACTACCATAGGTCTTTTTCTGCAAAGGTGGCTGGAGCTTTCTCCCAGTACGGGACACGGTCCAACTGGGCAAGGATTGACACCGTCATTTTTTGCAGACACTTTGCGGGGCTAAGAACACCGGCTTGTGCATATTGCTCCTCCACAGCCCACACTACACATTTTTGTCCCAACGGGGAAAGTGAGCAGGCCTCCATGCAAGGAACTAGTTCCTCTGGTGTTCCAGAGAAATTGTCGAGAGACAAACTGGGACGGCCAATCAAGTTTCTGGGCAAGTCCCAGTATGCAATAACTTCAACGCTGGGTCTTGCAATTTTAGCGGATGTAGACTGCTGCATATCTGTTCGCAATGTTTCAGGGCGCATGCAAAGTCCATGTGTCCGAATAAATTGTATTCCAAGCTATACTTAACGTCCATTAATCTACCAGAATTCACGACGTTTATGTCTCAGCACCCATCTAGACACCTGGTAGACTTTCTCGTCTCCGGTTTAACAGAAGGCTTCCATACAGGTATCGTACACATACCAACCGGAATTCTAGAATGCCTCAATCTACAGTCGGCACAACACAACCCCACAGCGGTTGACTCCCTCATAGCCCAAGAAGTGGCCGAGGGCTTCGTATTGGGTCCTTTCAGAACTCCTCCTTTCACAGAATGGCGCACAAACCCCATTGGTATTGTCACTGGGAAATCTTCCCAAAAAGACTCATCATTGATCTATCAGCACCCCATTCATTGGCCAACCCCAGTCTCAACTCCCTCATACCCTCGGAGGAATTCTCCTTACAATACACCACCATAGATCACGCCATTACTGCCATCATACAAGCAGGGAGGGGGGCCTGGTTGAGTAAGACTGACATTACCAACGCTTTCAAACTACTACAAATCCACCCCACTCTGTGGCACCTACATGGCATTAAATGGGTCGGATACTACTATTTTTTCTCCCGTCTAACTTTTGAGTCCAAAAGTAGCCCTGCGATTTTCGATACTTTTGCCGAAACCTTATGCTGGTTACTGTTGAACATAGCCAAATGCCCCAGGGTATTACATTACCTGGACGATTTCCTACTGGTTGAGGGGAATACCCCCCCCCCCCCACTAGTCTCAAAGCTACCACCAGGTTATTTGAGCATCTGTGGGTACCTATCTCCCCCAAGAAAACAGAAGGGCCAGACACGGTCATCACTTTTCTGGGCATCCAATTGGACTCGGCCACAATGCAAGCGAGTTTACCACATGACAAAATAGACAATATCCTTATCCTCATCAACAACTACCTTCAACTCGGTACTTGCTACCGCAAGGAACTACAATCTCTGCTGGGATCAATTAATTTTGCCATGCGCATCATACCTCAAGGGCGCTCCTTAATTTCACGACTGTTGCATCTTTTTCCACTTTTCTTACATGATTCACACAAGTTGTCCTTGGATACCCATGCTACGGCAGATCTAAGCATGTGGAAGAGATTTTTAACCACCTGGAATGGTAAAAGCATGTTCCTCCCTCAATTGTCAGATTCATCTCCTACCATTTGGTCAGATGCGGCATGCGGACGAATGGCTTTGGGGCAGCTGGCCTCCAGCAGTACAGGATTTGGAGGGATTTTCTACGACCTCAGCCCTTTTCGAGATCTATCTCATCGTGGCGGCTGCCGTAGCATGGGGCCATTTATGGGCGAATATGCCAGTGCGTTGTTACTCAGACAACCAGGCAACCTGTCACATCATTAACAAAGGCCGTTCCAAATCCCTTACGATCATGCGGTTGTTGAGGAAACTCACTTGGTTGGCAGCATGTCATAATTTTTTCCTGTGTTGTTTCCATATCCCTGGTGTCTGTAACACAGCCGCTGACAATTTGTCTCGCTTTAAATTTCAGGCATTTCACCAGGCGCTCCCGTCAGCTGCGCCCACAGCCACCAGCACCCCAACATTCCAACAGCTCATACTGGATTAACACACATCATGCAGCACAGTAGGACACTGTCCCAATTGGCACTATCCAATAACACACACAAAACATACAACAAGGCCTTCACTCTTTTCAAAAGATTCCTTCTGGAACATAACATCAGGCAACCATTCGCCATGACATCCCTTTTGGGATTCGCTTCCTTTTGCCACCTGAAACTCAACATGTCAAACAACACCATCAAACTCTACCTCACGGGCATTCAACACCATATGCTAATTTTAAAACCGAATAACAACAGTTTCATGGCCTCTCACCAGATCAAAACCATACTTAGAGGCATTCAGAAGTCAGAACCCGCACATGCAACCCAGAGGCTGCCCATAGATAGCCACATTTTCGAGGCACTGTCAAACCTGCTGGACTTAAAACCATTTGACACCAACACAAATTCTATCGTCAAGACAGCACTAAACCTAGCTTTCTGGATGCACACATACAGCCGCACAACTCACGGTCCTCCCAGCCGTTACTACAGTTACAAAGCTCCGTTCTCACTACCACGAACTTCATGACCTACGTCAGGTCCTTGCTCACACAACTAGGCCTCAACGCAGCCAGCTACTCCGGGCACTCCTTTCGCGTAGGAGCCGCGTCCACAGCCTCCAGGGCCAACATCCCTACTCATGTCATTAAAACGCTCGGACGCTGGAAATTATCCGCCTACTGTCGGTACATTCCGAACCTAGTACAGGAATTAAGGGATGCTTTCAAAAACATGACTGGTTAAAAATGTATCTGCATTAATTGTAGGGAATAAATCTGATTACTTATTTTTTGCCCTCTTCTTTCTCAGGCCTACCTCATCGTCGGTTCCGGCACACCACAACCGACTTGCTCTTTAATGTCGTCTTACGTTCATGGTATCGTACACTGTACTATTATCAGCACCTCACACAAGTATCAAGGCAATTTGTCTGGATTTGTGGGAGGGGCTGGTTGGCTACTCCCAGCCTACTTAAGGCGCTCCCCTTGCATGGTCCTTACCGAGTGAGGTCAGCGTCTTGAGTGGCCCTCCCACCACAGCACTTCATAATAATGTTCTTATATGTATTTTCCTTTTCCTTTCCTCATTTTTTATTTTTTTGTCTTTTCCTGGTGGGCCCTCTTCTTTCTCAGGCCTACCTCATCGTCGGTTCCGGCACACCACAACCGACTTGCTCTTTAATGTCGTCCTACGTTCATGGTATCGTACACTGTACTATTATCAGCACCTCACACAAATATATATATATATATATATATATATATATACTGTCATGGCCGTAAATGTTGGCACCCCTGAAATTTTTCAAGAAAATGAAGTATTTCTCACTAGTGATGTCGCGAACATAAAATTTTCCGTTCGCGAACGGTGAACGTGAACTTCCGCAAATGTTCGCGAACGGGGGCGAACCGGGCGAACCGCCATAGACTTCAATAGGCAGGCAAATTTTAAAACCCACAGGGACTCTTTCTGGCCACAATAATGATGGAAAAGTTGTTTCAAGGGGACTAACACCTGGACTGTGGCATGCCGGAGGGGGATCAATGGCAAAACTCCCATGGAAAATTAAATAGTTGACGCAGAGTTGGGTTTTAATCCATAAAAGGCATAAATCACCTAACAATCCAAAAATTTTTTGAACAACGTGGTTTAAAACATCTAGTGTGTGTATACGATCAGGTATGATGTTGTATTGATCAGGGTTACGGGGTTGTATCGATAAGGGTTACGCCCGCTTCACAGACATTGACAGACCAAACTCCCCTTTTAATTCACCGCAAACAACTGCAAACAGTTCATTTGCACAACCGCAAACTCCCCATTTGCACAAGGTTGGATACCAAGCTAGCCATGTCCCGGTGATGTCATTGAAGGTTTCTTCCTCCACCCAGCCACGTACAACACCAAGGGTCCCTGAAAGGTGAATTTAATTGATTTTTCGAACGGGGAGATAGTTAAAAAAAACGCTGGCTCCCTCCCCTTTGTTTTTATCCACGGCCACTGCGTCTGCGCCGTGCAATTTACTGTCACACCGGATATGAGTGGTATTTTCTGTAGTAGTATTCTCATTAGTTTAATACCTCTAACGTCCCCAATCTGGGGTCCATTTATTGAATTGATTTTTCGAACGGGGAGATGGTTAAAAAAACGCTGGCTCCCTCCAGTCTGTTTTAATCCACGGTCACTGCGTCTGCGCCGTGCAATTTACTGTCACACCTGATATGAGTGGTATTTTCTGTAGTACTATTCTCATCAGTTTAATCCCTGTTATGTCCCCAATCTGGGGTCCATTTATTGAATTGATTTTTCGAACGGGGAGATGGTTAAAAAAACGCTGGCTCTCTCCACTCTGTTTTAATCCACGGTCACTGAGTCTGCGCCGTGCAATTTACTGTCACACCCCATATGAGTGGTATTTTCTGTAGTACTATTCTTATCAGTTTAATCCCTGTTACATCCCATATCAGGGATTGCCTTTTGTGAAAAAATGTTTAGGCCGGGTACCTTCGACTGCCTTCACAGTGACAGACCAAACTCTCATACACCAAACTGAATTGATTTCAGGAACCGGGAGATGGAAAAAGCAGCTTGGTCGGTCCTCTTACTCCCAAATTGGGGCACTGCGCGTGCACAGAGCAATGTGCTGTGAAACCCTATATGAGTGGTGTCTTAACTAGTACTATTCCTATCAGTTTAATCCCTGTTATGGAAACTATCCGGGGACGTGTGTCGAATTGATTAAACATTGTTGAATTAACGAACCATTACGGCATCATGAAATAATTTAGTTCTGAGCTCTGTACTTGCTTTGTATTGGAATTGATGGGGATTTTTTTAATTGTCTGCATTATTTCTAATAAAGTATTAAGAGACTTTATTATGATTTTTTATTTTATGTATTAAAAACCCATACAACATAAAAAAAAAAAAAAAGGTAAATTAATGTTTTTTCTATGAAATATTATCCAGCCGTCCAATCGCTTTTGGTCTGACCATAATGAAGCAACGGCTTTATCATCTGGGGTGTGGCAACATTGCCAACACACTCATAAAGGTGATGATTGCTTCATTGTGATACGCAAGCCCCTTCACCACAACAAGGTAACGATCACGAAGGGGAATTGACACTTGTATGTGCCTATTTGTTTGTTTTGTTTTTGCAGCCACAGTGCTGCACCATAGGACAGAAAAATTAGGCATGTACACATGCCTGAAAAATAATGGCATTGTTGCAGCCGCTATTGTAGCAGCGGCCGGAAAAATTGATGTTTTCCAGGCAGAAAAGTGACTAAAACATTGCGGCTTGAACCCTAGTTGGTGGTGGAGAATTCACGAAAGTCATCCGGTATGCAGACATTAAAAACAGCAGCGTGGGGACCATTTTGAGGCCAAGGCATGTCATCAGGCCTTTTGTTAGTCAAACGTATCCCCCACTGTCAGTCCCTTCGGGATCCATGCCTCATTCATCTTTATGAAGGTGAGATAATCAACACTTTTTTGACCGAGGCGACTTCTCTTGTCAGTGACAATGCCTCCTGCTGCACTGAAGGTCCTTTCTGACAGGACACTTGAAGCAGGGCAGGCCAGAAGTTCTATTGCAAACAGGTCAAACCTGCACACCCAGTAGTGAAGGGGTTCATTGCTCCTCAGAGTGTCGATATCTGCTGTTAAGGCGAGGTAGTCTGCTACCTGTCGGTCGAGTCATTCTCTAAGGCTGGATCCCGAAGGGCTGTGGCGATGAGTAGGACTGAAAAAGCTCTGCATGTCCTCCATCAACAACACATCTGCAAATCGTCCAGTCCTTGCCGCCGTGGTAGGAGGAGGATTACACTCACCTCTTCCCCTGTTAGATTCCCGTTGTGCTGTGACATCCCCCTTATAAGCTGTGTAAAGCATATTTTTTAGTTTGGTTTTGAACTGCTGCATCCTTTCCGACTTTCGGTAATTTAGTAACATTTCTGCCACTTTCTGCTTATACTGGGGGTCTAGTAGCATGGCCACCCGGTACAGGTCGTTCTCCTTCATCCTTTTTATACGAGGGTCCCTCAACAGACATGACAGCATGAAAGACCCCATTTGAACAAGGTTGGATGCAGAGCTACTCATTTCCCGTTCCTCGTCCTCACTGATGTCATTGACAGTCGGTTCTTCCCCCCAGCCACGTACAACACCATGGGTCCCAGATAGGTGACAACAACGAGCACCCTGGGGTGCCTGCTGTAGTTGGTCTTCCTCCTCCTCAAAGCCGCCACATTCCTCCTCTGACTCCTCTTCCTCATACTCCTCTTCCAGCGTTGCCGCAGGTCTAGCAAGCGATGATGACAAGGCTGTTTCTGGTGGTGATGGTGACCACAACTCTTCCTCTTCACGCTCATCTACAGCCTGATCCAGCACTCTTCGCAGGGCACGCTCCAGGAAGAAAACAAATGGGATGAGGTCGCTGATGGTGCCTTCGGTGCGACTGACTAGGTTTGTCACCTCCTCAAAATTAAGCATGAGCCTACAGGCATTGCGCATGAGCATCCAGTAACGTGGCAAAAAAATTCCCAGCTCCCAGAGGCTGTCCTAGCACCCCGGTCATACAAATACTCGTTGACGGCTTTTTCTTGTTGGAGCAGGCGGTCGAACATTAGGAGTGTTGAATTCCAACGTGTCGGGCTGTCGCAAATCAAGCGCCTCACTGGCATGTTGTTTCGCCACTGAATATTGGAAAAGTGCGCCATGGCCGTGTAGGAACGCCTGAAATGGCCACACACCTTCCTGGCCAGCTTGAGGACGTCCTGTAAGCCTGGGTACTTAGACACAAAGTGTTGTACGATGAGATTCAACACATGTGCCATGCACGGCACATATGACAACTTGCCCAAATTCAATGCCGACAACAAATTTGTTCCATTGTCACACACCACTTTGCCGATCTCCAGTTGGTGCGGGGTCAGCCACTGATCCACCTGTGCGTTCAGGGCGGACAGGAGTGCTGGTCCTGTGTGGCTCTCTGCTTTCAGGCAAGTCAACCCCAAGACAGCGTGACACTGTCGTATCCGGGATGTGGAATAGCCCCTGGGGAGCTGGGGGGATTCAGTTGATGTGCAGCCAGACGCCGCAGCAGAAGAGGACTCAGCCGAGGAGGATATCGAAGAGGATGGAGTAGGAGTAGAGGAGGTGGCAGTAGGTCTGCCTGCAAGTCGTGGCGGTGTCACCAACTCCACTGTGGAGCCACGCATTCCATGCTTGTAAGCCGTCAGCAGGTTGACCAAATGCGCAGTATACGTGATATACCTGCCCTGACCGTGCTTTGCAGACCAGGTATCAGTGGTCAGATTTACCCTTGCCCCAACACTGTATGCCAGAGATGCCATGACTTCCTTTTCAATGACATTGTAGAGGTTTGGGATTGCCTTTTTTGAAAAAAAAATTTGTCCGGGTACCTTCCACTGTGGTGTCCCAATAGCGACAAATATTTTGAAGGCCTCAGACTCCACCAGCTGGTATGGTAAAAGCTGGCGGGCTAGAAGTTCCGTCAAGCCAGCTGTCAGTCGCCGGGCAAGAGGGTGATACTGTGAGATTGGCTTCTTACGCTCAAACATGTCCTTGACAGACACCTGACTGTGGGCAGATGAGCAGGAACTGCTGAAGGTGAGAGGCGGAGTGGCGGTTGGTTGAGAGGGGGCAGGGAGGACAGCAGTGGTTGACGTGGCTGAAGATGCTGGACCAAGAGGAGCATGGTGGCTTTGAGTTTGTGTGCTGCTTGTACTCACGTGTTGATCCCATAGGCATTTATGATGTGAGATCATGTGCCTTCGCAAAGCAGTTGTACCGAGGTGGGTGTTGGACTTCCCACGGCTCAGTTTCTTTTGGCACAGGTTGCAAATGGCATTGCTGTTATCAGAGGCAGACACACAAAAAAAATGCCACACTGCTGAGCTTTGCAATGACGGCTTTCTGGTGGTGGCAACAGCATGCGTTTACTGGCGTGCTGTCTGGCTGACCCCGGGTGCCGATACATGCTGTCTGACTGTGCCACTAACTCCTTGCGACGACCTCATCCCTCTTCCAACTCGTCTCCTCATTCTCTCTGTCTTCCCTTCTGAACTTTCCCCCTCTTCTTCTCTTCGAGCAGGCACCCACGTGGCATCCGTGGACACATCGTCATCATCAACCGCTTCACTTGTATCTGACACCTCAGCAAAGTAAGCAGCAGCGGGTACAACATCATCATCATCATCACACTGTACATCCACGTGTGTAATCCTGCCTCACTGAGACATATCCCTGTAATCTACATCATCTGGCAATAATGGTTGCGCATCACTAATTGCATCCAACTGATGTGTAAATAACTCCTCTGACGGATCAAGTGAAGCGGCTGTGCTGGCTGTGGTGGTAGTGGTGGTGGTGGCGGCGGGCGGGATCGTGGTAACTTGAGAGCAGGTGACCGAAGCTGAGCTGGAGGAGGATGGTGCGTCAAGGTTCTTAGCGGAAGCTGTTGAAGATTGGGTGTCCTGTCTAAGCCAGTCAACTATGTCCTCAGAATTTTTCGGGTTCAGGGTACGTGGCCTCTGAACACTAGGCATTATTCCAGGGACAGTGGAAATCACAGCACTACGACCACGACGGCCCCTGCGGGGTGGCCTGCCTCTGCCAGTCATTTTTTTTAGATAAGTGGTACTATGCGTGCTAGGTACTGTGCCACCCGGTATGAGTGGTGGGCACTGGCAGTGGGCACACTACAGTCTGTGGAAGTGGGCCTGACACACACTGGCAGCAGGCAAGCAACTGAAATTAGACTACTGTCTAAAAATTAAATGCCTTATTTATCGGCAAGCTACTGTGCCACCCGGTATCAGTGGTTGGCACTGGCAGTGGGCACACTACAGTCTGTGGAAGTGGGCCTGACACACACTGGCAGCAGGCAAGCAACTGAAATTAGACTACTGTCTAAAAATGAAATGCCTTATTTATCGGCAAGCTACTGTGCCACCCGGTATCAGTGGTTGGCACTGGCAGTGGGCACACTACAGTCTGTGGAAGTGGGCCTGACACACACTGGCAGCAGGCAAGCAACTGAAATTAGACTACTGTCTAAAAATTAAATGCCTTATTTATCGGCAAGCTACTGTGCCACCCGGTATAAGTGGTTGGCACTGGCAGTGGGCACACTACAGTCTGTAGAAGTGGGCCTGACACACACTGGCAGCAAGCAAGCAACTGAAATTAGACTAATGTTTAAAAATTTAATGCCTTATTTATCGGCAAGCTACTGTGCCACTCGGTATCAGCGGTTGGCACTGGCAGTGGGCACACTAAAGTCTGTGGAAGTGGGCCTGACACACACTGGCAGCAGGCAAGCAACTGAATTTAGACCACTGTCTAAAAATTAAATGCCTTATTTATCGGCAAGCTACTGTGCCACTCGGTATCAGTGGTTGGCACTGGCAGTGGGCACACTACAGTCTGTGGAAGTGGGCCTGACACACACTGGCAGCAGGCAAGCAACTGAATTTAGACCACTGTCTAAAAATTAAATGCCTTATTTATCGGCAAGCTACTGTGCCACCCGGTATCAGTGGTGGGCACTGGCAGTGGGCACACTACAGTCAGTGGAAGTGGGCCTGACACACACTGGCAGCAGGCAAGCAACTGAAATTAGACTACTGTCTAAAAATTAAATGCCTTATTTATCGGCAAGCTACTGTGCCACCCGGTATCAGTGGTTGTCACTGGCAGTGGGCACACTACAGTCTGTGGAAGTGGGCCAGACACACACTAGATGCAGGCAAGCAACTGAATTTAGACTACTGTCTAAAAATGAAATGCCTTATTTATCGGCAAGCTACTGTGCCACCTGGTATCAGTGGTTGGCACTGGCAGTGGGCACACTACAGTCAGTGGAAGTCGGCCTGACACACACTAGCAGGCAAGCAAATGAAATTACACTAAAGTGTAAAAATGAAATGCCTTTTTTTGATGCAAAGTCCTGTGCCACACGGGATGACAGGGGTGGGCACTGGCAGTGGGCACACTACAGTCAGTGGAAGTCGGCCTGAAACACACTGGCAGGCAAGCAACTGAAATTACACTAAAGTGTAAAAATAAAATGCCTTTTTTTTATGCAAAGTCCTGTGCCACACGGGATGACAGGGGTGGGCACTGGCAGTGGGCACACTACAGTCAGTGGAAGTCGGCCTGACACACACTAGCAGGCAAGCAACTGAAATTACACTGAAGTGTAAAAATGAAATGCCTTTTTTGGATGCAAAGTCCTCTGCCACACGCGATGACAGGGATGGGCACTGGCAGTGGGCACACTACAGTCTGTGGGCCTGCAGCTCCTCACACACGGGTAGGCCAGGCAACTGCAATATATATTTGGAGAAAAAAAAAGCAGACTAATGTTGCAGCCCTAAAAAGGGCTTTTTGGGGTGCTGTCAAGACGCTGTCCTTACAGCAGAGATCAGATGAGTCTTTCAGGACTGGAGTGGACACTGAATACACTAGCCTAGCTATCAATTTCCCAATTAAATCAGCAGCAGCTACACTGTCCCTCCTCTCACTAAGACTGCAAATTCCGAATGAATCTGAAATGGATGCTGTTCAGGAGATGGGAGGGTCTGGGAGGGAGGGTATGCTGCTGATTGGCTGGAATGTGTCTGCTGACTGTGAGGTACAGGGTCAAAGTATGATGATGTATACGGGGCGGACCGAACATCGCATGTGTTCGCCTGCCGCGGCGAACGCGAACAAGCTATGTTCGCCGGGAACTGTTCGCCGGCGGATAGTTCGTGCCATCTCTATTTCTCACAGAAAAGTATTGCAGTAACACATGTTTTGCTATACATATGTTTATTCCCTTAGTGTGTATTGGAACAAAACCAAAAAGGGAGGAAAAAAAGCAAAATAGAAATAATGTCAAACCAAACTCAAAAAATGGGCTGGACAAAATTATTGGCACCCTTTCAAAATTGTGGATAAATAAGATTGTTTCAAGCACGTGATTCTCCTTGAAACTCACCTGGGGCAAGTAACAGGCGTGGGCAATATAAAAATCACACCTGAAAGCAGATAAAAAGGAGAGAAGTTCACTTAGTCTTTGCATTGTGTGTCTATGTGTGCCACACTAAGCATAGGCAACAGAATGAGGAGAAGAGAACTGTCTGAGGACTTGAGAACCAAAATTGTGGAAAAATATCAACAATCTCAAGGTTACAGGTCCATCTCCAGAGATCTAGATTTGCCTTTGTCCTCAGTGCGCAACATTATCAAGAAGTTTGCAACCCATGGCACTGTAGCTAATTTCCCTGGGCGTGGACGGAAAAGAAAAATGGATGAAAGGTGTCAACACAGGATAGTCCGGATGGTGGATAAGCAGCCCCAAACAAGTTCCAAAGATATTCAAGCTGTCCTGCAGGCTCAGGGAGCAACAGTGTCAGTGAGATTTATCCGTTGACATTTAAATGAAATTAAACGCTATGGCAGGAGACCCAGGAGGACCCCACTGCTGACACAGAGACATAAAAAAGCAAGACTACATTTTGCCAAAATGTACTTGAGTAAGCCAAAATTCTTCTGGTAAAACATCTTGTGGACAGATGAGACCAAGATAGAGCTTTTTGGTAAAGCACATCATTCTACTGTTTACCGAAAACGGAATGAGGCCTACAAAGAAAAGACCACAGTACCTACAGTGAAATATGGTGGAGGCTCAATGATGTCTTGGGGTTGTTTTGCTGCCTCTGGCACTGGATGCCTTGAATGTGTGCAAGGCATCATGAAATCTGTGGATTACCAACTGATCTTGGGTCACACTGTAGAGCCCAGTATCAGAAAGCTGGGTTTGCGTCCGAGATCTTGGGTCTTCCAGCAGGACAATGACCCCAAACATACGTCAAAAAGCACCCTGAAATGGATGGCAACAAAGCGCTGGAGAGTTCTGGTGCCCAGCATTGAGTCCAGATCTAAATCCCATTGAACACCTGTAGAGAGATCTTAAAATTGCTGTTGGGAAAAGGCGCCTTTCCAATAAGAGAGAACTGAAGCAGTTTGCAAAGGAAGAGTGGTCCAAAATTCCGGGTGAGAGGTGTAAGAAGCTTATTAATGTTTATAGGAAGCGACTGATTTCAGTTATTTTTTCGAAAGGGTGTGTAAACCAAATATTAAGTTAAAGGTGCCAATAATTTTGTCCAGCCCATTTTTGGAGTTTGGTGTGACATTATGTCCAATTTGCTTATTTTTCTCCCTTTTTTGGTTTTGTTCCAATACACACAAAGGGAATAAACATGTGTATAGCAAAACATGTGGTACTGCAATACTTTTCTGTGAGAAATACTTAATTTTCTTGAAAAATTTCAGGGGTGCCAACATTTACGGCCATGACTGTAAATATATATATTTGTTTAAGGGTACTTTCACACTTGCATTGGTGCGGATCCGTCTGTTTATTTGAACAGACAGATCCGCACCTATAATGCAAACGTTTGTATCCGTTCAGAACGGATCCGTTTGCATTAGGTTTAAAGAAAAATGACAAAGTTCAAAACGGATCCGTTTTGAATTACATTGAAAGTCAATGGGGAACGGATCCGTTTTCAAATGCACCATATTGTGTCATTGAAAACGGATCCGTCCCCATTGACATACATTGTAAAAAAAAACGGATCCGTTAGTCTCCGCCTCTTCAGACGGACACCAAAATGCTGCATGCTGCGTTTTGGTGTCCGCCTCCAAAACAGAATAGAGGCGGAACAGAGCCTAACTGATGCATTCTGAACGGATCCTTATCCATTCAGAATGCATTGGGGCATAACTGATCCGTTTTGGACCGTTTGTGAGAGCCTTGAAACGGATCTCACAAACGGAATCCAAAACGCTAGTGTGAAAGTACCCTAACTTAAGTTTAGCCTCTATTTCTGAAAAAAATTACGACGGGATTTGAACTCGCAGCTTCTGCATCACAGCCCAGACATTCAACCACTACACTATATAGCCAGTCAAAAATCAAAGAATATGAGACTTCTACTTGATTTTTGTTATTTCAGTAACTAGCTATGTAGCTTTAATAGATGAGTGGTTAAGTGCCTTGCATCTAATGCAGAAGGAAATAAACTTTTCTGAAATACAGGCTAAATTAGATTTCAATACACTGGGTGTCCCTAGCTGCGAACTCACACTGAGGGATTCCCCCACTGTACAGCGATCCTCTGCATAGAAATAGAGGCAAAATTTGATTTAAATACACTGGGGTGCCCCCAAGCACTGACTCCATATATGGACATAGCTATATATGGAGTCAGAGCAGGGACTGCTAAGCCGAACTAAAGTCCCGACACCCTTACCTCTTCAGAGCAGGGGGTGCCTGGTTTAATGCTCGGGTTCTTTCATTGACTTCCATTGAGCTTGGGTGCTCGGTGCTTGCGAAGTTTTCTACTTGAGCACACGAGCACTTTGGCTAACAAGCACACAAGCACTAATTAACAATTATCATATATCATGTTACATGCAGACCCTTTTGATCAGCCCATTCACTTGCCTCTGTAGGGGACTGAAAAAAAAAAGTTTTATCCTGATATACCACCCGGGGTTTTGCAGGGAACACCATACTATATTTTAAGTCTCTTTTTTATGTCCATATATTTTTCCCTTTGGAGACTAGTGGCCCTCGAAAAATCCAGGTATACTTTTATTTTATTCCCATCAATTTGAAACTTTTCAGGGGCTCTAGCCTCCTTCTACACCACCTCCCTAGCTCTATGAGATACAAACTTGGTCAAAGTTGTTCTTGGATATTCTCCCAGTTTTCTCCTTTGATTGGGAACCCTATGCGCTCTCTCAATAATGAGAGAGTTAAACCCCATTCCGGGGTTACAGTTCTCCAATATACATTTTTCCATAAAGCCAACACAATCTGATCCTTCTTTTCCTTCTGGTATTCTCACCCAACTCAGATTTTTTCTTCTTAATCTATCTTCCATGTCTGTTAACTTAATCTCCATGGTGCCATTTTTTTTGTTTTAAAAATATTACATATTTCTCAAGTTTAAATAGTAAATCTTCCAATGGTGACATTCTACTTTCCAGTTCCTGCATGCGGTCTCTCACCTTAGACAAATCATCTCTTATTAACATTACATCTGTTTTAATCCCCGTATCTAGGTTACCACCACCTTTCCCATCATACTCTCTAACTGCGTAACAGCCCCAAAATTTACTTCACAATTTTAGGATCAACATCTCCCTTTTCACCCGCCATTTCCTTCCCCTTCCCTCCTTCCACATTTATATTTTCCTCCAAAAAGGGCTTAGCCCCTCCCCCTATCTCAATCTCTGGGTTAGGGGTTTTCAATGGAGATAACATAAGAGTCAAATATTTACTTAAAGCATCTTGTTTTGTTTTGTTTTTGTATCCAGTCCAAGACCTGTATTAGATTGTCTATTAGCATTAGTTATGTTAGCTCCATGCTGATCATCTCTCTGTTTTGGTGGCATTTTTAGCAGGATTATTATCAAATACCAAGTCCAAGTCTATTAGTGGATATGCAGGTTACAGAACTCCCCAAATAGGAAAGCAAAAAAAAAGGGGGAGGTTAATTATAACAGTCTATGAGGTGAGGTGTTAGTGAGGAAAAAGTGATGCGGGAAACAGCGAGAAATAAAATCTCAGGGGGACAGTGTTCAACAATTACTTTCACAGTAAATGTGTTTAGTATACACATGGAATAGATGTTAATAGAGATTAAATAGAGGTTTTACCACACTTTGTCTCAGATCCCTCCTTGTAGTTTAATCTCCTCTCTTCCACCTTTGATTGCTCCCCAATCATTGTACCAGCAAGTGTTACTGAGTACTTTCAGCCCCAGGCACCACTTAACTTCAACAGAAATTTCCAGGATCCAAACACCTCATCCTCAGACCAACTGTCCCCAGAAGCCAACCCGTCCCCAATGTCAACGCAATACACTAAAGAAGAAAGGAGGCTTCCAACAAGCTTATTGAATCAGGCTTCAACTCAGGGGCTGACTGGCAACTTTTGGCACAGGGGGCAAGTAACACCCAGAGGCCCTGGGGCGAAAAACAATAAGGAACCCCCCCCATGACACTTGATGACTTTTGCAGAAGAAATTGTAACATGACATAAACATATTTCATATGAAAACTTACAATTAATTGGCTTGACCCTCGGACAGCACTTCGTCTTCCACACTTTGGCCGGAGGATTGGCAGAGCTGATGATGTGTTTTATCCTAATGAGAAAGATTTCATAATAAGGATTTGGAGAAGGGGTAGAGGGATAGCAGAGCAGGGAGAGGCTGGTGCTGCTACTAGGGGGTCATACCATGGGGGAGTAATAAATCCCAACATAATGGCCCCCACAGTAGAAATAATTCTCCTTATAATGTGACAAAAAATACCCCCTTGTAATGCCCCCAGTTGAGCTAACGTCCCTATAGTGCCCCCATAATGTGCCAGTATAAAATACCCCTATATAGTGCCCCAGTAAATGCCCCCATAGTGCTCCTCTCCCCCCTCCCTCCTAGTGACCCCCATAATGTACCAGTATAAAATGCTCCATATATAGTGCCCCAGTAGATGCCCTCAGTGTCCCCCATAATTTGTAAGTATAAAATACCCCTTCTCAGTGCCACCGTAGATGACCCTATAGTACTCCTCTCCTATATACTGTGTCCCAGTATAAAATGCCCCTATCCAGAGCCCCCAAATAAAATAACAGTTCTTTGTGGACTCAGTAGATGCCCCTATAGTGCCCATCAATAATGTGCCAGTAAGAAGTGCCCCCAATGTGCCAGTAATAAGTGCCCCCATAGACGTCCCCAATAATGTGCCAGTAGTCAGAGCCCCCCTATTATGTGCCAGTAGCCAGAGCCTCCTATTATGTGCCAGTAGCCAGAGGCCCCCCATCATGTGCCAGTAGCCTGAGCCCCCCCTATCATGTGCCAGTAGCCATAGGGCCCCCCTTATCATGTGCCAGTAGCCATAGAGCCCCCCCCATCATGTGCCAGTAGCCATAGGGCCCCACCTATCATGTGCCAGTAGCCATAGGGCCCCCCCTATCATGTGCCAGTAGCCTGAGCCCCCCCCCTATAATTGCCAGACTGCCAGTAGCCATAGGCCCCTCTATAATATGCTAGTAGCCATAGAGCCCACCCTATAAGTGCCAGACGCTGCTAGCCATAGCCCCCTCTATAATGTGCCAGTAGCCATAGCCCCCCCCATATAATGTGCCAGTAGCCATAGCCCCCCCATATAATGTGCCAGTAGCCATAGGCCCCCCTATAATGTGCCAGTAGCCAATAGGCCCCCCTATAATGTGCCAGTAGCCATAGCCCCCCCCATATTGTGTCAGTAGCCAATAGGCCCCCTTATAATGTGCCAGTAGCCAATAGGCCCCCCATATAATGTGCCAGTAGCCAGATAGGGCCCCCCTATAATGTGCAAGTAGCCATAGGCCCCCCACTATAATGTGCCAGTAGCCAGATAGGGCCCCCTATAATGTGCCAGTAGCCATAGGCCCCCCACTATAATGTGCCAGTAGACAGATAGGGCCCCCCAATAATGTGCCAGTAGCCAGATAGGGCCCCCCTATAATGTGCAAGCCCAGTAGCCATAGCCCCCCCCCCCCTATAATGTGCCAGTAACCAAATAGGGCCCCCCAATAATTTGCCAGTAGCCAGATAGGGCCCCCCTATAATGTGCAAGCCCAGTAGCCATACCCCCCCCTATAATGTGCCAGTAGCCAGATAGGGCCCCCCAATAGTGTGCCAGTAGCCAGATAGGGCCCCCTATAATGTGCCAGCCCAGTAGCCATAGCCCCCCTATAATGTGCCAGTAGCCAAATAGGGCCCCCAATAATGTGCCAGTAGCCCCAGATAGGGCCCCCTATAATGTGCCAGCCCAGTAGCCATAGTCCCCCTATAATGTGACAGTAGCCAAATAGGGCCCCCAATAATGTGCCAGTAGCCAGATAGGGCCCCCCTATAATGTGCCAGCCCAGTAGCCATAGCCCCCTATAATGTGCCAGTGGCCAGAGAGGGCCCCCCTATAATGTGCCAGTAGCCAGATAGGGCCCCCCAATAGTGTGCCAGTAGCCAGATAGGGCCCCCCTATAATGTGCAAGCCCAGTAGCCATACCCCCCTATAATGTGCCAGTAGCCATAGGCCCCCCCCATATTGTGTCAGTAGCCAATAGGCCCCCTTATAATGTGCAAGTAGCCAATATGCCCCCCATATAATGTGCCAGTAGCCAGATAGGGCACCCCTATAATGTGCAAGTTGCCATAGGCCCCCCACTATAATGTTCCAGTAGCCAGATAGGGCCCCCTATAATGTGCCAGTAGCCATAGGCCCCCCACTATAATGTGCCAGTAGCCAGATAGGGCCCCCCAATAATGTGCCAGTAGCCAGATAGGGCCCCCCTATAATGTGCAAGCCCAGTAGCCATAGCCCCCCCCTATAATGTGCCAGTAACCAAATAGGGCCCCCCAATAATTTGCCAGTAGCCAGATAGGGCCCCCCTATAATGTGCAAGCCCAGTAGCCATACCCCCCCTATAATGTGCCAGTAGCCAGATAGGGCCCCCCTATAATGTGCCAGCCCAGTAGCCATAGCCCCCCCCCCCTATAATGTGCCAGTAGCCAAATAGGGCCCCCAATAATGTGCCAGTAGCCCCAGATAGGGCCCCTATAATGTGCCAGCCCAGGAGCCATAGTCCCCCCTATAATGTGACAGTAGCCAAATAGGGCCCCCAATAATGTGCCAGTAGCCAGATAGGGCCCCCTATAATGTACCAGCCCAGTAGCCATAGCCCCCCTATAATGTGCCAGTAGCCAGAGAGGGCCCCCCTATAATGTGCCAGTAGCCAGATAGGGCCCCCTATAATGTGCCAGCAGCCAGATAGGGCCCACTATCAGTGACAGAAATGACAAAAAAATAAAAAAACTAGAGTCAGACTTATACTTACCTCCTTCACTCCTGTCCTGCCTCCAGCGCTGCTGATGTCTTTACAGCAGAGCAGCAGCTCAGTCAGGCGGCGCGATGACGTCATCGCGCCGGTCTGGCGGCCTCTCTGATAGGCTGCCGGCAGCACGCCTCCCCGTCTCCCTGCGCAGTCCACAGGAAAGTTGTATTAATGACAGCTGCGGCGGTGGCCGTGCCTTTAAGTGTGGGACAGTCTTACATCAGAGATAATTCCGGGCCCGGCCGGCCGGGACAGTGAAGCAACAGAGAGGCCCGGGGGGCAATTCCCCCCCTGCCCCCCGGCCCAGTCCGCCCTTCAACTCCAGCTAGAAACAGCAGGTTGTGAGAGCACACATTCCCGGCGTCTCCTCTGCCATCGACGTCTTTCCTCAGCCCGTCAGCTGCACTTGGAGAGCCCACGCTCCGGATCACATGGGTGTGGGAGCTTACGAAGCCAGTGTCTCACGTCAGACTCACTCTATGCTCCTCCTCAATGCTATTCCCTAAGTACACCAGTTTACTTTCCTTATGACAGGGGTGGTTAATGCAAGCGATGTTTGGTCACCGGTTATACCCCTATGGAGAAAGCCTAAACTCCCAGAACTCTACTCTTTACCTGAGTGTGAATTCTAGCCTCAAAGAGGTATTAAATATCTCACACAGCTGTATGAGGGAGGACATTTTAAAATGTTCCATGCCATACAAAGTGAATATAACCTACCACACTCCTCCCTTTTTAGGTTCTTTCAATTACGGCATGCTTGTGCAGCAAAATTTGGAATGGGTACATTCAGCTAGAGTATGGTAAGGTGGAGAAAATTGCCAAACCCACTGAACCTACGGGATGTTGTCCTATCATCCTTCCCCCCTAGCTAAAGCCTTTAGTAATGCGGTATTCCAGCTTTGGAATCGCAACACAAAAGGGAACTAGCTTCCTCTTGGAGATCCGCTGTGATTTGCGCACAAGATCAATTGATTACCATCTAAGTGGTTACACAGGGTTAACTTAACCCCATTGCGCTTGACACGCATGCATAAACTATTGTTAGATGAATGCACTAGATGCTGTGGGGACAGAGGAACACTGATGTATATGATTTGGGAATGTCCGGTAATTGCATAATTCTGGACAGAGGTACATGTCTTTCTTAAAGTAGAACTCCTGGAAAAGTGTTTATTCTCTGACCTGCTAGAAAGTGATTTTCCAAAACAACAGATTTTCCCACGGCGCAAGAAACCAACCACGGTCCAGAGGTTTTTATTGCAGATATTCAACGCATTTTGGGGAATCTCTCCCCTTCATCATGTAAAACACTGCATGTACACATTGTCATATACCAAACATATATATATATACACACACGTCAAAAAAACGCCAAAAAGGGTTCAAAGGGAAGGGAGGGGGCGGTCCCAGGGGTGATCAGTAAGTTCCCATAATGTAATGTATTCAAATGAATATAAAAGTTAATTTCTATATATAATACATGGATACATTGGTGGTTCAAGTGGTTTGTGGAAAAGAACGGATGAAAAAAAAAAACATGTCCAGAGGTCATGGAACGATGGTTCAGAAAGAGGGGGCCATGTGACCGCATTTTTGATCACGTGACCTCGCTCGGTACCACATGGTACTCTGTAGCTAGGTGACAGGACGCTCAAGCTGGGTTTGTAGCAAGAATGTATGGCCTGGCCCGAGGTCCTCGGCAGCAAAGAGAAGGAAGGTAGGGGGAGTGGCCCATGGGTCATGTGAGCACGTGTTTCGGTCACATTATCGTGTCACCGGGGGAACCAAAACGCCCACCAGCATACAATGTATGGGCTGGCTTAATGGAAGCAGTTGGTGGCTGTGAGAATTGGATGTGCAGGAGGGAGGAGAAAGATAAAGGGTGTATTAGCTTATGAATGTTAGAAACATGTATTTGTAGTGATGACTTTAAAATAAATTTAATTAAAATTACAGATGGGTCGCTGTGTATAAAAAGATGGGTGGGAAACATAATAATAAAAATGGAAATAAAAATGATGATAATGTTGATAAAATTGAGAAGATAAAAGAATGAGATGACATGGGTAAAAAAGAGGGCATGCTGGTGTGTAAGAGAACTGGTCATGGAATATGACATAAAAGGAAATATGTTTAAATAACAAAGAGAACACATTGAAGTAAATAGTAGATAAATGGAAAAGATGTAAAATAAAAGAATAATAATATTAATAGTGATAATAATGTAAAAATACACATAAAATATAAATATAAATATAGATTACTAGCAGAAGGACCCGGCTTCGCACGGGTATATTTTTAATCTATTTCGTTTCATGTTTCCGTGTGTCGTAAAAAGATATCAACAGTATCCCCCATAACAGTGACCTCTATAGTACCCGCCCCACTGTCTGCTGAGCTGTGTATCTAATCCTGTCCTGGGTGATACCATCTGCTGAGCTGTGTATCTAATCTTATGTTGTGTGATACTGTCTGCTGAGCTGTGTATCTAATCCTATCTTGTGTGATATTGTCTGCTGAGCTGTGTATCTAATCCTATCCTGTGTTATACTGTCTGCGGAGCTGTGTATCTAATCCTAGCCTGTGTGATACTATCTGATGAGCTGTGTATCTAATCTTATGTTGTATAATACTATCTGCTAAACTGTGTATCTAATCCTATCCTGTGTGATACTGTCTGCTGAGCGTGTATCTAATATTCTATCCTGTGTGATACTGTCTGCTGAGCATGTATCTAATCCTATCTTGTATGATACTGTCAGCTGAGCATGTATCTAATATTCTATCCTGTGTGATGCTGTCTGCTGAGCTGTGTATCTAATCATATCCTGTCTGCTGAGCTGTGTACCTAGTAGTTGATTTTTAACTTTATTTTTTCAATCCCTGTTGGCTGAGTGTGAGAGGGCGTGGCCTAACTGGATTGGGGCGTGTCCTTTTGAACATCTTAATCTAAGACAGCAGTACGGTGTGAGCTGCAAAGAGAAAGTCATTGTCCCTCCCACCTCTGCAGCTGACAGAAGTTGATTTTTAACTTTATTTTGTCAATACTCATTGGCTGCAGAGGGGGAGGGGGTGTGTCCTAAATGTATCGGGGGTGTGGCTTAGCGCAGTGTTTCCCAACCAGTGTGCCTCCAGCTGTTGCAAAACTACAACTCCCAGCATGCCCACACAGCCAAAGCTCTACCCACTAGGCCAGTGATGGGCAACGTGCGGCTCTCCAGCTGTTGCTAAACTACAACTCCCACCATGCCCTGCAGTAGGCTGATAGCTATAGACAGGCTTTGCATGCTTGGAGTTGTAGTTCTGCAACAGCTGGAGAGCCGCACGTTGCCCATCACTGCACTAGGCTACCGTCTCTCCTTGGACTATTCTCTAGCTAACTGCTAACTTCTAACTTCTACTACCTCTCTTGTCCTTGCCTTGTCCTGCTGATTATCCCAATCTCTTGCACCTGCTACTTCCCTATAAAACCCAGCCCTTGAACCCAGCCCTTTGCTGGTTATTCTGCCTCCAAGCCTGTAGCAAGCTTCCTCTCTGCTCCTCCACGACTACTGCTGTTTACTGTTGTTGCCGACCCGGACCGTTTGACCTCGCTGAACTGCCACCTGCATTGACCCTTTGCCTTCCACCGACCATGCCTCTGTCTACTCTTGCTGTTACCTCGCTGCCATCTCTACTGCCGACCCGGACTGATCGACCACGCTACCTGCCTCCTGCTTCTGTGGGTCTTTGCCACTGGACTCCAACCACCAGTCGGCTGTCCTCTGACTCAGGTGAGCCAAGGACCATTACACACTGGCTTAGCGGACCTAAAAGTTGATTTTTAACTTTATTTTTTCCATCCCTGTTCGCTTAGTGGGAGGGGGTGTGGCCTAACAGGATTGGGTGCGTGTCCTTTTAAACAGCTCTCTCTAAGACAGCAGCAATGTTCTGTCTGAATGTGAGCTGCATGGAGAAAATCACCCTCCCTCCCACCTCAGGAGGGGAGGGGGCATGGCCTAACCGAATCAGAGACGTGGCCTTTCAACAGCTCACCCTAAGACAGCAGCACTATCTTCTCTGAGTGTGGGCTGTAGAGATAAAGTCACCGTCCCTCTCATCTCTGCAGCTGACAGAAGTTGATTTTTAACTTTATTTTGTCAATACTCATTGGCTGCAGAGGGGGAGGGTGTGTCCTAAATGTATCAGGGGTGTGGCTTAGCGCAGTGTTTTCCCAACCAGTGTGCCTCCAGCTGTTGCAAAACTACAACTCCCAGCATGCCCACACAGCCAAAGCTCTACCCACTAGGCCAGTGATGGGCAGCGTGCGGCTCTCCAGCTGTTGCTAAACTACAACTCCCACCATGCCCTGCAGTAGGCTGATAGCTATAGACAGGCTTTGCATGCTTGGAGTTGTAGTTCTGCAACAGCTGGAGGCCACACGTTGCCCATCACTGCACTAAGCTACCGTCTCTCCTTGGACTATTCTCTAGCTAACTGCTAACTTCTAACTTCTACTACCTCTCTTGTCCTTGCCTTGTCCTGCTGATTATCCCAATCTCTTGCACCTGCTACTTCCCTATAAAACCCAGCCCTTGAACCCAGCCCTTTGCTGGTTATTCTGCCTCAAGCCTGTAGCAAGCTTCCTCTCTGCTCCTCCACGACTACTGCTGTTTACTGTTGTTGCCGACCCGGACCGTTTGACCTCGCTGAACTGCCACCTGCATTGACCCTTTGCCTTCCACCGACCATGCCTCTGTCTACTCTTGCTGTTACCTCGCTGCCATCTCTACTGCCGACCCGGACTGATCGACCACGCTACCTGCCTCCTGCTTCTGTGGGTCTTTGCCACTGGACTCCAACCACCAGTCGGCTGTCCTCTGACTCAGGTGAGCCAAGGACCATTACACACTGGCTTAGCGGACCTAAAAGTTGATTTTTAACTTTATTTTTTCCATCCCTGTTCGCTTAGTGGGAGGGGGTGTGGCCTAACAGGATTGGGTGCGTGTCCTTTTAAACAGCTCTCTCTAAGACAGCAGCAATGTTCTGTCTGAATGTGAGCTGCATGGAGAAAATCACCCTCCCTCCCACCTCAGGAGGGGAGGGGGCATGGCCTAACCGAATCAGAGACGTGGCCTTTCAACAGCTCACCCTAAGACAGCAGCACTATCTTCTCTGAGTGTGGGCTGTAGAGATAAAGTCACCGTCCCTCTCATCTCTGCAGCTGACAGAAGTTGATTTTTAAGTTTATTTTTCACTGTTTGCTTAGTGGGAGGGGGGTGGCCTAACAGGATCGGGGGCGTGTCCTTTTAAACAGTTTACTGTAAGACAGCAGCACTGTTCTGTCTGAATGTGAGCTGCAGGGAGAAAATCACTGTTCCACCTCTGGAGGGGGTGTGGCCTAACCAAATCAGAGGTGTGGCTTATCTGGACCTGGGGGCAGGGTTTTAAGGGTGACTTGAATGGCCACCCTACTTTCCCCCTGAACTGTGACCTCCCTAGCACTCTGCCCCCTTAACAGTATCATCCACAGCGCCCTGCTCCTTTAAAGCTAACCTGCAGCAGTGAAGAGAAATGGCTGAGTTGTTATGGAAACCTCAGGAAATAAGGTACTTAGTGCTATTAGGCCCTGGCTTTACTTCAGTAGCGATTATCCTGGTGACAGATTTCCTGTAAACGTCATCTAGAGCAGTGATGAGACTTGGCTGAGTTGTTATGGTTACCAGGAGTAAAACTGTGTGTGTGGAGATAAACTGTCAGGGAGCAGTAAGTGACAGTTTGAATTCAAGTTAAAGGCTTTGCTGCCTTGTATTGTTTATAAGCAGGTCATTTTTTGGGAATATCTCAGGAACGGTAAGTTCTAGAGAGCTGAGACCCAGTCTAAAACCTTCCCGGACACCTGATGTACCCGTGTGCCAAATTTGGTGAAGATCGGTCCAGTCGTTTGGTCGTGCATAAAGAACGTCCGGACGTCTAGACAGACAGAAATTAATTTTTATATATATATATATATAAGAGAAGATACATGAGAAATGTATTGCATCAATTCAAATAAATCCCCCATACAGAGTGTTTTTATAGGGATTGAATCTGTGCCAGAAGGCTAGTCTGATGGTCCGCTATAAGTATCCCTTAATCATGATGTAATAATAATACCAAGTAATCAACATAACCGCAAGTAGACAAATAATAACATAAGACCGTCACAATTCGTCATAGGTTTATTTCAAACGCCTCATTTAAGCCATGGGGATTCAGACATTTGAGTTTGTACATACAAAACATCTCACGTCTCCTTAACGTCTGGATAGTATTGCGACACTTTACATGGATTTGTTCGATGGGTATGACTGAAAAACCTGAAAAGAGGCCCTGGTGGTGGTCTGAGGCATGTCTGGAGACGCTATGCTGTAGAAACTTATTTTTTTTATATTTGATCGGTGCTTGTTTAGCCTATTACGCAAAGTTTGGATAGTCCGCCCTATGTATTGTAAGCCACATGGACATTCTAATAGGTAAATTACATTACTTGATCCGCAATCTAGATGCTGCTTGATTGAGAAAACTATCCCATTATATCTACTGCGGAATGAGGTAGATATGCGTATAGAGATACAATATAGAAGTTTAGGTTGATTACACTTTTAGCTTCCTGGTGGTCCAGAGAGAGAGATCATATTAGGGGTACCCATCTTTCTTTGTGTATGAGTCCACAGATTGCTTGGGGCTAGTACATTTTTTAGGGTAAATTCTCCTGAATGTAAGTGGATGGTGAGTGGGTAACGGTTTTCCTATATAAGGATCTCTTTTGAGGATATACCAATGTTTAGAAAGGATACTCCTGATGTCATTGTGGGTGAGGGCCTGCAGGGGAGCTGACCCTCTCAAATATTGTAGCTGAGGGCCTACAGGTGAGCTGACCCTCCCTGAAGAGAGACATGAGGAGATCTTGTACACTGATTCCCAAACTCTTCAGCATCCACAGTCAGAAGAAGATGACGGTGGGGAATGGCAACTAGTGTTTCATGAGGTGGATGATGCGGATGAGACACAGTTGTCAATAAGTGAGGGTCTTGTTAGGTCAACAACACAAGTCAGGAGGATAACCTGAGTGAGGAAGTGGAAACGGGGCTGGTGGACGATCACATCACGGACCCAAGCTGGGAAGGTGGCAAGCCAAGCGAGGACAGCAGTACAGTGGGGGAGGGATCTACAGCACCGCAACAGGCTGAAAGAGGCTGTGGGATTGCAAAAGGGAGAAGGCGGGCCACACCAAATAGGCCCGCATACAGATGTCATTAACCCAGGCCTTTAAAGGTAAGCGCAAATACCCAGACACCCATCCACAGGCCATAGCACTAAATGCACACCTTTAAAAATTGCTGGCCCTGGAAATGTCGCCATTTAGGCCTGTGGACACTGAGGCTTTCCTCAGCGGACGTCTCTCATTACTCAGTCTCCAGCTGCCACTATTTTTCTCGGTGTGCCGTCCCCGCTTTACACCAGCAATTGTGTTCCATAACATCACCCGTGCCCTGACCAACACAGTTATTGGGAAGGTCCACTTAACAACACACGGACAAGTGCTTTTGGCCAGGGACACTAAATTTCTGTGACGGCACACTGAGTGAACCTTGTGGAGGCTGGTTGCTAGTCGTAACCTGGGATGGCACAGGTGCTACCAACGCCAAGGATTGCGGGCCCCCATTCCATCAGGATTTTCACCACCACCTACATTAGTTGCAGCAAACCCCCTTCTCCTACTCCTACTCCACTTCTACCTCTGAATTCATCTTGCAGCACCAGTTAGCCATCAGTCAGTAGCTGGAAGCAGTGTAGCACGGCAGAGGGGAAGCGGCAACATGTCATGCTGAAACTCATTTGCTTAGGTGACAAAAAGCACACCGCCGCAGAGCTGTGGCAGGGTATAAGGGACCAGACTAAGCTGTGGCTCTCGCCATTCAACCTACAATCAGGCATGGTTGGTTGTTGTGTCTGATAATGGCCGTAACTTGTTGGCAGCTTTGGAGCTTGGCAAGCTCACACATATGGCAATCATACAGCATATATGTACCAAGCACAACAAACATCTCAAACTTATACATTAATATAACTAAAGACATAGCACACGAGAGTGGAGGTAAACCAGTGGCATGGCCTGTTAATTAACTCAATAACCAAATAACATATTTTACAACTATAAACCATAATAATAATAATAATACCAATAATAATACAACCACAAACCATAATAATAATAGAAGAGAATGTCATTACGGATAAATTTACAGCTGACAACGCTGGCGGCAGAGTATGTAGTTCCTTGTGCAACCCAGGAGGGGAGATGAGGGGAACACAGCAGTTCCAACAGAGGCAGGACAACACTCTCCAAGGCCTGGAACAGTTTCTTGACACCCTGCCAGCACCCTCACCCTGATGCGCAGCCTAGTGTCAAAAGGCGGGAAAAATTTTGGAAGATAGTGAACGAGTACATAGCAGACCGTGTCAGCATCCTCAGTGATCTCTCTGTGCCTTACAACTATTGGGTGTCTAAGCTGGACATATTGCACAAACTGCCACTCTTCGCTTCAGAGGTGCTGGCTTGCCCTGCCACCAGCGTTTTGTGAGAGCGGGTATTTAGTGTTGCTGGGGGAATAATAACTGATAAGCATATCCGTCTGTCAACTGAAAATGTTGATAGGTCGACTCTTATAAAAATGAACAAGGCCTGGATAGCCACTGACTTCTCTACTCCTCCTCCATCATATCAACATGCCTTTTAGGCTGCCCTCGCTCATAATGTTTTAGAGGGTCACCTGCAGGCCCTCACATATAATGCTTTATAGGGTCAGCTCACCTGCAAACCCTCACATATAATGTTTAACAGGGTCAGCTCACCTGCAGGCCCTCGTATTTCATATTTTTTAGGTTCATTTCAACTGTAGGCCCTCAGATATAACGTTTAACAGGGTCAGCTAAGCTACAGTCCCTCACATATAATGTTTTAGAGGGTCAGCTCACCTGCAGGCCCTCACATATAATGTTTTAGAGGGTCAGCTCACCTGCAGGCCCTTACATATAATGTTTTACAGGGTCAGTTCACCTGCAGGCCCTCACAAATAACAGGGTCAGCTGCCCTGAACACACTCGCAAATGATGTTTTAGACGGTCAGCTGACTGGAAGGTCCTTCCAAATAAAGTTTTTGAGGGTTATAGCACCTGGAGGCGCTCAGATACATTCAGTTTCATCGAGGCCCAGGGCCACGGCCTCTGCGTGAGCCATCAGCATCATGGCTATTTCCACGGCCCTTACTGGCCGCCTTTTTAATATTAAATGTTATATATGCCTAAAAGTATGTCACACATACAGTAGCGTAGGATTTCTAAGTGTATGCGCCAATAAATTAAGGTATTTGGGATGCGCACACATTATACAGGAGATGTAGCCCTGATAATGTCACAGACTAGCATACACGGTCTAGGGATAAAGTACAGTATATCAATGTTCAAAAACACAAACGATGAGGCTCTACCAGTCCAGCTGAAATGGTTTGGTGCAACCAGCCAGTAATCCCCCTAATTACCAAAAAAAGGTACAATATTGAATAAATATCGGTTGAGCACACAGATACTGTATCACCTGACCAGGCGGAGACTCGCTAGTATACAGAAGATTTATTAAAACAACATGTAAAACAAATCCATAAAACAATTGTATTTCATAATAAACAATCAAAATGGGTAGCTTGATTTTGATTAACTTTTTGCCTCCATGATCATTAGAACAGACTAAAATGTTAAAATGTTATAAAGTATCCCTTGTATGTATATCTCCACTTCCAAGGGTAAGAGATGGCGCCTCCACAATCGGTAGTAAGTCCAGATGATTCAGCGATAGGCTTATATATCTCTTACAATGCTACTTAGATCCAATACACAATTGGCCTAAAGTCCCAATATGGCTGGAATTCCTTAAGAGTATGTACTCACTGTCCAAATAGATCGGCTGTTATCCGTGGGCGGCGTGTGGCGTCCCACACTTTTCTTGCTCTGCACCGCTGGTTTCTCGTAGTATGTGGTCTTAATGTGGTCCATACGTGGCTGCCGGCAAATCACCTTAAATCTGTTGAGTACTGTACACAACACTGTCAAAAGCGTCAGGCGCGTTTCGGGAACTCTGTATTTCATGTCCCTTCTTCAGTGGCAATGTGTGGCAGTGTTTTGTACCCTTTTTATACTCATTAGACTCCCCCCATATTGAGCCTCTCGTAATCTCTGGGATGGATCCACTATTTTTGTTCCATTCAAGCTGTTTAAGCAGTTTTCTCTTGATTATAAATGGAGGCTCTCATAGATTTCATCGTTCGCTATATAAATCACAAAGATCGTCATATACATCAAGATATCCCAATATAAAATCCTTTACTTTCATATTTTTACCTTAAAACACCTTACCTTAAAATTGTTAACATTAAAACACGCTACCACATCTATGCATACTTCATACCATTCTATTGACATCATATTTTCAAAAAACGCATATGCGTTTTTTATGCGGTTTTCATGCGTTTGTTTCAAAACATTCTCTTATACCTTTCTAATGTCTTCAATATATTGCCAAAACTACAGGACATTACAGAGACAGAGATTCCCTCCCAAAATTTTGGGAGGAAATAAACAAATTATGTAAATCTACGGTTCACTGCTAAAATTTGTGAACAACATCGAATTTCTCGATCTATTGTTAACTACAGAACAAAATCAAGTGATCTGTACCACATACAATAAGCCAGTTGCCAAAAATTGGTTTATTTTTTATAATGATTTTTTATAATGCTGCCATATGCCAAGATGGTTGTTGAATGTGCCGGAAGGACAATTCCGGAGAATAAAGAGGAATTTCACGAAGGAAGTAGCTTTTGAACAAGAGGCAGTGAAATTAAAAGAGTTATTTCTAGAGAAACATTATCCATCAGACCAAATAGAAAAATCACTCCAGAAAGTAAGAAGGATGGATAGAGAAGCATTTTTTTACACCCAAAATGAAAACAGTGGAGAGCAAAGAAAACTATCCAAGAATAATATTACCATTTAATACCAATTATAGAGAAATCCAGAGAAGTGTAAACAATCACTGGCACCTTTTACAAAAGGACAAATATATAGGTAAAATAATCTCAACAAAAACACTATTAACCTTCTCAAGAGCCCCAAGTTTGGCACACAAAATAGCCCCCTCTGTTAGACCTCCAAAGAAATTGCATATAACACTATCTAAATGGGTGGGGTTAGAAGGTTTCCACAAATTTGGGAAATGTAGTATGTGCACGCTAACCTCATTTTCTAAGACTACTAAAGAAATAATTTCCCACAGTAATGGTACAAGACATGTGAAAAAAGAATGTTTGACGTGCAAATCAGAAAGAGTAGTGTACACCATCTCATGCCCATGCGGCAAACAATATGTGGGCCGTACCAAACGAATGCTGAAGAAACGCATTTCTGAACACGTTACTAATATTGGAATGGATATAGAAAACATACCCTTTCTCAGCATTTAAAAGATTATCATAATAGAGACCCCACAGGGTTGAGGTTTGCTGCAATTGACAGAGTTTATGTACATTGGAGGGGGGGCGATATAATAAAACAAATGTCGAGATTGGAATCAAGACTCATTTTTGAATTGAATACATTGGTGCCATTCGGCTTAAATGCCGACTTGGAGGTATTTGGGTTTTTGTGAGTAGAGGACGTAGTTCTTCGGTGGACAGAGGACCTCCGAGTGTTCACAATCCTCGGGGGTCCCTCTCCAACGAAGACCCCCACCCCACTCCCAATTCAGACTCAGAACCTGAGACTATATATGGTAATGGATAGAAGAACAGCTTTTTGTGAATGTCCTGTAGTTTTGACATTATATTGAAGACATTAGAAAGGTATAAGAGAATGTTTTGCAAAAAACGCATGAAAAATGCATAAAAAACGCATATGCTTTTCTTGAAAATATGATGTCAAAAGAATGGTATGAAGTATGCATAGATGTGGTAGGGTGTTTTAAGGTAAAAATATGAAAGTAATGGATTTTATATTGGGATATCTTGATGTACATGGCGATCTTTGTGATTTATATATCGAACAATGGAATCTATGAGAGCCTCCATTTATAATCAAGAGAGAACTGCTTAAACAGCTTGAATGGAACAAAAATAGTGGATCCATACCAGAGATTATGAGAGGCTCAATATGGGGGGAGCCTTATGAGTATCAAAAGGGTACAAAACACTGCCACACATTGCCACTGAGGAAGGGACAAGAAATACAGAGTTCCCGAAACTCGTCTGGTGCTTTTGACAGTGGAGTGTACAGTACCCAACAGATGTAAGGTGGTTTGCCGGCAGCCACATATGGACCACGTTAAGGAAGCCAATATTGAACTGCTTGTCTGCTTCTAACGGGATCGGTGGGATAACAGCCGATCTATTCGGACAGTGAGTACATACCTTTAAGAAATTCCCACCATATTGGGACTTTAGGCCAATTGTGTATTGGATCTAAGTAGCATTGTAAGAGATATATAAGCCTATCGCTGAATCATATGGACTTACTACCGATAGTGGAGACGCCATCTCTTACCCTTGGAAGTGGAGATATACATACAAGGGATACTTTATAACATTTTAACATGTTAGTCTGTTCTAATGATCATGGAGGCAACAAGTTAATCGAAATCAAGCTACCCATTTTGATTGTTTATTATGAAATACAATTGTTTTATGGATTTGTTTTACATGTTGTTTTAATAAATCTTCTGTATACTAGCGAGTCTCTGCCTGGTCAGGTGATCCAGTATCTGAGTGCCCAACCAATTTTACTTCCATGTATAACCAATTCTGGCAACTCTAATTTTCCTTGGAATAATGTCCTAGTCTTTATAATGTAATAACTTGACCAAGAATGTTCTTGCCAGGGAGCCAGTAGGGAGTGGTCGTGTCTGGACATGATGGGCCCATTCTACAGTGTATATATATATATATATATATATATATATATATATACACACATACATACATACTAGAGCATCCACACCAAAAGTATTACAGATCCATGCCTCAAAATAATATGCAGGGTTGGCCCCTTCTACTTTTTCTTGGACCCCTACTAGGCCCACATTGTTTCCTCACAATCTATTTTCTAAATCATCAACTTTAGCAGTTAATATAGCAATAACTTGGTAACTTGGTCATGACATTTAACTTCTCTTCCCACAGGAGCCACCACTTCTTCCAATTCACTAAGTCTCTCCTTTACCACTTTCTCGTTTTGAGACTTTCCAAATATCAGTTTGTATAGTCAATGATGAAATAGCTGTAATGCATTGTTGCATTGCCATATCTTTCAATGTAGGTTCTGAACATCCCTTATCAGAGCCTGAGCCCCTGGAATCAATATATATTTTATCATAAATTGTAACAAGAAAATGCAAGGCACTGTAATTTTCCTCTCCTGGTAACCTCCCTTCTTTGTAATATCCTCTCCACATACTTCCTCCTCAGCTCCCCACACTTCAACAGCCTCCTGCTGGGTCACCTCCTCATCATGTGGGGTCACAGCAAACTTTCCAAGTCTAACAGCTTCTTTAAAGGTTTTGTCAGTGAAGCAGTTAATGTGTTGTGCTGTTACAGGCTTGACATCGCCATCATGGACCTCCCATTCCTGCTTTAGGAAATTTGCCTTGTACTGTTAAAGGCTCCAATATACTTTCAAATTTTTGAATGAAATGCTTGGTAGCAGGATATTTAACAGGAGCTCCAAACTCTATATTTAACAGGAGCTCCAAACTAAATAAGTGGTCAAACTGTCTTGTTTTACAACTCATGACTATCTTGTTACGAGGGGGCCTCAATTGGTAACACTTGTTAATATGGTCATAATCACAGTCTGTGTTCTTCCATACTTTTGACCAACCCCAGAAGAAAAAAAAAAGGATTTTTTTTCCAATAGTTTTCCTACTGCTATCTGACAAGCTATGCCAGTTGGCAACATCAGTTACAGAGGTGGCAGCAAAGGTGATATAATCAGGTACAGCACTGAATGTATAGAAGCACTTCTGCCCTATCACTTACCTGGGAATCGCACTGTACCCCATACAGCCATGTGCTCAGGCCTGGACTACACATTCACAATGAAGTTCTTAGCGTTCATTACTATACAGATTGTCCAGAAATGATTCCCACCAAACTGCAAAGCTTCTTAATGTAAAGTTTGGGTAAAAGGCAAACTGTTTCTGAGCAAACCTATTAAGATCAGGTTCATACAGTTTTTTTTTTTTTTTTTTACCAAACAAAGAGTGAAAGCAAAAATAGGGAGTATAGAGCATTTCCCTTATACTATTCCTAATTTACGGTCCATTACTGGTTTTGGCTAAAACGTAATACAACAAAACAGCATCAATCAGCTCTGTGTGATCCTGGTGTACACTTTATTTAAGAAAACCAGTACAAAATGAAAGAAGTGATGTCCATAGCAACTGCTGATTTCCTTACTTTACTGTAGGGTGTGACATATGGAGATACGTTTTTGCCTAATATACCACTACCACTAATAGTGCAATGGATATTAGTAAATAGCCCCATAACCTGAAATGGTTGCCACATTTATATAACACAGCATGACCTAGGGAGCTCGGTTAAAGGGGTTTTCCCATCTCCGACAATGGGGGAATATCGCTAGGATATGCCCTCATTGTCGGATAGGTGCGGGTCCCCCCGCTGGGATGCGCACCGACAATGAGAACGGAGCGGGGAAATGAATGGAGGGCGCACTGCACATGCGCAGCCGCCCTCCATTCATTTCTATGGGGCTGCCGAAAATAGCCGAGCACTGGCTCGGCTATTTCCATCTTCCCCATGGAAATGAATGGGAGCATGGGCCGCGCATGCACGGTGAGCTCCCATTCACTTCTATAGGAGCAGCGGGGAGTAGCGTTTGGTGGTGGACGGACTCCAGGAAATATGGGGTCCTCCAGCCACAGCGCTCCCCGCTTTGTTCTCAATGTAGGTGCGGGTTTAGCGATATGCCCCCATTGTCTGAGATGGGAATATCACTTTAAGCTTCCAGTACTAATAGCAGACGTGTAATGTTAAATTCAGTTCTATGAAAAGTAGACAGTAAAACATCCCATACATTTATTGCACTAATAAATTGTCCCTTTTGTCACATGACTCATTAGTATTATTATTATTAAAGCGCCATTCATTCCTTAGCGCTGTACATATGAAAAGGGGTATAAATACATAATACAGACAATTGCACTAAGCATGAACAAGATGAGTTACAAACTGGTACAGAAAGAGAGAGGGCCCTACCCGTGAGGGCTTACAATCTATATGGACTCATTTTGCACAAGATTAAATGCACAGTTCTCAGTTATCTCATCTATATGGAAAAAACTGTATACAAGTAAACTAAAATTTTGTTTTATAAATGATGTCTTAAATTAAAATTCACAGCATATTTCAAGTCACCTCAAGGTTCTGAAATTTTGGCCAAAGGATACAGTATATTGTGCATTGAAAAAAAAACAGACCCAAGGAAGAGCAATATTAATTTTGTGTATGGCTCCATGTCCAGGTTACACGTGATGTTAATCTTTGGGTCCTGCTTCACTTGTTCCAGATGTATTTCTGTGTTCTAGATATTCCACAGCTCCATATAGCAAAATTCCCACCACAACAACACACATTAATATGTAGAGTTTAACATACACACATAAAAATGAGCTATATCCAAATGCAATAGCAAATCCGATGGATTCCCAAAGGGAGAAATTAGCAAAGGCTGCTTCCTTATTCTTTTCAAACAATACACCATACAAGGCTGAAAGATAAGAGCAATAATTAAAAAGAAAATGAGAATCAATAAAGCCAAACAGAGATGAGTACAATTGTCTGTTTAACCACATTTACCAGCAAATTTCCATTATTATTATTCCCACTACAAGAAACAATGTGGATTTAAATACTATACGGTTTAGTAGGCAAATGTTTTGTTTTCTTCATCTCTCTGTGAACTGTTAGAAATGCATACACAGTACTAGTTTTCCATGGAGTCGGAATCAAGTTACAATGGTTTCAACATACAATGATTATCCCAGAACCAATTAATATTGTAACTTGAGGGACCACTGTTGGAGAGGATATTCAATTATGTGAACACAGTGCCTGCTCTTAGGTTTTGATATGAATAATGTAAAAAGGATATTTAGTTCAGGAAGTAGCAGGAAAGCAGAGGATAGGCAAGTTTTTAGTTTCCTTCATCTTTATTTGCTAACAGCTAGCGATGCGTATATTGATAATGTTAAATTATGCGAAAAAGTTAGGAATATATATCCCTCCGTCAGTCTTGATCTCCCTGCACTGGCATGAGATGCGCCCTATTTGTTAAGAGGCAGAAGCCTCTTAATAAATCGGGCGCACCTCTGCCCTGCTGTCCATCACAAAGTTTGAAGCCACGCCCCTTCCACTTAGCCACACCCTTTTTCTTGACACTTTGGAAAAGTGCCAAGAGCAATAAAAAGTAGCAATCTATGGTGCACAGATGCCATGCGCCTTAATTTGAGTTTTTTTTACACCAATTGCGGAATGGAAACAATGATAAATGTCCTGAGACTGCTCATAGGTTTTCATACGTATACTGTTAAAAGGATTCTGTTGAATGTTAAAATTTGAAGCCAAAAAAATGCCCTTTTAAAATAGTGTACCTCTCGGAAGAAATAAGGCAATGCAAATAAGATGGTCTGTCAAGATGCAATGGCCTCAGAATACAATATTTTCAACATACAATGGCGTTTCGTGGACCATCCTAAGTTTAAATCATACCAAACATACAATGCCTCAGTATCAGGTCCAACCAACCAATTAATCTTGACATTTCTCTGGCAAAACTCCTGAATTTGGTCTGTAGTAGCTTCTTTTTACAGCACAGCGCAGTACTATGTATCCTGTACTGCCCTTTGTCTGTGCCAGGATGAGCCGCTCATTTGAACGTCAGAATGAGGCAGCTCCACTTTTTTTTCTGGTACGGTGTGTACTTCAGTCGGTGGACCTCATCTATTGTGCTATGGATGAGGTTCATCGACGACGTGTTTATTCTCTGGAATAATACCCCTTCAGCCTTTAAAAAATTTGTTTTAGCGCTTAATCGGAATGACTTGGGCCTATACTTTACCAGTGAGATAGATGACAAGAAGCTGACCTTTCTGGATCTTTCCATTACAATTGGGGTAGATAGATCGCTTGTCACCAATATGTATAGGAAGCTCACAGCCACTAACACTCTGCTTAGGTGGGAGAGTGGTTACTCTCTCCCACTTAAGAGTGGAATTCCGAAAGGTCAATATCTATGGGCTAGACGAAACTGTTCCCAATGGGCTGATTTCAAAATTGCTGCCAAAAATTTGCGGACTAGATTTGATGAGAGGGGTTATCCAGTGGAATCACTTAAAAGGGCCTATCATCATGTGGCCGGGTGTGACAGACAGTCTGTTACATCCCAAAACTGCTAGTGCCGGTGATGGTAAAACCAGAATTATCGGCACGTTTGATGAAGCATATAAAGAAGTGCGGAGGGTCTTGGGAAAAAAATTGGGGCCTGTTGCAATCGGATCCGGTAGTGGGACAGTTAGTGGGTGACTACCCATTGATCACATATTGGAGAGGTGGTAATATTAAGGACAAACTGGTACACAGTGCCTTCTCCACACCAACACTGGAAACATGGCTACCTAACAGACCGCCTGGCACCTTCAAATATAGTGCCTGCGTTGCGTGTAAAGCCATCAAAAAGGGGAGAATAGTAGTGAGCGACACTACGAATAAGACCTACTACATTCGCTCCTTTATAAATTGCAGAATGGTGGGAGTGGTGTATGTGGCAACATGTGTCTGTAAATTGCAATATGTTGGCAAAACCAAACGTGAGTTTAGGCGCCGCATAGGTGAACATCTGCGAGACATTGCAAATGAGGCAGACACTTCTATTGCCCAGCATGTACAGCTACACCACCCAGGGGCAACTGACTGTGTGAGCTTTCAAGGGATTGAACATATTAGAACGTCCGCACGAGAAGGCAATATAGACAATCTCCTCCTCCGTAAAGAAGCTCACTGGATATTTACTCTGCAAACAGTTAAGCCCCCTGGTTTGAATGACTTCATTTAATTCACCAGCTTTATCTGATAACCGCTGTAATATATGGGCCCCAGTGTGTTGGTCGCTTTATAGTAAAATAGCAGTCCGTGTCCACCCCTGCATCGGAGTCTCCACACAACCTATTTGTCATTCCAGATACTGATGAGGCCATTAAATGCTGGCGCTGGCAGAATGTCAGGATCCATCTCTGTTTTGGATCCTGTTCACATTACATATGTTTTTACTGCCTCAATGCGGTTTGATGCAGGCTTCTGCATCATCAGGGTATCCTATCCTGATCTACACATCCCCCTCTGTTGTGTTTATCCAGCCGAGCATGTACAACAGTATTGATAGTGACTGGATGGTTGGGAGATCGCCGTTATGTCACTCCTTAAGAGTTAATCTATGAGATGCTGCTAGCTATGGGCAGAGGCGGGTCAGGGGTGTGTCTGCCTATTGGCGGCGCCGCTCTTTCATTGGTTTCCGATGTGCTGCAGCCGGCCCCGGAGGTGGGGCATTCTCCTTTTAAGCAGCGATGCTGGGTGGCCGCGGTACGGCTGTCCCAGTGCTGCAGGCTTCGTGCGTGCACGCTGTTAATGTTGGCATGCAGCACATTGTATGTGTGTTTGTCCTAATAGCTCCTAAAGAATTGACTGTTCCATAAGTCACAGAAAGAAACGTGTCAATCTCATAGATGTGATAAAAAGAGATACAAAAAACTAGAATGTCGCTTACATAATACATGAAAATAAATACATCTATTTGAATATGGCACATAATACGACCATGTAGACAGTGACTCAGCTATTTATTCGAGTCAACCTACAGGTGTATATTGGATTTACATCCACCTGCAGTTGAATCAAAGATACACATGAATATTGTCAGTACAAAGATAATAATATCAGAGGCCCCAAGGAAAATCGGACATCAAGAGCTGAATATAGAACAATCACATCAAGAATGGCTGAATACATAATATATTTTTGTAACAAGCTGAGTACATATTGCTAGCATTAAAGACTGGGTACGATTCTAGACGTAAAGTGCTGAGTACATAGGGTTTTGTATATAAGAACTACATCAGTAAGCTGAGAAATAAAGGGTACCATTATCAGGGGCTAGTGATAGCTGAATCAGGAGCTGGATATACTGAATACATGTAAGGGGCACGGTCCTATGTTCCACCACTCACATTGCCAGACACTGCCCTGGAGCATTAATTAGGTCCCAGTGTATGGTTGGTGTTGTTACAGACACACATACCCTGTATCACTGAGCTTGGGACCATTTACATGTGTGTGTGTTTGTTTAGAAACAGTGGAGATATCACACTATTTTAGAATATGTATTAAAAGTTAAATTTTAGTGACTATTTTTCTCTTTAGTTAAACTGTACTTCAGAGAACTTTGAAAAAGCTTCTGTCCTCATCCTAGAAAGTGACTTCCAACTTCCAGCATATATTCCTGACTTTCCAAACAAAGTTTCAATATGAATAGCTCACTCTTTCTCTAATATGGAAGAGGTGCACTTAGTCTCTAACTGAATCACCCAGCCAGAGAAATAGAGAAATTTACAACAAATGAAAGGAGACTGGCACTCAATCGTGTGTTGCTCATATATTGTGGTTACCAATACAGGTTAAAATCGACAAAAAATCGCGACTAATTATATGGCCTGTTCTTCATATATGACCTGTTCTTCATATATGAATAAAACATCCCGTTGGAAGCCACATTTTGAACTGGTATAGTAATGGAGATATAATAACAACATTACTCTAGATACTACTTTTTGATATTGGTAAATCAGCAGGGGCCCCTGTTATATGCCCCTTGGGACATCATTGGAGTATTTTATTCTCTGGACTTCACTGGGTTTGTTTATGATGGATTACATAGACTGGTTATAGAAGATAACCTCCTTGAATGATGTTAATCAATCCTGAGGAATCAATATCACGCACAAAACTGCTGTTATTAGGGGAAATATTAAAGGATTTATTCATTCATTCATTTTTTATCTTTTTATTTACTTCTGAATTTTATATTATCGTACAAATAAATATTTTAACCTGTATTGGTATCCTCAATATATGAGCAACACACGAGTGAGTGCCAGTTTCATTTCATTTGTTGTATATTCCTGGCTTATGTAAAGACTTGCTTTATCTGTCTTATTTTCATTGTCTCTTCTCCTGGATGAAATTTTTGGCCTTTGGGACCGATTACTAGCTTTGCATAGTTATAGACTCAAGTTACAATGGTTTCAACATGCAATGGTCATCCCAGAACCAATTAATATTGTAACTTAAGGGACCACTGTATTTGATTCCAGTGCCATTGTTTACTGTCATTATAATACATTGTTGATACCAAGTAAAATACCAAAGCTGTTTGTGTAATTCACACTGAAATGAAGCGAGAGCAGCGCACAAGTGCGCGGCCTCCTATCCACTAACTTGCTCTGTAAGTGTAACACCACACTTATTTTTATATATTTTTTAATTAAGATCATATATTGAAACTTTTTAAAAATTATTTTCTAAAATTCTATTTTTTGTACAAGATTCTTGGAATGGCCATAGCAATTCAAAGATAAACTTTATAGCAGTCACATGGGCCTTAGGAAACTGGTGACTGAGATGGCTCATTGACTTCTATGGGAGAACATTGTTTGTATACTCTGACCTGTGCAGAGTTCATTGTATCAACTTACTGATCAGCAATGGTATATCCAGAGTTATCTTCCTCCACAGGAGTGCAGTCTGGCTGGTTCTCCCCAGGTATCCCAAACTAGTTGTTAAAATAACTGCTTCATGGAACTGGGGAGAGGCAGGATGCCAGCATAAATCCGGCTGTTTTCCATTGAATGCATATATGTGCGGGCCAGTGTAGAAGTGCCCTACTTGGCCCTCCCTGCCAGTCGCTGCCGCAGGAATCACAATGATGGTCTTGTGCCACATGCATACTTTCACAGGAGCCCGATAAGACCTGGTTTGCAGGTCTTATTGGGAGAACAGGAAGTATTATTTTAATGTTCTATTACTGCACAGCAGATTGTAGAACTTAGTTATAGGAAGCAGGATGTGTGATATTTAAAAGGAACACTATGATGGTGCTTATTTACAATGGGCATGGTAATGTTTTCTGGGACATATTTACAAAGAGCACTATTATGGCACTTATTTAAGAGGCATGTTAACGGGACATGGGATGTAGTTGCATGGGGCACTATGATGACACTTATTTAGAGGGGTCACTATGCATGGTAATTATTTTCAGGGGTCATTATGATGGCTGTTATGTTCAGAAGAAACTACAAACGAGATTACTGTAGCTCAGCTCCCTTTCAAGAAAGATTATCAATATCAGTATCGTGGAAAACACATTTAAATGGAATCTGTCTGCTCCAAAACCTCCCCCTGAGTCAGATTATGATATTTTTATCTTCATGCTCACTTGCATTCCGATGCTGTGCTCCCACAAACCTGCAGTAATATGCATTGACAAGACTTCACCTTAAAGGGAACCTGTCAGCAAAAAATAGTATCTAAATGTGTTAACAGTACCTCCTAGTGCCCGCAAAGTGTCTCCACATGGACCTTTTCTTCCTCTTTTCACTGTTGGTTTCACTGAGAAAATGCATTTTTATTCTGCCGCTGCCCCGTGCTTCAAGTCAGGCTTGAAGTCATGGGGGCAGCGGCCTCGGCGTCTTCCACGGTCCTCTCCCCGCCCCCTGCCTCCTTGACTGACAGCCTAGATGCATTGCCGGGACCGCGCTCTAAGGCCCGGCTGCCGCGCGTACTACGCGCCGTCTTTCTTCGCCGCATGGCGCATCGCCCGACAGCCTGTAGTAAACGCGCACAGATGCCGGGCGCGGGCGCGTTTACTACAGGCTGACAGGCGCATGCGCTGTGCGGCGAAAGAAAGACGGCGCGTAGTACACGCGGCAGCCGGGACCGCGCTCCAACCGCCCTTTACTGCGCATGCGGCCTTAGAGCGCGGTCCCGGCAATGCATCTCGGCTGTCAGTCAAGGAGGCAAGGGGCGGGGAGAGGACCATGGAAGACGCCGAGGCCGCTGCCCCCATGACTTCAAGCCTGACTTGAAGCACGGGGCAGCGGCAGAATAAAAATGCATTTTCTCAGTGAAACCAACAGTGAAAAGAGGAAGAAAAGGTCCATGTGGAGACACTTTGCGGGCACTAGGAGGTACTGTTAACACATTTAGATGCTATTTTTTGCTGACAGGTTCCCTTTAAGTCCCCTCCTTTATTTGCATGAGCTCGGGAGTCCTCTCTGTGCATTTAACTGCTGTTAAATGCAAGTGAGTATGAAGATAAAAATTACGTAATTGGACTCAACATTATTGACACTATACACCACTTGCTCTTGTTGCAGGGTTTCTAAGCTGATAGGTTCCCTTTAAGTAGCAGAATCTGTCTGAACACGGATTCATATTCTTACTATTCCTGGTCCTAAAAGCATGATCAAAAGTACTGACAGACTCCCTTTAAGTGCTTGGGAAATAACATTTTGGAGAAAGTTAGTAACTTCATTCAACATAATATTTTCCCTTGGTAGACAAGTGAAGAAAAAAACGAACTATACAGAAGTTAAAGTGAAATTAAGATTATCAATGTTAGGCAAAATGACTCTAAAATTCTTCTGTATTTCTTTGTGATTGTTTCATTTAGAGATCCTTTATGAAAAGGGAGGTAACACCACATGGAAATTAGAATATTTGTAATATCCAATCAACCGAGGTGGATTGGCTGTCTCAAACATTTACTGGTATTGTATATTGCCTCACACATTAAACACTTAGCAGAGTGGGGCAAGATGCCTATAAACAGGAGTGGACTAAGTAAATATAATTCAAACTAGTTAAGGTGTGATGTTTAGCTGCCAGGAGGGGTGGGTTATTGGGGGGGGGAGGGGGTCTCCATGTCTCTGCTGAATAAATTGAATTTGGTTATTAGTTAAAAAAGTCTTAAGTGTGTTGTATACTGATGACCTATCCTGAGGAGAGGTCACAACTGCCTGATTGGAAGGCATCCGACTGCTGTCATCCTCAACTGTTCAAAGACCCCTTCCTAGGCCTGTGACATCATGTTCATCAGTCATATGGCCAAGGCGCAGCACAGTACCATTCAAAAGAATGGGGCTCATAGGAGCATCATGGCCTCTTCAAACAGCTGATCAGTGGGAGTGGTGGGACCCCCACCGATTACATACTGATAATCAATACTGAGGATAGGTCTTCAGTATAAAGACCTCAGAAACACTCAGAAAATCTCTTTATGAAAAACTGGAATGTTAAGAAGAGCTTTATTCAAATCTAGGGAAATATATATCTTTCAGAACTGGATAAAACTGAAAATTATAAATATTGGAAGAAACATGGAATATTTAACCTAAGTCAAAAACACAAGGACTGATTAAACCTGGTTAAACCTGTAATGAGTATAAATTAATCAAAATCAGAAATCAGTGAAAACTTAGTAGGTAACATTTGACTTTACTGACCAGAATAGTTGGCCTCCTGTCCTCCCATGCATTTTCAAGTTCTCCTTTAGCCCAGCTCATAAAATGGCCCAATTTGTTAGCATTATTCCTCCTGCAAGTTAGCCACATTTTATGAGACTAAAGAACCCCTGTGTCTTAAATGTAGGTTGCCAGAGGTGGATATTCTGCATCTCCAGTGGGAATGGCTCAGAATACAGAAATTTTGGGAAGGGGCAATTGAGATTACCACTAGGACTTGCCAAATTAAAGTCCATTTAATCACTGAGTATATATTCTTGGAGCTTTAACATTATTACAACTTAAAAAATACAATTGTGGCTGTAGGTAAATTGTTATATTATGCAACAAAATGTATAGTAAAAATTGGATAATGTGATTAATGCCATGCGAAGGTAAGTAGGCAAATTACCGTATGTCATTCTGTTGAAAAAGTTAGCGTACAGAAAGAATAGCAAAAGCCGTCAAAATTAACTCTAAAACCTATAACTATCTATTTTCTTTCTTTCTTTTTTTTTTTTTGCTAATGACAAGCTATTTTATACTTACAGCTTAATAGTGTCTGCCACACTGCATCTGCAATGCCCCATAGCCCAGACATTACAAAAAACACTGCAAAGTTGCCAGTTGCTGGTTTCCAGATCAAAAAGCCAATAATACATCCAATATTAATAGCTGCTCCTAATAATAAAAAAAATATATTGGTTATACACTGAACACATTAAAGTACAATGTGGCATTTGGGCTTAGATATTTAGGAATCTGATACATGGAGCATTTTCAAATTCTACCTAGACGATAGCTGAAAGCACTCATTGTTGAATAGATGCTTATAGTGTTCCCATTTGTTTATTATCTCCTTTCTAATACTAAATTTGATAGACCCTGCTTACACTGTTAATAAGGAAGAACCACAATCTATCTGTAATGAAAGTACCTTTCTCTTTATATACCGGTAGTTATATTTTATATATGGTTATATTATTATAATTGTATTCATTCATTATATATTATATTTGTTTTATATATCTGTTTTGTAGGTCTGTTGAAATACATCTATCTTTGAGGGTTTGTAATTGTAAGTAATTTCCCAGTCTCTCGATAATGATGAGCAGGATAAGTCATTAACATAAAATCATTCGGGAGACGACACCCAGCACTCCCGCCCATCAGCTGTTTTTGTGCTAATGTAAAGGTACAGCCATGTTAATCATTGCTGTCTAAATACAGTGAATGATCCTTCAATAATTAAGTAAACAATCGTTTGCAAACAAATTTGTACATGATAATCTTTGCTTAAAAATGCTTGCCTGTCATCAGTTTTAAATTTCTAAATGTGATCAAGCCGTTAATTGCTAAAACTCTATAACTGCTTCATAACCTCAGATGTGCCTGAATGTCTGAGGTGCATGAGCAGTTTAGCCTTCACAAGTTTAGCCCTTCCGATATGCAGCAGGTACCAGCTGTGTAATACAGCTGACACCCAGTTGCAGTGACCCATCATTTAACCTCTCAGATGCTGTAGTCAGTAGTGGCAGTGGTATCTGAGGGTTTAGACAGAGGGGGGGCTGCCCCTGAAGCAAAATCACAGGGTTCCAATGGGTAACTATGGCAGCCAGGGGCCTCACAAGCCGGCCATAGTGAATTGCCTGTTAAGCCCAGCCTGAGGCAGTTTGTCAAAATCTCATAGACTGCAATAGTATATTATTGCAGTCTATGGACTAAACAATCAAAGGTTTGAATATGTAAGGCCCTAAGAAGATTAGAAGTTACAATAAAAAAAAAGTAAATGTTTTAAAAAAATATAACAAATCATAAAAATATTAAAATTCAAGTCACCCCTTGCCAATTTTACATAGGCAATGTGTAAAACATTCCCCAAAATTCTTGGGCACCTCATATAGATTATACTTACCCCGCTCCCCAGCTAATCTATATGAGGGGCATGTTTTACACACTGGATAAACCCTTTAAAAAAATGGTATGTCCCAAAATGGTACCAATAAAAACTGCAGCTCGTCCTATAAAAAACAAGCCCTCACATAGCCCTGTAGATGGAAATATTAAAACTTTATGGGTGTCAGAATATGACAATGCAACTAATTCTTTTTTTCAAAGGTTTTTATTTTTTTTTAAAGTAATAAAATTAAAACTATATAATGTATTTTTCACTCCATAAGACACACTTTTTCCCCACTGCATCTTATGGGGCGAATACTAATGAGGACCCGGGAAAGAGGATCGGGAAGCGGTGAATACAGTGTTTCCTTGGCTCTGTACTCACCATTTTATGGTCCTCTGCTGTCGGTTGTGTTATGACTATGCACAGAGTGAGAATGCTCTTAAACATCATTCTGTGCATGGGGGTCTGATCTGAGGCACCAGGGTCTCATCTGAGTCATGTGGGTCTGATTTGAGTCATGGGGGTCTGATCTGACGCTCCAGGGTTTGATCTCAGGCATGAGGGTCTGATCTGAGACATGAGAGTTTGATCTGAGACATGGGGGTCTCATATGAGGTATAGGGGTCTGATCTTAGGTCTCAATGGGAGGTCTTATTTATATTGAGGCTCTTATCTGAGGTCTAATTGGGGGTCACTCACATTGGGCTCTGAGCTGAAGTCTGATTGTAGCTCTGATCTGAGGTCTTATTGGGGTCTTATTAACATTGGGGGTCTGATTGGGGCTGTGAGCTGAGGTCTTATTAATACTGAGGGTCTGATTGGTGGTCTAATGAAAAATATTTTTTTCTTTTTGTCCTCCTCTGAAACCTAGGTGTGTCTCATGGGCAGGTGTGTCTTATAGGGTTAAAAATACAGTAAATGTGCTACCTCTATAATTCTTCTTACCAACAGCATATGGTTCTCATGTGATTCTTAGTGTACAGTGAATACCATAAAAGCAAAACCCCAAAAACAATGACAGAATTGCAATTTTTATTTTGAAGTGCATCCCAGAAATATTTTTTTTCCTGTTTTACAATATATGATATGGTAAATTAATTGGTACCATTTCAAATACAACTGCAAAAAACAAGCCTGATCTAACTATGTGAACAGAAAAGTAAAATACTCATGGCTCTAAGGTAGGAGGGTAAAAAAATTAAATGTTTTCTAGGTCCTTAATGGAAATTGTTACCTCTGACAAGACCTATTAAGTACAATAATACATGAATAGTGCTGCTGCAGGAGACTCCTTTAAGCCTGTATCCTGATACTCACCCTTGTTGCCCTGCTGTGTGCCCACAAACTGGTCCTGTAATACATTGAGAGAACTCCTGAGTGCACACACATAATGGCTGTAGCCATGAGCAGCAGTATTATTCATGTAGTACAGTACTGTGCCTAATAGTGCTTGCCGAAGGTAATTACCTTTTAAGGAGTTAAATGACAGCACAAATGCATATACTGTATTACCGTTGTTGTGGGTAACTGCTGGGAATTTGAATACAATTAGAGAAGGCATCATACAATCAGACTTTATTTTACTTACCAAGTAAAAACAAAGGAATTCTCCCAGTATACTGAACAAGTTTTCCAAATACAGCTGCACATATTGAATTTGTAACACCAAAACATATAATTACGAAACCCACATATTTTAATCCCATGATGCAGGTTACATAAGACTAGAGATAAAAAAAAGAGACATTAGTTCAATAGCACTATAAACTTTACTTCATGATTACAAAATATAATATTATCACCAATAACTATAAATGATTTTAAAGCAACCCTTCTTTTCAAAATAAAAAAGATCTCAAATAAATAATGAATAGTTAAGATACCTCTCACCTCCTTTATAACCTTTCAGGTGTGGTTCCATCCAATTCTCAAACCTCACTTCATTTGTAGTGGCCTATTTAAAGTGGAACTGTACCATAAATTGCCTGGTAATTAAGATTAATCCCTGGCTAAGTGTTACTGCTATATACTGAATTTAATCCTGATCTTCATCTCAGTCTTCAGTTCCTCACACTCTCCTATCTGGTCTTTAGGTTCACCTGCCTTGGTACCTGTTGTCCAACTCTTGGTTTTCTCTTGACTACATTTATGGTTTTTACACTGCACTATAGCATTCAGATTGGTCTCTTAGTGACAACCCTTTTCTTGTTCATGCCACTGGCACATCTGCACCACCACTGCCATTCTGTGAATATTCTGAGGATCATGACCTGGGAATCTTCCTTCAGCAAATGCTACACCTCATTGCTGCATTGGTTTAATTTTAGTAAGGCAAAACAGATATATTTGTGCAATTCTAATATATTCTCAAACCTATGTATGTAGAGATGTTTCAGATCTGGTTCATTTAAGGTTCACCAATAATTTTTTTGTTTATTGATTCTACCCAAACTGAAGGGGTGATGGGGGCAGGTTTGCTACTCCGAGTTTCTCTGCAATATATATATATATATATATATATATATATATTTCTTTTTCTTTTTTTTTTTTTTTGGGGGGGGGGTTACTCTTTCTCACTATGGAGAGCACCTACTTAGTATAGTATGTGTGAATCGACCATTGACTGGCTTACAATACACCGGCCCTCCATATGTAGAAACAGTACCCATCCAAGGCCTCTCAGGCAGTCAAGTAACATTTCTTTGCTCAACTCAGAAAGAGCTGGATTCCTAGTATCAGTCAGTTTTCCTTTCTTTTGTATTTCTTTTGGAAAAGAGATTAGTCTACATATCTCTTTTCCAGACAAGCATTATGTGGGGATACAAGCAAATAATAATGTAAAAAAATCTTAATATGAAAAGCACTGATTGAACAGTTTGAGGCTACCACCAAAATTTTCATACACATATCCTGGGACATATTGGGTATACAAGGAGTGAGACAAACTGGTTGCTAGGCATATGAAAGACCATCATAACAACACTCCCAATAGCCCTAGTTTCTTTGCCCTGGAAGTAGTTGAAGAATCAAAAAGAATAGGTGACCGGTGAAATAAAATTCTAAGAAAAGAAACCCAATAGATTTTAGGATGAATATCATTTGGGGCAAGGGCAGGGGGAACTCTGTGGTCCCTTATGTCCTGTTGCATTAGGGGGATGTAATTTATCTCACATCTTTCCCTACTTTACAAACAGTAGTCGACATAACACTTGTGCCTGATGTATTGGCGGGCATAATTATGAATAAATGGACACATGTATAAAGTGGATGCCCTAGTCTCTTTAGTGGTTATCACATATAGCAGGAATCAGCAACCTTCGGCACTCCAGCTGCTGTGAAACTACAATTCCCAACATGCTCCATTCATTTCTATGGGAGTTTGGAGAAGAGCAAAGTAAGTATGCGTGCTGGGAGTTGTAGCTTCACAACAGCTGGAGTGCCTACCCCTGGTATATAGTATTTGGTGGTCATCATCTATATTTGCCTATTTTTAAAGCATCCTTTTATGGTACATTTTCACTGTAGCTGTGACACATTTGGAAGAGTTTGACTTTATATACGGGTGTCTTATAACCCCTGATGAACCCTGGATCTTAATAGTTCCGGGGGGAAATGCATCGGGTTGTTTGTCTATGAACTGGGCATTTACTCAAAGACAGATACTGCTTATGATACTCACCAGGAATCCTGATGTGGTTTATCTACAGGAGGCCTGGTATATTATTTAATATTTACTAATGGCTTATTGTGTTAAGCGTGTTGCTATCTATACAACTTGGTGATCTTGGTTTTCCTCTCAGTCTTAGGATAGTAATCCCCACTTTAATAAGCCCCCTAGTTAGGTTAGGGCTTTCAGGGACAGATTTGAAGACAGTGGGATCGCTCTTTTCAGGGTCGCCATTCCGCTTTAGGTAAGGACAGAATAGGGCTAGATCCCTTTCCTTCTCAGACCAAGTGGAGTGGTGTATCTGATACCCACTATATATTCCCAGTGTATTTTAATTATCTCTAATATAGTTTAGTTATTTTTGTATTTTTGTAATAATAAAGATTATGCTTTTAGGGGAGGTTATTTTGCTGTGATTTTAGTTGCAGATGAACCAGAGAGACCCCTCAGGTTCAACTAAAAGGAAGACAAGAGAACCAGAATATCCACCCAGGCTTAAGTTTTTTTCATTGAGACATGCAAGCTAGCTCACTTTCCAGAAGGACAAGGAAACCAGAATATCTCAAGACAAAATTAAGTGAGCTTGCCTGACAAAACAGAAAAGAGGGGAAATCTTTTCTTATGCCACCAGAATTAAGATATTAAATTTTGCATCTGTTCTTCCCAGAAAGCAAGAGCAGTATTGTCTGGCATACAATACTCATCATGACTATTTTTTGTCTCCCTAATGAAAAGAGCACCATAAACAGTACTCCCCAAGGTCAGTCAGCTAAGCATGTTCTCTTGAGAAATTCTGGTTCTTTTGCCTTTCTGGAAGGGAAGCTTGGAAATTCTACTTGTTTTGGAAAGAAAATTAGATTGTATGCCTCACTTTCAGTTGAATACTGGGTGGGTCTGTTAGACTCTGCATAACTTCTGCACATGCAGCGCGAGTTCTAAATGTAAGACAGCTTCCTAAAACAGGCATAGAAAATGATGAATCAGCCAGCCCGACCCCTTTTCCACACATGCCACACCCACAATTTTAGACCGTACGTGAGCTGGGAAAAGTCACAGATCTGTGCCTGAAATATGCCTAATTTAGGTGTATTTCAGTATAGTAAATGACCAACCAAAATTTTAGGAAAACCCATGATGAATTACAAATTAATATACTGATTTTCTCATCTCTGGCATGTTTATTTATACATATGCTTTTATGCTTCATCAAAATCAATTTTGCTCTATGTTTTTACCACCAGTTTTCAGTGGTAGTCTCAAACTTTTCAATTTGTGCTTTTTCATAACATTTTCTCCTGGTGGTAGCCTCAAATTGTTCAATCAGTGCTTTTTATAATAAGATTTTTATCTATTGTTTTAATTGCATCTCCACATAATGCTTCTCTGGAAAATAGGCATGCATGCTGGCCTCATTTTTAAAAGAAAATGAAAACTGTCTCATACCAGAAATCCAGCAGTATGCATGAGGTTCATCATAAGCCAGTCATCATTTCTCTTGATTTTTGGGAAAAAGATATGAAATTTAGCACATCTTAAACTTGCTGGCATCAGATAAGCTTAGGAAAACAAATTTTCATAAGTTTCCCAAAAAGCTAGAGATACATTTCCTTTGCCTACAATACTCTACACACTTACTATGCATTCTAGGCATTCATAATGAGAAAGAGACCCCCCCAGACAACACATATATATTGCCATAAATCCAGAGTAGCATACTAGGCTCTCTCTTGCTCTCTCTCCAATTCCCCTGAGATGAATCACAAAAAAAATTGGCCTTGTTAGAATCTGACCTTTTTGGGAAATTGGGAATTCATTTATAACTCGTAGAATCAATTTTTTCATCCTTAATTTTAGGTATACAATTTCAGAATGTGAACTTTTGAAATGTACAATATACAACGAAAATGTATCAGGCAAATTAGTTATTAACTCTTTAATGACCAGGTCTGAAAAGGCCTTAATGTCCAGACACTTTTTCATGATATAGACCACATGGTTGTTTAACTGTCCTAACTTTTTTATTCATTGACCTATCAAAAACATTCTTGCAATGTTTTTAATGTGACCTCTATGGATTTTATATGCTTTTAGAGAATTTCTTTCTTTTTTTTTTTATTAAATTACGGAAAACAGTCCAAATACTCTTTTTAAACTATAGTTCCTTATCCTTTAAATATGCACATTGACACTAAAATAAATTATTAAAATTGATTTTCTATTTTGTGTTGGTTGTATTGATCTTTAATATGTATAGTTTCTTGTGTATGGAGCGACTATGAAAACAATGTCGGTTGGAGTGAGCATTTTTAATTTTTTACTTATATTTGTATTTAATATATTTTTTTTACTTATTTTTAATGATACATTACATACTTTGCATGTCCCTCAAGAGGTCATTAAAGGACCTTGGAGTGGCACACTTTTTCTGTATTTTAAACTTTCCCACTGTTACAAAGGAAAACAGTCCCTGTATCTGGCCAGCTAAGACCTGTCCTAAATTGCCAATATGACTTACATGTTTATATAGCTAGACTTGCCAATAAACTTAATACAGTCCCTATGTTTATATATTAGAGACAGAAAGAGAGTTATTTACAGTGACTTCATGTTTCTGGATGTCATATAACAGTTATATATTGTGTTCACAGAAGCAGAAAAGATAATATGCTTTTAAGATTCAGTAAATGAATGTAAGCTAAGCTCAATGACACAGCAGAATTAACAACAGAAAGCATAGAGTTAAACTGTTGTTACTGCCCAGGAGTCTTAAGCAATTACAGTCAACCTCACACTGAGTATGTGTGGGAAATGCCCTAGCAGAATTTTCTGGAGTCAGTATAGACCAAAGGAGATTTGCTGCACAGACATTTCCAGTCAGAGCTGTGTTTTATAGGAACGAGAGGCCAAATATTTATTTTGAACGGTTATATGATGTTCATATTGTCAATACTGTGATCAGAACTATATACTGAGACCAGTTGTATATGTTTGTTTACATTTCCACCAAACTGCAACCAAACAATGCACAAACTGTGACCAAACTACCCACAAACTGCTCAAACTGAGCAAATCAAACTAAATCAAACTATTGGTTAAACTTCAGAAATACCTTTCAGAGTGACTATAAAGTGCTTAAATAACTTGGAGCGACAGTACAGATACTGAAGAGAGAAATATATTCACTATTTATGTTGAATGACAAGATTGAACAGTTAAACCACCATTTTATGCATACCGCCATTTTGTGATACTTTATGCAACATGTGTTTGTACATGGACTATCTGTTGCAGAGGTGGCAGTGTTATATATGGAAGAAAAGTTCAAGTTAATAAATAAGTTATTTTAAGCAGTTGGTGTGCTCTTTAAGCCTACTGTTTCCATAGACTGGTGCTAGAACAATTAGCTCAACAGAAACAAGACTGAAGCAGAGTAATAGACAGTCTGGTTGGACTAAAAAGTTAGAGATAATAAATTCTTCTAATTCCAATAGTGCAAAAGGCACTTCATAGTGCTATGCCTGTCACAGTGGAACTATCGACCTCAGAGGGCGAAGCGATAGCGCTGCACAGTAAAGAGCGCATTAGAGCAGCGGAGCACCGGAATATACTGACGCGCAGCAACTGTTCCCTCAGTGTGCAAGCAAAGACACCTCAGCAAAGCTACTATAGAGGCCATAGAATGTTTGCATTAGTCAAACTACAGCCGACCCTTAAAGTGGCAGAACAGCAAAGGCAAGATAGTCAGAGAAAGAGTGCCAACCCTCCTGCGAGAGAGAGAGACGCATGGTGGGAGGCCAAACCCCAGATCCAGAGTGCCTGCACCGCTATCAACGAAGAGGCCACGTACTGCAGTCATATAGTTTCCTGCCATTAGCCCAAAGCATGCAGCAACGTATACAAGCCAGCTCATCGCAAGTCAGCACAGAGCAAGAGCAAGCAAGAAAAGACACCTCTCCTTTAAGAATGAAATTTGTTACAGCAACCTTCAGATCGCAGTATCCTGCTCTTCGAAAAGGTCAGAGCTTTACTTTTTATTACTTATCATTGCATATAGTCTTTGGCATAGAGACATTTTCGTGTTCAGGAATAAAATACTTTAAAGTAAAACAAAGGACAGTTTGTAGTACACGGAATCTAAAGTAAGTAAGTATTGCCTGCATTAATTGTTGTTACATTTAAAGTGAAAGTCATTTATTTCTGCATTTAATAATATTGCATTGAAAGTGAAAGGTCCCTAAATATTTGTATTGATTGTTATAGCAGTTAAAGTAAAAAGTCTGAGCCTAGTATTACCATGCCACTCATAGAGGATACCAAGATAGATAAGATAGGTGAAGAGCAAGAGAACCTGTCTGAGTCAGAAGAGTCTAATGCAGCACTAGTCTTGCCTCAAAAAATATAGCCCAAACTAATGAATTAGGCTGTTCATCATGTGCCAAATGAATTAAGCTGTTCATCATGTGCCAAAAATACGTCCTCAAAGATTCTGGAAAATTTGGAGCAAGAAGCAGCATTAAAAGAGAAGTTTGCCCGAATGTTTGATAGGTGGAAATCATACATTAAAGACATACGTAGAAAGCTAAAGCAAGATAGTATAAAAAGGAACTTGAGTGATATAGTAGAGATGGTAGTAGAATCTGAATCAGAGCTTATAGCAGCATTTGTCAACCTGCAGTCATTTATGACACCTTCTCAGGATATTGTAAGGAACATGGACACATGTACTGCGGTCACTAAAGATTTAGTAAAGTTCATGAGAGAACTATCATCTGCAGCAAACTATGATGAAGTAAAAGCAAGAAGGAGAATGGACAAGCTTTTTATGATAGACTATGCTAAGTCCTTAGGTGGAACCACAATCACAAGTGGGACTTCCTTCGCTAGCAGAAGTGCCAGCTCCATATCAGAGTCCTCAAGTACTTCAGCCAAAAGAAATTAATTAGCTGAACAACTTGTCAAGAGAGCAGAAATTGAGATGGAGGCCGCCATCGAGCCTCACATGACTCCATGGGCCACAGATCCCTTGATAAAGGTCACAATTGACCGAAACGTTGGAACCACTGTAATTTGACCCTATGCTATAAATAATATGTAAAATCTGGATATGGAATAAGACTAAAATGTTGTAAAGAAGATATTTACACATTATGAATTAAATACACAACTTTAAATTTCACATTGTGTGGTGTGCTATAGATCTCTACCTATACTTGAAAGACTAGCCAGATGTTCAAAATGGAATATGGTCATAAACATAGTAGTTCGAATTCAACGTTTGGCAAAGGGAATCAGAAAGAAGGAATTATTGGATGTAGAAGAAAGAAATGAAAGCTGAAGAAACAGTCATAAGACTCATTCAACAGATATTCTACAGTGAAGAGTTGAAAAGACTTAGTCAAGAACCTAAAAGGCTTCCAAACAACCACCCATTGTACAAGCTTAAAGGGGTATTCCTATCCTATTTATCCTATTTGATTAAATAGTTTATCCCCCTGTGTGCCTTTCTCTAATTATATGTGATTCAAAAAAAAATCAAACCCTTTTCCTATAAATTCAGTTTTCTTTTTGTATTGTTTATTTTGGCTGCCCATGGTTATGGCCACCGCTCGGCAGCCGCATCCATGGGCCGCGCTTGCGCAGTGGTTTCCATTGCGATCCTGCGGCCAGCCTCTCACTCACACTGTGCGCGGGCACGTCGCCGGCTGGCCGCGCATGCGCAGATCCATATTCTTTTCAGCCGCGTCTAGTATAGTTCTGCGCATGCACGGCCGCCCGAACAGTTCTTGCAGGGAAGAGTCAGTGCAGACGGACAAGTGGTGCACTGATAATTCCACCAACGAGTGGGGGCTGATGGAGTCACTTGGGATGCTGTTTGTGTCACAGGGTGGGGCTGATGGAGGCACTTGGGGGGCTGTTTGAGGTACAGGGGGGCTGATGGAGGCACTTGGGGGGCTGTTTGAGGCACATGGGGCTGATGGAGATATATGGGGGGCTGATGGAGGCACATGGGGGCTGATGGAGGCACATGGGGGCTGATGGAGGCACATGGGGGGCTAATGGAGGCACATGGGGGGCTAATGGAGGCACATGGGGCTAATGGAGGCACATGGGGGGCTGTTTGAGATATATGGGGGCTGATGAAGGTATATGGGGGCTGATGGAGGCACATGGGGGGCTGATGGAGGTATATGGGGGCTGATGGAGGCACATGGGGGGCTGTTTTAGGCATATGGGGGCTAATGGAGGCACATGGGGGCTAATGGAGGCACATGGGGGGGCTGATGGAGGTATATGGGGGGCTGATGAAGGCACATGAGGGCTGATGGAGGCACATGGGGGCTGATGGGCGAGGCACGTGGGGGCTAATGGAGGCACATGGGGGGCTGTTTGAGATATATGGGGGCTGATGGAGGCCGATGGGGGGCTGATGAAGGTATATGGGGGCTTATGGAGGCACATGGGGGCTGATGGAGGCACATGGGGGCTGATGGAGGCACATGGGGCTGATGGAGGCACATGGGGGCTGATGGAGGCTGTTTAAGGTATATGGGGGCTGATGGAGGCAATGCGACTGAACCACTTGATATACTGCACTACTACATCAGTCTATTCCCCTCCCCCACCAGCAATGTGGCTGTCTAGCTACATATATTGCCCTGCTGTATATAGTAGACAGAAACAGAAATATACCCCACTAACTAAAGTAAAATGCTACATCGACATACACAGCTCTGCTGTGTGAAAATGCTGCCGTAATGTGTATGCTGATGTAGCAGCTTACTATACTAGTATAAGTGGGTAGGTTTCAATCTATGACATACAGAAGGGCAGTAGAACTATATGTACAAAGCTATATTGCTGTCTGGGGGAGGGGAATAGACAGATGTAGCAGAGCTGAAACCTTTGCTTGTGGGGCAGGAGAAGACAGATGTAGCAGAGCTGTATATTCATTTATACAGATAAAAGACCCAAGGATTATACACCAGTGTAGTAGAGCTATATTAGAAAAATATCTTCATCAGTGCTGGTCGGTGGGGGATGGTCAAGTTGTATGGGAGCCAAATGCACAAATCATATGGATACTACTTGACATGCATGTGGGCTCATGTGTAATGGTGAATTATTATTTAGCTGCACAGAATGGGTTTGTAAAAGATAAGACAGGTTCTGTGTGTAAAGCTGTACTAGACTGCAGGACAGTGACCTTTTACTGTGTAAAAAAAAGCTCTAGGAGAGTGAGGATTCAACAGCAGAAGCTGCTTCCCAGAGACTGCAGGCTGCCAGACGGATGAGTCATACATTCCTCATGAACGAGCACTGCAAGGACTGAGCTCTCAGTGTGATGTCATAAAGAGGCGTGGCCGGCCTTCACTCAACTGCCTAAGCCCGCCCAGCCTCAGAAGCAGGAAACCAGGAAGTGAAATGTAGAGCTGCTGCAGGTGAGGCTGAAATAGCAAGATGGGAATACCCCTTTAATCTTGTTCTGGATGATGCTTCACTTAGGACCCTATTCTATGAAGTAATTAGAGTGCCCTGAAAACAAATGTTGATAGGGAGATGACTTAAAATAAAATGAATTAAAATTAAAAATATTAATCTTGAACTAGGAGAAGTAGGTCCATATGGAGTAGGAGATTGAGGAGACGGTGTAGGTGGAAGCGGTGGTGGAGGAGGAAGGCGCCAACAACACAGTTTTTTTTTTTTTTTTTTTTTTCTTTTTCTTTTTTTTTTTAATTTGGGTAGACCCCAAAACATTGGGAAATATAGAATTAAAAACAAAGAGAAAGTGTGCTGGAGTATAACAAAGGCTGGGTGAGTCCAGTATACTTGTCTATTCTGAACAAGGTACAGACAAGTCCAGTGGGATCCATGCCTGGTTTATTTTAATGAACGTGAGGTTGTCCAAATTGGGTGTGGACAGGCGGCTGCGCTTGTCTGTGATAACGCCCCATGCTGTGCTAAACACACATTCAGACAATACACTGGCTGCAGGGCAGGCCAGCACCTCCAAGGCCTGAAGGGCAAGCTCAGGTCATGTGCCCAAATTGGAGACCCAGAAGTTGAATGGACAGACCCATCAGTCAGTACGTGTAGGCGTTTGCACACATACTGTTCCACCATATTGATGAAATGCTGCCTCCTGCTAAGATGTTCCATATCAGCTGGTGGTGCTAGTTCTTGTGGCATGCTGCCAAAGCTTTTTCACATTTCAGCCATGCTAACCCTCCCTTCTAAGGTGCTGGCGGTGCCCCAGCTGCAGTGGCGACTTCTTCCTCCTCCTTTGCCTTGGACTTGTGCTTCCATTGTGGCCCCCGATGTCAGGTGGAAATACCATCAGCAGTCCGTCTACCAGCGTGTGCTTGTAAGGGGTACAGATCACCCAGCAATCTAAAAACCGCCAAATTTACAGAATATATTTCCCTGTCATGTATGCAGTGCAGGGGTTCATTGAAAGAAACAAGGGGTATAGATCACCCAAAAATCTAAACACCACTGAATTTATAGGATATATTTCCCAGTCAGGTACGCAGAACAAAGGGGTCATGGAGCGTCCCCGTCATCCAACATCTATTCGCCCCGCTGAAGGATTATTTTGAAAGTGTGTAGAAGCCACACGGGGCCCCCACACTGCAGATTTATCATGGAGACATTATGGTGATTTTATAGCATATAACTACAGCACCCAACAATGTAAACGCCGCCGAATTTACAGAATATATTTCCCAATGAGGTATGCGGTGCAAGGGTAGTTTGAAAGAAAAAAGGGGTATAGATCGCCCAACAATCTAAACGCCGCTGAATTTATAGAATATATTTCCTAGTCCTCCTCCTTTGCCTTCACCTTGTGCTTACATTGAAGCCCCGGTGTCAGGTGGGAATGCCATCAGCATATATTTCCCAGTCAGGTATGCAGTGCAGGGGTTCATTGAAGGAAAAATGGGGTATAGATCACCCAACAATCTAAACGCCGCTTAATTTATAGAATATATTTCCCAGTCAGGTATGCAGGGCAGGGGTAGTTTGAAAGAAAAAAGGGGTACAGATCACCCAGCAATCTAAACGCCGCCAAATTTACAGAATATATTTCCCTGTCATGTATGCAGTGCAGGGGTTTATTGAAAATAAAAAAGGGGTATAGATCACCCAACAATCTTAACTCCGCTGAATTTATAGAATATATTTCCCAGTCAGGTATGCAGGGCAGGGGTAGTTTGAAAGAAAAAAGGGGTCATGGAGCATCACTGTCATCTGGCATCTATTCGCCCTGCTGAAAGATTATTTTAAAAGTGTCTAGAAGCCACACGGGGCCCCCACGCTGCAGATTTATCATGGAGATATCATGGAGATGTTACAGCATATAACTACAGCACCCAACAATGTAAACGCCGTCCGAATTTACAGAATATATTTCCCAGTCAGGTATGCAGTGCAGGGGTAGTTTGAAAGAAAAAATGGGTATAGATCACCCAACAATGTAAACGCCACCGAATTTACAGAATATATTTCCCAGTCAGGTATGCAGTGCAGGGGTAGTTTGAAAGAAAAAATGGGTATAGATCACCAAACAATGTAAACGCCACCGAATTTACAGAATATATTTCCCAGTCAGGTATGCAGTGCAGGGGTAGTTTGAAAGAAAAAAGGGGTATAGATCACCCAACAATCTAAACACCGCCAAATTTTTAGAATATATTTCCCACCCAGGTATGCAGTGCAGGAGTAGTTTGGAAAAAAAGGTATAGATCACCCAACAATCTAAACGCTGCCAAATTTATAGAATATATTTATCAGTCAGATTTGCAGAGCAGGGGTAGTTTGGAAGAAAAAAGGTGTGTAGATCACCCAACAATGTAAACGTCACCGAATTTACAGAGTATATTTCCCAGTCAGGCAGGCAGTGCAGGGGTAATGTGAAAGAAAAAATTAGTTTAGATCACCCAACAATGTAAACGCTACTGAATTTACAGAATATATTTCCCAGGAAGGTATGCAGGGCAGGGGTAAAGTGAAAGAAAAAAGGTGTACAGATTACCCAACAATTTAATTTATTGAATATATTTCCCTGTCAGGTATGCAGTGTAGCAGTAACACGCCCTCCAAGCCACTTGTGAATGACTGGTCTGATAACTGTGCAAATATCCACCCACAATCTAAGAGCTGGATTTACTGTTAAATTTCACCCTCAGAAATGCAGTGCAGGCCACAAATGTACTTTATGGCAAAAAGTAAGTGGTTTTTTTTTCACCAACAAATTTCACTGTAGTATTTACTGGTTATATTGCACTCTCAGAAATGCAGTGCAGGTCGCAAATCTACTTTATGGCAAAAATGAGTGTTCTTTTTTTATCAATAATGTCACAGTTGTATTTACTGGGTATATTTTACTGTAAGAAATACAGTGCACTCCGCAAATGTACTTTATGACTGACTGTCACCTGAATGTCAGAAATGGGAATTTGTCATGCGACAATGTAACAGCAGTATTTACTGGTTTTATTTGATATGCAGTGTCGGTGTCAAAAAAAGAAAAAAAAAATCACTTTAGGTCACACAAATATGTGACAGACTAAGGTAATTGAATTATTTTCACTGCCAGGTATGCACTTTAGGCCGCAGGGGTACTTGACCGCCAAAAAAAGGGATTTTGTCCCCCAGAATCTAACAGATGGATTTGATGAATAGATTTTCCCTGTCAGATATTTAGCACAATTGAAAAATTGGGAATATGTCAGCCATGCCTACTAATGGATTCTAAGGGCACACTAGTTAAATGCTTGTTGATTGGCTGCCAGGCAGCCTTTCAACAAGTGCCATTAAACGGCCGAACACCGAACTCAAACGCAAATTTTTAAGGAAATGTTCGGGTCCGGGTACCAAAAACCCTAAATTTTGCTCAACCCTAGAAGTAATGTCTATTGTTATCCACTTACAGTTGATAACTAGTGTTGCGCGCGAATATTTGAATCACTAATTTTAATCACAACTTCGAGAATTTGCGAATATTTAGAATATAGTGATATATGTTCGTATTTTTGAATATTCAAATTTTTTTTCTCATCAGTAACCTCTCTTTTTGCTTGTGGGTCAATGAGAAGGCTGCAATGTCTTTGTCTGAGCTTAGCAACATCCCTAGCAACCAATAGGAAAGTTGCCTACCCCTTTAGTATATAAGAACCTCCCCACAGCCATTGCTACAAACATACATACATAGTGCTGTGATGTCACAAGTTCACAACAATACTTAGTGCACCAATCACTAATATGTAGTCAGACCTGCTAAAATGTGAAGTTGCACGTATTGCGCAAAAATATGCACATCATTATTCATTAATTGCCCATTTAAACAATCACAAATATATCCGAGCACTCTATCTGCATATAAAGCTATTGTAATGTTCTGCCGTGCCAACCATTTTCCCCAGTCTCAGGAAACTTCTAGCAGCTTGAAAAATGTAGCTATAGTGACCCACGCCTGTATTGCGCGCGCATTACGAGCATATAACAATGCCGATTTTCGCAATCAAGAATATAACCCACAAATTATTGCGAATTTGAATATTGCCCCTGCCCCTTGCAGACCCAAAAGATTTGGACCCTTTAACTCCCAACCGTCTACTTCACCTTAAGTCTGATTGTATATAGTCACTGCCTGGCAAGTTCACCAAAAAGGATTTATATGCTAAAAGAGATGGTGAAGAGTTCAATATCTATCAGAACAGTTTTGAAATAGATGGAGGAAGAGTACTTAGCCAATCTGATGCTAAGAAGTAAATGGCAAACACTCAGAAGAAATGTCCAAGTTGGTGACATAGTGTTAGTAAAAGAAGAAGATTTAAACGCTTCCCGACCGCCTAACGCAGGGCGGCCGGGTTATTCCTCGTTGACGCATTTTTGCGTCATCTCGCATAGCGGCTGTGAAGTTATACTACAGCCTGCCAGCGATGATCATTCGCTGGCAGGCTGTAGATGTAAAATAAAAAGCATCAAATAGTTATCAGATGCTGTTTTGTTAACAGCGTCTGATATACCTGCTACCTGGTCCTCTGGTGGTCCCATTTACTTGGATCGACCACCAGAGGACACAGGCAGCTCTGTAAGTAGAACCAAGCACCACACTACACTACCCCCCTGTCACTTATTAACCCCTTATTAACCCCTAATCACCCCATATAGACTCCCTGATCACCCCCCTGTCATTGATCACCCCCCTGTAAGGCTCCATTCAGACGTCCATATGTGTTTTGCGGATCCGCAAAACACAGACACCGGTAATGTGCTTTCCGCATTTTGCATATCCGCACATTGCCAGAACTATATAGAAAATGCCTTTTCTTGTCCGCAATTGCGGACAAGAATAGGACATGTTCTATATTTTTGCGGAACGAAAGTGCGGACCCGGAAGTGCGGATTCGCAATTCCGGATCCGAGCGGGACAAAGTCTGTCCCCATAGAAATGAATGGGTCTGCAATTCTGTTCCGCAAAATGCGGAACAGAATTGCGGACGTGTGAATGGGGCCTAAGGGTCCCTTATTACTGCCAGTTAGTTAGCTACTTGTTAGGTAGTTAGCGCCCACCGCAGTCACTGATTAGTCGCTGATTAGTGTCATCGCTGTCGCTAATCAGCACTAGTACTATATAGTATCTGTACTATCTTGTGCGCACACTTGCGTTCAGTCTGCCTCACCGCATTGTCAGAATTTTTTTTTTCTGATCACTGCAAAAACACTGTAAAATCGCTGAAGCGCTATAAAGATCAGTTTTGAGCTTTTTGGATCTTTTTTAGCGATCGCAGCTTTACTTCGCAAGCACTCCTATGTCCTTTACCTGTCCTTTTTTTTTTGCACATTTTTTGGCAGAGATTTTTTTATCCACATTGATCGATGCGAATGAAGAAATCTGTGGCGTTCATTTTTTTTTTTCAGCCCAGAGGCTGAACGGAAAAAAAAAAATCTCATTACCCGTATGCTTAATATAAGAATAGCAGAAACTCCTAATGCTGGCCATACATGTAATGATTGCGGAGACCCTCAAATGCCAGGGCAGTACAAACACCTTACATGTGACCCCATTTTGGAAAGAAGATACCCCAAGGTATTCGCTGAGGGGCATATTGAGTTCATGAAAGATTGAACTTTGTCACAAGTTAGCGGAAAGGGAGACTTTGTGAGAAAAAAATTTCCGCTAACTTGTGCCATAAAAAAAAAAAATCTATGAACTCGCCACGCCCCTCACCGAATACCTTGGGGTGTCTTCTTTCCAAAATTGGGTCATATGTGGGGTATTTATACTGCCCTGGCATTTTAGGGGCCCTAAAGCGTGAGATGGGCATTTTTAAGCATTTGGATTCCAAACTACTTCTCACGCTTTAGGGCCCCTAAAATGGCAGGGCAGTATAAATACCCCACATGCGACCCCATTTTAGAAAGAAGACACCCCAAGGTGTTCCGTGAGGGGCATGGCGAGTTCATAGAAGATTTTTTTTTGGCACAAGTTAGCAGAAATAGTTACCTAATTCCAATGAGTACCTTTAGGATTTCACAAGGCATTTTTACGCATTTGGATTCCAAACTACTTCTCACGCATTAGGGGCCCCTAAAATGCCAGGGCAGTATAAATACCCAACAAGTAGAAAGAAGACACCACAAGGTATGGTGTATGGAGGGGTATGGTGAGTTCATGTAAAATTTTATTTTTTGTCACAAGTTAGTGGAATATGAGACTTTGTAAGAAAAAAAAAAAACAATTTCCGCTAACTTGTGCCAAAAATAAATAAAAATCTTCTATGAACTCGTCATACCCCTCACGGAATACCTTGGGGTGTCTTCTTTCTAAAATGGGGTCACTTGTGGGATATTTATATTGCCCTGGCATTTTAAGGGCCCCTAAAGCGTGAGAAGTAGTTTGGAATCCAAATGCGTAAAAATTCCCTGTGAAATCCTAAAGGTACCTATTGGAATTCAGGCCCATTTGCACATCTTGGCTGCAAAAAAGTGTCACACATGTGGTATCGCCGTGCTCAGGAGAAGTAGGACAATATGTTTTGGGGTGTATTTTTACATATACCCATGCTGGGTGAGAGAAATATCTCTGTAATTTGACAACTTTGTATAACATTTTTTAAAAAGTTGTCATTTACAGAGATATTTCTCACACACAGTATGGGTATATGTAAAAATACACCCCAAAACACATTGCCCTACTTCTCCTGAGTACGGCAATACCACATGAGTGACACTTTTTTGCAGCCAAGATGTGCAAATGGGCCTGAATTCCAATAGGTACCTTTAGGATTTCACAGGGAATTTTTACGCATTTGGATTCCAAACTACTTCTCACGCTTTAGGGGCCCTTAAAATGCCAGGGCAATATAAATATCCCACAAGTGACCCCATTTTAGAAAGAAGACACCCCAAGGTATTCCGTGAGGGGTATGGCGAGTTCATAGAAGATTTTTTTTTTTTTTGGCACAAGTTAGCGGAAATAGATTTTTTTTTTTCTTACAAAGTCTCATATTCCACTAACTTGTGACAAAAAATAAAATTTTACATGAACTCACCATACCCCTCACGGAATACCTTGTGGTGTCTTCTTTCTACTTGTTGGGTATTTATACTGCCCTGGCATTTTAGGGGCCCCTAATGCGTGAGAAGTAGTTTGGAATCCAAATGCGTAAAAATGCCTTGTGAAATCCTAAAGGTACTCATTGGAATTAGGTTCCCTTTGCTTATCTTGGGTGCAAAAAAGTGTCACTCATGTGGTATTGCCGTACTCAGGAGAAGTAGGGCAATGTGTTTTGGGGTGTATTTTTACATATACCCATGCTGGGTGTGAGAAATATCTCTGTAAATGACAACCTTTTAATTTTCTTTATACAGAGTTGTCAATTTATAGAGATATTTCTATTTCACCCAGCATGGGTATATGTAAAATTACACCCCAAAACACATTGCCCTACTTCTCCTGAGTACGGCAATACCACATGTGTGACACTTTTTTGCAGCCTAGGTGCGTAAAGGGGCCAAAGTCCCACGAGTACCTTTAGGCTTTACAAGGTTGCTCACAATTTAGCCCCACCCAAAATGCCAGAACAGTAAACACACCCCACAAATGACCCCATTTCGGAAAGTAGACACCCCAAGGTATTCACTGAGGTGCATAGTGAGTCCGTGGGAGATTTTTTTTTTTTTTTTGCCAGACGTTAGCAGAAATGGAAACTTCATTATTTTTTTTTCCCTCAGAGTGTCATTTTCCGCTAATTTGTGAAAAAAAAATGTAATCATACATGAAATCACCATGCCCCTCCGTGAATACTTTCAAAAATTGTGTAATTTGGGGGGTATTTATACTATTTTGGCATTCTAGCATACCTCAAGAAACATGACAGGTGCTCAGAAAGTCAGAGCTGCTTCAAAATGCGGAAATTCACTTTTTGTACCATAGTTTGTAAACGCTATAACTTTTGCGCAAACCAATAAATATACACTTATTGGATTTTTTTTTATTTTATCAAAGACATGTAGCACAATAAATTCTGACACAAACTTGTATAGAAATGTAATTATATTTGAACAAGTTTACCAGAAAAAGTAAAAAATACACTTTTTTTGAGAAAATTGCGGTATTTTTTGATTAATATCAGAAAAACGAAAAATCTCAGCAGCAATCAACTACCACCAAAAGAAAACTGTATTTGTGAGAAGAAAAGGAGGTAAAATTCATTTGGGTGGTAAGTTGTATGACCGAGCAATAAACCGTGAAAGTAGTGTAGTGCAGAATTGTAAAAAGTGGTCTGGTCATTAAGGGGGTTAAGCTAGGGGGGCTGAAGTGGTTAACTAGAAGTCAATGGAAATTGGCCAAAGTTCTAGAAGTTCAAAAGGATGAAGACAGACTAGTAAGAAGAGTGTTGTTACAAATAAGAGAATTAAAAACCTGACAAAAAAGGAAAACGTCTCACTACTCCACTCTTGGAAAGTTGGGAAAACTTTCCAAATTCATGTTTAAGTCCTACCACTAAGAACATAGAATTAAAGGTAATTTTGAAGGGAGTGCAGCTGGCCAGCTAAGACCTGTCCTAGGTTGCCAATAGGACTTACATGTTTATATAGCTAGACTTGCCAATAAACTTAATATATTTCCTATGTTTATACACTCACCTAAAGAATTATTAGGAACACCTGTTCTATTTCTCATTAATGCAATTATCTAGTCAACCAATCACATGGCAGTTGCTTCAATGCATTTAGGGGTGTTGTCCTGGTCAAGACAATCTCCTGAACTCAAAACTGAATGTCAGAATGGGAAAGAAAGGTGATTTAAGCAATTTTGAGCGTGGCATGGTTGTTGGTGCCAGACGGGCCGGTCTGAGTATTTCACAATCTGCTCAGTTACTGGGATTTTCACGCACAACCATTTCTAGGGTTTACAAAGAATGGTGTGAAAAGGGAAAAAAATCCAGTATGCGGCAGTCTTGTGGGCGAAAATGCCTTGTTGATGCTAGAGGTCAGAGGAGAATGGGCCGACTGATTCAAGTTGATAGAAGAGCAACGTTGACTGAAATAACCACTCGGTACAACTGAGGTATGCAGCAAAGCATTTGTGAAGGCATAACATGCAGAACCTTGAGGCGGACGGGCTACAACAGCAGAACACCCTACCGGGTACCACTCATCTCCACTACAAATAGGAAAAAGAGGCTATAATTTGCACAAGCTCACCAAAATTGGACTGTTGAAGACTGGAAAAATGTTGCCTGGTCTGATGAGTCTCTATTTCTGTTAAGACATTCAAATGTTGGAGTCCGAATTTGGCGTAAACAGAATGAGAACATGTATCCATCATGCCTTGTTACCACTGTGCAGGCTGGTGGTGGTGGTGTAATGGTGTGGGGGATGTTTTCTGGGCACACTTTAGGCCCCTTAGTGCCAATTGGCCATCGTTTAAATGCCAGGGGCTACCTGAGCATTGTTTCTGACCATGTCCATCCCTTCATGACCACCATGTACCCATCCTCTGATGGCTACTGCCAGCAGGATAATGCCCCATGTCACAAAGCTCGAATCATTTCAAATTGGTTTCTTGAATATGACAATGAGTTCACTGTACTAAAATGGCCCCCACAGTCACCAGATCTCAACCCATTAGAGCATCTTTGGGATGTGGTGGAACGGGAGCTTCGTGCCCTGGATGTGCATCCCTCAAATCTCCATCAACTGCAAGATGCTATCCTATCAATATGGGCCAACAATTCTAAAGAATGCTATCAGCACCTTGTGGAATCAATGCCATGTAGAATTAAGGCAGTTCTGAAGGCAAATGGGGGTCCAACACCGTATTAGTATGGTGTTCCTAATAATTCTTTAGGTGAGTGTATATTGGAGACAGAAAGAGAGTTATTTACAGTGAATTCATGTTTCTGGATGTCACATAACAATTATATATTGTGTTCACAGAAGCTGAAAATATAATATGCCTTTAAGATTCAGTAAATAAATGTAAGGTAAGCTCAATGACTCAGCAGAATTAACAACAGAAAGCATAGAGTTAAACTGTTGTTACTGCCCAGGAGTATGTGTGGGAAATCCCCTAGCAGAATCTTCTGGAGCCAGTATAGACCAGAGAAGAGGAGCTGGATAGACATTTCCAGTCAGAGCTGTGTTTTATGGGAACGAGAGGCCAAACAGGTATTTAGAACGGTTATATGATGTTCATATTGTTAATCTGTGAACTATATACTGAGACCAGTTGTATATGTTGTATATGTTTACAGTTCCACCAAACTGCGACCAAACAATGCACAAACTGCGACCAAACTACGCACGAACTGCGACCAAACTACGCACGAACTGCACAAACTAAGCAAATCAAACTAAATAAAACTATTGGTTAAACTTCAGATATACCTCTCAGAGTGATTATAAAGTGCAGAGGGAAATATATTCACCATTTAGGTTGAATGACAAGATTGAACAGTAAAACCACCATTTTATGCATACCGCCATTTTGTGATACTTTATGCAACATGTGTTTGTACATGGACTATCTGTTGCGGAGGTGGCAGTGTTATATATGGAAGAAAAATTGAAGTTAATAAATAAGTTATTTTAAGCATTTGGTGTGCTCTTTAAGACTACTGTTTCCATAGACCGGCGCTAGAAGAATTAGCTCAAAAGAAATAAGACTAAAGCAGAGTAATAGACAGTCTGGTTGGACTAAAAATTTAGAGATATTAAATTCTTCTAATGCCCACAGTTCAAAAGGCTCTTCCTAGTGCTGTACCTGTCACAGTCCCCTGTGGGGACATTGCACAAAGGCAAAAGTTATAAGAGTCTGTTAAGACCCAGCAGTTCTAGTCTACCTGATACACCGGGAGATCATTTGATCACTGGGTACAATAAAGGAGGCCACATAGCTGCTTTATGTATTCACTGCATAGCACTCACTATGTAAAAGAAGAAAGGACCTGAAAGAAACGGTAAGACTTCGTTCGCATCACCGTTCAGCATTTCCGTTCTCCTGATCCGTTATAGGAACAGGAGAATGTAAAGTACAGATTCGGCACATAACTGAGCCGAATGGAACCTAAGGATCCCATAGACTATAATCGGGTTTGTTAGGTTTCCGTTCAGAGGAAGATTTTTGAAGCGGACCTCATTATAGTCTATGGGGTTCTTTTGACTTCGGTTCCGTTAATCTCAGTTATGTGACAAATCCGTTTTTTCTGTTCTCCTGCTCCTATGAACAGGAGAATGGAAAGGCTGAACAGTGATGTAAACGAAGCCTAATGTCTTCTCGTCAATGTATCTGGCTGTTACTGACAGGATCAAACCTGGTAATGTTAGATTGCAGGAGCAAGAGCTTTAATCGTGTGGTATCAACGGCATTCAAAATTAAAACAGAAACATTTGCATGTAAAAAGTATCATATGACAAGATCATACCATGCAATTAATCTGACATATTTGACTAAAAGGGGTTATCCAGGAAATGATAATGATGACCTATCTAATGGGGCTGAGCTGTAACTAGGATATGTCACTGATGTACAGTGTTCATTTTAGGACATGGTCAGATATCATAGTCAAGTATCAAAATAATGCCAGTGTGACACTTGACTCCTGACTCCTGACTCCTGAGTTTGAATTATGCTCTTCATAGGTCAGGGTCAAAGTGAGAATGAGTTATAGATATACTATGTATTTGTATGCAAAATCGCATAGATGAATAAAATCACAGGCTAACCCTAGGTAAGCTTATAGCTCTGTTGTAATGCCCTTGCCTTGAGTCTAGTGGGCCTGGGTTCAAGACCCATTTCAGCCTTTAAAAACTTTGACATTTTTTTAAGCCATAGATATGAGGCTAATTCAAGTCATGTGTGGGCTAATATCTGACTACTGACCTAAGTCAGGTGTCAGCCTCACTATTAATTTTAGGTTCATTCTACTTGTTATATATTGAATGGCATAGATGAATAAAATCCCAACCCCCCAACCTAGTCCAGGCCCCCCCCTCTCTACGCTTGTAAAATATGTCCCCAGCATTGCGATTGCGGCCACGCCCCGCCCTCACTTGCTACGTCACTAGTAGCCAATAACCCTGCCCATTCCTTTCACTCAGCTTAACTAACAGCCACCGAGCCGGCTCCTGCGCTCTTCCTGTTTAACAAAGTGCAAGCCCATTAAAACACTTGAGGCTGATGCCTACTACAGCGCCGCCTACTACACCTCTGCGCCGCGTCTTCCACCCCCTCCTCCCACTTCCAGATCCCACGCATGCGCACAGGCTCAGCCTGATTCGCCCGTGTGGACTGCTGGCATCTTTTTTTTTTTGTGAAGTGTGCATGCGCCGGCCTAATGCGCATATTGCTCAAGGTGTAGTAGGCGGCGCTGAACACAGGGAAGGTGGCACTGGACACCGAACAGCGATGGGTGCGGCCGGGAACCATGGATCAATGGACCTCCCCTTGGGCACCTTAAATGAGTGACAGGTTAGTAAAACCTGTTTTTTAACAAAATAAAGCCACAAATAAATTTTATAAGGCCACCTTAGGAATCATAATATTACCCTAGACATGAGCATATGTTTAGCTCAGAGGGGTTATAGGTGGTGACAGAATACCTTTAAGCTGAAAGGAAGGAGTGGGCGGGGTTATCGGCTACTAGTGATGTAGCCAGTGAGGGCGGGGCGTGACGGCAATAGCAATGCTGGGGACATATTGTATTAGCGTAGAGAGGGACGGGCCTGAGCACTAGATGGAGGGCGTTCCTGGGCACCTTTTGAATGAAAATAACGCCCCTCGGGCACCTACATGGATCATTAGCATAATGATAAAAGTGGATTTTTTATGAAGATAGAAAGCCAGATCCAAGTGAAAAAAACACCTATGGAAAGAAGGTATGAAGAGCTATAAGGATCTAGGTTTGGTTTAATATTGATTTTCCAGGTGACAGCTTCCCTTTAATAAAATATTAAATTTTTTAAAGGCTGAAAGGGGTCTTGAACCCAGGCCCACTGAACACAAAGTAAGTGCATTATCACTGAGCTATAAGCTTGCTTAGGGCAGCCTGGGATTTTATTCATCTATGCTATTCAATATATAAAAAGTAGAATGAACCTAAAAGGAAGGCCCCATTCACACGTCCTCAATTCTGTTCCGCGGAACGGAATAGCGGACCCATTAATGTCTATGGGGACACACTATGTCCCGCCCAGGTCCAGAATTGCGGGTCCGCACTTCCGTTCCGCAAAAAAATAGAACATGTCCTATTCTTGTCTGCAATTGCGGACAAGAAAAGGCATTTTCTATGAGAGTGCTGGCGGTGTGCAGTCCGCAAAATGCGGAACGCACATTGCCGCTGTCCGTGTTTTAAGGATCCGTGGATCCGCAAAACACACACGGATGTATGAATGGACCCTAATAGTGAGGCTGACGCCTGACTTAGGTCAGCAGTCAGATATCAGCTTCACACATGACTTGAATTTGCCTCATATCTAGGCCTAATAAAATGTTAAAGTTTTTAAAGGCTGAATGGGGTCTTGAACACAGGCCCACTGGACTAAAGGCAAGGGCATTACCACTGAGCTATAAGCTTACTTAGATTAATAAAATCACAGGTTAACCCTATGTGATTTTGCATACAAATACATAGTATATCTATAACTCATTCTCACTTTGACCCTGGCCTATGAAGGGCATATTTCAAACTCAGGTGTCAGAGTCAGGTGTCACACTGCATTATTTTGATACTTGACTATGATATCAGACCATGTCCTAAAATGAACACTGTCCTGATGAAAGGTGACGTCACATGGCCAAGGAAGAGTGCCCAGCCTTTTCTAACAGCCAGACCACCACAATATGATATTGATGACCTATCCTGTGGATAACCCCTTTAAGTAAAACTGTAGACACATTTGAAAACATAAATTAAGTGTATACCTTAGTGAAGTCACTGGCAATAAAGCCTTGTTCAAAACCACTAAACATAGTGAGTGGGATCAGAAAACACTGACGTTTATCACGGAGATGCTTAAATGCTGAAAGCAGTGTGGAACAACAGTTTACTTCTTTTTCAACTCTGTCTTCTTGTATTTGATCCAAAAATATGATTATTAATAATACAGCTAACACTCCACACCCTTAAAGTAGAACAAACAGACATTTAATGAACACAAGTCATATTTCATATATATTGCAAACTTACATAGGCTGACACTAACTAGAAACTCTGTCTGGTTAAACTGCTATCATTTCTCACTGAATAGCCTCACATAAACAATGCCTTGAACATTGTGCTCATACAACTTTTAACTTCTATGTCAAATCACTCTAATATAAAATAGTTTTGTGTTAAAAGGATAGAAGTATTAAAGGAGGGATATCTTTATTGGCAAACCATAAAAACAATGGGGCAGATTTACTATGGAAAATGTGCCATTTTTGGTGCACTTTACACCAAAAATCTTGATTGAACACTTTGCATTTCATTTACAAACTGCTTTACACTCTATTTTCTATGCATTTTATGCCTTGTCCAAAAAGGGATTGTGGGTTCATGATAAAATGGCATGGCTTAGTGGCTCATGTATAAATATTTGGAGCAGGAACTCAATTCTAGTGTAAATCCGGCACATGATTTACGATACTTAAAATTTACAAAAGTCCATGTACCAAATTTTTCCAATATTAAAGGGGTTCAGCTCTAAACCCGTACATTTCATGGCTTTTTTGTTTATATTTCTATGCTGCTAGTTGGAGGCTTCCACCTAGAAGTGTTGCCGGTGACGTCACGGTGACTGATGGGCGGACTTTAGTGCTGCCATAGCCATTTTACTGGCTAGGGAAGTGCTAAAGCATGCCCATAAGTGCCAGTGACATCACCAGGTCACTGCTAGGGGGAAGTATCTGCCTAGGTTTCCCCATTGAGAGCCCGGTATGCACGTCAACAGATCTAAAAAAAAAAGCCTTTGCTGTGCATGATTCAGTGTAGGGCAAAGGAGAGCATCGGAGCATGAAATACTCCTATGCTCATATCAAGGGGGCTGTCTGGGTGAAAATGGGGATATTTCCAGGTTCAGCTCTGAACCCAGACAACCCCTTTAAGACTATGATTCATATTCTTATACAGTGAAAAGTGTGACACATTAATAAATTTGCCTCAATATTTGGAAGATTTTGGAGCACAAAAGCCACTTCATCAGCAAGTTTACAAATGAATGATTGATAGCATAGTAAAAGATGTTAGCGCAAGAAATTCTACATGACATGATATGATACATCATTAAGATAAGGCAGAGTAATAAAACTGATGCTTTTGTAACAAATAGAAGGGCAACAGAGGTTATGACTTAAGAGTTTAGAGACCTGGGGTTAGTTTGATGGGAGTGGGAAGAGTGTCCTAGTAATGGATCATACATCCAGGTGTAAGATTGAGTCCTTGTTTGGAGAAATTCAAAAATCAAAAATTTCATCAGAGCTACATATACCTACATACCAGTATAAGATCCGAGAAGAATATATATCACTGTGTTTGATGGCCGACCAGATGTACTATTTTCACTTTGAGTCAACTCAACTGGACAGTCCCCTGCTCCACATATAGTTTGATTTGGTGTATCCAGACCTAAAAACAAAATAGCATCAAATAACATCTAGAGGGCTTGTTTCATGGTTGCAACCTTAGTGAATATGTCATGTTAGGGTATATTAACATTATTGAAGGGTTCCCCCCCCTTCTTTGTGCCAGAGCTGTCTGCTAGAACCCATGTATCCATGCATTACATTAAACTACATCTACATGCCTAGATACAGCATCTCCAGCAATAACAGCTGATGGTTAGAGAAGCCAGGTTTTTGTTTATTCAAATGATTCTGATGTTCTCATGACATATTGTATTTTATGTTAGAGGTATCTTTTGAACAACTAATTATGTTTAAAAAATACAATATTTACCAAAACGATTTTAGAATTTTTATTTTCAAAATTTGGATTTCTCAGCTTTTTAAGAAAGTCATACCTCACAAAATAGTTAAAGGGGTTTTCATAGGCTCCCAATATTGATGACCTATCCTCAGGATTGGTCAACAATATCCATCCATCAGGGGTGGTCCGAGATCTCGCATCCCCACTGATCAGCTGTTCCCTGCAGTCTTGGGCACTGGAACTGGCACTTTGAATGGAACCAAAAGCACAGCTACATTTTCAGTACCACAGAGCAAGAAGGTATCTGCAAATTGTTAATTTCTTTATGCTATGTAATGTAGTATTATGTCATGCTAAGTCAGTGTAATCATGTATGGACGGCACAGCCATGGTTAATAACCCACGCTCAACCCTTGTAGGAGGTTAAGTGCGGATTGGCTCCACACTAGCTCTAGTCTGTGAAAGGGAGAGTTTGGAAAGGAGAGGAAGCTGCGACTTGTGGCTTCCTCTTCTTAGGTCCAAAAAGCTACAGAGACTTACCAATCCCTGCATGATCTACAAAAGGAGTAAGACAAAGGAGTGAACTAGAGAACCTAGAGTCTGCATAGCTGAGGACTGGAGTCAGTAAGATAACCTGCTACCAAAAGCTGTTAAGACTTTACTGCAGTGATGGCCACTGTTAAATCACCCTTCACACTTGGACACGACATGGCCAGTTGTATCTCTAAAAAGTGGACATTACAGCCACCATTGCCTGCAATTGATTCTGTAGGAAGAGACTTGAGACAGATAGAGAGGGAAAAGAAACATAACTCCGATCCTTCCCTAAATCTATACATTGTTAATCAAGAAGAATTGCAGTGTGTACATTTGGAACTGTGTTTTGCCATCATTGGATGTATTACAACTCTTATTTTATACTTCAGTAAAGACATTTATTCTGTTATATCTGGCCTAGTTACTGAGTCCTGCACCATACGCCATCCATTGCACCCTACACACCCTACCTTGCACCTATACAAACACTGAGCATCATGGACACCCCGACTACCATCAAGCAGAAGCTCCAACACCAGGGTGTTCCATAAGGGAACAAAAAGTATGCCCTCCTTTTACTGTATGACCCTAGGGAGAAAAGGTGTGAGGAAAGCCACTGTGATTGACTGTAACATCCACAGCCACTACCACTCCCATCCTCCACTCCCGCTGCTCCCTCTCCACTTCACATTCAAAGTGTAAAGGTCATGCCAAATTACTGCAACTTATCTCCCATTCACTTTGATGGGAGCTGAGCTGCAGTAACCCACGATGTCCAGTACATTTATAACAGAGCTGTCTACTTTCTGCTGTATTCAAGAGCTAGTTCTAGCAGACAGCTAATCAGTGGGGGTCATGGGCGTAGCTATAGGGGGTGCAGAGGTAGCAGTCGCTACCGGGCCCAGGAGCCTGAGGGGGGCCAAAGACCCATGTGCCGCATAAGAAGACACACAAAGCACTGAGGGAAGGGGGGCCCAAGCTGAACTCTTGCACCAGGGCCCATGAGCCATTAGCTACACCCCTGGTGGGGGTGCTATGTTTCGGACCTTGAACACCAACCCTGAGGATAAATCATCAATATCAGAAGCATAGAGATCGTTAATACTTAATAGTTAACAATTAGTAAAATGCACTTCTATTTCATGGGGGGTGTTAATAGGTTTATAAGATTAGCAGCAATTTTTCTAATTCTCAACAATATTTCCAGAGGGACCAATTCTATTTCATAGGGGCTATGAGGGGCCTGTATATTAGAAAACCACTTTAAGGCTACATGCACACGACAGTTGATTTTTGCTGTCCGCAAATTGCGGATCCGTCTTCTTTTTTTTTTTGACATCCACATCCGTTCCGTGTGTCCACAAATTTTGTAGGTTGTGTTTCAGTGTGTCTTCCGTTTTTTTTGCGGATCCTCAAAAACAAAACGAGAGGCTTGAACCAGTTTCTTAAAGTACCTGTACAAGTGCCCTGGTTTCCAAGCAACCATCCTCAAAAAAAACGGATGCGGATTACAAACAAATGGCTTCCGTTGGTCATCCGCATTTTTTTTTTAGGACCCATTGACTTCTATGGGTCCGCAAACCGTTTTTTGCGGGCAAGAATAGGACATGCCATATTTTTTTGGGGATGTGAAATGCGGACAGCGGACGTGGACGAAAGAGGCATCAGCATTTTTAACTGATCCATAGAAATGAATGGGAAACCATTGGATCCGCAAAAAAACAGAACGGAGGCCGCAAAAAACCACTGCCGTGTGCATGTAGGCTAAGTCATCCTATTTTAAAACTGCAAAAGCTGTCACCTCTCCTGACATGCATGTTTTAGTAATTACTTGCATTGACCTTATAATAACAACTCTGGAGCTTCAGATTTATTACATGGGGAACTAAAGTTACTAATCATTCATCTCAGGGGAGGTGACATGAAAACAAACAAACAAAAAAAAACTTATTACCTTAATACTTCAGGTTTAAGAAATATTCCATATGTGGTGATAGTACGTTACTTGACTCAAATATCGGCCTCAGAAATGAGGTAGCGAAACAGAAAAATACATAAAAAGACCCCATTTGGAAGATATACCTTTCAAGGAATTCATATGGGTATAGAATTCAATAAAACTGAGCCATGAAAATATGTTTCCAAAAACATGTAGTTTTAGCTCAACATTTTTTTTTTTTTTTAACAGCAGTCAGGTTCAAGTATGGAGCATTTGTGGTAAGCGCTTTAATCTTGTCTTTGCTTTGGAGCAACACTCTGCCCCAACTGCTGCCGTGAGCTGGAGGCTGGAGGCAACAGCAGTGGTGGTAACTGCACAAGGTGATGGCAGTAGGAGAAGATGGCAGCAAAGACAGCAGGTGTGTCTCCTCAGGCAGGTGGCAGCATCAGAAAAGTGGCTGAAGCACGTGGCAAGAAATAATGGGACATTTTCACAATATTCTGTTGTGGCAGCACACTGTAGTCAGAACATTACAGCTGAAATGATCTAATCTAATGCATCAGGCATGTGTGAAAATCCTGGCTGATCCCTTCTGATTCATCTTTCTAAAGGTTAATCTCTCACCATTTTCTGTGCTAAAAGACGAGTTCTCTTTGGGGTATAACTATGCCCCCGCCTCACTAAACACCCTCTCTGATGCCACACTACTGGCCATAAAGAAAAGCTATTCCAGGGAAAACTCAGCCAGTTGCGGCCACAATTAAAGTTTGGTTGCCCAGTAGTCCAGGTGATCTTGGATCTGGGGTGTAGTCCAAGTATGCCACCACCTGCTGGCTGAGGTTCTGTGCCATGTCCTGCTGCTCGGTGGTTTCTTCGGTAGGCAGCTGAAGGAACGTGCTCATCAGAGACTGGAGACTAAAGTTACTGCTGATGGAGCTGGTGCTGCTCCTGCCTCCTAACCCCCACCAGTAGTCATGGCAAGGGAGCATAAGAACAGAGGGTCCCCTCAGTCAGACCTTCATGACGATGGGTGATGGCAGATGTAGGCAGCAACCAACTGACTATATAGGATGTCTCTATAGTAGTTGAGTTTATCATCCCTCTCAAAAGGAGTAAAAAAGGCCCCCAATTGAGCCCAGTAGTGAGGGTCTAACATTGTGGAAAGCTAGTAGTCATCCCTCTGCTGAATGGTGATAATGTGGCTGTCACTACGCAAGCAACTCAGCATGCATCTGGCCATTTGTGCAAGGAAATCATAGGGATGGCTGTATCTCCACTGCTAGTGTCTGTCAGGGTCATCTGCATGGTATTCCTCATTGCCCTCCAGCTCCTGCTGCTCCTCTCCTGTCACTTGTGCAGGTAAACCACTTATTTTTGTATACATTTCCCGGGCGTTAATATCCTCCTCTTCCTCCTCCACCAGTTCAGTCCCCACAGGACTCAGGTGGCCATGAGATGTAGGTGCCACATCTCCTGTCCCCTGGCCAGCTAGATTTATCAGCACCTGCTCCAGGATGTGAAGAGGTGGAATGACATCATTCATCCTGTAGACCTGGCGACTGATAAATAAAGTGGCCTCCACAAAGGGCCTGAGCAAACAGTGGGTGTTACACATGAGCTGCCACTGGCTAATGTCGAATGTACAGTACACAGGGGAGTACCACTTTCTACCTGCATCCTCTAAAAATCATTCACAGCCTTCCTCTGCTCGTATAGTCAGTCCAACATGTGAAGGGTGGTGTTCCAACATGTGCAAACATCGCATATGAGAGCATGTTGGGGAACACTAATCTACCTTTGTAGCTCAAGGAGGGTGTGTTTTGCATGGTAAGGCCTCTTTCACACGGGCGTCACGTTTAATCCACATTTTACCCTTAATCCACATTTTACAAATCATTCTGTATTGAGAATGCTATTATTTTCCCTTATAACCATGTTATAAGGGAAAATAATAAAGATCGGGTCCCGTCTCTTAGCAACCATGTGGGAAAATCGCACTGCATCCACACTTGTTTACGGATGCTTGTGATTTTGCTATTTTCCCACAGCCCCATTCACTTCTATGGGGCCTGCTTTGCGTGAAAAACACACAAGAGCATGCTGCGATTTTCACGCAACAGAGAAGTGATGCGTGAAAATCACCGCTCATGTGCACAGCCCCATATAAATGAATGGGTCCGGATTCAGAGCGAGTGCAATGCGTTGACCTCACGCATTGCACCCGCGCGGAAATCATGCCCGTGTGAAAGGGGCCTAAGAGTGACTGAAGTACCTGCACAGTTTCCTGGCCATTTTCAAGACATCTTGCAGTTGGGCAGAAGACTTCAGGAACTGGGTTAAAACCAGATTAAAGACTTGTGCCATGCAGGATGCATGGGTCATCCCTCCATGACGCAGCACCAATAGAAAATTTTTCCTACCGTCCAATCTTCAGTTAGTGAGGAGAAAGACAGTATTTGATTTCTTGGTTGATGGCACAAAGCCGTTCCTCCCCGGTGTGACTCCTTTAGCGCAGGCTGGTCAGGTGCAGAACAATGTTAAAAACAGCCATGCTCTGCATAGGTGGTATGCTGGAGGACCACTTAGAGCCGTGCCTGCAGTGGAGTCTGAGGACTAGGTGGGCGGTGAGGAGGCAGAGAAAGACATTGACACCGCAATCACAGTATGAAAAGGCAGAGACTGCATTGCCACCACCTGGCCAAATTGCTGGTGTGCTTGGGCAGAAACGACATTTACCTGGTCTGCCGTAAAGGACATATATTGTCCTTGACGATAGCTACAGCTCCACACAGGCTGTAAGGGACAGGCTGTTAGGGACACCAAATGCTAGCTAATAGGGCCACAAAAGTCCTTTAAGGACTGGTATAGGTGTGCTATCGATAGGTGTGATATACTGAGGGGTGTGATATACTTATAATATACTTTCTAACATAGAAAGTATATTATAGTGCATTTGTATTGTGCAGCAGTTGTGTGCAGTTCTGCTGCGATACCACAACTATATAGAGGGACAAACACTGTTGGAACAACTAATTGCAACGGGTGTGATATACCTGTTGTCCCCAAAAAAAAAAACTGACTGAGGGGTGTGATATACCTATAATTTACTTTCTAACATAGAAAGTATAAAGTGCATTTGTATTGTACAGCAGTTGTGTGCGGTTCTGCTGCGATACCACAAGTATATAGCGCTATTGGAACAACTATTTGCAACGGGAGTGATATACCTGTTGCCCCCAAAAAAACTGATTGAGGGGTGTGATATATCTTCTTCCACAAAATACTGATTGAGGGCTGCTGTCACGGCTGTATGTGAGCAACAAGAGCATACACAGTAAATTAGCTACTGACCGAACCCAAACTAAACATAAAGGGTGACCCCTGTCAGTTCCTAAAAGCTCTCCCTATGCTGCTAAGCCCATGTCCAGATCCAGATGGTGGATCAAGACATGCCCGCGTACCTAAGGCTGATGACCACTGTAACCCCTACAATAGTGGAAGGGGCACGGCCACCGGTGCCCTGCTCAGTATATGGACGGAACCGGGGTCGCCTCGGATCCAGTCAGCAAACAAACAGAAACACACAATGTCTGCACACTTAACTGAAGGAGCTGCAGCAGCAGTGAAAACAGATCCAACGTCAGCAGACAATATCCGAAGTACTTGCTTCAGCAGAACACAGGTCCAGTGAAAAGATATCACACAAGTGAAGATACTCAAGCGAGAGATACAGCTCAAATGAAAAGTATAATCCGCACCCTACAAAGGAGTAGGGGTGATTTAAAGGCAGAGCAATCAAACACAGGAGGGACAGCTGGGAGGAAGGAAACAGAAAGTAAAGACCTCATCACAGGGGCGGAGAAACAGAGCAGAGAGAACTCCTCCAAGCTCTAGTAGTGACATCATCACAGGGGTGGAGAAACAGAGCTGTGAGAACGTCTCAAAGCTCTGGTAGTGACAGCTGCAATATACCTGCTGCCCCAAATAAACAGGGTGGTGTGATATAACTGTTGTGGCAAAAAAAATTATTGAGGGTTGTGATATACCTGCTTCCACAAAATACTGATTAAGGGGTTTGATATACCTTCTTCCACCAAATATTAATTAAGGGCTGCGATATACCTTCTTCCACAAAATACTGATTAAGGGGTTCAATATACCTGTTTCCACCAAATATTAATTGAGGCCTGTGATATAGCTGTTTCCACAAAATACTGATTAAGGGGTTTGATATACCTGCTTCCACTAAATATTGATTGAGGGCTGCAATATACCTGCTTCCACAAAATACTGATTAAGGGGTTCGATATACTTGTTTCCACCAAATATTGATTGAGACATGTGATATACATGCTTCCACAAAATACCAATTAAAAGGTTTGATATACCTGTTTCCACCAAATATTGATTGAGTCCTGCGATATACCTGCTTCCACAAAATACTGATTAAGTGGTTTGATATACTTGCTACCACAAAATACTGATTGAGGGCTGCGACATACCTGCTTCCACAAAATACCGATTAAGGGGTTCGATATACCTGTTTCCACCAAATATTAATTGAGGGCTGCGATATACCTGCTTCCACAAAATACTGATTAAGGGGTTTGAGATACCTGCTTCCACAAGATACTGATTAAGGGCTGCGATATACCTGCTTCCACAAAATATTGATTAAGGGGTTCGATATACCTGTTTCCACCAAATATTGATTGAGGCCTTCGAGATAACTGCTTCCACAAAATCCTGATTGAGATCGGCCTTTAACCCGATGTAGTCGGACATCTGTCGGTCTAGGTGTTCCCTGAGGCAGTATCCGGAGGGTGGCTGTTGATAGATTGGCTGCAAGAATGATCTCATATACCAAAGTGACCAACACATCTTCAAACCACCCTCTTCTTGCAGGCACGGTAAGATTGGTACCCTGCACCTGTTTCGCTGTGGTTGGAATTTCCTCTGCCAGTGCTCGCAACAGCAGAATGCAGCATCTCTTGTAGCAAGGCCTGGAAATGCAGCATTCTGCCAGCCCTCTGTGATGCTGGTAACATGTCCACCATTTTGTGTTTGTACCGGGGGTCCAAGGGTACTTTCACACTAGCGGCATGGCTATCCGGCAGGCTGTTCCAGCGAGTGAACAGCCCGCCGGATCCGCCATGCCGCAAGTACCCGTGTGCTGCTATGCTGGCGCTCCGTCCCCATTGACTATAATGGGGCGGGGGCAGAGCTACGGCACAGCACAGCAGTGCACGGCAGTGATCACCAGACTAAAACGTCGAACCTGCAGTACTTTTAGTCCTGCGATCTCCGGCCGTGCACTGCCATGTTGCGCCATAGCACCGCCCCATTATAGTTGAGCTGTTCACCCGCCGGAGCAGCCTGCTGGATAGCCATGCCGCTAGTGTGAATGTACCCTAAGTACGTTGCCACCCAGTTCTGGTTGTTGCCCTTTATGCTTTTTATACGGGGATCCCTCTTCAAATATTGGAGCATGAAGGCCCCCATTTACGCTAAATTGGACGCGGTTAAGCGCCCTGGAACCTGCTCATCGCCCAGGAGAATGTCGTCGTTGGTCTCCTCTCCCCAGCCACGGACAACACCAGGGATCCCTGAAAAGTTTAAAGTCCCCCTCAAAGCCTGCTCTTCTTGCTGCTCCTCCTCCTCCTCCCCCCAGCCACCATCCTCCTCTGACTCCTCTTTAGAATCTTGCTGACTTGTTTCAGATGGAGTACCCCCCCCCCCCCCCCGGGAGTTCATTCAGCATTGCGACTTCCTCATCTTTCAGCTCCTGCTCCTTGACGGCTTGATCAATTACATGACGTAATGCACACTCCAGAAAAAAGGCGTGAGGTACGATGTCACTGATGGAGCCCTGGCTGCAACTGACCAGTGGTGATCTCATCAAATGGCCGAAGAAGTCTGCATGCGTCGCGCATGAGCAGCCACTGGCACGGTGAAAAGAAACCAAGCTCCCCAGAACCTGTCCTGCTGAAAAGTTTGTACAGTTAGTCGTTAATGGCACGTTGCTGCTGGAGCAGCCTATCAAGCATATACAAGGTGGAGTTCTAGCGCGTCGGGCTGTCAGAAAATCAGATGTCTGACGGGCAAGTGGTGTCGCCGCTGAACGTCAGCAAGGCAAGCCATGGCCGTGTAAGATCTTCTAAAATGGCCAGAGATTTTCCTGGCCTGCCGCAAGACGTCCTGGACCCACAGGGTATTTTGCAACGAATCGCTACACGACTAATCTGCTCAGCAGATTGGCACTATTGTTGCACACCACTTTACCAACTGTCAAATTGAGCGGGGTAAGCCACTGATCGGCCTGTGACCACGGAGCTGAAAGCAGTGCACGACCGGTGTGGTTCTTGGCTTCCAGGCACAACAGCCGCGGCACAGCATGGCAATGTCTCACCTGGCACGTTGAATAGGTTCTGGGGAGCTTGGGTGGAGCAGCGTAAGAGGTAGTAGCAGTAGAACAGGACTAGTCAGCCGAGGAGGAGACGGAGAATAGAGTAGGAGGAGGAGAAGAAGAGGCAGGCCTGCATGCAATCTGTGGCGGTAACACCAAATCCACATGGGAGCCACGGGTTACATGCTTGACAGCCATTAAAAGGTTCACCCAGTGGGCAGTAAAAGTTATGTACCTTCCCTGCCCGTGTCTGTGGTCAAAGATTTCTTGGCACCGACACTGTGTGCCAGAGATATATTCACTTGCCGGTGAACATGGCCATATAGCTCTAGGATGCCCTTCTGGGAGAAAAATTTCCTTACAGAGACCTTCCATTGCGGTGTGCCAATGGCCACAAATTTTCTAAAGGCCTCCGAGTCCACCAGTATATGGCAGTAGTTGACGGGGTAGCAGTTCCGACAAGCAAGCAGTCAGCCATTGAGCAAGAGGGTTATCCGTCGTCATCAACTTTTTGCGCTCGAACATTTGGGTCACGGAAGACTGCCTTCTGCCAGATGAACGCGACAACGGCATGTTGGAAGGTGGAGTGGATGACAAATGGGAGGAGACAGGAGAAGATGAGGCAGTACATGGAGCGCCGGTAGTGTGACTTTGTTGATTCTGACAGCGTTGCTCCCACTGGGCTCGGTGATGGGAAGCCAGGTACCTTCTTATGGCGGTCATCCGTAGGTGAATGTTGGGCTTACCACAACTTATACATTAACAGCACAGTCTGCAGATGGCAACACTATTGTCAGCAGCTGACATGTTAAAAAAAAGCCAACACTGTGGAGCCATGTGCCGGCATCCTGGGAGCACCAGAAGTGACTGTACATGTTGGATGGCTCGCTCCAGATACATTTGCATGCTTTTTGCTTTCTGTGCCCTGCAAGCTGTGCCTGCTTCTCCTCCTTCTCTGCTGCTCCGTCTCTCCCTCTAAACTCCCCTCCTCTTGCTCTCTTGTGGACACCCACGTCATCATCGGCACCTTAACCACTATTGACATTTGAGATCTCGGAGTAAGCAGCAACAGCTGTCCCCCATTTAGTATAATAATCCCCAATGACACTCCATTCAGTATAATGACCATCAGAGCCCCCATTCAATATAATGACCCCCAGTGACCACCATACAGTATAATGACCCCCAGTGCCCCCTCCATACAGTATAACCCCCAGTGTGGGGGCAACAGGGGGTCAATATTCTGAATAGGGGGCAACTGGGGTTATTATTCTGAATGGAGGGCCACTGTGGGGTCATTATACTTTGTGTGGAAACACTGGGGGTCATTATACTGTGTTTGGGGGTCATTATACTGTGTATGGGACCACTGGGGGTCATTATACTGTGTGAAGGGCCACTAGTGGTCATTATACTGTATAGGGGCCACTGGTTGTCATTATACCATGAGGGAGCCACAGAAGGATATGTAAATGTACAAAAATGCCTCAAGGGGGCCCACTGGGATTTATCACCCAAGGGCCCACATGAACCTGGAGCTGGCCCTGCCTCCAGCCATATAATCACAAGTTCTTTTCTGTCAGGTGAATGCCTAATTTTTGGGGCCTATACTCCTGTGGCCTAAAATAACATTTCTCTGGGCTCCAGCAGGGCACATTTTTGAAAGTTTCCCTTTTAAGACACATAAAAATGGCCCCTGATTAAAATACATATTTTTTGCGGGAATTTTTGCCAATGATCCCCGTCTGGTATGTCACTGTCCATATTGTGGGACTATTTGTTCACTTCTAGTAAGTATTTGGTGGGTACAAATATGACATGAAGTTTTTTCAGGTTTACCTGCCAAGTCAATGGGGCCCGCCGCGTTCGCAAACCATCCAGGCCGCTGTTCGTCCATCACTATTTAACACTGACACATGTAAAGTTGTGCACATGGGAAGCAACAATGCAAGCTACCCCTACATACTAAATAGTAAAACACTGGGTAACACTGACATGGAAAAGGACTTAGGAATTTTAGTGGACTGCAAACTTAACTGAAGAAACCAGTCTCAGTCAGCTGCTGCCAAGGCCTATAAGATTATGGGTTACATCAAAATGGGCATAGATGTACGTGATGAGAACATAGTCCTGCCACTTTACAAACACTAGTCAGACCATTAGAAAATGTGGTGTGGTGTTTAACAAGCAGGATATGTTCAACCCATATGCAGTTGTGCATGTATCTAGGGGAGCACATCCTGCACTTGTAGTCCGTTGCTAGGGGCAATCAACAGCAAAAAATGCATACGATGGAAGATGCCAGCAACGGACTACAAGTACCACAATAACCATCCTACATACGATAGCGATAATGTGGATGTGGAGAACAATCGAAAACATAACCATAGCAAAAGCAGATGCACTCTGCGGCAATACTAAACCCTCACACTGATAAAATTGAGGGGTTAGTTCGACATATCCTACTAGGAGGACATGTCTTAAGCTCGGACACCACGGCAAGGACCCTCAAGTAGCCCGAGGCCCTACCACTCAACCTACCTGAGCCGTATGGGCGATACCAGGAGCCGTTGGGCATTACGGGAGCATAAGGCCTGACTCACAGACAGCTCACCAGTGACCTCCAGCATGTAACCATGCTTGCAATGGGAGGTGGGAGGTGCCTGTGAGCCCCACCCGAGACCAGCTGATATGGCCCAGAGCCTCACAGGTGCACCTGAATGTAGCCTGTAGATGAAAAGCAGGCACATTTAAATCGGAGTTTATACACCTCCAAACATATTATACAATCCATTAGAAAATGTGGTGTGGTGTTTAACAAGCAGGATATGCTCAACCCATATGCAATTGTGCATGTATCTAGGGGAGCACATCCTGCACTTGTAGTCCGTTGCTAGGGGCAATCAAGAGCAAAAAATGCATACGATGGAAGATGCCAGCAACGGACTACAAGTACCACAATAACCATCCTACATACGATAGCGATAATGTGGATGTGGAGAACAATCAAAAACATAACCATAGCAAAAGCAGGTGCACTCTGCGGCCTTATGCTCCCGTAATGCCCAACGGCTCCGGTATCGCCCATACGGCTCAGGTTGGTTGAGTGGTAGGGCCTCGGGCTACTTGAGGGACCTTGCCGTGGTGTCCGAGCTTAAGACATGTCCTCCTAGTAGGATATGTCGAACTAACCCCTCAATTTTATCAGTGTAAGGGTTTAGTATTGCCGCAGAGTGCACCCGCTTTTGCTATGGTTATGTTTTTAAACACTAATCAGACCACACATGGAGTACTGTGTACAGTTCTGTGCTCCTGTGAACAAGGCAGACATAGTAGAGCTGGAGAGGGTTCAGAGGAGGGTGTAATAGATCTCCTGGCACCCCGACTGGGTACCTCCATTAATGAATGCTCCTAGTGCTTCCTGAGGGCTCCAAGCACTGCAGATCCCACAAACAGCCGCAGCTTGGTTGGGGTCTCGCCGTACTCCACCCACCCTGGACCGAAGGCCGGGCTCCAGTTTCAAGTGGGTGAACCTCTCCTTAGTCCAGAGAGCGAAACCAGAACAGGAACAGCTCTCACAAGAGCTAGGGATTATACTCTGGAGAGTATAATGATTATAGCAATCCCCAGAGTGTAGTTCTCCAATCTCCCTAAACATGAGCCCAGACTTCATGAAGGGTAGAACAGGACACTTTAGTGCCAGCCAGCTGTCACGACTGTGACTGATCCAGACAGGTCTGGGAGGAGAAGGTCGCAGCGACTTGCTACTCGCGATAGCTTGTGAGTTTGCTCCGTGGTTCAGGGAATGTCATCCGGGTTTTGCCTTGTGAACCTTTTTGTCCTGACTGGGAGTTTGTAGGCATCCTTCTCAGGTGAGTCCTGTCTGCCACTCCCAGATACTATATTAGTTTCAGTTTCACTTGCAGTCATTGCCAGATATTGTCCTTACTTCCAGTGCTATTCTGACCTTTGAAGGAGATCGTTTGACGGTATTGCTGTGGAGCTCTTGTCTGGCGTGGACTGTCGTTATTGGGATCATCTTCTCTGCTCGTGACTGGATAAGTCTATCTCTGCTGGAGATTGTTTGTTTGTTGCTGTCTTCCCCTGTTGTTCTCCTAGACATGAGTGATGGTGACTAGTGCTCCCATCTGCCTTTCCCCAGTCTAGTCTTCTTAGGGTGACTGAGGGTTTAGGCATCCTGCTCGCCGTACGGGTTCACACCCCGTCTAGGGTATCAAGGCAGACAGGTGCCAGCTTAGGGTTAGTCAGGGATGGCCGTTCTATTTCCCATCTGTAGATAAGGGTCCGCCTCCCCCTCCGTCTGGTGCGACACGACTGCTGCTGGAATAGTGGTCATGACAGTATATCTGACCTTAAAAAAATAAAAAAAATTGACATTTCTTATTTTTTTTTTTTTTTGCTTGCTGTTTTGCTTTGTATTTTTCTGTTCCACTATGGATCCGGTTACGGTTTTGGCGAAACCATTACAGGGGTTATCCCTTGAAGTGGCAGGATTAAAAGCTACAGTACTGCAGCAGCAGCAGCAATCCTTGGGTTCCACCGTTGCTACGGGAAACCAAGGTACTCCTGAGCCAAAAGTGGCTTTACCTGATGGAGGGAGAGACCAATTTGTAACCTTCAGAGAAGCTTGTAAATTGTTCTTCTGGTTACGCTCTAGATCCTACGGCGGTGAGGAACAACGGGTGGGCATTGTAATTTCTCTCCTGCAAGGAGATCCGCAGGCTTGGGCTTTCTCCTTACCATCAGACTCTCCGGCCTTACGATCAGTGGAGGAGTTTTTTGAAGCCCTGGGTCTCGTATATGATGACCCGGACAGGGTCTTACTGGCTGAGTCTAAGCTACGTAGACTTCGGCAAGAGAACCGGTGTGCTGAACTATATTGTTCCGAATTCCGTAGGTGGGCTACTGATACATTATGGAACGACTCGGCCCTTAGGAGTCAGTTCTGCCAGGGGTTGTCTGAAAAATTAAAAGATGCGCTGGTGGTATACAAGATCCCTGGGTCTCTTGAGGCTGCTATGTCTCTGTCCATAAGAATCGACAGACGACTCAGGGAGAGACTATTAAATTCTACAGGGGCCTCTATAGGGCAGGGATCGGATTGTTATGATCCAGTCGAACCAATGCAAATAGGGGGCCCCACTAGACGGGTGAATCCTCCTAAGGTCCACCGTAGGTCAGAGGTTTGTTTTCGCTGTGGGGGGAGGGGTCATTTTGTAAAGGTATGTCCCTCAGTACCCAAGAGACCACAAACAAAGGAGCCGCCGGAAAAACTAGAGTCCCCAGATTGTGCGGAGGATAACAGTCTGGGCGTATTCGTTTCCTCCATATGCATGTCTCAGTTTTTGTTGTCCGCTACCATTGTGGCGGGCAATCACGGTTTGCTCAGGCTCTGGGTTTTACTCCGGAACCGGTACGCAGAACTATTCCTGTTTTTGCCATCGACTCCTCCCCTCTTACTCAGAGAGAGTTAACTCAGATCATCCATAATATCCATCTGCAGGTAGGGGACCTCCATAAAGAGCATATCTCTTGTTATGTCCTTGACGGTCTTCCGGCTCCTATGGTATTGGGGCTTCCCTGGCTGGTGACTCACGATCCAGTGGTGGATTGGCAGGCTGGGGAGATTGTGGAGTGAACATTGTAAGGACAACTGCTTGAGTAGTAGGTGCTCAACACTCTCTGCAACATCTCTACCTGCCTTTTTGTCAGATTTTATGGATGTGTTCTCTGAGAAGGGTTGTCAGGGGTTACCACCTCATCCTCCATATGATTGCCCGATTAATCTATTACCTGGGGCAAAACTACCTAAAACCCGGTTATACAATCTTTCCTGCCCGGAGAGGAAGGCTATGCAAGATTATATTTCGGAGAGTTTGGCTAAAGGACACATCAGACCCTCTTCTTCGCCCGTGGCTGCAGGGTTCTTTTTTGTTAAAAAGAAAGATGGGGGCCTGCGTCCTTGCCTGGATTTCCGGGAATTAAACCGGATAACTATCCGTGATCCCTATCCTCTTCCTTTCATTTCCGACCTCTTTAATCAGGTTGCTGGTGCTAAATGGTTCTCCAAAATGGATCTCAGAGGAGCCTATAAGCTGGTTTGCATCAAAGAGGGGGATGAGTGGAAGACGGCTTTTAATACTCCGGAAGGGCATTATGAAAATCTGGTCATGCCATTTGGTCTCACTAATGCGCCTGCGGTGTTCCAACATTTTGTCAACGATATTTTTAGTCACCTTATTGGGAGATTTGTTGTGATATATCTTGATGACATCCTGGTCTATTCTCCAGATCTGGATACACATAAGATCCATGTGAAACAAGTGCTGCAGATATAAAGGGCCAACAAATTGTTTGCTAAATTAGAGAAATGTGTTTTCGATGTGAAAGAACTGCCATTTCTGGGGTATGTGGTGTCAGATTCAGGTTTCTGCATGGATCCAGAGAAAGTCCGGGCAATTATGGACTGGGATCTGCCTGAGAACCTGAAGGCATTGCAACGCTTCCTGGGGTTTGCCAATTTCTATAGAAAGTTTATAAAGAACTATTCCTTGGTTGTCAAATCACTGACTGACATGACCCGAAAGGGATCCGATTTTTCCAAATGGTCACATGCAGCCAAAACTGCCTTTACATCTCTGAAGGAGAGATTCACCTCGGCCCCTATTCTCATACAGCCAGATGTCTTGCTTCCTTTTATTGTAGAGGTTGACGCATCAGAGGTGGGGGTGGGAGCGGTACTATCTCAGGGCCCGTCCCCTGGTGAATGGCGTCCGTGTGCTTTCTTTTCGAAGAAATTGTCTACTGCAGAAAGGAACTATTATATTGGCAACAGGGAACTTTTGGCTATTAAGTTGGCCTTAGAGGAGTGGCGTCATTTTCTGGAGGGGGCGGTTCATCCCGTCACGGTGATTACTGATCACAAAAACTTATTATATCTGGAGTCTGCTAAACGTCTCACCCCCTAGACAGGCTCGGTGGTCGTTACTTTTTACTAGGTTTAATTTTGTAATAACCTATCGCCCGGGGGCAAAAAATACTAAGGTGGATGCATTGTCTCGAAGTTTTCTTGGAGGGGGTGATGTTGATGCACCAGAGCCTATTTTGCAAAAGGGGGTGGTGGTCTCTGCATTACACTCAGGTTTAGAGGGGAGGGTGTTGGAAGCTCAGGTGGACGCCCCGGCCTCCTGCTCCTCGGGTAAACTGTTTGTGCCAGAAAATTTACGCCTGGAGATACTAAAAGAACACCATAACTCCACACTGGCAGGACACCCAGGAAGTAAGGCAACCTCTGAATTAGTGTCTCGTCGGTTCTAGTGGCCTAAGTGGCGCCAGGAGGTGTTGAATTTTGTGTCTGCATGTGCTACCTGTGCTCGTTCTAAGGTGGATCATACTCGTCCGGCAGGGCGTCTTTTACCTCTGGCCATCCCCAACAGGCCTTGGACGCACCTATCAATGGATTTCATTACGGATCTACCAGTATCAGCGGGGAAGACTGTTATTCTTGTAGTTGTTGACAGATTCAGTAAAATGGTGCACTTTATTGCTCTTACCGCATTGCCTAATGCTAACACACTGGCTCAGGTTTTTATTGACCACATCGTGAAGCTTCACAGGGTCCCTTCCGATATTGTTTTGGATCGTGGTACCCAATTTGTTTCAAAATTTTGGAAAGCTTTTTGTTCTCGTTTAGGGGTTCATCTGTCGTTTTCTTCATCTTTCCATCCACAGTCCAACGGTCAGACTGAACGTACCAATCAAAACCTAGAGACGTATTTGAGATGCTTTGTTTCCGAAAATCAGGAGGAATGGTCATCTTATTTACCGTTAGCCGAGTTTGCCATTAATAATCGTCTTCAAGAATCCACCGATAAGTCACCATTTTTTGGTGCGTATGGTTTCCATCCTCAGTTCTGTACATTTAGTGAGGGGGGGCCGTCTGGGATTCCCGAGGAGGAACGATTTGCGTCTTCACTTTCATCAGTGTGGCAGAGTGTGCAAGAAAGTTTGAAGAGAATTAGTGGTAGATACAAATGTGTGGCTGCTAAGAAGCGCTCTGAAGGTCCGGACCTTGGGGTGAATGACTTGGTGTGGTTGTCTACCAGAAATATCAAGTTGAAGGTTCCCTCTTGGAAATTAGGTCCGAGATTTATTGGTCCTTATAGGGTAATTAAGATCATTAACCCGGTGGCTTTTCGTCTGGAGCTGCCTCAGACTCTAAGGATCCATAATGTCTTCCACAGATCTCTGCTTAAGAGATATGTAGAACCTCCTGAACCATTGCCACTACCGCCTCCACCGGTGGTTGTTGATGGCAGTCTTGAGTTTCAGGTAGAAAAGATTGTTGATTCACGATATGTTCGCCGCTCTCTTCAGTACCTGGTGCACTGGAGAGGTTATGGTTCCGAAGAGAGAATGTGGGTGCCAGCATCAGAGATAAAGGCGGACAGACTCATTCGGGCTTTTCATAGGTCCCATCCGGAGAGGCCTGGTCTTGAGGGTCCGGTGGCCCCTCGTAGAAAGGGGGGTACTGTCACGACTGTGACTGATCCAGACAGGTCTGGGAGGAGAAGGTCGCAGCGACTTGCTACTCGCGATAGCTTGTGAGTTTGCTCCGAGGTTCAGGGTATGTCATCCGGGTTTTGCCTTGTGAACCTTTTTATCCTGACTGGGAGTTTGTAGGCATCCTTCTCAGGTGAGTCCTGTCTGACACTCCTAGCTACTATATTAGTTTCAGTTTCACTTGCAGTCATTGCCAGATATAGTCCTTACTTCCAGTGCTATTCTGACCTTTGAAGGAGATCGTTTGATGGTATTGCTGTGGAGCTCTTGTCTGGCGTGGACTGTTGTTATTGGGATCATCTTCTCTGCTCGTGACTGGATAAGTCTATCTCTGCTGGAGATTGTTTGTTTGTTGCTGTCTTCCCCTGTTGTTCTCCTAGACATGAGTGATGGTGACTAGTGCTCCCATCTGCCTTTCCCCAGTCTAGTCTTCTTAGGTTTGTACAAAAATATAGAAGATAATTGTTTACGGTAAGAGCAGTGAGACTATGGAACTCTCTGCCTGAGGAGGTGGTGATGGTAAAGTCACTAAAAGAGTACAAGAGGGGTCTGGGTGTATTTCTGGAGGGTAATAATATTACAGGTTATAGTTACTAGATTTCTGGAGAGGTCGATGATCCACAGAGTTATTCTGATAGGCTTCTATTTTGTATTTTTTCAGCTTTACAAACCATGGGGGGTCATTTATCAAACTGGTGTAAAGTAAAACAGCCTCTTTCACACTTGCGTTGTGAAGATCCGACGTGCACTTCCGTCGCCGGAATGCACGCCGGATCCGGCACAACGCAAGTGAACTGAAAGCATTTGAAGACTGAACAGTCTTCAAAATGCTTTCAGTGTTACTATGGCAGCCAGGATGCTACTAGCGTCCTGGTTGCCATAGTATCAGTGGGGAGCGGGGGAGCGGCATACTTACATTCCATGCGGCTCCCGGGGCGCTCCTGAATGACGCCAGAGCGCCCCGCTGCGCATGGATCACGTGATCCATGCGATCACGTGATCTATGCACTGGGGCGCCCTGACGTCATCCTGGAGCGCCCCGGAGCCGCGTGGAATGTAAGTATGCCGCTACCCCGCTCTCTACAGCTATTATGGCAACCAGGACTTTAGCGTCCTGGCTGCCATAGTAACCATTGACAAAAAGATAAACGTCGGATCCGGCGATGCGCGGAAACGACGTTTAGCTAAAGGCCGGATCCGGACTAATGCCCTTCAATGGGCATTAATTCCGGATCCGGCGTTGCGGCATGTCTTCCGGATTTTTGGATGGAGACAAATCCGCAGCATGCTGTGCTGTGCTTTTGTCAACGTCCAAAAAACGTTGACATACTGAACTGATGCATCCTGAACGGATATCTCTCCATTCAGGATGCATGGGGATAAAACTGATCAGTAGCTTTCCGTCCAAGAGATCTGAGGACGGATCTCTAGGACGGAAAGCTAAAACGCTGATGTGAAAGAGGCCTTAGTTGCCCATATCAAACAATTAGATTCCACCTTTCATTTTGAACAGCTTATTTGGGAAATGAAAAGGGGAATCTGATCAGTTGCTATGGGCAACTAAGCCAGTTCTACTTTACACCAGTTTGATAAATGACCCTCTATGTTACTATGTAATACTGCCTGTTATGATATCACCTCTATATAGAGATAAGCCAGGATCCACAATAGGTGATTGTCAAAGCGTATCTATTCTTTCCTTGTACAATGACCTCTGCACAGGTCAAAGAGCCTAGAAAACTCTCCCATAGAAGTCAATGAGGTCCCCTCCTGACCATTGTGTCCATGGCTCATGTGGCTGCAGTAAAGCAATTATTTAAATACCTTCTAAATACTGTTAAAAACAAGTCAGGTAAGATGGTGGCCACATAATCATGTTCAGGAAAAAGAATAAATAAATCTTCAATCAGAAAATATAAACAGATTAAAAAAACCAGGAGATGTGTTGCTATCTGGTTTTAACTGGCAAACAACATTTTTGGTGACACATTTTCCTGAAGGAATATTTCAAGTCCTTCTTTAAACCCATTCCACATCAGTCTGCTCTGAGATCAGTACAACCGAATACTAGAAACGTCTTCCTGATAAAGTGGTCACTAATTGATGCATACCACAATTATACAAACATGCAAGAATTTATTTTTGATGCAATAATGAATTTAGTAACATTCATATTGCATGGAATGTAATAAGCACAATGAAGCGCCTGTGTGCCTAAAATATAAAAATCTTAGTTTACATTTAGTAAGTTAAATAGAAAATAATACATATAAAAGCAAGGTAATGTACATTTCAAGACATATAAAGCAATGATTTCACAAAGGAAGCTGGAGAAATATGTTGATCCCACCTTTGTGTTACTTGCCTGCTACAATATATTAACTCTGTGGTAATATCTATATTTTACCTGCATTTGGTGTTAGATGAAATACCAAAGAAGAAATAAGATTTCCCCAAACACGGCAAGTTTGGCAAATTAGAAAGAATATCCCAAAATACTGGTTCACAACATCTTTTGCCAATTTGCCGCAAGATTCTGCATATTTCGTTCCAGTTATTGTTATATATGTGCTCTTGCTAGCCCACAGAGGTCCACCTCCTAGTCCAAGCAGTATAGAGGAAATTATAAGTGTAGGCCTAAAAAGGAAGATATTAGTGTTTAAATCAAGTGTATACAGTCATTACAGTTATTATTGTCCTTCAAAAATGCTGAGTTCAAAACTTTTCCTACATGAAGTTCTAATAGCAAAAGTGAAATTGGACAGTGTTTTTTTTCTATCATTAAAAAACGAGTAGAGCATTTTGCTAAAACATGGTAAAAGCTGTACAAAAATGTATATAATTATTTACCAGCTTGAGTAGAAGTTGCAAAGACTGTAGGAGATGAAGCAAAACATTGATGCAACAATTGTCCATTTGCATCCAATTTTCTTTATCAAAAGGGGAGGTAACAGTAGTGAAGAGAGGCTGAGGGACACATACATTACACTGAGTGATGCAACACCAAGTCCTTCTATCCTATTTAGACTGCTCTGTAATAAAAAAAAGTGCATTATTATGTAATTTCTTTTTCTAGATTTTTGTAAGCTAGATTTTTATAAATTTTCAGGAAAGATATACAGTGCATATTCTAGTGTAGGAACATCATGTTCCATATGTTTCTACAGGTTTTTTATTATGCCTTTAAAAGCACACACACACAAATGCATTTACAAAAAAAAAGTGTATAAAAAAGTCACTAAAATACAAAAAATGCCATTAAACGGCCTTACAACTTAAAAATATAGCATACATTTTAATATAGTTTTAAAAACAGAAAAAAATAGTCTGCTCTGCAGATATCAGGCCTCGTTCAAACTTCAGTGTTTGGCAAGTGATTCCCATCAGTGATTTGTGAGACAGAACCAGAAGTGAAGTCTATACAGAGATAAGGTATAAAGGAAAGATCTGCACCTGTTCTGTGGTTTTGACTCACAAATCACTGATAGAAATCACTGACTAAATACTGAAGTGTGAACAAGGCCTCACAGATGATGTCCACATCTTGTCTGTTTTTCACTTGGGGAAATGACTTTTGAGGGAGACCCATTGATGGAGATGCCTTCAGACTTGTGACATAGTTTTACATTTTGAGATGTTTTTAACCACACAGTCAAAATGAAATTTAAAAAAAGCATTTTAAACCTCATTCAGTTTTATCGGGTTTGCTATGGTTTTGTGAGGTGGTTATTTGGCATGCATTTTTCCCAGGTTAAAAATGCAACATAAATGTATTTCCCCTGCATAAACTGCATGTCCAATAACCACATCACAAAACCACAGCAATCATGGTAAAACCAGGTGCATTTTCAACAGCATTTTCTTACTGCATGGTCAAAATCATTTTATGTATCTACTGTATACCCTCAAGCCAAATTGAACATAGCGGGTGTGAGCACTAAACGAGCCTAGGGCAGCATAAACTCTAAATACAGCTCGTTGTTTTAGGTAAAATTTCATGTTTCAATACATTTTTAAATATGTTGAGAATTACTTAAGTTATAGTTCTTTATGTATTAATATTGCTGACAAAATTTAAATGGTATGAGAACACAAATGTTATTAATGGATATAGGAACACTATTTCACTGCTGGTATGTGGTCGGTTATTTAGCTAGTAAAATAGTTTCACTGCTTTCTAGTAAATCTACATAATAATTATAGCTTGTACAATAGTTTGTCATCTATTATTTCGCTTGGAAGAAAATGGTTGAGAATTAGAAGGGAAGAGCCAAACACACCTCTGTGACACAGATTATTTCTGCCTTCATGTAATGCTTTCTAAATGACTAAACATTACATTTAAACGCATAGGTTGCTTGCTGCATCCTACACATGATCCATTTATATTGATGATGCTATATCTGTAAATAAAGATTCATAGTAGGTATGTAGCCATAGTCATAAATGATGCATATGTGTTATGAATGCTGAGGATTGCATGCATCATTTCGTATCAAAAAGAAGACTATTAGGAAATAATTAATCCTGACTGGTAACCATATGTCTTCCACACCTATATGAATGAAATTAGTAATGCGGTAATACTTGTATAGTAAAAGCATGAGCAAGCTTCTTGTAACCATATACATGTAAGTCAGAACAGGCTTTAATCATATTTTTTGTCAAATTAAAAGGGTTGTCTGACTCAAAGGATTTTTACATGTGGCTTGAAATTTTATCAATGAAAGAAAAAAAGGCACTCGCTATACACCCCTACTCCTTTTTAGAACTAGGGCTCCAGTGCCTTCTTCTATTGGAAGTGTGAAAACCTGTAGGTGCTCACAAGCACCCCTGTAGCCATTCACTGGCCTCAGTATGGGCATGTCCCCAGGTGACACATGACTGCTGAGTATCAGTGGTCACATACAGCTTGGGGATATGTCACAGGCCAGTGAAAGTGGATGTCTTTGCAAATTAAATGTTACACTTCAGGATCGTAAGGACCAGGGAACAGAGCAGTGGGTTTTTGCACTGTTCACCTGTTAAACCTACTTCTCATTTACTTGAGTTGCAGCAGCGCAGGGCACTGCCGGGATATGTGACAACTTACTGATCAAAAAGGGTCTGGCTACTGAAAGCACCAATAATCCCTATTTCTTTGTACAGTGCTACATTTCAGTTTACAGTGGGGATGGGGGTTGCAACTCAAGTGGATGAGAAGATGCTGTTCCACCAGTACAGTTGGGGATATGCACAAAATAATCAGAAGATGTATGTGTGCTGTACTAGCACCGGGACTAAGGATGAGCGTACTTCTGTTTTCAAGTTCGGCGTACAATGTTCGGGTTATCTTAAGAATTCCATTATGGATTCCATTACCATGGACCATAAGTTATGGTCTGTGGTAGCGGAATCCATAACAGAATTCTTAGATATCCCGAACCCAAACCTTGTACATCGAACTTGAAAACAGAAGTTTGCTTAACACTAAACAAGACACCTTCATTCTAGTGATCAGGAGTCAGAGCAGTTATATCCCCATCGATAAGTACATCATGGTAAATCCTAGCGATACATGACAATTTTTTTTATTTTTATGCCTTCTGTTTTTAAGTGGAACTGTGATGCATGGTCAGTAAGGGCATGGTTACTACAAAATTAACACAGAAATCTTTCTCAACTTTTTAAAAAGGTAGACTTTGATGTTATATTGTCTTGTCTACATTTACTTCTAATAATTTTTCACACAAGGGGATATCCTCTGCGTCTGGAGGAAAGAAGGTTTGTACACAAACATAGCAGAGGATTCATTACGGTAAGAGGAGGAGGTGGTGATGGTGAGTACAATAAAGGAATTCAAGAGGGGCCTGGATGTATTTCTGGAGTGTAATAATATTACAGGCTATAGCTACTAGAGATGGGTTGTTGATCCAGCCAGGGAGTTATTCTGATTGCCTGATTAGAGTCAGAAAAGGAATTTTTTATTCCCTGAGGAAAATTGGCTTCTACCTCACAGTTTTTTTTTTTTTGCCTTCCTCTGGATCAACTAGCAGGTTGACAGGCTGAACTGGATGGACAGATGTCTTTTTTCGGCCGTATGTATTATGTTACTATGTAAGCTGTTACTGTACCTGTAGAGTCTGAAGGCCCATATAAGCAGTATATAGAAGCAGGATTCCAAATGACAGAACAAGAATGTTTTTGAGATTTGAACATTGCATTCTGCAGCCTTTATTTTTTCAAGTTATGATGTGTTGTCAGTATTGTAAGAGCTGAAATAAAAAATAAAGTTACTAAAATTTTGCATATAAATTCAACCATGCATTTTATGATCATTTTATGAATTTCAGTGACATGTGCCCATAAGACTGTACAGATATAAGAACAAATCTGTTAACGTATTCCCTTGATCATATATAATAAAATGGTGTTCATTTTTCATTTCAATATTCTGAAGAAATTATTCCTAGGTGTTAAGATGTTTTACACAATTATCAATTATTGGGCATAAGCATTTATATGAATGCTTATTTCTAAGAAATGCGCCTTGTAAATGTGCCGCCAATTGGTTGTTCATCAAGTTTTGCATCTTTTATGTGGCACATAAAATTATTGTTATCGACAAATCACATCATATATGCCTGCATAGAAATGCAGCTAACAAGCAGGCAGCAGTCAGAAACAATCATTGCCCACTCTCACCCTTCTCGGCAGGGGCATAATTACCATAGCAGCAAACCATGCAACTGCTTGCCCAGGGCCAGAGGGGTCCCAGTCTTAGGTGGGATTGCCTCCTCTTCTACTGGAGGTGAAAACTTGGTCAGGACTCTACACTCTAAAGGAACAACATTTAGCAAATAATCCAGTGGAAATATGACCCAAGGGTCATTGAAAAGGGTTCAGACAGAAACTCTTGTGTCCTGTGTGGGGGTTTGATTTGATCCTTGCTATTGTGCCCTTAATTTTAGAAGTTAAAACAAGCTACTTACTAATATATTGTTATTATCATATTGCTTCCTTTTCTGTCTGGATTAATTTTTCCATCGCATTATACACTACTTGTTTCCAAGGTTACGACCATCCTGCAATCCAGCAGCAGTGGCCGTGCTTGCACACTATAGGAAAAAGCACCAGCCTATGTACACTCCCACGGTCCTGGTCACCACAGAGACAGCATTTTTTCCTATACCGTGCAAGCATGACCACCACTGAAGGATTGAAGGGTGATCCAACTCCTAACCATGGAAACGAGTACTGTATAATGTAATGGAAAAATTAATCCAGCCAGCAAAGGAATCAATATGAACAATCACAATACATTAGTAAGTGCCTTGTATTAGCTTCCTCTACATGATAAATTTCACTTGCTGAAGTGAGAAAACCCCTTTCAGGGTCTTGTAAGTACAATATTAGGGATTGGGAAGATATATATAGTTAGGTAGATTGAATTGCCTGATAAAAGACAGGTTTTAAGCACTACGGATAAGATAGGTTCATTACTGGTTGTTTGTTACAGGGCTGGATCTCTGTGCTGCACTGCACATCAGGATTTTAAAATACAGTACTCTGTGTTTATGTGCAAAGGCTAGCTAGCAACTCAAATAATATTTTTTACAGTGTAAATCTACTAGCTAATGATGTTTTGGGCATTATACTGTAGTTGCTCTAGACACTGTGCAATTATGCAATTTTTTGCTAAAAACATGTTTATAGTTTTTTAAATATTGCCCATTTTACTGTGTAACCAGTAGGGTATATTTTGGCCTCAGAGGTTGTCCAATTGCACTTTTTTTTCAAAAATGTTTGGATGCATTTACCCATAGCTATACGGTATGTGTGAAATACTAATGTTCTCTATGTTTTAAAGACCTGGAAAGGGGAAAGAGAGAAAAAAAGTATTAGAAAAATTAAAAAAGAGAGATAAGAGAGAAACGTTATGAGTCCTGGAAGAACTTGGAGTGGCATACACATTTTTAGAGCAATTGGAGCACTTTTAGTTCAGGTTCAATTTATATGCTCCTGAATTAAATATTCCAACTGATCTGTTAGAATCCGACCCAAAAAGAATTTCAAGAAATTCTCTGCAATTTTCTGAAGACACTTAGAAAGAGAAATTAAACATCTGAATTGTAAACATCTATATTCTCAGAGGAACAAATTAGTCACTTGACAATGGTGTAAATATTATCACCAGAAGACTTGTAACAGACTTAAAAGCTATCTGCGGATCTGATGAGTAATCATATTTAGCAACCATCATGCCTCATTAACCAGTTCATTAAACATTTTAAAACTGTCATGTAAGCTGTGCTAAGTATCCATAAGCTTTGTAGTTCTGCAAAATGAGCTGACAAGAACAGTCTTATTATACTGTAATGTTGTTCATATTGTTTGGACAATTTAATGCCTGAAACTACAGTATAGCTAAATGCTGAGAGGAATATACACAATATGTACACTAATATCATTTGATATGATCAATAAAATGTGAACTTTTTTCACATTAAAAGAAATGTGCCATCAAAATGCATTCACTATTTATCGGATTGAAGAATCCTCTTGCATGGCGCCTTCTATCTTAAAAGGCATGCAGTTCCTATTATTATGGTGATGAATACCACAATAATCATTGGTTGTCTACATTGTCCATTATTTTTAGATTTCAGATCAGTCTAATAAATAGAGAAGGCGAATAGAAGATAAGCAGTGGGTCAATAAAAAGGAAAGGCCCCTTTATACTGCCCAAACATTGAGCAAATTATCGCTAACAAGCATTCATACAAAATCCCATTATCGATAATCTGCCTGTGTAAAGGTGCCACCAATTACCTGATGAATTGCTCATACGGTCACCATACTATCTAAACAACACTCTGCTACCGGAAAACTATGATTCTGTATGGGGAGGAGAAATGGCATTAAGGACCCTTTTCACGGGTTGAGAATCTCAAAGATAATATTCGTTAATGATATCTGGCAGTCTAAATGTACCGCCGATTACCTGATGAATAAGCAAAAACACTCATTCAACGGGTGATTCGATCGTTTGTGCACACAAAAATTATTGTTCTACTGGCAGCAGATCATGCTGTGTAAACACGATCTGCTGCTGGCAAACAATCAGTCTGTATGGAGAAGAGAGAGGGCATTAGCGATCACTCCTCCCTATACTGTGGAGGAGATTGCTGCATGTAAATACAGCTGTCTCCTCCGCTGATGAGCAGACGATTATCGGGAAGGAACATTTCCTTCCTGAAAATCTGCTGCTCTGTTGTCCCATTTAAAGGGACCTTTGGGGATCACTGCTCTCCATACTGTGGAGGAGATCGCTGCATATAAATGTAGTGGTCTTCTTCACTGATGACTTTGCTTCCTTTCTGTCAATCGCCTGCTCAGTTGCGCAATGTAAAGGGGCCTTGAGTTGTTCATTATAATGTACACAAGGCTATCGAGTCAGAGAGACTGGTGGGTCGTTTAACAACATAATGACATCTCACAAGTGTCAACTGCAAAACAATTCAATACAGTTGTAGGTATATCAGCCTTATTTATAACAATAGAAATATTAAGTCAAAGGAGACCCACTTAATAATGCTAACTGCCACCACAAAAGTGTTCAAGTCCATGCGTTACCATCTATATATCACTGCCCTAATGAAAAATCACTTAGAACTGCAATATGACCTACCCAGGCCACTCTGAGATCTTGCCACTGGATTACAACGTCAATGCTACATGTTCTGGTCAATGTCCAAAGAGCTGGAGTTCTGGTGAGCTTGTCTCCTAATGGTAAATTCCTTTTCAATAGTGACATAGCTTTACAGATATTATTGTACTGTACAATTACCTTAAACCCCAGAACTGCCCTTGCCCTTTATAATGATGCTGTTTTCTTATATGGTAGTCTGACCTCTGGGCCCCCTGAGGAACTAAGTATGATTGCAAACTGAACTACCAATTATGGCCTACTGAGCAAATAGTGATCAATACAGAACAAGTGAATATCTGCCACTCTTTCAGTTTTTCATTATATTCAATATTAGTCCAACACATTACAAGTACAGCAACACTAATTACTGATATCTAGGGAAAATACTATTCTTTAATGTATCTCTCTAACTAATAAAGGGAGGTCCTGAGTGCTGCCACCATATATGACATTCATATGCAATAAAGGACATATGAAAAGTAGTAGTTCTGGTAGGACAACCTTTTCAAGTAGCACCTGTTATTTTTTAAGATGTTCCTGATAGGAAGAATCTGATATTATTTTAGTCTGGTATCTGGATACTATTAGCAGACCACAGACTGCTGCAAACTGGAGAAGTGAAGTCAAAAACAAAAAAAATTCTAAGTCTAGGTCTCATAAAAACATAATACATAAGTAAACATAATATTAAAATTGAAAAAATCAAATTAGTAATTAAAATAAAATAGAAAATGATCATTAAATTATATAATAATACATTAAACTTAATATTCTGTTTGTTAAATATACCACAAATAGAAAAGAAAAGAAAAGAAAAGAAAGAGGCACTCACTCACCTCAGATAATTCCTGACTGGATTCTTGGTCCGTGTATTACACTGTAAATAATGGTCAGCAGTTGTCAAATAATATGTATAGCTATCTCAGACACAAGCTCAGGTATGAATGATGAAGCCAGCTTTTATAGTAAAAGCACTGTGACACACACCCTGACAGATTATAGTAATTTCCTCTAGGTTAACCCTTTCCTTGTTTTTGTCAATACCTTCTTAGATAGCTGCTTAGCATTCATTTATGTATGGAATACACTATTTCAACATGTTAGCACACCTGCAATCGTGCATAAACACTGGCATCCTGGGCGGACTGGAAGCCTGAAATGGCCCTGAAAAAAAACTAAAAGGTGGCTCCATGTTGAAGGCAGGTCCAATACAAGAAGGTAGGGCTAGTAAAACCATAGTGCAGTATTTTCTGCCTTAGGTGAAGCGATTGCCACAGTGTGGCACAAATAACTGCTCCAAAAGAAACAAATACCACAATGCAGCAGAAAATACTGCCCAGGATAACCAAATACCACAGCACAAAATATTGCCCCAGCAGAACCAAATACCACAGTGCAGCACAAAATACTACCCCAGCAGAATAATAATGCTTCCTATTGAGCCCCAGTAATAATTGCCCCAGTAATAATAATGCAGACTATTATGTCTCCGCCAATAATAAAGCTATCTTATTGTGCCCTCAGTAATAATAATGGCCTCTATAGTTTCTACGCCAATAATAATTCCCGCCTATTGTGTCCCCAGTAAATAATAATGTCCCTATAGTGCCTCCACAATAATAAAGCTCCATTAATAATAATGCCCCAGATATTACTTCCATCAATAAGTAAACAAGTAATAATTATGCACCCATTGTGACCCAGCAATACTTCCCTTTATAGTGCTTCCACCAATAATAAAGCTGTCCTATTGTGTCCTCAATAAAAATAATGTTTTCTATAGTGCCTCCAGCAATAATAATGCCCCTATTGTGCCTCCAGCAATAATAATGCCCCCAATTGTGCTCCCAGTACTAATAATACCCCCTTTTGTGCATGAATAATATTACAATAATAATAGTATAATAAGGACACGATATTGCCTCAACCAATAATAATGTCCCTACTGTACCCTCAATAATAACAATGCCTTTAGTGCGTTCAGCAATAATAATGCCCTTATTGTTCCTCAAGCAATAGAAATGACCCTAATAATGCCTCCATCAATAATAATGTCCTCCTACTGTGCCCCTAATAATGTCCATATTGTGTCTCAGTAACAACCATGCCCTATAGTGCCCCAATAATAGTTATAATGCGACCAATAATGCCGTTTCCTATTATAAAGCTCCCTATTGTCGCCACAGTAATAATAATGACCCTATAGTACTTCCACCTATTATAATACCCCTTTTGTGCCACCAGTAATAATGATGCACAATTTAGTACCTCCAACTACAATAAAGATCCTCATTGTGCTCCAGCAAGAATAATTATCCCTATAGCACCTTTACCAAAAAATAATGCCCCCCCCCCCAGCAATAATAATTCTCCCTATAGTGCCTTCCCCAAAAATAATGTCCCATATTGTATCTCTAGTAATAATAATGTCTCCCTATAATGCCGCCACCAATGATAATGATTCTTATTATGCTCCCAGTAATAATAATGCTCCCATAGTTCGTCTGTATGGTCCCCAAGTAGTTAAAAGGGTATTCCCATCTCAGACAATGGGGGCATATCACTAGGATATGACCCAATTGTCTGATAGGTGCGGGTCCCACTTCTGGGAGGCGCACCTATATCGAGAACGGAGCAGGGAGAGCTGTGGCTGGAGAACCCCATATTTCCCGGAGTCCGTACACCACCAAGCGCTGCTCCCCACCTCTACAATGGAAGTGAATGGGAGCGCACCGCGCATGCTTGGCCCATGCCTCCATTCATTTCTATGGGGCTGACGGAAATAGCCGAGCCAGTGCTCATCTATATTTGCCGGCCCCATAGAAAATGAATGGAGGGTGGGTGTGTATTCACAGTGCACCCTCCCTCACTTTTGGAGGGAGGGTGCACTTTTGGTCTTCTGAGAAAATCAAAATATTGTCCAGATATGCTACCACAAATTGGTCAAGCATGTCCCTGTTGGAAGGTAGCAGGGGCATTGCAGAGGCCGAAAGGCATGACCAGATACTCGAAGTGACCGTAGCGGGTTCGGAAGGTGGTTTTCCACTCACCCCCTGGGCAAATTCGGACCAGGTTGTAGGCTCCTCGGAGATCGAGCTTAGTGAAGACTTTTGCCGCCCGAAGTCTCTTGAGAAGTTCAGAAATCAGGGGGAGAGGGTACTGGTTCTTCACAGTAACGTTGTTGAGCTTTCGATAATCTATGCAAGGGCATAGAGAAGAGTCTTTTTTCTCCACGAAGAAGGAGGGGGCCCCTGCAGGAGATGTGGAAGGTCGGATAAAACCTTTTTTTAGATTTTAGTCTAAGTACTCCTTCAGGGCCTTGAGTTCCGGCTCGGAGAGGGAGTATATATTGCCGAAGGGTATTTCAGCTCCAGGTAGCAGCTCAATCGGGCAGTCATAAGGCCGACACAGGGGCAGTTTGTCTGCATTTCTTTTGTCACAGACATTCTGGATCTCCCGGATATTGAGGGGGTAAAAGTTCCTTGGTGGACAGTCCGAATATGGTAGGTTCTTCCGGCGGAGGAGGGACAGATCCACGTAAACAGTTCTGAGAACAAAAGTCAGAGTGGAACCGTATCCAGCAGGCGTCCCAGTCCACCAAGGGGTTGTGGGTGGCCAACCAAGGGATGCCTAGGATCACCGGAAACTTAGGGGAGGCGATCAGGGAGAAGTAAATGGTCTCCTGATGATTGGGTTTGATGAAGGGTTGAAGGTCAGCGGGGTCCCATCAACGTTTTCCAGATCGATGGGGGCTGCCCTGGTTACCAGTGGTATGTTGTTCTCATGGGCGAAGGTCAAGTCCATGAAATTTCCGCCGGCTCCCGAGTCAAGCATTGCAGAGCAGGGAAGCTGTCGTTCCCCAATAGTGATAAGGATGGACACAATGAAGTGGGACCCGGTACCTGTAGTGTCCATGGTTTCAGAGGCCAAGGGTGAGATTGTGGCCTGTTGTAATTCCCGTAATTCTGTTACAGAGATGGTTCGGCGAGTCTTATTGGGACACCTAATAGCGAAGTGCCCTGGCTCGCCACAGTAAAGACAGAGGCCTGCAGCCAGTCGTCTCTCCTTTTCAGCAGCCGATAGAGTCTTGCGCAGTGCATCGACCTGCATCGTCTCGGTGGAGGGTTGGTGAGCCGGCTGCGTCGTTGGAGTGAAAGGGTACGCGGGCCTGTTATCTAGAGACCAAAGTCTTCCTCTCCTTCTTTCCGCGAGTCTCCGGTCAATCCGGATGCACAGTTGGACGAAATCATCCAGATCGTCTGGGGCGTCTACCCTGGCAAGCTCATCCTTTATAGGTTCGGAGAGTCCGTGGCAAAATTGACTTTTCTGGGCATCTGGTTTCCAGGTGGTGTCCGTGACCCAGCGGCGGAACTCGGAGGTATACTCGGCTACAGAGCGTCTTCCCTGCCGTAGACTGTGCAGCCTAGCCTCGGCCGTTGCGCAGCGGTTAGGGTCGTCGAACACTTGGCTCATGGCTGCGGTGAAGTTGTCTAGGTTATTCAATAAGGGACTGTGGAATTCCACATATGGGGATGTCCATGCCAGGGCCTCGTCAGTTACAAGGTTGATGATGAACAGGATCTTCTTTCTGTCCGAGGTAAAGGAACCTGGGTGCATCTGAAAGTAAATATGGCACTGGTTGAGGAACCCCCGAAATTGGCGCCGATCGCCATTAAACTTTGACGGGAGAGGCATGCGGGTATCTGTGACCGCGCCGTGTACGTCCAGTAGTTGACGCTGCAAGTCGATAATTTCCCTCTGTTGGCTCTGGATTGCGCCTTGAAGTTGAGCAATTTCCTTTTGGGCAGTCGTGCCAAACTCCTGAAGTTCGGAGACTTGTTTGCGCAGGGTGGCCATTGCGGACTCCATTTTAGGGCTGGTTATTCTGCTAGAGGTGCTACCGGGTGGAGTCCAGTAGCGGGAGACTGCAAGCAGAAGAGGCGGGGTGGAGGCGTCCGGGTCGGCAACAGAGAGGTAGACGGTAGTAGAGGATTAAGCAAGAGAGTAGTCGGGGACAATTCCGAGGTTGGCAGCAGTCGAGTTGGTTAGTAGTAGCAACAGAGGAACAGCGGTAGATACAGCAGGATCAAGTTCAGAAGAACAATAACCAATGGGGGACAGGTGCAAGAGGCTGGGCTTATAAAGAGGAAGTAGCAGGTGCAAGGAATCACAGAGATTAACAAGGCAAGGCTGGAACAAGGTAGATCAAAGAGTTCAGTAGAAGGAAAAGTCCAGAAGGGCTGGTAGTCTAGTCGCTAGAGCTACCGCCTGGGACATGGCCAGACACAGGCCAGACACGCTCCATCTGAGGAGGTGGTGTTGAAGAGTTCCAGAGGGGCCTGGATGTATTTCTGGAGTGTTATAATTTTACAAGCTATAGCTACTAGAGAGAGGTCAGTGATCCAGGGAGTTATTCGGATTGCCTGATTGGAGTCGGGAAGGAATTTATTTCCCCTAAAGTTAGGAAAATTGGCTTCTACCTCACAGGGTTTTTTTTTTTGCCTTCCCCCTGGATCAACTTGCAGATAACCGGTAGTGATGAGAGGCAGGGAGAATATTCGAATTCGCGATATTTCGCGAATATTTGGGGGAATATTCGCCATATATTTGAAAATTCGCGAATTCGTAATCTCCAGTCATTATTTTCTTAATTGCGAAAATTAGCATATAAAAATTTGCGTATAAAAATTTGCATAAACATTCGCATAAACTGGTATTTAAAAGGTATCTTTTAAATACCAGTTTATGCGAATTTTTATGCAAATTGTATGCGAATTTTTGCAATCAAGATATATTCGCAAATTCTCGAAGTGCCGACATTCGTGATTAAAATTTGCAATTTGAAAATTCGTGATCAACACTAGTTACCGGCTGAACTAGATGGACAGATGTCTTTTTTCAGCTTTATAAACTATGTTACTATGTTAGGAGAGAAGCTCAAGTTCAGGAGCTCCAAGGTAATGTTTTCAAAAATACTACCAGTGCCACGTGTGTCACTAGAGAGACAACGGGAGCTTAGGGAGCTAAATAAGTGGCTCAGAGGCTGGTGCAGGAAGGAAGGGTTTAGGTTTATGGAGAACTGGGCTGACTTTTCTGTTGGCTAAAGGCTCTACAGTAGGGACGGGCTGCACCTTAATGGAGAGGGTGCAGCTGTACTGGCGGAAAATGATTAAACAGCTGGAGGAGCTTTTAAACTAGGATCTGGGGGAGAGAGGAGGTCATACCAATAAGAGAGTAGAAAGAGCAGATGGAAAGTGAGATATAGGAGTGGACAGTGGTGATTTAGTGGGGACTAGTTTTAGTGAGGAATTTGGGAGGTGATTTTGCATAATGGTCATAATAGGAGAATTTAATTTCACAGATATTGACTGGGGTCATGGTTCTGCCTGAACTGCAAAGGGTATAAAATTCCTCATCTTGCTACAGGACCACTTTATGGGCCAGTTTGTTGAAGGTCCCACTAGGGGCTATGCTCTGCTGCATATGGTAATTTCTAATGAGGCAGAGCTTGTTGAGAATGTTACTGTTCATGAAACACTAGGTAATAGTGAACACAATATAATTGTTACGACCAGTGGGTGGGACCCGCTGGTCCAACCAGAGATAATGTGGATTCTCTGTGTCAACCAAGGGATGGCAGCCACTAACCCATTAGGTGTTACTCAGGAAGTGGCGGGTGGGCACCCCCTGATGGGACGCCAGTATGGGATGGAGCACAGAAGCAGCATAGCCGGAGGACGCGTCTGGCAGGCACGCGCCTGCCCCATCTGATGGAGATAGCAATGAGCAGCGAGGCAGGAGAAGCTGGGGATATGACAGGTAAGACAGCAGGTGGTGTGGCAGAAAGCCCAGGCCTAACAATAGATATATTCCCCTTGAACTATAAAAAGCAAACTCTGGAAGAACAAAAACACCGTATGTTAAAAAGGCCAATTTCCCTGTGTTGACTAGGAATATCTATTGTCACATAATGTTACATAGGACAAATAGGACAGATTTAAATCCACATTGGCTACTTACACTGCAAACTGTATTCCTGTGGTTAACAAGTATAAACGGCTAAAATTAACACACACACACACCCCCCTCCCGGTGGCTTATAGCTACTATAAAAAGGGCAATAAATGACAATGAAATCTTTCTTTTAAATGTTTTGTTTGAAAGACTCAAGACTTATACATAGGAGTATATGACTGTTGATAATATCATAGGTGATAACAAGGGATGAGCGAATCGACTTCGGATGAAGTTCAGGATGCATCAGAAGGATATCTTTCGTTCCAGAGCTAATCCGGGTTTTGTCCGGACCAAATACTGTAGCTTGCTGTGGTATATTGTCCAGTCAAAATCCCTGATTACTAATGCATTAAACCCCATTGAAATGTATTGGTGCTGGCAAAAAGTCTTTTGGTGTTTGCTTCTGTGCCGGAACCGTTTTTAAATGTGTGCCTGCACCAGTTTGTAGGAGGAGCCTGGGATCACTGCTTCCTGTTTTCTTCAGCCCAGCGCAAGCCTCTGAAGACCGTCTATTCAGGTCAGTATAACCCCCCCACACACACTTTTTGGTTTTTTTAAAGACCTATACTAGAACTTTTCAGTAAGAGGGGGCACATGGAGGGACAATAATAGGGGAAGGGGGCACAATAAATATAATAGAGGCACAGTGAGGGAAAATTCAAATAGATCAGGGCACAATGGCCTCACAATAAATATGATGGGGGAACAATCCTTATGATGGGAGCACAGTGAGGGTTAAAATATTCAGCAAAGGCGTCTCTCATCCGGGAAACATTGACAGTGGTCCTTAGACAACATTTTCAAGACTGGCCAAATTACAGTACTGTACTTTCTTCTAGCATCTGTTCAACATGGAGTGGTTATTTCATTAAAGAGTTTGTCCAGGCTGGGTGCACTCATGCCGTCTCCCTTCTCTCTTCCTGCTCTGCGGCTGCTGTCCCATAGACAAACAGCGGAGAGCAGGAAGAGAGAAGGGAGATGACAAGTGCGTATTGCACGTGCCATCTCCCCATACAGTTGACCTGAGGCTAGGTCATCAATATTAAAAACCCGGACAACCCCTTTAAGAGGTAGTTATGCAACACAACATATGCCTTCACAACCTCATCGACTGTTTTGATTTTGAGCTGAATGGGTTTTGTGAATACTGCATGCGCCATTTTGACAAGAATGCTGAATGCGCACTCAACCATTTTTCTGGCACTAGTCAGTCAGTAGTTGAAAATACGTTTAGTATGGTTGAATCTGCGGCTCGAATACAGTTTTATTAGGTGGCCACACATTTGAAAGGCTTCGTCACCGACCAAGACAAATGGCACAGGGGTCCATCAGAGGTCGGGGAGGAGGGAAATCAAATTGTTGATTGTACAACTTGTGTCACGTGTCCGAATTTTTAAAGACCATAGAATTATTTGTTCTGCCATAAGCCCAAAGGGAAAAAATGTGCTATGCCATAAGCTCCTATATCAATAGCCACAAAATGGTACTGGGCAATATCAATGGCCATTAATATAATTGAAAAATACGTCTTGTAGTTGAAGTACTCTGATCCACTGCCTTGGGGGTTTAGAATACAAATATGTTTACTGTCCACCACCCCAAAACAGTTTGGAAACTGGCACACTTCCCAAAATTTATCAGCTATATCAATCCAATGTTGCATGCTTGGATGGAGTATGAATTCTTCTTACAATATCTGCCACAAAGCATGGCACTAGAGATGAGCGAACACCTGGATGTTCGGGTTCGAGAAGTTCAGCCGAACTTCCAGAAAATGTTCGGGTTCGGGATCCGAACTCGACCCGAACTTTATCTCGAACCCGAACCCCATTGAAGTCAATGGGGACCCGAACTTTTAGGCACTAAAAAGGCTGTAAAATAGTCCAGGAACGGGCTAGAGGGCTGCCAAAGGCAGCAAAATGTAGGTAAATCCACTGCAAACAAATGTGGATAGGGAAATGAATTAAAATAAAATAAATAAAATTTAACCAATATCAATTGGAGAGAGGTCCCACAGCAAGGAATCATGCGTCATATCACCCACCACTGGAGAAGGCCACTTTCAGTTATTTCGGCCCAGCACCCAGACCGAGGATACAGGTCCCACAGCAAGGAATAATGCGTCATATCACCCACCACTGGAGAAGGCCTTTTTCAGTTATTTCGGCCCAGCACCCAGACCGAGGATACAGGTCCCACAGCAAGGAATCATGCGTCCTATCACCCACCACTGGAGAAGGCCATTTTCAGTTATTTAGGCCCCAGCACCCAGTCAGAGGAGAGAGATCCCACAGCAAGGAATCATGCGTCATATCACCCACCACCGGAGAAGGCCACTTTGTTATTTTGGCCAGCACCCAGACCGAGGAGAGAGGTCCCACAGCAAGGAATCATGCGTCATATCACCCACCACTGGAGAAGGCCACTTTCAGTTATTTCGGCCCAGCACCCAGACAGAGGAGAGAGGTCCCACCGCAAGGAATCATGCGTCATATCAACCACCACCGGAGAAGGCCACTCTCAGTTATTTCGGCCCAGCACCCAGACAGAGGAGAGAGGTCCCACAGCAAGGAATCATGCGTCATATCAACCACCACCGGAGAAGGCCACTCTCAGTTAGTTAGGCCCAGCACCCAGACAGAGGAGAGAGGTCCCACAGCAAGGAATCATGCGTCATATCAACCACCACCGGAGAAGGCCACTCTCAGTTATTTAGGCCCAGCACCCAGACAGAGGAGAGAGGTCCCACAGCAAGGAATCATGCGTCATATCAACCATCACCGGAGAAGGCCACTTTCAGTTATTTCGGCCCAGCACCCAGACAGAGGAGAGAGGTCCCACAGCAAGGAATATGGCGACATATCACCCACCACTGGAGAAGGCCACTCTCAGTTATTTCGGCCCAGCACCCAGACAGAGGAGAGAGGTCCCACAGCAAGGAATCAGGCGTCATATCACCCACCACTGGAGAAGGCCACTTTCAGTTATTTAGGCCCAGCACCCAGACAGAGGAGAGGTTCATTCAACTTTGTGTTGCACCGCAAGATCATGGTAAAGTTAAAAAAATGAGGATTCAATAAAGAAGTGCCCCGGAGTACAAGAATACATGGTTGAGGGGGAGGCAGTTATAAATGTCTATTCTGCACAAGGGAGGGACAGGTCCTGTGGGATCCATGCCTGGTTCATTTTTATGAACGTCAGCTTGTCCACGTTGGCTGTGGACAGGCGGCTGCGTTTTTCAGTAATGACGCCCCCTGCCGTGCTGAATACACGTTAAGACAAAACGCTGGCCGCCGGGCAGGCCAGCACCTCCAAGGCATAAAATGCTAATTCTGGCCACGTGGACAATTTGGAGACCCAGAAGTTGAATGGGGCCGAACCATCAGTCAGTACATGGAGGGGTTTGCAGACGTACTGTTCAACCATGTTAGTGAAATGCTGCTGTCACGAGTTGGAGGTCCCGCGAAAGACCTCTGCGTCGTTTCACAATAAACGAGAAACAAAGGTACGGTCTAAACAGTGGTTAATGTACAAATGGAAAACAATGGAGAAACATAAGCTCTACATACCGTCAATGCAGTGGGAGGAACCCCCACTGTGCCACTGTCTAGTAATACTCCAGAGGGGCGTGACTAAGCAACTCCTGGTGTTCACTAGGGCCCCAGATGGAAGGGATAGGCTTTGCCGCAGGAAGTTGCCAGGGTCCACTCTGGAGCGTGAACTAGACCGTGACCACAGGAGCGAGTGACAACTGGTACAAGAATGTACCGACGGTACAGAGCAACATGACATACAAAGGGAACACGAGCGGGAGTTCAGTCAAGGACACAGGAGTGGCAATGGACAGAGAAGGTCTTGCTCCACCAGTGGGAACTGCGTGGCCTTGCCCAAGCACTCTGCAGCAAGGAAGCTGCAAGAGCTTGCTGAACACAGAACATGGACAGAGACGAATGCTCCTCCTCCGAGGAACGACAGACCCCCTTTCGGAGGAGACAGGAAACATAGCAAGGCAAGACATAACAGAACAGGCGAACTCAAAGCAGAGACACAGAAGTACGGACAACATAGCCTGAGACAACAAACAGTGGACAACAACAAGCAGTGCAACAACAATGAACAAGTAGGGGAACCTACAGAGTACAGATGGACACGGATCCCATGGGTCAGCAGCATGGGAGACAGAAGAAACAGGGAGCAGGACAAACAAACACCAGGAGAGCTGACCCAGAACTGAGGAAACCTCAGCCTTAAATACAGGTTCCATGGGTGTAGCAAAGAGGCCACACGCATGGAGCAAACAGACACAGATGGGAGTAAACCCATACAATACCACATCCAAACACACAGGAACGAAGTTGCAGCGAGGAGCTGCAGCACACGAATGGACGGAAGGTCACGGCCGGAAACAGCGGCCGTGACAGCTGCCTCCTGCTAACACGTTCCGTATCAGGTGGTGGTGCAGTTAGCTGCAGCGTGGAGACAAAACTTTTCCACATTTCTGCCATGCTAACCCTGCCCTCAGAGGAGCTGGCTGTGACAGCTGCGTTGGCGACCTCTTGCTCCTCCTCTGCCTTCGCCTTGGGCTTCCACCTGTTCCCCTGTGACATTTGGGAATGCTCTCAGGAGCGCCTCTACCAGTGTGCGCTTGTACTCGCGCATCTTCCTATCACGCTCCAGTGCAGGAAGTAAGGTGGGCACATTGCCTTTGTACCGGGGATCCAGCAGGGTGGCAACCCAGTAGTCCGCAGACGTTAAAATGTGGGCAACTCTGCTGTTGTTGCACAGGCACTGCAGCATGTAGTCGCTCATGTGTGCCAGGCTCCCCAGAGGTAAGGAAAAGCTGTCCTCTGTGGGAGGCGTATAGTCATCGTACTCCGTATCCCCCCAGCCACGCACCAGTGATGGGCCTGAGCTGTGTCGGGTGCCGCCCCACTGTGAACCTGCTTCATCCTCATCCTCCTCCACCTCCTCCTCATCCTCCAGTAGTGGGCCCTGGCTGGCCACATTTCTACCTGGCCTCTGCTGTTGCAAAAAACCTCCCTCTGAGCCACTTCTAACAGACTGGCCTGAAAGTGCTAAAAATGACCCCTCATCCTCCTCCTCCTCCTCCTGGGCCACCTCCTCTTCCATCATCGCCCTAAGCGTTTTCTCAAGGAGACATAGAAGTGGTATCGCCACTGGCCATGTTGGTGGAGTACTCGAAACAGCGCAACAGGGCACACAGGTCTCGCATGGAGGCCCAATCATTGGTGGTGAAGTGGTGCTGTTCCGCAGTGCGACTGACGCGTGCGTGCTGCAGCTGAAACTCCACTATGGCCTGCTGCTGCTCGCACAGTCTCTCCAGCATGTGCAAGGTGGAGTTCCACCTGGTGGGCACGTCGCATATGAGGCGGTGAGTGGGAAGGCTGAAGTTCCGCTGTAGCGCAGACAGGCGAGCAGCGGCAGGATGTGAACATCGGAAGCGCGCACAGACGGCCCTCACTTTATGCAGCAGCTCTGACATGTCGGGGTAGTTGTGAATGAACTTCTGCACCACCAAATTCAGCACATGCACCAGGCAAGGGATGTGTGTCAAACCGGCTAGTCCCAGAGCTGCGACGAGATTTCGCCCATTATCGCACACCACCAGGCCGGGCTTGAGGCCCACCGGCAGAAACCACTCGTCGGTCTGTTGTTCAGTACCCCGCCACAACTCCTACGTGGTGTGGGGTCTGTTCCCCAAACATATGAGTTTCAGGATGGCCTGCTGACGTTTACCCCGGGCTGTGCTAAAGTTGGTGGTGAAGGTGTGTGGCTGACTGGATGAGCTGGTGGAAGCAGAGGAGGAGGAAGCCGAGTAAGAGGAGGAGGCTACAGGAGGCAAAGAATGATGCCCTGCGATCCTTGGCGGCGGAAGGACGTGCGCCAAGGAACTCTCCGCCTGCGGCCCAGCCGCCACTACATTTACCCAGTGTGCAGTTAGGGAGATATAGCGTCCCTGGCCGTGCTTACTGGTCCACGTATCTGTGGTTAGGTGGACCTTGCCACAGATGGCGTTGCGCAGTGCACACTTGATTTTATCGGATACTTGGTTGTGCAGGGAAGGCACGGCTGTCTTGGAGAAGTAGTGGCGGCTGGGAACAACATACTGTGGGACAGCCATAGACACCAGCTGTTTGAAGCGGTCTGTGTCCACCAGCCTGAATGACAGCATTTCAAAGGCCAGTAGTTTAGAAATGCTGGCATTCAGGCCCAGGGCTCGAGGGTGGCTAAGTGGGAATTTACACTTTCTCTCCAAGGTTTGTGAGATGGAGAGCTGAACGCTGCCGTGTGACATGGTGGAGATGCTTGGTGACGCAGGTGGTGTTGTCGGTGGCACATCCTCTGTTTGGTGGGCGGCAGGTGGCAACATTCCTCCCGAGGTGGAGGAAGAGGCCGAGGCAGCAGCAGAAGAGGGAGCAGGGGGAGCCAGAGTGAGTTCCTTGCTTTTAAGGTGTTTACTCCACTGCAGTTCATGCTTTGCATGTACATGCCTGGTCATGCAGGTTGTGCTAAGGTTCAGAACGTTAATGCCTCGCTTCAGGATCTGATGGCACAGCGTGCAAACCACTCGGGTCCCTGGTGGCGGTGGCCAGTAGCAGGCGAACTCTCTTGGCGGCGGCTGGTCTGCTTTTGCCCCCTGCTCCCTCTTTTGCTACGCTGTTGGCTCGGTCTCACCACTGCCTCTTCCTCTGAACTCTGAAAGTCAGTGGCACGACCTTCATTCCATGTGGGGTCTAGGACCTCATCGTCCCCTGCATCGTCTTCCACACAGTCTTCCTCCCTGACCTCCTGTTCGGTCTGCACACTGCAGAAAGACGCAGCAGTTGGCACCTGTGTTTCGTCATCATCAGAGACGTGCGGACTCCGACGAGGTGGTATTCCCATGTCCTCATCATCAGGAAACATCAGTGGTTGTGCATCAGCGCATTCTATGTCTTCCACCACTGGAGAAGGGCTAGGTGGATTTCCTTGGGAAACCCTGCCAGCAGAGTCTTCAAACAGCAAAAGAGACTGCTGCATAACTTGAGGCTCTGACAGTTTCCCTGATATGCATGGGGGTGATGTGACAGACTGATGGGCTTGGTTTTCAGGTGCCACCTGTGCGCTTTCTGCAGAAGACTGGGTGGGAGATAATGTTGTGAAAATGCTGGATCCACTGTCGGCCACCCAATTGACTAGCGCCTGTACCTGCTCAGGCCTTACCATCCTTAGAACGGCATTGGGCCCCACCAAATATCGCTGTAAATTCTGGCGGGTACTGGAACCTGAGGTAATTGGTTCACTAGGACGTGTGGCTGTGGCAGAATGGCCACGTCCTCTCCCAGCACCAGAGGGTACACTAACACCACCACGACCGCGTCCGCGTCCCTTACTAGATGTTTTCCTCATTGTTACCGTTCAGCAAGCACCACAATAAGGAATAAAATATTTGGCCCAATGTATTGATTTCAAATTCAGGCCTTTTTTTTTTTTTACAGGCACCTAACACTATCTGCCTATTTGTTTATGTAGCGTATTACACTAATCCAGGCACAGTAGTAACCACTGATTTAGGGGAGTATCTCTTTTAGGGCTAGTATTTAGGCCCTGGATGACAGGTATCCTTTTATGGACAGATTTACACTTGGCCTGCAACATCTGGGACAACAGATTCAGGGTACTGCTATTTTGGCAATTGAATGTCACCCCAGAACAAAATATATGTTTTGCAAGACACTATGAAACGTGGCCTGCAACAGCTGGGACACCAGATTCAGGGTATTGCTATTTTGGCAATTGAATGTCACCCCAGAACAAAATATATTTTTTGACGGACACTATGAAACCTGGCCTGCAACAGCTGGGACACCAGATTCAGGGTATTGCTATTTTGCTAAATTAATTTCACCCCAGAACAAAATATGTGTTTTGGCAGACACTATGAAATCTGGCCTGTAACTGCTGGGACACCAGAATCAGGGTATTGCTATTTTTCAAGATTAATTTCACCCCAGAACAAAATATATGTTTTAGCAGACACTATGAAATCTGGCCTGCAACAGCTGGGACACCAGAATCAGGGTATTGCTATTTTGCCAGATTAATTTCACCCCAGAACAAAATATATGTTTTAGCAGACACTATGAAATCTGGCCTGCAACAGCTGGGACACCAGAATCAGGGTATTGCTATTTTGTCAGATTAATTTCACCCCAGAACAAAACATATGTTTTAGCAGACACTATGAAATTTGGCCTGCAACAGCTGGGACACCAGATTCAGGGTATTGCTATTTTGACAATTGAGTGTCACCCCAGACCAAATATATGTTTTGACGGACACTATGAAACCTGGCCTGCAACAGCTGGGACACCAGATTCAGGGTATTGCTACTTTGGCAATTGAATGTGACCCCAGAACAAAATATATTTTTTGACGGACACTATGAAACCTGGCCTGCAACAGCTGGGACACCAGATTCAGGGTATTGCTATTTTGGCAGATTAATTTCACCCCAGAACAAAATATATGTTTTGACGGACACTATGAAACGTGGCCTGCAACAGCTGGGACACCAGATTCAGGGTATTGCTATTTTGCCAGATTAATTTCACCCCAGAACAAAATATATGTTTTAGCGGACACTATGAAATCTGGCCTGCAACTGCTGGGACACCAGATTCAGGGTATTGCTATTTTGCCAGATTAATTTCACCCCAGAACAAAATATATGTTTTAGCAGACACTATGAAATCTGGCCTGCAACTGCTGGGACACCAGAATCAGGGTATTGCTATTTTGCCAGATTAATTTCACCCCAGAACAAAACATATGTTTTAGCAGACACTATGAAATTTGGCCTGCAACAGCTGGGACACCAGATTCAGAGTATTGCTATTTTGACAATTGAATGTCACCCCAGACCAAAATATATGTTTTGACGGACACTATGAAACCTGGCCTGCAACAGCTGGGACACCAGATTCAGGGTATTGCTACTTTGGCAATTGAATTTCACCCCAGAACAAAATATATGTTTTGATGGACATTATGAGACGTGGCCTGCAACAGCTGGGACACCAGATTCAGGGTATTGCTATTTTGCCAGATTAATTTCACCCCAGAACAAAATATATGTTTTAGCGGACACTATGAAATCTGGCCTGCAACTGCTGGGACACCAGATTCAGGGTATTACTATTTTTCCAGATTAATTTCACCCCAGAACAAAATATATTGTTAAGACACCTCCTGTGTCTTTAAACCAAACCGCCGTTTAGTAGACCTTCCCCGGCTGCTGTACACATAACCTCCATTCGCATAAACTGGAGGGCACGAACCAAATGCAGGGGAAGCGGCAATCTCACGAACGGCTCCAAACACACGAACGGTAATCCACGAACTGCTGCAAGCCGCCGAACAATCACACTCACCAAGCGGCTTCCATTTCCATTCAGCAGTCTCTAAACGCCAATAATAAATCCCCCCAATAACGAGACAGAAGCTACGCATTGAGGGTCAAATAAGAACTCTTTTAATGACCACACAAGCATTTCCTTTTATACACATTTTCCAACAAACATAAACCATAACCTAGGAGAGAGACCCTGCCCTCATTTAAATAAAGGCCAAACAGACCGGGGCTACATGTCATGGCTCCCTACTACATAGTAAATGGCAATACCTCAGAAAAAATACAAATACTGAAGAGAAAAAACACCTGAGTATCAATTGCCCAAATAAATTAACTTTATTGAATACAAATATTAAAATACATGTACATAATGCACAGGAAGGTGGCAATGGAAAAGCGCCACCCTGGACTACAGCGCCATCGTATACAGAGTTATTGCATAAGAACCCCTATGTAATTGTTCTAAGTATAAACATGCGAGACTCGTGATTGCCACTGCCTTGTCCGCATATCCAAGTGACCATCTCCGACCTGCACCCCTACATATGGGGACAATCATACAAGCATGGACAAAGATCAGGGGAATAAACAGTCTTACCGAGTGACGGATGGAGCCAAGAGAGACCAGGGTGGCGCTACCCGGCGCGTTCGGCGATCCTTCGTCTGGGGGTGGATCGCCGAAACGCGCGTCGGGGTAGCGCCACCCTGGTCTCTCTTGGCTCCATCCGTCACTCGGTAAGACTGTTTATTCCCCTGATCTTTGTCCATGCTTGTATGATTGTCCCCATATGTAGGGGTGCAGGTCGGAGATGGTCACTTGGATATGCGGACAAGGCAGTGGCAATCACGAGTCTCGCATGTTTATACTTAGAACAATTACATAGGGGTTCTTATGCAATAACTCTGTATATGATGGCGCTGTAGTCCAGGGTGGCGCTTTTCCATTGCCACCTTCCTGTGCATTATGTACATGTATTTTAACATTTTCCAACAAGGTTACCACCCACGTGGTATAAACATAGCAGTCAATCATTTATAGTTTCACATTTTAAACAGAACCCATTCGTCAATGTACATTTAATAACCACAATGAGCATTGCCCGTGATCCAATCAACAACACAATGACATTGTCCGTGATCCAATCAACAACACAATGACATTGTCTGTGATACAATCAACAACACAATGACATTGTCCGTGATACAATCAACAACACAATGGCATTGTCCGTGATCCAATCAACAACACAATGGCATTGTCTGTGATACAATCAACAACACAATGACATTGTTCGTGATACAATCAACAACACAATGACATTGTCCGTGATACAATCAACAACACAATGGCATTGTCCGTGATCCAATCAACAACACAATGACATTGCCCGTGATACAATCAACAACACAATGACATTGTCTGTGATACAATCAACAAAATAAAAGTTAGGAATCCAGGCAATAACAGGTGTTCTGTTGTTTCAGCGGTGTTCGGCAGAAAAAGTGTCCATTTTTAGTTCCCTGAAAATAGAGCCGAACACCGCTGGGCTTTCGCATAGTTTAAAATGGCAGCTGCCTCGTGGTCGACATACGAACAACGACCACCCTGAATTTGTGTAATTGAGAAGTGTCTGCGGTTAACCACAACGTTCTAATTGGGATCAATCGGTTAACCAGCAGCACACTTCTCTCCTGGGTGGCTGTCCGTTCGTCTAGTTCATTCGGGAAAAACAGTTGGCCTGCAACTGCTGGGACACCAGAATCAGGGTATTACTATTTTGCCAGATTAATTTCACCCCAGAACAAAATATATGTTTTAGCAGACACTATGAAATCTGGCCTGCAACTGCTGGGACACCAGAATCAGGGTATTGCTATTTTGCCAGATTAATTTCACCCCAGAACAAAATATATGTTTTAGCAGACACTATGAAATCTGGCCTGCAACTGCTGGGACACCAGAATCAGGGTATTGCTATTTTGCCAGATTAATTTCACCCCAGAACAAAATATATGTTTTGGCGGACACTATTCTATTTTGCCAGCCACAGCTGAAACCACTGATTAATGGTATTGCTATTTTAGGAATTTAATTTCACCCCAGAACAAAATATATGTTTTAGCGGACACTATGAAATCTGGCCTGCAACTGCTGGGACACCAGATTCAGGGTATTGCTATTTTGCAAGATTAATTTCACCCCAGAACAAAATATATGTTTTGGCGGACACTATTCTATTTTGCCAGCCACAGCTGAAACCACTGATTTATGGTATTGCTATTTTGGCAATTGAATTTCACCCCAGAACAAAATATATCCTTTGCTAGACAGCAGACAGTATTATACTTGTCTAGCCAAAGCTGGAACACCAGATTTAGGGGATTGGTATTTGGGCAATTGTATTTAACCCCTTAATAAAATATAGAAATTGCTATCCTGAGTTTCTAGGGGTGACAATTAGCACAGCCAAGCCCCTGATGTAGGATATAGAAAAAAAAAACTAGTATTGATGGATTGATGGACTTGGTGGCAGCTTCTTCTGGTGCACCACAAGTCACAAAATGGCCGCCGATCAACCCAGAAAATAAGTGACAGAAAGACGCTCTGTGCAGCCTAAAAACCAGCGAGCAAGTAACTAGCAGAAGTTCAATGATTCTCAGCTGTAGATCGATCCGTTCATTAGGTGCTGTTGCTGACTTTAACCTGCCTAATCTCGCCCTGACAGAAGCTGCGTCCTCTCCCTACACTAATCAGAGCAGTGTGACGTGCGGCGCTACGTGACCCCAGCTTAAATAGAGGCTGGGTCACATGCCGCACTTGGCCAATCACAGCCATGCCATTAGTAGGCATGGCTGTGATGGGCTCTTAGGGCAAGAAGTAAAACGCTAGCTGATTGGCAGCTGTGCAGCCCTTCAGAAAGCGGGAAGAAATCGACGAACAACGGACCTGAACCCGAACTTTTTTGAAAATGTCCGGGTTCGGGTCCGGGTCCCGGACACCCCAAAATTCGGTATGAACCCGAACGATGCTCAAACTGTTCGCTCAACACTACATGGCACGTATCCTGTCTGAATGCCTTCTCAGTTCTGGAAACAGGACTTCAAAAGCACCCCTTCTCTAAACCCAATATCGATGACATTGTTGTCTCACTCGAAGATGTGTGATTGTCAAGCTCATGGTGGCTGCCGATTTTGGACATGTGCAGACTTCAGTCTCTTATAACCTCTGAGTGCATCATCACTTGCCTGCTGCCTGGGCGCCACGCAGTGATGATGTGGCAACACCTGACTATCAGTCTGCTCAGGCTTCAGGTTCATTGCCATTGCGTTTGTGCTCCAAGGTGCATCTCTGGCAGTCTGAGCATATTGTGTGTTCCTGTGTATGTTCCGGCCTGGCTGACGTTTCCTCTGGCTAATGACCTGCTTTGGACCTGACCCTGGCGCTTGGATGACTACCCGCTTTGGACCTGACCCCAGATTGGACGACTACTCGTACTACTTTGGATCTGCTTCTGGCTTGGACGACTACCCGTATTGGACTTGACGGCTTTTTCCTGATTTCGCTGTCCCTGATTTATTTGCACGTGGTCTTGTTTCCTGGCTCCCATGACAGTGATTCCGGGATTAATGCTTGAAATCCAAATTTTATGTGGTCTGGCAGCATTTTCTGTATCTTCATAAGCAGCATCTGAAGGATATTTGACTTTCTGTCCTATTTATATGGCCACTGTCCAATTTGCATATCTAATTGAAGTTTTTAAAAAAGGATCTGTTTTTTAGGTCATAAACAGATACTAACTGATGAAACAGATCTGTTTTTTTAATGGATCCGGTAAAAATGTGATGATAACACATATAAGGGAGTTAGATGCCCTAAGTAGTGTAAATTATATGTCCTCTCAGTTTGTATATAAATGTATTGGTAGCATTCACTGTGGTACTGTGGCTATTATTAGGGGTGTGGCTTAGAATTTTCTATGGATGTATACATCCATATGGTAATGACCAGGCTGTGGTGGTCAACAAAGGATATATATGTGTAATTTTATAGGGTCTAGAGAGGAAATATTTTATTTATTTATTTATGTTATGCACTTATATAGCACTACTATATTCTGCAGCGCTTTACAAACATTAGCATTAAGCTGTCCCCAATGGGGCTCACAATCCCAGTTCCCTATCAGTATGTCTTTGGAGTGTGGGAGTAGACGGGAGTACCAGAGGAAACCCACACACAGAGAGAACATACAAACTCCATGCAGATGTTGTCCTTGGTCTGATTTGAAACTAGGCACCTGCCCTCTCTAGGCCCTATAACAGTCACGTGGACCAGCGACCGAAGTGTCACTTTAGATACCAAGCCAGTCCCTATTTCACACCCTACAATCTCATTCCCATTCAGGAACCAAGACCCAACAGTAATTGCTGTTGGCAGTGAGCCTTCCACATCACAGTAGTAGGGATGAGCAAACCCGAACTGTATACACAATTGAGCATGTGGCAGCGCAGGCAGAACAATAGAATCACTGGTTCCTTGCCCCACTGTTCCCAGGGCAAGGGCGCTTCTACTTGATGTAGCGTGCCACCTGTGACATTCCAATCGAGCGGACCTGCTATATGCTGGGTCTGCATTGCTGCATCATGGGAGCCCAACGGGACAGTTGAGTAGAGATTGCCCTTCCATTTTCTCTCCACGTGCCCTAACCCTAATTTTGACCGACCCTAACCCTACCCTAAAACTGGCCTCTGACCATAACCCTAATACTGACTTCTAAGCCTTATACTGGCCCTAACCATAATACTGCCACCCTAACACTGACCCTAATACTGACCATAAGCCTAATACTGACCCATAACCCTATTACTGACCTTAACCCTAATACTGGCCCCTAACTCTAATACTGAACCTAATTCTATGCCTAACTCTAATACTAACCCTAATACTGGCCGCTAATCCTCATACTGGCCACCAACTCTAATGCCGGTCCGTAACTCTAATACTGACCCTAACCTAATGCTACACCTAACTCTAATACTAACCCCCTAACTCCTATACTACACCTAACTCTGTGACTTTTCCCCACTCAGGCCAGGTCTAAAAAAGTGGGTGTAGGGTGGGCGGGGCAGGGAACAGGCCAGCAGGCTTGTCTCATTCATCATCTTCTATGCCGGTTTTAGGCATAGAAAATGGTCTAAATGTAAGTCAGCTTGGAAGATGGCTTACATTTAGACTGGATCAGGATATGCCAAAGATATGTAGAGGCTGAAAGGGTTCTGCTTTAGTGTGCACCCTGGCTTCTCTTATGACAGGCGCCTGAAGAGCTCCCTTCAATGACATAGACACACAGGTGGTCTTAGAAAGCAGCTCTATTTTTATCTTTGTCCTTACAGATTTTATACATACACACTGACATACAGGAACAGGTGTGGTTCACATATACAATGTTGCTGAGTAGAAACTATTCCCTATATGGAGGATAATAAATAATAAATAATTTCTCCCACCAGAATGATGACGTGCAACATCCTGTCCTTCATAGGGATCATATAGCTTATTCTGTTTAACCCTTCAGAGGCCTTATCATAACTTTGGCAGATCTGCAGTGGTCGAGTTTGGGGTAGCCACAACGCTACTTGGAGTCCCGGACACCGGCGAGGTGTCAACACGTGTTGCTGGTCTCTTGAAGGAGTGGTGCACCCCAATGGGAAATAAGTCCAGAGAGTCAGGGTCTGCAGTTAACCTGTGTGCATCTTTACTGGAGGAATTCAGGTGGCTGGCTTCTCTAGTCTCTTCCTTGGCAGAAGAAGGGTTTGATGCTGAGGAAAGGCTTGAGCTAGCTGTCCCTCTATCTCTCTTCAGAAGGCTGGTACCATGGTTAAAGGCTAGTGATCCAGGGTCTGTGGCAGCGTATCCCCTTCTCAGCGTTTTCTTCTGGTCACTCGGTAGCCTGGAAAAATGAATCAAGCCAACAAAGGAGGCAACATGAACAATCACAATACATTAGTAAGTGACTTGTATCAATGTTTTCTAATTGATAAATGGCATTTACTGAAGTGAGAGAACCCCTTTAATAGATGAGGGAAATGATTTTGTAGATTTTGCTGAAGGAGGAGAGGATCTATAAAATTATACAACTCACTATGAAATCAATGAACTAATTAATAATTAGTTGTTTTTACAAGGAAATGTACAGAAGAGGACTTGTAATACTTGTTTCTGCATAGCACCACATAAAATATAATGCACGTGTTAGAAATCACTTTAAAAATATTACTTCATATGTAAGTCACTTTGTTTTAGGCATCATGAGCATGTGTGTGATCCAGTTTAGCCAGAACTGTAGCAAGAGCACACAACTACTATAGGAAATTGCTCCATACGGTTTGAACTAGCAGGCTGATGATATATTTGGCCACCGTTTAACGATTCAAGCATAGCAAAGGTGGATACGCCTAAATATAAAGCATATTAAGACTGGCTTAATGAGATGCAGATATCACTTTGAGATAAAAAATATTATGCAAGTCATTTAAATGCCACTCCCAGGGAAGTTGGTAAAGTTAATTTCTCATCGTAAGGCCTCTTGCACACGAACGTTATGCATTTGTTCCGTGCATTGGGGACGGATCTGTTTTACAGGGTCAGCTCACCCTGCATCTGTTCCGTGCGGCGGATGGGACGGATTGAGACCCATTCAACTTGAATGGGTCTGCGAGCCGCATCGGACAGGCCCCACCACAAAAAAGTAGTGCATGCACTACTTTTTTGCGGTGCAGAGATACTGCCAGAAACACCACGTAGCCGTTTGAGGGCTTGTTTTTTCTAGTACAAGATGCACTTTCTAATGGCACTGTAAGGAAACCGAGTATATTTAAACCACATTCGGTAGTTTCCTCCCAAACCGCCCGAGCCTGGTGAATATAGCGCTCTGTTCAGCCGTTGAAGTAGACGAATTCCATACGAAATGACAATCACTTTATAAGATGATTCCCTTAATAACGCATGCGAATCCTCAAACATCAGCCGAGGTCCAGAAGAAGGGTACAAAAAGAACACGCCTTTATAGGCTTTTATGCCAGCCCCCATGCAAGGGGACATCCCACAGGGGGGGGATACAGTACAGCCAATCAAGTACAATGGAAACATAAAACCCTTCCAGCATAAACATACAATTCCCTCCCCTAGTCCTGGAGATAATCAAGCCTGATAAAGTAACAACTTGATTATCTCTAGGCAGAAAAGTCACAGTTTTCCCCAATATCTGGAACACCCCTTTATACATGAGGTATCCCCACAAATATGTCTCCTGATAGCCCCGATCTGGGTGATCAACATATTCAAATTTCACCCAGATCGGTTCAGGGGTTCTCAAAGAACATGGAAGTCTTCTGTGACCGGTTCACCCTGGGTGGGCTGCCCAAAATAGTTCCATAAGTCTGGGTGTTTTTGCCGGTCACTTTAGAAAAAGGGGGATTTCTTCACACTGCTCCCCTATAAGTCCATAGGTTGGCATACCCGCCTAGACCCTGTCGGGTTGGCTTGGGGATGTCCGAGAAAGTTATTTCAATAGTCCACAGTTCAGTCTGTCGGGACAGACCGTCCGCATTACCGTTTTGTTTGCCCGGACGGTATTGCATTGTGAAGTTGTAGGGCTGAAGGGCTAGGCTCCACCGTAATAGCCTGGGGTTGTCACCAGCTACCCGGTTTAACCACACAAGGGGGTTGTGGTCGGTCATAAGGGTAAATGGCCGTCCATACAGATAGGGCTGAAGTTTCTTGAGTGCCCAAACTAGAGCTAGGCACTCTTTCTCCACGGTGGCATAGTCGACCTTTCTGGGCAAAATTTTACGGCTGAGGTATGCCACCAGGTGTTCCATGCCGTCGTCCCCCACTTGGCTCAACACGGCTCCCTACCCAAACATGGAGGCATCTGTGTGGACAAGAAATTGTTTAGTGTGGTTGGGTGCTGCCAACACAGGAGCCTCGCTTAATACTGCTTTAAGTTTCTGGAAAGCTCCCGCGCACTCTGGGGTCCAGGTTACCTGTTTTGGTAGGGCCTTTTTGGTAAGTTTGGTGAGAGGTTTGGCCAGGGCGCTGTACTCAGGGACAAATTTTCGGTAGTAACCGGCCGTCCCTAAAAAGGCTAATACCTGGGTTTTGGTACGGGGTTGGGGCCAATTAGCTATGGCCTCTACTTTAGCCGGCTCTGGACGTTGCCTACCAGAACCTACCCTGTGGCCGAGATATTGCACCTCGGCCATACCTACATGGCATTTGTCCGGTTTCAAGGTGAGACCTGCGAGATGAATTCGTTTGAGTACCCTGGACACATGACCCAGGTGGTCCTCCCATGTGCGAGGATAGATGGCAATATCATCTAGATACGCACATGCAAAGTCCTAGAACCCCTCCAAGAGCCTATCGGCCATCCTCTGAAAAGTAGCCGGGGCATTTTTCATCCCAAAGGGCATAACCTTGAACTGGTATAGCCCGAATAGAGTGACAAATGCCGACTTGGGGATGGCCGCAGGCTCCAAGGGAATTTTCCAATACCCGTTGCACAAGTCCAGGGTGGTCAAGTAATTCCCCCCAGCCACATGGTCTAATAGCTCATCTATTCTGGGCATGGGGTAGGCATCAGTTATAGTGCGATCGTTGAGTCTCCGATAGTCTACACAGAAGCGCGTGGTGCCGTCGCACTTCGGTACTAGTACTACCGGTGAAGCCCAAGGACTTTGCGAGGTTTCTATAACCCCTAACTTGAGCATCTCTCTTATTTCAGTGAGCATATTTTCACGTACTGCTTCAGGGATACGATATGGTTGCTGCCATAACGGCGTTTCTCCCTGGGTTTCTACATGGCGTACCGCAGCGGAGGTATAGCCTGGTATGGCCGAAAACATTTCTTGGTATCCCTGAAGTAGTTGAAATGCCTCACCTTTCTCTAAGGGGTTTAGGTTCTGACCCCAGCTTACTTGGTCAATAGTACACGGGGAGGTGTCTAATAAATCAGGGAGGGGTAGTTCCTCACTATCTTCAGAAGAGGGGGCACATACGGCACCTACATCTTCCGTTCTTTCAAAATAGGGCTTGAGCATGTTTACATGAAAAGCTTTGGTCAGCCTTTTATCTGAACATTTGCTCACAATATAGGTGGTATCGCTTATGCGCTCTACCACCTTAAAGGGTCCCTGCCAGGCCCCTGTAGCTTGTCCTTTTTAGCGGGTCTCCGGGCCAACACTTTCTGCCCTATGTCCAGTACCCTATCTCTAGCTCCCCTATCGTACCACTTCCTCTGGCATTTCTGGGCCGCCCGCAGGCTCTCCCGAACGGATTCGGTGAGAGCCCGCAATCGGTCCCGGAACTCCAGAACATACTGGGCGACAGGTACTCCCCCCTCATCTGTGTTGCCCTCCCAGTGCTCCCGTACGAGATCCAGGGGGCCCCGGACTTTTCTCCCGAACAGGAGTTCGAAGGGGGAAAACCCAGTGGATGCCTGGGGCACTTCGCGGTAGGCAAACAGAAGGTGGGGAAGATACTTTTCCCAATTCCTGTGGGACTCTGCGAAGGTCGTTAGCATCTGTTTGAGTGTGCAATTGAACCGTTCACAGAGTCCATTGGTCTGGGGGTGATAGGGGCACTAACTAGGGGTTTCACTCCACAGCTCTGCCACAATTGCTGTGTCAGGAGTGCCGTGAACTGAGTCCCCCGATCGGACAAAATGTCCTGGGGAAAACCTACCCGGGAAAATATTTTAACTAGGGCTTCCGCCACAGTCTCGGCCTCTATGTTTGCGAGGGCTACTGCTTTTGGGTATCTAGTGGCGTAGTCCACTACAGTGAGAATGAACTTTTTGCCGGACTGGCTGGGTCGGCTGAGGGGTCCTATTAAGTCCACCGCTACTCTGTGAAATGGTTCTTCTATAGTGGGTAAAGGGTGGAGTTTGGCTTTCTGGTGGTCACCCCTTTTCCCTACCTTTTGACATATGTCACACGTCCTACAATAATACTTAAGATCTTGCGTGACCCTAGGCCAGAAGAATGTTTGGATCAAGCGGTCGCTTGTCTTTTTAACCCCTAGATGTCCTGCTAGGGGGATGTCATGACTGAGTTTTAATAACTCCGCACTAAACTTACGGGGTACTATTAGTTGCCTTTTAGTGACCTGAGCGGCTCCGTGTCCCACCCCTCCTGTCACTCGGTACAATAACCCCTTATGCCATTCAAAGCTTTCGTGGGTGCTTTCCCCCCGGGTAACATCTACTGCCTTTCTATACCCTTCTAGTGTGGGGTCGGTTCTCTGTTCCTGTTCAAAACCCTGTGGCGTATCCCAGAAAGGGGATGGGTGGTCGGGTAAAGGGGATATTTCAACTCCCACCTGGCTTTCCTCAGCGTGTAGCGGTGCTTCCAGTCTGGCTTGAGCTCGGGTGGTAACCGGGTATGCTTCTGAAGTGGTGTCCCATGATAGTTGGGAGGTTAAACAGCCTACATCGTTGCCCAGTAGGACTTCTGCTGGCAGTTCCTGCATAATGTCAACCTCCAACTGTTTGGATCCAGAACCCCAGTCCACAAGGACACTGGCTGTAGGTAACTTGTGTATGGCGCCCCCAGCTACCCTTACAGCTACTGTGCAACCGGTGCGAGCTTGGGCCTTGACCATGTGTGGTTGTACCACGGTTAGAGTGGCCCCAGAGTCTCTCATAGCTCGTGTCCCCATGCCATCCATTGTAATCCATTGCCGGTGGTGGTCTCTGTTGTCACTTCCCGCTTGCACTGGATTAACCTCGTGTAGTACACTCCACTGCTCTTCTTGATTAGGGACGTAAGTTGTACTTTCTTGCTGGACACAATGAGCGGCTGCCCTGGGTTGTTGTGGTGGTTGCCTTTCCCAACCTCCCCGGTTCAAACGAGGGCACTGGTTTTTGTAATGTCCCGGCTGCTTACAATAATGGCACACTGCAGGGGGTCGAGGGGTTGCTGCGGGGCCCGGCGACGGGTGGTTTATGGAGGCTCTAGGGGCTGCAGATGTTGTTGGAGCCGGGTAGTTGGGCCTAAAAGTTGGTCGGCTCACCCCCTGTTCCCTCCTCTTGTTGTCCTGGTATTCATCTGCTAGTCTGGCGGCTTCCTCCACCGTTTTAGGCTTTCTGTCCTTTACCCAATCTTTTATATCTTCTGCATTGTGATTAAAAAATAGCAGGAGCTGTAAGGCATCCTCCAGGGTAGTTGCTTGGCAGCCCTGCATCCAATTATGGGCTGCCCTGTGTAGCCGAAAAGCCCATTCAGTGTGTGAATCTCTCCCGCTCTTCCGAAGTTTCCGAAACTTTTTACGGTATGCCTCAGGGGTCACAGCATATCTGGCTAACAAAATGTCTTTTATCTGGACATAATTATGTATGTCCCCATCATGTACTGCTTGCAACGCCTCTGCTGCTCTTCCTGACAACTTGCTGCTAAGTACTGCAGCCCATTTTGTGGAGTCTAATCCCTCCAGCGCACATTGACGTTCAAAGTCTTGCAAATAACTTGTGTTGATCACGAATTTTCGAATTGCGAATTTTAATCACGAATATCAGCACTTCGAGAATTCGCGAATATTTAGAATATCGCAAAATATATTCGCGAATATTCGTTTTATGCGAATTCTTTATATGCAAATTTTCGCAAGCAAACAAATAATGTCATTATTTTCTTGTTTGCGAAAATTTGCATAAAAAAAGGCATACATTAGCATAACAATTCGCATAAATTAGCATAAAAATTTGCATAAGCTGATATTTAAAAGGTATCTTTTAAATGCCAGTTTATGCAATTTTTTATGCTAATTTATGTCATTTTTATGCTAATTTATGCAAATTTTTTATGCGGATTTTCGCAAACAAGCAAATAATGTCTGGAGATTGCGAATTTGCGAATTTTCTAATATATGGTGAATATTCGGCCAAATATTCGTGAAATATCGCGAATTCGAATATTGCCCCTGCCGCTCATCACTACAAATAACTGTCAATTTCCATTTCATTGTCATTAAAAGTTTTAAATGCTGCATAATTTACCTTCTTTGGTACGTGATTGGTACTTCCCGGGGAGTGTAGCAAATCTCCCTGTGTCGGTCTGTCTCGGTCCTCTCGCTCTTTTTGCCATTGCCTGGCTTGTGCCATGACCTGCAGAACCGCCTCTGTTGATGGATTGGGTCCCAATACACTGAGCATCCATCTGATGTCCTTCTGCATCGCGGTTTCTTCCTCGTGCTCCATTTCTGTATTGCTGGTTCTGTCGCTCTGTATTAATTCTGCAATTAACGTGGCTTTTTTCCTGTTACTTGCCACTACGCCTCGAGCTTCCAGTAAATCCTTTAGCGTGGTCCTCTTAAGTAGCTGGTATTGCTGAGCCATTCATTCCCTTACTTGGTTCAGGACCTCCATTCGGGATTCGAATCCCACTGCTGCCACCAATTGTAAGGAAACCGAGTACATTTAAACCACATTCGGTAGTTTCCTCCCGAACCGCCCGAGCCTGGTGAATATAGCGCTCTGTTCAGCCGTTGAAGTAGACGAATTCCATACGAAATGCCAATCACTTTATAAGATGATTCCCTTAATAAAGCATGCAAATCCCCAAACATCAGCCGAAGTCCAGAAGAAGGGTACGAAAAGAACATGCCTTTATTAACACACACAGGCTTTTATGCAAGTCCCCATGCAAGGGGACATCACACAGGGGGGATACAGTACAGCCAATCAAGTACAATAGAAACATAAAACTCTTCCAGCATAAACATACAATTCCCTCCCCTAGTCCTGGAGATAATCAAGCCTGATAAAGTAACAACTTGATTATCTCTAGGCAGAAAAGTCACAGTTTTCCCCAATATCTGGAACACCCCTTTATACATGAGGTATCCCCACAAATCATATGTCCCCTGATAGCCCCGATCTGGGTGATAAACATATTCAAATTTCACCCAGATCGGTTCAGGGGTTCTCAAAGAACATGGAAGTCTTCTGTGACCGGTTCACCCTGGGTGGGCTGCCCAAAATAGTTCCATAAGTCTGGGTGTTTTTGCCGGTCACTTTAGAAAAAGGGGGATTTCTTCACAGGCACCATAAACGGTTGCATAAAATGTGGTGGGAAGCAGAAAAAAAACCACCATTCCACCAATTTTTTTTTTTTACACCGTTTCCTATGCGGTAAAGCTGAACTGTTACTTTTATTTTCCAGGTCAGTACGATTATGGTGATACCACACAGTGGCGTAGCGTGGGTGGCCAGCACCTGGGGCGGACCACGTATTACGCACCCCCCACCACCACCACCTGTGGCCACGCCCCCCCCCCTTCTTTTTTTACAGCTAATGTAGTAGATATCTCTTGCAGTCCTATGTAACCCCACAGATAATAAAGTGATAACTCTCTGAGTACAGATATTGTAGTAGATGGATGTGAGCCCCCAGAATTCAGAACATGCACAGTGTGACCTGAAGTCTGGGGCCGGGCTGCTACAGTGTGGGCCAACTTCTATATCCACCCTCCCATCACTACAGAACATACAGGGTAATGCAGCCCCACATATGTACCTCTGGCATGTGACGTCTTCATTGATGTAGATGTTCTCTTTCCTCATCTTCTCCTTTCAGACCTTCAGACCAGACCATCAGTTTTCAGCCAGTTTTCTGCAGTTTGACAAAAAAAAAATCTTAGTTTACTACTTTTCCATTATCCTCCCATCTCCTGGACAAACCATTCCACTACCCCCAATACTGTGCCGCTGTGCTACCCAATATTATACTGCAGAAACAGATAACACCCCTGATAATACTAGTACTACACAGATAATGCCCCTTCAATAATTATTGGCACACAGTGCCCTTCAATAACTGCGCCCAGCACATACTGCCCCTGAGACCACTGCCGACCACCACCCCTATTCTAGTCAATGGGGATGGAGCGGCAGTCCGGGGGCACATGTGAACTAGCAGCAGGACGCATCCGACAGGCTATTCACCCGCTGGAACAGCCTGCCGGACTGCCCTGCCGCTAATGTGAAAGTGTGAAAAACGGACTGACAGACCTTGACCCAAAAGGTAGAAAAATACCCCAGTCAATGACTAAATCAGTGTATATGATGAGATAAGCAAAAACCCTGACGCATTTCCCCCTATCATTAGGGTTCATCAGGGGGTACAAGATATTCAGTGGGTATAGTTTATACCAAGATAAACACACAGGCTCTTACGTAGTGAAGTGCCATGAGAGCCAGGCAGGCCAAGCAGGTGGCAGTCAGGGTGCTGGTGAAGGATGACCAGAGACAGTACTGCTACTAGGATGCCATCTGCCCATCTCTGCTATCCATATACCAGGCCCAGGGTAGGCCTGGTATATGGACAGCAGAGATGGGCAGATGGCATCCCAGAGGCAGTAGTGTCTCAGTGTCTCTGGTTATCCTTCACCACACCAGCACCATGACTGCCAGAGTGCCAGACTGAGTGCCACCTGCTTGGCCTGGCTGAAGCTGAGCTCTGGGCCTCTGGCATATCACTCACTGTATGATTTATTACCCTCATTGCCTGCCAGCCCACGGACCGTTCACCCACCCCCCACACCTAACACTCAGGGTCACTGACTGTGACTGACACACAGCACAGCAGTGCAGTCGACCCACAGTGTCAGGCAGGGCAGCAGCTGCCTGGCTGAGACGCTCTCTCTCTCTGATCTGGACTACTGGACTTTAAAACTCTTACTAGTTCTTCTTCCTCTGTCAGCAGCCCAGCAGCAATCTCCTTCTTGCCGGCTCCCTTGCTTGTCTTTCCCACCTGGAAGGGGGGGGGGGGGCGGAGCCAGCCAGCCTGCCTTGAATTGCAGTAATAAAAGTTCTGGAGGTCCAGCAAAATGTTCAGCTGTATCTTCTTTATTATGGTGAAGGTTATCACAACTTGAAGTGCATATATTCACAACAGATTCACACCGTCAACGCGTTTCGAACTAAGTTCTCTTAAGGGCTCTTTCACACTTGCGTTCTAAGGATCCGGCGGGCACTTCCGTCCCGCCGGATCCGTCAGAACGCAAGTGGACTGACAGCATTTGAAGACTGATCAGTTTCCTGATCAGTCTTCAACATGCTTTCACTGTTACCATGGCAGCCAGGACGCTACTGGAGTCCTGGCTGCCATGGTACTTAGCAGCAGTGTACTTACCTGCGCTGCGGCCGGCGGGCGCCCTACGATGTCACAGGTCCGGGCGGCGATAGATCAATGCGCCGCCCGACCTGTGATGTCATAATGGAGCGCCCGGCGCCGCAGCGCAGGTAAGTACACTGCTGCGTTAGGCTAGCCATGGCAGCCAGGACTCCAGTAGCGTCCTGGCTGCCATGGTAACCGATCGGAGCCCCAGCTTACACTGGGGCGCCGATCGGAACGGCTGCTGCGCATGCGCAGCGCTAAACGTCGGATCCGGCGATGCGCCGAATCGACGTTTAGCTTAATGCCAGATCCGGAATAATGCTCTTCAATGGGCATTAATTCCGGATCCGGCATTGCGGCATGTCTTCCGGCTTTTTGGACGGAGACAAATCCGCATCAACGTCCAAAAAACGTTCACATACTGAACGGAAGACATCCTGATGCATCCTGAACGACTTTCTCTCTATTCAGGATGCATTGGGATTATCCTGATCAGTTTCTTTCCGTCCTAGAGCCCCGAGGACGGAACTCTAGGACGGAAAGAAACAACGCTAGTGTGAGGCCTAAGGCAATACACCTAACTACAAAAAAGTTTGAGGGGTTAGAATATTGCTATGTAAAGGGCAGGGCAATCTACTTTTCAATGATCATTGGAAAATACATATTTTTTTTTAGTTACTGCAACAAAGTTGGTTAAATTTTTTTTTATCCCTAACGATTTCAATAGGTTATTTATTCATTGTATTTCTTTATTTATTTATTGGCAAATGGGTGTGTGGCAGGGGAGGAGCCAGGGCAGGTAGTGGGATGGGATAGAGGTGGGTAGGGGGACAGAGTTAGGGGGCCCAATTCGTATTCCTGCTATGGGGCCCAATGATTTCTATGATTTCTACACCCCTGTATACGCACACTCTACTAATACGTCAGATACTAGGCATAATATATGCAGTGTGTACAGATATATAGTATCCAAAGCAGTGTACTGATATGTAAGGTACGATGTATAATAGATGCAGTTTGTAGCAGATATATAGCATATAAAGCAGTGTACTGACATGTGAGATACGAGGTATAAAAGATGAAGTGTGTGCAAATATATAGCATCCACAGCCACAGGTATAATAGATGCACTATGTACAGATACCACATATGGTATGTATTTGAGATACAAGGTGTGGTATGATATTTGAGATACAAGGTGTAATTTATATCTTGTACCTCATATATCAGTACACTGCTGTATATAGTATATATACCCATTGCATCAATTACCGGTATACCCCTTACTATGTTACTATTGGCAACATGTAAGTAGTGACATCACATATATTGTTACCCATTCCATTCTAGCTTCAACCAAGTATTATAATACAGTGTGTGTATACTATATTCAGGTGACACAGCAAAGAGGCACTATGCATAAAGGGGGCACATATAAGAGGTGCTATACATAAAGAGGGCCATATGAAAGGTTCTATAAATAAAGGGGGCTATCTGAGAGGTGCTATACATAAAGGGCGCCATATGATAGGAGCTCTACATAAAAGGGGCACATATAAGAGGCACCATACATAAATGGGGCACATATAAGTGGCACTATACAAGAAAGGGGGCCATATGAGAGGTGCTAAGCATAAAGGGGGACATATGACAGGTGCTCTACATAAAGTGTGCACATATAAGTGCTATATTTAAAGAGGGCACATACATATGGCACTATGCATAAAGGGTGCACATATAAAAAAAGACTATACATAAAGGCGGCACATATAAGAAGCACTATAAGAGGTGTAATACACAAAGGGGACACATATAAGAGGTGCTATACATAAAGAAGAGATCTTGGCAAAATCTGCAGAAGTTGTGACTGGGAGATGTCATCATGGTGCCCTAAACCGGATGGATAAGAACTCAGGAGGAGACATCACCTGTAAGGCTACTTTCACACTAGTGTTTTTGATCCGGCAGGGCTCAGCAAAAACGCTTCTGTTACTGATAATACAACCATCTGCATCCGTCATGAACAGATTGGGTTGTATCATCTTTAACATATCCAAGACGGATCCGTCATGAAACCCACTGAATGTCAATGGGGGACGGATCCGTTTTCTATTGTGTCAGATAGTGTCAGAGTTAAACTGATCCGTACCCATTAACTTGCATTATGGGTCATGAAGGATCAGTCTTGCCCCGCATCCCATGACAGAAAGGAAACTGCAGCTTGCTGTTCTCATACCGGAGAGCAACCAAACGGAATGGAATGCATTTTGATATGAAGCGTGGTATCTAGTTCTGTTGGGGTAGTATAATGTGCAACAATACAGTATCGCTGCCCCTGCCCTCTATCAACTACAAAATGGGGCCACTTTTTTAGTATTTCAAGAGCCACTTTAAGTTCTCAGTCCGCCCCTGAGTTACACAGTATTAAACAGTACAAGTCTATTCAAGTTAACCCTTTCTAGTGAAATAAAGTAAGGAATTGATGAATTTTCATAGGGGAAATAGGCAAATGTCCACCAATGTCCAGACTTCAAAGTACCCCTGCTCCAGGGCACTACAGATTAACAGCCAGCTATAGGGGTTATTAAGACCGACATCTAAAACGCCGATCTTAATAAATAACCCCCTTCGTTCTGGTGCTGTATTTGGCTTATATGCTTGGTTCTGCTTCTGTTTTTATGCAGAGAACGTGGTTCTGGTGATGTGTTTGCCTAATACGCTAAGCTCTGGTGTTGTATGTATGTAGTGATCTTAGATATGGCACTGTACGGTATTTGTGTATTAAATGTGCATCTGATGCTATACTTTGAATGAATACTATACGTTCACATCCGTGTTTGGGGCCACAGTCACAGATTCTGTCAAAAAGACCTGACCAAAAAACCCTGCATGCAAGACTTTTTTTATTCTATAAAGAAGCAGCTTCCTGAGAAGACCAAATTGTAGTCAATGGAGTCTCTTGAGCTCAGGAGTTGGTAAAATGTGTCCCTCTAATGTTCAAGCTGTTGCTACGAACTCAGTTATGTGCTATATCTGGGATTGCATATTTGTGTGTGATCCCAAGCCAGGCAGCCAGCTGCCACCTTTAACACTTTTAAAACCCATTTACCTATATCACCATTATAAGGTAGGCGGAGTTAAACGGGTTAAGAATGGGCCGCTACACATAGGCCAGTGCTGTGTGCTTGCCCCCCAGGCTAAAATTTGAATCTATTGGCTCCGATGAGCCGAAGTTATTGCTTTGAGAAGTCTAGCTAGCCTTCGCTCAATATCTTCATAAATCAATTTGTAATGTAAAACGCAATTTCCCGAACTTGGGTTCTGTTCCAAGGTACCACATGCTGGCGGTGGAGGTGGCAACACTGCTAGCCCCAGACATAAAGGCCACACTAAAGACCACAGTAGAGGCGACTATGACACAACTACAGTCAGATGTATCTCAGCACTCATCCCAAATTCTGGAACTGGAGCAGCGAATTAGCGCACTTGAAGATTATCTAGAAAAATCACAGACGCAGCTACAATCTGTACTAAAAACCGCCGATGCACTACAGGAAAAGGTGGAATACCTTGAAAACCAGAAGAAGTAATTTACCTATAATAGTACTGCCAGAGTCTGTAACAGAAAATAAGCTTATAAAGATATGTGCTATTGAAATACCCAAAGCTCTGGGCATTCAGAATCCATGTATGGTGGAGAGGGCACACCGTATTGGGCCGCCTAGAAGTACTCAACGAGATCCAAAAGACAACAATATGGCCGACATCAGACCGCGTCCAGCTATTGTCAAGTACCTAAATTATGCGGACAAAGCAGACATTCTGGGAAGATTTAAAAGGCAAGGAAAGCCGATATAGGTACAAGGACACAAATTGCTCCTATTTGGAGATTACTCGGCTGAAGTGTCAAGGAGAAGGAGGCATGTTAGATTCCTACAATTTACCTGAGAAAGCCGTGGAAGCACTATACATCACCAAGCGAACAAGCGTGTCTTATCGAACAACCCCTTCATCGTCCCCACTTAAGAGGCCGCATGCCGCCCGGAGTGTCATGCAGCAACATCCAAGACCCCAGCCCCCGAGAAGAAGGCGCAATGGAGACTCGTACCACCTAAGTGGGGAAGGGGATTGATGGAGTATATGCCTATGTCTGGACCCTACAAGACAAGTAAATGTAGCCGCTATCACTCATTGATCACTAAGGTTCTCCCATCTCTATTTTTTCTTTCTTGTTAAAACTGCAAATTTACGGTTTCCCTTAGAAGTTGTATTTGTTATAACGTAGCACCTGAAAGTCTATTAGAATGTTGAGACATTTGCGCTAGATAATCCAGATAGAGAAAGAGCATTTATTGTATATGTAGTCAGGTCAAACATGGGCCTCTTGTACATATATTTCATCCTGCAAGCAGCTCTCTGGAGGAGCACTAGCAGGATCACGACCAACCGATAGATTTGAGATAGCGAAAGTGAAGTGAATGCGAGAAAAAAGTGAAGTCGAACGCAGAAATATCGACATGTACTGAGTAGAGATGAGTGAACACCTGGAAGTTCGGGTTCGGGAAGTTCAGCCGAACTTCCCGAAAATGTTCGGGTTCCGGATCCGAACTCGACCCGAACTTTATCCCGAACCTGAACCCCATTGAAGTCAATGGGGACCTGAACTTTTGGGCACTAAAAAGGCTGTAAAATAGTCCAGGAAAGGGCTAGAGGGCTGCAAAAGGCAGCAAAATGTAGGTAAATGCACTGCAAACAAATGTGGATAGGGAAATGAATTAAAATAAAATAAATAAAAATTAACCAATATCAATTGGAGAGAGGTCCCATAGCAGAGAATCATGCGTCATATCATCCACCACTGGAGAAGGCCACTTTCAGTTATTTCGGCCCCAGCACCCAGACAGAGGAGAGAGGTCCCACAGCAAGGAATCATGCATCATATCACCCACCACTGGGACGACCACTTTCAGTTATTTCGGCCCAGCACCCAGACAGAGGAGAGAGGTCCCACAGCACTGAATCATGCGTCATATCACCCACCACTGGAGAAGGCCACTTTCAGATATTTCGGACCAGCACCCAGACAGAGGAGATGTTCATTCAACTTTGGGTTGCACCGCAAGATCATGGTAAAGTTAAAAAAATGAGGATTCAATAAAGAAGTGCCCTGGAGTACAAGAATACATGGTTGAGGGGGAGGCAGTTATAAATGTCTATTCTGCACAAGGGAGGCACAGGTCCTGTGGGATCCATGCCTGGTTCACTTTTATGAACGTCAGCTTGTCCACGTTGTCTGTGGACAGGTGGCTGCATTTGTCAGTAATGACGCCCACTGCCATGCTGAATACACGTTCACACAAAACGCTGGCCGCCGGGCAGGCCAGCACCTCCTGCTAACACGTTCCGTATCAGGTGGTGGTGCAGTTAGCTGTGGCGTGGAGACAAAACTTTTCCACATTTCTGCCATGCTAACGCTGCCCTCAGAGGAGCTGGCCGTGACACAGCTGCGTTGGCGACCTCTTACTCCTCCTCTGCCTTCGCCTTGGGCTTCCACCTGTTCTCCTGTGACATTTGGGAATGCTCTCAGGAGCGCGTCTACCAGCGTGCACTTGTACTCGCGCATTTTCCTATCAAGCTCCAGTGCAGGAAGTAAGGTGGGCACATTGTCTTTGTACCGGGGATCCAGCAGGGTGGCAACCCAGTAGTCCGCACACGTTAAAATGTGGGCAACTCTGCTGTCTTTGCGCAGGCATTGCAGCATGTAGTCGCTCATGTGTGCCAGGCTCCCCAGAGGTAAGGACAAGCTGTCCTCTTTGGGAGGCGTATCGTCATCATCCTCCGTATTCCCCTAGCCACACACCAGTGATGGGCCTGAGCTGTGTCGGGTGCCACCCCGCTGTGAACCTGCTTCATCCTCATCCTCCTCCACCTCCTCCTCATCCTCCAGTAGTGGGCCCTGGCTGGCCACATTTGTACTTGGCCTCTGCTGTTGCAAAAAACCTCCCTCTGAGCCACTTCTAACAGATTGGCCTGAAAGTGCTAAAAAGGACCCCTCATCCTCCTCCTCCTAGGCCACCTCCTCTTCCATCATCGCCCTAAGCGTTTTCATAAGGAGACATAGAAGAGGTATTGTAACTCTGATAACGGTGTCATCGCCACTGGCCATGTTGGTGGAGTACTCGAAACAGCGCAACAGGGCACACAGGTCTCGCATGGAGGCCCAATCATTGGTGGTGAAGTGGTGCTGTTCCGCAGTGCGACTGACGCGTGCGTGCTGCAGCTGAAACTCCACTATGGCCTGCTGCTGCTTGCACAGTCTCTCCAGCATGTGCAAGGTGGAGTTCCACCTGGTGGGCACCTCGCATATGAGGCGGTGAGCGGGAAGGCTGAAGTTACGCTATAGCGCAGACAGGCGAGCAGCGACAGCACAGACGGTCCGCACTTTATGCAGCAGCTCTGACATGTCAAGGTAGTTGTGAATGAACTTCTGCAAAACCAAATTCAGCACATGCGCCAGGCAAGGGATGTGCGTCAAACTGGCTAGTCCCAGAGCTGCGACGAGATTTCGCCCATTAGCGCACACCACCAGGCCGGGCTTGAGGCCCACCGGCAGAAACCACTCGTTGGTCTGTTGTTCAATACCCTGCCACAACTCCTGCGCGGTGTGGGGCCTGTCCCCCAAACATATGAGTTTCAGAATGGCCTACTGACGTTTACCCCGGGCTGTGCTGAAGTTGGTGGTGAAGGTGTGTAGCTGACTGGATGAGCTGGTGGAATCAGAGGAGGAGGAAGCCGAGTAGGAGGAGGAGGCTACAGGAGGCAAAGAATGATGCTCTGCGATCCTTGGCGGCGGAAGGACGTGCGCCAAGGAACTCTCCGCCTGGGGCCCAGCCGCCACTACATTTACCCAGTGTGCAGTTAGGGAGATATAGCGTCCCTGGCCGTGCTTACTGGTCCACGTATACTGTGGGACAGCCATGGACATCAGCTGTTTGAAGCTGTCTGTGTCCACCAGCCTGAATGACAGCATTTCAAAGGCCAGTAGCAGGGCCGGACTGGCCTACCGGGATACCGGGAAAATTCCCGGTAGGCCGGTAGCCCTGACTGCCGCACGGCCGGCCGGCGGCCGCAGGCACACTGGGCTCCAGTGGCGACGGAGATGAGCGCTTGCATTGCGCTCATCTCCGTGAGGAGCAGCAGCAGAGGAGGGAGAGGCGTGACCTCTCCCTGTTCCTCTGATAGGCTGCCAGCACCGGAGCCGTACAGCTCGAGACACAGGCCGGAAGAGGCCTGCATCGCATCGCTGGAGGTAAGTATAAGTGTTCTTTTTTTTTTTTTTTTTTTCTTGGGGCTACTGGCAGCACTAAAGGGGCTACTGGCAGCACTAAAGGGGCTACTGGCAGCACTAAAGGGGCTACTGGCAGCACTAAAGGGGGCTACTGGCAGATAAAGGGGCTACTGGCAGCACTAAAGGGGGCTACTGGCAGCACTAAAGGGGCTACTGGCAGCACTAAAGGGGCTACTGGCAGATAAAGGGGCTACTGGCAGATAAAGGGGCTACTGGCAGATAAAGGGGGCTACTGCCACTTAAAGGGGCTACTGCCACTTAAAGCGGGCTACTGCCACTTAAAGGGGGCTACTGGCACCAAACGGGGCTACTGGCACATAAAGGGCGCTACTGGCACTAAAGGGGTTACTGGCACTAAAGGGGGCTACTGGCACATAAAGGGGCTACTGGCACATAAAGGGGCTACTGACACATAAAGGGGCTACTGGCACATAAAGGGGCTACTGGCACATAAAGGGGCTACTGGCACAAAAGGGGGCTACTGGCACATAAAGGGGCTACTGGCACTAAAGGGCTACTGGCACTAAAGGGGCTACTGGCACATAAAGGGGCTACTGGCACATAAAGGGGCTACTGGCACATAAAGGGGCTACTGGCACTAAAGGGGCTACTGGCACATAAAGGGGCTACTGGCACATAAAGGGGCTACTGGCACATAAAGGAGGCTACTGGCACATAAAAGGGGCTACTGGCACTAAAGGGGGCTACTGGCACTAAAGGGGGCTACTGGCACATAAAGGGGCTACTGGCACATAAAGGGGATGGCTACTGGCACATAAAGGGATGGCTACTGGCACTAAAGGGGGCTACTGGCACTAAAGGGACGGCTACTGGCACATAAAGGGACGGCTACTGGCACATAAAGGGGCTACTGGCACATAAAGGGGCTACTGGCACTAAAGGGGACGGCTACTGGCACATAAAGGGGCGGCTACTGGCACATAAAGGGCGGCTACTGGCACATAAAGGGACGGCTACTGGTACTAAAGGGGCTACTGGCACATAAAGGGGCTACTGGCACTAAAGGGGACGGCTACTGGCACACTGTTATGGGGGCACTGTGGATGTCACTGTTATGGGGGATCTGTGGATGACACTGTTATGGCAGAATCTATGGATGACACTGTTATGGGGGAATCTGTGGATGACACTGTTATGGGGAATCTGTGGATGTCACTGTTATGGGGCGCTGTGGATGTCACTGTTATGGGGATCTGTGGATGACATACTGTTATGGGGTACTTTCACACCTGCGGCATGGCTATCCGACCTATCCGGGCTGTTCACCCTCCTGATCCGCCATGCCGCAAGTACCCGTGCACTGCCGTGCTGCTGCTCTGTCCCCATTGACTATAATAGGGGCAGGTGACGGAGCTATGGCGCAGCACGGCAGAGATCGCCGGACTAAAAAGTACTGCATGTCCGACTTTTTAGTCCGGCGATCTCTGCCATGCTGCACCATAGCTCCGCCCCTGCCCCTATTATAGTCAATGGGGACAGAGCAGCAGCACGGCAGTGCACGGGTACTGCGGCATGGCGGATCAGGAGGGTGAACAGCCCGGATAGGTCGGATAGCCATGCCGCAGGTGTAAAAGTACCCCATAACAGTATGTCATCCACAGATTCCCCATAACAGTGTCATCCATAGATTCCGCCATAACAGTGTCATCCACAGATCCCCCATAAGTGTGTCATCCACAGATCCCCCATAAGTGTGTCATCCACAGATCCCCATAACAGTGTGTCATCCACAGATCCCCATAACAGTGTCATCCACAGATCCCCATAACAGTGTGTCATCCACAGATCCCCCATAAAAGTGTGTCATCCACAGATCCCCACAACAGTGTGTCATCCACAGATCCCCCATAAAAGTGTGTCATCCACAGATCCCCATAGCAGTGTATCATCCACAGATCCCCCATAACAGTGTGTCATCCACAGATCCCCCATAACAGTGTGTCATCCACAGATCCCCATAGCAGTGTGCCTGCCCTGCGCACTGAGGACAGATTGAAAAGAGGGGAAGATCCGTGGAAGCAAGCAGAGGACAGCACAGCAGAAGATGGAATAGGTTCTTTTGTAAGTAAATTATTTTATTATAAATGTATCCCTGCATACCGCAATACTCTGTATTTTGAATTTATATATACTTATTTCGTTTTTTTCAGTTGTATGAATTTAAGTGGGGAAAATTATTAGTGCCCCCCCATTTTGACTGTGGTATCTTATGTGCCTCCCATATATTGTTCCTAGAGTTGCCACTGCGCAGAGGCCAAGTCACGGCAACGCTAGGGTAAGGCCCGGCCTGTGTGTGTGTATATAATTATATATATATATATATATATATATATATATATATATATATACACACATACATACACACGCTCGCGGCGTGTGTGTTTGGGGCTGGTATGCAACTTTTTCCGGGGCTGGTATGCAACTTTTTCCAGGGCTGGTTTTTATCCCCAGTCCGGCCCTGGCCAGTAGTTTAGAAATGCTGGCATTCAGGCCCAGGGCTCGAGGGTGGCTAGGTGGGAATTTACACTTTCTCTCCAAGGTTTGTGAGATGGAGAGCTGAACGCTGCCGTGTGACATGGTGGAGATGCTTGGTGACGCAGGTGGTGTTGTCGGTGGCACATCCTCTGTTTGGTGGGCGGCAGGTGCCAATATTCCTCCCGAGGTGGAGAAAGAGGCAGAGGCAGCAGCAGAAGAGGGAGCAGGGGGAGCCAGAGTGAGTTCCTTGCTTTTAAGGTGTTTACTCCACTGCAGTTCATGCTTTGCATGTAGATGCCTGGTCATGCAGGTTGTGCTAAGGTTCAGAACGTTAATGCCTCGCTTCAGGCTCTGATGGCACAGCGTGAAAACCACTCGGGTCTTGTCGTCAGCACATTGTTTAAAGAAGTGCCATGCCAGGGAACTCCTTGAAGCTGCCTTGGCCTGCAACAGCTGGAACACTAGATTCAGGGTATTACTATATTGGCAAGTGAATTTCACCCCAGAACAAAATATATGTTTTGGCGGACACTATTATAGTTTGCCAGCCAGTGCCGGACACCAGATTTAGGGGATTGCTATTTTGGCAATTGAATTTCACATAACTCACAGAAAAAAGATGCACCACATGGATAAGCAACTGACAACACTGGCTAATCCCTCACTCTGGTGTTAAAAGCTGAGAGATTCGCCAATATTTCCAATCAGGAACATATCGGAGCCCCTTTAAGCACCACTTCACGGTATCTCAGCATGACATGGGGTCCTACCACTAGACTACCTATGGTGTGTGAACAAGGTCTGAACAGGTATTAAGCAGCCTACAGCCCCCTCCCACTCACCTGCATTGCAGGACCAACAATGCAATGGGGCCGCAAGCTACACCTACAACAGACCATGTCACACCGGCTTCCAGGTGCAACAGAATGTTTACCAGCCATATGCAATGGCACATTCAATACATATAAAACAAGAATCACAGAAATAAACGTGGCCTAAATGGGTGGGACTGCTCCAGTTGCTTATCCATGTGGTGCATCATTTTTCTGTGAGTTATGTGTTTATATATTTTCATCCGCACATGTTTTATTTTGTGTAGGATGTTTTTGTGGTGCTTGTGGTTCGCGCCGATATGTTCCTGATTGGAAATATTGGCGAATCTCTCAGCTTTTAACACCAGAGTGAGGGATTAGCCAGTGTTGTCAGTTGCTTATCCATGTGGTGCATCTTTTTTCTGTGAGTTATGTGTTTATATATTTTCATCCGCACATGTTTTATTTTGTGTAGGATGTTTTTGTGGTGCTTGTGGTTCGCGCCGGTATCCTCCATTGTATGCAATTTTTGCTGGGGATAGCCGTCCGCTGCGAACCACATGCGGAGGAACTGCCCCCCCAGTTAGAAACACGCCACAGTGTTTGGGGTTTGGAGCAGTCCCACCCATTTAGGCCACGTTTATTTCTGTGATTCTCAATTGAATTTCACCCCAGAACAAAATATATAATTTGCAGGACACAATGAAACTTGGCCAGCCACAGCTGAAACCACTGATTTATGGTATTGCTATTTTGGCAATTGAATTTCAACCCAGTACAAAATATATGTTTTGGCAGACACTATTATACTTTGCCATCCACAGCTGTGACACCAGATTTATGGTATTGCTATTTTGGCAATTGAATTTCAACCCAGAACAAAATGTATGCTTTTGCGGACACTATTATAGTTTGCCAGCCAGTGCTGGGACACCAGATTTAGGGGATTGCTATTTTGGCAATTGACTTTCACCCCAGAACAAAATATATAATTTGCAGGACACTCTGAAACTTGGCCAACCACAGCTGAAACCACTGATTTATGGTATTGCTATTTTGGCAATTGAATTTCAGCTCAGAACAAAATATACCCTGTTACGGACAGATTTAAACTAGACCTGCAACACCCGGAACACCAGATTCAGGGTATTGCTATTTTGGCAATTGAATTTCACCCCAGAACAAAATATATAATTTGCAGGACACTGAATCTTGGCCAGCCACAGCTGAAACCACTGATTTATGGTATTGCTATTTTGGCAATTGAATTTCACCCCAGAACAAAATATATGTTTTTGCAGACACTATTATAGTTTGCCAGCCACAGCTGTGACACCAGATTTATGGTATTGCTATTTTGGCAATTGAATTTCACCCCAGAACAAAATATACCCTGTTACGGACAGATTTAAATAAGGCCTGCAACAGCTGGAACACCAGATTCAGGGTATTGCTATTTTGGCAATTGAATTTCACCCAGAACAAAATATATAATTTGCAGGACACTATGAATCTTGGCCAGCCACAGCTGAAACCACTGATTTATGGTATTGCTATTTTGGCAATTGAATTTCACACCAGAACAAAATATATGTTTTTGCAGACACTATTATAGTTTGCCAGCCAGTGCTGGGACACCAGATTTAGGGGATTGCTATTTTGGCAATTGAATTTCAGCACAGAACAAAATATACCCTGTTACGGACAGATTTAAACTAGACCTGCAACAGCTGGAACACCAGATTCAGGGTATTGCTATTTTGGCAATTGAATTTCACCCCAGAACAAAATATCTCCTTTGCAAGACACTATTAAACTTGGCCAGCAACAGCTAAAACCACTGATTTATGGTATTGCTATTTTGGCAATTGAATTTCTCCCAAGAACAAACTATATGTTTTTGCGGACACTATTATAGTTTGCCAGCCACAGCTGTGACACCAGATTTATGGTATTGCTATTTTGGCAATTGAATTTCACCCCAGAATAAAATATATGTTTTTGCGGACACTATTATAGTTTGCCAGCCACAGTTGTGACACCAGATTTATGGTATTGCTATTTTGGCAATTCAATTTCACCCCATTACAAAATATATGTTTTTGCGGACACTATTATAGTTTGCCAGCCACAGCTGTGACACCAGATTTATGGTATTGCTATTTTGGCAATTGAATTTAACCCCAGAACAAAATACATGTTTTGGCGGACACTATTATAGTTTGCCAGCCAGTGCTGGGACACCAGATTTAGGGGATTGCTATTTTGACAATTGAATTTCAACACAGAAAATAATCTATCCTTTGCCAGACAGCAGACAGTATTATACTTTAGGGGATTGGTATTTTGGCAATTGTATTTAACCCCTTAATAAAATATAGAAATTGCTATCCTGAGTTTCTAGGGGTGACAATTAGCACAGCCAAGCCCCTGATGTAGGATATAGCAAAAAAAAAACTAGTATTGATGGATTGATGGACTTGGTGGCAGCTTGTTCTGGTGCACCACAAGTCACAAAATAGCCGCCGATCACCCCAGAAAATAAGTGACAGAAAAACGCTCTGTGCAACCTAAAAACCAGTGAGCAAGTAACTAGCAGAAGCTGAATCATTCACAGCTGTAGATCGATCCGTTCATTAGGTGCTTTTGCTGACATTTCCCTGCCTAATCTCGCCCTCACAGCAGCTGCGTCCTCTCCCTACACTAATCAGAGCAGTGTCACGTGACTCCAGCTTAAATAGAGGCTGGGTCACATGCTGCACTTGGCTAATCACAGCCATGCCATTAGTAGGCATGGCTGTGATGGGCTCTTAGGGCAAGAAGTAAAACGCTAGCTGATTGGCTGCTGTGCAGCCCTTCAGAAACCGGGAAGAAATCGCCAACAACGAACCCTAACTTTTTTGAAAATGTTTGGGTCCGTGTCCCGGACACCCGAAAATTTGGTACGAAACTGAACTATTCTCGAACTGTTCGCTCAACACTAGTACTGAGTAGAGATGAGCGAACATTAATAAAAAAGTCCGGTGTTCGGGTTGTGGTAAGTCGCGCATCCCATTATGGATTCCACTATAGCGGCATATGTAATCAATAAGGGGCGGCTGCCAGCAACCCGAACTGTTGAACAGCCGAAGGACCTGAGGTGACGTCACTGTCATGTGATCAGTGCAGGGGGCGTGGCTCAGCACGGGATCAAATCCAGTGCTGAGCCACGCCCCCTGCACTGATCACATGACAGTGACGTCACCCCAGGTCCTTCGGCTGTTCAACAGTTCGGGTCTTACGGCATTTGAAAAAATGAAAGGCGAATATAGCCCTTCTACAAGAGACCCATCTTGAGGAAAGGGACTACAATAAGATGCAGAAACTGTGGGCGGGTGAGGTCTTGGGATCTCCATCTGAGGGGAAAAAAAGCGGGGGTACTTATTTTGCTTCATAAGAAGCTGCAATATAAAATTGTGACTACTGAAAATGATGGAAAAAGGAAGGTTGGTGACAATGACGATAGAAATGACTGCTGGAAAACTGACTATATTTAATGTATATGCCCCAAATGTGCAAGCTAACCCCTTTTTTTGTGATTTAGAGAGGCGCCTCCTACAGGAAATTAACAATATGACGCTGGTAGGCAGGGACATGAATACAGTTAATGTGATCTCTGAGGACAGGAGAAGCACTAGGCTTGGCGCCGCGGCGCGGGTGGAACCCGCTCCACTGTTTTATACACTGTTGGAGACAACCAGACTCACGGATATCTGGAGGTATTACAACCCCATGGAAAGGGAATTCACTCACTTCTCCCATTCGCAATGTGTTTGGTCTCGGATAGACTATTTCCTAGGGTTCAACCATTTAACCGCCAAGGTACGAGATGTTGGGATAGGGGAGATCGTCATATCTGATCATGCACCGGTGATTCTTCAGTTACAGGATAGCAGTTCTAGAGGCCAGGACATTATATGGCGATTTTCAGGTTATTTAGCTACAGACGAGACCTTTAGAAAATAATTACTTGGGTGGTGGTGGGAATATGCTGATACGAACGCACAGCATAAAGATAACCCAGCCTTGTTCTGGGACACAGCAAAGGCAGTGTTGAGAGGAAGAATTTTTTCCTACACCGCTGCCCAGAAAAAAGATGCAAGACTTAAGTTTTTAGAAGCTACTGAGAACTTGAGAAGACTTTATACAACGTTTTTACAAAACCCCACTGACAGACACAGGACAAATTGGGTCACTGCAAAACATAACTATGACCATTATAGTGAGAAACTAAAAAGAATTTACGCTGACCATACTTCTGCCTTTTTTTTTTTTATATGGCAATAAATCTTGTAAACTACTAGCTAGGATAGCTAAGGGAAAGAGACCCCAGCAACTAATGCCTAGACTTAGAACTGAGGGAGGGGAATTAAGCAATAACCCTAATACTACATTATCACTTTTTAGGGACTACTACAAAAAAATTGTACACCCTGGATCCCTATAATATACTGGAAGGGAAAAACTTCTTAGATAAGATCCCTCTGCCAACAGTGGGAGAAGAAGACCTAGCAGTCTTAAATGCCAGAATTACGGAACAAGAAATTCAGTCGGTTATTAAATCCTTACATAACGGGAAAGCCCCGGGACCGGACGGATTCCCGACCGAATTTTACAATGCACTTAACTCTGAACTGGCCCCTAATCTGTTGCTCCTATTTAATTCCATAATACAAAACAAAACAGTGATGCCATCGGGGAACATGGCACATATTAATCTCACACCTAAGCCAGAAAGGGACCCCACCCACCCAGGACCCTATAGGCCTATCTCACTGATTAACCAGGACCTTAAGATACTCGCTAAAATTATGGCCAATAGATTAGCAGGCATCTTACCCAATTTAATTGGTCATCATCAAGTGGGATTTGTGAAGGGTCGATCAACAACCATAAATATACGAACTGTATTGGCAGTGCAAGACTGGCTGACCAGACAAAATAGAGCAGGGAAACCGATGCCAATCGATGCCGAAAAGGCTTTCGATAACATTAATTGGGAATGGCTTGGCCTAGTGTTAGATAAAATGGGAATTCAAGGTGATTTTCAGGCGTTCCTCCAAGCAATTTATACTGCACCGCATGCGAGAATATGCTTACCAGGTTTTCTATCTACCCCATTCCAGCTCCAAAAAGGAACAAGGCAAGGCTGTCCACTGTCCCCCCTGCTGATCAATGTGTCACTGGAACCACTAGCACTTCATCTGCTCAAATCTGACATCTATGAAGGAATATGGGTGGGGGGGAAAGGAAATTAAACTAACATGCTTCGCAGATGACATGCTACTTTTTCTAAATGACCCCCATAGGGACCTAGATAAAGTGCTAACAGCCTTAAATGGAGTACATGTGTTTATGGGGTACAGAATAAATGTGACCAAATGTCAACTGTTACAGATTGGAGGGGGTCCGAGAATACGACAGGATATAGACCTGATATCAGTAGCAAAAGAACAAATAAAATATCTGGGAATCAAGATAGGGAAAAACCCTACCACAACGTATAAACTGAATTATACTCCACTAATAACAAAAGTCATTCAAGAACTACAGAGATGGAGGGATCTCCCGCTCACTCTTATAGGCAGGGCACAGCTAATAAAAATGACTAGCTTTGCCAGACTACTGTACCCGTTACAAATTATCCCGCTTTTATTGAAACATACAGATGTTCGTAAACTACAGGCTGCCTTTGTGGAATTCCTATGGAAGAAGAAGAGACCTCGTATAGCATATAAAAAGATGTGTCTCCTGAAATGGGAAGGGGGTCTCCAATTAACCAACATTAGGTGCTATAATTTGGCAGCAATATTCTGACATATTAGGGACTAGATCTGGGGCACATCTCACTACTCAAATGGCAGTTTGAAAAGGGAGTTGGTGGCACCTTATGATTTACAGGCCCTATTACACACGAAAATACCGTTACTTCCTGATATAGCCAAGCAGGCCGCACTAATTAAAGACACTTTAGCAGCGTGGAGACACATCAGGAAGCTGTACAAACTCCCGATGTATATTTCAACATATATGCCCTTCCCTCAAGGACGCACCAATAAATTATTCTCAGATTGGAGACTAAAAGGTATCCGAACTTTAGGGCATATATTGGATATTTCACAATCATGACTACTATCGTGGAAGGAAGTACAAAGCAAATACCAGATTTCTCCCCAACGACATTATTTACAATATGCACAATTAAAGGCTTTCTGTACGGCCAAAGCTGTATCTCTAGGGACAGGAGATAATATCATACGGTTTGATAGTCTGATGGGCAAGGTGGATAGACTGGATTCACTTTCCGCTATTTATAGAAGGCTTAATGATACCCAGATGGAAGGGGTGGCACAGACGGTCTTTAAAGACTGGGAAACCACCTTGAAGGATAATACTCTTACCTGCAAAATTAGAGAGGGTATGGATAGAATTAGATCAGCAATTAGCAGTGAACAGTGGAGGGAGACCCAATACAGAATCATACACAGGACAACCTATGCCTTCAATTTGTCATATACCAGTGCACCAGCACATTACCTTAGACATTGTCCCAAGTGTGGCCTGCAGAAGGCAGACTTATTGCATGGGCTGTGGGGGTGTGACCTCTTGAGGACGTATTGGGAACATATATGTAAATATGCTAAGGAAAGTTGGGAGGTCGAAATAAGAGATACGCCTCAACAGTGTATATTTCAGTTTATCCCTCAGGTTCAAGAGGCTGACTCAAATATAGTGAACACCAAGGGACCACACATTTTATTGATAACTGCAAAAAAATGTGTATTAAGAAAGTGGCTACAGCCCCAGCTACCTACCCTAGATAAGGTAATATGAACAATGAAAGTGCTTATGTACATGGATAGACTTGATGCTGAAAGAAATAAAGAGAAAGCCACAAAAAATTTCTTTCACAAGTGGAGACGGTTTATTGAAAAATCACTTATATCACAAGAAACAAAGGAAGTCATGAAACCTTTTGTTGATACAACTTGTTACATGAAGGAAAAAATAGCTAATAGACTAGGTAAACTACTAGTTTGATCTGCTAGAAGGATTTACTCATAGTGCTGTGCGTAAGAGGAGACGAAGTTCTGGTTGGGGGAAAGGGGAGTTGGGAGGGGTCTGAAATTAGAAAAACTGACTCAGATGGATGTCATGATGTACTGTTTATTTGCTTGTCATGATACATCTCCAAGTGTTTGGAGAACATGTATGATGGAATTTTGTATTCTTTAATGTAACTGAATACTGGCATCTGTCTGATCCAAATAAAAGTTTGTTTAAAAAATAAATAAATAAATAAGTGGTAATTCCCCATAGCAGGGCGTTACACCTTGTATCAACGTTCTCTACTTGATAAATGCCATTTGGAAATGAAATGCACTAAAATAATTAAAATGCATTTTGTAGATTTTGCTGAAGGAAGAGAGGATCTATAAAATTATATAACTCACTATGAAATCAATGAACTAATCAATAATGAGTTGTTTTTACAAGGAAATGTACAGCAGAGGACTTGTAATACTTGTTTCTGCCTAGCACCACGTAATATATAATGAACGTGTTAGAAATCACTATAAAAATATTTCTTCATATGTAAGTCACTTTGTTTTAGGCATCATGAGCATGTGTGTGATCTAGTTTAGACAGAACTGTAGCTATAGCACACAACTACTACAGGGAATTGCTCCATACAGTTTGAACTAGCAGGCTGATGATTTTACATATATTTGGTCACCGTTTAACGGTTCAAGCATAGCAAAGGTGGATACTCCTAAATATAAAGCATATTAAGACTGGCTTAATGAGATGCAGATATCACTTTGAGATAAAAATATTATGCAAGTCATTAACATGTCACTCCCAGGGAAGTTAGTAAAGTAAATTTCTCAACATTACTCAGTGCTTCCTACAGCTCACGCGACACTTTCAGCACATCTACCTATACATTTGGACTTGAATCCTTTTATTACTAATTACATACATAACATGCCATGCCTGTTAACGCTTGCCACAGAGTACAAAGGCTGGAGCTTGATGGTATATAAAAGCCCAGAGTGGAATACTAACTGGCGGAGATGAGTAAATCGATTCATAAAAATCAATTATCCACATGGCTGTTGTGGTTCCGTGGCCATATTGCGGCCCATATATGGTGGGTCCGCAATACACTGGCACCGGCCTGTGTGCACTTCACTTGAATGGGTCCGCAAATCCGGAGATGCGGTGCGAACGGAAGCTCGGAACGGAACCCCACGGAAGCACTACAGAGTGCATCCATGGAGTTCCGATCCGTGCTTCCGTTCTGTAAAAAAATAGAACATGTTCTATTTTTTTGCCAAACGGATGGATCACGGATGCATTCTAGTTGAATGGGTCTGGATCCATCCCGGCCGCCGAACGGACATGCCCGGTTATTGGGCAAATTGCAGACCCCAATGCACGGAACAGAATGGCCGTGTGAATAAGCCCTTAGATTCAGTATGGGAGCCTCTATGGTCACCTTGGACATCCCTCTGTCAGTTCTCAGTCATCCGAAATGAATCAATTTTAGCTGCCACCACTCATCATATAAGGCTGAGGAGATACCTTACATTAAATAACATCTAAGTACACTCTACAACTGCTAACATTCACAGGTTAATATATCAATATAGGTAACACTTCTTCTAAGGTCATGGAATCGTTAGAACACAAGAAGGCTTGTATTAAAGTGAAGTTTCAATATAAAAAAAGGCAGTAAATGGGGTTGTCCTAGAAAATACAACATAAAATATACAGACATATATATACAGTGCAAAATAACAGTTTGGAAAATAAGAGGGATAAAAACAGAACCTAATACCTTATGCGACGGTTAAGTCTGGTTGCCTGGGGAAGCAGAAATATTGGTCAGTCCATCAAGCTAGTGATTCCCAGAGAAATTACAGTTTGCTTTTCTCCATATCTGTGTTAAAAAGGGTCTGTAGATCTCCTTGCTTCTGTTACTGGAGGAACTATTGTGCATGCGCCACTAGAGTCGCGTGAACAGTCGCTGCCCCAGATGGAAGCAAAGCCTCTGCTCTCTCTCACGCCACTACTCAGAGCGACAGCGTAGGCGTGAGATTGTCAAGATGTCCAGCCCTGTCAATCAAGAGGTTGGAGGAACCTCCTCAGATTTGGGGACATTCCGTCGCAGTTGCAGAAAGCTCCCTCGAGAGACCAAATGATTCTTACAAATTACATTTCCCATCTCTGCTATCAAGCTGAATATTATAGACATAATCTTCAGGTGCTGCAGTCATTTGAAAAGGATATGTGATTTTAATTTACACTATTTGGGGAATCTAACTCCCTCATATGTTTTATCAGTATCAATAAAGGCTATCTTTTATATAAATAGGTTTTTTATAGCTTCCAGCTGTTTTTTTCTTTAATATACCCTGGACCACCTATTAGGTCTGTTGATTTTTCCATTTTACATATACTTAAGAATCCTAAGAACAGGTGCACTAAGGGGAATGTGTTCTGCCCAGTGTACTAAAGCTTTAAAATTAGCTAAGTTCTCATTAATTCAACAGTTCAAGATTATATAAAATGCATTCAAATATATTGACCAAATGTATGACTTTTCAAATGCAATTGTATGACCAAACAGATAAATCGAATTTTGTCTTTATAGCTGCAGGTAGACCATTTTCTGGTTTAAAGGTGTTGTGCAGAGCTGGTATATTAAAAGCCTACCCTCAAGGTCATCAATATCAGCTCGGCAGGAGTCCAACTCACAAGATCTACACTATTATTAAATAAGCTATAATGCTATAAGGCATCTTCCTGGACCAGATATGAATCAAGCCAGCAAAGGAGGCAATATGGACAATCACAATACATTGCTAAGTGCCTTGCAGTAACGTTCACTACTTGATGAATGCTATTTGCTGAAGTGAGACAACCCCTTTATTGGATGAAGGAAATTAAACGCATTAAAATAATTAAAACACATTTTGTAGATTTTGCTGAGCAAAGAGAGGATCTCTAAATTATACCATTCAGTATGAAATCAATGAACTAATCAATAATTAGTTGTTTTTACAAGGAAATGTACAAAAGAGGACTTGTAATACTTGTTTCTGCTTAGCACCGCATATTATATAATGCACGTGTTAGGCCTCATGCACACGGCCGTTGCCCGGCTGTGGCCGTATTGTGGCCTGCAAACAGCGGGTCCGCAACATGCGGGCACCTTCCATTTGCTCCCCGCATCACAGATGCAGACCCATTCACTTGAATGGGTCCGCAATCCGGAGCTGCAGTGCGGAACGAAGGCACAGAACCCCACGGAATCACTACGGAGTGCTTCCGTGGTGTTTCTATCCGTGCCGCCGCACCACAAAAAAATAGAACACATCTATTTTTTTGTGGTGCGGACGGATTACCTTCAAATTGCAGTCCCCAATGCAAGGAACGGCTGCAAAACGGCCGTGTGCATGAGGCCTTAGAAATCAATCTAAAAATATTACTTCACGTGTAAGTCACTATGAGAACACAACTACTGCATGGAATTGCAACAAACGGTTTGAACTAGAAGGTGGATACGACTAAATATATACCATTTCACGACTGGCTTAATGAGATGCAGATATCACTTTAAGATTAAAATATTATGCAAGTCATTAACATGTCACTCCCAGGGAAGTTGGTAAAGAAAATTTCTCAACATTACTCAGTGCTTCCGACAGCTCACCTGACACTTCAGCACATTTACCTATACATTTGGACTTGAATCCTTTTATTGCTAATGGCATACATAATATGTCATGACTGTTAATGCTTGCCACAGAGTACATTGGCTGGAGCTTGATGCTACATCATAGAGTTGAATAACTTGTAGTGCTCGTGCTGCTGCTCGGAGCAGCGGCGCAGGCACGAGATTGTCAAGATGTGCAGACGTGTCAATTAAAAGGTTGGGGGAGCCTCCTCAGCTTTGGGTACATCCTGTATGTGTAAGGGAGAAGTGGGAGGATGGAAGCTGCAAGTGACATCAGAAACAAAAGATAAAGTGTTACTGCCATCTTTCCCCTATACAACCTCCAGTGACCTCACTGTTGGTAGAGGACCTGTATCATAGACATTTTATGTTTAATTAGTTTTAGTGAATCTCACATAGACATAGACATAAGTGGCATACAGTATATTAACACTGCACATCTAAAATATTTTTGTCACAGATCACTGAGTGTGGAGCCACTGTGCCAACTAACTGGTTTGGCTTTATTTTGGTGCTAACATGGGGGGTGGATGCCCATACCCTCCGTTCTGCCTCATGATTGCAAGAAGATTTGAGGACATGACACAGGACCGCACAGTGATGTGTTTGTGATCGCCTACGCTGGGCCACCTGAACTCAGGCCACAAGCAGCAATGGAGAGAAGAACAGAGGTGAGTATTTATTTAGTTTTTTTAATGTATTTACCCTAATTCAGGCAGTCCTGGGGGCACTATAGTGGTGGGGGAGCATTACAAATACTATAGAGGAGAAATCAATACAATAATACAAAGGAGGTCATTATATAAAGAGAGAGTAGGAGAGAGGGGCGTCATTATCCAGAAAGAGAGGGGGGGGGGGGCAATATATATGCATACTAATAATACAGAGGAGGTCTAAATATCTACTAATAATACAAAGGGGTCCATTATATATGCTAATAACACAGAAAGGACCATTATATGTACTAGTAATACAGAGGGGGTCACTATATATACTAATAATAGAAAGGGGGCATTACATATACTATCCATACAGAGAGCATTCTACATATGAGCACTACGGGTGGATATCTTTTATTTAGTGGTACTACAGGGGTCATTATAATACAGGGTACACTACAGAGTGTCATTATAAATACATGGGGCACTGCAGCAGGTCTTTATAAATACTGGGACTACTACAGGGGTCTTTATAAATACTTGGACCACTATAGGAGGCATTATAACTACTGCAGACACTATAGGGAACTTTATTACTACTGTGGGCTGTATAGTGGTATCTTATGGAGGGGCCTTGTTCCTCTGGGGCACCATAGGAGGCCTTATTTCTATTAGGGGCCCTATGGGGGCTTTATTAATATGGGTATGCTGTGGGGGCATTAATATTGAACACAATATGGAGGACATTACTATTAATGAGGTTGCTATTGGTGGTACTGTACAGAACACTATTACCATTAAGGACAGATTGGGAGCATATTATTATGGGGGACTATCTGTTTGGAACTAGCACAGTATTAGGGATAGCAGCAGCATAACAATGTTCAGGCACTAGGATCGGAGGATGATAGTAAAGTGAGGAATCAAAATATTTTTTCTATGATAAACTTTACAGAGACAAGATGCAGCTGAAAGAAGGTAATATGGCGGTCTTATCTCCGAATGGAGACGTTAAGGAATGAATATACCTCATAGGAGATGTCACTGGATGTAAGAGGTATGTGCTGCTGTATTCTCCTGTATGTTTTGTAGCGATATATGCAATGTCCATCCAAATATCTGTTTCACAGTAGGGTTGGGGGGTGGATTGGGAATTTGGCCCACACTGCTGCAGCTCGGCCCCAGATTTCAGGTCATATTGTGTCTGTGTGTTCTGAATTATAGGGCTTCCCACCCATCTACTACACTATTTGTACTCAAAGAGTTATCGCTGCGTTATTTGTGGTGTCACATAAGACTGCATGTGACATATGCAGTGTCCCACTCGTGGTCCTGGGCACAGCAAACTGGTTTAACTATGTTTTATTGTCATATATTATGTTTGAATGTCATACTTCATCTCATGTGTGTCATATTCTCCCACGTCACTATGTGATTCTGTGTAAGATCTTTTCATTTAGGCCAATTAGATTGCACTAAACTAGTCTGAACACTAAATAGGGGCAGTATGACAGTGTATATATAGCTTAGCTCGGGCCTAGAAGGCAGAGTTAGAGTCTGGAAGTTTAGTCAGTGTGCAGTCATGTAGCTGGCTGCTGGAGGGAGGCCTCCTGCCTCTCTGCTCTCTTCCCGATGGCTCCACAGTCCAGGGTTAATGCCTACAAGATTTAGCCTAGAGGTGAGAAATCTACTTCTATAGCTTGCCCCTCGGGGGTGACCAGTGACAAAGCTACAAACAGCAAGTTTCAAGGGGACTAATGTATATATTTACAAGTATTCAAGTCAAAGTATAGCATAACGGCCATACACAATAGCTTCCCAGGCACCTTTACAATTAGGTGTAGTAGGACACAACTTCTGGCATCCACACCTCCAGTTTAAAGTCTGAGGACAGTCAGGCCAATTGTCAGAAAAGCACTGAAAATAGAGGTTCAAGGATTCTGAAAACCACCTTTAATCAAGGTTAGAATAATGCGAGAGTTCATACCAGCCTAAGACTTTTTATACTTCAAAAGCCTAGTCTGAAGCAGTAGCATATATATATATATATATATATATATATATATATATATATATATAAGACAAAGCTTTTTTTCTCTGTTTTTCTCTGAAGACTTACTTTTCCCTACCCTCGTATGCATGAGAGACTGTATTTCATATCTGGATGTACTAGAGACTGTTTTATACTTGGATGTAACTGTTACAAAGAGCATTATTCAGTAAAAGACATAAGTTGGATTTCACTGCTGTTTCAGTTTCCAATTCCTCAATTACTACTACTATAAATGGTTGTACCACCACAGAAGGTACTGGCGTCACGACGGTAGGGGACCTTGCCATGGGCACATTGATACAGACCACCAAGGGCACCTCGAACCACCATCTGACCTGTGCCCTAGAGAATCATTGTGCTGTTCTCCTCATCGCTTATGCAAGCCTGCCTAGGGACGACATAACCGTGAGTAACCAGAACTGTGTTTCTCCCTCAGACTACCGTTATTAACACCATGACCTCACATATAATTCCCCTGTCTGGCTCACTGCACATATACTACACTATCTGTACTCAGAGAGTTATCACTGTGTTATCTGTGGTGTTACATAATACTGCAAGTGACATGTACTACATTATCTGTAATGTAGTACATTATCTGTAAAAAGGGTCGTGTCCACAGGTCAACTGGTGCTGGCAACCTACACTACACCACAGGGCAGCAATCAAACACAGGACAAACAGAGGAGAACTTCCTAAAAGGTGAACTGTGAGGTGAGGATAACACAGGCAGAATGGGCACAGCAGGAACATAGATGGGAATACTCTCTGGATAATGCAGATAAATCGCAAGAGAAACGCTGAAGCTCTAAGCTTTTCAAACAGCTTTGCTGGAAACAAGGAACCTTTAATGGTGTATCTTTTTATTTTCCATGTCAATATCTATAAAAAAAAAAAAAAAAATATATATATATATATATATATATATATATAAATCCCGCAGTTTTACCACTGGTCACTAAGGCCAATAATAGGCGCCACTTCTTGATCTGTAGAGATCACTTTGCTGTAGTTATCTGCTTATCTGTAATTCTCATCCTGCCTCTAATGATATAACTAGAGTTGAGCGAATCCAAGCTGACAAAGTGGAATTCGATCCGAATTTCAGGAAAATTCGATTTGCACCAAAGCCGAATTTCCTCGCGCTTCGTGGTAACGAATCGCATTTTTTCCTAAAATGGCTGCTACAAGCATCCTTTGCTCTGTTTCCTGGCCTCACAATAAAAATAGAGCATGTTCTATTCTTGTCTGTTTTGTGGACAAGAATAGGCATCTCTATAATGGGCCGCCTGTTCCGTTCCGCAAATTGCGGAAGGCACAAGGAGCAGCTTCCATGTTTTGCAGATCAACGGTTTGCGGATACACAAAACACACACGGTCGTGTACATGAGGCCTTAGTGGGAAAAAGAGGGCTTATTGGCCATTGTGTGGTGAAGGGCAAAAATGACAAGCCTTTTTGTCATGTATTAGTGGCAAAAGTAAAATATATTTGCTGCTTAGTGGTGCAGTTATCTGTTTTAATGCCCTTTTTTCTATGAATTAGTTGAAAAAGGACAAATATATTTGCCACTCAGCGGTTCAGTTATCTGTTTCAAAGTCGTTTTTTCTGTGTATTAGTGGAAAAAAAAAAAAATATTTGGCACTCTGCGGTGCAGTTATCTGTTTTGAAGCCCCTTTTTTCTGTTTATTAGTGGAAAAAGAAAAACATATATATGCTGCTCAGTTATCTGTTTTAAACCCTTAAGGACGCATGACGTACCGGTACGTCATATCTTTAAAAGGAGAGTGTGGCGCAGCGGGGATTAATAGGAACAGGATGTCCACTGAAATCATTCAGCGGGGATCCTGTCACAACGCCCGGGGAGGTCATGTGCGCCCCCCCCCCCCAGTATCGGTGATCGCAGCAAACCGCAGGTCAATTCAGACCTGCAGTTTGCTGCGCTTTCTGCGATCTCTGATCCCAGCAGTCAGAGACTAAATGTTCACCAAGTTTTATATTTTAACCCCCCCTGCAACCAGGGGGTGGTTGCGGGAGGCACGGGCGGTGTGGGTGCAATAGCGATCCCCCGCCCGCCTCCTCTGTAATGTTTCACTGGTGAACCAGTGGCTTTAGCAGAGTGTCAGCACTCTGCTAAAAACTGCTGACATCTGTGCTGCAGATGGCAGCAGTTTTAACCCCTTCCATGCCGCGGTCCGTACGGACCGCTGTATGGAAGGGGTTAACAGGGAGGGAGCTCCCTCTCCCATCGGGGGGCTGCTGTGCCTTTGCAGCCCCCCCAACAGGATGGGATCACAGAGGGAGGGAGCCACCCTCCATCCCCATCACCCGCTGCTCTGTTCTGGCAGTGGGTGATGGTTACCATGGCAGCAGGACGCTTTCAGAGGCGTCCTGCTTGCCATGGTACTGTAAGTCTAATCAGACTTCTGCTAAAGGCAAATGTCTGATTAGATAATGTAAAGTAAAACAAATACATTACAGTACACTATTTGGTGTATTGCACTGTATTAGATAGACACCAGATCCACTGGATCTACAAGAACCAAGTGGGTCTGGGTCAAATAAAAAATAAAAAAGTGAAAAAAAGTAAAAAAAACAACAACACATATCACTGAATAAAAATTAAAACAATAAAATACACTACACATATTATGTATTGCTGCGTCCGTAAAAACCTGCTCTATAAAAATATCACATGACCTAACCCCTCAAGTAAATACCGTAAAAAAAAATGGTGTAAAAAAAGCCATTTTTTTGTCACCTTACATCACAATAAGTGTAATACCAAGCGATCAAAATGGCATATGCCTCTCCGCCATCTCATCCCGCACAAAATGAGCCCCTACATAGGACAATGGCACGAAAAAATAAAAAAATATGGCTCTCAGACTATGGAGACACTAAAACATTATTTTTTTCCCTAAAATGCTGTTATTGTGTTAAAGTAAAATAAATTTTTAAAAAGTATATATATTAGGTATCATCGTGTCCGTAATAACCTGCTCTATGAAAAGATCACATGACCTAACCCCTCAGGTGAACAACTTAAAAAAATTAAAATAAAAACTGTGTAAAAAAGCCATTTTTTGTCACCTTACATCACAAAAAGTGTAATACCAAGCGATCAAAAAGTCATACGCACCCCAAAATAGTGCCAATCAAACCGTCATTTCGTCCCAAAAAAAACTTACCCTACTCAAGATAATTGCTCAAAAACAGAAAAAACTATGGCTCTCAGACTATGGAGACACTAAAACATGATTTTTTTTGTTTCAAAAATGAAATCATTGTGTAAAACTTACATAAATAAAAAAAAGTATACATTTTATGTATCGCTGTGTCCGTAATAACCTGCTCTATAAAAATATCACATGACCTAACCCCTCAGATAAACACTGTAAAAAATAGAAATAAAAACGGTTTTTAAAAAAAGCCATTTTTTGTCACCTTACATCACAAAAAGTATAATACCAAGCGATAAAAAAGTCATACGCACCCCAAAATAGTGTCAATCAAACCATCATCTCATCCCAAAAAAATCCTACCCTACCCAAGATAATCACCCAAAAACTGAAAAAACTATGGCTCTCAGACTATGGGGAGACTAAAACATAACCTGCTCTATAAAAATACCACATGCTCTAACCTGTCAGATGAATGTTGTAAATAACAAAAAATAAAAACGGTGCCAAAACAACTTTCTTGTTACCTTGCCTCACAAAAAGTGTAATATAGAGCAACCAAAAATCATATGTACCCTAAAATAGTACCAACAAAACTGCCACCCTATCCCGTAGTTTCTAAAATGGGGCCACTTTTTTGGAGTTTCTACTCTAGAGTTGCATCAGGGGGGCTTCAAATGGGACATGGTGTCAAAAAAACAGTCCAGCAAAATCTGCCTTCCAAAAACCATATGACATTCCTTTCCTTCTGCGCCCTGCCGTGTGCCGGTACAGTAGTTTACGATCACATATGGGGTGTTTCTGTAAACTAAAGAATCAGGGCAATAAATATTGAGTTTTGTTTGGCTGTTAACCATTGCTTTATAACTGGGAAAAAATTATTAAAATGGAAAATCTGCCAAAAAAAGTGAAATTTTGAAAATTTATCTCTATTTTCCATTAATTCTTGTGGAACACCTAAAGGGTTAACAAAGTTTGTAAAATCAGTTTTGAATACCTTGAGGAGTTTAGTTTCTAAAATGGGTTCACTTTTTTGGAGTTTCTACTCTAGGGGTGCATCAGGGAGGCTTCAATTGGGACATGGTGTCAAAAAACCAGTCCAGCAAAATCTGCCTTCCAAAAACCATATGGCATTCCTTTCCTTCTGCGCCCTGCCGTGTGCCGGTAAAGTCGTTTACTACCGCATATTGGGTGTTTCTGCAAACTACAGAATCAGGGCCATAAATATTAAGTTTTGTTTGGCTGTTAACCCTTGCGTTGTAACTGGAAAAAATTATTAAAATGGAAAATCTGCCAAAAAAGTGAAATTTTGAAATTTTTTCTCTATTTTCCATTAATTCTTGTGGAACACTTAAAGGTTTAACAAAGTTTGTAAAATCAGTTTTGAATACCTTGAGGGGTGTAGTTTCTAAAATGGGGTCATTTTTGGGTGGTTTTTATTATGTAAGCCTCACAAAGTGACTGCACACCTGAATTGGTCCTTAAAAAGTGGGTTTTTGAAAATTTCTGAAAAATTTCAAGATTTTCTTCTAAACGTCTAAGCCTTGTAACATCCCCAAAAAATAAAATATCATTCCCAAAATTATCTAGACATGAAGCAGACATATGGGGAATGTAAAGTAATAACTATTTTTGGAGGTATTACAATGTATAATAGAAATAAAGAAATTGAAACTTGGAAAATTGCAAATTTTTCTAAATTTTTGGTAAATTTGGTATTTTTTATGAATAAAAATGAACTTTTTTTACTTCATTTTACCAGTGTCATGAAATACAATATGTGACGAAAAAACAGTCTCAGAATTGCCTGCATAAGTAAAAGCGTTTAAAAGTTATCACCACATAAAGTGACACCTGTACTATATTGAAACAGACAAGTAAGTGGGGGGCACTCAGTGCTCTGACAGTATATAGATGCAAAAGCTATGGTAATAAATAAGTCTTTTTATTCTAATATTTTAAAAAAGGGTTATATATCATAAAAAAGTACTATCCTAGACCGGATGCTTCTTACTGGTGAAGTAATGACATATGTATCATAGGCAGAAAATTTTTGCAAGTATAGTCTGGTGTCCTGTAAATTCATATATACTGCTATTGGTCAGCCTAAGGTGTGAACGAAGCCTCACACATCAAATATAGCAACGTGCGACCGTAAATCAAGTCCACACGTTCCTATTGTGTCGTGCTGCTTCCCCCTGTGTCAGGCTGTTCAAATTTCAAGTTTCGCACTGTGTGCTAATGTACACACAAATGTTAAAATGTGCAGGACATCAGGTTATTACAATGACAGCCCTATGTATGGAAGAGTCTCACACATTAAAGGGTAGCTCCGTGCGACTATAATTCAAGTCCACACGTCTCCACCTTGTATGTCGCCTTCCCCACGTCAGGCTTATTAGATTTTGCCACAATTAGTTAATAAAACCAAATCTGCATGAACCAGTAGTATGATAATACTAGTATAATATTTACAGTTCATATAATGGAATGCTGCATAAAGTCCATAAAAATCCCTAGAGAAGAAGCCACGGAGAGAAAATACATAAAAGATCCACAGTCTATAGAAAATCCACAGTCAATGATCCAAAAAAGTTATTTCTGCACTGTTATTTTGTGTTTGGTTGATACCATTCAGTTGCTGCTGTATATTACTTTAGTAGATATTATATAAATTTCTATGTTGTAGTACATATATCCAGGTTCTATCTGAGAATTTGCCTGGTCTGTTTTGCAAATATTGCTCAATACAGTGATTGTTCCTTGCCTGGATATATGTGTAATTGCTTTTAGTATCAAAGGATTAGGTCCTTCACTGAGTATTGAGCGCTTCACTCAGCGAGGGCATTACAGGGCTTTGTAATCTACATTACCCATCCTTGTTCTCGGAGATCTCTGATCTGTAGTCAGTATCGGCAGAAGGTTCGTATGCACTGAGATTCGCGCGGCGTCCCACGTGGTTTCTCAGCGCTGTGTGTAGCTGGCGTCCCAGCTATCGTGATCTTGCTATTGAAAGTTCTCTTGGCGGTATGTGAGGAAATGAGTGTTCCAAAAGACTCCCGATCCTGCTTCTGTATTCTAAACGCGTTTCGGGGATTAATACTTCCCCTTCCTCAGTAGTACAGCAGTACAGGGTTTGTGAGCTTTTATAGGGTTCATCCTATTTCAATCAGTTTTTTTAAAAAGGGTCTTCAAGTAGTGTGGAAAATCTGGGTGGTTAATCCAGTATGTGGTATATAGTGGATTCGCTTCTTTCTTTATTTTCAATAAAAACTTGGGGAAAAACCTTTTATAAAACAATCTATTGAATATAATCCCTTCATTATGAAAAGATTCTAAAAAATATATAATATTTCAGATCCAATGATAAAATTTAAAAAAATTGAAAAAACAATTGAAAAAACAATTGAAAAAACAATGAATGAAGAATAAAAAGTATATATAAAAAATATATATATATAAAAATACAAAAACGGAATTAATAAAAGTCTGCAATTTCCTTAAAGTAGATTTCATGATTGTTCTTAATAAATTTCATAATTATTCTTGATATATGAAGTTTATTGTTAGGGATGTACGCATGACCGGGAGGGAGATATGAATGGTACCAAAGTCACATTCGATACTCCATCCTAACAGACATGCCCACACCCCCACCAGGTCCTGATATACATTTAGGTGAGCCACCAACAGATATACTTTTGTCCTGATAAAGTGACACCTGGTCAGATTTGCAAACAATGGCCGGGTCATTAAGGTGAAATAGGGCTGAGTCCTTAAGGGGTTAAAGCCATTTTTTCCGTGTATTAGGCTACTTTCACATTCGCTTTTGGTGCTGATCCGTCATGGATCTGCACAAACGCATCCGTTCAGATAATACAACCGCATGCATCCGTTCAGAACGGATCCAGTTGTATAATCTTTAACATAGCCAAAACGGATCTGTCTTGAACACCATTGAAAGTCAATGGGGGACGGATCAGTTTTCTATTGTGCCATATTGTGTCAGTGAAAATGGATCCGTCCCCATTGACTTACATTGTATGTCATGACGGATCAGTTTGGCTCAGTTTCGGCAGACGGACACCAAAACGCCAGTGTGAAAGTAGCCTAAGTGGAAAAAGAAAAAAAAAAATGCTGCTCAGAGATGCAGTTATCTGTTTATTGTATATTAGTGGAAAAAGAAAAAAAAAATGTGCCGCTCTGTGGTGCAGTTATCTCTTTTAAAGCCCTTTTTTGCGTGTACTAGTTGAAAAAGGAAAACAATATTTGCTGCTCAGTGGTGCAGTTATCTGTTTTAAAGGCCTTTTTTCCGTGTATTCATTTTTTTTCTAGTGATTTTATTGAGAATAACAATTACAAAAAATGCATACATAAACAATCATTAATATCCAAGTTTAAATCCCCGCACTTTTTTTTTTCCTCACCCACATCCACCCTCCCTCAGTTTGCGATGCATCTTAAGAAGAAGTTACAATATAAAAATAAAATAAAATGAAAAGTAAAATATAAAAAATAAGAAATAGAGAAAATAAAATATATATGTGTGTGTGTTGGGGGGGGGGGGGGGGGCTGAGGGGGTTAAGATGAGGGAAAAGGGAAAAAAAAAAGAAACTACCAATTCCACTCTCCCCAAATCTTGAGCAATGTTTGTTTACAGTTTCTTTGAATGTATAAGCCATTCTCATATTTTTTAGCTTTTTTGACCAGAACCAACCAGTCATTTAGACTAGGAGTTTTCTGTGAAAACCATACTCGAATAATCAAAAGTCTGGCTAGAAACAGATTTCTACTCAGTAGGATCTTCTGATACTTATAACAATTCACCTTAGATAAATCACCCAGAATGCAGCACTGCCGTGAGAGTGGAAATACTACCTTCGAATTTTGAACAATAAAATTCTGGACTGAGCCCCAACCAATACATTTTTAATTCTGGGCAGAACCATATTATATGTAAAAAATCCGCCAAATCTGAATCACATTGTGGGCAATTCGAGGTTTCTCTTAAACCGCATTTGTTAAGCTATATCGGAGTGATAAATACTCTATGCAGGATATTGAATTGCACCAAAATGTGATTTGCATTGTGTGATATTAATCTTAAACCAGCAAATATATTTTCCCATTACTGTGACGAAAGCATAGGACAGTCATTTTCCCAGGCCCTCTGGTCCGGGGAAACAGACTGACTGAATAGTGCCTTAACTAATAATTTATATAATTGAGAAATATTACCCTTCTAACCTGAACTCTCTATGTATTTAATAGTGAATAAGTGTCAATCTCCAACAGTGCAACTTCTTTTAACCCCTTATGGACCGGGCACATTTTCACCTTAAGGACCAGGCCATTTTTTGCAAATCTGACCAGTGTCACTTTATGTGTGAATAACTTTAAAACGCTTTTACTTATCCAGGCCATTCTGAGATTGTTTTTTCGTCACATATTATACTTCATGACATGGGTAAAATGGAGTAAAAAAAATTCATTTTATTTATAAAAAAATGCCAAATTTAACAAAATTTGGGAAAATTTGCAATGTTCCAAGTTACAATTTCTCTACTTCTATAATACATAGTAATACCGCCAAAAAATGTTGTTAATTTACATTCCCCATATGTCTACTTCATGTATGGATCATTTTGGGAATGACATTTTTTTTGGGGGGACGTTACAAGGCTTAGAAGTTTAGAAGCAAATCTTGAAAATTTTCAGAAATGTTCAAAGATCCACTTTTTAGTGACCAGTTCAGGTTTGAAGTCACTTTGTGAGGCTTACATAATAGAAACCACCCAAAAATTACCCCATTCTAGAAACTACACCCTTCATGGTATTAAAAACTGATTTTACAAATGTTGTGAACCCTTTGGGTGTTTCACAAGAGTTAGAAGGAAAGGAGTGCTGTGTGGTTTTTGGAAGGCAGATTTTGCTGGACTGGTTTATCTACACCATGTCCCATTTGAAGCCCCCCTGTTGCCCCCCAGAGTAGAAACTCTATCGAGCCTCTATTTGAGGGAGCTTCTTATCAAGGTTGCCCCCCTTAGACCCAGGGTTACTTTTTCTAAATCCCAGAATTTTAGAGCGTCAGGATTAATATTATGGTAGTGCCTTACGTGTCTGGAGATTGACTTTTCTTTTTTTGTTTCTATTGCACGTAAATGTCCTGATATTCTCCGTCTAAATTCTTGGATGGTTTTTCCAACATACAGCTTTGGACACATATATTTAGCAATGCATATCACTCCTTAAGTTTTGCAGGTGATCAATTGTCTTATATCATATCTCCTGCCATAGACAAACAGATAATGATATAACAATAGATAAATGAAAAGCTACAAGGAGACAGTGTGAACTGAACACTAATCTCCTCTGAAGTCTGTAGACCAGAGAGGACAGGTGACAATAACTAATCCTCATTCTTGCCTGCTGAACTCTACTGCTTTACATACTAGAAAAATAAATAAAGAAAAGACAAACCGCCTTAACCCCATTTAGATTTTAAATGTTTAGAGGGTATATAAACGAGGAAATTATTTCCCTTTATTGAGTAAATAATAAAAGTTACATTTTAAATAAGGGCCTGAAACAGAAAATTGTGGCTGTTTAGCCACCTTAGTGTATACATTTCAAAAAAAATTCTGGGCCAAACAAGGGTCTAATTGATAGATATTACATTCTTGTAACGCAAGGTTACCAAAAATAGAAATTATGAAATTTCATCTCCATATGCCATAAACTCTTGAGGAACACCTAAAGGGTTAACAAAGTTTGTAAACTAAGTTTTGAATACCTTGAGGGGTGTAGTTTATTAAATGGGGTCACTTTTATGGAGTTTCTACTCTAGGGGTGCATCAGGGGTTCTTCAAATGGGACATGGTGTAAAAAAAAAAGGCCATCAAAATCTGCATTCCAGGAACCATAAGGCGTTCCTTTCCTTCTGCGCCCTGCCGTTTGGTCATACAGCAGTTTACCACCACATATGGGGTGTTTCTGTAAACTGCAGAATCAGGGCAATACATTTGAAGTTTTATTTGGTTGTTAACCCTTGCTTTGTTACTGGAAAAAATTCTTAAAATGGAAAATGTGCCCAAAAATAGCTGTTTTAGCATCGTTTTATTTTTTATTTTTTTGACTGTGTTAATCTGAGGGGTTAGGTCATGGGGTAATTTTATAGAGCAGATTATTTGAAAGCAATGAGAGAATCATCAACCGCGGCCTCCCTCCACAAATTTTTCCCCGAAGTGATCGATGACCAGCCTGATTTTGTACAGGCGATCATAGGCAGGATCACCTTGGGGGGGACATGCTGCATTATCTGCCTCAAACAGGGATCGTGTCATGGCCGTACTGTAAAGTGCAGTCTGGTAGAGGATGTCCCCACTCCAGTAATACCTGACACTGGGTTTTTTGACTAGGCCCATGTGCAGCACGAGGCCCCAAAACTTCCTCATCTTGGCTGCACTGACCGGCATCCAGCCACCAGACCTAGCCAAAAAAGAGCCAGGGTATTGAGCAACGAACTGTTGGGCGTACACATTTGTTTGCTCCAAAATCAGATTCACAAGGGGGTCACTGAAAAAAAGACTAAAATAGTCATATTCAGTGAAGCCCACTGTGGGAAACTGGATTCCTGGTTGAACAACAAAATCAGGAATCGCGGGCTGAAAATTCTCTGGGGTACACCATCCAAGCTCACCGGTAGGGGGCTCAAGTGAATTTATCTGGTGGGCCGGGAAACTAGTACGAGCCCCAGAGCTGCTCGTACTAGGGTGGGCCACAAGGTCCCTGATATGGTGGTCCCCTTGCTCCGCCTGGTGTGTCTCCGGCACCTTGGGGGCTCATCATCATCGCTAGATGATGAGGACACAGATGACAAAAGGAACGAGGGGTCATCCTCGTCCTCACTGGGACTCTCAGATTCGGAGGCAAGCTGGGCTTATGCCTCCTCAGCCGAGAACATCTGGCGGGCCATAGGGGTGTGTGTGTGTGTGTGTGTGTGTGTGTGTGTATGTGCGTGCATGTAAACCTTTATTCAGTGTGCGTGGGGGCACAGGTGTTCCCGGACTGTTCCCTAAACCTAACAGGAAAAAATAAAAAGAACAAACTAAAAAAAAAAAAAAAGGGAGCAAAAAAAAGCGAAAAAGTAAAAAATAAAAATCAAACTCGCTGATCAGCCGTTTGAAGCTGATCAGCGGTGGGGTGGGTGATGCGTTAACAGTGGCCGGACACTAAAGAGTGCCAGCCACTGTCAGCGTACGCAAAAAAACAAAAACGTTTGCGCCCCAAAAAAAGGTGGGGGGGTGGCGGGGGCAAGGGTGCAAGCTGCAGCACCCCTGGGGGGGGGGGGTCTATGTTCAAACAGCTGTGCTGTGGACCCTAAGAGGGTGATGCAAGAGTAAAAAAAAAAAAACAACACTAAACTCTCCTTAACTCTCTCTGCCTGACCTAAAGCTTTCCCTAGCTCTCCCTAACCTACAGTTGTGTTCAAAATTATTCAACCCCCAATGCTGTAAAGGGTTTTCGGGAATTTAGTGTACATTTGTAATTGTGTTCAGAATGAAATCTTTCAAGGACTTTTTAAAGAACCAAATTCAACTAAAATGACATCAATTGTTTTTGTAATACAGTATTAAATGTTTTTTTTTGTGATTTCTTCATTGACACAATTATTCAACCCCTTAAAGACTACCACTCTTAAGAACAGAGGTTCATTCAAGTGTTTTCGATTGGGTATTAAAAACACCTATTGGATGTCAAGGAGCAGCAATCAAGCATAATAAGCACCAATTAGGCAGATTTAAAATGACTGTGATACTCAGCTCCTTCTAGACATTTACTGGTATGTTTACAAACATAGTGAAGTCAAGAGAATGGTCCAGGAAGACAAGAGAAGAGGTAATTTCTCTTCATAGGAAGGGCAATGGCTATAAGAAGATTGCAAAGATGTTAAACATACCAAGAAACACCATAGGAAGCATCATTCGCAAATACAAGGCAAAGGGCACTGTTGAAACGCTACCTGGTCGTGGCAGAAAGAAGATGCTGACTTCGACTGCTGTGCGCTACCTGAAGCACAAAGTGGAGAAAAGTCCCCGTGTGACTGCTGAGGAACTGAAAAAAGATTTGTCAGATGCGGGTACTGAAGTTTCAGCTCAGACAATAAGGCGCACACTGCGTAATGAAGGCCTCCATGCCAGAACTCCCAGGCACACCCCCTTGCTGTCTCCAAAGAATAAGAAAAGTCGATTGCAGTATGCCAAAAGTCATGTGGACAAACCACATTTGTGTTCTGTGGACTGATGAAACAAAATTAGAATTGTTTGGGCCCATGGATCAACGCTATGTTTGGAGGAGGAAGAACAAGGCCTATGAAGAAAAGAACACCTTGCCTACTGTGAAGCATGGCGGGGGGGGTCAATCATGCTTTGGGGCTGTTTTGCTTCTACAGGTACAGAAAAGCTTCAGCGTGTGCAAGGTACCATGAATTCTCTTCAGTACCAGGAGATATTGGATGAAAATGTGATGCAGTCCGTCACAAACCTGAGGCTTGGGAGATGTTGGACCTTTCAACAGGACAATGATCCCAAGCATACCTCCAAGTCCACTAGTGCATGGTTGCAGATTAAAGGCTGGAACATTTTGAAGTGGCCATCGCAGTCACCAGACTTAAATCCGATTGAGAACCTCTGGTGGGACTTAAAGAAAGCATTTGCAGCGCGCAAGCCTAAGAATGTGACTGAACTGGAGGCTTTTGCCCATGAAGAAGGGGTGAAGATACCCGTAGATCGCTGCAAGACACTTGTGTCAAGCTATGCTTCACGTTTAAAAGCTGTTATAAATGGAAAAGGATGTTGTACTAAGTACTAAGATTGAATGTCACTTGGGGGTTGAATAAAACTGATAATGATGTGAGCACAGAAAAGACATTTGTGGTTATTTCATTATAAATGTTATGTTATATTTGTCTGACTTACAAGTGCCTCTTTGATTTAATTGTAAACAAGATGACTTAAATGATCAAAATCAATGTCAAACTGGCCAAAACACTCAATTTCAGTGGGGGGTTGAATAATTTTGAACACAACTGTACCTGATAGTGCCAGATGGCATTTTGGAGGGTGCTGGACGCTGGGTGCTGGACGACGGGTGCTGGACGACGGGTGCTGGACGATGTGCAGGCTGCTCTCTCCTTGCTCCTGGCAAAGAATGGAGGAGGAGGAGGAGGAGAGCAGGGTGAGTTAACCCCCAGCCGCCCGTGCAGCCAATAGAAATTGATCCTGTGAGGTGATGTCACCATCACTTCACAGGATCGAAGGATGGTGATTGGTGGTTTGTTATCACACCACTGATCACAATCCTATTCTAGGTTATCGGGTCATCAGAGACCCGAATAACCCGGAAACACAGCAAACCGCAGGTCTGAATTGACCTGCGGTTTTCTGCGATCACCGATACAGGGGGTCACAGGACCCCCCTAGGCATTGTGACAGAGTACCTGGACATCAGGGCATACCGGTACATCCCATGTCCGTAACAGGTTAAACTAGAAAGTGCTGAACGTAATTGAAAATATCTAACCAACTTAAATTACCTAAATTACCCAATTGTGCCTGTTCCCTTTTTATGTCTGTAAAGGGAAGTACCTCTCCATCTCTCACAACTTGTGAAATATGCTTAATGCTACTATTTTGCCAAAAATTATCACCACATAGTTAATCATTACCATGTAAATAAAAGTTATGCCAAATAGGAGTGCACCCAAGAGATCCCTTTATCCCCATCCCTCTTCTCATCATTAATCAACCTCTCGAAGAGCTTAAAAAACTCATCCTCAATCCAAATTTTAGAGTTCCTAAGAATATAAAGAAATTGAGGCAAGATCACTATTTTAACCAGGAAAATTCTGTCATCTCTAGTCAAAGGTAGTCGATGCCATATTGTAATTTTAGACCTCCCTTTGCTTATCACTGGAATCAGATTGAGTTGAATAAAATCTTCAATCCTACGAGATATTGTCATGCCAAAATACTCAAAGGAAACAACCACCTTTAACATTGAGGGGGGCCCTTCACTCAGATAATCAAAATTATCCAGTAACATAAGGGGGGTCTTTGACCAATTAACATCAAAACCAGAAACTTCACCAAAAGAATTAACTTTACAAATAATTATTGTGAGGATTAGATTGGTACGGTATATATAGAACAAGACATCGTCCGCATATAAAGAGATCTGGTCCTCTGGTCCCTGCACTCCAAAACCTTCAATCCTAGTATCTTGCCTAATACTTAATGCCAGTGGCTCAATGTAGATGTCAAAGAGGAGCGGAGAAAGTGTGCAACCTTGACGAGTGCCTCTAGATAATGTAAAACTCGAGGTACAACTACCATTAAGGCTGAGCTTAGCTATAGGAGAATTATACAGGAGCCTAAACATACTTATAAACCTCTCGCCAAATCCCATCCTTCCCAAGACCTTCCATAAAAATCCCCATTCCACCCTGTCAAACGCCCTAAAGGCATCCAAAGACTGGATGGAACGGGAGGTACCTTGAGATGATTGTATATTGGCAAAAAGTCGAAGATTATGTTGAGTTGAGTACCTTTAATAGGAATAAGCCCCTTTTGATCAGGGTGAATAATTCAGGAGATAACTCTTGACAACCTGGTAGCCAATAACCGTGCTAGGAGTTTAAGATCTGTGTTCAAAAGTGATATCGGTCTATATGATCTAGGGGATCTTTCCCCTTTTTCGGTATTAATACAATTAACGCTTCTGTCATTGAGTAGGGTAAAATACCATCCTCCACTGAAGCACCAAGACTCTCCATATTGTTGATAAAACTCATATGGAAAGCCATCCAAACCAGGGGAATTTCCCACACAAGCTTTTAATGTGGCCTCAAGCTCCTGAGTTGTAAATTCAGCTTATCTCTGTATATCGAGATACAAATCCATCATTTCATCCGAAATGTAATTATTGGTGTTATATATTTCCATATAGTGTTCTAGAAAGGCTCCATTTATTTTCTCTTGGTCGTCAGTAATTGTGCCATCTTTCAAACAAGTACTAAGTATATCTTTTTTTGGATCTTGATTTCATATCACACTGGACAAAAATTTTCCCAGACTACATGGCTCAGAAAAATATTTTGTCCCCTAAAGAACAATCTCTGCTGGGCCTTATCAAGAAGAAATTGTGAGTACTCTTGACTAGTATTTTGCATCCACCTCCTATTCTCCTCTGTTTTATTCATAGAAAACTGATTCATCCACCAGATAGCAGCTGTTTTTAAAGCCTTATCTTTTATCCCATATCTCTTTCTTAAATTGGCGATATTGCTAATAAAGAGTCCCCTAGCAAAGGCCTTAAAGGCATCCCAGACCAGATGTGTTTTAGCCGATTTATAATTAACCTCCCAAAAATATACAATCTCTTTTTTCAGTCGCTCATGGGTATCTATTATAGATAACCAATAGGGATTCAACCTAAAAGGGGGGACTACTCCCTGACTATCCCCAAGCAAACAAAGCTCAAGGGATACTGGAACATGATCCAATTGTGACCTGGCTTCGTATTTCATTTGTTTAATATATCTTAAGAATTTTTGATTAACTAAAGCCATGTCGATCCTGGACATAGAGTTCCCCGATTTAGACACACATGAGTTGACCCTTCTCCCCCAACCAAGGAAACTTCAAACATCTACAAAACCAGACTCTTCACAGAATCTTGCCAGAGGAGCCCCCTGGTTAAGTGACGGGGCGTTTTATTCATAGAAATCCGGTCTATTTAAGGATTTATTACACAATTAAAGTCCTCATTAACTAAAGTAAGGCAGTCTGCCCATTGTTCCGTAAACCTTAACAAGGAGTTGAGTACATAAAGGGAAAAAGAGGGAGGAATATAAACAAATACTAAAATACATGAAATACCAAAAAGTTTCCCATAAAGAAAAACAAATCTCCCCTGCTTGTCGATAGAGGACGCCTCACAGACAAAATCGATCTTCTTATTCACTCTTCTCGAGTGGCTGGTGAAAGTTGAATGAAAAGCCTGCGAGATCCATCCCCTACCGACCCGCATCACCACCTCTTCATTAAAGTGGGTCTCAAACAAACAAACAATTGCTGATAAGTATCTCTGAATTTGGTCAAACACTGCCTGTCTTTTTAACCTATCCCCAAGTCCCCGTGTATTCCAGGTTACAGGTATGTTGTCTTCTAACCCCCCCTCAAACCCCCCCCCCCTTAGCCTCCCTATGAGATGCATCGCAACCCTCCCAAAAAAAAAAACTGCTGACCACCCCCCCTCACCTCATGATCCACCACTATTAAAGAGCAGACCTCTCTACTTAGACCATACCTCCCCACTAAACTTACCTCCAAAAAAAAAAAAAAACACAGAATTCAATAAAAGTGCTCCACTGCCCAAACATTATTCCGGTCTAACCAGTCCATAGCAAGAGATGAAGTATCAAAAAATGGGTCTCTCCATTATATATTATCCGTAATTTAGCTGGGTATAGGAACAAATACTTAATGTCTTTGCCCTGTAGATATTTTTTTATCTGCCAAAAAAGTACATCTCTTGTGTCCTTTGAAAAGTCCAGATAAAATGACAATTTCACACAATTGTATAGAATCGGGGGGCACTCCCTGGCCCTCTTTTGAATCATGTCTCTGTCCCGGTAAACAAGCACCTTTGCCAGGAGTGCCCGTGGCAGCCTTCCTGGAGTAGGTTTACCACCTGGAATTCTATGGGCTCTCTCCACCAAAAAAAAAAGGCGAAAAGTGTTCACTTCCAAAGTTTTCCAGTATTAAAGACTGTATAATTCCAGCAAGATTCCTTTCCTCTTCACCCTCGGGTAGGCCCAGAATTCTTACATTAGATCATCTCGACCTGTCCTTCAAACCCACAAGTTTTTTTTGTAGAGTATTATAGTCTGCTTTCAAGGTGGAAGTGTCAGATTTTAATATTTTTACTTCATGCTTTTTACTTCATGCTCCATAGAGCCCAGGGTCTTTTCTATCACAGTAACTGTGGATAAGGCTCTCCCGTGTGAGTATTTGCTTCACCTGCTCCTTCCCCATTTCCATCATAGGAAAGGTCATCTAATACCTCTTCTGGTCTTAATTCTGAAGTATTTTTTTTTTTCAGATTTGCCCCACCTGCTTCCCTATTTCTGCCATTCTTGTATTAACAGTTGGTGATTTTAGGAATTGATCAATTTTTGCAAGTTCTCCAGGTCCCTGTCCCGTTTTGTTTAGGGGCCATGGTTTATTTTTGTTTTTCTTCCTCTTTTCTTCCCTTTCCCTCCTTCTCCTTTTTCTCCCCCCCTTTTTTTTTCTTTTACTTCCTTTTACTTCCTCCCCCTTCTCTCCTTTCACTCCCTTCTTCTCCCTCCTTCTTCTCTTTTTTTTTTTACCTTCCCCTCCGTGTAGTTGAAAAAGGAAAAATATCTTTGCCGCTCAGCGGTGCAGTTATCTGTTTTAAAGCCCTTTTTTGCGTGTATTAGTGGAAAAAGAAACAAAATATTTGGCGCTCAGCGGTGCAGTTATCTGTTTTAGAGCTCATTTTATGTGTATTAGTGAAAAAAGTTAAAATATATTTGTGGTCAAATCGGCTATCAGAAAGGTGTACCTAACCTATCTAACCCTATCTACAACAAGCAGTAGAATTGTGCCATAACTGCTGCGGTAGGGTAGCCTAAAGGGGCCAAAAAGAGCAGACCTTAGTTTAGAGCAAAACATATACGTACCATTACGACACCCACTTTGAACGCAAAGACACTACACGATGAAGGTGCGGAATATACCGTACATATCACAGATATCTAACTCTAGTAATGGATTAAGTAAAATGTGTAGACTCACCAGGCCTGGGGAACCATAAGCACGAGTCCATGGCTGTTCCAATTAACGAGCTAATGTTGCCTGTAATGAGGACAGAAAACATACCCGCCATACTAGCAGTTGTGACAGGAAATAAGCTTAAGGACGTGATAAACTATGTATGCTGCGCCTACAGTAGTGATAGGACATGTTGAGTCCATAGACGTGACAGACTACGTATATTGTGCCTTATTATTGTACCTACTACTGGAAGATGGACCGGTGCCCAGGAACTAGGTGCGACACCAACACCCTCAGCCCGAGTTTGCCGATGAAGTAAGCATGTCTGTAATGAAGACATAATGTACACCCAATGCCTGCCGCTATGACAGGACAAGCTTAAGGTCATGATACACTACGTATGCTGCGCCTGTAGTCGTGCTAGGACTTATCGTGTCAGTAATTGTGACAGACTACGTAAATCGCCTGTAGTCGTGACAGGACTTATTAGTCTGTAGACGTGACAGAATTCGTAAATCACCTGTAGTCGTGACAGGACTTATTAGTCTGAAGACGTGACAGACTTCGTAAATCACCTTTAGTGGTGAGAGGACTCCCTGTGGACAAAACTGATGCCATATTATATATATATATTTTTTTTTTCTGAACAACCCTTTGAGAGCCGAAATTTGAGAAACGTGAAAAAATGAGACCACAGGGTCAGCTACCTGGGAGAATGGGTCTATTATGCAAGGACGGGCAAGAGAAAAGTAACAGCGGGGAGCGAGGGAAGCAAGAACCTAGAGAGGGTAAAAGGGAGAAAAATGCGAACCTAGGAGAAGGTGATGTCTGAAAAGGAAGGCTTGAGATGACTGCTTGAAAAGAAAACCATGAAGACCCAACAACCTACCACAATAACGTGAGTTAGATTCTAATGGCAAAGCTATGCATGCGAGCCTCCACAAGAAGAATTGTATTGCGAGCCACAGTTGACCGAGCCATGCGAGCGGGCCTGAAGGCAGAAATAGACATGGAACCTACTGTGGTGGGACCACGCAGCCGACCTCGAATGGCGGCGTTGTGTGTGTAAACTGTAAACTGAGAAGCCATGCGTGAGAGACTAATGGCGGAGCCATGCGCGAGAGAGACTAATAGCGGAGCCATGCGCGAGAGAGACTAATAGCGGAGCCATGCGCGAGAGAGACTAATGGCGGAGCCATGCGCGAGAGAGACTAATGGCGGAGCCATGCGCGAGAGAGACTAATGGTGGAGCCATGCGCGAGAGAGACTAATGGCGGGGCCATGCGCGAGAGAGACTAATGGCGGGGCCATGCGCGAGAGAGACTAATGGCGGGGCCATGCGCGAGAGACACTAATGGCAGGGCCATGCGCGAGAGACACTAATGGCGGGACCATGCGCGAGAGACACTAATGGCGGGGCCATGCGCGAGAGACACTAATGGCGGGGCCATGCGCGAGAGACACTAATGGCGGGGCCATGTGTGTAAACATAAACGGAGAAGCCCTGAGTGAGAGACACTAATGGTGGAACCATGCGTGTCAAACTTAAACGGAGAAGCCATGTGTCAGAGACTCTAATGGCGTATGCGAAACTTATGGCAATTTTAATTTATTTTTTTTTTGGTGTTTTTTTTTTTTTTATAATTTTTTTATTTTTTTAAACCACTTAAGCAGCACCAGTATGACTTGGGGACTCGCATAACCATGACCCCCTTCGACAGTAACCTAGGACACTAACCAGCTTACAACCATATTGTACCCCTAACGAATAATGTGAAGAACGGTCATAGACCCTGCGGAGCCATGAGGCTGAAGCGGTCATCGGGCCCTCGAAGCCAAGACTGAACTAGATGACATTACAGTGACGATAAGTAATTAAAATGTGAGCCAGACCTGATGGGATATGCATAGACAATAGTGAACCGAACCCCGTGCCTAAGAAAACATTAAACCAACCGTGAAATTGAACAGATGGGAGAAAAAAAGAGCCAGAGGCATTACAGTTCGCTAAGAGAAGACCCTAATCGTGACAACGAGTGAACAGCTTGTGAAACATAGTAGGAAACTTACTCCTATTAGCCCACTGACCGCTGAGGGACTGTATGGTGAGCTGGGGCAGGAGACCAGTCTGAGTGAATGCGAACCAGGACTAAAGAACCGCACCCAAAAAATGATTATTATTTTTTTTCCTTCCACCGAAGTGGAACAGAAAAGTAGGCCTATGGAATGTAACCACCAGCGAGGAAAGAAACGTAAACCTGAAAGAAAGCGGTATCAGAGCGGTGTGCTGACTGCCCTAGTGAAAATACTGAGTAACCATGATGTAGCAATGAAAGGGAAAATGCAGCTTTAAGTGGAAGCAGAATATAACATCTGATGTAAGAACAGGTGGGTGAATGCAGCTCTGGATGTGAGTGGTGCCTAAAACATGGTATGGGCCCAGCTCTGAGCATGAAGAGCAAGGTATAACGCAGCTGCATGAATGCAACCTGAAACGAGCAGAGTATTAATGTGATGCAACAGCAAACGCATGAACGCAGCTCTAGTAGTCAATGGAGTATAGGACAAAATGTAAATGCAGACACATGGACGTAGCTTTTGAAGGTAACGAACCTAACCATGATCATTCAACCATAAGCGCCCAACCTCCTTCGCCCCAGAGCGCTACAAGTCACTAACCGTGTAACCAAGTCCGATCCTACCGTGAATGCCAGCACTCGCCTGGCACCTTCTGCCATTACTCAGGCGCGAACGAACCTCCACATAATGCTGCAGTTTTTTTTTAGTTTTTTTTAAATGGGTCACCACAACACCACCTAAGAAAATATAAACGTGTTTGAATATAACCCTTGATGCAACGTTAATTAATCGACATATAGTGCACTTATAAACCTAGCACAGAACCGCTGACACATGCGTGCCCATAACATACAGTTTATAGATTAAACACACTTACATACAAGAGCATCAGAACTCAAATACCGGCGCCTTGACCGATCTGCTTGTGTCCCCATATACAGACCTCTGATATACATTTACCAACACCTTGCATGTCTGGCTTTAACTGCGGACGTGCGCCCCACATGTAAAACAGGTAATAAAACCATGCACTATATATATATATATATATATATATATATATATATATATATATATATATATATATAGTAGAAAAGGCACGGCAGCACTCCAACAAAGGTGAAAAAAGTGAGTCTGTTTATTCCCCAAAGATGCAGCAACGTTTCGACTGCTGTGCAGTCTTTGTCAAGCCATACAAAGCATGTGCCATAGTGAGATATATAAAGGCATATCAATAAAGTGCATAATCAATCAATCAATAATATAATCTGGTATAAAAGTGACCATTAAAGTACTTAAAAATGCTTAAAAGTCATATCCACAACATGTGTAATACATATCATCTGTGTTAATGTATATAAATATAAAAAATAGTGCAATATACAGTAACATAACTTCAATTCATATAAATTCTAAAATAATTAATTAAGTGTGACACCTGTGCATAATTGGTGTAGTTAAAAAAAGATATAATGTAGTCTCACAGTTGGAATGATCGGCAGGTCAGCTTTGGCGTCTCAATAGAGTTAATGCGCATGCGTCTGAGACAAACATCGCGTTGTTTCAGACGTCATGACATCCTGATTTGCCCTATTTAAAAATGGCCACCGCTATCTGTATTACTACGAGGGCGCATGTCAATGCCCTTACTTCAACAGGCCAGTCCCACAGATCACATGACAACTGTCATTTTCACATCGGGCAACATTATCAACATTTAACCTTCACAGGGGTCTAGTGGGGAGACTGGGAACCGCTCGACAGCCTGATCAGGGGTATTACCCCCTGTATCCAGGGTTCGTGCAGTTTACAACGGGAGCGTCATGTCCGCGTCAACGGCACATCACAGCTTCCATCTCCACTCCAATCACTCCCCCATTTTTTGGGGTAGCGCTGACGCGGATACAGCGGCAGCACCCCTCCATCAGGGACAGTGTTACCCCACAGGTACAACCGCAAATATCATCACACATACTCCTGTGGTCCTGTCCTGTTGAAACAAATATGTGTGACTGAGGACACATCCCATAACAGGATAATGTCCACAACCCACCCATGTTTAAAACAAAAAGAAAAAAAGAAAAATAGGGCAACATCAGTCAATGTCCGGATTAAAGATCCTATGCAAAAGTAGGCCAGGCGTTCCTGTCGTGCATTCTCAACCGGATAATTCCAATCTTGTAGTAACTTAAGGCTTTCATGATCTATAAAGAAAAAAACATTTATGAATGTCATCATAAAATCGGCACATACTGTCACCCATACATTGAGAGGGAAGGTTAGATTGCACAAATATCATGGGACACTTCCTAAATAACCCTAAACTCCACATTCAGTCCCCTCGGTTTTAGGGTCTGTAGGGTAAAAATCCAATAAAGCTCTCGTTTTTTTTAGAAGAGCAACTCTGTCACCGCCCCTTCTTCCAAACACAACCTGTTCCAGAATCCTAAACCTAAGATCTTTTTCTGTGTGTTTCATCTCTTTGAAATGTTTGGAGACCGGCAAGTCCATCCTGCCTTGTCTAATGGTATATCTGTGATAGTTTAGTCTAGTTTTCAGATCCCATGTGGTCTATCCCACGTACCACAAATTACAGGGGCATGTGAGGAGCGTGAGTCGAATCACGAGTTAAAAATTGACGTATTTAGAAAATTCTATCTGTACGTGCATCATAGAAGGAATTACCCCCTATTAACAAGGGGCAGTTGACACAGTTAAAACACGGGAAACATCCAGTACGTGTGGAACCACAATATTGGGACATTGATATTTTGGTGGAGCCTACATCCGACCGTGAATGCCAGCACTCGCCTGGCACCTTCTGCAATTACTCAGGCGCGAACGAACCTCCACATAATGCTGCAGGTTTTTTTTTTTTTTTTTTTAAATGGGTCACCACAACACCACCTAAGAAAATATAAACGTGTTTGAATATAACCCTTGATGCAACGTTAATTAATCGACATATAGTGCACTTATAAACCTAGCACAGAACCGCTGACACATGCGTGCCCATACCATACAGTTTATAGATTAAACACACTTACTTACAAGAGCATCAGAACTCAAATACCGGCGCCTTGACCGATCTGCTTGTGTCCCCATATACAGACCTCTGATATACATTTACCAACACCTTGCATGTCTGGCTTTAACTGAGGACGTGCGCCCCACATGTAAAACAGGTAATAAAACCATGCACATTTTTCTATATAATATGGGGAGTCGCTCTGGTAGATAGCAGTGCGGGTGCAGTATAGAGGCAAAACGGAGTCCAGAAAGTGTAGCAAACAGTGTTTAAGTCACACTTGTAGCAAATACACAGCAAACAGTCACTTGGTGTTAATTCACATCCATCAGAAAACATGCAGCAAAACAAAATAGTCCAAAACAGGTTCCAGTCACCTGGGAGGCTTTAGGTGCAGGTTCGCACCTGGCTGTCAGTCCAGCCGCAAGGCGATCGACCTCCGGCTTCCAGGCCGTCTGCACTCCTCCTTGCTTGGGGTCTTGCTTCCAGCCCAGAGAACTCCACACAGCACAGCATGGATCAGCACTCCCAAACTCAAGTGATTCCACAGCCTAACAGCAGCTCCAGGACAAATCACACTCAGCTGCTGAGGAGGCTGCCTTTTAAAGGCCCAGGTAAAGTCCGGCCTGGACCGTGGGGAATAGGCACCCACCCAACTCTTTGCCTACTCCCAGTAAGAGCCGGCCCGGATTGGCTTTGCAGCCAAACTAAAAAACAAGGTGTCAAACAGCACTAGCTGCTGCTGACACACGAAAACCCGGCTCTTACCTCACCTCGGTGACACGTACCTGCCATCGACCACGGTACCTTGCACCCTCTTACACACACCCCCCCCTTTGTTCAACCCTGAGGGGGTGAACACATGTGAGGCAGTGGACGCGGGACAGGGCATCTGCGTTACCCTGCAAGCGGCCTGCCCTGTGTTCTACAGAGAACTTAAAGTTCTGCAGGGATAGGAACCACCTGGTGACCCGAGCATTCCTCTCCTTTGCCTGGCTCATCCACTTGAGAGGGGAATGGTCGGTCACCAGACGGAACCTCCTCCCTAACAGGTAGTAGCGGAGAGATTTGAGTGCCCACTTGATAGCCAGGCACTCCCTCTCTACTATACTATACCTGGACTCGGCGGGACTGAGCTTACGGCTCAGGAAGACAACGGGATGTTCTTCCCCGTTGACCTCCTGAGACAGTACCGCACCGAGGCCTACCTCCGAGGCGTCGGTCTGTACGACGAACTCCCTGTTGAAGTCGGGTGTCACCAAAACCGGGGACCCACACAGGGCCGACTTCAACGCGGAGAAAGCCTTCTCCGCCTTCTCACTCCAGCTAACCTTCCCAGACTTTCGCCCCTTCAACAGGTCTGTCAATGGCGCTGCTATTGTGGCAAAGTGGGGCACAAACCGCATGTAGTACCCTACCATTCCCAGGAAGGACTTTACCTGCCTGGTGGTGACCGGTCGGGGCCAGTTACGTATGGCTTCTACCTTAGTTAACTGCGGCTTGATGACTCCCCGCCCAATAACATATCCCAGATATTTAGTCTCTTCCAACCCAATCGCACACTTCTTTGGATTGGCGGTTAGACCAGCTTTCCTCAGGGCATCCACTACCGCCTGCACTTTGGGCAAATGGCTTTCCCAGTCGGTGCTGTGGAGGATTACATCATCTAAGTAGGCCGAGGCGTACCGATGATGAGGTCGCAGCACTATATCCATTAACCTTTGGAAGGTGGCGGGGGCGCCATGCAGGCCAAAGGGTAACACCTTGTAGTGATACAGGCCCTGCGGGGTAACAAAAGCGTTTTTTTCCTTGGCCGACTCCGTTAAGGGTACCTGCCAGTACCCTTTAGTGAGGTCTAGCACAGAAAAATACCTGGCTTGTCCTAAATTCTCAACAAGCTCGTCTACCCGGGGCATGGGATACGCATCAAACTTGGACACTTCATTTAACTTTCGAAAATCGTTGCAGAACCGCAACGTCCCATCCGGCTTGGGTATTAGAACTATGGGACTGGCCCACTCACTTTTCGACTCCTCAATGACATCAAGCTTCAACATTAATTGCACTTCCTCCGCGATGGTCCGTCGCCGAGCCTCGGGTACCCGGTATGGTTTTAACCGGATCTTGGCCTGAGGCTCAGTGACGATGTCATGTTGGATGAGAGACGTGCGGCCAGGAGGTCCGAGAACACATCCGTGTTCCGACTGATGAACTCCTGACTTCCTGAACTTGTTTGGAAGACAGGCTGTCTGCAATTTTTACCGTGGCTACCGCTTCGCAGGCCTCGAACTGTGGGGCTGGACCCTTCTCACCCAGAAGCCCTGGCCGGGGGCTGTTGTTGTCGGTCGCGTTCCTATCCTTCCACGGCTTTAGTAAATTCACGTGGTACACCTGCTCCGGCTTGCACCGCCCTGGCTGGTGTACCTTGTAATTTACTTCCCCTACCTTCTCAATCACCTCATAGGGGCCCTGCCACCTAGCTAGGAACTTGCTGTCAAGAGTGGGTACCAGAACCAAAACCCGATCTCCCGGATTGAAGCCCCGTACCCGAGCCTGACGATTATACACCCTACTCTGGGCTTGTTGCGCTGCCTCCATATGCTCCCGGACCAGCGGCAACACCCTTTCCATCCGGTCTTGCATCTGGGTGACATACTCAATGACACTTTTGTGGGGGACAGGCTGCTGTTCCCACGCTTCCTTGGCGATATCCAACAGGCCCCGAGGGTGTCTGCCATAAAGCAGTTCGAAGGGCGAGAACCCAGTAGAGGACTGGGGCACCTCTCGCACTGCGAACATGAGATAGGGCAGAAGCAGGTCCCAGTCCTTCCCATCTCTAGACACCACCCTTTTTAACATATTTTTTAGAGTTTGGTTAAACCTTTCGACAAGACCGTCCGTTTGCGGATGGTAAACGGACGTCCATAATTGCTTTATACGCAATAATTTACACAGTTCCCTCATAACTTTAGACATAAAAGGGGTCCCTTGGTCTGTCAGAATCTCTTTTGGCAGGCACACACGGGAAAACATTTCCATTAACTCTTTGGCAATGAGCTTAGCGGAGGTATGTCGCAGAGGCACCGTCTCCGGATACCGAGTGGCGTAGTCGAGAACTACCAGAATGTGTTGGTGGCCCCTGGCAGACTTCGGTACAGGCCCGACTAGATCCATAGCGATACGCTCAAACGGGACCTCAATGATTGGAAGAGGCACAAGGGGACTACGGAAATGTGGCTGGGGGCTATTTACCTGACAGGTTGGACAAGATTTACAATATTCTTCTACCTCCTTAAACACACCAGGCCAATAAAACCGCTGCAGTATGTGGTCCTGCGTTTTCTGCCACCCCAGGTGTCCCCCAAGAACATGTTGGTGGGCAAGCTCCATGACCAGCTTGCGATACGCTGTGGGCACCACCAACTGTTCAACAGATTCACCCCGGATTTGGTTCACCCGATATAACATTTCTTGGTGAACGACAAAGCGGGGAAATATTAACTCAGCCCCTGGCTTCTGGGGTTTACCATCAATTTCCACCACATTCTCCCAGGCCCTAGTTAGGGTTTGGTCCCGGTGTTGGGCGGTCCCAAAATTGTCTCCGGAGACGTGGAGGTCTGCCAACTCAGGTCCTGGTGGCAAGTCCTCCATGTCTCCCACCATTACACTCAGTGGGGGTGTCTCCCCCTCTATCACAGCAGTGGTGGTCACCCCTACCGCAGGCCCTTCGGACTCGGGCTCCCAGGGCTCTGGCCCCCCACTGGAACCAGGCCACTCTGCTAGGGTTGCCCGTCTCAGAGCTATTAGTTACTTTCATCTCAGGCCATAGTGACGGAAAACCAGGGAAGTCTCTCCCAATTATTAGTTCATACGGTAGCTTTGTGGAGATCGCCACTTCACAAGTCCATGTGCCGGCCGCCGTGGCTAGAGACATTACAGCAGTGGGATAGTCCTTTAAGTCTCCATGTATGCACACCACACCAACTTTCCGGCCCGTATACTGGGTGGGCTGTACCAGGGCAGCACTTACCAGGGTTACTAGGCTCCCTGAGTCCAACAGCGCCACTGCCAGGTTATCACCCACTTGCACCTGGCACAGGTGACGATTGTCTACTGTCTCGGGGGTGCCGGTTGCACACAGTCTCCGGGCATACATGGAAGCCCGGTACCCATAATTAATCTCCATGGGTTCTCCCCACTGTGGACAGTCGGCCCCTACGTGGCCAGGCTCGTGACACCGTCAGCAGACTATCGGGGCCGGGTCTACAGGGGGCACACCCCGAGCAGGTTTCTCGGGTACCAGTCGTCGGGACTGGATGGGAGTCCTCTGGGGTTTGACCGGCCCCCTCCCAACAACACCCCCTTTCAAGTTTTGGGTGGCCTCATAGCACTCCACCAGGTCGACCATTTCTAGGGCATTGGTGGGCGATACCTGGCCGATCCAGTGCTGAAGGGGGTAAGGCAAGGCCCTCCAAAACATGTCAGCCAGCAGTCGGTCCAGCATAGCAGTCGGACTTAGAATATCAGGCTGCAGCCATTTTTGCAACCTGTGCAGCAACTCATAGTACTGCGGCCGGGCGGGTTCAGCCGCTTTAAAGTCCCACTGGTGGACCCGTTGAGCCCGGGCTAACACGTTTACCCCCAGCCTGGCCAGGATCTCCCCCTTCACCGTGGGGTAATCAGCAGCCTGGTCATCTGCTAAGTCAAAAAAAACTTGTTGGGATCCGGATGCCAGGAACGGAGCGACCACCTCAGCCCACTGGTCACGGGGTAACTTCTCCCTCACGGCCACCTTTTCAAAGACCGCCAGATACGTCTCCACGTCGTCCGAGGGGGTTATCTTTGGGATCGCCGCACGGACCGCTTTCCGGGCATCATGGTCGTGGTGGGACGCTCCTGCAGCTTGTACGTTAGCCTCCATGAGGGCTTTCACAGCCGCCTCCATGTTGCCAGAAATTCCTGTTTGCAACTTTGCCGGTTTTATATATGCCATGCACTTGTGCTCAGCAAAACAAAAACAATTCGGCATTCACGCCAGCCTCACTGCGCATGCCCGCATCCGACACCAAATGTGGGGAGTCGCTCTGGTAGATAGCAGTGCGGGTGCAGTATAGAGGCAAAACGGAGTCCAGAAAGTGTAGCAAACAGTGTTTAAGTCACACTTGTAGCAAATACACAGCAAACAGTCACTTGGTGTTAATTCACATCCATCAGAAAACATGCAGCAAAACAAAATAGTCCAAAACAGGTTCCAGTCACCTGGGAGGCTTTAGGTGCAGGTTCGCACCTGGCTGTCAGTCCAGCCGCAAGGCGATCGACCTCCGGCTTCCAGGCCGTCTGCACTCCTCCTTACTTGGGGTCTTGCTTCCAGCCCAGAGAACTCCACACAGCACAGCATGGATCAGCACTCCCAAACTCAAGTGATTCCACAGCCTAACAGCAGCTCCAGGACAAATCACACTCAGCTGCTGAGGAGGCTGCCTTTTAAAGGCCCGGATAAAGTCCGGCCTGGACCGTGGGGAATAGGCACCCACCCAACTCTTTACCTACTCCCAGTAAGAGCCGGCCCGGATTGGCTTTGCAGCCAAACTAAAAAACAAGGTGTCAAACAGCACTAGCTGCTGCTGACACACGAAAACCCGGCTCTTACCTCACCGAGGCCAGGAACCTCGGTGACACGTACCTGCCATCGACCACGGTACCTTGCACCCTCTTACAATATATATAATATATATATATATTTTTTTTTTTTTCCGTATGAAACCGATATCAGAAAACATGCTACCATACCTACTCTAGGCGCATGCTACACCAATAACTATATGCAATAGCCTCTAACAAGCCCCTAAACAGCTAGACAAAATACTAACAACAGTCATTTGACTGTTAACACCCAACTCTGCTTTGACCCAGAGAACTGTGAATCGCAAACCGCACTGTGGGTCCCGTACCAATAAGTGCAATTCTACAGTGAGTGCCAGCATTCGCCTGGCCCTTTTTGCCGATGCCCAGGTGTGAACGAGCCTCCACATGATGCTGCTGCGTTTTTTTTTTTTTAAACAACCATTGATACGCAAAACACAGCGCGCATAGCTTGAGCCCACTAACAACCAACGCTCGGCCCTTTAGCGCCCAAACTCTGCTTCATCCCAGAGCGCTATATGTTGCGGACCGCAGCGTGGGTCCCATGCAAACCACTCCGATCCTACCATGAATACCAGCACCCTCCTGAGACATTCTGCCATCGCCCAGCCGTAAGGAGCCTCCACACCATGCTGCTGTATCCTAGAGCTGACCCAGAGGTAGTGAAATCAGCTGAATCGGCATCAGCCTGGGCCCACAGGTGCCTATAAATAGCTTTGTAATCAGCCTCCCCTCCCACAAATACAGCAAAGGTCTTTGCTTAATACTTGCTTCTCTGCGGTGCAGTGATATATTCGGAAGCCCTGTATGCCGTGTATTAGTGGCGAAATAAAAATATATACACTGTCCAGTGTTGCATATATCTGTTGAAAAGCCTGTTGTGTAACAGTAGAAAAAAATTTGGGCCTAATGGACGTTCTGCGGTGCACTGATATATTAGGAAGCCCAGTTTTCCGTGTATTAGTGGAAAAAGAAAATAAATATTTGCCGCTCAGCGGTGCAGTTATCTGTTTTAAAGCCATTTTTTCTGTGTATTCGTGGTAAAATAAAATAAATATTTGCTGCTCTGCGGTGCAGTTTTCTGTTTTAAAGCCCTTTTTTGCATGTATTAATGGAAAAAGGAAAAATATCTTTGCCGCTCAGCGGTACAGTGATATACTCGGAAGCCCTTTTTTCCATGTTTTAGTGGAAAAAGAAAAAATATATTTGCCGCTCAGCAGTGCAGTTGCCCGCATCACCACCTCTTCATTAAAGTGGGTCTCTAACAAAAAAACAATTGCTGATAAGTATCTCTGAATTCAGTCAAACACCGCCTGTCTTTTTAATCTATCCCCAAGTCCCCGTATATTCCAGGTAAGTATTCTTACAGACATGTTGTCTTCTAACCCCCCCTCAAACCCTCCCCCCCCTTATCCTCCTTAAGAGTCACATCGCAAACCTCCCAAAAACCCCAGCCGACCACCCCCCGCACCCCATGATCCACCACTATCAAAGAGCAGACCTCTCTACTTAGACCATCCCTCCTAATAACTCTATCACGGGTTTTTGTTGCATCGTCTCTTATTAAGGATACATCTGACTGAAGTGAGCCCAGCTGAGAAGCAATATCTTGTATCACTTTACTGTTGTTTTTAACCATAGCTAGAATCTCTTCTAGTGGATAAGGCTCTCCCGTGTGAGTATTTGCTTCACCCGCTCCTTCCCCATTTCCATCATAGGAAAGGTCTTCTAATACCTCTTCAGGTCTTAATTCTGAAGTATTTTTTTCAGATTTGCCACCTGGTTCCCTTTTTGTGCCATTCTTGTATTAACAGTTGGTGATTTTAGGAATTGATCAATTTTTGCAAGTTCTCCAGGTCTCTGTGCCGTTTTTTTTAGGGGCCATGGTTTGTTTGTTATTGTTTTTTTTCTTCTTTTCTTTTCTTCCCTTTCCCTCCTTCTCCTCCCCCCCCCCCTTTTGTTTTTCTTTTACTTCCTTTTACTTCCTCCCCCTTCTCTCCTTTCACTCCCTTCTTCTCCCTCCTTCTCTTTTTTTACCTTCCCCTCCATGTAGTTGAAAAAGGAAAAATATCTTTGACTCAGGGGTGCAGTTATCTGTTTTAAAGCCCTTTTTTGCGTACATTAGTGTAAAAAGAAAAAAATATTTGCCACTCAGCTGTGCAGTTTTCTGTTCTAAAGCCCTTTTTTCTGTGTATTAGTGGAAAAAGCTAAAATATTTTTGCCTCTCAGCGGTGCAGTGATATATTCGGAAGCCCCGTATGCCGTGTATTAGTGGCGAAATAAAAATATATTCACTGTCCAGAGTTGCATATATCTGTTGAAAAGCCTGTTGTGTAACAGTAGAAAAAAATTTGGGCCTAATGGACGTTCTGCGGTGCACTGATATATTGGAAAGCCCAGTTTGCTGTGTATTAGTGGCAAAACAAAAAGATATTTGCCGTCCAGCATATATCTGTTGAAAAGCCTGTTACGTAAAAGTAGAAAAAAAAGTTGGGCCTCATTGACATTCTGCGGTGCAGTGATATATTAGGAAGCCCAGTTTTCCGTGTATTAGTGGAAAAAGAAATTAAATATTTGCCGCTCTGTGGTGCAGTTATCTGTATTAACCCCTTAAGGACTCATTCCTATTTCACCTCAAGGACCCGGCCATTTTTTGCAAATCTGACCAGTGTCACTTTATGTGGTGATAACTTTTAGACGCTTTTACTTATGCAGGCCATTCTAAGATTGTTTTTTCATCACATATTGTACTTCATGATAGTGGTAAAATGGAGTTGAAAAATTTCATTTTTATTTATAAAAAAATACCAAATTTACCAAAAATGTGGAAAAGTTTCAATTTCTCTACTTTTATAATACATAGCCAAAAAAAGTTATTGGTTTACATTCCCCACATGTCTACTTCATGTTTGGATCATTTTGGGAATGCCATTTCATTTTTTGGGGATGTTACAAGGCTTAGAAGTTTAGAAGGAAATCTTGAAATTTTTCAGAAATTTTCAAAACACCACTTTTTAGGGACCAGTTCAGGTGTGAAGTCACTTTGCGAGGCTTACATAATAGAAACAACCCAAAAATGACCCCAATCTAGAAACTACACCCCTCAAGGTATTCAAAACTGATTTTACAAACGTTGTTAACTCTTTAGGTTTTACACAAAAGTTAATGGCAAATGGAGATAAAATTTCAGAATTTCGAGCTTTTTTAAACTTTTCCATTTTAATCCATTTTTTCCAGTAACAAAGCAAGGGTTAACAGCCAAACAAAACTTAATATTTATTGCCCTGATTCTGTAGTTTGCAGAAACACCCAATATGTGGTCATAAACTGCTGTATGGCCAAACGGCAGGGCACAGAATGAAGGGAACGCCATATGGTTTTTGGAAGGCAGATTTTGCTGGACTGGTTTATTGACACCATGTCCAATTTGAAGCCCCCCTGATGCACCCCTAGAGTATAAACTCCAAAAAAGTGACCCCATTTTAGAAACTACACCCCTCAAGTAATTCAATACTGATTTTACAAACTTTGTTAACCGTTAAGGTGTTCCACAAGAATCAATGGAATATAGAGATAAAATTTCACAATTTCACTTTTTTGGCAGATTTTCCATTTTAATATTTCTTTCCAGTTACAAAGCAAGGGTTAACACCCAAACAAAACTCAATATTTATTGTCCTTATTCTGTAGTTTACAGAAACACCCCATATATGATCGTAAACTGCTGTACGGGCACACGGAAGGGCACAGAAGTATAGGAATGCCATACGGTTTTTGGAAGGCAGATTGTGCTGGACTGGTTTTTTGACACCATGTCCCATTTGAAGCCCCCCTGATGCACCCCTAGAGTAGAAGCTCCAAAAAGTGACCCCATTTTAGAAACTACGGGATAGGGTGGCAGTTTTGTTGGTACTATTTTAGGGTACATATGATTTTTGGTTGTTTTATATTACACTTTTTGTGAGGCAAGGTAACAAGAAATAGTTGTTTTGGCACCGTTTTATTTTTTGCTATTTACAACATTCATCTGACAGGTTATATCATGTGGTATTTTTATAGATCAGGTTATTACGGACGCGGAGATACATAATATGTATGCTTTTTTATTTATGTAAGTTTTACACAATGATTTCATTTTTGAAACAAAAAAAAAATCATGTTTTAGTGTCTCCATAGTCTGAGAGCCATAGTTTTTTCAGTTTTTGGGCGATTATCTTGGGTAGGGTATGATTTTTGTGGGATGAGATGACGGTTTGATTGGCACTATTTTGGGGTGTGTATGACTTTTTGATCGCTTGGTATTACACTTTTTGTGATGTAAGGTGACAAAAAATGGCTTTAACACCGTTTTTATTTTTATTTTTTTACGGTGTTCACCTGAGGGGTTAGGTCATGTGATCTTTTCATATAGCAGGTTATTACGGACACGGCTATACATAATATGTATACTTTTTTTTATGTAAGTTTTACACAATAATATAATTTTTGAAACAAAAAAAAAAATCATGTTTTAGTGTCTCCATAATCTGAGAGCCATAGTTTTTTCAGTTTTTGGGCAATTATCTTAGGTAGGGTCTAATTTGTTGCAGGATGTGATCACGGTTTGATTGGCTTTTATTACATCGTTTTTATTTTTTACGGTATTTTCTTAGGAGGTTAGGTCAAGTGATATTTTTAAAGAGCAGGTTTTTACGGACGCGGCGTAATGTATACCTAATATGTGTACTTTTTTAAATTTATTTTACTTTAACACAATAACAGCATTTTAGAAAAAAAAATTATGTTTTAGTGTCTCCATAGTCTGAGAGACATATATATATTTTTTTTGGGCCATTGTCCTATTTAGGGGCTCATATTTTGCGGGATGAGATGGTGGTTTTATTGCTACTATTTTGAGAGGCATACACCTTTTTGATCTCTTGGTATTACACTTTTTGTGATGTAAGGTGACAAAAAATTGCCTTTTTTACACAATTTTTATTTTTTACCGTATTTACTTGAGGGGTTAGGTCATGTGATAATTTTATAGAGGAGGTTTTTACTGACTCAGCGATACCTAATATGTGTAGTGTATTTTATTTTTTTAATTTTTATTCAGTGATATGTGTTTTTTTTAAATTTTTTTTTTTTTTCACTTTTTTACTTTTTCTTTTTACCCAGACCCACTTGGTTATTGTAGATCCAGTGGATCTGGTGTCTATCTAATACAGTACAGTACACCATATAGCTCAGCGGTGCAGTTATCTCTTTTAAAGCCCCTTTGTTATGCGTATTAGTGAAAAAAGGAAAAATATATTTGCCGCTTAGCGGTGCCTTTATCTGTTTTAAAGCCCTTTTTTCCGTGTATTAGTGGAAAAGGGAAAAATATCTTTGCCGCTCAGCGGTGCAATGATATACTCGGAAGCCCGTATGCCGTGTATTTGTGGCGAAATAAAAATATATTTGCCATCCAGCATTGTATATATACCTATATATATTGTATATATAAAAATAGAAAAAGATTTTGGCCTAATTGACGTTCTGCGGTGCAGTGATATATTGGGAAACCCAGTTTGCCGTGTATTGGTAGCAAAATAAAAATATATTCGCCGTCCAGTGTTGCATATGTCTGTTGAAAAGTCTGTTGTGTAAAAGTAGAATTTTTTTTTGGCCTAACTGACGTTCTATGGTGCAGTGATATATTAGTAAGCCCAGTTTGCCATGTATTGGTGGGGAAAAAAAAATATTTGCCGCTCTGCGGTGCAGTTATCTGTTTTAGAGCCCTTTTTTCTGTGTATTAGTGGAAAAATAAAATAAATATTTGCCACTCTACGGTGCAGTTATCTTTTTTAGAGCACTTTTTTCTGTGTATTAGTTGAAAAAGGCAAAAAATATTTGCCGCTCAGCTGTGCAGTTATCTGTTTTATATCCCTTTTTTTATGGGTTTTAGTGAAATAAGGAAAAATATATTTGCCACTCTGCAGTGCAGTGATATACTTGAAAGCCCGGTATGCCGTGTATTAGTGGCGAAATTAAAATATATTCGCCGTCCAGCGTTGCATAGATCTGTTGAAAAGCCTGTTGTGTAAAAGTAGAAAAAAAAATTCGGCCTAATTGAAGTTTGCTGTGCAGTAATATATTGAAAAGCCTGTTGTATAAAGGTAGAAAAAAATTAGTGCGTAATTAATGTTCTGTGGTGCAGTGATATAATGGGAAGCCCAGTTTGCAGTGTATTAGTGGTGAAATATTTGATCTAATATTTGATTATTTGATCTAACAGTATGTCAGGCAGAGAAGTGCTAGGCCCTGCACAAGGGAGTGGCAGAGGCCTAAATGTTTCTGGCGCAGTAGAGTAAAGGGGCATGGCAGCAGGGGTCGCAGTGAGAGGACTGAGCTCTCGGTGTCATATAGCGGTCATGTCTTGAACAGCAACCCAGCGGTTCTAGAATTGTTGACTCGGTCATCCACTTCGTCCCAAGTGACATCAGACACCTCCAGCCAGTGGGTTCCCCTGACATGAAGCTTAGTTGGCATGGCCCGGGAGCAGGCCCTATGCCTTTACCTGTCCTCAACCTGCCTCTGTGTTTTTCTGTTCCCTTAGCCAGAGAAGTATTATATGTTGTGGGCTCAGCTCCACTTTTCAGCAAGGACAAGCTACTACAGGACAGTCAGCAGATACTGCCCAGCCAAGATCTGGAGGAGACATCCGCCGCTTCCACAACTAGGCGGGCAAGAACTGATGAGGAGAGTGGATTGGGAGCTGATGTGAGCGGTCAGGCTCCTGACCCAGACGGTTAAGGAGGACATCAGTAACGTGCAGACAGTACTCGATGATGATAATGTAGCTGATCGCACTTGGGAGGCGGGTGACGAAGGGGCTTCATCATAGTCGGGAGAATAGGGTGGCAGCTTGCCCGTGAGTCAGCGTTGAAGCCAGCATGGACGGAAGTCAGCAGGGTGCCAACAGTGGGAGGTCAGAACTGAAACGTGCCCAGGGTAGACCACCCACTTCACAGTGCACGGGTTCACGGAGGCAGCGGTGGTAGCAGTCAGTGAGTGTGAAGTGTTGGGGGTAAAATGACCTTCTCGGCGGTGGGGCAGTTTTTTTTAAGCCGCCGGAGGAGGTGAACATGGCAATATGTAGAATATGTGGGCAGAAGGTGAAGCATGGCCAGGGTGCCAATGTTGGCACCATGTGCCAGTGTCAACATATATAGCGTCACCATAAAGTGGCCTGTGAGAAACGTGGCTCCGATGTGGTGGTCCAGCCTGCTGCAGCAACCACTGCATCACCTAGTGCCACGCACCAGGTTTCAGGCATTCAAGGCTCCACCACGTCAGTTGAAGGGAGCTGTCTGTCCTTCCCTTCATCTGCTGGTCCTGATTCTCCTGCTCCTCCTCCTCCTACTCCTCGTCAGTCATTCCGCCAACAATCAATCACCGAAGCAATTGCCAAGAGACAACAGTATACATGCAACCATCCAACAGCACAGAAGCTGAATGTGCTCCAGTCCAAGTTACTGGTGCTCCAAGTGGTGGACTCTGCACCTTTCAAAGAACTGATGGTTTGTTCCCAGCCTAGGTGGAGAGTCCTAAGCCATCATTTCTTTGCCAAAAAGGCAGTACCAACCCTGCACACACATGTAGAACAGAAGGTGGGCCAGTCCTTGAGCCTGTCGGTGTCTGCCAAAGTTCACTTCAGCGCCGACGTGTGCAGCTGTAACCACAGGCAGGGACAATACATGTCCTTTACAGCCCACTGGGTGAAGGTGGATCCTGCACAACCACACCAGTAACTTGGCCAGGTGACGCCGCTTCCACCTCCACGTTGCCACGCCGTAGGTCCTGCAACAATGTCTACCTCTGCCCCCTCATCCTGCACCGTGTCATCAGCCTTCACTGCAGAGACAATTCACAGGGGCCCTGTGGGGGCTGAACTGGAGGAGGAGGAGGACAATGGAAAACAAGCAATGTGTAGTGAAATGGTTGGTTCCCTTACGTCCTAACAGCAGCACAGATGGGGTTAACTACCCCCCATGGACTGGCAGGACTGGCGGAATGTTTAATGAGCCCAAGACTAATAACTCAATTTAACAATTAAGTATCTCCTTAAAAGGAGGAAGTCAACCCCCAGCCCACTGTGTTTTTTTCTGTCCTCCTGGACAGGTGGACTAGGCAGTTTTGTTCCCCCCTTTCTTATGGAAAGTGCAGGGAGCCTTTCTTTCGTTTGGACAACAGCGTTGCCCTTTTCCTAGGTACCTTGTCAGTTTGGCCGGCAGCTTATTTGCTGCCGGCCCTGCGCAGTTGCGCCTGGCTGGGGTATTTTGGCGGCGTCCTTGGTCCAGGTTTCTCGGTCCCTGTGTGCCGCCATCTTCCGGAGGTGATGCGGGGACTCTCATTTTGCGTCACCTCCGGGTAATCCGGCCGTGAGTTTTTTCACGGGCACGATTTTTTTTTATCGCGGATACGATTTTTCCGCGTTTTTATGCTTCTTCCTGTGGAGGATTTACTGGGGGAAGGGTGGATTGGCTATCCCTCCCCTTCCCCTATTTTGGGAGGCTGTGTGCTCCAGTTCGGTCTCTGGCTACATATGCTTTTTCAGCTAGCTCCCAGAGTCCTAAAATTGGTGTTGTTCCACTTGTAGTGTTTTTTTCCTCAGCTGCCTCTGGTCTGTTTTTTCTACCTTTTCTGCGTAGATAGGTGGTTTACAAATGTTTTATTTGTTCCTTTTTTTTTTTTCCCGCAGTGTTGTCTTCTCCGCGGGATTCGGAAGGCAGGAAAGTGGATTCCAAGAGGAAGCATCTATCCTGCTACCATTGCAGCTGGCAACAGTTATTGTAAGCTGATCATACCTGCACTTGTGAGATCGCAGAAGCTATACAGCTTAAGGCTGGGCTAATACCAGCTTGGGAGACCTGTTTGGAATTCCTGGGTCCGTTGACTTAACCTACACCAGATGTTACAGCTGCCGTTAGAGGGTACTGACCTCTAGTGAACCTACGTTGCAGGATCTGTATCAATGGCTATATTAAATAAGTCATAGGCCTGCTGGATGGAAAGGCTTCCTATTCCTGCCCAGGCCCCTATGGAGACCTCTGTCCCGGTAGAGAGACCTTCTTGGTCTCCTTAGTTTCTTCCTCCTCGGATGAGGAGGAGCTGATGTGTTTTCTCCCCTGGAAAGACACAGAAGTTGTTTAAGTCCATCAAGTCGGGGGACCATGATGTTGACTGTGGGGATCCTCCCGCTACTCGGGCACCTCGTGTCTTCAAAGCGGATGAGACCCTCCTCTCTGCCATGATATAGAGTGGAAAAAACCTGAAAAAGGTCTGGTTTTAACAAAGAAGTTTAAATCCATGTTCACGATGCCTTACCCCTTGGTGGATTCATGGGGATCCATTCCCAAGGTGGACATGGCTATTGCCAAGTTGTCCAAGCGCACTCTGGTTCCTGCAGACGATGGGTCTAGCTGCAGGACCCCCTTGCAGAGTGCACACTAAGACGGGGTGTTACGGCAGCTGCGGCTTCCGCTTCCACAGCCATAGCGGCTTTTGAAGTCTCGCCTGGATCAAATTCAAGTTGATGTGAACCAGAGGGTTTTTCCAGGATGACATACTGGCTGCTTTCAAGACCATCAACCTGGCTACGGACTTCTTGTGCGATACCACACAGTTCCAGTTGAAGCTAGCGAGGGAGCTTCCATGCTAGCAAAGCAAGTCCTGGGAATGAGGCCAAACACAGATCCTTGCTCATGGGAGACCAAGTGCGCCTTTGGCACCCTGTAACATTACTATAAAATAACATCAGGGGCCTATATTTAGCATGGCCCTGGGATCGGCGGCACATATTCCATTTTGGCGTGGAGGAGCCAAAGATGGAAAATCCACCTCCTGACTACGGGCCTCTTCGAGGCTCTTGGTTAATTCCCGTTTCTCCTGCCAGTAGGCTTCCCCATTCCTAAGTTTCATGTACCCGTCGGGAGTCGTCTCTCCCACTTCTGAGAAGAATGGATCCGAGAGATCTCGGAACCTTGGGTCCTGAATATAATTTCCGACAGTTATTTAGTCAACCTCACCTCTATTCGTCTGGACAGGTTTGTCAAAATCAACCTTCTACAAGCTGCCAAGGAGGCGATCCTAGAGGCCTACATTCAGGACTACATTTGCAAAGGGGCTCTGGAGGAGGTTCCGGCAGGAGAACGGGGCCTAGGGATCTTTTCACCAGTTTTTCTGATTCCCAAGGCTTCAGGAGATCTCCGAATGATTATCGATCGGAGATATTTCAATCGATTTATAAAGAAGATGAAGTTTCGTATAGAAACCACCAGGACAGTAGTTCACGTCGTCAATCCTGGTGACGTGATGGCAACCCTGGACCTCAAGAATGCATATCTGCACATCCCGATCCATCCTGGTTCCAGGAAGTATATCAGGATCACGGTCCAGGTGTCCGGTGTCATCAGGCATCTTCTGTTTGTTGCCCTTCCCTTTGGCATTTCTTCTCACACTTTTAACAAGGTGGTGGTTCTGTGGTGGCGGCTTTGAGACTTCAAGGACTGACCATCATTCCTTATCTGGACAACTGGCTTTGAAAGCCTCTGCTCTAGCGGTCCTAACCCAACTTCTTCAGGTAACAATCTCCTTTCTGCTCCACCTAGGTTGGATCATCAGCTGGTAGAAGTCGAACGTGAGCCCGTCGACTTCAGTAAGATATCTAGGCTTCATAATCGACTCCACTGGGATGTCGCTCCAGTTGACTCCAGAAAGAAGATTCCGGGTTCAGAACACGGCAAGTTCCTTGGGCTCTATGGCACCTCCGCCCTCTACAGTCGGAGGTCCTCTCCTAATGGAATGGCAGCCCTGCTGGGCTAAACTCCCTGTGCTCCCTGACTTGGCAAACTCAGTATTCCCTCAGGGTGGTGCCATCTTTTAGATGGGAAGTCTATGACCCAGCCAATCTGGGTCATATTGACTACGGATGCGTCCCAAGTAGGCTGGGACGCTCACCTAGACGACACTCCAGTTCACGGGACCTGGTTTCCTCAGGAGTGGCTTCTTTCATCCAATCTGCGCGAGATTCAAGCTATCTAGCTAGCCCTCCTTCACTTAGCCCCTCAGATCCGGGGCAAAACGGTGAAAGTCCAGTCAGACAATGTGACTGCGGTACTTTACATCAACAAGCAGGGAGGCACGAGATCACTTCCCCTCCTGTCAGAGATCGGGGTGATTCTGGATTAGGCAGAGTTGTACCTTTCCCACTTATCTGCGATCCACATCCAAGGCTCCCTCAATATGATAGCGGCTGAACCGCGGTCTTCCGTCGGTGGAGTGGTCTTTACATCCGGAGATATTCAAGCAGATAGTCCTCAAGTGATTCAGGCATGGATCAGCCAGGATTTCAACCCACCAATGCCTGATGCATCAGATTTGATCATCCATGCTGCCTCCCTCAAATCATCACATCTTCTGGATACCTGCCTCAGCTACTCCTCTGATGCTGGCACCCACCCGCCTGATGCCACACAACTGATGCCAAGTGCTCCTTCTTACATCCACCATTATCAGCAGGTGCTGTTATTGCCACCCACCGCCACACTCTTTCGTCATGCCACTCTGTGGTCTCCTCCTGATGCTGCTGCCGCCTCCTCCACACTCTGTCATTGTGCCACTCTGATTTCTCCTGATGCTGCTCTGCCACCTCCTCACTCTTTCATTGCGCCACTCTGTGGCCTTCTCCTAATGCTGCTGCCGCCACCTCCAGACTGTTATTGTGCCACTCTGTGACCTCTTGATGCTGCCGCCACCTCCACACTCTGTCATTATGCCTCTCTGTGGTCTCCTAATGCTGTTGCCACCTCCTCACTCTTTCATTATGCAACCCTGTGGCCTTCTCCTGATGCTGCTGCCGCCAACTCCAGACTCTGTCATTGTTCCACTCTGTGACCTCCTGATGTTGCTGCTGCCAACGTTACACTCTGTCATTGAGCCACCATGTGGCCTCCTCCTGATGCTGCTGCCGCCATTGCTTCACTCTATTTGTGCCACTCCGTGACCTCATGATGCTGCCGCCACCTCCAGAATGTCATTTTGCCACTCTGTGGCCTCCTCCTAATGCTGCTATCGCCACCTCCAGACTCTGTCATTGTGCCACTCAATGGTTTCCTGATGCGGCTGCCACCTCCACATTCTGTTATTGTGCCACCCTGTGGCCTCCTCCTGATGCTGAAGCTGCTTCCTCCAGACTCAATCATTGTGCTACACTGTGATCTTCTGATGCTGCCGCCACCTCCAGATTCTGTCATTGTGCCACTCTGTGACCTCCTCATGCTGCTGCCACTTCCAGACTATGTCATTGTGCTACTCTGTGGTCTCCGGATGCTGCTCCTGCTACCTCAACACTGTGTCATTGTGCCACTCTGTGGCCTCCTCCTGATGCTGCTGCCACAACCTCCACACTCTGTCTTTGTGCCACTCTGCATCCTCCTGATGCTTCCGCCACCTCCAGAGTCTGTCATTGTGCCACCCTGTGGCCACCTCCTGATGATGCTGCCTCCACTTCCACAGTATGTCACTGTGCCACTCTGTGACCTCCTGATGCTGCAGCTTCTTCCTCCAGACTCTGTCATTGTGCCACTAAGTGACCTCCTGATGCAGCCGCGACCTCCAGACTCTGTCATTGTGCGACTCTGTGATGTACTTTGTAGGGATTTCCCAAATGGTAGCTTCCGGATAGACATAGCAGTCTTTTAGTGGTCGAAATCAAAGTAATAAATGTCTTTTATTGTTGGCACACAATAATTCAACAGATGGCAGTGATCAGCTTGCTTCAGCCAACACTTAAAAAAAAAATACAATCCTGAATCTGAATAAATCACATAGTTCTGTTTAGGGCACAGTACCATAATCCTCACAGAGTGGATGGGGACCTTGCTTTGGTACTCTAGCTTTCACTCAGCTCCAAAACTCACCACCATGCAGAGCTCCACCATCAGCCAGGTGAACCCCACCCCACCTTACTCTGCTGGCAGATTTTTGAAAGTCGGTCAAAACCCGGCCTGGACCTTGGGGAGTAGTCACCCACCCAGCACTATGACTACTCCCAGTAAGAGCCGTCCCAGATTAGCTTTCTCAACTATGCTAACTAATAAAATTGTCAGTCATCTACTGCTGCTGACTAGGGATGAGCGAACCCGAACTGTATAGTTTTGGGGTGTTCGGGACACGGACCCGGACATTTAAAAAAAAGTTCGGGTTTATTGTTCGGCGATTTATTTCCGCTTTTTGAGTCAGCTACCGTTTTACTTCTTGCCCAAAGAAGCCATCAAAGCCATGCCTACTAATGGCATGGCTGTGATTGGCCAAGTGCAGCATGTGACCCAGCCTCTATTTAAGCTGGAGTCACGTAGCACCGCACGTCACTCTGCTCTGATTACTGTCGGGATAGGATGCAGCTGCTGTGAGGGCGAGATTAGGCAGGGAAAACTCAGCAAAAACACCTAATGAAGTGATCGATCTACAGCTGTGAATCATTCAACTTCTGCTAGTTAATTGCTCACTGGTTTTTAGTTCAATAGTGTCCGGCAAAAGATAGATAATTTTCTGGGGTGAAATTCAATTGCCAAAATAGCAATCCCCTAAATCTGGTGTCCCAACAGTGGCTGGCCAAGTTTTATAGTGTCCGGCAAAGGACTGATTTTGTTCTGGGGTTAAATTCAATTGCCAAAATAGCAATCCTTTAAATCTGGTGTTCCAGCAGTGGCTGGCCAAGTTTAATAGTGATATTGGATCAAAAAGGGGGAGGCACTCAACTAACACTAGAGCACATGGAGACTAGTTGAATAAAAATTTAATAAACTGTATACCCAAAACACATCTAATAAAATACAGAAATATAAAAAGAAATAAAAATATAAAACAGATATATCCTACACTGTGTTCGGTGTCTTCACCTATAAGAGGATTCACAATTTTCTAATGTTGCAACCGCTGCCGTCTATCACCTAGCACGCGGTTTTGATATGGATAATCCCCTTAAGGCAAGGTACTATGGATATATGCTGATTTTAAACACTGGTATGATCTAAGGTGTGATCATGGGATGTAGGTACTCCCCGTGTACCTCCACAACTACAGATGTCCAAGGACTTGATCCACCGCCCTGGGTTGCGGTATTACATCAATAGTTTAGGAGGATATATGATCGCATGTATCTGTAAGTCAACGGCAAGGCACAGTATACCACCGCCCAATAGTATGATCCTTATTCCAACCGTCCCGATATCAAACATGTGGCGGTTAGGATCTCACAGGGTAGCGTTGCTTATGGCCCAAATCATGGATAAAGTACATTACCGCTCACGGCGTTTTCCTCCTCCCGACCTCCGTACACTTGGCCTTGTGTGTTGTGACCTGCCAGGACCTGTCGCGGCATCCCACGTGGTCCCTACTGTCATCCAGTGGCGTCCCACGTGACGGCGGCTGGAGCTTCCTATTGGTAGTTTTGCCTCCTTGCTGTACAGCGTAGAATAATGAAAAGGAAATCTCCAAAAGCCCAGATTGATCGAATCCAGCTATGGGCCAGGTATGTCCGCCTCACTGCTGATATTCAATGACCTTGATTCCTTCACCTCACTGGTAATTCCCAAACGCGTTTCGGGGCTATTATAATGCGGCCCCTTCCTCAGTGGTCAAACAGTGAGGATTTCCAAAGTCCTTTTAAAGGCGGTCTTTGTGTCCCAGGGATGCTGGGAGTTTTTGGAAAATCAGGATCACAAATCTAATGTCCTTCTCTACATTCCTTCTAAATGTAGCTATCTCCGTACTTATCTCTTGGGTCGGGAATTTTTTTGATTTTACCTTTAATTCTGTATGTACATATTTCTTGTCTATCCCTTCCATTTCTCTCTCTATTGGGTTTTTTATATAGTATCTTTTCAAGCATAGCTTCCGAATAAATTTCTCCACTCCAATAAATGTGGCAAATCTATCTAGTGAGGTAGTCGGTGCAAATTTTAAACCCTTCTCTAACAATGTGGTTTGTGTCCGTGTAAGTTCAATCTTACTCAGATTAATTATACTTGACGTTTCTTGAAGTGACTGTATCTGTTTGTTCTTAGAGTGTCTCCCTCTTCTAATCTTCCTCCTTTGTTGTGGTATTGTGACCTCCCCTGTGTTGTCCTGTGTTCGTTGTGTTGATACGTTTGTTCGTGATTGTGTCTGTAATCTTGTCTCTGTGTTGTCTTCCTCATATCGCCCCTGTCCCGATTCTGATATCTGACTCTCAGGTTGTAATCGTGTGTGTGTGAATTGATCCTCAAATCCCTCTGTGGCGGACTCGGTGTCCGAACTTGTCTTCTCCTCGTCCTGTGGTGAGGAGGGGTGTGGTCTAAAAAAACAGGGGATGCTAATGCTTCATACCTATTCTTGAGGGGGACACTGTATTGTTCACATGTTGTATTTCTATTCCCCTTCTCATTATCTTCCTTCTTCTTATCTTTTTGGTCACCTTTGTTTTCATCTTTATTTCTTGGGGATTTCTCAAGATTTTTAGTTTTTTTAAATTTCTTATTTATAATTTCCCTCTCTAATGAGTCCAATCCTTTGCAGATCCTTTCCTCCCATTTCTGAACATCATCATTTTTAGGGATCTGTTCTATCCTCTTTTTTATCGGCTCCATTTTCTTTAATATTTCCTCATCCATTTCCGTCCTAATTTTAATAATCATCCTCATCAAATTGCAAGATTGCAATTTCAGGAAGGTATCCCATTCTGTTTCAAACTCATCATTCATCAGATCTCCTGCAGGTGTTTTTATTAACATTAATCCCTTTGGAACAAAATTCTTTTGTAGATAATACGTCAATGTTTTAATTTCCCATTTATTTTTTAGTTGTTTTTGTAGTATTTTCTCTAATTATTTAAACGTATCATCTATCGAATCCTCCATATGTGCGTAATTCTCACTATTTAGATCAAATGTAAACGAATCCATTTTGTGGTACTTAGTCTCCATATGCTCCCAAATGTTCATAATGGAAGCCCAGGGAGCTCAACTGATTGGGGTAGAAAGAATCAAAAAACGTGAACACACAGTGGCTCCACCTAGGTTCCCACTCTGACGAGGGTGCTCTTCCCTCGGCTAACCCCTATGCCGTATCAAGCAAAAAGTGATATTGGATCAAAAAGGGGGAGGCACTCAACTGACACTAGAGCACATGGAGACTAGTTGAATAAAAATTTAATAAACTGTATACCCAAAACACATCTAATAAAATACAGAAATATAAAAAGAAATAAAAATATAAAACAGATATATCCTACACCGTGTTCGGTGTCTTCACCTATAAGAGGATTCACAATTTTCTAATGTTGCAACCGCTGCCGTCTATCACCTAGCACGCGGTTTTGATATGGATAATCCCCTTAGGCAAGGTACTATGGATATATCCTGATTTTAAACACTGGTATGATCTAAGGTGTGATCATGGGATGTAGGTACTCCCCGTGTACCTCCACAACCACAGATGTCCAAGGACTTGATCCACCGCCCTGGGTTGCGGTATTACATCAATAGTTTAGGAGGATATATGATCGCATGTATCTGTAAGTCAACGGCAAGGCACAGTATACCACCGCCAAATAGTATGATCCTTATTCCAACCGTCCCGATATCAAACATGTGGCGGTTAGGATCTCACAGGGTAGCGTTGCTTATGGCCCAAATCATGGATAAAGTACATTACCGCTCACGGCGTTTTCCTCCTCCCAACCTCCGTACACTTGGCCTTGTGTGTTGTGACCTGCCAGGACCTGTCGCGGCATCCCACGTGGTCCCTACTGTCATCCAGTGGCGTCCCACGTGACGGCGGCTGGAGCTTCCTATTGGTAGTTTTGCCTCCTTGCTGTACAGCGTAGAATAATGAAAAGGAAATCTCCAAAAGCCCAGATTGATCGAATGCAGCTATGGGCCAGGTATGTCCGCCTCACTGCTGATATTCAATGGCCTTGATTCCTTCACCTCGCTGGTAATTCCCAAACGCGTTTCGGGGCTATTATAATGCGGCCCCTTCCTCAGTGGTCAAACAGTGAGGATTTCCAAAGTGAGGGGTTCCTGTGCACACTGGATGTTAGCTCTCTGTATACAGTGATAGAACATACGGCTGGAATGGTTTTTTTGAGGGAACAACTTATCACACAAAAGAGATTAAAAGAGGAACAGATTACATTTATAGTTGAAGGAGTACAGTATATATTATCCCACAATTATTTCTATTACGAGGGAGATTTTTACCTGCAACAACGTGGGACCGCCATGGGGACCAGATTCGCCCCCAGTTATGCGAATCTATTTATGGCCCAGTGGGAACAGGAGACCATTACGCCAAGACTGGGGGTGGATCTAGCCCTATGGCGGAGATATATCGATGACATATTGTTCATCTGGCGGGATATACCCGAACGTCTCCAAGAATTCATTGAGGAGATAAATAATAATGACAGGAACCTCCGTTTTACCTCTACGATAAGTAAAACTATGATCCAGTTTCTGGATCTTAATATTATGGTTAAGGACGATAAATTGATATGTAGTACCCATATGAAACAAACTGCAAAAAACAGCTATATTAAATATTCTAGCTGTCATCTCCCCAGTTGGCTGACAAATATTCCTACTGGCCAACTGAGGAGATTGAAGAGGAACTGTACAGAAGAAACGCAATATACGAAGGAAGCTGAAATTTTAAAACAACAGTTTAAGGATAAAGATTATCCGCATTGGGTCTTAGAGAAGTCAATAAGGAAAGTAGAGGGTATGGATAGGAGAGAATTCTTTAAGGGAGACGAATGAAGTGGTGAGATTGATACTACCTTTCAGTACTCATCATAGGGAAGTAGAGAGGATTGTTAGAAAACATTGGGGGCACTTATTAGAGGACAAAATAATAGGTACCAGTTTAACAACAACACCGAAGATAACATACACTAAGGTCCCAAATTTGGGACTAAAAGTGGCCCCCTCGATAAAAACCAAAGGAAAAACATGAATCAGAATTGGTTATCCTTTAAGGGATTTATAAAATGTGGGAAATGTGTGTGTTGTAGGAACAATCCCATTCCCAAAAAAATAACGGAGGTTCAATCAACCCAAAATGCATTTAGAATGAATATTAAAGAGGGCCTCACGTGTAACTCAACGGACGTTATTTATGTATTGGAATGTCCTTGTCGAAAACAGTATATAGGACGAACCAAAAGGACAGTAAAAGAGAGGGTGGCAGAACACATTAGAAAGATAAAGAAAGGATTTGAATTACACTCATTGTCCAGACATTATAGAGAAGTACACAATAGTGACCCTTCGAGCCTCCGATTCGCAGCAATAGAAAAAGTCAAGCGACCATGGAGGGGGGGTAATCATGTGGCCCACATGTCAAGAAAAGAGACGAAAAGAATTTTTGAATTTGATTCCCTAATACCCAAGGGTTTGAATGGAGAATTGGAATTGTTTGGTTTCCTATAGCAGTGGGGCTGGGGTCCTAGGGGGATGGGGCGTCTGAGGTAGGTTGTTGATCAACACTCTGACCCCCTCTTCCCCTGGGATCCCATCCCCTGATTTGCTCCATTTTTACATCTAAGGAGACACGTTCCAAGACCCCGAGTAAGACAAGAACAGAAGCAGAAATGATTATGACCTTTTGAAATGTATAAAGATGTATATTGTAAGACCTTTGGATCCAACGTTATATTGGGATGTAGAAGATTAGGACCTTTTGAAATGTATAAAGATGTATACTGTAAGACCTTTGGATCCAACGTTATATTGGGATGTAGAAGAAAGTAGATACATATAGATGGGTAGATGGGTATATGTAAATATATGGATGTATGAGTATTTATGAATGGATCGAAACAGATCCCAATAGGGACATGATGATACTATGTGAATTGGAATCTCCATGTGTGGGATATGATATATATAAAAAAAACATGCGTATATGATGTTCTTTTCCCCTTGAGGCATTTATGAACTAAAACAAGAACAACTGGATTTGTGATCCTGATTTTCCAAAAACTCCCAGCATCCCTGGGACACAAAGACCGCCTTTAAAAGGACTTTGGAAATCCTCACTGTTTGACCACTGAGGAAGGGGCCGCATTATAATAGCCCCGAAACGCGTTTGGGAATTACCAGTGAGGTGAAGGAATCAAGGCCATTGAATATCAGCAGTGAGGCGGACATACCTGGCCCATAGCTGGATTCGATCAATCTGGGCTTTTGGAGATTTCTTCTTCATTATTCCACGCTGTACAGCAAGGAAGCAAAACTACCAATAGGAAGCTCCAGCCGCCGTCACGTGGGACGCCACTGGATGACGGTAGGGACCACGTGGGACGCCGCGACAGGTCCTGGCAGGTCACAACACACAAGGCCAAGTATACGGAGGTCGGGAGGAGGAAAACGCTGTGAGCGGTAATGTACTTTATCCATGATTTGGGCCATAAGCAACGCTACCCTGTGAGATCCTAACCGCCACATGTTTGATATCGGGACGGTTGGAATAAGGATCATACTATTGGGCGGTGGTATACTGTGCCTTGCCGTTGACTTACAGATACATGCGATCATATATCCTCCTAAACTATTGATGTAATACCGCAACCCAGGGCGGTGGATCAAGTCCTTGGACATCTGTAGTTGTGGAGGTACACGGGGAGTACCTACATCTCATGATCACACCTTAGATCATACCAGTGTTTAAAATCAGGATATATCCATAGTACCTTGCCTAAGGGGATTATCCATATCAAAACCGCGTGCTAGGTGATAGACGGCAGCGGTTGCAACATTAGAAAATTGTGAATCCTCTTATAGGTGAAGACACCGAACACGGTGTAGGATATATCTGTTTTATATTTTTATTTCTTTTTATATTTCTGTATTTTATTAGATGTGTTTTGGATATACAGTTTATTAAATTTTTATTCAACTAGTCTCCATGTGCTCTAGTGTCAGTTGAGTGCCTCCCCCTTTTTGATCCAATATCACTTTTTGTTTCATACGGCATAGGGGTTAGCCGAGGGAAGAGCACCCTCGTCAGAGTGGGTACCTAGGTGGAGCCACTGTGTGTTCACGTTTTTTCAAGTTTAATAGTGTCCCGCAAAGGATATATTATTTTCTGGGGAGAAATTCAGTTGCAAAAATAGAAATACCGTAAATCTGGTGTTCCAGCTATGACTGGAAAAGTTCCATAGTGTCCGTCAAAGGATATATTATTTTCTGGGGTGAAATTCAGTTGCAAAAATAGAAATACCGTAAATATGGTGTTCCAGCTGTGATTGGACAAGTTTCATAGTGTCCGTCAAAGGATATATTATTTTCTGGGGTGAAATTCAGTTGCAAAAATAGAAATACCGTAAATCTGGTGTTCCAGCTGTGACTGGACAAGTTTCATAGTGTCCGTCAAAGGATATATTATTTTCTGGGGTGAAATTCCGTTGCAAAAATAGAAATACTGTAAATCTGGTGTTCCAGCTGTGACTGGACAAGTTTCATAGTGTCCAGCAAAGGATAGATTTTGTTCTGGCGTGAAATTCAATTGCCAAAATAGCAATACCGTTAATCAGTGGTTCCAGCTGTGGCTGGCAAAGTTTAATACTGTCCGGCAAAGGATAGATTTTCATTTTAAATTATTCGGTGAAATATTACCATTTTTGCCAGGTACAAACCCCTGCACTGCATAACTGACAGGGAACTTACAATTGGCGGTTACATTCTTGCATGAAATAAAGCCTTTTTGGGCTGTGAAGCCAAAGGTAGTCGCCAATAACTGTTTTTTTATTTTTTATTTTTTTAAATAAATTAGTGTAGACCCCAAAACATTGGGAAAATATAAAAAATAAAACAAAGTGTAAGTGCACGGTACTATAACAGTGGTTGGGTGAGGCCGGCATACTTGTCTATTCTGCAAAAGGTAGAAACAAGTCCTGTGGGATCCATGCCTGGTTCTTTTTAATAAACGAAAGCTTGCCCACATTGTCTGCGGACAGGCGGCTGCGCTTGTCTGTGATAATGCCACCAGCCATGCTAAACACACTTTCAGACAATACAGTGGCTCCAGGGTAGGCCAGCACTTCCAAGGCGTAAAGGGCAACCTCAGGACATGTGCCCAATTTGATGACCCAGAAGTTGAATGGGGCAGACCCAGTGGAATAGCTAGAAATGATTGGGCACCACAGCAAATTTTTGAATGGGGCCCCCCTCCCCCAGTAATTTTTGCGCAAACCTCTTCCTTTTATGCCACCATGCCTGTGGCTACTAAAGATCGCTCTCTAAGACCAGGCCCAGCAGCTGTTCCATTAACTTTCTACACTGTCTATACTGCCACTGTATATAATTTCATTGTATAATACTGTTAGACCTCCTCCTCCTCCTGGATGGGCCCTTTCTAGGTCACGGCCCAACAGTTGCTTCCCCTGCTTCCCTTGTAGCTATTCCCCTAGGCAGACCCATCAGTCAGTACGTGTACTGTTCCACCATGTTGCTGAAATGCTGCCTCCTAATAAGATGTTCCAGATCTGCTGGTGGTGCAGGTTGTTGTGGTGTGATGACTAGTGTTGAGCGAACAGTTCGAAAATCGTTCGGGTCCGTACCGAATTTTGGGGTGTCCGTGACACGTACCCGAACACGGACATTTTAAAAAAAAATCGGGTTCGGGTCCGGTGTTCGTCGATTTCTTCCCGCTTTCTGAAGGGCTGCATAGCAGCCAATCAGCTAGCGTTTTACTTCTTGCCCTAAGAGCCCATCACAGCCATGCCAACTAATGGCATGGCTGTGATTGGCCAAGTGCAGCATGTGACCCAGCCTCTATTTAAGCTGGAGTCACGTAGCGCCGCACGTCACACTGCTCTGACTAGTGTAGGGAGAGGATGCAGCTTCTGTGAGGGCGAGATAGGCAGGGATAAAGAAGTGATTGAATGATCTACCTTTCTACACCTGTTCATCAGAACAACTCAGCTGAGCTGTTCACTGAAAGTCACTATTTTGTTGAGACTGGCCAGAGCGATTTTTACTGGCACATGTAACTGGGCTGACCGGCAGTGGCCACTTTGGGACTTGTGGTGCGCCAGCACTTGCTGCCACAGAGTCTAAACCAAAGCTCCAAAGAAGTGAAAAATCTACACCTGTGAATCAGAACAACAGCGATTCAGCTGCTCAGTCAAAGTCTATTTTTTTTCTGGCTGGGCAGACTGTTTTCTGGCACATGTTACTGGGCTGATAGGCGGCGGCCATTTTGGGACTTGTGGTGCTACAGCAAAAGCTGCCACAACGTCCATTAATTGTCAGGATATTTATACTGTTTCCGATAACAGTCTATATAATTTATGTGAATAAATTAGAATCTATAAAATAGGAGATTCTATCTTATTAACATAAATACCAGCTCATCAGAGCTCGTGATCTGCGCTGAGTTAGACGACAAAAACAAGGCGGTGGTAAATCAAAATATATATATTTATTAAATAACGAAAAATTAAAATGCAAATGGATATAAAAATTAGTGACAATGAAATCTAATAACAATCATTGATATGCAATTCAGATTGAGACAATATACTGGGGTACACATATATATATATATATAAAAAGATACCGAATATATTTAAGTGATGTTTTGATTATTCTGATACCTGATTTTCTCTCAGCCGACAAATCTCTGATTAGACCCAAATCTGGTCGACATCAGATTTCCTTTGTATTTATCTATACATATAAATATCCAGTAATTAACCAGCTTAGAACGGAATTCCGTTCGTTTGGAGAAGATACCGTATTATAAATGGTATTATAGTTCTCCCTGATTTGGAAGAAGTATAGAGTGATACTGCAGTTACACCCCGACCTTATTCCAAAACAGATACTAACTGTATGGTTAATCAGATATATATATAGATATATACAATGACAATCTATGGTACTATCAAATAGAGTTAGAATTATACTGTACCAGTTTATCGGCTATCAGAAGTCAGTTTCAAGGATTTAAAATGGTCGTCTTAACAGGATGGAGTTCTGGTTCTCTTTTTGTCCCCTCTTCTTGTGTCCTCCTCTCTCTTCCTTCCTTCTTTTTTTCTCTCAAGACCCTCTTTTTATTTTCTAAAACCTTGGGCCTGGCCTTGTTTTACTCATTAACTAGTGACATCATCAGAGGAGTTTTCTTACTATCCCAAGACCTCCTCCTCTGATTTCGTAATCCAAATCTTAACCTTATCCGAACACTAGATGCCACTAGTGCATCGTGCGACAGTTTTAGACAAAATTTGTAATTTACTTTCTATCCCCTGTTAATTAACGATACTCATTGACTCGGTGTCCAGCTAACCAAACATTGAGAAACTCTCCAAACAATGGGCCAATTACTTGCTGTGTTCTTTTGGTTTCATGGTCAGACATACCTAATCCTTAATACACAACTCCACTACTATGTCCATTGTCTAGATGAGATCTAATGTTTGCTCTTATCACACCTGGGTCCACTCCAACTAGTCAAAGAATTTCAACAAACACCATCTCAGCAAAATTATAGTTTCCTCATATCACACCACCAGTTAAATACATTTATACAAAATATTTCATTAATAGGATACCTTTAGGAATTAAGACAGACACCTTTTAACATTTATCCCCTACACCAAAATCTTATTCATTTATAGATTACAAAAACATAATACAGACTAATATCATTCCATCTGTCCTATCTCTTGTGAAATTCAACTTAAAGATGTTTATGACCTGTCTGCAATCTCCTTCTTCTAAGACCAGACATGGCAAATATTTTCCACAGATAGCTAACTTTCTAGTTAGGGATTTCTCATCTAACCCAGACAAGTTACTTCCTCTTAGCCTTTTAAAATCAGCTCCATGAACAAAATGGCTTCTATTCAGCTTTATATACATCTAACTGTGTAAGCCTTGCTTGATGGACTTTTGAATCCAAAAAGTTCTGACAAATCCCCCCTTTCTTCCCGGTGATGTAAGTGTCAGCTTAAACATAATTGGGAAGAAATTCAGTAGAACTTTATTTTGGTCCATTAATTCTTCATCTTGGGATAGATTGTCCACTTTCAATCCATTCTTGCATCTCTTCTAATTGAAATTGTGAAATGTTATATTTTCTCTCAAAAATGGTTCTGGGATCCAAACTCACAAAAATTTTCTGTGACAGAATTTTCTTTTCTACCAACAAGAATCCAGGAGCATCCTGTATCATTATTCCCGAAGATGGTCCGGATTTGATGATAGGTTCCGTCCGAAATTGGGCTCCAAGGATTAATACCATCCAAACAATGGCTGTAGTCTTGTAAGTCATCGTCACCTCGGAGAGTCGACGTCTCAGTTCGGTCTGTCCTTTCTCGGAAGGGCTATCGTCTTTTCTCAGACTATCAAGCCTATAAAAGAAATCAAGAATATAAGTATATGATTTTAACACTTAACAATGATAGTTTCTTAATTTGGGTATGTAACATCTTCTATAAAAGAAATCTGAATATTTGCGAACTGAGAGAAATTAGCATCATGCTACCCTTACTCATTTTCTTCTTCAGCATCACCCTCTAATATTCTCAACTGTGATTTAGGATGACATACTCGCAGTTGGTTGACATGAACCCATTTTTCTATAAAACCATCTTTGGTATTAAATTTTACCTTATACACTACAGGTGATATTTTATCAATAATATCATAAGGATGGAAGAAATTTCCTTTCTTTTACCCGGTCCCGGGCAAAGTTATAGAGATATACTCTATCACCTACCTCGTATTCTTTCTTGGTTGTTTTTAAATCATAATAAGCTTTATTACTTACTGCAGCTTTCTCTAGATTCTTCTGCGCGAAAGCAAACGCATGCTGAAGATACTTACGAAGGTCCTCCACATACTGATGTGTCGTGGCCGCATTGATCAGGTTATGATCCGATGTACTAAACAACAGATGTTGAGGAAGTACCATTCTTCCTCCCGTCATCAGTTCAAACGGTGACATTTTGGTAGCTGTACTTGGAGTAGCTCTAATGGCCATAAGTACTAATGGTAACCTTATATCCCAGTCTTTACCTGACTCCTTAACATACTTCTTAAGGATGTTAACTATGGACTGGTTATAGCGCTCCACGGATCCACTAGATGCTGGACGATAGGCAATATGTAATTTCCTTTTCACCCCCAAGATCTTCCACATCTTGGTCATTACCTCGCTTACAAAGTGCGAACCACGGTCTGAGTCGATCCTCAGTGGTAACCCAAATCTGGAAAACACATGGTTAATCAACAAAGTGGCACATGTTTCGGCGGTGTTATTACGGGCCGGTAAACACTCTACCCATTTTGTAAACACACAAGTGACAGTCAACATGTATTTATTTCCTCGGGATGACCGGGTAACAGGACCAATGAAATCGATTTGTATGTCAGACCAGGGTAATGAAAAACCTTTCTTCTGAAGTGGTGCGCGATGTTTAGGACCTTGAGGTTGAAATTGCGCACATACCAAACAACCTTGACAATAGCTCTGTACATCTTTCAACATATGAGGCCAGTAGGCATAATCACGTAGTGACTCATATGTGATCTTTACTCCACGATGACCAGCTGTAGGGGCATCATGGGCATGCTGTAGCATCAAACCTCTAAATGAAGTAGGGACTACCCATTGTCGAATACCATTTTTAGATGTCCTCATCAATAATCCATCTAGAATACTAAATTGGGATTTGGTATTCATAAGTAATCGGAGATCCTCCTTTTGGGCATACTCATCCTCCGATATGGGATTATTATCAGGATCCTCAATATGTTTATAGAAGATTCCTATTATCGGATCTTCCTTCTGACTCTTGATTAGATCCTCACTAGTAGATTCTTGACTCCATTGAGCTACACTATTTTCAGTTAGGGCCTTAGCCTGTTGTCTAGTGATAGCATCAATAGGGATCATTTCTAATAAATGATCTATTTCAATTTGCTCACCATTTATAGCTCCTTGTTTAGCCAATTTATCGGCTAAATCATTACCTTCTTTATCTATGTTCTGGGTTTTGGAATGACCTTTAGTCTTTTTCCAATAAATGGTTAGACCATTATCTAGGACCAATTTATCTATGGTACAAAATAACTTGGCATGTTTCACAGGTTTATTATTGGATCGTAACATTTGACTTCTCTTCCAGGCGGGCATATATTCTACAAAACTGTTACGAACATAATTGGAATCAGTGATGATTACGAATTCCTTGATATTATGTTCAATAGCAATTTTGACAGTTTGGTATACAGCTGCTAGTTCTGCTACTTGGCTACTTTTAGCACCTATACTGTAACCTACTGAAATATTAGGACATTCATTTACCCAAGTAATGCCAATTCCTGCCACTAGTTTCCTATCATCTTCTATTATGGTGTGATAAGCACAACCATCTATATATGCACAGGGAAGTAGAGAGCAATAATCTTCTTCATATACCTTGTAAGGGGAAGATTTTTGTTCTTCTAGAAAATCATCTACCAGCTCTTCTTTAGGAGAATGAGCAGCACAGTCATGAAGATCGGCTAGCCCTTGTGCTACGGGACACTTTTTATTTTGCTTATACCGAACTTCTAACGGCCATCCTTGTAAAGACAAGGTCCAAGCAGTAATTCTGCTATTGGATAAGTTACCATCCCTAATTTTGTCACTCTGCAAATATTGTAGGGGCTGGTGAGCCGTTTCAACAATGATTTTCTCACCCTGTATAAAACTTCTAAAGTTTTGAAGTGCCCAGACTGTGGCTAATAAAGCTTTTTCACAGTCATTAAACTTTACTTCTACTGGTGACAGGGACTTACTTGCATAAGCTATTACTTTATGCAATTTATCCTGTTTTTGGCATAGGACAGCACTAATACTGAGATCTGTGAAACCAGTTTCCAGATAAAAGGGTTTACCACCCTCTGGATATGCGAGACATGGTGCTTGGGTCAGTTTTCTTTTAAGCTCATTCATGGCATATTCCTGATCCTCCCCCATGTCCATGGTATACCTTTCTTTAACAATGTTAACAACGGTTTACTGATCTCAGCATAATTATCAATGAATTTGCGTGAATAATTCATCATACCCAAAAATGACCTCAATTCACTGACATTGGTAGGCGTCTTGGATTTCATGACTGCCTCCACTTTTTTCTTCTGAGGATTCAGACCTTCAGAAGTTACCTCATGTCCAAGGAAATTGACCTTGGTCCGACACCACTGGGCTTTCTGTAAAGAAATTTTTACACCTGCCTCCTTCAACTGAGTCAGTACATGTCTAATCTCCTGGATATGGTTGTCAAATGATGTACTTTTCATCAAAATGTCATCCACGTACGTCAAATTTCCTCTTTCCATGGCATCAGGCATAGCTTTATGTAGAAATACAGCAAATTCATGACCTGAGTTTATGTACCCAAACGGTAATCTGGTCCAGGCAAACTGTTCTTTACCAAATGTAAAGGCCAGTTTGTATTGGTCCTCGGGACTCACTTTGATGGTCCAATACCCCTGAGCGCAATCTAAAGTGGTAAAGATCCTAGCACCTTTCATTTGTACCAAGCATTGGTCTATATATGGCACGGGCCAGCCGGACATATATACACGTTTATTTAGCTGACGCAGATCAGCACATAAACGCCATTGACCATTCGGTTTGAGAATTCCAAGGACCGGATTGTTATAAGAACTGTGCACTGGTCTTATAATACCTCTCTCCTTGAGATTTCGAATGATTTCCGCTAGCGAGTCGTAACAAGCTAGTGGAAGGCGATATTGCTTGATATAAACGGGAGGCGCATCAGGATCAGTCTGAATCCTGGCAACGTGTATGTCAGTCAGACCACAATCATAGGAATCTTTTGCAAAGATATCCTTGAATTCTAATAAAACTTCCTTTAGTTGTTGGCGCTCTGAGTCATTGGAGCATCCGTCAGCTAACAATAGTTGTTGCTGGACCATTTCCATAAACCCTGGGAAAATTTCAGGTTGACCTATTTCATAGGCTTCCTCCAACCTGTCAGTGAGGTCATGATTTGACTTACCTGTCTTTTCAACAAACTCATGATATTCCTGAGCTTCCTGCTCATTAATTGTATGATCAAAGGTGAGGGAGGATTCCTCAACCTTGCAGGTACCTTCTTCAAGATTAAAAGGATATACTGAACTGATTGTAAACAGTCCTTCAGGAGAAGAATGGAATGTTTGTTCAACCAATTGTTCCTCTGTTAAATACGATTCAGGTATTAGGCCAATAATTACATTCTGCAACCCAAAAGTGTAATAATCTGAATCTAATGCCATACCAATGATAGTATCTTTAGACAAATGGACTTCATTTGGCATGCCATTATTCACGATTATTTGGGTTTTAAAGTTTTGTAAATTCACCATAGGGGTAGGATTTACTGAAATACCTAATTGTTGCATTCTGTTTGATAAACAGATCAATGCATCAGAATTCTTTAATTTTTGGCCTCTTGATACCTGAATGGGCAACAGGAAATTATTAGCACCTGGAGGTATGATTATATCTCGTGGTACTAATATACTGACGGCATATGGCAGTGTCTGGGATGACTTGAGGGCTTCAAATTCATCCATAAAATCATCAGGATTTCCTTTTAATCTTGTCCACAAGGTGGAATTTACTATATCCACATGGATGGCAAAACGATGTAATACATCGTTGCCAATGTACATGGGATATCGGGGTTCATTTAGCACCAGGAATAAATGAGTTGCTGATTTACCTGCAATGGAAATAGTTAACATACATTTCGCAATGATGTTATGATTATCAGATCCAGTATCCAAGTCGTGTATCCAATTATCTTGGGGATTTGGATACCTGATTACTTTGGATTGGCCAATTGATTTAGTAGATCTCTACTAATGTAACTATTTTCATGGCGCAAGTCCAATTTAGCCCTTTTAGTTCTTCCGATGTTATTTACTTGTATTGGGAAGAATATTTCATCATCCACTTTTTCAATTCCTACTAGGAATTGTTCATGGCCACTAAACCCATTAGGGTCGGTAGACTCTGGGTGAAGGTGGATTGTGAGAATATCCCCTTCCAAACAAACATCTTTCACTCGTTCAGGGGACACACATATGGTGTTCTCCTCCTGTTCACCTTTAGTGGACTTCGGGGTTGTTTGTAGGAAAGAGACATCAGGGACTTGGCTGTTTCTGAAGTGGACCTCAATAGAGTCCGGCCTTTCCTCTATCACATGGCAGCTATGCCGACTGTGATGGGATTGTGATTGCTCATAATTGATAGGCATCCTCACTTGGGACCATATGACCTTGTTGACCAAATCTATAACAGGGCTTAATCTCTTAAGGAGATCAATGCCAATAATCAATCGATCAATGGGCATATCCACGATCAAAGTGGGATGGCTAAGTATTTTATTTCCCACTTTTAGATCTAGCCAAGCCTTGCCAATAACCTTGAGGGCATTGCCTGAAACACTCACCAGGTTAGCATTAAAACTTTTTAACTTGTATCTCTCAGAAGATACCTCCTGCAATTGCTGGAAATACTTTTGAGATAACAAAGTTGCTTGGCTACCTGTATCCATCAATGCTAATATGGGAGGAAAGTTATCAAACAATTCCACTTTCATATAATATCGATGTTCTATTTCCTGTAAGGAACAAAGATATTTGGAATGATTAATGAAATTATTTTCCTGCTTGGCAGTCATACTTATCCTTGACTCCTCCTTCTTCTTTTTAGCAGGATTGCATGTCATCTGCACAGCTGGAGACTTTGTGGGCTGTAAGATAGAACAAACAAGTTTCCCCTCCCCCTTGCCAGGTGGCTTCGGAAGAGTTAAATTCCTTTCAGGGGAAAAGACAATTGTATTAGCCTGCTCCATTTTACACACACTTGAATCAGCATTGGCAACATTTGACATACTTACCTGCCTCCCCATTTATAATTGGGGAGGACTTTCTACAGGAGGATTTGTCCCTAAAAAGGATTTTTAGGGTTAGCAGTGACCGCTTTGGACAGCTCTTCCATCCGTTGCATTAACATTCCAAACTGATTTTGGATTTGATCCATGCGATCATATAGGTTACTTCTCTTTCTCCCAAAATCTCTTGGAGATTGATTTTGTGACCTATATGATTGGGGTTTTCCTGAACCATCTGATTCAGAACCACTTTGAACCCTTTCAGGCCTACGTTGAAATCCCCTATAATAATTTCTTTGATAATTTTGAAAAGGAGGAAACCGCCTATTTCTAAACTCATAATTTTATTATTATTAGGGTTTTCAGCAGCTTTTGGGCCCTTGCTCTCTTCTGGCCTAGGCTGATTTTGTTTTGGCTGGGGAGGCCTGGAAGTTTGTACGACTTCCGCATAACTCCTTTTTGGACTTTCAAATTTTCCCTGATCTCTTTTTATCTGATTGGCAGCTATTTCCTCATTAGCTCTTTTAGATTTCCTATCAGGAGACTCATCTGCATTTTGGAGAGCAGCATACAATGTTGTGCTCTCTGTAAGCAACCAATCCAGATTCCTTCTGGAATGGTAATCCCTGGCCAAAATAAATTTTATTTTATTAGGCAATGCCTCATAAAATAACTGGATGAATTCATGGCATTCAAAATTGGGATCTTTTTCAGACAAGCTGTATGCATTTTTAAGAACTGACAAAAACTCCCTGGGACTTTGATTAGGCCGGCATTTTAAAGTGAATAAGGCCCTCCTTGCAGCTGTAGCTGACTTATAGGGACCAAATTCAGTTTTGATTTCTGCTACCATTTCTGACCATGAATTCTTACCCATATCTCTGAGGGAATTAAAGAAGTACCGGTGTTTTGGTTCAAATACCCAGGTAACAAATTCAATCTTCTGTCTGTCCTGTTCTAGCTGTAAAGTTCTCATGGCTTCCTCATAGGTTTCTAAATGACTTATTATAGAGGGGATCCCTTTTTAGCGAATTGACCCACCGTTTCTTTAAGAAATTTAATTACTTTAGTGGTGTCTATTATAGGCTGGGAAGCTCTCTGTGATGAGTTTTTAGAGGACCTAGGAGGTGAAATTGGTTTTAATTTATGAAGAGAATTTTCTCTCAGAAATATTAGCTCTTCTCCATTAAAGGGGTTGTCATATTTACTTTCTGCATCTAATTCCCCCCTGGAATATTTTACCTTCATTCTATTAGAATCCTCAGGCTGTCTGAATTGTAAAGGGTCAGGATCCCTGTTATCTAACTCTGTTTGTAGACTTCTATTTTCCTTATACAGCCTTTTACATTTCTCATCTAGATCCACCATAGACAATTGACATTTAGACAGTTCATTAGTAGCTTGACTTAATTTCCATTCCAGAGTTCTTATCACCTCTTGTTGTTGATTGTCTCTGTCATTATATTCTGATAATTTAGCAGACCATTGTGCTAATTCACCAGAAACCGTGGCTGCCTTAATTTCCATTTCAGATAGGTCTTTTTGAAATTTATCAATTTCATATGCCTGTTCAACATTTTTATATTTTGCTTTTTCCAATTGTTCAGCTAATTCACAAATTAAATATACAAATTCAGGCTACGATTGAAGGATTAATAAATCCTTATCTTTCTTATGTTTAGCTTGGGAAATGTGACAGAGATAATCAGCAAACCGGGATTTATCAGACCAAACATCATCTGCATATTCTACAACTCTCTGTTCCAGTTCAACCCTCCAATCCTTTAGCTCTCTCTTAATATCCAACCTATCATGCATATAACACATCACAATATGTTCAATTAATTCTTGAGTCTTTCTATCATGCATATCAGTCTTTACCACTGCAGCAGCAGCCTGCATGCCTTGGCTAACCTCGCTATTGGTTTCAGACATGTTTACACTTTTCGCACTACAAGTACCACAATGACCTCTATAAAATATATATTTTGCACCCCAAAATTTTTGTGTCAACTAGGCAGATCTCGGTGGGACCTCCAAATTATATGTCGGGATATTTATACTGTTTCCGATAACAGTCTATATAATTTATGTGAATAAATTAGAATCTATAAAATAGGAGATTCTATCTTATTAACATAAATACCAGCTCATCAGAGCTCGTGATCTGCGCTGAGTTAGACGACAAAAACAAGGCAGTGGTAAATCAAAATATATATATTTATTAAATAACGAAAAATTAAAATGCAAATGGATATAAAAATTAGTGACAATGAAATCTAATAACAATCATTGATATGCAATTCAGATTGAGACAATATACTGGGGTATACATATATATATATATATAAAAAGATACTGAATATATTTAAGTGATATTTTGATTATTCTGATACCTGATTTTCTCTCAGCCGACAAATCTCTGATTAGACCCAAATCTGGTCGACATCAGATTTCCTTTGTATTTATCTATACATATAAATATCCAGTAATTAACCAGCTTAGAACGGAATTCCGTTCGTTTGGAGAAAGATACCGTATTATAAATGGTATTATAGTTCTCCCTGATTTGGAAGAAGTATAGAGTGATACTGCAGTTACACCCCGACCTTATTCCAAAACAGATACTAACTGTATGGTTAATCAGATATATATATATAGATATATACAATGACAATCTATGGTACTATCAAATAGAGTTAGAATTATACTGTACCAGTTTATCGGCTATCAGAAGTCAGTTTCAAGGATTTAAAATGGTCGTCTTAACAGGATGGAGTTCTGGTTCTCTTTTGTCCCCTCTTCTTGTGTCCTCCTCTTTCTCTTCCTTCCTTCTTTTTCTCTCTCAAGACCCTCTTTTATTTTCTAAAACCTTGGGCCTGGCCTTGTTTTACTCATTAACTAGTGACATCATCAGAGGAGTTTTCTTACTATCCCAAGACCTCCTCCTCTGATTTCGTAATCCAAATCTTAACCTTGTCCGAACACTAGATGCCACTAGTGCATCGTGCGACAGTTTTAGACAAAATTGGTAATTTACTTTCTATCCCCTGTTAATTAACGATACTCATTGACTCGGTGTCCAGCTAACCAAACATTGAGAAACTCTCCAAACAATGGGCCAATTACTTGCTGTGTTCTTTTGGTTTCATGGTCAGACATACCTAATCCTTAATACACAACTCCACTACTATGTCCATTGTCTAGATGAGATCTAATGTTTGCTCTTATCACACCTGGGTCCACTCCAACTAGTCAAAGAATTTCAACAAACACCATCTCAGCAAAATTATAGTTTCCTCATATCACACCACCAGTTAAATACATTTATACAAAATATTTCATTAATAGGATACCTTTAGGAATTAAGACAAACACCTTTTAACATTTATCCCCTACACCAAAATCTTATTCATTTATAGATTACAAAAACATAATACAGACTAATATCATTCCATCTGTCCTATCTCTTGTGAAATTCAACTTAAAGATGTTTATGACCTGTCTGCAATCTCCTTCTTCTAAGACCAGACATGGCAAATATTTTCCACAGATAGCTAACTTTCTAGTTAGGGATTTCTCATCTAACCCAGACAAGTTACTTCCTCTTAGCCTTCTAAAATCAGCTCCATGAACAAAATGGCTTCTATTCAGCTTTATATACATCTAACTGTGTAAGCCTTGTTTGATGGACTTTTGAATCCAAAAAGTTCTGACATAATCTCATGTAATAGTCGATTTTTTCATAGATATACTACATCAGGGGTTTGGCTGTGCTTGTGTCACCCATACTAGCTGCAAAGATATTTAATATATCAGTGGTGAAACTGAAAGTAACCCACTTGGATAGCAAATCCCATGAATGTGCTGTTCCAGCTAGGCTAGCCAGTGCCATTACTTTGTCCAATACTGTCAGCCAGAAATATATTTTTTTTTTATGTGCCAGAAATATAAATTAGAAAAAGCTTTCACCGTAATAATAAAATTATTCTGGTGTTAGACCAGAAGAAGCACTCCTGTTGTAATTAATACTGTAAAAAGGCTTAGGCAATATTTCTCCCAGTGTGGGAAATTTATCTATTGTAATTTTGGTGAAAAAAAGGCCAATTTAATCAATCTGATGTTTGTTAGACCAGAAACACTAGGCCTCACGTTTTTACTCCTGTAAAAAGGAATTATATCTCCCCGTGTGGGAACTATGTACCAAAACTAGCATTTTAAAAATTCAGATGTCCAATTTGCAGCAGTTTTCTTGTAAATAATACCGCCAAAAGGCATTATTGTCCAGTGTTGTAATTTTGGTGAAAAAAAGGCCAATTTAATCAATCTGGTGTTTGTTAGACCAGAAACAGTAGGCCTCACGTTTTTACTCCTGTAAAAAGGAATTATATCTCCCCGTGTGGGAACTATGTACCAAAACTAGCATTTTAAAAATTCTGGTGTCCAATTTGCAGCAGTTTTCTTGTAAATAATACCGCCAAAAGGCATTATTGTCCAGTGTTGTAATTTTGGTGAAAAAAAGGCCAATTTAATCAATCTGGTGTTTGTTAGACCAGAAACAGTAGGCTTCACGTTTTCACTCCTGTACAAAGGAATTATATCTCCCCGTGTGGGAACTATGTACCAAAACTAGCATTTTAAAAATTCCGGTGTTCTGAAATACCAGCAGTCCTCTTGTAATTAATACCGCCAAAAGGCATTATATCGTCCAGTGTTGTAATTTTGGTGAAAAAAGGCCAATTTAATAAATCTGGTGTTTGTTAGACCAGAAACACTAGGCCTCACGTTTTTACTCCTGTAAAAAGGAATTATATCTCACCGTGTGGGAATCTATGTACCAAAACTAGCATTTTAAAAATTCAGATGTCCAATTTGCAGCAGTTTTCTTGTAAATAATACCGCCAAAAGGCATTATTGTCCAGTGTTGTAATTTTGGTGAACAAAAGGCCAATTTAATCAATCTGGTGTTTGTTAGACCAGAAACACTAGGCCTCATGTTTTTACTCCTGTAAAAAGGAATTATATCTCCCCGTGTGGGAACTATGTACCAAAACTAGCATTTTAAAAATTCAGATGTCCAATTTGCAGCAGTTTTCTTGTAAATAATACCGCCAAAAGGCATTATATCGTCCAGTGTTGTAATTTTGGTGAAAAAAAGGCCAATTTAATCAATCTGGTGTTTGTTAGACCAGAAACACTAGGCCTCACGTTTTTACTCCTGTAAAAAGGAATTATATCTCCCCGTGTGGGAACTATGTACCAAAACTAGCATTTTAAAAATTCAGATGTCCAATTTGCAGCAGTTTTCTTGTAAATAATACCGCCAAAAGGCATTATTGTCCAGTGTTGTAATTTTGGTGAAAAAAAGGCCAATTTAATCAATCTGGTGTTTGTTAGACCAGAAACAGTAGGCCTCACGTTTTTACTCCTGTAAAAAGGAATTATATCTCCCCGTGTGGGAACTATGTACCAAAACTAGCATTTTAAAAATTCAGATGTCAAATTTGCAGCAGTTTTCTTGTAAATAATACCGCCAAAAGGCATTATTGTCCAGTGTTGTAATTTTGGTGAAAAAAAGGCCAATTTAATCAATCTGGTGTTTGTTAGACCAGAAACAGTAGGTCTCACGTTTTCACTCCTGTAAAAAGGAATTATATCTCCCCGTGTGGGAACTATGTACCAAAACTAGCATTTTAAAAATTCTAGTGTCCAATTTGCAGCAGTTTTCTTGTAATTAATACCGGAAAAAGGAATTATATCTTCCAGTGTGGGAATTTATGTACACAAACTAGCATTATAAAAATTCTGGTGTCCAATTAGCAGCAGTGTTCTTGTAATTAATACCGCCAAAAGGCATTATTGTCCAGTGTTGTAATTTTGGTGAAAAAAAGGCCAATTTAATCAATCTGGTGTTTGTTAGACCAGAAACAGTAGGCCTCACGTTTTCACTCCTGTACAAAGGAATTATATCTCCCCGTGAGGGAATCTATGTACCAAAACTAGCATTTTAAAAATTCTGGTGTCCAATTTGCAGCAGTTTTCTTGTAATTAATACCGGAAAAAGGAATTATATCTTCCAGTGTGGGAATTTATGTACACAAACTAGCATTATAAAAATTCTGGTGTCCAATTAGCAGCAGTGTTCTTGTAATTAATACCGCCAAAAGGCATTATTGTCCAGTGTTGTAATTTTGGTGAAAGAGGACGATGAGGTCTTAGACCCCACATGGACTGAAGGTCGTGCCGCTGACTTAAATAGTTCAGAGGAAGAGGCAGTGGTGAGACCGAGACAACAGCGAAGCCAAAGAGGGAGCAGGGGGCAAAAGCAGAACAGCCGCCGTCCAGAGAGTTCGCCTGCTATTGGCCAGCGCCAACAGGGACCCAGCACCCCAAAGGCATCTTCAAGGAGTTCCCTGGCATGGCACTTCTTCAAACAATGTGCTGAGGACAAGACCAGAGTGGTTTGCACGCTGTGCCATCAGACCCTGAGGCGAGGCATTAACGTTCTTAACCTGAGCACCACCTGCATGATCAGTCATCTACATGCAAAGCATGAACTGCAGTGGAGTACACACCTTAAAAACAAGGAACCCGCTCAGGCTCCCCCTGCTCCCTCTACCGCTGCTGCCTCGGCTTCCGCCTCGAAAGGAATGTTGCCACCTGCCTGTGCAGCAAACAGAGGATGTGCCACCGACACCACCACCATAACCGCCACCGTCACCTAGCGTCTCCACTATTTCACACAGCAGCGTTCAGCTCTCCATCTCTCTAACCTTTGAGAGGAAGCGCAAATTCCCACCTAGTCACCCTCGAGCCCTTGTCCTGAATGCAAGCATTTCTAAACTACTGGCCTTTGAAATGCTGTCATTCCGGCTGGTGGACACAGACAGCTTCAAACAGCTGATGGCCATGGCTGTCCCCCAGTATGTGGTTCCCAGCCGCCACTACTTCTCCAAGACAGCCGTGCCTTCCCTGCACATGCAAGTGTCCGATAAAATCAAGTGTGCACTGCGCAACGCCATCTGTGGCAAGGTCCACCTAACCACAGATACGTGGACCAGTAAGCACGGCCAGGGACGCTATATCTCCCTAACTGCACACTGGGTAAATGTAGTGGCGGCTGGGCCCCAGGCGGAGAGTTCCTTGGCGCACGTCCTTCCGCCGCCAAGGATCACAGGGCATCATTCTTTGCCTCCTGTAGCCTCCTCCTCCTACTCGGCTTCCTCCTCCTCTGCTTCCACCAGCTCATCCAGTCAGCCACACACCTTCACCACCAACTTCAGCACAGCCCGGGGTAAACGTCAGCAGGCCATTCTGAAACTCATATGTTTGGGGGACAGGCCCCACACCGCACAGGAGTTGTGGCGGGGTATTGAACAACAGACCGACCAGTGGTTGCTGCCGGTGGGCCTCAAGCCCGGCCTGGTGGTGTGCGATAATGGGCGAAATCTCGTGGCAGCTCTGGGACTAGCCGGTTTGACGCACATCCCTTGCCTGGCGCATGTGCTGAATTTGGTGGTGCAAAAGTTCATTCACAACTACCCAGACATGTCAGAGCTGCTGCATAAAGTGCGGGCCGTCTGTGCGCACTTCCGGCGTTCACATCCTGCCGCTGCTCGCCTGTCAGCGCTACAGCAGAACTTCGGCCTTCCCGCTCACCGCCTAATATGCGACTTGCCCACCCGGTGGAACTCCACCTTGCACATGTTGGAGAGACTGTGCGAGCAGCAGCAGGCCATAGTGGAGTTTCAGCTGCAGCACGCACGGGTCAGTCGCACTGCGGAACAGCACCACTTCACCACCATTGATTGGGCCTCCATGCGAGACCTGTGTGCCCTGTTGCGCTGTTTAGATTACGCCACCAACATGGCCAGTGGCGATGCCACTGTTATCAGCGTGACGATACCAATTCTATGTCTCCTAGAGAAAACGCTTAGGGCGATGATGGAAGAGGAGGTGGGCCAGGGCCAGGAGGAGGAGGAGGAGGATGACGGGTCGTTTTTAGCACTTTCAGGCCAGTCTGTTAGAAGTGGCTCAGAGGGAGGTTTTTTGCAACAGCAGAGGGCAGGTACAAATGTGGCCAGCCAGGGACCACTACTGGAGGACGAGGAGGATGAGGAGGAGGTGGAGGAGGATGAGGATGAAGCAGGTTCACAGCGGGTTGGCACCCAGCACAGCGAAGGCACATCCCTGGTGCGTGGCTGGGGGGATACAGAGGATGATGACGATACGCCTCCCACAGAGGACAGCTTGTCCTTACCTCTTGGGAGCCTGGCACACATGAGCGATTACATGCTGCAGTGCCTGCGCAATGACAGCGAAGTTCCCCACATTTTAACGTGTGCTGACTACTGGGTGGCCACCCTGCTGGATCCACGGTACAAAGACAATGTGCCCACTTTACTTCCTGCACTGGAGCGTGATAGGAAGATGCGCGAGTACAAGCGCACACTGGTAGACGCGCTCCTGAGAGCATTCCCAACTGTCACAGGGGAACAGGTAGAAGGCCAAGGCCAAGGCAGAGGAGGAGCTAGAGGTCGCCCACGCAGCAGTGTCACGGCCAGCTCCTCTGAGGGCAGGGTTAGCATGGCAGAAATGTGGAAAAGTTTTGTCTCCACGCCACAGCTAACTGCCCCACCACCTGATACGGAACGTGTTAGCAGGAGGCAACATTTCACTAACATGGTTGAACAGTACGTCTGCACACAACTGCACGTACTGACGGATGGTTCGGCCACATTCAACTTCTGGGTTTCCAAATTGTCCACGTGGCCAGAATTAGCATGCTATGCCTTGGAGGTGCTGTCCTGCCCGGCGGCCAGCGTTTTATCTGAACGTGTATTCGGCACAGAAGGGGGCGTCATTACTGACAAACGCAGCCGCCTGTCCGCAGCCAACGTGGACAAGCTGACGTTTATAAAAATGAACCAGGCATGGATCCCACAAGACCTGACCCTCCCTTGTGCAGAGTAGTCCTTAATAACTGCCTTAAACCATGTTGTCTCTTACTCCTGGCCACTTCTTCATTGAAAAATCAATTTTTGAAATTAACTAGGATCTTGGGGTGCAACCCAGAGTTGAATGAACCTTCCCTCTGTCTGGGTGCCGGGGCCAAAGTACATTAAAGTGTCCTTCTCCTGTGCTGGGTGATATGAATGTTATACTTGTGCTGTCTGACATGTCTCCTTTGTGTGGGTGCAGGGGGCCAAAGTAACTGAAAGCGGCCTTCTCCTGTGGTGGGTGATCGAAATGCCTGATTCTCTGCTGTGGGACCTCTCTCCTCTTTCTGGGTGCAGGGGTCAAAGAAACAAAAGGTGGCCTACTCCTGTGGTGGTTGACATGATTCCTGATTCTCTGCTGTGGGACCTCTCTCCTCCGTGTGGCTGCAGGGGTCAAAGTCTCTAAAAGTGCCCTTCTCCTGTGGTGGTTGATGTAAAACTGATGCTTGTGCTATCTAACCTGTCTCCTCTGTGTCGGTGCTAAGGCCTAAGTCACTGAAAGTGGCCTTCTCCTGTGCTGGCTGATATAAATGCCTGAATCTCTGCTGTGGGACCTCTCTCCTCCGTGTGGCTGCAGGGGTCAAAGTCTCTAAAAGTGCCCTTCTCCTGTGGTGGTTGATGTAAAACTGATGCTTGTGCTATCTGACCTGTCTCCTCTGTGTCGGTGCTAAGGCCTAAGTCACTGAAAGCGGCCTTCTCCTGTGCTGGCTGATATAAATGCCTGAATCTCTGCTGTGGGACCTCTCTCCTCCATGTGGCTGCAGGGGTCAAAGTCTCTAAAAGTGCCCTTCTCCTGTGGTGGTTGATGTGAAACTGATGCTTGTGCTATCTGACCTGTCTCCTCTGTGTCGGTGCTAAGGCCTAAGTCACTGAAAGCAGCCTTCTCCTGTGCTGGCTGATATAAATGCCTGAATCTCTGCTGTGGGACCTCTCTCCTCCGTGTGGCTGCAGGGGTCAAAGTCTCTAAAAGTGCCCTTCTCCTGTGGTGGTTGATGTGAAACTGATGCTTGTGCTATCTGACCTGTCTCCTCTGTGTCGGTGCTAAGGCCTAAGTCACTGAAAGCGGCCTTCTCCTGTGCTGGCTGATATAAATGCCTGAATCTCTGCTGTGGGACCTCTCTCCTCCGTCTGGGTGCAGGGGTCAAAGTCTCTCAAAGTCGCCTTCTCTTGTGCTGGGTGATGTGAAACTGATGCTTGTGCCATCTGACATGGTTGCCGGGGTCCCATTAAATGGTGGCCTACTCCTGTGGTGGGTGATCTAAATGCCTGATTCTCTGCTGTGAAACCTCTCTCCTCCGTCTGGGTGCAGGGGTCAAAGTCTCTCAAAGTGGCCTTCTCTTGTGCTGGGTGATGTGAAACTGATGTTTGTGCCATCTGACATGGTTGCCGGGGTCCCATTAAATGATGGCCCACTCCTGTGGTGGGTGATCTAAATGCCTGATTCTCTGCTGTGAAAACCTCTCTCCTCTGTCTGGGTGCTGGTCCGAAATAAATGAGAGTTGTCTTCTCCGGTGGTGGTTGATATGACGCATGATTCCTTGCTGTGGGACCTGTATCCTCTGTCTGGGTGCTGGTCCAAAATAAATGAGAGTGGCCTTCTCCGGTGGTGGTTGATATGACGCATGATTCCTTGCTGTGGGACCTGTATCCTCTGTCTGGGTGCTGGTCCAAAATAAATGAGAGTGGCCTTCTCCGGTGGGGGTTGATATGACGCATGATTCCTTGCTGTGGGACCTGTATCCTCTGTCTGGGTGCTGGTCCAAAATAAATGAGAGTGGCCTTCTCCGGTGGGGGTTGATATGACGCATGATTCCTTGCTGTGGGACCTGTATCCTCTGTCTGGGTGCTGGTCCAAAATAAATGAGAGTGGCCTTCTCCGGTGGGGGTTGATATGACGCATGATTCCTTGCTGTGGGACCTGTATCCTCTGTCTGGGTGCTGGTCCAAAATAAATGAGAGTGGCCTTCTCCGGTGGGGGTTGATATGACGCATGATTCCTTGCTGTGGGACCTGTATCCTCTGTCTGGGTGCTGGTCCAAAATAAATGAGAGTGGCCTTCTCCAGTGGTGGGTGATATGACGCATGATTCCTTGCTGTGGGACCTCTCTCAATTGATATTGGTTAATTTTTATTTATTTTATTTTATTTTAATTAATTTCCCTATCTACATTTGTTTGCAGGGGATTTACCTACATTTTGCTGCCTTTTGCAGCCCTCTAGCCCTTTCCGGGAGTCTTTTACAGCCTTTTTAGTGCCCAAAAGTTCGGGTCCCCATTGACTTCTATGGGGTTCGGGTTCGGGATGAAGTTCGGGTTGAGTTCGGATCACGAACCCGGACATTTTCCGGAAGTTCGGCCGAACCTCTCGAACCCGAACATCCAGGTGTTCGCTCATCTCTAGTGATGACAAAGCTTTTCCACATTTTGCCCATGCTAACCCTGCCTTCTGAGGTGCTACCGATAACCCAGCTGTATTGGCAAATTCTTCCTCCTCCTCCTCTGCCTTCACCTTGTGCTTCCACTGAGTCCCCGGTGTCAGGTGTGAATGCCATCAGCAGCGTGTCTACTAGTGGGCTCATCTTCCTATTACACTCCAGTGAGGGAATTAAGAACGGCACGTTGTCCTTGTAACGGGTATGCAGCAGGGTGGCCACCCAGTAATCAGCAAAAGTTATAATGTGGCAGTAACTGGGCAGACGTTGCGCAGGTACTGCAGCATGTAGTTGCTCATGTCTGCCAGGCTTCCCAGAGGCAAGGACAAGCTATCCTCTTTGAGGGAGGTATATCGTCTGTGTCCTCTGTATCCCCCAGCGTTCCTCCTACTCCTCTTCCTCATCCTCCAGAACTGTGCCCTGACTGGACAATTGTGTTCCAGGCCAGGGCCTATGTTGGTGCAGATACCCACCCTCCGAGCCACTTGTATTTGGTTGGCCTTAAGTTAAGGATAAAGCGTGTTTATAGTTTTGTTTCTTTATATGGTTAGTTTACCTGCCTTATAGTTATTTTAATATATTTTTAAGTAAATTTGTAAATAGTTTGTTAATGGTTTGAGTGAAAGGGGAGGGGGGATGTTGAGTGTGTAAGGTGTGAGGCTGTTTGGGTTTATTTTCCATCTGCTTTCTACACTGTCTATACTGCCACTGTATCTAATTACATTGTATAATACTGTTGAGGGGGCCCTGACAAAGTCTTTTAGTCCTCCTCCTCCTCCTCCTCCTCCTCCTGCATGGGCCCCTTCTAGGTCAGGGACCCAAAACAGTGTGCTTCCCACGCTTCCCAGTAGCTACGCCCCTGAGCAAACCCATCAGTAAGTATGTGTACTCTTCCACCATGTTGCTCAGATGCTGCCTCCTGCTAAAACGTTCCAGATCTGCTGGTGGTGCAGGTTGTTGTGGCGTAATGACAAAGTTTTCCCACTTTCACCAATGCCAGCCTTCTGAGGTGCTGATAGTGACCCAGCTGCCCGTGAGCTGGCTTGGGTGCCACCCTGCTGAGAACACGGTTCCTCCTCATCCTACTTATCCTCGGCCGAACTTCTCGAACCCGAACATCCAAGTGTTCCCTCAATTCTACTGCTGACACATATACTATTGGCTCCTACTTCACTGAGGCCAGGAACCTCTGTGACACATATCTCTCATCTATGATGGTTCCTAGTGCCTTCCTACATACCCCCTCCTCTGCCCAAGGGTCTGGGCAACTCTAGCAAACATGCAGTGTACTCTGGACAGGGCATCTGCATTCCCTTGTAGCCGGCCTGGCCTATGCTCAACAGAAAACCTAATCTCCTGTAGGCCTAGAAACCAGCGGGTGACACAGGCATTCTTAACCTTTTTCTCTCTTAACCATTTTAGAGGGGCATGATCCTAGACCAGTCTAAATCTCTGTCCCAAGAGGTAGTATCGGAGATAATCAAGGGCCCACTTAATTGATTTGCGACATTACTGCTCCTAGGCCTACCTCTAATGCATCTGTCTGAACAATACATTTCCGGAAGAAGTCAGGGGCTACCAAGATGGGCTGTCTACATAGGACAGACTTCAGTTTTTGGAAGGACTCTTCAGACTCTGGGGACCACTTGATCACAGCAGACTTCCAAGCTTTTGTAAGGTTGGTCAGGGGTACTGCTATTTCTGCAAATTTAGGAACAAATCTCCTGTAATGTCCCACAATACCGATTTCTTGGTAGGTGGGCAGGGCCATTCTTGGATAGCTTCCACTTTAGTTACTTGGGGTTTTGTTATTCCTCTTCCTATGATGTATCCCAAGTACCTAGCCTCTTCCAACCCCATGGCATATTTACTTAGGTTTATAGTGAAGCCGTCTCTTCGTAGCGCATCTAGGATGCTTTGAACTTTACAGAGGTGACTCTCCCAATCTTGACTGAAGATAACTAAATCATCCAAGTAAGTGGCCGTCTATTACCGATATGAGCGTAAGATCTGGTCCATAGCTATCTGGAAGGTGGCGGGGGCCCCTTGCAACCCCTAGCTTTTCTCGACAACCGAATTTGCCAATATCCCTTTGTAAGGTCCAGGGTCGTTATGTAGCAGTCTGGCCCTAGTCTCTCAATGAGCTCATTCACCGGGGGCATGGGATAAGCATCTACTTTGGATACCTAGTTTAATTTGCGGTAGTCAATACAGAACCGCCATTCTCCATTGGGCTTTGGGACTAGCGCTATGGGACTAGTCCACCCACTTTTGGATTCCTCAATTTTTTTAACAGTTTTAACATTCTCTGGACCTCTTTGGAAACTATCTCACTTTGGGCCTCGGGTATCCTGTACGGTTTTAAATTGACTCACGCTTGAGGCTCTGTTAGAATCTCATGTTCCACAACATTGGTTAACCTGGGGGTTCCTGTAAACAAGTCCCTATTCTGCTGTAACAGGAGCTGGCATTGGTATTTTTGGGAAGGGGACAGGGCTTCAGCAATTTTTACATTATCGATGGTGGCGTTTGGTTGGGTCAACAGACATGGGCTCTCAGGAGGGTCCCTATCCTTCCATGGTTTTAGCAAGTTGATGTGGTAGATCTGATATGGCTTTCTTCTACCTGGCTGACGTACCCGGTAGTTAACTTCACCCACCCTTTCAGTTATCTCATAGGGCCCTTGCCACTTGGCCAGGAACTTGCTCTCTACTGTGGGGACTAGGACTAGAACGCTGTCTCCTGGACTGAACTGTCTAAGACGGGCTGTCCTGTTGTATATGTTTTATTGCGCCTCCTGTGCCTGGAGCATATGCTCTTTGACAATAGGAGTTACTTAAGCTATTCGCTCCTGCAATGTAGTGACATGTTCGATGACACTTTTGTAAGGCGTGACCTCACTCTCCCAGGTCTCCTTAGCGATATCTAACAGGCCCCGTGTATGTCTACCATACAGCAATTTAAAAGGCGAGAAACCTGTTGACACTTGGGGTACCTCTCTGGTTGAGAACAGCAGGTAAGGAAATAGGTAATCCCAATCTCGGCCATCTTTTTTTCGACCACTTTTTTCAACATGGCCTTTAAAGTTTTATTGAAGCGTTCCACCAGGCAATCCGTCTGTGGGTGGTACACCGAGTTATGCAACTGGGTACTTTGTAATACCTTACAGAGATCCTGCATGACCCTGGACATGAACGTGGTCCACTGGTCAGTCAGGATCTCCTTGGGCAGCCCTGTTCTGGAAATAATCTGTTCTCTGGCTATAACTTTAGAGGTAGCTTTCCTCAATTGCACCGCCTCAGGGTATCAGGTGGCATAATCCATTACCATTAAAATATATTGTTGCCCCCTAGAGGACTTTACCAAAGGCCCAAGGATTTGCAGTAATCCTTAAATTCTCTGTAACACCCGGGCCAATAAAACCTCTGAAAAACCCTTTCAAAGGTTTTATCAGCCCCTAAGTGTCGCCCTAAGACATGGCTATGGGCCAAGTCCATTGCCATGCGTCGGTATCGTTTAGGAACCACGAGCTGTACCACAAATTCTTCACAGACTTTAGTCACCCGGTATAAAAAAATTTCATTCATTGCAAAATAGGGGTACCTTTCGTCTGCCCTTGGCTCTTGAGGTGCCCCATTGACTACCCCCACATTGTTTAAGGTCCCTTTTAAAGTCTCATCTCGGAACTGAGCAGTCCCAAAGTTTCCCTGAGACACCTCTAAGTCAGGGACTGTCTCCTCAAAGACAGACTCCTCCTCCTCGCCTACCATGGCTGAGAATGGAAAGTCAGGGATCACCTCAGTGTCAAGGGGCACAGGGCTGTCTGCACCTTTTGAGCATTGTTGAGGTACTGCTTTGGCCCACAAATCCCGGAACATAGGACAGTCTCGGCCAATAATCATCTCATGCATCAGCCCCTGCATGACCCCTGCCTGGTGGCACACTGTACCCTCTTCTGTTTTTAAGGTGACCTGGGCTATTGGGTAGACCTTGGTATCACCATGTATGCAGGTGAAACCTAAGGGCTTCCCAGGAAACAACCTATGAGGAATACGGGTCGTTATGAGCATAACCAGGCTCCCTGAGTCCAGAAGTCCCGTTATGGGGTTGCCATTAACATTAATTGCACAAAAAGGTCCCTCCTCAACGTTTGGCACTACAGGCAAACATTGAGGTTCGTCTGGGCTGGTGGGACATTGGGCTGCCATATGTCCCAGACCATGACACCTCCAGCAGGTGACCTCTCTGAAGGAAGGTTGTGGTGTTGGCTCTGGTAGGCTTTGGGCCTCATAACGTCCACACTGGGGGGGGGGGGTTTAACACCTTTCTTTGTACTTCAGAGTCAACCTGCACCTTCCAGTAGGGTGGGGTCAGGGATCCTGAGGCAGTGAGGGTGTGCTCCATGGCATAGTACCTCTCTACCAAGCCTATTAAGTCATCTGCAGTCTGTGGGTTTCCTCGTGCAACCCAGCATTGTAGTGAGAGCATGCATGAATCTATCCATTACGACCAGCTCCACCATTTTGACTGGGGAACAGACGTCCGGCAGCCATTTTTGGGCGAGGTGCAGGAGGTCAAACATTTGAGAACTGGGAGGCTTGCCTTTCTTAAACCCCCACTATTACAACCTCTGATCTCTGACGGTAATGGTTACCCTTTGACGTGCCAATATCTCTGCTTTTAGTCTGGAGTATTCCCGTGCATCCTGCAACGACAAGTCATAATACGCCTTTTGGGGTTCGCCTGAGAAAAAGGGTAATCTCACACTCAGCGACCCGCTCAAAGACAGTGAGGAAGGCCTCTACGTCATCCTCTGCAGTCATTTTTTGTAATACGGACTGAACAGTTTTCCTTGCAACTGAATCCTGTTCAGCCAAATACCTCATTGGTTGAGCTGCCACCCAGTCTCTTAGGGTTGCAATTTGCTCTGTCAGCAGGTTGGTTCGTCTCCTGTTGTTGGGTATTAGCCTGCCGTTGAGCCTGCAAAGCCTCTGCATGAACCCTTTGCTGCAGCTCCAATGCCTGTCGCTGCTGCTCCAATGTCTGTTGTTGCTGCAGACTGCTCTGCACCATCTGCTTGATAAGATCCTCCATTTTTATAGACTCTTGTTTAAGCTCCGCTGCTGCTTTAACCAAGGACATTAATTGGAGAACTTCCTCTCAACAAAAAAAAAAAGACCATTCAATACTTTAGGTACTAGCCCTTTAAGAGTCCAACCAGATGAAAAAAAATTGCTTCTGGCATTTTGAGTTAATTTGTTGCTGCTTCAAGCAATCCTGGGAGTTGCCCGCATCCGACACCAATTGTAGGGATTTCTCAAATGGTAGCTTCCGGATAAAAACACAGCAGTCTGTTAGTGGTGGAAATCATAATAATAAATGTTTTTTATTGTTGGCACACAATAATTTAACAGACGGCAGTGATCAGCTTGCTTCAGCCAACACTTAAAAAAAACAATACAACCCAGAATCTGAATAAATCACATAGTTCTGTTTAGGGCACAGTACCATAATCCTCACAGAGTGGATGGGGACCTTGCTTATGTCCTCTGTCTCTCGGCAGAGACCCTCCGGCTTTCACTCTGCTCCAAAACTCATCACCATGCAGAGCTCCACCGTCAACCAGGCGAATACACACCCCCACCTGACTCTGCTGGCTGCTTTTTGTAAGCCAGTCAAAATCTGGCCTGTAACGTGGGGAGTAGTCACCCAGCCAGCACTATGAATACTCCGAGTAAGAGCCGTCCTGGATTAACTTTCTCAGGTATGCTAACTAATAAAATTATCAGTCAGATACTGCTGCTCACACATATACTATTGGCTCCTACTTCACTGAGGCCAGGAACCTCGGTGACATATATCTCTTATCTATGATGGTTCCTTGTGCCTTACTACACCTGATGCTGCCACCACCTCCACACTCTGTCATTGTAGCACTCTGTGGTCTCCTGATGCGGCTACCTTCCACAGTCTGTCATTGTGCCATTCTGTGGCCTCCTGATGTTGCTCCTGCCACCTCAACACTCTGTCATTGTGCCACACTGTGGCCTCCTCCTGATGCTGCTGCCGCCACCTCTTCACTCTGTCTTTGTGCCACTCTGCGACCTCCTCCTGATGCTGCCACCTTCACTCTCTGTCATTGTGCCACTCTGTGACCTCATGATGCTGCCACCACCTCCACACTCTGGCATTGTGAAACTGCGTGGTCTCCTGATGATATTGCCACCTCCAGACTCTGTCATTGTGCCACTCTATGACCTCCTGAGGCTGCCGCCACCTCAGACTGTCATTGTGCCTATCTGTGGTCTCCTGATGCTGCTGCCATCACTAGACTCTTTCATTGTGCCACTCCGTGGACTCTTCCTGATGCAGCTGCTGCCACCACCTCCAGACTCTGTCATTGTGCCACTCTGTGACCTTCAAATGCAGCAGCCACCTCCAGACTCTGACATTGTGCCACTCTGTGGTCTCCTGATGCTGCTGCCAACTCTACTCTCTGTTGTTGTGCCACCCTGTGGCCTCCTTCTGATGCAGCTGCTGCTGACACCTCCACGCTCACTCACTGTGACACTCTGTGGCTTCCTTATGCTGCTGCCACCTCGACACTCTGTCGTTGTGCCACCCTGTGGCCTACTCCTGATGCTGCAGCTGCTTCCTCCAGACTCAGTTATTGGGCCACTCTGTGATCTCCTGAAGCTGCTTCCTCCTGACTCTTTCATTGTGCCGCTTTGTGGTCTCCTGATGCTGCTACCACCTCCAGACTCTGTCATTGTGCCACTCTGTGACCTCCTGATGCTGCAGCCACCTCCAGACTGTCATTGTGCCATTCTGTGGACTCCTCCTGATGCAGCTGCTGCCTCCACCTCCAGACTATGTCATTGTGCTACTCTGTGACCTCCTAATGCTGCCACAAGCTCCAGACTCTGTCATTGTGCCAATCGGTGGTCTCTTGATGCTTCTGCCACCTCTAGACTCTGTCATTGTGCCACTCTGTGGACTCCTCTCGATTCAGCTGCTGCCTCCACCTCCAGACTCTGTCATTGTGCTACTCTGTGACCTCCTAATGCTGCCACCAGCTCCAGACTCTGTCATTGTGCCACTCTGTGATCTCCTGATGCTGCTGCTGCTTCCTCCTGACTCTGTCATTGTGCCACTCTGTGGACTCCTCCGGATGCAGCTGCTGCCTCCACCTCCAGACTCTGTCATTGTGCTACTCTGTGACCTCCTAATGCTGCCACCAGCTCCAGACTCTGTCATTGTGCCACTCTGTGATCTCCTAATTCTGCTGCCGCCTCCACACTTTGTCGTTGTGCCACTCTGTGGCCTCCTCATACTGCTGCCACCTCCACACTCTGTCATTGTGCCACCCTGTGGCCTCCTCCTGATGCAGCTGCTGCTGACACCTCCACACTCTGTCACTGTGACACTCTGTGGCTTTCTCATGCTGCTGCCACCTTCATTTTCATCCCCTAAAGACGCTGACTTGTTCGGCAAAACATGTTGGGATGCAGGAATTAATGTGTGTCTGTGTAAGATTTTAGTTATCAGAGATAGTCAGGAAGGGACCCATTGATTGGGAAATCCTAGTAAGTTAAAGCTACCTAAGGGACAAGTGTATGCACCAGTGGTGATCGAGTGTTCACTCTCACCTTGGAGCAAAAGCTATCGATGGTTGATACAGCAAAATACTATTAAGGAAAACTTCTAACTTGACTTCCCTGAGAAATTTTAACTTCACTCCTTGTGTTCCTAACTATGCACTAAGTCAGGCATGTCCAAACTCCGGCCCACCAGATGTTGCAAAACTACAACTCCCATCATTCCTTGACAACCTACAGAAGAGCATGATGGGAGTTCTAGTTCTGCAACACCTGGAGGGCCAGAGTTTGGACATGCCTTCACTAAGTGATCTTAAAGAGTGAACTAATAAAAGTGAAATTTTAACATTCAGGCAGTGAGTGTGTGAAAAAAAAAGGTCTATAGGTCTGATGGACCATTAATGACAAATAGCTACCACCTCCACACTCTGTCATTGTGACACCCTGTGGCCTACTCCTGATTCTGCCGCTGCTTCCTCCTTACTCTGTCATTGTTCCACTCTGTGGTCTCCATATTCTGTTTTCTCCTCCAGATTCTGTCATTATGCCACTCTGTGACCTCCTGATGCTGTCTCCACCTCCACACTCTCTCATTCTGACCTCCTGATACTGCCTCCACTACCAGGCTCTGTCATTGTGCCACTCTGTGGTCTCCTCCTGATGCTGCTACCGCCTCCACACCCTTTCATTATGCCACTCTGTGGCCTCCTCATGCTGCTGCCACCTCAACACTCTGTCATTGTGCCACCCTTTGGCCTCATCCTGATCCTGCTGCCGCCACCTCCAGACTCTGTCATTGTGCCTCTCTATGGTCTCCTGATGCTGCTGCCAACTCCAGACTCTGTCATTGTGCCACTCTGTGACATTCTGATGTTGCTGCTGCTGCCGCCACCTCCAGACTCTGTCATTGTGCCTCTCTATGGTCTTCTGATGCTGCTGCCAACTCCAGACTCTTTCATTGTGCAATCCTGTGGCCTCCTCCTGATGCTGCTGCCACCACCTACACACTCTGTCATTGTGCCACTCTGTTACCTCCTGATGCTGCCGCCACCTCCAGACTCTGTGATTGTGCAACACTGGGGCCTCCTCCTGATGCTGCTACCGCCACCTCCAGACTCATTGTGACACTCTGTCGCCTCCTCATGCTGCTGCCACTTCCACACTCTGTCATTGTGCCACCCTTTGGCCTCATCCTGATCCTGCTGCCGCCACCTCCAGACTCTGTCATTGTGCCTCTCTATGGTCTCCTGATGCTGCTGCCAACTCCAGACTCTGTCATTGTGCCACTCTGTGACATTCTGATGTTTCTGCTGCTGCCGCCACCTCCAGACTCTGTCATTGTGCCTCTCTATGGTCTCCTGATGCTGCTGCCAACTCCAGACTCTTTCATTGTGCAATCCTGTGGCCTCCTCCTGATGCTGCTGCCACCACCTACACACTCTGTCATTGTGCCACTCTGTTACCTCCTGATGCTGCCGCCACCTCCAGACTCTGTGATTGTGTAACCCTGTGGCCTCCTCCTGATGCTGCTGCCGTCACCTCCAGACATTGTGCCACTTTGTGGTCTCCTGATGCTGCTGCCACCTCCAGACTCTGATCGGCTGATGCTTCCTCCACCTCCAGACTCTGTCATTGTGCCACTCTATGGTCTCCTGATGCTGCCGCCACCTCCAGACTCTATAATTGTGCAACACTGGGATCTCCTCCTGATGATGCTACTGCCACCTCCAGACTCATTGTGCCACTCTGTCGCCTCCTCATGCTGCTGCCACCTCCACACTCTGGCATTGTGTAACCCTGTGGTCTCCTCCTGATGCTGCTGCCGCCAATTCCAAACATTGTCATTGTGCCACTCTGTGACCTCCTGATGCTGCCGCCACCTCCAGGCTCTGTCATTGTGCCACTTTGTGGTCTCCTGATGCTGGCTGCCACCTCCAGACTCTAAAATCAAATCGCAGGCAGCATCCTCTGTGTATTTCCTTTATTCAGGATCGCAATCCCAGAAACATGTGAAAGTACAAAAGCAGCTACGTTTCGGCTATCTACTAGCCTTTATCAAGCTTGAACTATTTGATTTTATTGCTTGATCCGAGTCCGAACGAGTCTAGGACAAAAGGTGGGCTGTTGCATCATGTGTGACCGAGTGATCCGGAGTGCTGCTTGATATATGGATTACCTCCAGACTCTGTCATTGTGCCACGCTGTGACCTCCTGCTACCGCCACCACCTCCAGACTCTGTCATTGTGCCACACTGTGGCCTCCTCCTGATGCTGCTGCTGCCGCCACCTCCAGACTCTGTCATTGTGCCACTCTGTGACCTCCTGATGCTGCCGCCACCTCCAGGCTCTGTCATTGTGCCACTTTGTGGTCTCCTGATGCTGGCTGCCACCTCCAGACTCTGTCATTGTGCCACTGTCTGACCGGCTGATGCTGCCTCCACCTCCAGACTCCGTTATTGTGCCATTCTCTGACCTCCTTATGATACCGCCACCTCCAGACTCTATCATTGTGCCACTGTATGGTCTCCTGATGCTGCTGCCACCTCCAGAGTTTGTCATTGTGCTATTATCTGCTCCCCTCCTGATGCTGCTGCCGCCGCCACCTCCAGGCTCTGTCATTATGCCGCACAGGGGGCTCCTCCGGATGCTGCTGTCGCCACTTCCACACTCTGTTATTGTGCCACTTTGTGACCTTCTGATGTTGCTGCTGCCATCTCCAGGCTCTGCCATTATGCCACGCTGTGACCTCCTGCTGCCGCCACCACCTCCAGACTCTGTCATTGTGCCACACTGTGGCCTCCTCCTGATGCTGCTGCTGCCGCCACCTTCAGACTCTGTCATTGTGCCACTCTGTGACCTCCTGATGCTGCCGCCACCTCCAGGCTCGGTCATTATGCCATGATGTGGTCTCATGATGCTGCTGCCACCTCCAGACTCTGTCACTGTGCCACTTGGTGACCTGTTGATGCTGCCTCAACCTCCAGACTCTGCAATTATGCCACTCTGTGGTCTCCAAATGTTGCTGCTGCCACCTCCAGACTTTGTCATTGTGCCACTCTGTGAGGAATTCAAGATGTATTTCTGGAGTGTAATATTACAGGCTATAGCTACTAGCGATGGGTCGTTGATCCAGGGAGTACTTCTGATTGCCTGAATGGAGCCTGGAAGGAATTTTTTACTCCCCTTAAGTGGGGAAAATTGGCTTCTACCTCACAGTTTTTTTTTTTTGCCTTCCTCTGGATCAACTAGCAGGATGACAGGCCGAACTAGATGGACAGATGTCTTTTTTCGGCCTTATGTACTATGTTACTATGTTACTATGTAACTCCTGATGCTGCTTCCATCTCCAGACTCTGTCATTGTGGTTCTCTGTGGTCTGATGATGCTACTGCCACCTTCAGACTCTGTCATTATGCGACTCTCTGACCTCCTGATGCTACCGCCTACTCAACACTCTGTCATTGTTAAAGTCTGTGGCCTCCTCATGCTGCTGCCACCTCCACACTCAGTCGTTGTGCCACCCTTTGGCCTCCTCCTGATCCTGCTGCCGCTACCTCCAGACTAAGTCACTGTGCCATTCTGTGACCTCCTTATGCTGCCGTCACCTCCAGACTCTATCATTGTGCCACTCTATGGTCTCCCAATGCTGCTGCCACCTCCAGACACTGTCATTGTGCCACTGTGTGAACTGCTGATGCTGCCTCCACCTCCAGACTTTGTCATTGCGCCATTCTGTGACCTCCTGATGCTACCGCCTACTTAACACTCTGTCATTGTTAAAGTCTGTGGCCTCCTTATGCTGCTGCCACCTCCACACTCAGTCATTGTGCCACCCTTTGGCCTCCTCCTGATCCTGCTGCCGCTACCCCCAGACTAAGTCACTGTGCCATTCTGTGACCTCCTTATGCTGCCGTCACCTCCAGACTCTATCATTGTGCCACTCTATGGTCTCCCGATGCTGCTGCCACCTCCAGACACTGTCATTGTGCCACTGTGTGAACTGCTGATGCTGCCTCCACCTCCAGACACTGTCATTGTGCCACTGTGTGAACTGCTGATGCTGCCTCCACCTCCAGAATTTGTCATTGTGCTATTCTGTGACCTCCTGATGCTTCCGCCACCTCCAGACTCTGTCATTGTGCAACTCTGTGGCCTTCTGATGTTGCTGTTGCCACCTCCAGAGTCTGTCATTGTGCCACACTGTGGCCTTCTCCGGATGCTGCTGCCGCCACCTCCACACTATGTTATTGTGCCTCTCTGTGACCTTCTGATAATGCCACCACTTTCAGGCTCTTTCATTATGCCACGCTGTGGTCTCCTGATGCTGCTGCCACCTCCAGACACTGTCATTGTGCCACTGTGTGACCTGTTGATGCTGCCTCCACCTCCAGACTCTGTCATTGTGCCACTCTGTAAACTCATGATACTGCTGCCACCTCCAGACTCTGTCATTGTGCAACTCTGTGTCCTTCTGATGTTGCGTCTGCCACATCCAGAGTCTGTCATTGTGCCATTCTCTGACCTCCTAATGCTGCCGCCACCTCCAGACTCTATCATTGTGCCACTCTATGGTCTCCCAATGCTGCTGCCACCTCCAGACACTGTCATTGTGCCACTGTGTGAACTGCTGATGCTGCCTCCACCTCCAGACTTTGTCATTGCGCCATTCTGTGACCTCCTGATGCTACCGCCTACTTAACACTCTGTCATTGTTAAAGTCTGTGGCCTCCTTATGCTGCTGCCACCTCCAGACTCAGTCATTGTGCCACAATGTGGCCTCCTCCTGATGCTGCAGCCACCACCTCCAGACTCATTGTGCCACTCTGTCGCCTCTTCATGCTGCTGCTACCTCCAGACTCTGTCATTGTGCCACTTTGTGACATCCTGATGCTGCCGCCACCTACACACTCTGTCATTGTGCCACTGTGTGGACTCCTCCTGATGCTGCTGCCACCTCCAGACTCCGTCATTGTGCCACTTTGTGGTCTCCTGATGCTGCCGCTACCTCTAGACTCCATCATTGTGCCACTTTATAGTCTCCTGATACTGCTTCCACCTCCAGACTCTGTAATTGTTCCACTCTATGACCTTCTGATGTTGCTGCTGCCACCTCCAGACTCTGTCAGTGTGCCACTCTGTGACATCCTGATGCTGCCGCCACCTCCACACTATGTCATTGTGCCACCATGTGGCGCCTCCTGATGCTGCTGCTACCTCCAGACTCTGTCATTGTGCCGAACTGTTACCTCCTGATGCTTCCGCCACCTTCAGACTGTTATTGTGCCACTCTGTGGCCTCCTCATGCTGCTGCTACCTCCACACTCTGTCATTGTGTCACCCTGTGGCCTTCTCCTGATGCTGCTACCCCCACCTCCAGACTGTTATTGTGCCACTCTGTGACCTCCTGATGCTGCTGCCACCTCCACACTCAGTCATTGTGCCACCCTTTGGCCTCCTCCTGATCCTGCTGCCGCTACCCCCAGACTAAGTCACTGTGTCATTCTGTGACCTCCTTATGCTGCCGTCACCTCCAGACTCTATCATTGTGCCACTCTATGGTCTCCCGATGCTGCTGCCACCTCCAGACACTGTCATTGTGCCACTGTGTGAACTGCTGATGCTGCCTCCACCTCCAGACTTTGTCATTGCGCTATTCTGTGACCTCCTGATGCTTCCGCCACCTCCAGACTCTGTCATTGTGCAACTCTGTGGCCTTCTGATGTTGCTGCTGCCACTTCCAGAGTCTGTCATTGTGCCACACTGTGGCCTTCTCCGGATGCTGCTGCCGCCACCTCCACACTATGTTATTGTGCCTCTCTGTGACCTTCTGATAATGCCACCACTTTCAGGCTCTGTCATTATGCCACGCTGTGGTCTCCTGATGCTGCTGCCACCTCCAGACACTGTCATTGTGCCACTGTGTGACCTGTTGATGCTGCCTCCACCTCCAGACTCTGTCATTGTGCCACTCTGTAAACTCATGATACTGCTGCCACCTCCAGACTCTGTCATTGTGCAACTCTGTGTCCTTCTGATGTTGCGTCTGCCACATCCAGAGTCTGTCATTGTGCCATTCTCTGACCTCCTAATGCTGCCGCCACCTCCAGACTGTCATTGTGCCACTCCATGGTCTCCTGATGCTGCTGCTACCTCCAGACTCATTGTGCCACTCTGTCGCCTCTTCATGCTGCTGCTACCTCCAGACTCTGTCATTGTGCCACTTTGTGACATCCTGATGCTGCCGCCACCTACACACTCTGTCATTGTGCCACTGTGTGGACTCCTCCTGATGCTGCTGCCACCTCCAGACTCCGTCATTGTGCCATTTTGTGATCTCCTGATGCTGCCGCTACCTCCAGACTCCATCATTGTGCCACTTTATAGTCTCCTGATACTGCTTCAACCTCCAGACTCTGTAATTGTTCCACTCTATGACCTTCTGATGTTGCTGCTGCCACCTCCAGACTCTGTCAGTGTGCCACTCTGTGACATCCTGATGCTGCCGCCACCTCCACACTATGTCATTGTGCCACCATGTGGCGCCTCCTGATGCTGCTGCTACCTCCAGACTCTGTCATTGTGCCGAACTGTTACCTCCTGATGCTTCCGCCACCTCCAGACTGTTATTGTGCCACTCTGTGACCTCCTGATGCTGCTGTCACCTCCAGACTCTGTCTTGGTGCCACTCTGTGGCCTTCTGATGTTGCTGCTGTTACCTCCACACTCTGTCATTTTGCCACCCTGTGGCCTCCTGCTGATGCTGCGGCCGCCACCTACAGACTCTGTCATTCTGTCATTGTGCCACTTTGTGACCTCCTGATGCTGCCTCCACCTCCAGGCTCTGTAATTGTGCCTCTTTGTGATCTCCTAATCCTGCTGCCACCTCCAGACTTTGTCATTTTGCCACTGTGTGACCTGCTGATGCTGGCTCCACGTCCAGACTCTGTCATTGTGCCACACTGTGGCCTCCTCCTGATGCTGCAGCCGCCACCTCCAGACTCTGTCATTGTGCATCCCTGTGGCCTCTTCCTGATGCTGCTGCCGCCACCACCTCTGGACTCTCTCGTTATGCCATTCTCTGACCTTCTTATGATGCCGCCACCTCAAGACTGTCATTGTGCCACTCCATGGTCTCCTGATGCTGCGGCAACCTTCAGACTCTGTAAATGTGGCACTCTGCTACTTCCTGATGTTGCTGCTGCCACCTCCACACTCAGTCATTGTGCCACCCATTAGCATCCTCCTTATCCTGCTTCCGCCACCTCCAGACTATGTCATTGTGCCATTCTATGGTCTCCTGATGGTGCTGCCACCTCCAGACTCTGTAATTGTGCCACTGTGTGACCTCCAGCTGCTGCCGCCACCTCCACTCTCTATGATTGTGCCACTCTATGGTCTCCTGATGCTGCTGCCCCCTCCAGACTCTGTCATTGTGCCACACTGTGGCTTTCTCTTGATGGAGATTATATTCCCTTCTTTTGTACCCTGTGAGAAAGAAAAGTAATAACAAACCCACCCAGTATCAGATGGTACATTACCTACATGCTGTCAATGAAGCCACAAGTTTTAACACTCCAACCCACACACCATGTTGGCTCAGTTTCCTGTTACCTCTACCCACTCCACTATGATTGATTTGGCAAATGTTTTCTTTTCAGCACCACTACATCCAGACTGTTGGTATTTGTTCGCCTCCACACATGAGGGTAAACAGTATACCTTGGTGGTGCTTCTGCAGTGAGCCTAGAACTCACCTAGTATGTATAATCCAGCCATGTCACTCCTGTCCTTTTCACTGATCATGGCGGCAAGGGAGGGGAAAAGACATCCCTTTGCCCAGAAACATGAATGCACTGAGGACATTTTTAGGCCCTGTTTCATATTGCAGACCTTGGATACGCATATTTGATGATTGTTTGTTTTTAATCCCTTCTACCTTACACATGAGGTGGTGGATGCCTTTTATGCCCAAGCCTGACAATTTTGTGCTCCCCACACTGGGCTTATTAGATTATTACATTTAGATTGTATTGTACAGAAGTGAATGGCCATGCCTCAGCTGTCCTCACCCAACTGCATGGCCAGCAACAATGCCCTGTGGCTTATTATTCAGCCAGATTTGACCCTGTGACAGAAGTGCCCCCCCCTCCAGTGCATCATAGCTGTAGTAGTTGTACAAGCCATGCTTGACAGAACATCGGAGCAAGTCCTGATCCACAAAGTGACTGTGATTTTACATCTATCTTCATGAAAGTACAACTCAAAAACCTTTTTGTTGCCCATAGAGTTATATGTGATAACTTGCGAAGTGTATGGTTTAACTCTGCTAAATCCTTATGTGCCGGAAGAAGGCCACAGTCTAGTTAGAACTGAACCTCAGTATATCTCTGTTTACTAATTTGAATGTTCATATTTCTCCTGACAAGTCCAAATTTCTCAAAAAGACATGAAAGAGACAAAGACTGATACACAAATATGTGTTTCTCAACAGTCTATATGTGTTTTAATACACCAAAAAGTTAAGCAGGGGACCAAGAGAGCAGGGAAGGCCAGACAGGTGTTGGTAGTGGGAGACTCCATTATTAGGGGAACAGATAGGGTGATCTGTCACAAAGATCGTGATCGCCGAAGAGTGTGCTGTCTTCCCGACGCTAGAGTTCGACACATCGCGGATCCGGTTGACAGATTAATGGGAGGGACTGGAGAAGATCCAGCGGTCATGGTGTATATCGGAACCAATGACAAAGTTAGAGGAAGGTGGAGAGTCCTTAAAAATGATTTCAGGGATTTAGGTCAAAAGCTTAGGGCAAGGACCTCAAAAGTATTATTTTCTGAAATACTGCCTGAACCACAAGCCACATAAGAAAGGCAGCGGGAGATTAGGGAGGTAAACAAGTGTCTCAAGAACTGGTATAGGAAGGAGGGGTGTGGGTTCCTGGAGAACTGGGACGACTTCTCTGTCGGCTACAGGCTCTATCGTAGGGACAGGCAGCACCTCAATGGGGAAGGGGTAGCTGTGTTGGGGAGAAAGATGGCTGGAAGGTTGGAGGAGTGTTTAAACTAGGAACTGGGGGGTAATTACATTATAGGAAGGGAATATAGTGCAGATAGAGACCAGGGGCGAGGTAGTGTGACTGGGGGAGGAATGGAAGGGGGGACTAGAATAGTTCAGAATGAAAGGTGTAGGGTAAAAAATATGCATAAACCTCTCAAATGAATGTATACTAATGCCAGAATCCTGACTAACAAGACTGATGAACTGGAATTAGTTATGTGTGAGGAGGACTATGACATAGTGGAAATAACTGAGACATGGCTGGATGATAGCTATGACTGGGCAGTTAATATAAAAGGTTACAATCTGTTCGTCAAAACCGGAGAGGTGGAGGAGTCTGCCTCTATGTGAAGTCCTGTCTAAAGCCCACAATTTGAGAAGTCACTGTGGGTGGAAATACATGGAGCAAAAAACAATAATAAATTACTAATAGGAGTTTATTATAAACCACCTAATATACCAGAGTTCACAGAAAATCTATTACTAAACGAGATAGACGAGGCGGCAAATCATAATGAAGTCGTTATTATGGGGGACTTCAACTACCCAGATATAGACTGGGAAACTGAAAGCTGTACATCCCATTAAGTAAACAGGTTCTTGGACCTGGACCAACTGGTTCAGGACCTCACTAGAGGGACACCCATACTGGACTTAGTATTAACCAATAGACCTGACAGAACAACAGATGTGCAGGTTGGGGGACACCTAGGAAATAGTAACCATAAAGTAATAACCTTCCAATTATCCTTCAAACGAGAGTTTCTAAGGGGAGGAACAAAAATACCAAACTTCAAAAAAGCAAAATTTAGCCAACTAAGCGAGGCCATAGGCTTAACTAACTAGGACAAAGTCCTCAAAAATAAAAATACAGCCACAATATGGGAGATTTTTAAAAACATTATAAGAACTAATTGTGAGAGGTGCATACCTTATAGGAATAAAAGGCTAAGAAACAATTAGAAACCAATGTGGATAAATAGAACCGTAAAGAAAACAATAAATTACAAAAAGAAAGCATATAAATCTCTAAAACAGGAGGGGAGCCAGGAAGCACTGATAAACTATAAGGAAAAAAATAGAATATGTAAAGAACTAATAAAGTTTGCCAAACTAAACACCGAGAGATTAATTGCCAAAGAGAGTAAAACTAACCCTAAAATGTTCTTCAAGTATATAAAGGGAAAAAAATATAAATCTGAAGGAGTCGGTCCTCTACATAGCAATGAGGGGGGTGTTGCAAAGAGCAACGAGGATAAAGCAAAACTATTAAATATTTTTTTCTCCACTATATTCACAGAGGAAAATAAACTGTCAGATGAAATGCAGAATGTAAAAGTAAATTCCCCATTAAAAGTGCCCTGTCTGACCCAGGAAGAAGTACAACAGCGACTTAAAAAGATTAAAATAGACAAATCGCCAGGATCGGATGGCATACACCCCGATATCCTAAGGGAATTAAGTGATGTCATTGCCAGACCTTTATTTCTTATATTTAAGGACTCTATACTGACAGGGAATGTTCCACAGGATTGGCGCATAGCAAATGTGGTGCCAATATTCAAAAAGGGTCCAAAAACAGACCCTGGAAATGATAGGCCGGTAAGTTTAACATTTGTTGTTGGTAAACTGTTTAAAGGGTTTCTAAGAGATGCTATCTTGGAGTATCTCAATGAAAATAAGCAAATAACGCCATATCAGCATGGCTTCATGAGGGATCGGTCATGCCAAACGAATTTAATCAGTTTCTATGAGGAGGTAAGTTCTAGACTTGACAGCGGCGAATCAATGGATTTCGTATATCTGGAGTCCTCCAAAGCATTTGACACTGTACCTCATAAAAGGTTAGTATATAAAATGAGGATGCTAGGACTCAGAGAAAATGTCTGTAAGTGGGTAAGTAACTGGCTGAGTGACAGAAAACAGAGAGTGGTTATTAGCGGTACACACTCAGATTGGGTCACTGTCACTAGTGGGGTACCTCAGGAGTCAGTATTGGGCCCTATTCTCTTCAATATATTTATTAATGATCTTGTACAAGGCTTGCACAGTAAAATATAAATTTTTGCAGATGACACTAAACTGTGTAAAGTAATTAACACTGAAGAGGACAATTTTCTGCTACAGAGGGATCTGGATAGATTGGAGGCTTGGGCAGAGAAATGGCAGATGAGGTTTAACACTGACAAATGTAAAGTTATGCACATGGGAAAGAATAATGCAAGTCACCCGTACATACTGTCAGGGATTGCTCTTTCAGCGAGGGCGGCGATGACATATTCAGGTGCAGACAACAGGATAAGTTAAAAATTCAACTTTATTGTTGTAGAAACAGACAAATAAAACAGCCTTTCACTTTTGGCAACAAAACATAAAACAAATCCTGCTCATCTGAGCACTACCTAATACAGGTTCGTAACTGGCTCACCTATTAATCCCTGTTCTCACAAGCATTCAGGATTATCTTTAGACAGGACAGCAGCTAACCTCCGGGACTTGTCTCCAGACATCACCTCCCCAGACTGACAGCCTGAGACCTGGTATTATTTCCCCTTGATGATCCCAGCTGACTTCAGCTGGAGATCCCTCACGCTACGGGAAAAACCTGTCCTGGAATGGGGAGGGTGGATTGGGAGGTCTCACTACCTTCCCAATCCATAAAATCCAGCCCAAGAACTGACAAACAAAACTGTCCCATCAACCTACACATTGCTGAGACCCTTTTAACTATTCTGGATTTTATCTACCTCACCCAGTTGAGGAACCTGGGTGAGATATACACTCCCTCCAGGACTTGACCATACACTTTACCACAATACTAAATGGTAAAACACTCGGTAACACTGACATGGAAAAGGATCTAGGAATTTTAATAAACAGCAAACTAAGCTGTAAAAACCGGTGTCCAGCAGCTACTGCCAAGGCCAATAAGATAATGGGTTGCATCAAAAGGGGCATAGATGCCCGTAATGAGAACATAGTCCTACCACTTTACAAATCATTAGTCAGACCACACATGGAGTACTGTCTACAGTTCTGGGCTCCTGTGAACAAGGCAGACATAGCAGAGCTGGAGAGGGTTCAAAGGAGGGCATCTAAAGTAATAACTGGAATGGGGCAACTACAGTACCCTGAAAGGTTATCAAAATAAGGGTTATTCACTTTAGAAAAAAGACGACTGAGGGGAGATCTAATAACTATGTATAAATATATCAGGGGTCAGTACAGAGATCTCTCCCATCATCTATTTATCCCCAGGACTGTGACTGTGACTATGGGACATCCTCAGCATCTGGAGGAAAGAAGGTTTGTACACAAACATAGAAAAGGATTCTTCACGGTAAGAGCAGTGATACTATGGAACTCTTTGCCTGAGGAGGTGGTGATGGTGAGTACAATAAAGTGTAGGGATTTCCCAAATGGTAGCTTCCAGATAAACACACAGCAGTCTTTTCGTGGTGGAAATCAAAGTAACAACTGTCTTTTATTGTTGGCACACAACAATACAGCAGACATCAGGGGTCAGCTGGCTTTAGCCAACACTTAAAACAAAACAATACACTCAATAATCCAAAAGAAATCACACAGTTCTGTTTAGGGCACAGTACCGTAATCCTCCCAGAGTGTATGGGAACTTGCTTTGGTCCTCTGTCTCTCGGCAGATACCCTCCGGCTTTTGCTCGGCTCCAAAAACTCACCACCATGCAGAGCTCCACCGTCAGCCAGGTGAACACACACACACACCTGACTCTGCTGGCTGACTTTTATAAGCCGGTCAAAACCCGGCCTGGACCGTGGGGAGTAGTCACCCACCCAGCACTATGACTACTCCCAGTAAGAGCCGTCCCGGATTAGCTTTCTCCGCTATGCTAAATAACCAAATTGTCAGTCAGCTACTGCTGCTGACACACATACTATAGGCTCCTACTTCACCGAGGCCAGGAACCTCAGTGCCACATATCTGCCATCTATGATGGTCCCTTGTGCCTTCCTACAAAAGGAATTCAAGAGGGGACTGGATTTATTTCTGGAGTGTAATAATATTACAGGCTATAGCTACTAGAGATGGGTCGTTGATCCAGGGAGTTATTCTGATTGCCTGATTGGAGTCGGGAAGGAATTTTTTCCCCTTATGTGTTTTTTTTTTTGCCTTTCTCTGGATCAACTTGTAGGAAACAGGCCGAACTGGATGGACAAATGTCTTTTTTCGGTCTTATATACTATGTTACTATGTTACAAATGTGTGTTTCTCAACAGTATATATGTGTTTTAATACACCAAAAAGTTACTATATTAACAGTTATTAACTGATAGTAGATAAGATTATCTTTATAGAATTGCTTTTCTAGCGCAGAATTCCAGCTATTGTAATTTTTTCCATCAATCTATTCATCAAAATATCGTGCTTGTCAGGAATAATATTGTGTTGATGTATGATCATCCACTTTATTTTGATTAATGTAATGTGTTTTTATTAACAGAGAGTATTTATATGATGCCTGAAACGTCTACAGCCACCCTGTTGCCTCTGGAGCAAAGGGGGAGGGAAGAGTTAGGGCACTTAAACTTTTCTTCCAGATCCAGAGAGTTTGCAGATGATGTCACAAGAGACAGCGGGATATGGTAAATCAGACATTAGGTAATCATGTGCTCTTTGTGGATGGATCGAGGTATGGCCAGGATGGCAGGTACTACACAGGTGGATCAGTGATGATTAAACATGACACTCTTAAAAAAGCATAGTCCACACCACCACCCATGTCTGCTCAAGAAGTGGAGCTAAAGACTCCGAAGATGGCTTACAGTTATGCAGATGGAAAAACAGCAAACATTATACTGATTCCAGGTATGCCCTTGGGATAGCCCATGATTATGGGCCTAATTGGAAAGCCAGAGACTTCCTGACCGCTTCAGGTAAACCTATCATAAATGGGAAGGCTGTAAGGTCTCTGATGGAAGCCCTCATGTCGGTAACTTGAGTGGTGATGACAACATAAAGGTCACTGTAAAACAGACTCAGAGGCAGCAAAATGGCTGCGAAATTGACTAGGCAGACCCCTGCCTTAGTGGCCACAGTTTAGGTCCCTGAAATAACTCCTCCTGTCTCACTGGAACTTCTTAAGACCTTACAGAACCAGGTGGGGGAAGGAGGAAAAGGGAATGGTGGATGAAAAAGTGTGGACTACAAATGAGAAAGGCCTAGTACAGTTCTAAGGGAAACTCTGCCTTCCCAGGTCCCTCTACCCCACGATGACAGAGAGCCCATGGTACACGCATGGTATGCCCCAGGGTTCAGCACTGAAACAGTCAGATGTACTCAAGGATGTATGATTTGTGCCCAGAGCAACGTGTGTAAGGTAGTTAAGGTACCCAAGAAATACACGTCTTGCCCTTCGTATCTGTCTCAATGTTTGCAGACTACATTCAACTGCCCAAGGTGAGCATGTATGAGTATATATTGATGTGTGATGACTTGTTTGCAGGATGGACAAAAGTATACCCAAAGAAGCAAAGAAGATTATGGCCAAAGTTGTATGCAGGTATGGGGTACCTGAGACCATTGAAAACAACAGAGGTGTTCACTACACAGGTGAAGTGATGCAGGAGATGATGAAGGTTTTGGGTTTAGAAAAGGCCTTACATGCTTCGTAGCATCCACAAAGCAGCAGTAGGGTAGGGAAAAAGGAACTGAACGGGACACTAAAGTTAAAGATTCAAAAAGCCATGAACAGAGTGCTTGCTGGTAGCCCTCTTCTCAGTAAGGTATACGCCGAACCATAAGACAGACCTTAGTCCCTATGAGGTCCTTAGTAGGTCAGTCCCTAGGACAGGATTGTATTTCTCACAGTGGCTCCAGATACAACATGGTTGTCTGACAGATTATATGATCAGTTTGCACAAGCATTTGACTAAAATATATTCTTGAGTTTTTGCTTCACTTCCAGATCTTGATAAAGTACCAGGAACCCACCCACTTGTGTCTGAAGATGGGTGATGGTAAAAGGACAGATCAGATAAGTCCTCAAACCTTTTGACGGTCCATTCAAAGTGTTGTTTACCACAAGCACATCAGTGAAGGTCGAAGGGAAGCTCAATTCGAGTCATTTCAAGAAAGTGATGAGTCTGGAGATTTGAAAGGATGATGTTTCTTGTTCCCCCTTGTGTGACTGCTGATCCTGACTCAAAGCATATGGATCCTAATCAAGATTGTAAAAATAGGTTTTTGGACCGTGAAAAAGTTGTGCTGTCATCACTTGCATTAGGAGGTTTTTGTTAAAAGTCATAGCTAAAGCTACCCCGGAGATGATCATGGAAGATCTTAATGAGGATGGGAGACAAGGTCCAGTTCGTTCTGTTGTCTTCCCCTGCTTACAACGCAACCTGGAGATCATCGACCATAGGGATAGACATCTGACCCCTATGTCTATAAAACCCAGTGTCGTGGGAGCCTATCCACAAGGGATAGGTTGTTGCAGAAGCTGGAGAAGAGGATGCCAAGGCATTGGGGCAGATGTGCTAGGCTTTCATTAGGGAAAGAATGAGGTCCAAGGGGGGACTGATAGAGATTCAGCTAAGAAAGCTCCCATGTACTCCAGCTCTCAGACAACATCTTATCTCCTTCAGAGCACGAAGGTTGCATCCTACCAAAGAAACCATGCCTCCTTGCTACGTCATATATGCTTTTCTGCTTTTAGTATAGACTCCATTACAAGATGGGTGACATAGCTGGATGTTTACATACCAGAGTTAGTAAAACAATGCACACTGCGCAGATGCCAAGTGTTATCTCTTTTCATATTTTCATATTCCAGCTAATGTAACAATGCCACATGCCTCAGAGGGAATGCCTCTCTGATATCTATATAAACTGCTGTACTTCCTGTAATAAATCAGAAATTACTTTGACCCCAATGTGTGTCACTGTTATTTTCTCCATGCACGTAAAAGCCTTGACTTACCAATAATTTGGAGTAGAAGAGCAAACATAATCAGCCCCGATTGAGGGTATCTTTAATAGTTGGTGCCCAAACGCGGGGCCACAGGAGAAGTAGCGTCAGTAGCCGAAGTTTGGGGGTTCCCAGAGCATGGTGGACAGTGCTTGAGGAGGAGGCCTGCAGACTCAAATCAGGTGAGAAAATCTGTTTATCTCATCTGCCTCTTGCTGCTCTCCACTCTGCTGTGGTAATCTGTTATGCTATTGGTGTTGCATTGCATTGTGGGTAGCAACTTCGGTTGACAGTAAATCCTGTGTGACCCTAGACCCTTTTAGAAGGAAAGTTTGAGTTTGCTCTACTGTGGTTTTGTGTTTTGTCTGTGTGTAGTTCGTGTCAGGCACCTCCACAGTTAACGGTTAAGCAGAGAAAGGGATTTACCCTGGCAGGGGGGCGGAGCCGCATTAGGAGCTACTGATTTATCCCAAAATGGAGGGTGTAGCTCCAGGGTGCTCCGTGACAGAGCTTGATTTAGGGGTTACTGATTTATCTGTCCAAGTGACAGAGGCTGTAACCCCGGGTAGCCCTGGAGGGGGACTCAAATTAAGGGCCACTGATTTATCCCAGGAGGGAGGGTGTGGCCCTGGGGAGTCCCAGGAGGACTATAAATTATCTGTCTGGAGTGGCGGAGGGTTAGTCCTGGACTGGCGGACCAGACGTGGTAGCCAGGGAATTCACAGTTAATAACCTGCACAGGGGTGAGCCTGCTTGGGAGTGAGAAGAAGGTAGGAGTTGGGGTGTTAAAGTGTCTTTGAGCCAGATCCGAATCCTGGGGACGACTAGACAAAGGAGGTGCCTGCTTCTGTCTTGGTTGTGTTAACATGAGTAAATTAATGTAAATTCAAGTAGTAAGCATGTGAAGCATTTTGGAAAGTTGAGTGATGATGCAGTGCAGCGCTGAGAAAGTATTGTATCTTGTCTATCCGTGTATCTGAGTGCCCTGGGTGTCTCTGTTGCCCGGTGAATATGGCTGAGTCTACAGGCAGAGCAGGGGGAGAAACTGGGGGCTGTATACTCTAGCTGTGCAGGGGAGAGTGACATCATAACTTTGGAATGTGTGATAACGGGTAGCGAGACATTGGATGTTATATCTGTGTGGACCAGGAATCTGACCTTGTGTGTTGCCAACTAGAAAACTGACTAGTAAAGGAAGATCACACAGCCAAGTTTACAGTGAGCGAAGTCAGTTCTACGAAGTAAGGGTTAAGTTGCAGAGACACAACCCCCACCACATCAGCCTCCTCCAGTCCAGAGGGGTAGACCTGTTAAGTACGTCAGTCATGCCCTAGGCCCACCTCTTTGTATCTGGTTATCACACAAGATGGCACCCCCTACGTCTTGATTTCCACTCTGGTGGCCATCTTAACTAATCCAGAGTCCAGTCTGGCAGCCATCTTAACTTCTGTAACTTCCGGCATGGCGGCCATTTTAACCCCCTTAGGACACAAGACGCAACGGTACGGCATGTTTCCCGAGTCCTTAAGGACACATGAAGTACCGGTACGTCATAAGTAGTTCCGATCACTGCTGCTCAGCCGGCAGTGATCGAAACAAGGTACCTGCTGAAATCATTCAGCAGGTACCTTGTTACAATGCCCAGGGGGGTCCTGTGACCCTCCCGTATGGGTGATCGCTGCAAACCGCAGGTCAATTCAGACCTGCGGTTTGCAGCGCTTTGTGCGATCTCTGATCCCCGCGGTCTGTGACCGTGGGGATCAGAGATTAATGCCCCCAAAGTGTTCATCTTTAACCCCCCGTGTAGCCCCCAATCATATTATGGCTGCAGGGGTGCAGGGGGGGTGGTTGCGGGCGGCGGGAGTCGGGCGGTGCAGTGGGCGGGATCGCGATTGCGATCCCCCGCCCGCCTCCTCTGTAATGTTTCCCTGGTGTCTACTGGATCTATCAGAGTGTCAGCACATTGCTGACACTCTGATAGAAACGGCTGGCATCTGTGCTTGATCAGATGCCAGCCGTTTAACCCCTTCTATACCGCAGTCCGTACGGACCGCAGTATGGAAGGGTTAACAGGGAGGGAGCTCCCTCCCTCTCCCATCGGGGGGCTGATGTGCCTTTGCAGCCCCCCAACTGGATGGGATCACAGAGGGAGGGAGCCCCATTCCCTCCCCATCCATCACCCGCTGCTTTCTTATGGCAGCGGGTGATGGTTGCCATGGAGACAGGACGCTTTCAGAAGCATCCTGCTCTCCATGGTGCTGAAAGTCTGAATAGACCTGCTAAAGGTCTATTCAGACTTTGTAAAGTACAAAATACAGCACAGTGCACTATATAGTGTACTGTACTGTATTATACAGACACCAGATCCACTGGATCTTTCAGAACCAAGTGGGTCTGGGTCAAAAAAAATGTAAAAAAGTGAAAAAAAAAAACACATATCACTGAATAAAAATTTTAAAAAATAAAATACACTACACATATTAGGTATCGCCGCGTCCGTAAAAACCTGCTCTAGAAAAATATCACAAGACTGAACTCCTCAGGTGAACGCCATAAAAAAAAAAAAATGGTGTAAATAAGCCATTTTTTGGCTCCTTACATCACTAAAAGTGTAATACAAAGCGATCAAAAAGGTGTATGCCTCCCAAAATAGTACCAATCAAACCGCCATCTCATCCCGCAAAAAATGAGCCCCTACCTAAAACAATTGGCCAAAAAATAAAAAAACTATGCCTCTCAGACTAAAACATGATTTTTTTTGTTTCAAAAATGCTTTTTAGTGTTAAATGTAAAAAAAAAAAAAAAAAGTAGACATATTGGGTATCTCCACGTCCGTAAGAATCTGCTCTATTAAAATATCACATGACATAATCCATCAAGTAAACACTGTGAAAAAAAAAAAACTTTGTCAAAAAGCCATTTTTTTGTCACCTTACATCACAAAAAGTGTAACAGCAAGCGATCAAAAAGTCATATGACCCCCCAAATAGTGCCAATCTAACCGTCACCTCATCCCGCAAAAGTTATACCCAACCTGAGACAATTGCCTAAAAACTGAAAAATATATGGCTCTCAGACTATGGAGACACTAAAACATGTTTTGTTTTTTTTATTCAAAAAGGATATTATTGTGTACAACTTAAATAAATAAAAAAGGTATACATATTATGTATCTCCGCGTCCGTAATGACCTGCTCTATAAAAATATAACATGACCTAAACCCTCAGATGAACGCCGTAAACATAAAAATAAAATAAATGGCTCTCAAACTATGGAGACACTAAAACATGATTTTTTTTTTGCTTTAAAAAAAGATATTATTGTGTAAAACTTATATAAATAAATAAAAAGTATACATATTATGTATCGCCACGTCCGTCACAACCTGATCTATAAAAATAACACATGACCTAACCCCTCAGCTGAACACAGCAAAAAAAAAAAAATAAAATACGGTGTCAAAAGCCATTTTTTCACCTTACATCACAAAAAGTGTAATAGCAAGCGACCAAAATGTCATAAGCACCCCAAGATAGTGCCAATCAAACCGCCATCTCATCCCGCAAAAAATGAGCCCCTACATAAGACAGTCGCCCCCCAAAAATAAAAAAAGAACTATGGCTTTCAGAATGTGGAAACACTAAAAAATATTTTTTTTCAAACATGCTTTATTATGTAAAACTGAAACAAAAACCCCCAAAAAGTAGTCATATTTGGTATTGTTGCATCCGTAACAACCTGCTCTATAGAAATAGCACACAATCTAACCTGTCAGTTCAACGATGTAAATAAAAAAAAATAAAAACGATCCTTAAACAGCTATTTTTTTGCAAATTTTCCATTTTAATCCATTTTTCCAGTAACAAAGCAAGGGTTAACAGCCAAACAAAACTCAATATTTATTGCCCTGATTCTCTTCTTTGCACAACTACCCCATATGTGGTCATAAACTTCTGTATGGCAAACGGCAGGGCACAGAAGGAAGTGAACGCCATATGGTTTTTGGAGGAAGATTTTGCTGGACTGGTTTTTTGACACTATGTCCCATTTGAAGCCCCCCTGATGCACCCCTACAGTAGAAATTCCAAAAAAGTGACCCCATTTTGGAAACTACGGGATAAGGTGTCAGTTTTGTTGGTACTATTTTAGGGTAAATATGATTTTTGGTTGCTCTATATTACACTTTTTTAGAGACAAGGTAACAAAAAATAGAAATTCTGAAATTTCATCTCCATTTGCCAATAACTCTTGAGGAACACCTAAAGGGTTAACAAAGTTTGTAAAACTGGTTTTGAATACCTTGAAGGTGTAGTTTCTTAGATGAAGTCACTTTTATGGAGTTTCTACTCTAGGGGTGCATTGGGGGGCTTCAAATGGGACATGGTGTCAAAAAACCAGTCCAGCAAAATCCACCTTCCAAAAACCATATGGCGTTCCTTTCCTTCTGCGCCCTGCAGTTTGGCCATACAGCAGTTTACGACCACATATTGGGTGTTCGTGCAAACTGCACAATCGGGGGAATAAATATTAAATTTTGTTTGGCTATTAACCCTTGCTTTGTTACTGGAAAAAATGGATTAATATGGAAATTTAAAAAAGAAATTGAAATTCTGAAATTTCATCTCCATTTGCATTAACTCTTGTGGAAAACCTAAAGGGTTAATGACATTTGTAAAATCAGTTTTGAATACCTTGAGGGGTGTAGTTTCTATAATGTGGTCATTTTTGGGTGGTTTTATTATGTAAGCCTCACAAAGTGACTTCAGACCTGAACTAGTCCCTAAAAAGTGGGTTTTTGAAAATTTCGGAAAAAATTTCAAGATTTGCTTCTAAACTTCTAAGCCTTGTAACGTCCCCAAAGAATAAAATGGCATTCCCAAAATGATCGATACATGAAGTAGACATATGGGGAATGTAAATCAATAACTTTTTTTGGCGGTATTACTATGAATTAAAGAAGTAGAGAAATTAAAACTTGGAAAATTGCAAATTTTTCAAAATTTTTGGTAAATTTGGTATTTTTTTATAAATAAAAATGAAATTTTTTGACTTCATTTTACCAGTGTCATAAAGTACAATATGTGACGAAAAAACAATCTCAGAATGGCCTGGATAAAAAAAAGCATTTTAAAGTTATCACCACATAAAGTGACACTGGTCAGATTTTGAAAAAATGGCCTGGTCCTTAACCACATCAGCCCCCCTAGCTTAAACACCCTTAATGACTAGGCCACTTTTTACAATTCCGCACTACACTACTTTACCCGTTTATTGCTCTGTCATGCAACTTACCACCCAAATGAATTTTACCTTCTTTTCTTCTCACTAATAGAGCTTTCATTTGGTGGTATTTCATTGTTGCTGACATTTTTACTTTTTTTGCTATTAATCAAAAATTACCGAAATTTTTGCAAAAAAATGACATTTTTAACTTTCTGTTGTAAAATTTTTAAAAAAAAAATACATTTCTATATAAATTTTTCTCTAAATTTATTGATCTAGATGTCTTTGATAAAAAAAAAGTCCAATAAGTGTATATTTATTGGTTTGGGTAAAAGTTATAGCGTTTACAAACTATAGTGCAAAAAAGTGAATTTCGGCATTTTGAAGCAGCTCTGAGTTTCTGAGCGCCTGTCATGTTTCTTCAGGTGCTAGAATGTCAGGATAGTATAAATATCCCCCAAATCACACCATTTTAGAAAGAAGACACCCCAAAGTTTTCGCGGAGGGGCTTGGTGAGTTCATGTATCATTTCATTTTTTTTCACAAGTTAGCGGAAAATGACACTTTCCGAGAAAAAAAAAAAAAAAGTTTCAATTTCTGATAACTTCTGGCAAAAAAAAAAAAAATCTCAGACTGACTCACTATGTCCCTCAGTGAGTACCTTGGGGTGTCTACTTTACGAAATGGGGTCATTTGTGGGGTGTGTTTACTGTTCTGGCATTTTGGGCGGGGCTAAATTGTGAGCCGCCATGTAAAACCTAAAGGTACTCGTTGGAATTTGGGCCCCTTTGCACCCAGGCTGCAAAAGCGGCACTTATGTGGTATCGCTGTACTCAGGAGAAGTAGGGCAATGTGTTTGGGGTGTATTTTTACATATACCCATGTTGGGTGAGAGAAATATCTCTGTAAATTGTCAACTTTGTATAAAATTTTTAAAAGTTGTCGCTTACAGAGATATTTTTCACACAAAGTATGGGTATATATAAAAATACACCCCAAAACACATTGCCCTACTTCTCCTGAGTACGGCGATACCACATGTGTGCCACTTTTTGCAGCCTGGGGCGCAAAGGGGCCCTAAAACCAATGAGTACCTTTAGGATTTCACAGGGCATTTTTACGCATTTGGATTCCAGACTTCTTCTCACGCTTTAGGGCCCCTAAAATGCCAGGACAGTATAAATACTCCACATGTGACCCCATTTTGGAAAGAAGACACCCCAAGGTACTCTGTGAGAGGTATGGTGAGTTCATGTAAAATTTTATTTTTGTCACAAGTTAGTGGAATATGAGACTTTGTAAAAACAAAAAAATAAAAATAAAAACAATTTCCGCTGACTTGTGCCAAAAATAAAAATTCTGTGGACTCACCATGCCCTCACGGAATACCTTGGGGTGTCTTCTTCCAAAATGGGGTCACATGTGGGGTATTTATACTCACCTGGCATTTTAGGGGCCCCTAAAGTGTGAGAATCCAAATGCATAAAATGGCCTCAGAAATCCTAAAAGTACTCATTGGTTTTAGGTCCTTTGCGATCTTGGCTGCAAAAGTGTCACTCATGTGGTATCGCCGTACTCAGGAGAAGTAGGGCAATGTGTTTAGGGTGTATTTTTACATATACCCATGCTGTGTGTGAGAAATATCGCTGTAAACGACAACTTTTACATTTTTTTATTCAAAGTTGTCAGTTTACAGAGATATTTCTCTCACCCTGCATGAGTATATGTAAAAATACACCCCAAAACACATTGCCCTACTTCTCCTGAGTACGGCGATACCACATGTGTGACACTTTTTGCAGCCAAGATGCGCAAAGGGCCCAAATTCCAATGAGTACCTTTAGGAGGGCATTTTACGCATTTTTCTTCTCACGCTTTAGGGCCCCTAAAATGCCAGGGCAGTATAAATACCCCACAAGTGACCCCATTTTGGAAAGAAGACACCCCAAGGTATTCCATGAGGGGCATGGCGAGTTCATAGAAGATTTTTTTTTTGGCAGAAGTTAGTGGAAATTGATTTTTTATTGTTTTTTCTCACAAAGTCTCCCTTTCCGCTAACTTTTGACAAAAAGTTTAATTTTTCATGGACTCATTATGCCCCTCAGCCAATACCTTGGGGTGTCTTCTTACCAAAATGGGGTCACATGTGGGGTATTTATACTGCCCTGGCATTTTAGGGGCCCTAAAGCGTGAGAAGAAAAATGCGTAAAAATGCCCTCCTAAAAGGTACTCGTTGGAATTTGGGCCCCTTTGCGCATCTTGGCTGCAAAAAAGTGTCACACATGTGGCATCGCCGTACTCAGGAGAAGTAGGGTGATGTGTTTTGGGGTGTATTTTTACATATACCCATGCTGGGTGAGAGAAATATCTCTGTATATTGACAAATTTGAATAAAAAAATGTAAAAAGTTGTCGTTTACAGCGATATTTCTCACACCCAGCATGGGTATATGTAAAAATACACCCCAAAACACATCGCCCTACTTCTCCTAAGTACGGCGATGCCACATGTGTGGCACTTTTTGCAGCCAAGATGCGCAAAGGGCCCTAAAACCAATGAGTACCTTTAGGATTTCACAGGCCATTTTTACGCATTTGGATTCTCACGCTTAGCACCCCTAAAATGCCAGGTCAGTATAAATACCCCACATGTGACCCCATTGTGGAAAGAAGACACCCCAAGGTGTTCTGTGAGGGGTATGGCGAGTTCACAGAAAAAAAAAATTTGGCACAAGTTAGCGGAAATTGTTTTTTTTTTTTTTTTTACAGTCTCATATTCCACTAACTTGTGACAAAAATAAAATTTTCCATGAACTCACCATACCCCTTACGGAATACCTTGGGGTGTCTTCTTTCTAAAATGGGGTCACATGTGGGGTTTTTGTACTGCCCTGGCATTTGAGGGTCTCCGCAATCATTACACGTATGGCCAGCATTAGGAGTTTCTGCGATTCTCCGTATATTGAGCATACGGGTAATGAGATTTTTTTTCCGCTCAGCCTCTGCGCTGAAAAAAAAAAATGAACGGCACAGATTTTTTCATTCGCAATGTGGATGAAAAAATCTCTGCCAAAATCAGTGACTGCGGTTCGGTGGGCTGGGCGCTAGCTACCTAACAAGTAGCTAACTAACTGGCGGTGATAGGGAACCCTTATGGCCCATTCACACGTCCGCAATTCTGTTTGCGGAACGGAATTGCGGACCCATTCATTTCTATGGGGACAGACTTTGTCCCGCTCGGATCCGGAATTACGGATCCGCGCTTCCGGGTCTGCACTTCCGTTCCGCAAAAATATAGAACATGTCCTATACTTGTCCGCAATTGCGGACAAGAAAAAGCATTTTCTATATAGTTCTGGCAATGTGCGGATCTGCAAAATGCGGAAAGCACATTGCCGGTGTCCGTGTTTTGAGGATCTGCGGATCGGATCTGCGGATCGGATCCGCGGATCCGCAGATCCGTGAATCCACGGATCCGTGAATACACGGATCCGCAAAACACATATGGACGTCTGAATGGAGCCTTACAAGGTGTGTGATAAATGACAGGGGGGTGATCAGGGGGTCTAGATGGGGTGATCAAGGGGTTAATAGGTGAGGGGGGGGTGGGGGGGGGTTAGTGTAGTGTTTGGTGCAACTTTACTGTGTTACCTGGTCCTCTGGTGGTCGATCCCAGAAAATGGGACCACCAGAGGACCAGGTAGCAGCTATATCAGACGCTGTTCATAAAACAGCGTCTGATATAGCTGTTTGATGCGATTTTATTCGCATCTACAGCCTGCCAGCGATGGATCATCGCTGGCAGGCTGTAGCCGAACTGCCGTGCCGCGCTTCTCTGTGAACGCGCGCGCGCACGCGCGTGCGTTCACAGGAAATCTCGGCTCTCACGAGATGACGCGCCGACGCGTCAACTCAGAGCTACAGGACCGCCCGCAGGACGCATCCCTGCGTTAGGCGGTCCTGTAGTAGTTAAGGTGAAATAGGGCCGTGTCCTTAAGGGGTTAACTGAGGAAATTTCCATCTTTGGCCATCTTAGTTACTGGTATTTTTCCTGATACGGCTACTGTGCACAAAACAATACGCATAAATACAAGTAGTCCAAGTAGCACCACAAGGAGTACTCACTTGAGTCAGTGAGTGAAGGATACGCATATACCTATGATTAGTTATGACCAGTAGTAATGTTTAATTGTTTTATTCAGATGAGATTCCTTAACTTACATGTATTTTGTTTTTCAAGTAAAGTCAAGTGAAGCCCCTCCTCCTGCCTATTTGCTAGAATTGCAAAAGGAGTGGATTGTGATGGAAATGGTTCCAACTGTGGTAAACTGTACCTTTAAGCCCGGACAAATTCTGTTCTTTCTGTCTTTCATACTGTATGTTGCCGAAGAATGCTGACATTGAGATAAGCTGCTGCAGAAGTAGACTAAAATTAGGAAACAGGCAATCCAGTACCTCCAATGTCGACTGCGCTTTTAAACATTTAGCAGATTCCAGTCCGGCCCCAATGATATCCCTCACTCTGGGTGATAAAGAAGTAGTCCCGGTTTTATTGATACTGGAGCAGTCAAGATGAATATGTCCTCCCTTGATTTAATCCCCAAAGACACCAGTCCTTGGATAGAAGTGGATGGGAAAGTAGTACACTCCCCTTTTAACAGAACCCATCCGTGTTAGATTTGCCCTTACCCAAGAAGTGCTTGCCCGGTTGCTGGTCATTTGTAACTTCCCCTGTTGCCACCTAGGTGCAGACTTGTTTACAAAACTACATGCCAGCATCTCATATCGGAAGGATAGTGCTGTGAAACTCACAGGTGACCTCAATGACCAGGAACTTTGTTTATTGGCCATTGGTGATGAAACTCAAGGTCCATGTTCGTGTTAGTACTCCAAAAAGGTGAGAAAGAAGGCCTGCTTGCATGAATGCTGGGACATTTGTGGGCTAAGCAACCCATGGATTTTGGCAAGCTCCCAGTTCCTCCTGTGGAAGTGGAAATGAAAACTGGTGCACTTCCCCGGAAGTATCTCTTGAGTATGGCACAGTCAGATGCCATATCTCAAATGGTCTGAGACTTTTTGAAAAAAATAAATAAAAAATATGGAGATTTGAAAGGGATTTTTCACCTTGCTATTAGATATATATTATACTTCTATCAGGCACTGCCACTTGTATGGATTATACACACTTACAAAACAGTTAATTTCCTCAGAAGACACATGCCCCAGAGGGCTCTTAATTAAAGTATGCGAGCCCACCCCACCAGACATTGACACTACAAGAGATGACAAGACAGTTATCACTTGGAAATACAATGGATAGCAGGAACCTCATGTACATGACAGCAAGCTGTAACGAGTTTAACTTGTTAACATCTAGACTACCATTGTAATATGTAAAATACCCTTTCATGTATTGTATATGGCAGATACCAGTATTGTTTACCGCATTCCCAAAATTAACATGTCATCTGCTGCAGGAAATTTGGTATTCCCACCCCCAATGTCCTATAAATACATGTAGTATGGAATAAAGACTTCAAATCTTAACTATCCAAGATTGAGTTCTGGACTGTTATTATCTCCCAGCTGGAGGAGAGAGTATTCACTGAAGGGGATAATTTACCGGTGGAGGTCTGATGCCTCATTGTATGACCATCTCATAACCACCTTGGATTAAAAAGAGCTATCAGTTTGGTGTCAGAAGGTGGGATTCGCCATAAACCGTATCGGGTAAGCAATTCTATATTTTTATATATGTATTATTACTGCCCTATACTGTGAGAGCGGATTATTTGAACCCAGTAAGTGCTTTTTATGCGCCTCCCAGGAATCTGATATTCCTAAAGAAGTTATAGGGATCTGAAGTCCCAGGAATCTGATATTCCTAAAAAAAAAACAGGGGTCTGGAGTCCCCAAATCTGAAAACAGTACTGTGTGAAGTGAATAGTCTCTCCTAAAACAATGTATATTGCTGTATAATTGCGTAAGAATTTTTTTTAGTTGTTTTAAGATTGAAATTTACTATATAGATTGTTTATAGACTGTGTATAGATTGTATTCGAGTTCATGCTGAAATTGAAGGTATAAATTTGGCCATCCAGGAGAGTGTAAGATCAAACATAAATTCAGGAGCAGTCAGGAGCCTGGATTAGAAGAAATATGATGAAAAACATAAACTGATAAGCATAAGGTTTGTCAGTATTTGCACTAAACACAAACATAATCATTCTTAGCTAAACCTTCAAATTCAGCTGACCTCACTGTATATTTTTAGCTTAATAAAATGGGCAATTCTTATGGTAAGAAGAATCCCAGAAAGAAATTCAATTTTAAGTTTAGAACTAAGATCATGTTCCTAAGTCTGCTGAAATTCATTCTATGGTGAAACTGTCGCCTAAAAATGAATTGGTAGAAAGTCCAGAAATGCTTGTCCAGAGGTGTTTAGGTCCATTTTATACTGATCCTTGGGTTGATAATTTGTGTAAATGGGTAGAAGAAATGAAATGTACTGACACATTCCCTAAAGAAGGGTCTTTCTCAGATTTTTTAAGGGCCTATGTTTGAATGACATGGTCGCTTTTCCATGGTACAAAGGAGACCCTCACTGGGATAAAATATATATGAAAACTTGTGGACAGGCTTGGTTATCATTGCAGACCCTTTGGACTGACTTTGGCAGTTCAACTGAAAGACAGCAGATTAAAACCGCCATATGTGCCAATGTACCCTGTATTAACTAAATTAACCACAGAATCAGATGAGATATGCGCCCAGTTAACTGTCCCACAAGCTTCTGGTTTTACAGAACCTGAAATACTGGATTTTTGTGAGTATGCTAATCTTCCATTTTGGCTGGTATGCAGTTGGTCCCAAATTGCATTACCATTTTTCATTAACAATATGGAATATTTTGTGAAGGATGCTTGCTTAGTTTAAGAAGAATATGGGACTTATATTCTAGCCATACAGATAACATGACAAGGCTTAGGGAATAAGAATGTGACTGTTATGATAAGTGTGTGTAATAATTGTCTCTGTGTTTCTTTTCAGGAGCCACTAAAGGCGGCTTAGTCAAGCTGGATAAACACTAATGTTTTTGTGTTGTGTTCACAGGTTTTATATCAGTTTAAAAAGGTCTTTATAGTCACCAGGTGGTATCATGAGCTCAATAACTAGTAATTGTTTGCAAACAATTAAATAACAGTCAGGCATGGGTTGGTTAAAACAGTCATGTATACTGTACCTTAGTGATGTGGAAGTATTTTTTGTTCCCACATAACCTTTTGTGGTTTAGGTGTAAATATCATCTGCTCCTTTAATGAAACTCACAGGAAGAGGTCTTTGTTCACACACCAGAACAAAAGTTGGGTTGGCAGGTGGTGTTAGTATGTGTCTGTCTGTCTGTGTGCGATGTGTTAATGGCTAGCAGAATATTTTTATATGATTTTTTTTTATACCTTTACATTTTGTTGTAAGTATTTTGTTTGTTTTTTATATATAGAGACTTACTGCTTGGGTATTTACTAAACTTAAAAGTTTTTTTCAGTGTGGGTAATCTCCCAAATGTGTATTTAGCGTACCGTTGGATAGGAAGACGCAGCCACTGATGACGTTTGTCTTCAAAGGCCATCAAATGACCTGGTGCAGATTGCCACAAGGTCTAATTGATACACCTGCAGTTTACTTCACCACTCTCCAGAAAGTCCTTGTAAACTGGTACCTGCAGCATGGTTCCACGTTGTTTCAGCCCCTGCATTGGGCATTCCACAATACAATGTACCATTTCACATGTATGCACATGAAAATTGCAAAACCATAGCTGCTGTGTTAGCTCAAGACCACAGAGGACAGTTGAGGACTGTGACATATATATCCAAACTACTCCCAGTCACTGTACAGTGCATGCCACCATGTCTCAGGACCTTGGCAGCATGTGCAATGGCTGTAGAATTGACAAGCTCGATCACACTGGGACATGATACCACACTTTACACATCACACTCTGTCCTACACCTTATAGGAAAAAATCTGTCCACACAACACATGACTGACTGCCCAAAGGTTGGCAGGATATGATGTTATACTTACCACCAGCCCAGGGCCCACAAGATGAGATCTCAGAACAACATGAATGTGCAGAAAAAATTCACATAGCTACCAGCCCCCACCCCACCCTACAAAGTGTTCCTTTTGCTGATGCAGAGGATGTTTTTGTAGATGGCTCCTGCACCCGACCAGATGATCAAACGTTTTATGCTGGTTATGCAGTTGTACAATTGCCCGATAGAGTTCTTAAGGCCATGCCAGCCACTGTCTCATCAGTACAAGCTGCAGAGTTAATTGCACTTGCTAGAGCTTGCAAAATTATGTCTGGCAGGCGAGTAAATGTGTACACAGACTCTAAATTCCCATTTTCGGTGTGTCATGATTTTGGAGTAATATGGCAGCATAGAGGGTTCACTACAGCGACAGGTAAGCCAGTAGCACATGCACAACTCATTTCAAAACTCGTTGCAGCAATTCAACTCCCAGAGGCCATTGTAGTCATTAAGTGTCAGACACACACAACTTCTATGACACTAGTTGCCCAGGGGAACATGTTAGCAGACAGGCAAGCAAAAGCAGCCTCCTGTGTCACACAAAATTGCGCAACCAAGGTTTTTGTAAATTCCCCGCTAGTACCGCTCACGCCTGAAAACAACACAATGTTGTCCCAGCTTCAAACATTTGCAACATCAGCAGACATCACTTATTGGGAGCTTCAAGGGTTGACCAGAGACGCTAACGGTCTATGGTCAAAGGGAGTAGTAGAGTAGAAAATCCCAAAATAGCAACCCCCCCCCCCCCTCAAATACATGTTTGGGACTGATTGGAAAATTAAGCAGTGATTATGGTGATACTTCGCTTTCGTTTCCTTTGCTAACAGGGGCACCAACCTACCCATTCAAGCCTGGAGGCAGAGTCCTGATGAAGTCTCTGCATAAGTTGAAGTCGCTAGACCAACCCTATGGAACCCTTGTGACAGTCCAGGCCATGACCAGAACTAAGGTGTCAACAGACAACTATCCTACTTGGATTCATGCATCCCAATTGAAGGAAGCCTCACCTCTGCCTGAGTGACCAGAACCAGACAATTTATCTCGATTTAGTAGGAAAAAGCAGGAATGGATACAAAACACAGAGGACATGCAAATATTCAATTCACGTGTTATCTCTGTTTTAGATCCACTCCTGTTTTTTTATTTGGCATTAGCAATACTGATGGATTACTGACCAAATGCTGACCGAGTAAAGGCAGATGCTCCACAGACAGGATCAGTTTTTTTGGGGGTTATTGTTCTGACGATCAGAGGAAGGGCAAAATAATCAGTGACGTCAACACAAACTTATTGCTGACACCCTCTCACCTCTGTCAGGGGGGTTCTACTTTTATAATAGAACAGGTTTCGTTTACATCTATGTGGAATCAGCTGATGACGGTGTAAATGAAATGTGCGCTTTTCCTTGACACTAACATTGACCTGTAAGGCTGAATTCATACTTAAGTTACTTGGTCAGTTATGCTCTGTGACTACCCAAATAAGTGAAGTGTGAAGTGATTCTAAGAGCGACACCTGTCATCTGCATGTCATACGGACTCACAGTGTTATTTCACTACCAAAGCAGACTCCTTTTGCGTGTTACTGCAAGGCACTGTATTCTACACCACTATAAAGGCTCTCAGCAGCCAGGAAATAGCCATTTTTTAATGTAATTCACTGCGTATAGTAGAGATGAGCAAATTTCTCGAAATTTTAATTCGGCCGCTTCACTGAATTACTGAATTTACTGAAAAAATGCGGTTCGATTCCAATTCCAATTTATTTGTGGTGAATTGCATTAAAAAACGGCTATTTACTGGCTGCAGAGAGCCTTTACAGTGGTGTAGAACACTGTCTCTTGCAGTAACACGCATAGGGAGTCTGCTGTGGTAGTGAAACACATGTACATGACAGGCTTCGCTCTTAGAAGCACTACACACTTCACTTATTTGGGCAGTTACAGGGCCAAAACTGACCAAATACCTCAAGTGTGAACTCAGCCTTAGAGGTCAACGTTAGCTGCCAGGTATAAAAAAACGTGCATAGGCCCAAGATCCCACTATAGCATGAAAGAGCGCACTCCTTTTAGACAAATTCACTGATTCCACATAGATTTCTACAGAGCCTGTTCTATTAAACGCTTATACAAGTAAAGCCCCCCCTCCCCCAACAGAGTGGAGTGGGTGTCAGCAGTAAGTTTGTGTTGACGTCACTGATTATTTTAGCCTAGTATTTGATTTGATATATTTTAGCCTAGTATTTGATTTGATACTTTGTTTCACACATTTTTTAGCATTATTTTTGTGTATTTATTATTCTCCAGAACACTTGTTGTATATACAGTGGAGGAAATAATTATTTGACCCCTCACTGATTTTGTAAGTTTGTCCAATGACAAAGAAATGAAAAGTCTCAGAACAGTATCATTTCAATGGTAGGTTTATTGTAACAGTGGCAGATAGCACATCAAAAGGAAAATCGAAAAAATAACTTTAAATAAAAGATAGCAACTGATTTGCATTTCATTGAGTGAAATAAGTATTTGAACCCTCTAACAAAAAAAGACTTAATACTTGGTGGAAAAACCCTTGTTTGCAAGCACAGAGGTCAAACGTTTCTTGTAATTGATGACCAAGTTTGCGCACATTTTAGGAGGAATGTTGGTCCACTCCTCTTTGCAGATCATCTCTAAATCCCTAAGGTTTCGAGGCTGTCTCTGTGCAACTCTGAGCTTGAGCTCCCTCCATAGGTTTTCGATTGGATTAAGGTCCGGAGACTGACTAGGCCACTCCATGACCTTAATGTGCTTCTTCTTGAGCCACTCCTTTGTTGCCTTTGCTGTATGTTTTGGGTCATTGTCGTGCTGGAACACCCATCCACGACCCATTTTCAGTTTCCTGGCAGAGGGAAGGAGGTTGTCGCTCAGGATTTCACGATACATGGCTCCGTCCATTTTCCCGTTAATCGCGAATAAGTTGTCCTGTGCCCTTAGCAGAAAAACACCCCCAAAGCAAAATGTTTCCACCCCCATGCTTGACGGTGGGGACGGTGTTTTGGGGGTCATAGGCAGCATTTTTCTTCCTCCAAACACAGCGAGTTGAGTTAATGCCAAAGAGCTCTATTTTGGTCTCATCAGACCACAGCACCTTCTCCCAGTCACTCTCTGAATCATTCAGGTGTTCATTGGCAAACTTCAGACGGGCCTGCACATGTGCCTTCCTGAGCAGGGGGACCTTGCGAGCCCTGCAGGATTTTAATCCATTGCGGTGTAATGTGTTTCCAATGGTTTTCTTGGTGACTGTGGTCCCTGCTAATTTGAGGTCATTAACTAACTCCTCCCGTGTAGTTCTAGGATGCTTTTTCACCTTTCTCAGAACCATTGACACCCCACGAGGTGAGATCTTGCGTGGAGCCCCAGAGCGAGGTCGATTGATGGTCATTTTGTGCTCCTTCCATTTTCGAACAATCGCACCAACAGTTGTCACCTTCTCTCCCAGCTTCTTGCTAATGGTTTTGTAGCCCATTCCAGCCTTGTGCAGGTCTACAATTTTGTCTCTGACATACTTGGACAGCTCTTTGGTCTTTCCCATGTTGGAGAGTTTGGAGTCTGCTTGATTGATTGATTCTGTGGACAGGTGTCTTTTATACAGGTGACTAGTTAAGACAGGTGTCCTTAATGAGGGTGACTAATTGAGTAGAAGTGTCTAACCACTCTGTGGGAGCCAGAACTCTTAATGGTTGGTAGGGGTTCAAATACTTATTTCACTCAATGAAATGCAAATCAGTTGCTATCTTTTTTTTAAAGTTATTTTTTCGATTTTCCTTTTGATGTGCTATCTGCCACTGTTACAATAAACCTACCATTGAAATGATACTGTTCTGAGACTTTTCATTTCTTTGTCATTGGACAAACTTACAAAATCAATGAGGGGTCAAATAATTATTTCCTCCACTGTATATAAATTTTTTTCTTTGGCACATTGCACTTTATTTATATGAAATTAGGACACATTTTGATATTCATCATGCTTGGTTCCTTCATAGTTTCAATTATGTGTATGCTGCTACACCTGTAATGTACTGTATGGTATTTATGCTGTCTGTCTCTATTTATATATATATATATATATATATATATATATATATATATCTTTTTATGCATTATTATTTGTATTATATTCATGTATTTTTATGTGTATATACTATTATTACTAATTAATAATTATTATATAATCCTCTTTTTTTTTTTTTTTTTCTCCTCTCTCCTCCTATCCTCTGGCCCTTTCTATCCTTACTCCCCGGTGCATGATCCAACAATTTATCCCCTCTTTTTGGTACAAAAAGGCTTTAATTGTCCTTAATATTCTTGTATGTATTGTGCTTAAAACGCTATACATCGGTTGTGGTTGTTCATAACGATTTGGCTGTGATCCATAAATGAAAATAACAACAGTGCAAACAGATAACTCATTTGTATCTGTGATAATATTCAGAAGCATAATAAGAAATGTAGAATAGCAAATATTATTTATGTATGTGCGCTGGTATATTTATATACAAGCACATGCACATATATGTATAAAATAATAATTTTTGAATGGATTGGCAGGAGATCAAGAATAATCATGATAAATATAATATAATATAATTAATATAAAATAAACAACAATATAAATAATAATAATAAAACCCAATAAATGCACATAAAAATATAACCTTTTTTATTTTTGTATGTACACTTATGGCGACTTATTGATTTATTTGTATTTCAAGTACTAATGTACAATGCATATTGCTTTTATGGTGTACTTTGGACCATGGTCGCCCCTCTTTTGATTTGCTGAATTTGTTGCAGATATCTATCCATATGCATGTCATTTGGGCGTTATGTACTGTATATGTCATTTATCTTGTCATTATGTACCCTCACACGTATTTTGTTTTATACACATGAGGGTTCTCTTTGTTGCGCAGTCGCCTCTGACATCTTGGGGGCTGTGGTGCGTGTTCGGAGTTCCGGACCGCTCAGCCACGCCCCCTTTTTGTCTAGATGCTTGACTGCGCACCATTGCGCATGCGCCCCTGCGCTTGGAGGTTAGATGATGCATTTCCGTTCTTTGGAACGCATCGCGCCTTCCATTTCCGTTGGGGCGCCATCTTGCGCATGCACATGCGTTGGGTCTACACGCCGGTTTCCTCCGGCGCCATCGCATGCATTTGGATCTTGCATCGGGGAGTTAACAGGTATCACCCACTCCATCCCCCTTTCCCCTTCCCTCTTTTTCCTTGCTTTACATTTTGCCATGTATTTTGACCACATGTGATTGTCATTTATGAGTAATTTGATCGAATATTTAATGTTGTAACACAAACAAGCATACATACATGGACCTCTGAGGAAGCTAGTATACACTCTAGCAATACGCGTGAGGGTTTTTTCCCCCTTTGTGGATTTCAATTTGCCTTGTGCCACCATTGTCTTGTCGGCTAAGTATATTGTATCTTGTTATTTGCTGGTGATATATATTGTTGTACACTTAGCCTTTCTCTATTGACAGGTGGCAGTACTGGCTGTATTGTGCACTTTATTTAAACCCACTATGGGGGATGCGTGCGGCCCATTTGTGGTATTTCTTTTCTCTGGTTGCTCATGATTATTTTAGCCTTCCTTTGATCCATCAGAACAATAACCCCCAAAAAACGGATCCTGTCTGTGGAGCATCCGCCCTTACTCGGTCAGCATTTGGTCAGTAATCTGGTAGTAATGCTAAAGCCATAAAAACTGGATTGGATCCAAAACAGAGATGACACGTGAATGAAATATTTGCATGTTTTCTGTGTTTTGTACCCACTCCTGCTTTTGGCTACCAAATCATGAGCCAATTCTGATGCAAAATAGGGACCATGTCAAGCAGGCCTTACAGCTGTTTCATAGACAGGATCCATTGTGCGTCTCATTTTTCCTTCCTTCTGACAGATCAGAAGAAGGGTCAAATAAATGATGATGTCAGCCAGGCCGAAAGGCAAATTAGTGGTCCAGTCATGAAGTGGGTAGGGTGAGAGAAGCATGAGAAGTACACTGAGTGGCCCAATGACATAGTGTGGAGGTGGCAGCAGCAGCATCAGGAGGATGCCACATGGTTGCACAATAACAGTGTGGAGGTGGTAGCAGCAGCATCAGGAAGCGACAGAGTGTCACAATGAAAGAGTGGAGCAGGAGGAGGCCACAGGGTGGCATAATGACAGTGTTAAGGTGGCAGCAGCAGCATCAGGAGGACACAGAGTGGCACAATGACAGTTTGTGGAGGTGGCGGCAGCAGCAGCATCAGGAGGAGGCCACAGGGTGGCACAATGACAGTGTTGAGGTGGCAGCAGCATCAGGAGACCAGAGAGTGACCCGGTGTAGAGAGTTGGGTAGCAATACCAGTACCAGCTAAAGTTGGTGGATGAAAGAAGGAGCACCCGGCATCAGATGTGTGGCATCAGGCGGGTGGCAGCATCAGAATAGTACCTGATGCAGGTAGCCAGAAGAAACCGGTCTCTTTTGTCAACGTGTTGGTGTGGCAACATGGATGATCTAGTCGGATGCATCAGTCATTGGTGGGTGGAAATTCTGTCTGACCCATGCCTGATTCATCTTGACAAAGGTCAGTCTCTTCACATTTTGGGTGGACAGGCGAGTTCTTCTTGGGGTAACTATGGCCCCTGCGGCACTAAACAGCCGCACTGATGCCACACTGCTGGCTGGGCAGGACAGCTTTTCCAGGGTAATCTCTGCCAGCTGCGGCCCCACATCCAGTTTGGCTGCCCAGTAGTCCTGCGGATCTTCAATGTGGTGTGGCAGGGTGCTGTCTAAGTATGCCACCACCTGTTGGTTTAGGTCCTGCTCCAAGTCTAGCTGATGCTGATGCTGGTGAGTAGTTTATTCACTAGGGGAGTGAAAAAAGCTGCTCATCAGCAACTCTAGACTCAAGTTGCTGCTCATTTAGCTGGAACTGCTCATACCCCCCAACCCTGCCACAGCAGCCATGTCAGAGGAACATGAGAGCAGAGGGCTCCGCCAGTCAGACCTGCAAGAGGACGGACGATGGAGCAGATACGCAGCGGCCAACTGACTACATACTGTAGGATGTCTCTATAGTAGTTCAGTTTGTCCTCCCCCTCAGCAGGAGTAAAAAAAGTCCCTCATTTTGGACCGGTAGCGAGGGTCCAACAAGTTGGAGATCCAGAAGTCATCCCTCTGCCGAATAGTGACAATTCGGCTGTCACTATGCAAGCAAGTAAGCAAGCATGCATCAGGCTATTTGTGCAAGTGACTAGGTGGGACTTGCTGCCTCCATCTCCACTGTATACTGCCACAGTGTGTCTGCCTAATCTTCCTCATCGCCCTGTAGAAAATCTGGATGGTCCTGCTCCTCCTCTCCTGTCACCTGTGTAAAAAAAACACCCATTTCGTTACACATTGCTTGTGCTCCAATGTCCTCATCCTCCAGTTCAGCCCCCACAGGGCTCATGTTGCCATGAGATCTAGGTGCCACTTCTCTAGTCTCCTGACTAGCCAGACTTACCAGCATCTGTTCCAGGACATGAAGCAATGGAATGACATTGTTCATCCTGTAGTCCTGGCGACAGACAAATAACGTGGCATCCTCAAAGGGCCTGAGCAAAGCAGCCACTGGCTGACATCGAAGTTACACAGGGGAGTACTCCTGTCCGCTTTGATCATTAACAAATCGTTTATGGCCTTTCTCTGTTCGTATAGTCGGTCCAACATATAGAGAGTGGAATTCCAACGGGTGGAAATGTTGCATATCAGCCAATGTTGGGGAATTCTACTGCTGCAGCTCTAGGAAAGTGTGCTTTGCGATGTACGAGTGGCTGAAGTGCATGCAAAAGTTTCCTGGCCATCTTTAGGATGCCGTGCAGATGGGAGGAAAACTTCAGGAACCGCTTGACAACCAGATTGAACACTTGTGCAATGAAAGGCGCATGGCTCAGCCATCCTTGACGCAGCGCCGACACCATGTTCTTCTCGTTCTCGGTCACCATGGTTCCGATCTCGAGTTGTTGCGGAGAAAGCCAGGATTCGATTTCTTAATGAAGGGCACAGAGCAGTTACTCCCCTGTGTGACTCCGTTCATCTAGGAAAACGAGGTGCAGAACAGCGTGACACCACCGTGCTCTGCACATGTGGTATAGTCGAGGGGCACTGTGAATTGTCCCTAGTGACTGACAAATAAAGTGGCCTCCTCAAAGGGCCCGAGCAAACGGCAGGTGTCACGCATGAGTTGCCACTAGCTAACATCGAAGTTACACAGTGGAGTGCCTCTGTCCGCCTGTATCATCAAGAAATCGTTTATGGTATTGCTCTGTTCATATAATTGGTCCAACATATGGAGGGTGGAATCCCAATGGGTGGAAATATCACATAACAGCGAATATTGGGGGACGCCCTTCTGCCGCTCCAGATTCCTGGACATTTTTGGGATGTCTTGCAGATGGGGTGAAGACTTCGGGAACCACTTTACAACCAGATTGAACACGTGCGCAATGCAGGGCGCATGGCTCAGCCTTCCTTGATGCAACACCAACACCATGTTTTTCCCGTTGTCAGTGACCATGGTTTAGATTTTGAGTTGTTGAGGAGAAAGCCAGGATTAATTTTCTTGATGAAGGACGAGGATCAGTTCCTCCCCTGTGTGACTCTGTTCACCCAGGCAAACTAGGAGCAGAACAGCTTGACACTGCTGTTCCCTGCACATGTGGTATGCTGTAAGGGCACAGTGAATTGTCCCTGCAGTAGAGGCTGAGGACATGGTGGAGGATGAAGAGGCAAAGGCGGACATTGTCGCAGGACCAACGGCGTGAGGACTTGGAGGCAGATGCGACATCACCTGACCAAGTTGCTGGTGTGGCTGTGCAGGAACCACATTCACCGAGTGGGCCGTAAAGGACATGAATTGTCCTGACCATAGTTACAGCTCCACACGTCGGCGCTGCCGTGCACTTTGGCAGACATCGACAGGCTCAAGGACTGTCCCACCTTCTGTTTTATATACGTATGCTGGGCTAGTACTGCCTTTTTGGCAAAGAAATGATGGCTTTGGACTCTCTACCTTGGCTCGACACAAGCCATCAGTTCTCTGAAAGGTGCAGAATTCACAACTTGGAAAGGGAGGGACTGTAACACCAGCAACTTGGAGAGGAGCACATTCCACTTCTGCGCCAGTGGATGAGTGAACTTATACTGTAGAGAGGGGTCGTTGATCCAGGGAGTTATTCTGATTGCCTGATTGGAGTCGGGAAGGAATTGTTTTCCCCTTAAGAGGGGAAAATTGGCTTCTACCTCACAGATTTTCTTTTTTTGCCTTCCTCTGTCTCAACTTGCAGGATAAAAGGCAGAACTGGATGGACAAATATCTTTTTTCGGCCTTATATACTATGTTACTATGTTACTATGTTAACCACTTCAGCCCCCCTAGCTTAAACACCCTTAATGACCAGGCCACTTTTTACAATTCCGCACTACACTAATTTCACCGTTTATTGCTCCGTCATACAACTTACCACCCAAATGAATTTTACCTCCTTTTCTTCTCACTAATAGAGCTTTCATTTGGTGGTATTTCATTGCTGCTGACATTTTTACTTTTTTTGCTATTAATCAAAAATTACCGAAATTTTTGCAAAAAAATGACATTTTTCACTTTCTGTTGTAAAATTTTTTAAAAAAACTACATTTCTATATAAATTTTCTCTAAATTTATTGTTCTACATGTCTTTGATAAAAAAATCCAATAAGTGTATATTTATTGGTTTGGGTAAAAGTTATAGCGTTTACAAACTATGGTGCAAAAAGTGAATTTCCTCATTTTGAAGCAGCTCTGACTTTCTGAGCGCCTGTCATGTTTCTTCAGGTGCTAGAATGTCAGGATAGTATGAATACCCCCAAATGACACCATTTTAGAAAGAAGACACCCCAAAGTATTCGCGGAGGGGCTTGGTGAGTTCATGTATCATTTCATTTTTTTTCACAAGTTAGCGGAAAATGACACTTTCTGAGAAAAAAAAAAAAGTTTCAATTTCTGATAACTTCTGGCAAAAAAAAAAAATCTCAGACGGACTCACTATGCCCCTAAGTGAATACCTTGGGGTGTCTACTTTCCAAAATGGAGTCATTTGTGGGGTGTGTTTACTGTTCTGGCATTTTGGGCGGGGCTAAATTGTGAGCCGCCATGTAAAACCTAAAGGTACTCGTTGAATTTGGGCCTTTGCACTCAGGCTGCAAAAAGCGGCACTTATGTGGTATCGCCAGTACTCAGGAGAAGTAGGGCAATGTGTTTTGGGTGTATTTTACATATACCCATGTTGGGTGAGAGAAATATCTCTGTAAATTGTCAACTTTGTATAAAATTTTTAAAAGTTGTCGTTTACAGAGATATTTTTCACACAAAGTATGGGTATATATAAAAATACACCCCAAAACACATTGCCCTACTTCTCCTGAGTACGGCGATACCACATGTGTGCCACTTTTGCAGCCTGGGTGCAAAGGGGCCCTAAAACCAATGAGTACCTTTAGGATTTCACAGGGCATTTTTACGCATTTGGATTCCAGACTTCTTCTCACCCTTTAGGGGCCCCTAAAATGCCAGGACAGTATAAATACCCCACATGTGACCCCATTTTGGAAAGAAGACACCCCAAGGTATTCTGTGAGGGGTATGGTGAGTTCATGTAAAATTTTATTTTTTGTCACAAGTTAGTGGAATATGAGACTTTGTAAAAAACAAAATTAAAAAAACAAAAAAAAAAAAATTCCGCTGACTTGTGCCAAAAAATAAAAATTCTGTGGACTCACCATGCCCCTCACGGAATACCTTGGGGTGTCTTCTTTCCAAATGGGGTCACATGTGGGGTATTTATACTCACCTGGCATTTTAGGGGCCCCTAAAGTGTGAGAATCCAAATGCATAAAAATGGCCTCATGAAATCCTAAAGGTACTCATTGGTTTTAGGGCCCCTTTGCGCATCTTGGCTGCAAAAGTGTCACTCATGTGGTATCGCCGTACTCAGGAGAAGTAGGGCAATGTGTTTGGGGTGTATTTTTACATATACCCATGCTGCGTGTGAGAAATATCGCTGTAAACGACAACTTTTACATTTTTTTATTCAAAGTTGTCAATATACAGAGATATTTCTCTCACCCAGCATGGGTATATGTAAAATACACGCCAAAACACATCGCCCTACTTCTCCTGAGTAAGGCGATACCACATGTGTGACACTTTTTGCAGCCAAGATGCGCAAAGGGCCCAAATTCCAATGAGTACCTTTAGGAGGGCATTTTACGCATTTTTCTTCTCACGCTTTAGGGCCCCTAAAATGCCAGGGCAGTATAAATACCCCACATGTGACCCCATTTTGGAAAGAAGACACCCAAGGTATTCCATGAGGGGCATGGCGAGTTCATAGAATATTTTTTTGGCACAAGTTAGTGGAAATTGATTTTTATTGTTTTTTCTCACAAAGTCTCCCTTTCCGCTAACTTTTGACAAAAAGTTTAATTTTTCATGAACTCATTATGCCCCTCAGCGAATACCTTGGGGTATCCAGATTGGGGACGTTAGAGGGATTAAACTGATGAGAATAGTACTACAGAAAATACCACTCATATCGGGTGTGAGGGTAAATTGCATGGCGCAGAAGCAGTGACCGTGGATTAAAACAAAGGGGAGGGAGCCAGCGTTTTTTTAACCATCTCCCCGTACGAAAAATCAATTCAATTGACCTTTCGGGGACCCTTGGTGTTGTACGTGGCTGGGTGGAGGAAGAAACCTTCAATGACATCACCGGGACGTGGCTAGCTTGGTATCCAACCTTGTGCAAATGGGGAGTTTGCGGTTGTGCAAATGGACTGTTTGCGGTGCATTAAAAGGGGAGTTTGGTCTGTCAATGTCAGTGAAGCGGGTGTAATCCTTACACTACCTGATCGATACAACATCATACCTGATCGTATACACACACTGGATGTTTTAAAGCACGTTATTCCAAACAATTTAGGAATGTTAGTTGATTTATGCCCTTTATGGATTAAAACCCGACTCTGCGTCCACTACGTAATTTTCCATGGGAGTTTTGCCATGGATCCCCCTCCGGCATGCCACAGTCCAGGTGTTAGTCCCCTTGAAACAACTTTTCCATCACTATTGTGGCCAGAAAGAGTCCCTTTGGTTTTTAAAATTCGCCTGTCTATTGAAGTCTATGGCGGTTCGCCCGGTTCGCCTGTTCGCGAACATTTGCGGAAGTTCGCGTTCGCTGTTCGCGAACTGAAAATTTTATGTTCGCGACATCACTACTGTTTACGTCCCTTGTCTCAAAACAAAAAATCCTGCCTGAAAAGAACGTTGAAAATAAAATAATAAATCTTTATTGTGTTGTCTTATTAAAAATAGGAGTCAAATAACTCTAACTCGTGACTCAAATGGTCAGGCTAGGGTGTATACCCATATGAAGGAGGGAGAGGTATTCTAGATTTCTTATTTATATATTCTATCTCGAGATAGATTGATCGAGCATAGAAGGAATACCTTTCTCAAACCCTATAAGCTTTATTTACATTGTATCAACACATACTGGCAACAGTGTCACTATAAAACAAAAGCCTCAAAGTCTGCTAATGTGTTGAGCAGCCAGTTAGTTTTGCTATATACTGCCTTAAGGAACCAGCTGTAAGGGCTAATGGGATTTGTATCCAGACCCCGTTTTGCTCTGGTCACTTGGATACACACTATGTTGCTATCCTAACACCTGTCTTTATCATCCCAGCCCTGAGAGCTAGCCCCCCCGCGTCTCTCTCCAGCTCAACGCATTTCTAAGCGGTGGTAGCACCGCACTTCATCAGGAGCAGGTACGGGATTTGTAGGTAAGTACGCTTATAGCATTAGATCTCAGCACATAGCGTGCAGCTTGGTAGCATCCCGGCGCTATGACGGCCATACCGGCTGCTCACAACCCGGCTTCAAATAGTTCAGACTCCGCCCCTCAGCAGACACGGTCTCGGCTGACAACCAATCCTGGTGAGGGGGGGGGGGTAGTCCTCCTGACGCTTGTTATCAGCTGCTTATACAATGCAGCGTTGCTGGGGAATACTATGTATCAGGGGGAACCTATTGGCGGCTGTGCTTGTCAATTGGCTGAAAACTACTGCAAAGTGTTTCCACAGACAGGGGATACCCACATCAAGGTCCATGATTCAACATGACAACTATATGTGAATATTACTATTTAGAGTGGAAGTTGGAACACCCTAATTGCTGAATTATATACAGTGGCTATCAGGTCCTTATATTGGTTTACATTGTTATTTAGATTCATGCTGCTATACTTATGCTGCTCTACTCTGGTCCAGTCTATTTGTGCCTAGCCAGCACATAGGTTATTCTTGCTGCTATAGTGTATATCACACTATTTATTGCTTTTATTGCATTCCTATCAATTGTTTTTTATTGAGTCTGTTGTCTTTGCTTAATAAATTTTTAGTTAATGTTTTTGCCGGGTCCAGCCTTCTCAGATAATTTGAGTGCCCCCCATTTTGGTTCTAATTTACTTTTCCCATTTTTTGTATAGAGTCGCAGATATAGTATCCTCCCAGGTAGCCCTCAGTGTGTTGTAGATCACTGAAATAGACATCTTATTCTTATGCCTGAGAAGCGAGTCCAACTTCTTTTGCTGCCATTCAGTGGACATATCCCGTATCAAGCCCTTTACGTAGCTTTGTACCTGTAAATAAGGAAACTGAGTTTGTTTCTGTAAGTTCCACCTCTCCTCCAGTTCACTCAGTGACGCCCACCTTGCCTCTTTGTCATGTAGTAAATCACCTATCTTAGTCACCCCCCTGGTCGCCCAGGTCTGGAAAGACTTGTCACTATGTCCAGGAAGGAAGTTCGGATTGCCCTGTATTGGTAGGTGTTTAGAGAATTGGTAAGAAAGCCCAAAAAGTTTCCTTACATTTTTCCATGCAATGATCGTGTCTTGGAGTATCAACGATCGCCTTGCTATAATCGGAAGTTTAGATATCTTGGTATGTAAAAGGGCCATTAGGTTCCAAGGTGATGCTAGTTGGCGTTCTACACTTAAATTAGAATAGAACAACGATAAATTGGCCCAGTCTAGTATGTGTCTGCTGAGACAAGCCAAGTTGTACCCCTGTAGATCCAGGAAATTAAGACCTGCCTGTTCCTTTTTAAGCTTCAATTTCCTTAATGGAATTCTCGCCTTCTCCCCCCTCCCCCCCCCAGAGGAAACGTGTAAAGTGTTCTTCAGCGTCTAGAATGTCTACGTGGCGCAGCATCAAGGGTATAGTTTGTAGTGGGTACATTAGCCTCGCAACCCCCACCATTTTGATCAAGTGGCAGCGCCCCACCTAGGAAAGGGGCAAATTTTTCCATCTGTCAAGGTCTTTTTTAATTTTAGAAAATAAAGGTGGGTAATTCAATCTATATAAGGAATGTGGCGATTTTCCTATTTTAATCCCCAGGTAAGTGAGTTGTGTAGACGCTTTGGTAATTTGGTAAGTCCCAGTGTTCCGATATATGCCCCATCATCACCCTGTGTCAAAGGGAGCAGTTCACATTTGGACTTGTTTACTGAATACCCTGAATATCTCCCAAAATCCCGCAATAACTCCATCACTCTTCCTAGATGTTGTTTAGGGTGTGCCAAGAATAAGATGACGTCATCTGCGAACAACGCCGCTTTTACCTGAGAACCCCCGACCTTGATTCCATCAAAAACATTAGATCGACATAATTCTCTGGCTAAAGGTTCCAGGGATAGGTTAAACAAAAGGGGAAATAGGGGGCATCCGTGGTGGGTGCCTTTCTGTAGATTAAAGGGTTTAGATAGGAAGCCCTGGGTATAGACTCTCTCCTTAGGGTTGTGGTACATTTGGGATAAATAAGTCCTAAAGGCTCCTGAAAAGCCCATCTTATCTAGCACAGCTCCCATCCATGCCCACCTCATGTTATCAAATGCTTTCTCAGCGTCTAAGGTGAGCATGGCTGGGAGCTCCCCCCTCATAGGAAGATGTTGGACCCTGTCCAGGACAGTCAGCACAGTCCTAATGTTCGTCACTGCGGACCTTTCCTGGACGAATCCCACCTGTTCAGGTCCAACAAGCTGAGGCATCAATACAGCCAGGCGATCTGCCACGATCTTGGCCATCAATTTTGCATCTACATTTATCAAAGAGATGGGCCTGTATGAACCCGGTGTCAAGGGGTCCTTTCCCGGCTTGGGCAGCAGCTTACTATAAGACATATTTTCGTTGTCCAATGGCGTACGACCCTGAAGGACACCATTAAATCTGGGGCCTGGGGCTTTAGAATTACCAAGGCGTTTGATGGCCCCCTGTAGTTCCTGCAAGGAAATGTCAGCGTTCAGACAGTGGAGCTGTTCATCAGTCAACCTAGGTAATTTGACCCTATTTAAGATAGTGTCGGTCAAGTCACATTGTGCCTCATCTTTATATAGTGCCTCATAGTAAGCTCCTACTATGGAGTTAATTACTGCGGGGTCATGACTTAAAGCACCATTAGCATCCTTCAAGCAGGCAATGTATTGGAGAGTTCTCATCCCTTTTGCTAGATTTGCTAACAGTCTCCCTGATTTGTTACCGTATTTGAACAGTTTTGCTTCCATGTCCGACTGTTTTAAGGCTTCCTTTTCTCTCACACAGCTCTCAAATGCCTGACGCTCCACAACCCACCTCTGTTTTTTTGTTCCCGTACTCTCTGGCTTGCGTGATTGAAGGATTGTTGGGCTTTCTTCTTAACGCTACTGATATACCCCATGATTTCCCCCCTCATAACTGCTTTTGAAGCATTCCAAAACAGCTGCAGGTCATCTAAATGGGCCTTATTGTCTGACTTTAATTCCTCCCACCATTTAGTTAGTTTTTCTAGAAATTCCTCTCTAGCACATAACTGAGCTGGGAAGCGCCAGATGTAGTCTGGACCCCTAGGGTATGTCTCCAACAAATCCACAGATACCGGCGCGTGATCTGATACAACAATATCACCAATCTCCGCCTCCATCACCCTATGTGATAATGAGTGTGATAGGAGTATGTAATCAATCCGTGACTATGAGGATTGTGGGTTCGAGTAGAATGTATAGCTGCGGTCAACTGGATGGAGTTGGCGCCATGGATCCATCAGATAGGCTCCTCTCATTAGTGGCTGGATCATGTTGTCATGTGGGCCGTCCATTCCTACCCTGTCACCTTCTCTTCTTCTATCTTCCACCCCTTTGACCACAGAATTAAAATCCCCTCCTACGATCTTGAACTGACAAGCGTCCCTCAGCACTATCGTTTCCAGGTCTCTAAAGAACGGACCATTATTCGTGTTCGGGCCATAAATATTGTAGATACTGTACTGTGCGTCCTGGACCTGTATAAGCACCTGCGCCCATCTGCCCATTTTATCTGCTGTATATTGGACAATGGTACAATTAAGCTGTTTATATATGAGAGTTAATACCCCTGCTTTTCTATCCAATGAAGGGGAACCCAACACTGTACACACCCACAACCTCTTCTTCTTTCGAAATCGTTCTCCCCCAGGTGGGTTTCCTGGAGGAGGACAATGTCGGGTTTGAGTTTCTTGAGGTGTCTAAGAATAATCCACCGTTTGTGAGGCGACCTCAGACCCTTTATGTTCCACAAAATAATTTTCATGTCTTTTTCCGCTCTAAACTTACCCTAGCAGCCGAGAATTAAATTGACACCCAGGGAGGGCAAGAGTATGGTTAAGTGAACTCCCAACCTCTACTATTCCCTCCCACCCACCCTCGATCCCCTTCCGTCAGTTAGAGCAGCAACTAACTGTAATTATGCTACCGAAACTTCCTTTTTTCTGGGTTGCGGATCCCGTACTTCTTCCTGATCTATAAATCTGATAACTCAACAGCCTCTCTAACCGAGGAACAATGTAAAGAGTGTCAACAAAACACAGTGGTGAACAGGCAATCAACTCGAACATATGCCTCTCAACAGTGCCATTTAACAATTTAACAGTTACCCCCTCTCCGCATCTTCGTTGCTGGAGGGTGGCATTTTGCTTTAAAACGAAGTGCACCCATATCTAGCGTCTTGAAAACATAAAAGGGTATACGTGCCTCCTCATGGCACATGTAGTCGGATAGTAAGTCACCTCCTTGGGTATGACGGTTCATCCTTCCTGGGAGAATGTTTGCGGCCAGATCCATTTCCCCACTCCCTGTCATGGCGTTCCTGGCCTGTTTCTTGCGTATCTTTCCTTCTCCGCTCCCTATCTGGTCTCTCTGAATGTGGTGATTCGAGTCTCCTCCTACTGTCTGTATCTCCCTCTCGCCTGCCGGTTCTGTAAAGTGTCCATCATCTCTTCCGCCGCAGAAGGTTCGTGGAATATGATAGTGGATCCATCTGCGTGTGTAACACGCAGTTTTGCCGGGTACTTAAGTTGAAATTTGATTTGCGTCTTATACAGCAAAGAGCAGACTTGACTGAACTCCCTCCTTTTCTTAGCAACTGCAGCAGAATAGTCCGCAAATAACAAGATATTGTGGCCTAGCAGCTTAAGGGGGCCTTTCCTGGTTCTGAACGCCTTAAGTATGGCTTCTTTATCGCAGTGGTCCAGATATTTCATTATCACCTGGTGCGGCCTGGGTGGATTGTTATGTGACCCACCAGGCCTCCTTGGTTGTGAGTCCTCTAAGGGGCCGATCCTTTGCGCTCGTTCTACTTTATGGTGCCCCACTAATCCCAGGGCCTGAGGGAGATCTAACTCACAGAGTTCCTTTAGGGCCTGCAGCTTCACAGATTCCGTTAAGCCTATGAGGCGTAGATTGCTGCTCCACAACCTATTTTCCAGGTCTTCCACCCTGTCTAAGAGAATTGTGTTCTGTTTGGACAGGTCGTTCAGGTTGTGTGCATACTTCGCATTTTCCTGTTCCAAGAACTGGGTTCTATGTTCCAGTTCCTCTAACTTTGCGTCATGCTGATGTATGGCTTCATGGAGCTGTTGCAGGGATGCTGACAGAGTCTTGTCAGCGTGTCCCTGATGTCAGGAGCTAAATAAGTGGCCACCTCAATAGTCAGCGACTTGTAGTCGATGCTGCTTATCACCGCAGAGACTGTATGTTGTATCGGGGACTCAGCCCTGTCTTGCGTCTCCGGTACTGTCTCTGGTGAGGGAGGGCGCAAATCCACCATCTTACCCTGAGTGTCGCTGCCGGTCATGAGGATCTTCTGGCTGCTGCTTCTCAGCAAGTATCGCTCCATGTAAGGGGCTCCGTGGCTGGTTATGAGCTGTGGTCACAGTTCATATGTTGTCCCCGCACCACCAAATGAGGCAGGGTGTTGGTTTGCAGTCGGGCTGGTGCCAGAGCTCCTTCAATCCGCTGCTAGCATCCCAGCGCCGGAACCGGAAGTCTAATTTACTTTTCCTTGGTCCTGGGTTATTCCAGGGGAGTGGAATCCATCCTTTACCACCAGGTGAGCGAGCCACTGAGTACTTTTTGATTCAGTATTGGGTGTTTAACATTTAAAAACGTGAATTAATTTTTGCTTATGAGGTTATCTGCTTGGGCTTTAAATAAGGTGTTATTCGACTCTTTTTTGTACATTAAAGTGGGATCGCATGGTAGCTTTTTATATGTCTGATTGTCATCCAAAATGTTCATGCTCATCTCCTCATATTGTATACACCCAAGAATAACAATATTGCCCCCAATTGTTTGAGGGCTAAATGTTCTTCTCTACTCATGTTACCTCGCCCTTCACCCCCTTCACTATTGCTCATATCTAAAGAATGCACATGTTCTGTGATTACAGTCACCAATGTGTCAATTGGTGTATTATCATTTGTGGTCGGGGTTAACTATAATGGAGTTCCTACCTAACTAATACCTAATGACGGTTTGCTTTGTGCAGTAACCGCTCCGGCGGAAGGATGACTGAAGGAGGCCATCCCTATTGAAGTGGTTAAGAGAAGAAGGGAGGAAAGGGTGGGTGCGCAGAAGCTGACGTACAAAGGAGGGCTGAGGAAATGGCGCTAAATAGCGTCAGCTAACAAAACCCCTCCCACAAATACAGGCCAATAAACTAGCCTTGTTACTTGTGGTCGGGGGTTAACTATAATGGAGTTCCTACCTAATTAATACCTAATGACGGTTTGCTTTGTGCCGTTACCGCTCCGGGGGAAGGATGACTGAAGGAGGCCAAAAGAGACATCATAACAAAAGAAAACTTTATTACAGAGACATTATAGAACCAGGTTTTGAAAAGCGCAGTACATTTCGGAGCTCGGATTTGGTATATATCTACTGTAGCATGATGAACGCCAGCGTCCTAACTTTCTAATGATATGGGCTGGTACCTGGTTCTTAGAAGCTGCGGAGGCTGCCCCTATCCTAAAGGAGTGGCCTGAGATTGAAGCGGGGTCTACCCTTAAGTTGGCTACTAAAGAACGGATATGGGATACGAACTGGGTAGTGGTGAGATGGCCGGAATTAAAAGGTAGTAGTGGACTGTCGGGGGGTGCTGAGTAGTGTTGAGCGAACAGTTCGAGCATCGTTCGGGTTCGTACCGAATTTTGGGGTGTCCGGGACCCGGACCCGAACCCGGACATTTTCAAAAAAGTTCGGGTTCGGTGTTCGTCGATTACTTCCCGCTTTCTGAAGGGCTGCACAGCAGCCAATCAGCTAGCGTTTTACTTCTTGCCCTAAGAGCCCATCACAGCCATGCCTACTAATGGCATGGCTGTGATTGGCCAAGTGCAGCATGTGACCCAGCCTCTATTTAAGCTGGAGTCACGTAGCGCCGCACGTCACACTGCTCTGATTAGTGTAGGGAGAGGATGCAGCTGCTGAGTTAGGGCGAGATTAGGAAGGGATTAACTTAGCCAAAACACTTAATGAAGTGATCGATCAACAGCTGAGAATCATTGAACTTCTGCTAGTTACTTGCTCACTGGTTTTTAGGCTGCACAGAGCGTTTTTCTGTCACTTATTTTCTGGGTTGATCGGCGGCCATTTTGTGACTTGTGGTGCACCAGAAGAAGCTAACACCAAGTCCATCAATCCATCAATACTAGTTTTTTTTTGCTATATCCTACATCAGGGGCTTGGCTGTGCTAATTGTCACCCCTAGAAACTCAGGACAGCAATTTCTATCTTTTATTAAGGGGTTAAATACAATTGCCCAAATACCAATCCCCTAAATCTGGTGTTCCAGCTTTGGCTAGACAAGTATAATACTGTCTGCTGTCTGGCAAAGGATAGATTATTTTCTGGGGTGAAATTAACCTGCCAATATAGCAATACCCTGGATCTGGTGTCCCAGCAGTTGCAGGACAGATTTCATAGTATCCGCTTACACATATATTTTGTTCTGGGGTTAAATTAACCTGCCAATATAGCAATACCCTGGATCTGGTGTCCAAACAGTTGCTGGCCAGATTTCATAGTGTCCGCTTACACATATATTTAGTTCTGGGGTGAAATTGACCTGCCAATATAGCAATACCCTGGATCTGGTGTCCCAGCAGTTGCAGGACAGATTTCATAGTGTCCACTTACACATATATTTTGCTCTGGGGTGAAATTAACCTGCCAATATAGCAATACCCTGGATCTGGTGTCCAAACAGTTGCAGGCCAGATTTCATAGTGTCCGCTTACACATATATTTTGTTCTGGGGTGAAATTAACCTGCCAATATAGCAATACCCTGGATCTGGTGTCCCAGCAGTTGCAGGAAAGATTTCATAGTGTCCACTTACACATATATTTTGTTCTGGGGTGAAATTAACCTGCCAATATAGCAATACCCTGGATCTGGTGTCCAAACAGTTGCAGGCCAGATTTCATAGTGTCCGCTTACACATATGTTTTGTTCTGGGGTTAAATTAACCTGCCAATATAGCAATACCCTGGATCTGGTGTCCAAACAGTTGCAGGCCAGATTTCATAGTGTCCGCTTACACATATATTTTGTTCTGGGGTTAAATTAACCTGCCAATAAAGCAATACCCTGGATCTGGTGTCCAAACAGTTGCAGGCCAGATTTCATAGTGTCCGCTTACACATATATTTGGTTCTGGGGTTAAATTAACCTGCCAATATAGCAATACCCTGGATCTGGTGTCCCAGCAGTTGCAGGCCAGATTTCATAGTGTCCGCTTACACATATATTTTGTTCTGGGGTTAAATTAACCTGCCAATATAGCAATACCCTGGATCTGGTGTCCAAACAGTTGCAGGCCAGATTTCATAGTGTCCGCTTACACATATATTTTGTTCTGGGGTGAAATTAACCTGCCAATATAGCAATACCCTGGATCTGGTGTCCCAGCAGTTGCAGGAAAGATTTCATAGTGTCCACTTACACATATATTTTGTTCTGGGGTGAAATTAACCTGCCAATATAGCAATACCCTGGATCTGGTGTCCAAACAGTTGCAGGCCAGATTTCATAGTGTCCGCTTACACATATGTTTTGTTCTGGGGTTAAATTAACCTGCCAATATAGCAATACCCTGGATCTGGTGTCCAAACAGTTGCAGGCCAGATTTCATAGTGTCCGCTTACACATATATTTTGTTCTGGGGTTAAATTAACCTGCCAATAAAGCAATACCCTGGATCTGGTGTCCAAACAGTTGCAGGCCAGATTTCATAGTGTCCGCTACACATATATTTGGTTCTGGGGTTAAATTAACCTGCCAATATAGCAATACCCTGGATCTGGTGTCCCAGCAGTTGCAGGCCAGATTTCATAGTGTCCGCTTACACATATATTTTGTTCTGGGGTTAAATTAACCTGCCAATATAGCAATACCCTGGATCTGGTGTCCAAACAGTTGCAGGCCAGATTTCATAGTGTCCGCTTACACATATATTTTGTTCTGGGGTTAAATTAACCTGCCAATATAGCAATACCCTGGATCTGGTGTCCAAACAGTTGCAGGCCAGATTTCATAGTGTCCGCTTACACATATATTTTGTTCTGGAGTTAAATTAACCTGTCAATATAACAATACCCTGGATCTGGTGTCCAAACAGTTGCAGGCCAGATTTCATAGTGTCCGCTTACACATATAATTTTTTCTGGGGTGAAATTAACCTGCCAATATAGCAATACCCTGGATCTGGTGTCCCAGCAGTTGCAGGACCGATTTCATAGTGTCCGCTTACACATATATTTTGTTCTGGGGTTAAATTAACCTGCCAATATAGCAATACCCTGGATCTGGTGTCCCAGCAGTTGCAGGACAGAATTCATAGTGTCCGCTTACACATATATTTTGTTCTGGGGTGAAATTAACCTGCCAATATAGCAATACCCTGGATCTGGTGTCCAAACAGTTGCAGGCCAGATTTCATAGTGTCCGCTTACACATATATTTTGTTCTGGGGTTAAATTAACCTGCCAATATAGCAATACCCTGGATCAGGTGTCCAAACAGTTCCAGGCCAGAATTCATAGTGTCCGCTTACACATATATTTTTTTCTGGGGTGAAATTAACCTGCCAATATAGCAATACCCTGGATCTGGTGTCCAAACAGTTTTAGGCCAGATTTCATAGTGTCCGCTTACACATATATTTTTTTCTGGGGTGAAATAACCTGCCAATATAGCAATACCCTGGATCTGGTGTCCCAGCAGTTGCAGGACAGATTTCATTGTGTCCACTTACACATATATTTTGTTCTGGGGTGAAATTAACCTGCCAATATAGCAATACCCTGGATCTGGTGTCCAAACAGTTGCAGGCCAGATTTCATAGTGTCCGCTAACACATATATTTTGTTCTGGGGTTAAATTAACTTGCCAATATAGCAATACCCTGGATCTGGTGTCCAAACAGTTGCAGGCCAGATTTCATAGTGTCCGCTTACACATATATTTTGTTCTGGGGTTAAATTAACCTGCCAATATAGCAATACCCTGGATCTGGTGTCCAAACAGTTGCAGGCCAGATTTCATAGTGTCTGCTTACACATATATTTTGTTCTGGGGTGAAATTACCTGCCAATATAGCAATACCCTGAATCTGGTGTCCCAGCTGTTGCAGGCCAAGTGTAAATCTGTCCATAAAAGGATACCTTTCATCCAGGGCCGAAATACTAGCCCTAAAAGAGATATTCCCCTAAATCAGTGGTTACTGCTGTGCCTGGATTAGTGTAATACGCTACATAAACAAATAGGCAGATAGTGTTAGGTGCCTTTAAAAAAAGGCCTAAATTTGAAATCAATACATTGGGCCAAATATTCCATTACATTGTGGTGCTTGGTGAACGGTAACAATGAGGAAAACATCTAGTAAGGGACGCGGACGCGGTCATGGTGGTGTTAGTGTACCCTCTGGTGCTGGGAGAGGACGTGGCCATTCTGCCACAACCACACGTCCTAGTGAACCAACTACCTCAGGTTCCAGTACCCGACAGAATTTACAGCGATATTTGGTGGGGCCCAATGCCGTTCTAAGGATGGTAAGGCCTGAGCAGGTACAGGCGCTAGTCAATTGGGTGGCCGACAGTGGATCCAGCATGTTCACAACATTATCTCCCACCCAGTCTTCTGCAGAAAGCGCACAGGTGGCACCTGAAAACCAAGCCCATCAGTCTGTCACATCACCCCCATGCATATCAGGGAAACTGTCAGAGCCTCAAGTTATGCAGCAGTCTCTTATCACTTCACCACCAATGATTGGGCCTCCATGCGAGACCTGTGTGCCCTGTTGCGCTGTTTCGAGTACTCCACCAACATGGCCAGTGGCGATGACACCGTTTTCAGCGTTACAATACCAATTCTATGTCTCCTTGAGAAAACGCTTAGGGCGATAATGGAAGAGGAGGCGGCCCAGGAGGAGGAAGAGGAGGATGAGGGGTTATTTTTACCACTTTCAGGCCAGTCTGTTAGAAGTGGCTCAGAGGGAGGTTTTTTGCAACAGCAGAGGCCAGGTACAAATGTGGCCAGCCAGGGCCCACTACTGGAGGATGAGGAGGAGGTGGAGGAGGATGAGGATGAAGCAGGTTCACAGCGGGGTGGCACCCGAGACAGCTCAGGCCCATCACTGGTGCGTGGCTGGGGGGATACGGAGGTTGATGACGATACGCCTCCCACAGAGGACAGCTTGTCCTTACCTCTGGGGAGCCTGGCACACATGAGCGACTACATGGCCTTCTCCGGTGGTGGTTGATATGACGCATGATTCCTTGCTGTGGGACCTCTCTCCTCTGACTGGGTGCTGGGGCCTAAGTAACTGAAAATGGCCTTCTCCAGTGGTGGGTGATATGATGCATGATTCCTTGCTGTGGGACCTCTCTCCTCTGTCTGGGTGCTGGGCCTAAATAACTGAAAGTGGCCTTCTCCAGTGGTGGTTGATATGACGCATGATTCCTTGCTGTGGGACCTCTCTCCTCTGTCTGGGTGCTGGGCTGAAATAACTGAGAGTGGCCTTCTCCAGTGGTGGGTGATATGACGCATGATTCCTTGCTGTGGGACCTCTCTTCTGACTGGGTGCTGGGGCCTAAATAACTGAAAATGGCCTTCTCCAGTGGTGGGTGATATGACGCATGATTCCTTGCTGTGGGACCTCTCTCCTCTGTCTGGGTGCTGGGCCGAAATAACTGAGAGTGGCCTTCTCCGGTGGTGGTTGATATGACGCATGATTCCTTGCTGTGGAACCTGTATCCTCGGTCTGGGTGCTGGGCCGAAATAACTGAAAGTGGTCTTCTCCAGTCGTGGGTGATATGACTCATGATTCCTTGCTGTGGGACCTGTATCCTCGGTCTGGGGCTGTGCCGAAATAACTGAAAGTGGCCTTCTCCAGTGGGGGGTGATATGACGCATGATTCCTTGCTATGGGACCTCTCTCCTCGGTCTGGGTGCTGGCCGAAATAACTGAAAGTGGCCTTCTCCAGTGGTTGGTCATATGACGCATGATTCCTTGCTGTGGGACCTGTATCCTCAGTCTGGGTGCTGGGCCGAAATAACTGAAAGTGGCCTTCTCCGGTGGTGGGTGATATGACGCATGATTCCTTGCTGTGGGACCTCTCTCCTCGGTCTGGGTGCTGGCCGAAATAACTGAGAGTGGCCTTCTCCGGTGGTGGGTGATATGACGCATGATTCCTTGCTGTGGGACCTCTCTCCTCTGACTGGGTGCTGGGCCGATATAACTGAGAGTGGCCTTCTCCGGTGGTGGTTGATATGACGCATGATTCCTTGCTGTGGGACCTCTCTCCTCTGGGTGCTGGGGCCGAAATAACTGAAAGTGGCCTTCTCCAGTGTTGAGTGATATGACGCATGATTCCTTGCAGTGGGACCTGTCTCCAATTGATATTGGTTAAATTTTATTTATTTTATTTTATTTTAATTCATTTCCCTATCCACATTTGTTTGCAGGGGATTTACCTACATTTTGCTGCTTTTGGCAGCCCTCTAGCCCGTTCTTGACTATTTTACAGCCTTTTTAGTGCCTAATAGTTCGGGTCCCCATTGACTTCAATGGGGTTCGGGTTCGGGATAAAGTTCGGGTTGAGTTTGGATCCCGAACCCGAACATTTTCGGGAAGTTCGGCCGAACTTCTCGAACCCAAACATCCAGGTGTCCGCTCATCTCTACTTACTGACAAATACAAGCCAAACCCCCCTCCCCCCAAAAAAAACAAAAAAACTAATTTACAGGAAAAAATTTATTAAACATTCTTTCCTGTATATTCAATTGTACGTAAAGTGCAAGTGCTGCCAAAAATTTTGTTTTTTCCAGAATTGTGCTATGATTAATTTGGATGGCCAGAGGTATCTGTTTTGCGCTGCTATTTGACTGGCGCCAGAACAACCACACTGAAAGCATTTGCCAAGAATGTTTTCAATAATCTAAGATGAAATTTGTAGCCTGGTTTAAAAACAATCCGACACACGATCCAGCGGCGTTATTCCCATAACGCGCCGTTCATTTTCCTGGAAACCAAAGTCTTTGGTTTCCGAGGGAGTATGGTTGCAAAGCTGAAACTTAAACTAATTGACGAAATTGCACCACCAGGAGTGGAGCCTGCGGCTTAATTTGATTCCACATGGGAAACCTCACCCGACCCGTACACTGAAAGGATTGACAGATTGATACCTCTTTCTCGATTATGTGGGTGTTGTAGCATAGCCGTTGTGAGCGGGTGGATCAAGACGATTTGTGTGATTCATTCCGATAACCAACGAGATTCCTCCGTGCTAAGGAGTTACATCACCCCTGGCTGCCAGTGCAAGGACATTGTAGAGATATTATCAAAAACACTGGGCACAATAAAATATTATAGAAATTTTAACAATATTTTTGATTGCAGTAATGTTACATTGCAAAGTTAGTGCAGGGAATGGCGGTCAGAACCGGCTATGAAAACATTTAATAGAAATTTTAGAATATGTTTTGATTGCCCTGTAAAAAATTTAGGTGAGGGCCTATAGGTGAGCTAACCCTCCCTGAAGAGGGATATGAGATCTTGTGCACTGATCCCCAAACTCTTCAGCATCCACAGTCAGAAGAAGATGACAGTGGGGACTGGCAATTAGTGTTTCACGAGGTGGATGATGCGGATGAGACACAGTTGTCAATGAGTGAGGGTCTTGTTAGGTCAACACAAGTCAGGAGGATGACCAGAGTGAGGAAGTGGAAGAGGAGATGGGAGACGATGACATCACTGACCCAACCTGGAAAGGTGGCAAGCCAAGCAAGGACAACAGGACAGAATGGGAGGGATCCATAGCACCGCACCAGGCTGGAAGAGGCTGTGGGGTGGCAAAAGGGAGAAGGCGGGCCACACTAAATAGACCTGCAACTGTTCCCATTGCCAAGGGGTAGGTGTTCCGCAGTCTTTTTGAGGAAAGTGGGAGGATAAAAGAATTGTAATTTGCTAACTGTAACTGTGCTATACCAAAATAAGAACTCATAAATAATCTAATAACCATAACATATCTTACATCCTATTCATTAACTCAAACAATAACTATAAAAACTCAAACCTGGGCACATAATGGGGGAAGACAGTACACTGGACGCAAAATGAGTAGGGGTTGGGAACACTAGCAACCTCACCACCACTGGCATGATCCGCCACATGGCATCAAAGCACCATAATAGGTGGCCCGAACCCCTGGGTCCACAATCAGTGTCTGTGGGTCACACCACTGCCTTCTCTTCCTTCCCTGTGTTATGTGCTGGCCAATCCTCTGTCCTAGACGCAGGCCTGGATGACTCCCGCCCTGCAGCTGGGCCTTTGCAAGCACCTTCACCTAGCATAACCACTTCTGTGTCCATGCACAGTGTACAGATGTCCTTACCCCAGGCCTTTGAACGGAAGCGAAAATACTCAGCCACCCACCCACAGGCCATAGCACTAAATGTGCACTTTTCAAAATGCCTGGCCCTAGAAATGTGGCCATTTAGGTCTGTAGACACTGAGGCTTTCCTCAGCCTCATGGCGGTGGCTGTCCTTCGTTACTCAGTACCCAGCCGCCACTATTTTTCTCTGTGTGCCGTCCCCACATTACAACGGCAATTGTGTCACGAAACATCACCCATGCCCTGACCAACGCAGTTATCGTGAAGGTTCACTTAATGACGGACACATGGATGAGTGCTTTTGGCCAGGGATGATACATTTCCATGGTGGCACACTGGGTGAACCTTGTGGATGCTGGTAGCGAGTCGTACCCTGGGATGGCACAGATGCTAAGGATTGAGGGCCCTACTTCCATCAGGATTTCCGCCACCACTTCATTAGTGGCTGCAACCCCCCTTTCTCCTCTTCCGCATTTACCTCCTCCTCCACTGCAAACTCAGAATTCTCATCTTGCAGCAGCAGTCAACCATCAGTCAGTAGCTAGAAGCAGTGTAGCACGGCAGTGGGGAAGTGGCAACAAGCCATGCTGAAACTCATTTGCTTGGGTGACAAGCAGAGCTGTGGCAGGGTATAAGGGACCAGGTTGGTTGTGTCTGATAATGGCCATAACATGTTGGCAGCTTTGTAGCTCGGCAAGCTCACACACATGGCAATCATACAGCATATATGTACCATGCACAACAAACATCCCAAACTTATACATTAATATATATAAAAACATCAGACACGAGAGTGGAGGTAAACTAATGGCATGGCCTGTTTAAGAACTCATAAATAACCAAGTAACCATAGCATATTTTACAGCGTAGTCATAAACTCCAAACTCAAAACATAACAATAACAACTCAAACACTGGAACATAACAGGGCCAGCCCTCAGGCAAGCACGGCCCTCACTGGGCAGAATGACAACTCTGCCCAGTGACCACAGCAAAACGTCAGGAAATTGTCCCTCAAAAACCTGTCCTAATAATAGAATCTTAATCACTGGGCAGAAAACAACCTCTGCCCAGTGAAGAAGGCAAACTTTTAAATGGGACAAATGCTGATATGGCCATGTAGATCCCTCCTTTAATGTCAGGGATCTGGCCATACCATGCCTAGCCCACGTGTTCTCAACTTTCTCCAAACCTACCCCAATTTGCCTGAGCTACTAGTGAAGGTGCGCCATGTATGTGCCAATTTCAGAAAGTCATCTACAGCTGCCAATGGTCTGGCAACCCTGCTGCAGCGCTTGTATTTGCCAACTAACCGACTGTTGTGCAATGTGAGCACGTGCTGGAATTCCACATTACACATGTTGGCCATGCTTTGTGAGCAGCAGAAGGCAGTAGTGGAATAAGAGCTGCAACATGGTCTAGTATATCTAATTTCTGTGAGGTTTTACACAACTTTGAAGGATAAACACAGATGGTAAGTGGGGATGCCGCTATTATAAGCCTAACCATGCCACTTCTGTGTCTACTGAAACACTGGCTGCTTACAATGAAGGCGGACGCTTTACATGTGGAAGAGGTGGAACTAGGGGGAAGACATTACACAGGGCGATAGCCAGACCACCCTCAGTTCGTCTTGTCAGTGTGAATGGGATGATGATGATGATGAGGAGGAGGAGCAAGAGACGGTTGCCTCCGCTACAGAGGGTAGAAACCATAGCAGGTTTATTACATCTGTTTAGCATAGATGGGCAGGAGAGGAGGAAGAGGATAAAGATATTGAGAGTCATCCTCCTGATGAGGACAGAAAAGTCTTGTCTGTTGGGACTCTGACACACGTGGCTGACTTTATGTTATGCTGCCTTTCCTGTGACCCTTGCATTCTACGCATTTTGCACAACAGTGATTACTGGTTGTTCAGTTCACCCTTCTCAACCCTCGCTACAAAGAGAACTTCTCATCTCTAATTCCTGTGGTGGAGAGGACTAGCAAAGTGGTACAATACCAGAAGGTCAATCTTTAAAAATTGCTCATTAAATTTCCATCTGACAATGCTGGTGGCAGACTTTGTAGTTCCTTGAGGGGAACACACACCAGTTCCAACAGAGGCAGGACAACACTCTCCAAGGCCTGGGACAGTTTCATGACAACCCGTCAGCACCCTCACCTTGATGCGTTGCCTAGTGTCACAAGGATGGAAAAAATGTGGAAGATGGTGAAGGAGTACATAGCACACCGTGTCAGCGTCCACAGTGATCCCCCTGTGCCTTATAACTACTGGGTGTCCGAAACAGGATACGTGGCACGAACTGGCACTCTACAGCTATAGCTAAATGATAAGGAACATGGAAGATATACTATATTGGACTGTAGTATTCAGTGTAAATGACCATGTGGGCACTTTGCGATAAATAAGTTGGTTTTGAGTTGCATTTCGGTCTCTAAAAGGTTCGCCATCAACATCACCTTTTTAGAGGGTTAGTGCACCTGTAGGCCCTCAGCTCCATTCTTTTACTCAGTTTCATTGCGCCAAGGGCCACGGCCTCTGCGTGCACCATCAGCATCACGGCCACTTGCACGTCCCTTACTGGCCGCATTCTTAATATTAAATGTTATACATGCTGAAAAGAATGTTACACGTACAGTAGCGTATGATTTGTAAGTGTATACTCAAATAAATTAAAATAGGTATTTGGGATGGGCACACTTTACACAGGAGATGTAGCCCTGATAATGTCACAGAGTAGAATACACCGTCTTCGGATAAAGTACAGTACATGTCAGTGATATGTATGAAAGGCACACACACTAGATGTTACACAAATAATGTAAATTTCCCCAAAATACATTGTTTTCACCTGTGGTACAATATTTGACGCAGAGAGCCACACACTATGGACACTAAATGTTGCACAAATAATGTACATTTCCCCAAAATACACTGTTTTCCAGAGTGATACAGTATTTGAAACAGAGAGGCACAAGCTGTGGACACTAAATGTTGTACAAATAATGTACATTTCCCCAAAATACACTGTTTTCACCTGTGGTACAGTATTTGACACAGAGAGGCACACACTGTGGACACTAAATGTTTCACAAATAATGTACAGTGCCCCCCTTGGTATTTGGCCCCCTTGAACTTTGACCTTTGCCACATTTCAGGCTTCAAACATAACGATATAAAACTGTAATTTTTTGTGAAGAATCAACAACAAGTGGGACACAATTATGAAGTGGAACGAAATTTATTGGATATTTCAAACTTTGTTAACAAATAAAAAACTGAAAAATTGGGCGTGCAAAATTATTCAGCCCCCTTAAGTTAATACTTTGTAGCGGGGCCTTTTGCTGCCATTAAAGCTGTAAGTTGCTTGGGGTATGTCTCTATCAGACTGGCACATAAGGGGGCTAGTGGCACATAAGGGGGTGCTACTGGCAGATAAGGGGGCTACTGGCACATAAGGAGGGCTACTGGCACATAAGGAGGGCTACTGGCACATGGGGGGGCTACTGGCACATAAGGGGGTCTACTGGCACATAAGGGGACTACTGGCACATAAGGGGGCTACTGGCACATAAGGGGGACTACTGGCACATAAGGGGGCTACTGGCACATAAATAGGGCTACTGGCACATAAGGGGTGCTACTGGCACATAAGGGTGTGCTACTGGTCCTCAGGACAGCGATACAGATGTCTGTGCTGCAGCAGAGGAGGGAGAGGCGTGTCCCCTCCCTGTTCCTCTGATAGACTGCCAGCACTCAGGCTGGCAGCCTATCAGAGGCTGGTGCAGGCGGAGCGATGACGTCATCGCGCCGCCGGAGCGGTACAGCGAGGACACAGGCGGGAAGAGGCCTGCATCGCATCGCTGGAGGTAAGTATAAGTGGTTTTTGTTTGTTTGTTTTTTGGGGCTACTGGCACATAAGGTGGGGGATTCTACTGGCACATGATAAGGTGAGGGGGATTCTACTGGCACATGATAAGGTGAGGGGGATTCTACTGGCACATGATAAGGTGAGGGGGGTTCTACTGGCACATGATAAGGTAAGGGGATTCTACTGGCACATGATAAGGTGAGGGGGATTCTACTGGCACATAAGGTGAGGGGGGATTCTACTGGCACATGATAAGGTGAGGGGAGGTTTCTACTGGCACATGATAAGGTGAAGGGGGATTCTACTGGCACATGATAAGGTGGGGAGGGGAGACTCCTGGCACATAAGGGGGATTACTGGCACATAAGGGGACTACTGGCACATAAGGGGGACAACTGGCACTTAAGGGGGGACTACTGGCACATAAGGGGGGACTACTTGCACATAAGGGGGGACTACTGGCACATAAGAGGGGGGTCTACTGGAATATAAGGGGGACTACTGGCACATAAGGGGGACGGCTACTGGCACATATGGGGGGACTACTGGCACATAAGGGTGGACTACTGGCACATAAGGGGGGCTACTGGCACATAAGTAGGGCTACTGGCACATAAGTAGGGCTACTGGCACATCAGGGGGTGCTACTGGCACATACGGGGGCTATTGGCACATAAGGGGGCTACTGCCACATAAGGGGGTGCTACTGGCACATAAGGGGGGCTACTGGCACATAAGTAGGGCTACTGGCACATAAGGGGTGCTACTGGCACATAAGGGGTGCTACTGGCACATAAGGGGGCTACTGGCACATAAGTAGGGCTACTGGCACATAAGGGTGCTACTGGCACATAAGGGGCTATTGGCACATAAGGGGGCTACTGGCACATAAGGGTGCTACTGGCACATAAGTGGGCTACTGGCTACATAAGTAGGGCTACTGGCACATCAGGGGTGCTACTGGCACATAAGGGGCTATTGGCACATATGGGCTACTGGCACATAAGGGGTGCTACTGGCACATAAGGGGGCTACTGGCACATAAGTAGGGCTACTGGCACATAAGGGGTGCTACTGGCACATAAGGGGGTGCTACTGGCACATAAGTAGGGCTACTGGCACATAAGAGGCACTAAGGGCTACTGGCACATAAGGGGGTGCTGGCACATAAGGGGCTATGCACATAAGAGGGCTACTGTGGCACATAAAGTAGGTGCTACTGGCACATAAGTAGGTGCTACTGGCACATAGAGGGCTACTGGCACATAAACATAGAGTGCTACTGGCACATAAGGGGTGCTACTGGCACATAAGGGGGCTAGCTGGCACATAAGTAGGGCTACTGGCACATAAGTAGGGCTACTGGCACATAAGGGGTGCTACTGGCACATAAGGGGTGCTACTGGCACATAAGGGGGCTACTGGCACATAAGGGAGTGCTACTGGCACATATGGGGAGGCTACTGGCAGATATGGGGGGTACTGGCAGATATGGGGGCTACTGGCACATATGGGAGGACTACTGGCACATAAGGGGACGGCTACTGGTACATAAGGGGGGGCTACTGGCACATAAGGGGGGACGGCTACTGGCACATAAGGGGGGCTACTGGCACATAAGGGGGGGGGGCTATGAACACTGTGAGTGGCCAACATCTATCCTCTCCGCAATGCTCAGCCTCCTGTGACAGATCAGGAGAGCGGAGGTGTGGGGGCGGAGATAGCTGTCAAAGGAGGCTGTGCTCTCCTCCCGCAGCTCCCCGCCCAGCCTCTTGTGACAGCAAATCAGGAAGTAGAGGGGGGCTCAGTGGGCCTCTGGGTGTTACTTGCCCCCTGGGCCAAAAGTTGCCAGTCAGCCCCTGCACTAAGAGGTCCAACATAAAAATATCTTGCTGCTATGAAACACACCCTGTAGTCTTTAAAAGGCATTGTGGGATCTTTGAAAAGCTTTTGGTAGTAAAAACAGCATATTTCTTTCCCTGCACTATCTGTCCCTTCAGAAGAACTGTCCCTGAGACTGCATAAGTTAAATTGATTGCTGCTGTTAAACGCAAACACACACTTGTCCTTAAAAGGACATTTGGATCTTTGCAAATCTTGTTTCTGATAAAATCAGTTAAATTTCGCTCCCTACTCTGTCTTTTCCTTCCAAAGCTTTTCTCTCCCTGTCTACGTCTGAGCCGAACATGCGTCATCGGGTAGTATATAGTACCCGATGACGCGTTTCGGCCAGCAAATCACTGTAATGCCAGCAGCCAACATGGCTACTGGCATTACAGTGAGGGCAGTAGTTACCTGCACCTTCACTGGCTGCTTGCAACCCGCGAAACGTGCGGGGCAGAGACTCGAGCATTGCGCTTGAGCACATGTGGTATTCGGCCAAGTACTGCCATGTGCAGAGCACAGCAATGCTCGAGCCGAAACATTATTCGGCTGAGCATGCTTGCTCAGAACTAGTGCCTCAGTAATTGTAATGCCAACAAATTGCCTCAACCAGTAATAATATCCCCACCATGCCCCCTATAATAATAATGATCCTCATTGTGCCTTCAGCAATAAAAAATGCCTCCATTGTGACCCAGTAATAATAATGCCCCAAAGTGTCTCCAGCAATAATAATATCCCTATTGTTACTCCCAGTAATAATACTGCCTACTATTGTGCACCAGTAATAATAATCTCCCCTATAGTACCTCCACCAGTAATAAAGCCATCTTATTGTGCCCGCAGAAATATAAAATGCCCCCACTGTGGTTTGATATATGGTGATGATGGATTTAGTCGAGAGGAAAACAATTGAGTTAACGTATTTTTCACCCAATAAGACTCACCTGCCCATAAGACGCACCTAGCTTAGACCTCAGATCAGACCACCAATCAGACCCCAATGTTAATAAAACCCTAATAAGACCTCAGATCAGATCCACAATCAGACCTCAGATAAGCACCACCATATATATAAGACTCCCATTCAGACCTGAGATGAGACCTCCATACCTCAGATCAGACCCCCATGATTCAGATGGAGCAGCACATGAATCAGATCAGCCTCCATGCCACACATGGAGTCCCCATCCCTCTGATGGAGCCCCCCGTGCTCCAGAGTGAGAGGGTTTCAGCAGTAAGTTTCTGTTGACTAGTGTTGATCGCGAATATTCTAATCGCCAATTTTTATCGCGAATATCGGCACTTCGAGAATTTGTGAAAATCTAGAATATAGAGCTATATATTCGTAATCGCGAATATTCTAGGTTTTTTTTCAGCAGTACTACTGCTCCTTGCTTGTGGGCCAATGAGAAGGCTGCAATATCTTAGTCAGAGTTAAGCAACATCGCTAGCAACCAATAGGAAAGTTGCCTACCCCGTTACTATATAAGAAACTTCCCAGCAGCTATTTTCTGCTGTTTTTGCAGTTCCGAGAGAGACAGCTGTCATTGCTGTGCTCTGTGCTTTGCAGACTAATCTGGATCCTTATTTAATTATATTAGATAGTTAGCTCATAATACAGATAGTTAGTGGGAGATCAGATAGTCGGATCCGTCAGAACATAAGTCGTCTGAAAGCATTAGAAGACTGATCAGGATCCTGATCAGTCTTCGAAATGCTTTCAGGTTACTATGGCAACCAGGACGCTATTAAAGTCCTGGTTGCCATAGTAGTAGTGAGGAGCGGGGAGCGGTATAGTTACAGTCCGTGCGGCTCCGGGCGCTCCAGAATGACGTCAGAGCACCCCATGTGCATGGATCACGTGATCCATGCCTTCACGTGATCCATGCGTGTAGGGCGCCCTGACGTCACTCTGGAGCGCCCCGGGAGCTGCACGGATGGTAAGTATACTGCTCCCCCGCTCCCCACTACACTTTACCATGGCAACCAGAACTTTAGCGTCCTGGCTGTCATGTTAACCATTGAGAAAAAGCTAAACGTCGGATCCGGCGATGCGCCGAAACGACATTTAGCTTATGGCCGGATCCGGATTAATGCCTTTCAATAGGCATTAATTCCGGATCCGGCCTTGCGGCAAGTGTTCCGGATTTTTGGACGGAGCAAAAAGCGCAGCATGCTGCGGTATTTGCTGCGTCCGAAAAACGTTCCGGTCCTGAACTGAAGACATCCTGATGCATCCTGAACGGATTTCTCTCCATTCAGAATGCATGGGGATGATCCTGATCAGGATTTTTCCGGCATAGAGCGCCGAGGACAGAACTCTATGCCGGAAAAGAAAAACGCCAGTGTGAAAGGACCCTTAGATAGTGATATAGTGTAGCTGATGGTTCCAGTGCAGGGTGTTAGGTAGTGTGATAGGAATTACTGTGCTGTGATAGGGATTAGTGTCTCTCTTAGACACAATGCTGTGATTTGTTGTGCTATGATACTTAGTGCACCAATCAGTAATATCTACTCAGACCTGATAAAATGTGTAGATGCATGAATTGCGCAAAAAAAGGAAATAATTAGTGCCGATTTGCGCAATCGCGAAGATAATGACTGGAGATCGCAAATTCTAGAATTCCCAAATTTATTGCAAATATGATGCGAAAAATTCGCAAAATATCGTTAAAATGCATATTACTAGTGTTGACGTCACTGATTATTTTGGTCTTCCTCTGATCCGTCAAAACAATAACCCCATTAAAAACGGATCCAATCTGTTGAGCATCTGCTTTCACTCGGTCAGCATTGGGTCAGTAATCCATCAGTATTGCTAATGCCAAACAAACAAGAGTGGATCCAAAACAGAAATGACACGTGAATGGAATATTTATATTTGTCTTCTTTGTTTTGTACCCACTCCTGCTTTTGGCTACCAAATCACAAGCCAATTCCCAATTCTGATGGGACCATACAGGCCTTACAGCTGTTACACAGACAGGATCCATTGTGCGTCTCATTTTTCCTTCCTTCTGACAGATCAGAAGAAGGGTCAAATAAATTATGATGTCAGCCATGCCGAGAGGCAAAATAGTCCCAGTCATGAAGTGGGGAGGGTGGGAACAGAATGTGAAGTCCAAAGAGTGGACATATGACATAGTGGTGAGGCGGAAGCAGCAGCATCAGGAGGCCACAAAGTGGCTCAATGACAGTGTGGAGGTGGCAGCAGCATCAGGAGGCCACAGAGTGGCAAGGTGACATAGTGTGGAGGTGGCAGCAGCATAAAGAGACCACAGAGTGGCAAGGTGACATAGTGTGGAGGTGGCAACAGCATTAGGAGACCACAGATTGACAAGGTGACATAGTGTGGAGGTGGCAGCAGCATCAGGAGACCACAGAGTGGCAAGTGACATAGTGTGGAGGTGGCAGCAGCATCAAAAGACCACAGAGTGCCAAGGTGACATAGTGTGAAGGTGGCAGCAGCATCAGAACACCGCAGAGTGACAGGGTGACATAGTGTGTAGGTAATACCAGCATCAGGAGACCACAAAGTGGCAAGGTGACATAGTTTGAAGGTGGCAGCAGCATGAGGAGACCACAGAGTGGCAAGGTGACATATTATGAAGGTGGCAGCAGCATGAGGAGACCACAGAGTGGCAAGGTGACAGAGTGAGGAGGTGGGAGGCAATACTAGTACCAGCTGAAGATGATGGTTGAAAGAAGAAGCACGTGGCATCAGGCAGGAGGCAGCATCAGAATAGTAGCTGAGGCAAGTAGCCAGAAGAAGCCGGTCTCTTTGTCAAAGTGTTGGCATGGCACCATGGATGATCTAATCTGATGCATCAGGCATTGGTGGGTGGAAATCCTGTCTGACCCACGCCTGATTCATCTTGACAAAGGTCAGTCTCTCCACATTTTGGGTGGACAGGCGAATTTTTCTTGGGGTAACTATGGCCCCCGCTGCACTAAACACACACTCTGATGCCACACCACTGGTCGGACAGGACAGCTTTTCCAGGGCAAACTCGGCCAGTTGCGGCCACAAATCCAGTTTGGCTGCCAAGTAGTCCAGCGGAATTTCAATGACGGCTGGCAGGATGCTGTCCAAGTATGCCACCACATGCTGGTTCAGGTTCTTCTCTATGTCTAGCTGCTGGTGAGTAGTTTCTTCACTAGGTAGGTGAATAAAGCTGCTCATCAGCAACTCTAGACACAGGCTGCTGCTAATGGAGCTGGTACTGCTCCTTCCACCCCACCCCTCCCCAGCAGCCATGGCAGTAAAACGTGAGTGCAGAGGGCCCCGCCGGTCAGACCTGCGCGAGGATGGATGATGGCGCAGATAGGCGGTAGCTAACTGACTAACTAGGATGTCTCTATAGTAGTTCAATGTGTCCTCCCTCTCAGCGGGTGTAAAAAGGCCCCCATTTTGGACCGGTAGCGAGGGTCCAACTAGGTGGAGAGCCAAGAAGTCATCCTTCTGCCGAATGGCAAGCAAGTGAGCATGCATCAGGCCATTTGTGCAAGTGAGTCGGAGGGACTCCCTGCCTCCATCTCCACTGCATACTGCCATGGTGTGTCTGGGACGTCTGCCTTGTCTTCCTCGTCGTCCTGTAGCTCCTCTGGCTGCTCCTGCTCCTCCTCTCCTGTCACCTGTGTAGAAAAACCACACATTTCGTTACACATTGCTTGTGCTCCAATGTCCTCCTCCTCCTCCTCTTCCTCCTCCTCCAGTTAAGCCCCCACAGGGCTCATGTGGCTATGTAGGCGCCATGTCTCCAGTCCCCTGACCAGCCAGATTTCCAGTATCTGTTCCAGGACATGAAGCAGTGGAATGACATTGTTCATCCTGTAGTCCTGGCGACTGACAAATAACGTTGCCTCCTCAAAGGGCCTGAGCAAATGTCAGGTGTCACGCATGAGCTACCACTGGCTGACATTCAAGTTACACAGGGGAGTACTCCTGTCCACTTGATCATCAAGAAATCATTTATGGCCTTTCTCTGTTCATATAGTCGGTCCAACAAATGGAGGGTGGAATTTCAACAGGTGGAAACATCGCATATCAGCCTATGTTGGGGGACCCCGTTCTGCCGCTGCAGCTCAAGTAGGGTGTGCTTGGCGGTGTATGAGTGGCTGAGGTGCATATAAAGTTTACTGGCCATTTTTAGGATGTCTTGTAGATGGGTGGAAGACTTCAGGAACCACTTGATAACCAGATTGAACACGTGTGCCTTGCAGGGCGCATGGCTCAGCCCTCCTTAACGCAGCGCCGACACCATGTTCTTCCCGTTTATGGTTCCGATTTTGAGTTGTTGTGGAGAAAGTCAGGATTCAATTTCTTCATGAAGGACACGGTGTAGTTCCTCCCTGTGTGACTCAGTTTTCCCAGGCAAACGAGGTGCAGAACAGAGTGACATCGCCATGCCCTGCAGATGTGGCATGCTGGAGGGGCACTGTAAATTGACCCTGCCGTGGAGGATGAGAACACAGTGGAGGATGAGGAGGCAAAGGAGGACATTGTTGCAGGAAAACCGGCGTGAGAAGGAAGAGGCAGAAGCGGATTCACCAGGCCAAGTTGCTGGTGTGGCAGGGCAGGAACCACATTCGCCCAGTGGGCCGTAAAGACATGTATTGTCCCTGACCGTAGTTATAGCTCCACACGTCCACGCAGCTGCGCACTTTGGCAGACACCGACAGGTTCAAGGACTGGCCCACCTTCTGTTCTACATGTGTGTGCAGGGCTGGTACTGCTTTTTGACAAAGAAATTACGGCTTGGGAAGGCAGGAACTGCAGCACCAGCAACTTGGACAGGAGCACATTCAGCTTCTGCGCCGTTGGATGAGTGCACGCATACTGTTGTCTCTTGGTAATTTTCTCAGATTCGTAAGATCATTAATAAACATGTTCAAGCCCTACAGTGTGATCAGACATAGCACAATACAGTAAAGATGGTGTAAGATGTGTAGCACAGAGAGCAATGACCCTGGCTAATGTAGTGAGTCCCTCATTGTATGTGGAAAAATCTGTGTTGCAACCCACATGGTTAAAATACACTGGTAATTTTAGATGTGAACATAAAATATGTACATGTTGCTCTGTGATTAAAGTGGGTACTCAGATCTTTTCATGTGCTAATGACTGCTCCTTTACGGTAAAACAGTATATTAACTGTATCACTACCTATGTGGTTTACTGTATTACTTGCTCTCTGTGCAGTCTCCAATATATTGGTTGTACATCTAATAAATTAAAAACTAGAATCTGTGGCCATATATCTGATATTCCCCATGCTAAAACCAAGAATGTGTCTGCTGTTAGTTCACACTTTGCAGCAGCACATGGAGGCAGCACAGAGGGAATGTACATACAAGGCATTGAAAGGGTTAAGTGTCCCAGCCGGGGTGGAGATTACAAAAAGAAGTTACTCAACAGGGAATGTTTTTGGATCTTTAAAATGGGCTCACGTGTGCCTTCAGGATTAAATCGCCGTCATGATTTGATCTTGCAATATTGATCCTTGCATTTTTCATGCCTTTCCTTTTATGCATTTTAAAGTTCACTTTTTCTGTCTGTCTTTTTTATCCCCATGTATGGGTTGTGCCTTCAATGTGAAATGTGTTCTGGGGGCATGATCTGTGACTAATTGGATCCACTTGATTTTATTTTTATTTTTTCTGTGGATCACTATAAAGCCACGGATCTCTTGCCCTGACAGTATCATGATTAAGGATCCTAATTTGGAGCAACCCGAAGATGCAATGCTGCTACTGATGGTTTTTTAAACGTGCACAGGATTAAATAAAGTCTTTGAAACTTGTGAAGCTGGACCCGTGCTTTTGCTCTCTACTGGTTCTCTTGGCAATTGCTTCGGTGATCGATTGCTGACGGAATGACTGACGAGGAGTAGGAGGGCGAGGAGCAGGAGCATCAGGACCGGCAGATGATAGGAAGGACAGACAGCTCCCTCCGGCTGAGGTGGTGGAGCCTTGACTGCCTGAAATCGGCTGCGTGCCACTGGGTGATGCAGCAGTTGCTGCGGCAGGCTGTACCACCACATTGGAGCCACGGTTCTCCCAGGCCACTTCATGGTGATGCTGCATATGTTGCTGCAGGGCCGTGATGCTAACATTGGCACCCTGGCCCTGCTTCATCTGCTGCCCACAGATTCTACATATAGCCATGTTCACCTCCTCTGGCAGCTCAACAAAAACTGCCACACCGCCAAGTAGGTGATTTTACTCCCAACACTACGCACTGACTGACTGCTACCGCCGCTGCCTCCATGAACCGCTACTTCCCAGGCAGGTAGGCTCCTGCGATGTGGGTGGTCTGGATCGAGGTTGTTTGTCTACCGACCTCCCACTGCTGCCACCCTGCTGACTCCCGGCCACGCTACCGACTTGCTAGCTCCGCCGCTGCCTTACTGGCATGCTGCCACCCTCTTCTCCCGATGATGATGAAGCCCCTTTGTCACCCGTCTCCTAAATGCGATCAGCTACATTATCATCATCGAGTACTGTCTGCACGTCACAGATGTCCTCCTCAACCGTCTCTGGGTCAGGAGCATGACCGCTCGCAACACCAGCTCCCACGCCACTCTCCTCATCACTATTTGCCCGTCTAGTGGAGGAAGCAGCGGATGTCTCCTCCACATGTTGGTTTGCCAGGAGCTGCTAACTGTCTTCTAGTAGCTCGTCAGCATACAATACTTCTCTTTCTGAGGGAACAGAAAAGGACAGAGGCAGGTTGAGGACATGTGAGGACACAGGGCCTGCTCCGGGCCATGCAAATTAAGGGTTGTGTCTGACGAACCCACCGATTCTTTGCTGTGGGTGACTTGTGAGGAAGTTGAAGATCGAGTCAACCATTTATGAACTGCTGGGTTGCTGGTCAAGACACGACCGCTAGCTGACACTGGGATCTCAGGCCTCTCGAAGTGACCCCTGCTTCCACGGCCCCTTACTCTGTTGCGACCTGTGCAGGGCCTGACGCTTCTCTATCTGACATACTTTTAGATCAAATAAATAAAAAGGAAATTAAAACACCCCAAAAAAGTTTTAATTTTCTCACTTCACCACACAAAGGCTAATAAGCCCTTTTTTCCCCCCACTAATACACTCCACAAAAGGCTTTAGAACATATAACTGCACCACTGAACGGCAAATATGTTTTCCTTTTGCCACAAATACACAGCAAAAAGGGCTTTAGAACATAGAACTGCACCGCTGAATGCAAGAATATTTTACTTCTGCCACTAATACACGCCACAAAAGGCTTTAAAACATATAACTGCACCGCTGAACTGCAAATAAGACATATAAATATTTCTATGTAATAAACCCTGTTAATGGCTGTATCAAACAACACTTGCACCTCAATAACAAGAACGGTTTGCTGGAATTACAGAGCTGTATAATGGCAATTTGGGTCCCCAGTCAGTGTAGCAAGGTGTAATAGGATTTTTACTATTACCCAGGCTGTAACCTCCCCTACTGAACCCTGTTCAACATAAATACTGTGGAGTGATTCCTCCCTATCTTTTCCCTACACCTCGAATAATCTCTCCTGAACTTGTAAATAGTTTTTAGCACAATTAAGTTTTTTTTAGCACTGTCCCTAGTGCCTACTGACATCTCCCTGCACTAAGTACCCTGGAAAGTGGCAGAATCCGAGATGGCTGAGGCTATAGGGCTGGCTGGCTGCTGATTGGCTGCATGCGTGGCATTATGGGTAATCCCGCCTTCCCAGAGTTCCTTGCTTCATGTCCTCACACGTGCAGCAGCCATTTTAGGAAAAACGCGATTTGTTACCACGAGCGTGAGGAAATTCAGATTCGGTGCAAATCTGATTTTTCCTGAAGTTCGTATTGAATTCCCCTTCGTCAACTTCAATTCGCTCATCCCTAATTTGGACCAAACCAAAGTTGCTCCAATTGCCCTGAAAATTGGTTATCTGTTTTTGTTTATTTTTTAAAGCTCTCTAAGCTCTCTAATGCAATGACAGCAAGAGTAAATCATGTCTGAGTGACACTGACATACATAGCTAAAGGTAACGCACATTTGACAGCGTTAACATACAACTGGTTTAAAACACACCGCACTGGCACATAAGTTATGTGTCCCTAACGGTTTTAAGGCATAAAAAAAAGTGGCTTAAGGGGGAACCAAGCATCCAAAAATTATGTAAAGGGTATGGATATAGTGGTATGCGTATGCAATAGAAGTGGTAGCAGAAGCAGCATACTGTAGTATGGAACATACAAGGCAGTAGGTCGGCTCTGTCTAGGGGTAGTAGTAGTAATAGTAATAGTAGTGGTAGTAGTAATGTTGGTAGTAGTAGTAGTAGATGTTTTGCATTAATAGTGGTGGCAGTAGGGGACTAACAGCGGGAAGCAGCAGCAGCTTAGCTAGCCACATATTGGCAAAAAGGCAGCAACACAATGGAGGCAGCAGCAGCCTTACAGAACATGTTGATTGGCAGGGCACAGCAGTGGGATAATGACGGTGGTGGCATGATGGAGGCAGCAACAGTCGCCCAGAGCATGATGGTTGGCAGGTCGTAACAGTGGCATGATAGTGTTGGTGGCATAATAGAGACAGCAGCAGCTGTAGAGAACACGATGGTTGGTAGGCAGCAGCAGTGGCATGATAGTGGCAGGATGGAGTCAGGCAGGCAGCCAGCAACAGTGGCAAGATGTAGTAAGGCCAGATTTATTTAACTGCCTTATGCCTCATGCACCCGGCCGTTGTTTGGGTCCGCATCCGAGACGCATATTTTGCGGCTCGGGCGCGGACCCATTCACTTCAATGGGGCCGCAAAAGATGCAGACAGCACTCCGTGTGCTGTCCACATCCGTTGCTAAGTTCCGTGGCCCGCAAAAAAAGTAGAAAATGTCCAAATCTTGTCTGTTCTTGTCCGTTTAATCATAAGTAGAGATGAGTGAAATTTTGTCAAATTCAATTTGGCCAATACGCCAAACTTTGACAAGAAATTTGATGTATTAAGAATTAATTTGTCAGAAATCGTGATAAATCAGGTATACCCAGGATACTCTGCCTAATCATATTTATCCCATTTGGTGGCCCAATTTCAGTGTGAAGGCTTAAACTGCAGCGAGATTGCTGGGAGAGTGTATCGCCGTATGCATTACGTTCTAGTGCACTCACATTCATAGTTAATCCCTTCTGTAGGTACTGTGACATCAATATTACAGGTGTACTTGATTGCCGTCTACATCACTGTGCAGTGCATCAAGATAAAAGTCATCAGCAGCAATAGCAGTGTGCACCAAGATTCATAGCTAATCCCTTCTGTTAAACAAAAAGAATACATCACCCTTCAGTAAAGCAAAAAAACGGTGCGCGCCCCCTGCACGTGTGCATGTGTCTAAATGTCTCTTTAGTGGAACAAAATAAAGAAATGGCGGCAGCGCCAATGAAGTAGTGGAGAAAAAAAAAATTTCTTTTAATGCATGTTGTGGCAGTCCAAACACTTTTTAATCCCTTCTGTTAGCTGTAGAGTTACTGTCCGTCAGTATTACAATTCACTGTTACCGTCAAGTCTAATTTATTGCTATGGACTTAAAGCTGCAGTGCCCCAAAATTCAAGTAGTGGTGAGGATGGCAGCAGCAGGGGCGTAACTATAGGGGAAGCAGGGGAAGCGGCTGCTGACCCAGAAGGGGCCCATCCAAGAGGAGGAGTTGAAGTACTAAAAGATTTTGTCAGGGCCCCTCAACAGTATTACACAATTAAATTATATACAGTGGCAGTATAGACAGTGTAGAAAACGAATGGAAGAGCTGCCGGGCCTGGTCTGAGAGAGCCATCTTTACTAGCCACAGGAAAGGGGGCGGAATGAAAGAAAGGGGTTGTGAAAAAATTACTGGGGGAGGGGGCCCCATTCAAAAATTAGCTGTGGGGCCCAGTCATTTCTAGTTACGCCACTGGATAGCAGCAATGACATACAGCATGATGGTGGAAGATCACAGTAGAAGCAGAACACAAAAACAGCAGTGAGATTGCAGGACCGCCCACCGCGCCCAGAGACTGAGCACACCAAAGCCAGCTCCAAGGAGTTCCCTGGCGTGGCAGTTCTTCGGAAAATGTGCTGACGACAAGACGCGAGTGGTTTGCACCTAAACCTGAGCACCACCTGAATGACCAGGCATCTAAATGCCAAGCACGAGCTGCAGTGGATTACACACCTCAAAAACCACAAAAGATCTCAGGCTCCTCCCGCTCTCTCTTCTGCTGCAGACTTAGCCTCTTTCTCCCCCTCTGGAGTGACAGTGGCACCTGCCACCCGCAAACAGAGAATGTGGCAGCAACACCACCACCTCCACCACCATTACCCAGCATGTCCACACCGTCCCATGGAAGCGTTCAGCTGTCCATCCCCCAAATAGTGATAAGCAGCAGGGGCAATATTCAAATTTATGGGCGAATATTCATTATATATTCGCAATCTTCGATTTCAATATTTTTTTCTATGCGAAATTAGAAGAAAAGATGGTTGGCAGCAATTTTTGCGACAGTGAGGAAGAACTCCTGATCACTGTAAGCAATTTGACATTACAGCAGTGTATTTGATCACACTTCACATGCAATCAGTGTAGAGTGTTATAAAATATTTGCGATTGTGAAAATCGCCACTTATGATGCATTTTTTTTTTTTTTGCAATGCATACAACTTCACATTGTATCAGGTTTAAGTACATAGATATTACTGATTGGTGCACTAAATATTGTTGTGACATTACAGCACTATGTCAGTAGCATGTATGTATGGGCAGCATAGAAATGGTCGGATCTCAAGAGGAGGAATTTCGAGCGGATCAGAGAGATCTGTGATAGAATACTGTATGCCCAGGTACAATGTTTATATTACTTTTGTATCTCTCGCCAACACTCTGTAAAGTAGGGATACAGTTATGAAAATTGTTATGCAAATGGGTGTGGACTCACTGCACCACTGACTGCGTATACTCCAGAAGGGCATAACTAAGCAGCTACCTGGTATTCACTAGGGCCCCTGGTGGTGGGCATAGACTTGGGCTGTAGGGTAGCTGCCAGGTGCCACTCTAGAGTAGTCCCCTAGTCAGTGGCAGCTCACCAGGGGTCAGAATACTCGGTGTGGGTACCAAGGGACTTGCGAGTCCTGGAGGTAACGGGTCTGGACAGGCGGCAACTAACATAGTCTGTAAACAAGATCCGAGGCCAGGGGCAGGCGGCAAAACAGGCAAAGTCCATAATCGTAGTCCCGGGTGAGAGGCAGGAGGCAATCAGGTGAAGTCCAGGAGTACAATAGCAGGTGTTGGTACATGGAAAAGCAGACAAGATAACACACCTTTGCACAGTAGCTAGACAGGCTAGAGCAGGCATGCTCAACCTGCGGCCCTCCAGCTGTTGCAAGACTACAACTCCCATCATTCCCAGACAGCCTACAGCTATCAGCCTACAGAAGGGCATGGTGGGAGTTGTAGTTTTACAACAGCTGGAGGGCCGCAGGTTGAGCATCCCTGGGCTAGAGGCTAAGGTTGCTCAGGCAATTTCCTATAGTAGTGCCTTTACATACCTGCTGCAATCCAGCCATAGGCTGCTAAGACAGAGGGTGTGTATGTGTTGCCTCATAGATGCAGAGAGACACACCCATGCTAGCTTCAGTACTGATGCAAGTCTCCAGCAGAAAGGAAACCCTGGCATGGAACGTATGTAGCAGAGCTAAGCCTGTTGCAGCCCATGTTTGTCAGCAGGGCGGCAGGAGGAAAAAGAAGGAGAAGGAGCCTGGTGCCATTGTCTGCAGTTAGGGGCAGCGGCGCCGGCACAGACTGCTGGCCTAACAAAAATAAGTATTTCATCCCTTTGCAAATGATTATTTATTAGCTGGTGTGACACGTAGCAAATCAGCAGTGTGCTGCTACGCAGTTTTATGGTTTGTTCTTTGAACCATTTCATATGCAGTATTTCTATATTTGGTTATATGATCCCCTCTAGTGGCCGTTTTTGGTAATGCACTTGTTTTTTGTTCTTACCTACGACTTATTTCCTTTAAATGCTCCACCCCTTCTTCTGTGTACTTACCTTCCTGTATCTTTCATGCTGCTTCAGCCACATGTAACAGGTACACATGTATTCTCATGTACCCTAATGAAAGCATAATCTTTTGACCGCACAATACCAGAATCCATCTGTTCTGCAGTACTCAACAAAGCAAGTTACACGGATTAACATGGTGTTGGTGAGTTCAATCTATGTGATAAGGATTGTCCGCAGTGATTATATCTGCTTATAAAGGCCAGGCATAGAGGTCTCATTAGGGATAAATCGCTATTACAACAATCGGAGTCAGAATAAGCAGGTTACATCATACATCTCTATCTCGTTATGAGTATGTATATATATATATATATATATATATACACATAGCAAGGTACAAATGTATGATGTAACCGGCTGATTTCGTGTGTTTTACACACACAAAAATATAAATATATATATATATATTTTTATATATATATATATATATATATATATATATACATAAACTGCAATCATCATTCTGTATGTCAGTAAAAGGCCCCATACATCATTACATTAGATATATCTTCCACTTAACTCCTTAACGCCCGATGACGTAGATGTACGTCATATCTGGCCGTGACTTAAATCCCACATGACGTAAATGTACTGCATGGTGATTGGGCGGGTTTAGGACCTGCGCCCGCCCTATCAGGGGCAAGGGTCTGGCAGTCACCAATGCCGGCGCATACAGCCGGACCCCTGCTGTGTGCGCCGGCATTGGTGGAATCACCGATGCCGGCGCATTAACTCCTGCACGGCCATGGTCAGCGCTGACGGCGGCACGTGCGAGTCTCAGACATGTGTGGGTGTCCATCGGGTCCCCGCACTGCTGTGACGGGGATCTGATGGCAGGGAAGGTAGCCCGATGCAGTCCTTAGGCATTGTGGCTGCCTTCCGGGAGGGCCTATGAGATCCAGTCCCTTGTATTACACTGTTAATAGAGTTACAGCTAATGCATTACAATACAGAAGTATTGTAATGCATTGTAAAGGGATCAGACCCCAAAAGTTGAAGTTCCAGAGGGGGACAAAAATAAACTGAAAAAAAAAAGTTTATAAAAATAAAGGTTTCCAATTTTTTTAATTTTAAGTTAAAAAGCGTCCTTTTCCCAAAATAAAGTTAAATAAAAATTAGGGAAAAAAGAAAATTAGACATATTATGTATCGCAGCTTCCAAATCAACCGGCTCTATAAAAATATTACATGACCTAACCCCTCGGGTTAATGCCATTAAAAATAAAAAATAAAAACTGTGCTAAATAAACAGTTTTTGGCACATTACATCACTAAAAGTGCAACACCAAGCGATCAAAAAGGCGTATGACCCCAAAATAGTACCAATCTAACCATCACCTCATCCCGCAAAAAAATGAGCCCCTACCTAAGACTATGGCCCAAAAAAACCACAAATATGGCTCTCAAAATATAAAGACACTAAAACATGATTATTTTCGGTTCAAAAATGCTTTTATTGTTTAATACTAAAATACAAAAAAAAGTATACATATTATGTATCTCCACGTCCGTAATAATCAGCTTTAAAAAATATCACACGACCTAACCCCTTTTTAAAAAAATCACAAAAGCGTAATACCAAGTGATCCAATGTTTGGTAAATTTGGTATCTTAAAAAAATAAAAATACATTTTTGACTGAATTTTACCACTGTCATGAAAAACGATATGTGATGAGAAAACAATCTCAGAATGGCCTGGATAAGTAAAAGCGTTTTAAAGTTACTACCACATAAAGTGACACATGTCAGATTTGCTAAAAATGGAATGGGCAGAATGGTGAAAAATCGCGATAAGAACTGAGCTATAATGAGTGTTTATAATGTCACAGAGCAGAGATAAGAAGCCCACCAGCTCCCCAACTGATGGAAAAGAAAGAAAATCTAGAGGCTGCTTCTAGAGCATTTCAGCCATGTACAGAAAAAGGGCCAATTGAAAAAATAATTTTTAGCTCAAAAATCGGTACAATGCAATAATAAAAAAAAATTGACCTCAAAGTAGTACATAGCCTTAAATCTCACAACAAAAAAGCAATGTGACAGAGCTATAATGTACCAATAAAATCAATTATTACATAATTACTATAGAAGCTCCTTTAAGATCCTTAGTGACACATATAACAATAAGGCTGAAATAATTATTAACACCAGCTGAAAAAATTGAACAGTGGCATGCAACATTTGAATCAAGGCAATTCCCTTATAAACCATTACTTAGGGTACTTTCACACTTGCGTTGGTGCGGATCCGTCTGTTTATTTGCACAGACGGATCCGCACCTATAAAGCAAACGTTTGTATTCGTTTAGAACGGATCCGTTTGCATTAGTTAAAAGAAAAATGACAAAGTCCAAAACGGATCAGTTTTGAATTACATTGAAAGTCAATGGGGAACTGATCAGTTTTCAAATGCACAATATTGTGTCATTGAAAACGGATCCATCCCCATTGACTTACATTGTAATTAAAAACGGATCCGTTAGGCTCCGCCTCTTCAGACGGACACCAAAATGCTGCATGCTGCGTTTTGGTGTCCGCCTCCAAAACAGAATAGAAGCGGAACGGAGCCTAACTGATGCATTCTGAATGGATCCTTATCCATTCAGAATGCATTGGGGCTTAACTGATCCGTTTTAGACCGTTTGTGAGTGACCTGAAACGGATCTCACAAACGGAATCCAAAACGCTAGTGTGAAAGTACCCTTAGTTAACTAAAAATATATCTTTCCTCATTAATAAAGAGGGGCCTATATCCTGCAGGCTAAATTAAGCCTAAAGTGCTTGACAGTCCTTACATGTCCTAAAAGTGAAACAACTGCAAGGAGGGCATAAAAGATCTGGCTGACAATAGTGAACTTATATGATCAGACCCCTGAACCTCGAAGCGTGTTTCACGTATTACAGCTTCGTCTGATAGGGATCTAATATTGAGATCTGATCTGAGGTCTAATGGGGGTTTGACATGGAGGTGTGATCTGAAGTCTGAGGGAGTCTAACATGGAGGACTGATCTGAGGTCTGATGTGAGGTCCTGAAATTGGAGTCTGGTCTGAGGGTCTGATATAAAGGTCTGATGTGAGTATCTGATATGAGGTAAATATATATTTTTCTCCTTCTTATCATCAGGTGTGTCTTATAAAGCGAAAGAAAGAGTCGTTGTTTTTGCAAGGAAATGTATAGCAGGTGACCTGTACTACTTGTTTCTGCTTAGCACCGCATACTATATAATGCACTATAAATCACTGTAAAAATATTACTTCATATGTAAGTCACTTTGTTTTAGGCATCATGAGCATGTGTGTGATCTAGTTTAGCCAGAACTGTAACAAGAGCACACAACTACTATAGGAAATTGCTCCATACGGTTTGAACTAGCAGGCTGATGATTTTACATATATTTGGCCACCCTTTAAGAATTCACGCATAGCAAAAGTGGATACGCCTAAATATAAAGCATTTTAAGACTGGTTTAATGAGATGCAGATATCACTTTCAGGTATAAAATATTATCTAAGTCATTCACAGGTCACTCCCAGGAAGTTGTTAAAGTTGATTTCTCATCATTACTCAGTGCTTCCTACAGCTCACGCGACACTTTCAGCAAATTTACTTGCACTTGAATCCTTTATTGCTAATGACATATGTAATGTGCCACACCTATAAACGCTTGCCACAGAGTACAAAGGCTGGAGCTTGATGCTAAATTAAAGACCAGAGTGTTATATTTCAAATTTTAGGTATAGATGAGTCAATCGATTCATAAGAATCAATTCATCTCATCAAGCAGGTGTCTCCACCTGTGACAGGGTGTCCCTGAAGCTGAGGCCACTTCCCCACTGCTTGATTGATGGGGCTGAACAAACACAGGCTCTGCTTCTGTTACTGGAGCAGCAACTGTTCATGCACCACTAGCAGTGCATGAACAGTCACTGCTCTAATAACAGAAGCAGAGCCTCTGCACCCTGTCAATTTATCAGTGGGGGAATCGCCACCTCTTCATCTTCGAGCACACCCCATCACAGGTGCAGGAAGCTCCTTAACCACTTTGCGACCGCCCATTGACTATAAACATCCTGGGAGGTTGAGTTTATCTCTGATCGGACGTTTTAGAACGTCTTTTCAGAGATAGCAGCTGCACGCTAATCGTGCAGCTGCTGTACTGGGGGCCCACTCTCAGTGACAGCAGGGCACCCCAAAGAGAAGGCAGGGACCGTTCATGGGTGTCCCTGCCTTCTAGATCGCTGTATACACAGCGCTGAATGAGCACTGTGTATACAGCAAGGAAGCACTATAAAAAGTGACAATAAAGCCAAATGTACCCCAAAATGGTGCCAATAAAAACTACAGCTTGTCCCGCAAAAAGAAGTAAGACCCCACGCAGCTCAGTCAACAAAAAAATAAAAAATGTATTCTTCTTAAAAACCATGACAGAAAATTCCATGTTAAAAAATCCAGATGCGGCTCCTTCCCTTCTTAGCCCTAGCGTATCCCCAAATAACAGTTTACAACCACAATTGGGGTATTACTGTATTCAGGAGAAAATGGTTGGCAAATTGTGGGGGGATGTTCTCCTGTTAACTTTTGTGAAAAAGAAAGTTTGTGCCTAAAGCACAATTTTTTTGTTAAAAAAAAATGTGTTTTTTCATTTTCACAGCCAAGTATTATAAATTCTCCTGTTGGGTCAAGTGCTCGCTACAGCCCTAAAAATTCCTTGGGTCGTGAAGTTTACAAAATGTGGTCACTTTTTGTGGGTTTTCACTGTGGGGATACCTTGGGGTCTCTTTAAATGCAACATAGCACCCTAAGACCATTGCAGCAAAATCTGCCCTCCATAAACCATATAGCACTCCTTGCCTTCTGTGCCCTGCCGTGTGCCCATACAGCGGTATACAACCACATATGGGGTGTTTCCTCCAACTGCAGAATCAGGGTAATACATATTGAGGTTTGTTTTCTTGTTAACCCTTGATGTGTTACAGGAAAAAATTGATTAAAGTTTAAAATCTGCAAGAATAAGTGAAATTTTGAAATTTCACATTTTCTTAAATTAGGTCATTTATTGGTGGTTTATATTATGTGAGCTCCTCAAAGTGACTTTAGAACTGAACTGGTCCTTAAAAAAGTTGATTTAGGGAATTTTCACAAAAATTCCAAAAATAGCTTCTAAAATTCTAAACCTTCTAATTTCCTAAAAAAGTAACATAACATTACCAAAATGGTGCCAATATAAAGTAGACATATGTTGAATGTTAATTAATGAGTATTTAATGAGGTATCACTATCTGTTTTAAAAGCAGAGAGATTCAAATTTAGAAAACTGTGAATATTTTCAGATTTTCATAAATTTTTAGATTTTTTAAAAATAAATAAAGGTAAAACATATTGACTCAAATTTACCATTAACATGATTTACAATGTGTCATGAGAAAACAATCTCAGAATGGCCTGGATAAGTTAAAGTGTTCCAAAGTTATTACCACATAAAGTGACACAAGTCAGATTTGCAAAATATGGCCTGGTCAGGAAGGGGACAAGTGGTTAATGAGACAAATCATTTCTTACAAAGTCATTCGCTAATCTCTGCTATCAGACCCAATATTACTATATAATACAATAGAGTAAGAAAGATTTAAAAAATAGCAATTTCTACATTATTTTGTAGAATTTATTTAGGGCATTCACTGTGGTAAACAAAAGCATAATTTTATTATGTTCATCTGTACAATGATGAAAATGCTACATTTCTATAAATATTTTTACTAGAGATTTGGGCTTTCAAACAATACCAGAATGACAGCATTATATTCAGTACATGGGAAGATATCACTTTTAGAAGTTGGGATGCAGTGAATAGAGCTAAAAATTAAATTAAAGCATATTTTAACAGCGATTATTCCCCACTCGATTTCTGACAGCGATGTCTCCTGTTTATCTTGGACTAATGCTGTCATTTTGGTCTTGTATGAAAGCCGGGAATGGCAGTTTTAAATAAGACCAGTTCCATACCTGTAATGGTGCAGAACCCCAAGCAACCAGACAGAGGTTAAACAGTAGTGGATTTATTAAATAAACAGCAGTAGAGTCCAAACCAGTAATCAAATACAGGTAACCAACCCGAATAATAACCTGTGCAGGAAACACCAAGGGGACAGCCAGTGACCAGGCCAAAGTTCATATGCGCAGTATTAGTCTGTATAACGTGGTGCCCAGGATTTCCAGGGTCTGATCCAAGGTCATACACGAGACAAACTGTTCAGCAAAGATGAGGTATCCAGAGGCAGTCTATAGAGGTAGATCGAAGAAGGCAGAGGTCATGCACAGGTAAGTCTGTGAGAATATGAATTGCAACATACACCCGGGTTGTCAAAACTACAGTGGGCACTGACCAGCCAGGGAGATCACATTTCAATTACCTGCTAGCAAATCACATTTTCTATTCCTCATAGGTCATATGATGATCCTAATCCCTGACACTTGTGCGGCCTTGGCTGGTCATTAGTCACTTAACCCATGCCTGCCCTCTAATCTACTAGAATTTTCGTACAGGTACAGTATTTTCCCCATCAGCGGCCGGCGTAGCAAATTAGATGCACGTACGTTCGGCCGCGTATCCCTTTGCGACCCTCCTCTCGAGCGTGCATACAGACACTCGAGTGGCCCAGCATGGATATGCGATCGCGTCGGCACGGACACGGAACCTGCAGGTGATACCGGAGACAGGACCGGCGCTGCGTGCCGCCCCCAGTCTGGTCAATCTGCCCCCTCTGGCGTCCATGCGGACACACTAACGCGTCTTGCCCGCAAAGGAGTCGGAACCGAAGATTCCGCAGGTACATGAGTGACCTGTCCTGCTACTCCAACGGGGTCCCCCACAGGCTGAGACCCTTGAGGACCCCTGGGGGCCCAGTGGATCACGGAGAATGTCTTACATTATCCCCCCCTCAAGAAAGGCTCAAAAGACTCCAAATGGACTTTCCCCGGATTCTCACGGTGGAAAGCTGGCACTAATTCATCTGCATAAACCTGACGGGCAGGTACCCAACATCTTTCCTCTGGACCATATTCCTTCCAGTCCACTAAATACTGGAGGGACCTCTGGACAAAATGTGAGTCCAAAATCCCGTTGAACCTCCACCAGAGATGGAGTTCGGATAAAGGGAGCTGACTCGGCTGTCGATTCGAGCAGTGAAACATGAAAGGTGTTCACTCTTTGAATCGACGGCGGAAGAGCAACCTTGTAAGTAACCCGGTTGATCTTCTGTGTGACGGGTATAGACCAATAAATCTAGGCCCCAGTTTGGCAGATGGTTGGCGCAAGGGAATGTTCCGGGTGGAAACCCATACTGGATCTCCTACCTACTCTTGCTCCGCAGTGCGATGACGATCAGGGAATCTTTTCTGTTGTGCCACTGCACTATGAAGATTTCACAGCGCCAACAATAAAATGGGTTGCCTATCCTGCAACCATTGGTCCACCACTGGTGAGTCAGTGGAGGCCCCTGTCAGAGAGGAGAGTCTTGGGTCCCTGCCCCCCATGCACCTGAACGGAGACATCTTGGTAGAGGCATGTTCGGAGTTGTTATAAGCCACTTTCGCAAAGGGGAGGTGAGCTGCCCATTCCTCCTGGCAGTCTGGCACGAAATACCGGACATATTGTTCCAGAGTCTGGTTCGTTCTCTCTGTCTGCCCGTTGGTCTCTGGGTGAAATCCAGATGAAAATGACAGCCCAATCCCCAACCGGGAGCAGAAAGAAAGCCAGAACCGGGAGATAAACTGGACTCCTCTATCTGAAACAATATCCTCCGGCACCCCGTATAATCGGAAGACATGTTTCACAAATAGATCTGCCAGCTCTCCAGCCGATGGCAATCCGGGAGTGGTATAAAATGGGCCATCTTGCTAAAACGGTCAACCACTACCCAAATTACCATACAACCGGAAGACCTAGGCAGATCTGTTATGAAGTCCATAGACACGTGGGTCCATGGGGCCAAAGGAATATGCAGCGAAAGCAAAGGACCAGAGGGGCGGACCGAGCCGGTTTACACCGAACACAAATACTACATGCCTCAATGTAGGCTTTGATATCAAAAAACATCTTAGGCCACCAGACAAGGCATTTACGAAGGGACATCGTTTTTTTATCCCCAGATGCCCGGCCGACTTAGAATCATGTAACTGTTGTATGACTCTGAGCCTGCAAATTTATAGGCACAAACAGCCGACCTTCAGGTTTTTTAGGAGGACTCTCTGCCTGTAAAGGCAGAAGAAGAGAAGACAAATCCTCCATTATAACTGGGGTGTTCAAAGCGGCTAAGAAGCACCTCGCAGGAATAATGGGCTCTGGCTCAGATTCACGTACTGAAATGATTTCTGGGAAACAATGGGAAAGAGCATCTGCTTTAACATTTTGGGTCCTGGTTTGTAAGTTAACCGGAAATTAAAGCAAGTGAAAAATAATGCCCAGCGAGCTTGACAGAATTTAACCTCTTGGCACCTTCAATGTTTTCGAGGTTTTTGTGGTCATTGTTAACCCGTAATGGGATGTTCCGCACCTTCTAGCCAATGTCTCCACTCTTGAAAGGCCAACTTAACTCCCAGAAGTTCTCTATTGCCGATGTCATAATTGCATTCGGCTGGTGAGAACTTCCGGGGAAAAAGGCACAAGGATGAAGCCTCTCAGGATTTTCAGAATACTGGGAGAGAACCTCTCCCACACCAACCTCAGAGGCGTCAATCTTGAGGACAAAAAGTTGAGAAGTGTCTGGATCAGTGAGTATTGGAGTGGAGCAGAAAGCCTGCTTCAGCATCTCAAAGGCTTCGCCAGCCTCTCTCGTCCACTTAGAAGGATTCGCCCCTTTCTTAATGAGGTTCGTGAGAGGCACTACCACCGCAGAAAAGTTCTTAATAAATTTGCGATAGAAGTTGGCAAAACCTAAGAATGCTGCAATCCCTTCAGGTCCTTAGGCTTAGGCCAATCCAGAACAGCTAAGAGCTTGAATGGATCCATCACCAATCCTCGTTCAGAGACAATATACCCTAGGAAGGGCAATTCTCTCACCTCAAACAGGCACTTCTCGAGTTTGGCGTATGGCGATTATCCCTCAGCTTCTGGAAAACCCGACACACATGATCCCCGTAAGTCTGCGGGTCCGATGAGTAGACTAGTATATTGTCAAAATAGACGACCACGAATCTACCCAAGAAATCCCGGAGGACATCATTGATGAACTCCTGGAAGACCCAGGGGCATTACAGAGACTGAAAGGCATTACGAGATACTCGTGTTAAATGTGGTCTTCCATTTGTCACCCTTTTGAATGCGTACCAAAATTTATGCATCCAGTACATCGAGTTTAGTGAAGACTCGGGCTCCGGCCACCTGACAGAACAAGTCCTTAATAAGTGGAAGAGGGTACCGATTCTTCACCGTAATTCGATTGAGGGCACAACAATCGATACAGGGTCTCAATCTGCCGTATTACTTTCCCATGAAGAAGAATCCCGATCCTGCGGGAGAGGTGGACGGTCGAATGGAACCCTAGTTGAAGTTCTCTTTTATATAATCCCGCTGGGCCTGAATCTCAGGCCGGTAAGAATATACAGGTTCTATTTTATATAATCCCGCTGGGCCTGAATCTCAGGCTGAGTAAGAATATACAGATGTACTCTAGGTGTCATGGTGCCTGGAAACAAATCAATAGGACAATCATATGGCCTATGAGGAGGTAACACATGAGCCCCTGTGGGCTGAACAAGTCCTGGAAGTGGTGATAATTCTTAGGTAATGCACTCAGCACTTCCGTGGATGCTAATGGCAACACTGGACAAATGCACCTAGTGAAGCAATCAGAACTCCACTTGCAAATTTATCTGGAGCACCAGTTCACTACTGGATTATGAAGTCTCAGCCAGGGGAGTGTCACGAGTATATGCGAACAACAGGAGCACAATCAGTGCACAAGCTACTGAGCGGACTCAAACTAGGGAGCATAAAAGGTAACCCCTGTCAGACCCTAAGAGCTCTCCCTGCTCTGCTATGCACATGCCCAGACCCTGATGGTGGGTCGAGGCATGCCCGCGTACCTAAGGCTGAGTGAGACCTGAAACCCCTAAGATAAAGGGGGGGGGGGCACGGCCACCGGCTCCCTGCTCAGTATACGGACGGAACTGGGGTCGCCTCGGATCCAGTCAGCAAATAAACAAAACCCACAATGTCTGCAAACTTATCTGTAGGGGCTGCAGCAGCAGTGAAGACAGATCCAATATCAGCAGACAATATCCGATGTTGCTTGCTTCAGCAAAACACACGTCCAGTGTAAAGAGACCACAGCAGTGTAGATACTCCAGCGGCTGACACAACTCAAGATGAGAAATATAACCGGCAAGGTGAAACAGGAAGAGGGGTGATTTAAAGGAAGAGGAATCAATCAGAGAAGGAACAGCTGGGAAGAGGGAAAGGAGTGAAAATGAAAGTAAAGACCTCATCACAGGGGCGGAGAAACAGAGCTGTGAGAACTCCTCAAAACTCTGGTAGTGACAGTACCCTCCCTCTACGGGTGGACTCCGGACACCCAGGACCCACCTTCTCAGGATGAGCCCTATGAAAAGCCCTGATGAGGCGGGTGGCTTTAATGTCCGACACCGGAACCCACATCCTCTCCTCAGGACCATAACCCTCCCAATGAACGAGGTACTGAAGAGAACCGCGGACAATGCGAGAGTCCACAATTCTGGAAACCTCAAACTCCAGATTGCCATCAACCAAAATCGGAGGAGGAGGCAAAGGGGAGGGTATCGTGGGCTGGACATATGGTTTTAAGAGAGACCTGTGAAAAACATTATGTATCTTCCAAACCTGTGGAAGATCAAGACGGAAGGCAACAGGATTGACGATGGATAAGATCTTATAAGGCCCAATAAACTTAGGACCCAACTTCCAGGAGGGAACCTTCAGTTTAATATTTCTTGTAGACAACCACACCAGATCGCCCACATTCAAGTCCGGACCAGACACACGTCTCTTATCAGCCACACGCTTATATTTCTCACTCATCTTTCTTAGATTACTCTGAATCTTTTGCCAAATAGTAGACAAAGAGGAGGAAAATCTCTCCTCCTCAGGCAAACCAGAAGGGCCCCTCCCGAGAATGTCCCAAACTGCGGATGAAACCCATATGCACCAAAGAATGGTGACTTATCAGAAGAGTCATGACGACGGTTATTCAAGGCAAACTCAGCAAGAGACAGAAACGAACACCAATCCTCCTGATTCTCTGCCACAAAACAGCGCAAATATGTCTCCAGATTCTGATTGACGCGTTCAGTCTGACCATTCGACTGCGGGTGAAAAGCAGAAGAGAAGGACAGCCGAACCCCCAGGCGAGAACAGAAAGCCCTCCAGAATCTGGACACAAACTGCGTGCCTCTATCGGAAACAATGTCAGAAGGGATGCCATGCAATTTAACAATGTGGTCGACAAAAGCTTGCGCCAGCGTCTTAGCATTGGGCAATCCAGGGAAGGGTATGAAATGTGCCATCTTGCTAAAACGGTCCACCACTCACCAGGATCACAGACTTCCCTGAGGAACGAGGAAGATCCGTGATAAAGTCCATTGACAGGTGTGTCCAAGGACGGGAAGGTATGGGTAAAAGGAGGAGGGGACCTGAAGGCCGTGAACGAGGGACCTTAGCACGAGCGCAAGTCTCACAAGCTGCCACAAAACCTTCCACTGACTTACGAAGAGCCGGCTACCAAAAAATTGAATCTCCGATACCATAAAAACACATTTCTCCAGCTTGGCGTATAATTTATTTTCCCGCAGAATCCGCAAAACCTGACAAAGGTGATCCTGATGGGACTTGACATCAGGGGAAAAAATCAAAATATCATCAAGATACACCAACACAAATTTCCCCATTAAATGGTAGAAAATACTGTTAACAAAATGCTGAAAGACGGCCGGAGCATTCATCAAGCCAAAAAGGCATAACGAGATTCTCGAAATGCTCCTCAGGGGTATTAAAGGCCATTTTCCATTCGTCCCCTCTCTGACGCCTGACCAGGTTGTATGCGCCTCTCAGATCCAATTTGGAAAAAACCTTGGCCCCAACAATTTGATTGAAGAGGTCTGGGATGAGAGGAAGCGGAT